>CM062817.1:1929419256-1931819256 GCA_031772625.1 Pinus tabuliformis | reverse complement strand
TTTCCATCACACCACCTTTACAGGTTTTCCTGGAGATTTAGATCTCCCACTCGATGACTTATTTTTGTTTCTATTCTGGGACTGTCCTCGTACAAACAAGGCATCACCATTTTGGCTCTCCATATTTTTCCATCTCATCTCCTCCGTTAGCAAGGCTGAGACTATTTCATCAAACTACAAGGCAGTTGCATTGCTACCTATTGCAATAACCAGACTATCCCAAGAATCTGGTAGAGAACACAACAAAATGATGCACTTATCTTCATCTGAAATTTTAATATCAACAGATTCTAACTGACTTACCACAGTATTAAATGCGTTCAGATGCTCTGTCACCGAGTCTCCATCTTTCATCCTCAGGTTATATAGCTTTTTCCGCAGGAACAGTTTATTCACCAGAGACTTAGATTGGTACAAAGTTCCTAACTTGTCCCACAAAGCCTTTGCTATAGCTTCCCCTGATACATTCAACAACACTGAATCTGAGACACACAATCGTATTGTGCTCTTTGCCTTCCGATCCAACTTCTTCCATTCTTTATCGGACACTCCCGTTGGTTTAGTACTCGGATCTACTGCGATCCACTGATCTTTATCCACCAATAGATCCTCCATCTTGGGTTTCCACAACCCAAAACTCTGACCATTAAATTTCTCGATCTCTATCTTTCCACTGCTCGCCATCTTCTTTCACCACCAGAATCGATCTCATAGATCTCCCACTGAACAGGGTCTACCACAGGGCCAAGTGAAACCCCTCAGCGATAAAGGCGTCCCCTTGAAGCCAAATCTTCTTTGATACCAAATGTAGGTTTTAAACCCATACAGAAATTACCTGCATACGAATTCTAAAAAAAAGAAAATAAATAATGCGAGTGCAAAACACATAAAACACATATACACAGATATTTTCCCCTGGATCCAAAAACCAGGACTACCAGCTTGATTTTTCATTATGTTCCTTTCAATGTTACAATACATGTTTATACATGCCAAAGCATCCAATACCATGGACCGAAAAACCATTGCGTCCAATACCATGGACCGAAAACCATCGCGTCCAAAAACATGTGCGAAAATCATGCACAAAACCATAGGTGGGTCTGCCCATCCTAACATAGGGTCCAAAACCAAAATTTTCCGGGGCGCTACCCCGGACCCCATAAAGTGGGGTTACGGGTGCCCCTCAAACCCCCTATTAACTACGTGGAAAGAATATCCAAATTCAGAAATTTTCGCTTCATTGGAAAATATCACAGAAGGGGTTCACTTTTCCTCAAATCTTCCCAGAACCGATGAGTCTACCTCCTCCTTGCAGCATAAGGAGGTGTCATATGAGATCTTGAAAGTAGTATCAACGATTTGACCGAACAACTATCCCTTCTAGATGGTTTGTTGATTGAGGCCATAAATTTCACTACGGCCTGCTTAAACACTATTAGCCCATTACATAAATTTGAACCTATCAGTGGCGTCTCTCTTGTTTAGATCATTCAGGAAAATAGAGAGGCTCACTACTGAGACCTGCAAATTTTAATGGCATTTTCAGGGGCCCTCTAGCGGAATTTGGGTGGTCATGCGAAAGACCTGTCAATTGTACAGCATGAGAAGGCTCATATTTCTCCCAATTCTATCGTTGGCTCATTAGGGTCGCCTTCTTGTTTGGGTCATGGCATAGGGCATGCGGGAGGATTATCAAACATTAGTCTTCCTTGCACCAAGGTTCCATTGAGGGTGCACCCTAAAGATATAACCTCACCCTCTAAAGATGCTTCGGTGGAAGGCTAAAAGAAGAAGACAAGGAAGAAAAAATGCTCCAAGGTAAAAGATAGGGACCGAGCATTAGTACTTGGGGAGGGTATCAAATTTGATGAAATTATGTCTATAATGGAAAGGGTTCTGGTCGGAAGAATCAGAGGTAGCCACTACTTTGTTGCACGTATGAGGAGATGGGCGTAGGCGAATTGGGGACACACTCCAAATGTGTTTCCCTCCATTTGTACGATGTCCAAAGGATGGTTTGATTTTAAATTTAGTAAAGAAGAGCATGAAACCTGGATTATCTCGCATTACTGGAACATTGAAATGGGCCCTGTGTATTTGAAAAGATGGAATCCCCTTCTTGACCCTGAGCAAGAACAACTAGGTGCAGGACCGATATGGGTTAGGCTCCTCGACCTCCCCCTTCAAATTTGGACAGAACATGTCTTTCAGTGTATAGGGGATGATTTCAAGACCAATCTTGATTTCAACAAATCATATTTGTAGATGGGGAGAGTGTCTTATGTCAGGGTCATTGCCTATCTCAGAAAATCTAATACTCCATTATCAAGGATATGTGCACAAGTAGACACTAGATTATGAAGGGATAACATTTAGATGTCGAACTTGCCACGAAGTCAACCAAATTTACAAGGAATTCCCCTTGGATAAAACTGATGATAGAGATGTAGTAGGGGACATGATGAATAATCAATCAGAGTAGGTCCCAGCTACTGAAGAAACTTCTACTCTAAGGAATCACTTCCATTATGTCCAAGGCACTCAAGAGGGAGACAAATCTACAAGAATATGACACTCAAGGCAGTCTGAGGCACGAGAGCTCAGATGGGAAGAGGAAAACTAGACGGGGCATTTGTATCCCTCTTCTCTTTTGAATAGTCCTTATTCCTCTCCCGCTATGTCATGTATAAATTCTTCTATTTTATTTGATGTATTTCCTATCTTTATTTCTTCATTTTCCCTGAGGATTCCTATTTCCCCCCATTGTTTGGGGGTTATATCTTGTCCTATTATCTCCTTGCCTATTTTTTTCCTGACTCTTGCCATTTATATCCCTCTGACAATGGTGGCAATACCAACCATTGAGATAGGCCATAGATATAATCTCATATCTCTCTCTAAGTCTTCTTGTGATACAGTCTCCCTCTCGGGACATGGGGGAGGATTGGGACCTCTCTCACCAACCAAAATTCCTAAAATCCCCCACAAAAGACAATCCCACATATCCAAATCCATTAGTAGGGCTTGTCAAGATATCACAACTGGTTGTCAACTCTCATTAGAAGGGGTTCTTAGAGCAAGGAATACCCCATCCACCGTTCCCCAATGAAGTGCCTCTCCTTCAACTGTCGAGGGTTGGCTAGCTCCTCCAAAAATCTAGCGCTGAAACATCTCATCAATTCAGATCACTTTGATATCATATTCCTACAAGAGACGTTGGGTACAAGCATAGACATAGAGACTTTCCTCGAGAGCACATGTAAAAACTAGTCCTTTTTTGCATTAGATGCGAAGGGCCAATCGGGAGGTGTAGCAATCGGTATCAATCATAGAACCATCAACATTATTATAGTTTGGGGATCCTAGAACTTGGTTGCTACTAATATTATTTATGAAGAACTTGGTTTACATTTTAGGATTGTCAACATTTATGGCCCTTTCCATGAGAGGGAAGTTTATTGGAATAATCTTATGAACAAATCGTTTATGAATGATGATCATTTGATTTTGGGAGGGGATCTAAACTTATCTTTGGGGAGAGTTGAATGTTGGGGTCCACTTATTGGATAATCATAACCTTATCGACATAGACATGGTGCGGGCCTCTCCAAAGTGGCATAACAGAAGGACTGGGTAAGAGATGGTTTTTAAACTACTTGATTTTTTTTATAAAAGCCACACTATTGGAACATATCTCTCTCTCTCTTCATACAATGGGTAGGGTTGGGGGAATCTGATCATCAACCCATTTATCTAGAGTTGGCAGGATATATAAAAAACCAAAGGCCCCTTTTAAATTTAATTCAACTTGGTTAAAGGAGGAGGAGTTTAGGAACCTAGTCAAAGAGCATTGGAGACCCTATGAACTCAGAGATGATAGATTGCTTGCATCCTAGTTCAATGATAATCTAAATAATATCAAGAGGAAAACATTGGAGTGGATAAAAGTTAAAAATCAGAGAGATAGGGAATCTCTGAGAAATATCGAAGAGGAATTAGCTCTTTTAGAAGAGCTTGATGGCGGGGGCTATATCACAAATGAAGAAAAACTTCACATCATCCAACTTGAGATGGACAAAAAGAAGATATTAGACGCCCAAGAAGAAACATGGAGACTTATCAGTATTGAAATTTTGCTACAAACGGGAGATGACAACACTAAATTCTTTCAACAGTATGTGAAGGGAAGAAAGGAAATCAACACTATTTGGTCCCTAAAAGATGCAGTTGGAAACAGGGTTTCAAATTTTAGGGATTTGGCCAAAATGGGTGTTCAACATTTCCAATCACTCTTCTCCACACCCAAGGTGGCTTCGTTGGCTGAAATTATAAATATCTCACAACACATCCCCATATTTGTGATATAGGAGGATAAAGAAGAACTTGATTAACCTATCTCATGGGGGACTAGAGATGGTTCAAAAAGGACAAAATCCCTGGACCTAACATATGGATGGTTGAATTTTACCTGAGCTTCTACAACCTGATAGGTATTGATTTATTAAACATTGTTGAAGAATGTCATACCTCTGGGCAGATGTATGGAGCTTACAACACTACATTCATAGTTATGATTCCCAAATCAGACAATCTGAGTTCATTTGATGATTATAGACCCATCTCACTCTGCAATGTGATTTATAAAATCATTGCAAGGATCGTTTCTAATCGAATCAAACCAATCTTATTCTATCATATTTCACTGGAACAGATCACTTTCCTAGAGGATTGTTAGATACATGTGTTGGCTTGAGGGGGCTTGGACCAAGGTTCAGAGTTAGTTTTGCTAACCAATAAAACCCTACACTACCGGCCCTTTCAGAAACAAGCCATGTAAAGCAGGATTCAGTCTCACTCGAGGCAGTATTCGTGGATGCTAGAACCCAATTTCTGCATCCAAAGGTTTATGTGATGTGTTTCTGTCAAACTTAGGGCTTTTGTTGGGTCCCTATAATACTAGTGATTACCCCATTACTATTGCAGTTATACCCCTTATTAATATTTTTGTCCCCCTATTGCCCCCATATTGTTATTACTGTGCCCCATAGAATCCCTCTATTGTTATTTTTGTGGCTTTATATTATTATTGTTAGGTCGGTTGGGTTATATTGTGACTCCTTAGACTCCTATATATAGAAAGGAGGTTTTGTCATTTGAACCATCCAAGAATTGTTCATTTATGTAATGTAAAGGAGGTTTCCCCCTTGAAGAGGCTAAATTCTAAGGCGTTGATCGATCTTTTCTATCTTTTCTTGAGCTGGTTTCATAACATTTGGTATCAGAGCTTTGGATTCCAGGGTTTCGCTGCTCCAAACAAGTCATCATGGCATTTTCGCTATAAAAAATTTTCTGCAGAGTTTCAGAAGCTAAAAAAAAAACTCATTTGAGAAGACATCGCGCTGAATCTTGGGTCCAAATTTCAGAGCTTTTTGCGCTACATTTGCGGAGATATGATCTGAGGAAGTTGGTCTTTTTGCAGACTCCTGAATTACATTCCAAACAGGTGACCTGGGGAAAATCATCATAACTTTTTCCCTGAGCATTGGATTGAAATTTAGTAAGAAGGCGCAGAAAGAGGATAGATTGTAGTTTCTTGTGTATATTTTTCAGAGCCAAAGGATGAAACAGTGACTCGTGGCACGTCGTACAGGTTCGCTCTACTGAACTAGTCTATAATCAGGTCACTGTGGGAGATTTCATATAACTCTTCTTTGGAGAATCCAAATTGGATCAGATTGGTGGCATTGGAAAGAGGACACAGAGGGCTACCACAGGTTGCAATTTCAGAACTGGATGATCTGAAAGTATAGAGATACATCAGAGACAATATCGAACTCCTACAAAGTGAAAAAAAGGTGTGTAGATTCTTTTAAATTTTTGCTTAAGAGTGGTTTGAAAATTTATTTTGAAGGAATTCAAAGGGCTAGTAGAGCATTATTATTGGTAACTGATGCCCCGAGGAAAGAAAATGCAAAAACCTAGTAAGGAACCTGAAAGCTCTAGCATGACTCATGAAGAAGAAGAAATGTTATATGATATATCAAAATTACAAGAACAAGTGCAACAAGTGTCACTTGCACAAAAAGCAACAGAATCTAAGATGGATGGTTTAAGGAAAGATGTAGAAGCTAAGATGGATGGTCTAAAGAAAGGTGTAGAAGCTAAGATGGATTGTTTAAAAAAAGGCGTAGAAGCGAAGATGGATGGCATGGAATCTAAGGTGAATGGCATGGACACTAAAATTGATGTCATGGATGATAAGATGGAAGAATTGAAGATAAATATGAATAAGATGCTACAAGAAATGGTCACTAATGGTGAAAGGGTAATAAAGGAAACTCATGATGAGAACAAAATAAATGTTAATCATGATTCCATAGACTCTAATGTTGGATCTAAGACTCACCATATTCCAAAAATCGATATGAGGAAGTTTGATGGCAAGGATCCCGCCACATGGATATTACAGATAGAGCAATTCTTTGATCTCAATAATGTGCAAAACATAGAAAAGGTATGAATGGAAACTTTATATTTGGAACCAAATCAGTTTGTATGGTATCAATGGCTTTGCTCTCGTAAACAATTTATCACTTGGGCAATTTTTACGGAAGAATTGATAGCACATTATGAGGATACAAAAAGCAACACTTTTTTTAGCCAATTGATATGTCTCAAACAAAAGGGTTCAATAATGGAGCACATTGAGGAGTTCCAAAAATTGAACATAAAGGTAAAAGATATTCTAGAGGATCATAGGATTGATGTGTTCATAGGTACTTTAAAGGATAATATCCAACATGATGTTCGCCTTTGGGAACCTGATTCATTAGAGAAGGCATTCAGGTTAGCAAGCAAAATGGAAAGAAAAATTATGGCAACCAGGAAGCATACCACTCACAACTATAAAGACGGAAGTGTTGTTGCCCCTAGTCTTCCACAACCTATAAGGTTGACACCACAAAAATTGGAAGAAAAGAGAGCAAAAGGGCTTTGTTACACTTGTGATAGCAAATACACTAAAGGTCATAAGTGTGTTGAGAAGAAATTATTGTATATAGATTGTGAAGAGGAAGAAGGAAAGGAGCAAGAAAGGTCAAAAGAAGAGGATATACTCCAAGAACAAATCCTAGATGAAGAACAAATAAATCCGACCATATCTTGTAATGCATTGGCAGGAATTACCACTCCTCAAACCATCAAGATAGAAGGACAAATCAAGAAGAAAAAGGTAATAGTGTTGATTGATTCAGGAAGCACCCACAATTTTATTCATTGTAAGGTAGCAAAAGAATTGAATTGCTTCCTATATCCAACACCAAAGTGTCAAGTGATGATTGCAAATGGAGGAACAATAAATTTCTCTGGAAAGTGCCATAATATCAAGCTATCCATGGGAGAATATGTATTAACTAGCCCAATACTTTCCATTCCAATGGGAGGTGCTAATGTTGTACTAGGAATCCAATGGCTACAATCCTTGGGTACAATAGCTTTTAATTTTCAAGAAATTTTCATCAAATTTTCTATGGAAGGAAAGGAAGTTGAATTAAGGGGTATTGTAGGGAAACCAAGAAAGATAATCAGCTCTAATGGTATGACAAAGCTTCTAAAAAAGGAACAAAGAGGTGTAATTGCACAATTATGTTCGCTAGATGTTTCCACATCGGAATCATCTATTTCTCCAGATCTCCAAAAAGTCCTGGACAATCATTCCAAGGTATTTGAGACTCCCAAAGGTCTCCCACCTATGCGCGATCATGATCATGCTCTTCGTCTGATTCCAGGAAGTGTTCCTCCAAACATCAGGCCGTACAGATATCCCTATGTCCAAAAGAGTGAAATTGAACATATGGTTGCAGAAATGCTAGAGGTTGGTATAATTCAACCGAGTCAAAGTTCTTTCTCTACTCCAGTAGTATTGGTTAACAAGAAGGATGGATCATGGCGCATGTGTCCAGATTATAGGGAGCTCAATAAGCTCACTATTAAAGATAAGTTCCCCATTCCTGTCATTGATGAATTACTGGATGAATTGCATGGATCAATTTACTTCACCAAGTTGGATCTTCGTTCAGGATATCATCAAATCAGAATGAAGACTGAAGACATTCTGAAAATAGCATTTAGAACTCATGAGGGTCATTATGAATTCTTGTTCATGCCTTTTGGCCTTACCAATGCACCTTCAACATTTCAAGGTTTGATGAATTCAATTTTCAAACCATTCCTTAGAAAATTTGTGTTAGTATTTTTTGATGATATACTAATCTACAGCAAGTCTTGGAAGGATCATGTTGAACATGTTGACAGGGTGCTACAACTATTGGAGGAGAAACAATTATATGCAAAAAGATCAAATGTTTCTTTGGAGTCCAGGAGGTGGAATATCTGGGTCATATTGTATCTCATGAAGGAGTTAAGGTAGACCCTAGCAAAATTAAAGCCATTAAGGAATGGAAAATCCCCACATCCATAAAGCATCTGCGAGGATTTCTCAGGTTGACAGGGTATTATCGCAAGTTTGTTAAGAATTATGGGAGAATAGCAGCACCTCTAACAACATTATTGAAGAAAGATGCATTTTCATGGACTCCGGAAGCAACAAAGGCCTTTGAACATCTTAAAGAGGCAATGTGCCAAGCACCGGTCTTAGCTACACCGGACTTCAAAAAACCTTTATTGTGGAATGTGATGCTTCAGGAAATGGAATTGGTGTTGTTCTAATGCAAGATGAAAGACCCATTTCTTTTGAAAGTCGTCCAATCAAGGGAAAGTTTTTAAGCAAAGCTATTTATGAGAAGGAAATGTTGGCAATACTCCATGCACTTAATAAATGGTGACCCTACCTAATGGGAAGACACTTCAAGGTAAAAACGGATCATGATAGCCTTAGATACTTTTTAGAACAAAGATTATCCTCTAAAGAGCAACAAAAATGGGTCACAAAGATGTTGGGTTATGACTTTGAAATCATCTACAAAAAAGGGAAGCAAAATGTGGTGGTAGATGCACTCTCAAGAAAGGATGAGGGTGTGGAAGCATTGTTGTGTGCCATTTCTATTATCCAACCAGATTGGATAAACGAAGCAAGGGAGGAATGGAAGAATGATGAAGAAGTGTGGGCACTTATTCGAAAGTTACAACAAGATTCCAGTACGTTTGATACATTTAGTTGGCAAAATGATTCGTTATGGTACAAGGATCGCTTATACCTCTGTAAGAATTCCCAGCTAAAACAAAATATTCTTATGGAATTGCACACTTCTCCCTTAGGAGGGCACTTAGGATTTTTAAAAAATTACCACAGGGTTAAGAAGGAATTTTTTTGGGATGGCCTTAAATCAGATATTCAAAAGTTTGTGGCAGAATGTTTGGTTCTCCAACAAAATAAAGTTGAAACAATTAAGACATCGGGTCTATTACAGCCTTTATCCATTCCAAGCCAATGTTGGGAGGAGGTTTCAATGGATTTTATCATAGGTTTACCCAAGTATGAGGGAAAGAGTGTCATCATGGTGGTAGTTGACAGACTTACCAAGTATGCACACTTTTGTGCATTATCACATCCATTTAAATACAGTACAGTTTCTACTGCATTTATGGAAACAATTCAAAAGCTACATGGAAACCCAAAGATTATTGTGAGTGACAGAGATCCCATTTTCACTGGAAATTTTTGGACAGAAATATTTTCTTGTCTTGGTACTCAGTTAGCTCATAGCTCATCTTATCATCCTCAATCTGATGGGAAAACTGAGATAGTAAACAAATGTTTGGAAGGATATCTTCGTTGCCTTGTATCTGATAAATAAACACAATGGGTCAAATGGTTGCCTCTGGCTGAATGGTGGTATAACACTTCCTTCCATACAGCAACAAAAATGACCCCATTTATGGCACTTTATGGGTATCAACCACCATCCATCACATCATATTTAAAAGAAAATTCTAAGGTTCAGGCAGTGGAACATCACATCGAACATCAACAACAAGTCCTCCAACTCTTAAAGGATAACCTCGTGTTGGCACAGAATAGAATGAAACAATAGGCAGATCAACATCGCAGTGAAAGAAGTTTTGATGTAGGTGATTGGGTATTCCTAGGGCTACAACCATATAAGCAAATGTCCCTCAAGCAAGCTAAGAAGGATAATAAATTATCACCAAAGTATTATGGTCCGTACAAGGTGTTGCAAAATATTGGTACTATGGCATACAAATTGGAGCTTCCTGCAGCTTCTCGATTGCACCCAGTTTTCCATGTTTCATGTTTAAAGAAGGTTATAGGTGACAAGCTCCCAGTTCAAACAATATTTCCAGAACTTGACGAGGAAGGAAAAATTATATTGGAACCGAAAGCAGTCACAGAAACAAGAACTCGACAGCTACGAAATCGATTAATTTCAGAGTATCTTATCAAGTGGAAGAACTTATCCGCTGAAGATTCCACATGGGAGGATGAGAATTTTATACAGAAGTATCCAGAACTACTCAAGCGTTGAGGACAACACTTTTTTGAAGGAGAGGGGCATGTTGGGTCCCTATAATACTAGTGATTACCCCATTACTATTGTAGTTATACCCCTTATTAATATTGTTATGCCCCTATTGCCCCCATATTGTTATCATTGTGCCCCATAGAATCCCTCTATTGTTATTTTTGTGGCTTTATATTATTATTGTTAGGTCGGCTGGGTTATATTGTGATTCCTTAGACTCCTATATATAGAAAGGAGGTTTTGTCATTTGAATCATCCAAGAATTGTTCATTTATGTAATGTAAAGTAGGTTGCCCCCTCGAAGAGGCTGAATTCTAAGGTGTTGATCTATCTTTCTATCTTTTCTTGAGCTAGTTTCATAACAGCTTTATCCCGACCTTCGTGAACCCTAACCCTTAAAACTCGGAAATTACAACAACTAATAATTAGCAGATCTATACCCGTCACCAATTGCGCTAAACATTCATAACATCATATAATAAGCATATATACTTCTTCATGCATCTATTAAGTACTTTTCTAGATTAATTGGATTCAACAGATCAACAATATAGTAAATTTAAAGATAAACAATAACACACAAATACACAGATAATTCTTCAAAATTGGCCTTTATTATGCTTGGAGCTTCAATTATAGTCCTTTCCAACCCTGCGTACACAGTTGTAGGGGGTCATGCACTCAGTTGCAGCCTTACCAAGGTCTCCGTACACAAAGTTGCATGAGCCTTCCCCTTCACATAAGTACAGAAAACAGACCCAAATCTTGCAATTTTATCTCTTACTTAGATTCATGGATATCTCTATGACTTTTCTATGACTCCTTTTTATATCCTTCTTCATTATAATACCATGGTCTGCGAACCATGGCAAGTCACAAAACAACTTGACTCTTAAGGGGCTTTGAACTTCCTAAATCCCCTTTGACTCCTATCGACCTGCGCTATGCGTACTCCACTCAAAATGCTGAAACTTTACAATATTAACAAAACTTTACAAAATTTGACCCCAAAGGACCCTGTTCCAATAAGCCCCCAACACAAAGTCATGACTCATCCCAAGTCACTCTGATGGTGTTGCCTTGACCTTTGCTTGCAGACCATTGAACTCTGTCTTCTATGCTTGAAGATCTGTTGTTCCCTGCACAACATCCTGACGAACTTCTTCGACGAGTTTCTATGTGTTTGTGTTAGGTCCCTATAATACTAGTGATTCCCCCATTACTATTGTCGTTGTATACCTTATTGTTATTGTTGTGCCCCTATTGTCCCCATATTGTTATTATTGTTCCCCATAGAATCCCACTATTGTTATTTTTGTGCCTTTATATTATTATTGTTAGCTCGGCTTTGGTTATATTGTGACCCCTTAGACTCCTATATATAGAAAGGAGGTTTTGTCATTTGAATCATCTAAGAATTGTTCATTTGTTTAATGTAAAGGAGGTTTCCCCCTTGAAGAGGCTTATTTCTAAGGTGTTTATCTGTCTTTTCTATCTTTTTGTGAGCGAGTTTCATAACATTTGGTATCAGAGCTTTGGATTCAAGGGTTTCGTTGCTCCAAACAGGTCATCATGGAAGTTTCGCTATAACGTTTTTGCTACAAAGTTTTAGAAGCTAAAACAAAAACCCATTTGAGACAAAATTGGTCTAAATCTTGGCCCCAAATTTCATATCGTTTCTCACTATATTTTCGGAGATATAAGCTAAGGAAGCTAGGGGTTTTGCAAACCCCCGAATTACATTCCAAGCAGGTGACCTTGGGAAAATCGTCATAACTTTTGCTCTGAGCATCAGATTGAATTTTCGTAAGAAGTTAGAAAAACAGGATAGACTATAGTTTTTTGGGTATCATTTTCAGAACCTAAGGTTGAAATAGTGACTCGCGGCACGTCGTACAAGTTCACTCTACTGAACTAGTCTATACTCAGGTCATCATGGGAGATTTGCCATAACTCTTCATTGGAGAATCCAACCTTGACCAGACTTGCGGGGTTAGAAAGATTACTCAGAGGGTTACCGCAAGAAGAAATTGCAGACCTTGGAGGTCCAAAATTACAAAAATACATCATATTCATATCGAGCTCCTACGAAATGAAAAAAGGTGTGTAGTTTTTTTTAAATTTTTGTATAAGCTTGGTTTGAAAAATTAGTTTGAAGGAATTCAAAGGGCATAGTGAAGCATTATTATCGGTAATTGATGCCTCGAAGAAAGAAAATGAAAACACCTAGTAAGCAACCTGAAAGCTCTAGCATGACTCATGAAGAAGAGGAAAAAAATGCAACATGATATATCAAAATTACGAGACCAAGTGCAACAAATTTCACTTGTAAAAAAAAGTATCAGAAGCTAAGATGGATGGTTTAAACAAAGACGTAGAAGCTAAGATGTATGGCATGGAAGCTAAGATGGATGGTTTAAAGATAGGTGTAGAAGCTAAGATGAGTGACATGGAAGATAATATGGACAGCATGGAAGCTAAGATGGATGGTGTGGAAGCTAATATGGATGATTTAAAGAAAGGCATGGAAGGTTTGAAGACATATTTGACAAAGTTTCTACACGAAATGCTTACTAATGGCGAAAGGGTAGTAAAGGAAACTCATGATGAAAACAAAATAAATGTTAATCATGATTTCATAGACTCTAACATTGGATCGAAGAACCACCATGTTCCAAAGATCGATATGAGGAAGTTTGATGTCAAAGATCCCGGAACATGGATACTACAAATGGAGAAGTTTTTCGATCTCCATAATGTGGAAAACACACAAAAGGTACGCATTGCAACTTTATATTTGGAACCAAATCAGTTTGTATGGTATCAATGGCTTTGCTCTTGTAAACAAATTGTCACTTGGGCTATTTTTACAAATGAAATGATAGCACAGTATGAGTATACAAAAAGCAACACTTTTTTTAGCTAATTGATAAATCTCAAACAAAAGGGTTCAATGATGGAGCACATTGAGGACTTCCAAAAATTGAATATAAGGGTAAAAGATATTCCAGAGGAGCATAGGATTGATGTGCTCATAGGGACTTTAAAAGATAACATCCAACATGACTTTCACCTTTGGGAACCAGATTCATTGGAGAAGGAATTCAAGTTGGCAAGAAAAATGGAAAGAAAAATTATGGCAACAAGGAAGCCTACCACTCATAATCATAAAGATGGAACTGTTGTTTCCCCTAGCCATCCACAACCTACAAGGTTGACACCACAACAATTGGAAGAAGAAAGAGAAAAAGGGCTTTGTTACAGTTGTGATAGCAAATACACTAAAGGTCATAAGTGTTCCGAGAAGAAATTTATTTTACATAGATTGTGAAGAGGAGGAAGAAAAGGAACAAGAAATGTCAAAAGAAGAGGATATACACTAGGAAAAAACCCTAGAAAAAGAAGAAATGAATCCGACCATATCTTGTAATGCATTCGTTGGAATTACCACTCCTCAAACTATCAAGATAGAAGGGCATATCAAGAAGAAAAAGGGAATAGTGTTGATTGATTTGGGAAGTACCGATAATTTTATTCATTATAAGATAGCCAAGGAATTGAATTGCTTCCTATATCCAGCACTAGAGTGCCAAGTGATGCATTTAAGTGGAGGAACCATAAATTACTCAGTATAGTGCCATAATATCAAGTTATCCCTGGGAGAATATGTATTGAATAGCCCAATTCTTTCCATTCCAATGGGTGGTGTTGATGTTGTACTAGGATTCCAATGGCTACAATCCTTGGGTACAATAGCTTTTAATTTTCAAGAACTTTGCATGAAATTCTCTTCAGAAGGAAAGGAAGTTGAATTATGGGGTATCGTGGGGAAATCAGGAAAGATAATTAGCTCTAACGGAATGACAAAGCTTCTAAAGAAAGAACAACGAGGCATAATTGCACAATTATGTTCACTAGAGATTCCCACATAGAAATCATCCATTTCTCCAGATCTCCAAAAAGTCTTGGACAATCATTCCAAGGTATTTGAGACTCCCAAAGGCCTCCCACCTATTCGTGATCATGATCATGCTATTAATTTGATTCCAGTAAGTGTTCCTCCAAACATTAGGCCTTACAGATATCCCTATGTCCAAAAGAGTGTAATTGAACGTATGGTTGTAGAAATGCTAGAGGCTAGTATAATTCAACCTAGTCAAAGTTCTTTCTCTCCTACAGTAGTATTGGTTCACAAGAAGGATGGATCATGGCACATGTGTCCAGATTATAGGGAGCTCAACAAGCTCACAATTAAAGGTAAATATCCCATTCCTATCATTGATGAATTGCATGGATCATTTTACTTCACCAAGTTGGATCTTCGTTTAGGATATCATCAAATCAGAATGAAGACTGAAGACATTCCAAAAACAACATTTAGAACTCATGAGGGTCATTATGAATTTTTGGTCATGCCTTTTGGCCCTACTAATGCATCTTCTACATTTTAACGTTTGATGAATTCCATTTTCAAACCCTTCCTTAGAAAATTTGTGTTAGTATTTTTTGATGATATACTAATATACAGCAAGTCTTGCAAGGATCATGCTCAACATGTTGACATGGTCCTCAAACTATTGGAGGAGAAACAATTATATGCAAAAATCTCCAAATGTTTCTTTGGACTACAAGAGGTGGAATATCTAGGTCATATTGTATCTCATGAAGGTGTTAAGGTAGACCCTACAAAAAATAAAACCATTAAGGAATGAAAAATACCCACATCCATAAAGCATCTATGAGGATTTCTCAGGTTGACAAGGTATTATCGCAAGTTTGTTAAGAATTATGGGAGAATAGCAGCACTTCTAACAACATTATTGAAGAAAGATGCATTTTCATGGACTCCAGAAGCAACGAAGGCCTTTGAACATCTTAAAGAGACAATGTGCCAAGCACCAACCTTAGCTACACTAGACTTCACAAAAACCTTTATTGTGGAATGTGATGCCTCAAGAAATGGAATTGGTGTTGTTTTAATGCAAGAAGAAAGGCCCATTGCTTTCTAAAGTTGTCCAATCAAATGAAAGTATTTACACAAAGCTATTTATGAGAAGGAAATGCTGGCAATAATACATGCACTTAAGAAATGGCGACCCTACCTAATGGGAAGACACTTCAAGGTAAGAACAGATCATGATAGTCTTAAATACTTTTTATAACAAAGATTATCTTCAAAAGAGTAGTAAAAATGGTCACAAAGATGTTGGGTTATGACTTTGAAATCATCTACAAAAAAGGGAAGCAAAATATTGTGGCAAATGCACTCTCTAAAAAAGATGAGGATGTGGAAGCATTTCTTTGTGCCATTTCTATTATCCAACCAGATTGGATAAACAAAGCAAGGGATGAATGGAAGAATGATGAGGAAGTGTGGGCACTCATTCAAAATATACAACAAGATACCAGTACATCTTATACATTTAGCTGGAAAAATGATTCGTTATGGTACAAGAATCAGTTATACCTATGTTATAATTCCCAACTCAAATAAAATATTCTTAGGGAATTGCACACCTCTCCCTTAGGAGGGCACTCAGGATTTCTAAAAGCCTAGCACAAGGTTAAGAAAGATTTTTTTTGGGATGGACTTAAATCAGATATTCAAAAGTTTGTGGCGAAATGTTTGGTTTGCCAACAAAATAAAGTTGAAACAATTAAGACCCTAGGACTATTATAACCTTTATCCATTCCAAGCCAACGTTGGGAGGAGGTTTCAATGGATTTTATAACAGGTTTACCCAAGTCCGAAGGAAAGAGTGTTATCATGGTGGTATTTGATAGACTTACCAAGTAAGCACACTTTTGTGCATTATCTCATCCATTTAAAGTGGGTACAGTTTCTACTACATTTATGGAAACAATTCAAAAGCTACATGGAAACCCAAAGATTATTGTAAGCGACAAAGATCCCATTTTCACTGGAAATTTTTGGACATAGTTATTTTCTTGTCTTGGTACTCAGTTAACTCATAGCTCATCCTATCATCCTCAATCTGATGTGGAAACTGAGATAGTAAACAAATGTTTGGAAGGATATCTTCGTTTCTTTGTATCTGATAAATAGACACAATGGGTCAAATGGTTGCCTCTGGCTGAATGGTGGTATAAAACTTCCATACTGCAACAAAAATGACCCCATTTATGGCACTTTATGGATATCATCCACCATCCATCACATCATATTTAAGAGAAATTTCTAAGGTTCAAGCAATGGAAGATCACATCGAGCATCAGCAACAAGTTCTCCAACTCTTAAAGGAGCTACATAATCATGTTTCTATTCATGTCTATTTATGTTATATGGACTGATGAATGACTTGTTTTATGAAATATTGGTTGAATGCCACACGATTATCTTGAATCTATCTCAATAATGTATGCAATGCATGTTTAAAAACTTTCACGAAGTTTCTGGTAATTTCACTTATGATTTCTAATGAATTAAGTAGATCTGCACGAACCCCAATTTACGATTGCTTTCTGATGCACGTAAGTAGGTAAATTGAATGTTAAAGATCTACAAGGACTGATCATGGAGATTTGTGAAGGTTTGAAGGCTATTTTAGCATAATTATAGTACACTCCCTATGAGTTTATCGATCTACGTGGAGGCAGATCCAAGACACTGAAAGAAATCACACTAGTCTCTGGATGTAGAAACTTGATTCTTGCATCACCCCATACTGCCTTGGGTGAGACTACAGCTTTTGCTACGCAGGCTGTTGCCGAAAGGGCCAGTGGTGTAGAGTTTTGTTGGTTGGCGCAACTAACTCCGAACCTAGGTCAAGACTCCCTAAGGGGTGGTTTCATTGCCGGGATCGGATTCACATCATTCCAATCCAACCAAGAAAGAAATTGAAAAGTGGTTGGATCGCAAGATTCATGAGTTTGCAGTGCAAGAAAATAGGAACCCTTGCCTGTCAAAGGAAGAGTGGTTGAAAGGGTACCTATATACAAAGATACACGAGATCTTCTTCTACACCTTCCCGATTGAATTGTATGAGTGGTTAGCTAAATTGATAGACATTCAAGGAAGGTGGAAGCTCAATAGCCCTATAGTGTGGACTCCAGAATTAGTGTGATGACTAGAAGCCTCTAAAAACAAGATCGTGCGGGCTGTCGGTCATTGGCTCGATTGAATTCTAGGAGGATTTTTTATAGAATTTGTAGATGATACCTCAGTTAGCTATTGCAAAGCGGAATAATGCTTGTGACCAACTATGATACTAATAGTGTGCGGCCTAGCAAATGGACTTCGATGACAAGGATTTTGTGCAGTTGACCCATAACCGTGATGTTGGTTGTTGATGAAGTAGCAGGTGCCTACATATCCTGGGGTGGGAGGGCACATCTTCAAAGAACCAAAGCCAAATGTTGCTATGCTGAAACTGATGAATGTGAAGCGGGTGTGTACTAAAGCGAGGTGGGAGGGCAAGTCTCCAAAAGGAACCTGCTCTGAATTCTGCTCCAGAATTAAAATGGACATAACTCGGTCAATATAACTTTGAATATTTATTATAACTTGTTTTTGGAAACAGAAGGACCATTTTTCATCTTCCCATGTGTTGGAAATCCTTATCTGGATACTCTAGAATCTCATATTGGTGCTGTAACGTTTCCACCGTCACAAAAGTTCTGGAAAAATAGTTGATTTTAAATCAACAATATCTCCCACATCCGAACTCCGATTCGACCCATTTTTTTTTGTAATGGAGAAATGTTTTTAGAGGAGATTAGATCTACAATCACTTTTCTGAAATTCTTTATCAAAATTGCAAAAAAAAAGGATAGGAGAGCCATCGTACACAAATTTCCACAGAAACATTTCTGCAATATAGTTGATTTTAAATCATCGATATCTCCCTCATCCGGACTCCAATTCAACCGATTGTTTTTTTGAGCTTGGGTATGTTTTTGTAAGGAATCCATATATATTATTTGTTTTCGTAAATTTTTCACCAAAAATTTCATATTTTATCTGCAAACTCGCCGCCCAAAAACATTCCTGCAAAAGAATGAAAAAAGAAAAATTCTTCCCGCTTGACCCAAGAAAATGCTCTATGGAGGACATAACACATGCCTGAAGTTTGTTGAATATTGCTACAAAATTTGAAACTGAAATATGCATCAAACCCTCATTCCCATAGAATCATAACCTGCTCTAATACCACTGATCCGGATCTTGGGAGGAGGCCCCCAAGGTCTAAAAGATTGAAATGGATCTTGGGGGGAAGGCCCCCAAGATCTGAAAATTTGAAATTGCTAGACAAAAAAGAGGAGAATTCCCAATAAAAAAAACCACAAAATTTTTTTTTATTAAAATGAAGAATAATTGTAAAAGCTACATTGTGGTAGACAAACTGTCCTTTTACAAAATGCAACTTGTTACTTATAGTATTTTTCAGTTACAATACCACGGGTCAATTCCATGGGTGAATGAATACCATGGGTGGATGTCACAATACCATGGGCAAATACCATGGGTGGATTTCACTTACAATACCATGGGTATATAAATACCATGGGTGGATTTCACTTACAATACCATGGGTAAATTCCATGGGTGGATGAATAACATGGATGGATGAATACCATGGGTTGATGTCATTTTCTATTCGGATCAGTTGCGCTCACAGATTTGTTGGACTTCTTCTTCTTGAAAGGTCCCGTGGAACTTCACTTCTACCTTTTTCTAACCCTGAAAGGGGACTCCAAGTATGCGCCCCCTTCCTCTTCACCCTAAGTTTTTACCTCCACATTTGCGTGCTCCATTTAAGGTTCTTCGAGGTAAATAGTGACGTACGAAGTTGTTGCATCTTTCTCCATTGGCATTGTCATCTCGTTTGAAGAGACCTTTTCTTTCAGTGCTTCCCTCTCTTTGATAGAAAATTTTTCTTGCTATGCTCCCTTTTCTTTCTATGTAGCTTTGTCTTTCTCCTCTTGTTCTTCTTTCTCCTTGTCTTTCTCTGTTGTTATCATAGCTATGGTTTTCCCTTTTTCTCCTTCCACAGCCTTACTTGTTCCTCCACTTGTGTCAGATCGGGTGAGCCATTTGCTTAGTCATTTTTTGATGACCCCCATAATGCCATCTTCTGCGACTAAGAAACGAAACTTATGCCATATGCCTGTGGCATCCTTCTTTGTGCATATAGACAAATTGTGGAAATATTCCTTGAAATCTACAATATTGGTATACTGCACATGTTAACTTGGTGACAAATGCGGTCATTGGTTGATCACCATCCACAACTCAGACTCGAACAAGACACAGAAGATCTTTATTTCCATGACGCGTTTAGGATCCTTTGTTGCTCACAGTGAGGAAAATTTCGCAGCCTCACATAATTTTGGATCATGTGTCGAGAACTGGATCTCCTCAAGCATCCTCCTACCACCAGTGCGATCAACGAAAGTAACCATGCATAGTGGAATGCCTTTCCATCCTCCTGGGCTTCGTGGCAATCCTCCAAGAACTCATGACATGGATATTTGTCCCAATTATATTGGACTCCTTTGCTACACTGCGCATCCAAAAATACCACTAGTGCCAGCACTTCATCAGCAAAACACTTCCGCATGATCTTTCCAGCCAAAATTTGTGCACCAAACTGCACAACGTCATCTGATATGGACCTAATCTCATAGCCACACAACTTCTTCACCAACCTGAAGTCGCTCTTCATCTAGTCTGTCAACTTATTCTCTTTCAATTTCCCCACAAAAGCATCTACGAGGTTCACACCCTGATAAGGCAACAAAGTTATTCGGTGGACCAACATGTTGGTAATTGGAATGGGTCCTCCCAACCAAAGGCACCCATTGTGAACCAGCGCCAATAATTAACGCACACAGACAGTGTTAATGGTACTGTGGCTAAAATGTGGCACCCACAACATGTTGAGAAATCTCGCGCACTCAATTACAGCCACCCACTTCATTGGCTCAAGTCATGAACATCCAACTCCTCATAGTAGACTTTCTTCAAATATTTGTTCGGTTCCAACTATGGGAACTTCACGTGATCACCCAAGTTCTAGTCCTCCATCTTCAAAACTGATATCCGGTGTTATATACATTTTTGTGCCTTACAGCTCTAAGCATGAAATGTCCATAAACCAAGGGCTCCTAAGTCCCTAAAAGTGTTGTTCCAACCCCTAAAGGAACAAGGTCAACAAATTACAGCTTCTCCCAGAAGTTCTCCACCAGAAATTGCTCAGAATAAGTCAAATCAGGATCATTTCAGCTGCTCCACTAGCTAACTGCGTTGCATAGCACCTAAACCCACTAGCTAGGTGTGTTGCAATGCACCTAAATGCACTACCAGGGTGCGTTGAGCGGGAAATGACAAATGGCAGGGTCATTCCGCGAGGTGGAGAGACAATGGAAGCTTCCAGAATCTTCTCCTATGACACTTGCCTCACTGAATTCGACCAAGGATGAGTAAGAGGCTTTCAGTCTCCAAGTAGAAGCAAGAACTGACAGAGAGAAGCCACTAATCAAATCACAAGTTGACTCATCCTCCTTGCATACATCTATATATGGATCCCTCATCCCAGAGATCCAGAGGCTGGAATTTCGCACGTTGTAAGGAATTGTTGTTGGTTTTGAGATACATATCAGAGAATTGGGTGATCTATGCTTTGTTGGGGGTGAAGAAGGGACTTCTTTGCTGGGAGGTTGATGCTGGGTCAGGAATCATCGGTTGTAACTCCTCCTGGATCTTCTTGCATATCAATAAAAACTATTTGAGTTTCCTCTCCATGCTTTTGTATCATTGATGCTTGTTACATTTGTATGGTTAACTTAAATCTGATCTTAAGTTATTTATGAATATAAACCCATGTCTTTGTATAGTTTCCTTCTTCTGTGATCTTACAAGTACTTGGTGAAGCTGGGCAAGTAAGGGAGCAGGTAGTTGGAAGCTATCAAAGAGGAGAGAGATTGGATCAAAGGACTAGTGCAAGACACAGGTTGGTTCTTCCTATTCCTCTTTGTTTATAGTTCATAAAGGAGATACAAAAGTAGTTTTCTCTGTTTGTTTCTAAGGTAGCTGTCACACCTTAGTGGGATAGAGCAGTTCTAAATAGACACTTTTCCCGGTAACAAAATGGCGACTCCGCTGGGGAAGATTGTCTAATTAGTTTGTTTGTGTATCTCTTGTTGTTTATTTCATAAACTTATAAGTAGCAATCGAACTGCATTTGCCATAACAAATGCAAAGTAGACATCTGCTGCTTCAATCCATTCACTGGATCTGTTTATGATTTGAACAGCTGATTCATAGACTAACTGATTGCCCTTGTGATAGCTCTTAGACCCTCCTTAGATCTACCCCTGATTGTGCATTACTGATTGCTTTTACTCGGCCAAAAACCAAAGATTAAACTGCAAACTGTGACCCAGAACCCAGATAGAATTCTCGTTTCTGCCCCAACGCAGGCACTGTGAAGAGGTTTTGCATTTCAACGCACTTCCTGAGAGGGCAACCTGCGCTGCAATGCAGTTTCTCTGTGTAACAGGTGCGCTGATCAGCCTAGCCCTGTGCAGCTGAGGTTCTTTGCTTCATTCTTTCAGTTTTGTCTCTGATTTTTGCAGCCTGTGATCAGTATATGACTGTTTCAAACCCCTTTTCCTTACTGATATTCCGCCTCATTTGTACAAAAGAACTGTAGATGTTTTTATGTGTTTGTTGAGTCGTTTACAGTTTTCCATTGCAAAAGTATAATAATCGTACTGTCGTCCTTTGATTTAGATCTGTCGCAAGTGTCGATTTTGATCATAGGATAAAGTTTATTTGCTGTTGATAGTCGATTATGCTTTTACTTTTGCCTTTGGTTTGAATTTGTGACTTTCTAGTGTCAAAACGAGTATTTATTTCAAAATCATAAAGTGTCGTAATCGTCTCTACCTTTTGATTTTGAAAAGAAGCTTGTTTGTGTTTGTCGCTTGAAAGCAAATTCAGATTTGTGCATCAACTTTCTTTTTAGCATCAATACTAAGAAAGCGAAAAACAAATACATGCATGTGCATTTGCATATTGACATTCTGTTTGGCTTGATTTAGGAAAGTGCATTTACAGTGTGCTCTTTGCTCTTTGCGAAAAGATTGTGTCTTTCTTTTCCCTTAGTAGCTAGGATTTTCATTGCTGAAAAGAGATAAAAGTTTGTTTATCATCTTTAGATTGCATTTTAGGAATTACATCTACATCTCGTGGTGAACCCAAAAGGCAAACTTCGTAAGAAAGATCAACTTAAAATAAATTCAATGAATCTAACAACGCTTTGGAACTTAACGCACAACATTTAGAGGTCTAGGCTAGAGACGTATTCTGGCGTCGTAAACCCTGGTAACTGTTGTCCTCACTAATGATTACGTGATTCCTCCACTTTGAGACGATAAGTGCCAGTACGGACTTGTGCTCCCACGTACCTTCGAGTATATTTTGGGAGACCCCTATAGGCTTAAATCCTTTATCCATAGGAAGCCATGTCGGCCGCCCTACTGATCGCAATGCACTGAACACAGCATTCGGGAAGATTGACTGCCGTACCGTAAAAAGTATTCTACAGTTTTGCGATTGGTTTGGTACTCCCTCTACCTAGACCTCCAAAGTAGTCCCTTTCGTTCCTTTTCAGACTCCTTAATGGAAAAGGTCCATCTGAGCACTTGTCACTTCAAGCTCATTAAAAATTGAAGGAGACTAGAGTCATCTTTTCTTTTTTCTCGACTCTTAAAAACTGAAAAAACAAGTTGTGTCAAAGCGTGTTAAAATTTATTTTAAACGGAATATTCATACCCCTTTCCTACGTTGATCTTGGGTTGAGAAAATGGAGCCTACCAACCAAGGAATTCCCCTTGGTGGAAATCCTAGTCCCTTCTCCTCTTGGGGAGATGTTGGTGCGCCCCATATGACCACATTGTCGCTTCCAGGACTGACAATTGGTTTGCCTGTATGGCTCTTCTCAACCTCTGTCGTTCAAAACACCACTATTCCTGAACAATCGAATCAGCAATTAGACGAGTCCAGAGTTGCCCACCAACCTTCTACTTCCTCTAATTCTTCCTCTCCTCCTTCCTCTTCGCTTGATGGGGCTGGTAAAGCCAAAAGTCAAGTTCAAAAGAAGAAGAAAGAGAAAAAGAAGAAGGAGCCAAAGGCGAATGGGGGAAAACGAGTGTCGTCTAACGAAAATCCACACACTGCACCGACCAAGCCTAAATCGCCATGTGTCATTTGCAAAGGAGACCACTTTCACAGAGATTGTCCTTGCATTCCCTGGATACTAAGGGACTGGTCTCCTCGTTTGCACAACCTGGTGTCGTCAACCTCTGATGATCATGTTGAAAGCACACCGTCAACTAGTGAAAGTGAAGCCCCAGGACAAAAAGGGAAAGCTAGATTTCCTTGTAAACTGTGCGAAGGCAATCATGCCGTCCACCATTGTCCCTTCTTAGACGAAGCTAAAAGAGTTTTGGATGATCGTCCGGTTTCACCGTTACGACTTCCTCCTGGATATGAAAAACTCTTGCCAAGTCCGTCACTAGTTGAGAATCCAGCTAGCCCGCTCAGGTGGTCGGCTGAAGCACCTATCATTGAAGATAAACCATCTGGATCCATACCAGACGAAAGTCAAAAGGTCGAGGCGGCAGTTGACCCAGTCTTGCCTTCAGAGGTTTCATCTTCAGATGATACAGTCACTGAAGAGAACAAGGATGACACCGTCCAAATTCTCTTCATAAACACAGACTCCGACGAACATGGGGGCGATTTACCCGTTCCTTTACCGCAGGAAGGAAGTTCGTCAGAGCCGTACCCGGCCGTCTATTCGGTCGCACCTCCAAGCAACCTAGTTGTCTCCTTCGACTGGAATCAACTAGGCAAACCCCGTTTACCAGCAAGCGTACCATTCCGAATTATTGTTCAAATATATAGAACTGTTGTGGCCGGTACCATCATAGATGAGGGGGCTTCTGTGAGTATCCTTTCCTCAACTGCTTGGAAAGTGCTTGGTTCGCCATCGCTTTTGCCTGAGATGAGAAATCTGACAGGCTTTGATAAAGGAACCAATCGACCTTTAGGGATCCTTCCCGATGTGCCCATAACATTGAGAAGGAAGACAGTTCGCATGAACGTAATGGTAGTTCAAGGACCCTTGGATTATAACCTACTCCTTGGACGAGACTATATTTATTGCATGGGAGCGATTGTCTCCTCACTCATTAGAGTAATGTGTTTTCCGCACGAAGGAAGAGTGGTCAAGCTCGTGGACCAGCTTTCATTTCCCGGATCACACATAGAAAATAGTCATATACCATCCCTAAATGGTCTTTTCACGCAAGAAATGTCTCAATCTCCAGTCCGTCCACCCGATGAGCGCGAGTAATTCGAGGGGACATGACTGAAACCCAGGGGGCATGCATCCTGGTTTGCTTCGGCAGGAAAACTTCGGGTATAGAGTAGGTTTCCACGGGAAAATATGCCTAGTTTGTACCCCCGTCCGTGATTGGAAGAGGGGGTTATTCTAGTACAGGATTCTCTTGTCAAAAGTTATGTGAGTTGGCGAGCGCCGCCACTCACCTTTGTTTATCTCGGTAGACATCGCCGAAGAAGTGTTTTGTTTGCGCCGCGAATAGAACAATCTTTGGGTAACCTGTAAGAGGTATACCCTTCCTGATAAAACAAATGTTTTGTCAGCTCGAATAGAGGGTGACCTTGAAACTCTGTTTTATACCTGGGGGCATGCAAACCTTTTGGAGTGCAAGCGATGGGCGACTATTTATTTTTTAAATTTTTAGGACCTCTAACCCTTTAAACTCGTAGGATTAGTCGTCACCTAACTTTCATAAAGAAAGGATGTGGGGAAAAAATCTAAAAGTTGTCGTTTTTATATGAGACATTCTTATCATATGACTGGATTAATCGAGCAGTGTTACCGCAGGGTTCAAGCTCGTTAAAAAATAAGCCCGCACCGAAAAAATGTTTCCACCCGCGTTTAAGCTCGTTAAAAATGAATTATCCCCTGGTAAATAACCACCGTGAATGTAATACTTCAGCCATTAAAGCCTTGGTTGTGTTTGCACCGTCACCTCCACTTTTTCATTGGCCAATCATTCACCTCCATTTGATTGTTTACCCATTTTGAGGAACAGCTGTGAAGAGTGATTTCACTAGCCATCCTTGTGACACTGCCGTGATTGGAAAATTCCAAACCTTACCTGGAATCAGCTGCTACCCATTTTATCACTCGTTCCTCAGAAGACGAGTCTTCTTTAAGCTCTTTTCTAACTCGTAAAATATGAAAAGATTGCCGAGTTCTGGCCTTCCAGCAAAGCGACAGGAAGTGCTATCCCTCCTCTAGATTTTAATCTTTTTGGACCTGAGGGATTATTGCACAAAAAGATCGAGCGCTTGTTTTGTTCGGCTCGTTAAAGCGATCGAAAATTCATCCCTTCTGTATTGTTTTATACTTTTTCGGACTTAAGGGATTAGATGACGAAAAAGGAATTTTGGAGTTACCTTTACGTACCTTTTCAGACTCTCTAAAAATGAAAAGGACCGAGTTATCTTTGTCTTTAAACTCGTTAAAAAGGTTAATAGCGACAAACTTGTCTTTAGACGAGAACGAGTTTCACTATCGCTAGGCTCGTTAAAACATAGCGATGGGTTTGCCCGAAGGGCAAATTATAGAACAAGCATATGTTATCCTCCTCAAGCTTGACAAAAATAAAGAGGTACTGGTCAGCAATGACTGGGGAAAAATTGGGTAGAAAACTCAAAAGAATCTTTATTGGTAGCAAGTCGCTCTTGAACATGACACTTCCACTCCGTGCCTGAGTCGGGTTGGGTTGTTTCATTCACCGGTCACATCGCCATGGTCACGCCATACCATCCAAATTTGGGGTTAATGCTACCAATCCATCACATAAGTGTTGCCAACATGTTCAAGAGAAGTCATCCAGAAAGGCCACCTGTGTCCCGCCCACTACCATACATTATACTCCATTCTTTCATGACCGCCACCCTAAACCATATATCATCAGATTGTTTTCACCTCCATCAAAATCATTTGCTCCGTTCCGTGTCATTGATGTGGGATTCATTAAGGCCCTCCTGTGACGGATCACTTCTTGTCAACATCAGCTCATTATCCAAGAAGTTGGTCTAGGAACACCCCATTCAGTACTTTGAAGCTTGCATGCCTCAATGGCAAGTTTCTCACTTCCGGCGACAGGTTTACATCAATGACCTTCGACCGAAAGATTTTGCGTGGTGTTCGACGCCAAGTCCTTTATTCACACCACGTGAATTGTACTGCAGTACCTTGAGGGTCATTATCATTATCAGTGATTCCTCTCGCGCTTGTTAACAGTTTACATCATTGACTGGTAATCAAGCGATGTCTTTCCATGTTCGACTTCAAAACATTTTTCACATGGATCGACTTGTACTTCGAGTGAAGATCGGACGAGATTGAAGACCCCGGATCTAGTTTCATCCATCCGGGCTGCGATATATATTTAGGAAAATAAAGACATTGAAATGTACAGCATTGCAGCACAGATAATCATCCTACCAAAAGGATGATGGCTCTATCAGAATCGTCAGTCTACCATCAGACGATTGTCTGTCCTATGTACATGAAAATGAATTTATAAAGTTGAGCATGGGAATGCCCGCCTCAGCTAGATCATGAAAACAGTATGAAGATAATGTATTGTATTGTATCTTATTACAGGTCTCCTCCCAGCATTGAAAGAACTTCGGATCCTCATAATAAATCATTTCACCCGATAAATGGCCTCATACTTTAGGGGGAAACTGTTATAGACATTTTTGTGCCTTACAGCTCTAAGCATGAAATGTCCATAAACCAAGGGCTCCTAAGTCCCTAAAAGTGTTGTTCCAACCCCTAAAGGAGCAAGGTCAACAAATTACAGCTTCTCCCAGAAGTTCTCCACCAGAAACTGCTCAGAATAAGTCAAATCAGGATCGTTTCAGCTGCTCCACTAGCCAAGTGCGTTGCATAGCACCTAAACCCACTAGCTAGGTGCATTGAAACGCACCTAAATGCACTACCAGGGTGCGTTGAGCGGGAAATGACAAATGGCAGGGTCATTCCGCGAGGTGGAGAGACAATGGAAGCTTCCAGAATCTTCTCCTATGACACTTGCCTCACTGAATTCGACCAAGGATGAGTAAGAGGCTTTCAGTCTCCAAGTGGAAGCAAGAACTGACAGAGAGAAGCCACTAATCAAATCACAAGCTGACTCATCCTCCTTGCATACATCTATATATGGATCCCTCATCCCAGAGATCCAGAGGCTGGAATTTCGCACATTGTAAGGAATTGCTATTGGTTTTGAGATACATATCAGAGAATTGGGTGATCTATGCTTTGTTGGGGGTGAAGAAGGGACTTCTTTGCTTGGAGGTTGATGCTGGGTCAGGAATCATCGGTTGTAACTCCTCCTGGATCTTCTTGCATATCAATAAAAACTATTTGAGTTTCTTCTCCATGCTTTTGTATCATTGATGCTTGTTACATTTGTATGGTTAACTTAAATCTGATCCTAAGTTATTTATGAATATAAACCCATGTCTTTGTATAGTTTCCTTCTTCTGTGATCTTACAGGTACTAGGTGAAGCTGAGCAAGTAAGGGAGCAGGTAGCTGGAAGCTATCAAAGAGGAGAGAGATTGGATCAAAGGACTAGCGCAAGACACAGGTTGGTTCTTCCTATTCCTCTTTGTTTATAGTTCATAAAGGAGATACAAAAGTAGTTTTCTCTGTTTGTTTCTAAGGTAGCTGTCACACCTTAGTGGGATAGAGCAGTTCTAAATAGACACTTTTCCTGGTAACATCCGGGACAACAAATTTCCCTCAAAAGGTATGTCCTCCAGCAGCAATGGTGTGAAGACCTACAATTTCGTCGAATCTGGGTCCTTAGTCACTTTGGCTGTGTATTTCCTAGCATGTACATAAGGTGGTAGCCGAGTAATCGGTATTGCTTCGGCTGCATCAATATCTTCAACCCCCATATTCAATTATTCCTCATCAAAGTCTAGGGGTTTTGTCAGTTTCTTGCTCCTATCCATCAACCCTTTTGTCTAACCTATGCTGGATTTTTGTGCGGCGATTGGTGGACCGGTGCTTGCTATGGTTCCTTTTGCTTCTTCTCTCTTGTCATGGAGGCAGTGAGTTTAGGCCTCTGTGACATAGGAACTGTGGTAGGTATGGTTTGTGTTGCAGTCATTCTCTCCCATAATATTTCCTTCTACCACTCAAGTAAATCCACCTCCCACCCAAGTCCTTGCTGCGAAAATTTCTCTCGTATCTCTTTCCAATCCCCTCCAGACATGTAGCAATTGTCTTGGCGTAAACTAAAGCACAAAATCTCAAGGAAATTTCTCTGGAAGAAAAGTGTTCAAATGTGGAGCAGGATGTTGTATTTATAGCCCATTTTGAATTCAAATCCATTCATTCCCTCCAGATATCCATCATTAATGCTCTTTTGGTGGCATTTTTCTAAAGATATGCACCTTAAATGTTGTCCCCCCACTCCCTTTAACGGAAAATAGCCATCCAATCATCTATAGTGTTGTCAATGGTTACTTTTTGGCTAGGTTGAGTGGGACCCATCATGCTAGCGTAGCTCCTTCATCGCAGCTCTCCTTTGCATCTTTCTCATAATCATCATAGCCCCTTCGCTTCACCACACTGTCCTTCTTGCAGCGTAGTTTATAGTCTCGCACTTCCTTACAACTGCCTAGCATACTAAGATTGTCCTACCTCCATATAGTCATTGCGTGGGCATTAAGGGAGTTTTGAGGACTAAAATGGGCCTCCTAAGAAAAATGTACAACCAAAATAAACTTTATAAGAACCAATAGGATTCAAGATGATGATGCCAACCATGGGGGATGATTCACCATTTTTGGAGTAAAAAAGTAAAAAGATTAAAAAATAATAAAATAATAAAACTACTTTTTCATCATCTTTTCAACTTATCTCCCTAAGATTTTACTCAAATTTCAAGAGGGACTACTCATTGGATGCAAAATTTAATTCCTCATTAAAAGAGTACCCATGTTACACACTTTCGATGGACCCTGCTACACGAAAAATGAGAAATACATGAAAAATCTGATTGCAATCACATTTTCCATGTATTTCTCATTTTTCGTGTAGTAGGGTCCATCAAAAGTGTGCAACATGGGTATTCCTTGGATGAGGAATCAAATTATGCAGCCAACAAGTGTTTCCACTCCAAATTTGAGTAAAAGCATGGGGAGATAAGTTGAAAATACGAGTTAAAAAAAAAAAAAGAGTTTTTTCTTTTTTCTCTCTAAAATTTGATGATGTAATCTAATATTATTTTATTATTTCCACTATTATTTTATAATTTCCTTAGGAGTCCCATTTTAGACCTAAAACTCCCCTAATGGGTGGGATCACCCCTTTATCGCTTCAACCGGCTCCCATTGATTTTTCTTGGAAATAGCTCCCCATTCAACTTTGCGGGTTGAATTGCACCGCCATCCATAATCTCCTTGACAATGTATGGCCCCAGCCAATGCATCTGAAACTTTCCTGGAAACTTCGTGAACTTGCTATCATACAATAATACTAAATATCCACTTTTAACAATGCTCTTCTTAATGTGGCGATCATGCCATGCCTTTTCTTGAGCCTTCTACACCTGCTGATGAAAGCCTGCCAAGAAGCGATCTTCTTCTAACTCAAGTATCTATGCGAGGCATTCTTCCATGGTATATTGATCTTCCATCTCTGTGACTACAACAATCCTCAAACTGGGCACGATGTACTCCATTGGCATCACTACCTCTTTTCCATAAACCAGCCTAAACGGTGTCTGTCCAGTCAATTTCTTACAAGTAGTTCTATATGCCCAAAGAACTGCTGGTATGTGCACATCCCAATTGTTCCTATTTGCATTAAAAATCTTCGTTAAAGAACTTTCCAGGATTTTATTAAAGGCTTCCACTATACAATTTTCTTGAGGATGATACGACGTGCCTTTCTGATAATGCATCTGGAATTTTCCAAGCAAAGCAGCAATTGTTTCATTCTCATAATGCAAACCCCTGTAGCTCATCAAAATCTTAGGAAAACCAATCCTTCACATAATGTATTCAAATATGAACTTCGCAGTTGTAGCTGCACTGCAATCCTTCCCAGGCTACACCTCAACCCACCTAGTCAAGTATTTTGTTGTCGTGATGATGTATCGTGCACCTATCTTCTTTCCTAGTGGATGAATCAGTGCCACAAATTCTATTTCCCATTTATTGAAATCTTGTAATGAAACTTGCATATTCAGAGGAAATTCATCCCTTTGCGATGGCCTCCTCATCCTCTGATGGACATCTCATTCCCTACAATATTCCTTGGAATCCTTATGCACAGTGGGCCACCATAGCCCAGCTCGTAGGATCTTTTGCGCAGTCACTCTTCCAACATATTTTTCTCCAGAAACTCCTCCATGTGCTTGAGTGAGGATACTTTGTCTTTCGTAATTTGATACATACCTGCGCAAAACTTCATATGATCCCATTTTATAAAAGTGCCCCGCAATGACAGAAAAATTTGCAACCCTGACCACCAATTCTTTCTTCTGTTGTGTCATATACCCTTTAGGAGTTGTACCCTGACCATCAGCGATCAAAGCTATTTGCATTTGCATAAGTAGGTGTCTCATCAATGTCATCTTATTGCATTCCATTAGGCATGCCATAACCCTGATGGAGGAGCTTGTGTCTTTATTCCCCTCTTGGCACTACTGGATCCAGTTTGTTTCAGTCAATAAAATTCTTTACAGGGTCATTGGTCTTGTCTTGAAGTCAAGGTCCTAGGTTTAGGGTTTAGTCCAATTTTGTCTTTTGAGGTCATGTCTTTTAAGGTCAATAAATGCCCAGCAGGCCAAAGGGATGTCCAGCAAAGCATCACTTCAAATGATTTCATATTATATAGCTAATTTTTACCTTGAGTTCAAAAACCCTGTTTTTGAAGGCAAGGTCATTTTCTCATTTTTTGTAAAAATTTGTAAAAAATTCAAACTCTCCAGAAGTTGGAATGCAGCCTTGGTCTCCTTTGCCAAGACTCCTCAGAAGCTATCCCTGCAAAAATTTTCAAGAAAAAGCATCATTTCAACCAATTTCAAAACAAAAGGAAACCACAAGTCAGCAGCAATTAGTTTTAAAAAGTGTCATTGCATAAACATTATAAAGTGGGTTTGAGGGGAAATAAATTTAAATCAAGCTTATAAAAGCCCCTCTCTCCTCATTTTGTAATTCTTTTGTCTCCAAGACTCCAAGAGCAAGTGTGAAAGGCGATTTAGTGTGAAACTGGGCGAATTTGGTGACTGCACCTGCGCGCTACGCATCAGGGCCTGCGCGCTACGCATTGGGCGCGCGCTACGCGTCAGGGCAGTCTCTGCAGTGCAAAAATTGGTCGGGCGCTACGCGTTGGGTGCGCGCTACGCTCCAGAGCCCGCGCGCTACGCGTTGGGTTTCCACCTTCAGAAATTTTATAGTGAGCCACAAATCGACTTCTTCCTCCTCAATTTTTTCAGGTAGGCCTCAAATCATTGAAGTTCTTGCTTTGTAAAGATAACATGAGTGTGAAAATGTGTCAAATGCCATCAAGTTGAAATAGAAAATTCATATGTATTATGTTTAAAAAATTCAAATGCATGTGAGCTAGGGTTTTACATTTGCTGCCCAAGGTCATCCTTTTTCACTCCCTCATTTCCCCACATTCCCATTATCTCCTCCCTTGTCATTTTCACCTAATCTCCCTAACAAAAAAAAAATCAAAAGCCCTAAAACCCTACCTATCCCTAAAATTCAATAAAATCTCCCTAAACCCTACCTCCTATCAAACCCCTGCAAATTATGATTATGTGATGATGTATATGTCACAATTCTTTCCCTAAATTCCCTTTTATATATATATATTCCCTAAATCCCCTCAAAAGTCCCCCTCCCTAACATCTCCCTTGTGTTTTTTGTCCCCTTGGAGCAGCATTCAAACAGTCAAAACAACAGGTCATTTGAGCAGAAGCAACAGTACATTTCAGCCATTTTGCTCTTGAAACCATGTCAGAAACCGAAACAGATTATGAGCAAAGTGACGACCGTGAGTCAACACCGGAGGTTGAGGTGCCAAGGAGGCCTCACAGGGGTGGTAAGGGTGGTCAGCATGTGAGAGAGGAGCCCACCTCTTTGGCCTATTTGCAAGCTTGTCCACTTGCAGTCACATGTTTCCGTCATCAATCATGCTATGAATATTGCGAGAGAATTTCCCAAATTCAGCACCACAGGGAATTGGTCCGCTTGTTTGTTTTTCATTTGCACAACGGCCATGTGAATCTTGCAGGGGTGGATTTTACATTGTCACCTGAGGTTGTTGCTCAAGCAACAAGGATACCCAATGTTGGAGAAGAGTGGAACAAGCGCCAGCTGTTGGACAGATTCCAGTATGAGCCCTACATTAAACCTGTATATATGAGGCACCTAACTGGTGTATTTCCTTTCAGATTCTTGAGGGATGAGTATGCACCCTTGATGAGGCTCATCATTCGCTATTTCACCTGGGAGGGCAGATTTTCACGTTTGTATTCGTACCATATCCGCTTGTTGATGCATTTCACATGGGTACGGATGATGAACATACCATTTTTCATGTGCCAGAATATTGAGAGGATGGTGCCCTTGGTGTAGAGAAAGAGCCCAGTACAGCAACACAGGAGCATCTACCATTATGCTTTGATCAAGATTGTGGTCATGCATCAGTTGGCCCAGCAGGGTATTCCATGGGAGGATTTCATCTCTCGAGATTTCTTCACAGCGCCACCACCCCCTGAGGTTGTTCATGAGGAGGGAGGACCTTCACAGCAGTATAAAATCCCTGAGCCCAGACATGTCAGCTCCCCTCCATTGGTCACATATCAGAGAGGCCACAGGGCCTTATTTGCATCAGCTCGGCGAGTATTTTCTCCACATCAGGTGGAAGGGGTCTCGGTTTCTTCATCAACACCACGAGTGTTATCTCCACACCAGGTGGAAGGGGCCTCGTTTCCGATAGCAACACAGGTATCAGAGAGGGGCAAGCAGCCCATGATTGAGGAGGGATTGTCAGGTGATCTAGATATTGACATCATTGATCTTGACACCCATTTTCCTAGCTCGGAGCTTAAGGAGATCATTCAGCAACGGGAGGATGAAAATCGCTTGTTGCAAGAAAAATTAGAGATGGCACAATGGACAATCACATATTTAGAGCAGCGCAACAAGCAATTAGAGGATGAGCACACTCTCGATGAGTTGCAGAGGATCCATGAAGACCGCAACTTGGCTCGTAAGAGACCCGGTGATTTGGTACCCATTGAGCGAGAGGTTATGCTTCTCCGGGTCAATGCTCATTTGGAGAGGTTGCTGGCCAAGGCTAACAAAGATAAGGACGTGCTCCGGAACATGAAAAACCATTATTGGGTTCGAATGCACGTATGTAAGGCAAAAATGAAGGTGCTCAAAGGACGGTTGGCCAAGGCACTAAAACGAAGAAAAAGGCCCGATCCCCTCCACATCTTGGCTGAGGATTCCTTGAAGGAGCATGGTGCTAAATGACTTACCTTCTGCACAAATTTCAAAAAATTTTGAGCATTTTTGGTCATTTGTGAATTTTTTGGGCAAAAAACAGGGTTTCTTCCCCAACGCGTAGCGCGCCGCGCGCTACCCTGAAGATGGGAAACTCCTTTTCATGAAAACTCAGGATTTTTGGATTTGTCATGCAAAAATACACTTGCTCAACAATTTCCAAGAGATTCCATCAAGTTTTGAGCCTCCAGAAGGTCAAAAAACAAGCAAAAAATGACTTTCTGCCACTTTTTTGACACACAGGAAGCAGTCTTTGGAGGTTGCAATTTTGGAGGGGAAAATGGTCACCAAATTCATAAATTCCACTTGGATTGGAAAGTAGACATCCATACCTTTCCAACAAGCCCACTTTTGCCTCATTTGGACTCCGGGAAGTGCCTCAAAACCAGGCCCAAAGGCGCGCTACGCATTCAGGATTGGGGCGCTACGCATCAGGACATTTTCTCAATTTTTCATCTACAGCTCAGGAATTCGCCCAGCTTTGACCAGTTTTGACTTGTGATGGGATTTTTCACCCTCCTTGATGTAATTGATGTAATTTTTTGTTGACATGATACTTTTTTACCTATTCTAGAAGATTCATTCATAAAATGGCAAAAAATTAATGAATGAATTGGTTTCCTAGCTTATAGAGGCAAGTTGTTTTGATTGCCTAGATTGTAGTACTTTGTTTAGAATTGGTTGAAACAGCTCCTAGAAGGATGAGCTCGACCCCTAGAGTCAAGGGAAGAGGTTGGCTTGCCTATATTATGTATTTTCTCAATCATTTTCAGAGGTTGGAGAGGTGGGACTCTTGAGGGAGAAAGCTTCTATTGTATTACTCATTGTATCTCTGCAATTTTTGGCAAAGGAAGACCAGGGTTTTGCAGTCCTTTTTGGGATTCCTGTGGTTATTCTCTTTGTACTTGTAAGTTTGTTATGTGAATCATCTTCTTACTTTTTTCTTCTGCAAATTAGGCAAATGAAGTGTTAAGGTAGAATTCATGGGTGCTATGCTCTGCCTTTAAGTTTGCTTAATATCAATGTTTTCAGCTGTTTAAGGAGAATTCAAGGTGATTGCTTTCTCTCCTTAGCTCCTCACCAGTCATTCTCATCCATCCAAATCTTTCAAAGGCATCAATACAGTCTCCTACCTTGCCCCAAAGAACCCCCTGCGAAAACTGTGTCCAATCCCCGCACCCAAAATCTCCCCAATTTTCCACCAAAACCCTAAAAATCCCAAATCAAACCTTTTTATCAGTTTACTAGCCTAAAATCAGTGTTCTTTATTGGTTATCTCTGCCCGTTGAAGATCTTTACCGAGATAGACCGGAGAGAGCCCTCTCCTGCCCCGTAGGGCTAGCTACGAGGCTAAGTGGTTTGATGTTGCCTTGGAGTTTACCTTTTTCAGCCTGAGGTGAAATTTCAAGTGCTAACATATTGGCGACCATACTGGGGAGAACAACTTGTTTGTGGATTGATGTGTTTGTTTCATAAGTCTTAGGCGAAGCCTGAAGTTATGCCAGGTAGCCTTCGAAACGCTTTTGCTTTGCATAAGCGGAAGTAGATAAACGCTGCTTCAGTCCATCTCCGTGAGCTTGTGAATACAGCACTTCATTTGCATTTTACCCCAGTACATGTATCAAGTTCAGATCTGATTGTTGATAGTGGACAACGATCAGACACTGACAAGGCTGAAATCATTCACCTGGCGAATCTTTTCACTGAAGAATCCAGCAACTTGTGCTTCATGGTGACTTCACTGCAGAGAGATCAGTAGCTTTGAGCTTTTCAAGATGGATCGGATTGCAAGAAGATACGCTCCCCTGAGCCGAGATCACATCCCTGGTTTTCCAAATAAAATTCTGAAGGTAGATTGGTCAAGGAATTTGCCTGCATTTAATGATGATGGTAAGAAGGATGTTGTTTTACATCTAGTTAGATTTCATATGCATATTCGCAAGTTGAAGGTGGATTTTCCTGAAGATTGCTTGATGAAGATATTCTTGGCCACTCTGGAAGGTGCAGCTCAATCCTGGTATGAAAATTTGCCGCAGGCCTGTATTTACTGTTTAAAGGATTTTCATGCCTTGTTTATTGAAAGATATCAAGCATCTTATCCATCATTAAATTTAGTTCATGACTATTGCAAACATGCTTCAACTTTTATTGAAAGCCTTGAGAAATATTATGAAGATGATAATTTTATGGACGTTGAGATTATGGAGGCTCTGTATGAGAATCCATTTCAGCAACATGAAGAGAACCTAGTGGATACCCATCAAGATGATCAGGAAATTTTGCAGCAGAATCAAGATCAGCAGGTTGAAGATGGCCATATGGCTGAAAATGATGAAAGAGAGGGTTCTATTTCAGATCTGCCCACAGAAGAAGACAGCATGCAGGGTAGTCAAGATTCAATTTCAGAATGTGATGCAGTCAAGTCAGCTATTTCAGATCAACATTCAGATCATGATGACCAAGAATACCTTGTGCTGAATCCTGAAAAGGAGAATTTTGTTGTTGAGATCATAGACAACGGTATGGATTCAAATGTTCTCAGTTGTGCTGCCAGTCTGTCATTGGAACCGAGTCTTCATGAGGAGGTCATTCAGTCAGCTCATGAACAGCAAGGTGAGATCTTTGCTCAAGCAAGTGAAAAAGTTTCTTTGAGTGAATTTGTGGTAGACGATGTAAATGATAATACTGTGCTTGATAATATTGAAGAATGTAATAAGGAACTTGATAATTTGGTTGTGATATCATATGAAGATGACCTACAGCACATTCACACCACAGAAGAACAAAACATTCAGGATTTCCATTCAGATTCCTCTTCATATGTTTCATGTGCTGAAATGCTTTTCCAAGAAGAGATCTGCCCATCCATTTGTTCAGAGTTTTTTGAAGCCCATGAGCATACTTTTACTGAAGCACATGATGAAGGCAGATCAGAATTTGAAACAAAGGACACCTTGTTCTTTCAGCAGGAGGTGGCAGTGGCAAATCTTCATGTTTTTTACAATCCTCTAGCAAGTTTGTTGCAGCCAGCAGTGAAAGTGTTTATTACAGTGTTTTGTTGCAGCCATGGTCAACTATGTTTTTGGATGCCCAGTGATAGGTTTGTATTGTTGACCAGAAGATCTAATCAGGAGAATCAATCAAGAAGGCATCTTCTTGATTGGTTGCATTGGCATTTTGATATAGTTTGATGTATATTGTCTTGTAAGAAACACAGGTGGTTGTCATCATGATTTCAAATCTCGATGGACTGCTGCCCTTCAATAAGCTTTGTAAGTTCTTGTTTTAGTTAAGTCAGTCATGAGTCATTTGTGAGTCAGTTTTCAGTCATGTAGGTTTCATAATTGAGTCGGTTTGAATCAAGTTTCAGTCAATAAATGAGTCAAAGTCTTGTATTGTTTGTCAAATAATGACTCCATAGCCCAATGGATGAAGGCACTGTCTAGCCCTTACAGAGATTTGCGGTTCTTGGCACCTCCAAGGAGCTACCATCCCCATTGGAGCCAATGTTAGAGTCGGTCTAGTAGCCCTCCATCAGTGATCAAAGCTCTTTGCATTTGCATAAGTAGGTGTCTCATCAGTGTCATCTTATTGCATTCCATTAGGCATGCCATAACCCTGATGGAGGAGCTTGTGTCTTTATTCCCCTCTTGGCACTGCTGCATCCAATTTGTTTCAGTCAATAGAATTCTTTACAGGGTCATTGGTCTTATCTTGAAGTCAAGGTCCTAGGTTTAGGGTTTAGTCCAATTTTGTCTTTTGAGGTCATGTCTTTTAAGGTCAATAAATGCCCAGCAGGCCAGAGGGATGTCCAGCAAAGCATCACTTCAAATGATTTCATATTGTATAGTTAATTTTTACCTTGAGTTCAAAAACCCTGTCTTTGAAGGCAAGGTCATTTTCTCATTTTTTGTAAAAATTTGTAAAAAACTCAAACTCTCCAGAAGTTGGCATGCAACCTTGGTCTCCTTTGCCAAGACTCCTCAGAAGCTATCCCTGCAAAAATTTTCAAGAAAAAGCATCATTTCAACCAATTTCATAACAAAAGGAAACCACAAGTCAGCAGCAATTAGTTTTAAAAAGTGTCATTGCATAAATATTATAAAGTGGGTTTGAGGGGAAATAAATTTAAATCAAGCTTATAAAAGCCCCTCTCTCCTCATTTTGTAATTCTTTTGTCTCCAAGACTCCAAGAACAAGTGTGAAAGGCGATTTAGTGTGAAACTGGGCGAATTTGGTGACTGCACCTGCGTGCTACGCATCAGGGCCTACGCGCTACACGTTGGGCGCGCGCTACGCATCAGGGCAGTATCTGCAGTGCAAAAATTGGTCGGGCGCTACGCTTTGGGTGCGCGCTACGCTCCAGAGCCCGCGCGCTACGCGTTGGGTTTCCACCTTCAGAAATTTGCCAGTGAGCCACAAATCGACTTCTTCCTCCTCAATTTTTTCAGGTAGGCCTCAAATCATTAAAGTTCTTGATTTTTAAAGATAACATGAGCGTGAAAATGTGTCAAATGCCATCAAGTTGAAATAGAAAATTCATATGTATTATGTTTAAAAAATTCAAATGCATGTGAGCTAGGGTTTTACATTTGCTGCCCAAGGTCATCCTTTTTCACTCCCTCATTTCCCCACATTCCCATTATCTCCTCCCTTGTCATTTTCACCTAATCTCCCTAACAAAAAAAAAAATCAAAAGCCCTAAAACCCTACCTATCCCTAAAATTCAATAAAATCTCCCTAAACCCTACCTCCTATCAAACCCCTGCAAATTATGATTATGTGATGATGTATATGTCACAATTATTTACTTAAATTCCCTTTTATATATATATATTCCCTAAATCCCCTCAAAAGTCCCCCTCCCTAACATCTCCCTTGTGTTTTTTGTCCCCTTGGAGCAATATTCAAACAGTCAAAACAGCAGGTCATTTGAGCAGAAGCAGCAGTACATTTCAGCCATTTTGCTCTTGAAACCATGCCAGAAACCGAAACAGATTATGAGCAAAGTGATGACCGTGAGTCAACACCGGAGGTTGAGGTGCCAAGGAGGCCTCACAGGGGTAGTAAGGGTGGTCAGCATGTGAGAGAGGAGCCCACCTCTTTGGCCTATTTGCAAGCTTGTCCACTTGCAGTCACATGTTTCTGTCATCAATCATGCTATGAATATTGCGAGAGAATTTCCCAAATTCAGCACCACAGGGAATTGGTCTGCTTGTTTGTTTTTCATTTGCACAACGGGCATGTGAATCTTGCAGGGGTGGATTTTACATTGTCACCTGAGGTTGTTGCTCAAGCAACATGGATACCCAATGTTGGAGAAGAGTGGAACAAGCGCCAGCTGTTGGACAGATTCCAATATGACCCTACATTAAACCTGTATATATGAGGCACCTAACTGGTGTATTTCCTTTCAGATTCTTGAGGGATGAGTATGCACCCTTGATGAGGCTCATCATTCGCTATTTCACCTGTGAGGGCAGATTTTCACGTTTGTATTCGTACCATATCCGCTTGCTGATGCATTTCACACGGGTACGGATGATGAACATACAATTTTTCATGTGCCGGAATATTGAGAGGATGGTGCCCTTGGTGCAGAGGAAGAGCCCAGCACAGCAACACAGGAGCATCTACCATTATGCTTTGATCAAGATTGTGGTCATGCATCAGTTGGCCCAGCAGGGTATTCCATGGGAGGATTTCATCTCTCGAGATTTCTTCACAGCGCCACCACCCCCTAAGGTTGTTCATGAGGAGGGAGGACCTTCACAGCAGTATAACATCCCTGAGCCCAGACATGTCATCTCCCCTCCATTGGTCACATATCAGAGAGGCCACAGGGCCTTATTTGCATCAACTCGGCGAGTATTTTCTCCACATCAGGTGGAAGGGGTCTCGCTTTCTTCATCAACACCGCGAGTGTTATCTCCACACCAGGTGGAAGGGGCCTCGTTTCTGACAGTAGCACAGGTATCAGAGAGGGGCAAGCAGCCCATGATTGAGGAGGGATTCTCATGTGATCCAGATATTGACATCATTGATCTTGACACCCGTTTTCCTAGCTCGGAGCTTAAGGAGATCATTCAGCAACGGGAGGATGAAAATCGCTTGTTGCAAGAAAAATTAGAGATGGCACAATGGACAATCACATATTTAGAGTAGCGCAACAAGCAATTAGAGGATGAGCACACTCTCGATGAGTTGCAGAGGATCCATGAAGACCGCAACTTGGCTCGTAAGAGACCCGGTGATTTGGTACCCATTGAGCGAGAGGCTATGCTTCTCCGAGTCAATGCTCATTTGGAGAGGTTGCTGGCCAAGGCTAACAAAGATAAGGACGTGCTCCGGAACATGAAAAACCATTATTGGGTTCGAATGCACGTATGTAAGGCAAAAATGAAGGTCCTCAAAGGACGGTTGGCCAAGGCACTAAAACGAAGAAAAAGGCCCGATCCCCTCCACATCTTGGTTGAGGCTTCCTTGAAGGAGCATGGTGCTAAATGACTTACCTTCTGCACAAATTTCAAAAAAAATTGAGCATTTTTTGTCATTTGTGAATTTTTTGGGCAAAAAACAGGCTTTCTTCCCCAATGCATAGCGCGCCGCGCGCTACCCTGAAGATGGGCAACTCCTTTTCATGAAAACTCAACATTTTTGGATTTTTCATGCAAAAATACACTTTCTTAGCAATTTCCAAGAGATTCCATCAAGTTTTGAGCCTCCAGAAGGTCGAAAAACAAGCAAAAAATGACTTTCTGCCACTTTTTTGACACACAGGAAGCAGTCTTGGGAGGTTGCAATTCGGGAGGGGCAAATGGTCACCAAATTCCGAAATTCAACTTGGGTTGGAAAGTAGACATCTAGACCTTTCCAACAAGCCCACTGTTGCCTCATTTGGACTCCGGGAAGTGCCTCAAAAGCAGGCCCAAAGGTGCGCTACGCGTTCAGGATTGGGGCGCTACGCATCAGGACATTTTCTCAATTTTTCATCTACAGCTCAGGAATTCGCCCAGCTTTGACCAGTTTTGACTTGTGATGGGACTTTTCACCCTCCTTGATGTAATTGATGTAATTTTTTGTTGACATGATACTTTTTTACCTATTCTAGAATATTCATTCATAAAATGGCAAAAAATTAATGAATGAATTGGTTTCCTAGCTTATAGAGGCAAGTTGTTTTGATTGCCTAGATTGTAGTGCTTTGTTTAGAATTGCTTGAAACAGCTCCTAGAAGGATGAGCTCGACCCCTAGAGGCAAGGGAAGAGGTTGGCTTGCCTATATTATGTATTTTCTCAATCATTTTCAGAGGTTGGAGAGGTGGGACTCTTGAGGGAGAAAGCTTCTATTGTATTACTCATTGTATCTCTGCAATTTTTGGCAAAGGAAGACCAGGGTTTTGCAGTCCTTTTTGGGATTCCTGTGGTTACATGTTGTTAGCTACCTATACCAATAGGTTTCATTTTTCATGATTGGCAGGGGAAGTGCCAATATGATCTACTTTGGTGATGCAAAGATCTCATATTTGTGTGGAAAACACCTATCTGCAGTTGGTTGATGCTGTCCTACTTCTGAATGGGTGATCCAACAATCTAAGCTGGGTCATGCCATGTTTCAATTGTTTGTTGTAGATTAGAGAAAGAAATCTGTCCAAACTGTTCAATCTTGGCAGATAAAGTAGTTGGGTAGAGAATGAAGGTTCCCAACTGTTTAATCTGGGGCCTTGGAAGTAATAAGGCTAGCCTTAGATAGAAAATCAAAAGGAAAAAGCCAAAGGAAAAGAAAAGGCACATGAGGGTTTGCAAGTCTAAGTGCACCCTCCTTGAAGTAACAAAAAATGCTAGGCAATAGAATGGGTAGGTAGATGGGGTTGCGGAAGCATGATTTATGACATTTCACTGGCCTAAGCAAAGGGAAAACATGGTGTCAGTGCAGATCCTCCTATTCAGCAGTTTTTCTAGCAGCGAAATAAAGCATGTCTAACTTCCCAATCATCCCCCATCACATTCCTTGCTAACATCCCAATACCACCTTTGCTCATGAGAGAAAACAAACTTATTGATTGATTCTTGTTGCATGAAAGAGCCACATTTCCTGTGTAAAATTCTTTTCATTTTGATCTACTCTCCAAACTAAGTTCGCTTCCTATAAAACTTAGTCTTTGCTTCCTCTTCTCCATATACTTCCATCCAATACTAACTACTAACTCTATCTACACTTAACTCCCTATTTTCCCCTTTCCCTATTACTATATCACTATTGTGCATAAAATGCCCCAAAATGTATATATCCCTCCCTTTGGGCATTATAGCCCTATGTTCAAAATGTGGATAACCATGCAGAATCAACGTCTTGTTCAAAGATGCGTTGTTTAAAGTCAGGGATTAAACTAACCCCTAGTTGGTTTAATAACCACAAGCCCTACCCTTTTTCCCCTTACAACCCCTTTGAAATGTTTTACCCGCATAATTTGCACAAAACATTGAAAAAACCCACTATGATGTCTAACCCGCGCTATTTGCAATAAACACCATTAAACCCACTTTTGCCCCTTACCTAAAGTTTTGATTAAAGCGCATTGAACACAAAAAACATTGAAAAAACCCATATTTTCATTGATTTCCAAAGGTCCCGCCAGGCACGCTTTTCCATAAAAAACAATTGTTTATTCCCCGCCTCCCCGTCGTATCGTCCTATCATGTTGGCAACCCGTCGCCCGTCGGATCTGGGCTTTCCCATCCGATAGCCCATATCAATATCAGGCCGCCCCCGATGTCCGGACTATAGCACCTGAAAAGTGTCAAAGGGTGACGTCAGGGCAGTGCCACGCGTCGCTCCCAGGTTATATCGGGAGGCCGCCTGCCAATACCACCCCCGTACAATAAGTGGTCCGAAATTACCGCTTACCGCTTTGGTTTACCGCCCGCCCACGCCATGCCCACGTCATGCCAAGTCAGCGTCACGTCAGCGCCCGGCCCGCCATCGCTCCGACCTGTCCGCCACCTCATCAGTCCCCGTGGACCACTCACAGGCCGCCACGTCACCCTTCCGTACCCGACCCCACCCGATGACATCATGCTGACGTCATCCAAAAAACGCGCCAAAAGCCCAAAATGTCCATATTTTCACCAAAATTCGCGTTTTTTCTCATTGTTTTTACCGAAAGACTACTGTGCTCTCTGCATGTAATTTACGACCATTTCGTCGCCACCCTCCAGAAATCGATTTAAAGACCGTGGGCGCCCTCAAACTCACCCGCATTGCCACCATTGGCCGTCTGCACCAGGTATTTATCAAATCTCCCCTCCGCACCTGGTTTTGTGCATAATTCACCACAAGAAACTAAGAAGAGAAGGAGAACACAGTGAATTCCATAAATTCTCATGAACCAGTGCTTTTCCTCCATGCTGTAAGGCCGAATTTACCTACAGAAGTCCCTATTGAGCTGCATTTTCACAAATTTACAGCCTGTTTGCGCATTCGTGAACTTAAACCTCTGCTGCACTAATTCACCGGGAAAACAGCTTTTTAGTCCCAACATTTGCTCATTAGACTGTCTCAGGAGCATTTCAATTTGTTCTCACCATAATTCACCCTGCTTCCCCTGCAAATTGCCTTACTTCTGCAAAAAATACCGCTCTGTGTTGCTCTGCCCAGTGAAACAAGTTCTAGTACAATTCAGAGTACTAATTGACCATGGAAACACCAGTAGCATTGAACATTCCACCCTTGAATGCCCCACACAAAGAGCTAGAATGGCAGGCCCTGGGTGATAGAGATTACCAGATGACAGAAACACTCTCAATGGACACCAAATATAATATTCACGTACTCAATGAGCTGAAGGCCAAGCACCTCAGTGGAACTGATATTCTAGGGATTTGGGACTCCAATTTGCCCATTTATAACCTTCCTCAAGTCAATGTCCTTCCAGATTTAATTCATAGATGCAGTGCCAACTATGACCCATGTCAAAGAGCTGTCCTCAATTCCTCAGGTTCAGTTTTGTTCCATGTCACCCCTGAGGCTATAAATCAAATGCTGAACTTTCACACTACAAAGCCATTGACTCCTCTTTCCATGATGGACTTGCTAAAGAAAGGAGGCAAGCTGTCTAGTGCCCAAATCATAAAGATTAATCAGCTATTCATTGAATCAGGCTCTCAAACTGTGAGGACCCCTCCTATAGGAAATGTATATTTCAATGAGTTGGGCAAGTTGCTTGTGGATTTGATCAGTTATGTCCTGGGTTACAGATCAGCTGAGGATGCTGATGAAACCATTCTGGCAATGATGTCTATCTTCTCCCCTGGAATGCCTCCTGCTGTGCACTATGATTATGCTGCATACATTGCCAATAAGATTCATGAACAATTGATGAATCTAGAGAGGGAAAAGATGTTTAGATACACTTCATACATCTATCACTTGTTCCTATTTTATCAACCTAATGGCTTCCCTATTACTCTCAAGAAGTTTGATGCTCAGGGAAACCCAAGGTCTGTGGTATTTTGGACTTCAGTCTTTCATCACACATCTTATTCACCATACAGCTACTGTGAATTCATAGACCTCTTTATCCATCCAGCTATGTCCTTGCTATTGGGTACCCCTCCTCCAAGATTGACAGATGAGATGCAAAGGATTCTCCAGCTCTCAAAGGCCTACAGCATTGGGGATTGGTACTTTTACCAAAACCATACAGTGATCAGAATATATGGCTGTGAATTAGCCCCATATAGGCTGCCAAGATATGTCCCTATGAGACTCTTTGCCTTAGAGTATTTCAGGCAGTTTGGAAATGCTGACATGGTCCATTTCCACAGCAAAAACAAGAAGGTACAGCTCAAAATCAGAAACCAGCTAGGCCCATTTCTTTATAATAAAAGGGAAGAAGGATGGAAAGAAGCAGATAAGATCCTAGAGGGCCTCCAATTGCAAACCAGTTTCCTCTGGTCACCCTATGACCCCAATCACTTCATTAGTCTTAGAAGGGTCAAATATAAGATGGCTAGTTATGATCATGTCAGGTTGCCTCATATTGAAAAATATGCAAATCTATTAAGATGGAAAGAGGGCACTCTAGAAGAGGCAAGTAGTAGAGAGGAAATAGCACAAAGAGAAGCAAAGAAACTTGAGAAGGAAGCTGACTTGGAACATTGTGAACAGGTTTCTTCTTCTTATCATATTCGGATTGGAGCAGCTGCCTCATCCTCTACAGCCCCTCGCCCAGCAGCTCAAACTACTTCTCAGGCTGCCAGCAAAGGTAAAGAAAAAGAGATGGAGCAGGAACAGCCACCCCCTACAGCAGAACAGCAAAAAGAGCAGCCTAAGCAGCAAGAAGAAACAGCTGAGGCCCCAATATCTACAGAGCAGCAGGCTCAGGAAAATGTGCCTCCTAGGCAGGAAACGACAGTGGAGGCCTCAGTCCTCCAAACTCCACTAAACGAAGAAAGAAGCAGGAAGAGGGATAGAGAGCAGGAAACCCCCCTCACCACATCCACAAATCAAGGGGAGAAAAGGCAAAGATTAAATCCCCTTTCTGAAGAAGAGATGCCTATTGGGCAATCCTTGGGTATGGGCCCCCCTAGTATGGAAGCATCTACCAGTTCCTTCCAGCAGGAACAAGAAAGAACCCTTGGAGGAGAGGTCAGCTCCTCAAGCCAGCAAAGGAGAGCTGAATCAGGCATAAAGCAACAATTTATTGATATCAAGAAGAGAAATGAGCCAGTCAGGCTCCAACTATACAATCACTTACTTAAAATGGCTCCCACAAACCAGCAAAGGCTTATGTCAGCATATGACATAACAGAGGGAAAAATGACCATGAGTCATTTCATGCCTACTATGCTACAGCCACAGTCAGCTGCAGATTATATAAGAACTAATCTTGAAGTACTTGCAAAAGACATCCACCCAATGGACCAGATAGAGCTTCACAAGCAAACGGGTGAGATGGTCTATTCAACACTTGCAGACAAGACCTTCCTGGCACATAAATTGCAAAACAGTCTGCACAATACAACTGCCCAACTTGAGTTGGAGAAGGCATCCTCTCAGGCCAAAGACAACAGGATCAGGTCTTTGGAAGATATTATTATAGAGCTTGGGCATGACCCAAAGGATCCCAAAGCTGTACAAGCACTGCTAAAGGAAAGAGATGCAGATATAGCAGCTTTGAGAAAGATGGTAAAAATTCCAGCAACCCTTCACCCTCAAACAGAAGAGGTTGCTCAACAGAGGAAGGACCAGGATGTAGCAGCAATGCTGCTAACACTGCACAAACAGTTGGTGCAGACAGAAGGAAAATTAGTAGAAACAGAGGCTGCATTACAGGCAGCCCTGTAGCAGAAAGAAGGAGGCCAGACATCTCAGCCCCCTCAGCCAGTAATCAACCTTGAGGAGCCCCCTCAAAGTATCACTCCTCCCACAGGACAGGCAGCTGAAACAGGTCCATCAACATCAGCACCAGCAACAACATCAGAACAGGCTCCAAGCCTTGACATGCAGAAGATGATGAAAGAGATTCAAGTTCTAGAGGCCCAGATGGCAGAGCTGAATGAAGCCAAGGAGAAATTGGCCACAGTGAATGAAAAATATGACAAATCAAAACAAACTGTAGCTGAAAGAACAAGGGAAGTTAAAGCTCTGGAGAAAAGGATAAAAGAATTAGAGAAAGAGCTCTCCCTTGACAAGGTTGTGGCTGAGATCAAGAAAGTCTTATGGGCCAATATTGGCCAATCAATAACAGATCAATGGCAGTACATAGAAACTATCCATGAGCACATGGAGCTCATAGGCAGGGCACACAAGGAAAGACAAAGAGCAAGGGCATCTCTAGGCACTATGCCTGAGATAGCCAATAGAATGATCAATGTTCTCAATAACCGCACAGGCCCTCAGCTGGCAGCCATAGGAATCACCAATAGAACTGACACCATCTTGCTGATAAAGAGGGTCCTCACTTTGAGAAATCTGGTGCAGACATTGGATAGAAGGTGCCAGGAAATGCAAACAGAGGTAAACAAGTTCACAGATAAATTCACAGCATTGCATAGCAGAGGCCTTCCCAGCTTACTGAACAGCGCAGGAAGGCTACTATCCCATGAGAACTATGCAAAAAGGGTAAATACATTTGCCACCAATCAGATCACTGCAGGATCAAGTATCCCAGAGGAAGCAGGGCCTGCCTCTGGGCAGAGCCTCTATGAGAAAATAGAAAGTTTGTTTTTTATCATGAATGAAATCAGGCATCTGTTTCAAGTGCCTCATAATTACTTCAAATATACTGAGGCAGATGAGACATTAGGCACAATTTTGAGACATCAGTTGCCTACACAGGAATGGTGGACCAGCATGATACAGACATTGCTGTGATCCAACAGGTTTTCATCAAGTTTTTTCATTAAAATATAAGTCATCATGTTCAGACAGTTGATACGTTCACCATGACAGTAAAAGAGTGGACTGAGCCAACTCAGCAAACCAATTCGGCCACCAAAGCAACCCCGACAGATGCAGATGACAGGGCTGAGAAAGCTACAGCACGACAGAGCATTAAAGGCACATCATTCAGAATTAATGCAAAGCGCTCAACCGACTCAGTGGCCTCCAAAAGTCAAAAAGACTTCTGACAGAACTAAAGGGTATTCATTGTATATTTGGAATAGCAATAACTCTCTTATCTGCTATTCTGAAAGTTGGTGAACGCATTTATTAATCAAATGACTCAGCGATTCAGATATTTTGTAAAACCGATTGTATATATTTCCCCTCGCATAAGCTTGCAGGGGTTGTTGATTTTCTATTCAAAAGAACCTATGCTGTAAATTTCAGAGTTTTAATACAGAGAGCTGATGGAATTTCCAAAGTTCTGAGTTGTTCGATGTGTTGCGGTGTGATGGCTTACTGCTACAGGATTCCTGTGTATTTCATGGCACAATAAGTTTTCTTGAACTCTTTTGTTATGTGTTTCATTCTTTCATAATCCGTTCATGCTCTATATTTCACAGTTTAATAGCACAGAAAAAGAATAGTTTCAGGATTTGTTCATCAAACACCCTGAACTCAATCTATGCTGTTATGAATGTTTTCCTCTAAGTATTAGTTATGAAAGTGTAATTCTTAACTGCTTCACCTTCAGACTAGAACTCCACAGTGACTATTATTCAAATCTGCTCCTGGGTGATATATCTCTTTCTCACATCACCAGCTTAGTGAAAAACTCTTAATTGCCTTTCACTGGCTAATCATATTTCATCATCACAATTTTAAGTTTGTTTCGTGATATATCTAAATGGCCCTGCAGTTGTAAGCTATCTTACTCAATACCTCAAACAACCCATAATCACAGACTCCATTGCCCAATGGACTAAAACTGTCTGAAGATCTCATCTTAGATACTGAAAGACATCACTCAACCAAAATCTTAAACCAAACCCTCACCTCATAACTAGCCTAAGATCCTCAAGAACAAAGTTAAAAACTAAAAGAGAGAGCCCTCTCTGGTTACCGGTTGGCTAGAACCTGTAATCCAAAGCTTGGTTAGTGGTTACCCCGGCCGTATTCCCTCAGGAGTCAAAGGGAACAACCTGGGTGTTAACATAAATGACGACTCCACTGGGGATCTGAATGAACTTTGTAACCCCCTGTCTGATTCTTAATACTGTAGATAAAGCCTGAGTGATAGCCAGACAGCCTTAGAAACTGCCTCTGCTTTGCATTTGCAGGAGTATATAAAAGCTGCCTCAGTCAATCTTTATTCGGTCTTAAGTTCCATACAGTTGTGCTATGCCTGATCAGTCCTTGTCAAATATCACTATCTCCTAGAAAATTCTCCTAAAGAAAATCACAGAAACTGGCTCCTAAGAAGAAAACTCGCTACACAAGGTCAAACCCAGACCCTGATCCATCACCTGAATTCCAAAATCCAAACTTGATCTCAAGAATCCTTAAGAGACACAAATCAGAAGGGACTCTATCAGATTCAAGTTCTGAAGCAGGTCTTCAAACTGACATTCCAACCCCTGCTAAGGTTTCTCTACATCCTCACACTACTGTCTCACAACCTCCTAGTTCTTCATCTACTTCACAAGGTATCCTTTCAGCCACTCCATCAACTACACATACCCCTCTCATCCCCTTTCCTCCACTTGTCCCATTCATTCCTGTTACCCCTATTGTCCCACCAAACATGGCTAATAGATATGCCCCACTGCAGTTACCTGCCAATCCAGGGCCTATGCCTCAAGATTACCAAAGCAAGATTTCATATTTTGATGGTACTGGCTCTTACCCAGCCCTTCAACATACCAAGAAAATGCAAGACTACTTTGAAAATTACGAGATAGATGATGATGGGGTTAGAATGAAAATTTTTGTGCAAAGCCTAACAAGAGATGTAAGATCATGGTTTAGGTCACTCCCAGCAAACTCCATAGCTGACCCTGAAGCCCTGTATCAAACCTTTATCAACAGATGGGAGAAGAAAAAGGATCCACTTCACATTTTATCTGAATACAATACTATCAAAAGAGGTCCCCAAGAAACTGTCTTGGACTATTGTGCTCGGTTTAACAATGTCTACAATGCTATTCCCCAAAATCTCAGACCCCCACCTGATCTAGCTCTATACACCTTTCCTGATGGGTTTGATTCAGATATGGCATACCAATTAAGAGAAAGAGCTCCCCGGACTTTAGCTGAAATGCAAGACATAGCAGTGAGTGTAGAAGCAAACCTGATAGCTAGGAGAAATAGGACCAGAACTGAAAGAAAGACTACCTTCAAAGAAGAGCCTTCAGGCTGGGATCAGAAATTAGATGCAATAATCACTGGCATGCATAGGTTAGGTGACAGAGTAGAATCAGTTGAGAGGAAGTCATCATGGGAAGCACCACAGAACAACCCTATCAGGAATCCCAATTTTAGAAGAAACCAAAATCCTAATGTTGGCAAGGCCAGCCCTGAACCAGAGATTAGGCCTCCGTTCCAAGAAAACTATGTTGAAGCATCTACTTCTAATGAGCAGATAGATGATACCCACATCAATTTGATGGGCCTGAACGATGATCAGCAAGTTTTTCTGAGTCAAGAAGATCATGAAGAAGAAGACATAAGCCAGTTCCAAACCAGATCAGGTGAATCATTTGATTTCAAACAAGGCTATGACACAGCTGTTTTTGAAGTTCATAAACAATACAAATTAAGAAGCAGAACTGTAAATGTGCCACAGCCTGAGAAAACAAAGGATAGCCTACAGCCTAGGAAAGCTATTGTCACAGAGCCTACTAACAAAACTGATTCAATTACAAATGAAGTAATGGTTGAAGAGGTAACAGAACCATTTCCCTCAAATCAAGAACCAGTGGTTACACCTCCTTTAAAGCACAATCCAAGCAGCACTTTCCAGAAGATGAGCAAAAAGGACAAGCCTCAAGATCAAAATGAGAGTCAAGAAGAAACCTCTAAGAACTCAATTGAGAGAGAAAGGGTTGTTAACCAGAATACCAAGATCCAATCTGAAAAACCTTTTGACTTAGAAGCTGAAATTGGAAAATTGAAGGTAGCCATTCCTCTTTCAGAGCTAGCCAAGCATGACATTTACAAACAACAAATCAAGAAGTCCCTTCAACTGACCCACAACAAAGATGATGTCAATGTGTTGGATGACACCCCAGAATTGCTTTTCGGTCCAGAGGTTGATGGAAAGACAGCAGTTACAGGAATACTACCTTTTTATGTCAGCTTGCATGTTCATGATAAGATATTACACAATGCAATGTTTGATTCAGGTGCTTCTCATAACCTTATGCCTAAATCAGTGATGGAGAGGTTGAATCTAGATATTACAAGACCATATAAGGACCTATTTTCATTTGACTCCAGCCAAGTTAAGTGTTTAGGCTTGATAAAAGATCTATGTGTGTCCCTAGTCCAGTACCCAAATAAAACAATCTTAATGGACGTTGTAGTTGCTGATATCCCACCCAAGTATGGAATGTTGTTATCAAGATCATGGGGGGCTAAACTCCAAGGTTCCCTGCAATTAGACATGTCATATGCCACCATCTCTGTCTTTGGGCAACCCAAGAGGCTATACAGAGAGTCACTCATGAAATACATGGTGAGCAATGAAGAAAAACTTTAAAATTTCCCTATTTATGCAGTCCATTCAGACATGGATTCCTTCATTCTGTTTAATGATGATATAAGTCCAATGAGTGATAACAAATCTGTCATACTTGAACAAGATCTGCATATGAGTGAGCAATCAAGTTCCCAAGAAATCAAGGTTGTGCAATCAAGTGATGAAACTGCTCTAGAAAGCAAACCAGGTGAAAGACAAGAACTCCAACTTATAATCCCAAGTCATAGAGAAAATGTTGAAAATCCCCTAAATCAAGAGATCCTATGGTTTCTTGAGTTTGATGGATCAGTCAACAAATTAGGGGCAGGAGCTGGAGTGTGGATTCATAACAAACAAAGCAATCATGCAGAAGGTCGAGCCTATAGGCTTAATTTTAGATGTACTAATAATATGGCAGAATATGAGGCTCTTCTGCTAGGCCTCAAACTGGTAAAATCATTTCAGGCCACTAAAGTTTCAATCATGGGGGATTCAGACCTTATTATCCAACAAGTGAAAGGTAATTTTGTTACCAATGACAAAAGACTGAGATCATACAGATCTTCTGCTATTGAAATACTCAAAGCTTTCACTGAATTTCAAATAACCAAAATACCTAGGACTCACAACCTTCATGCTCATAGCTTAGCTACATTTGCCAGTACATGCAAATTGCCTTTTGAACCCAACCACTGCTTTACAGCTGAGATAAAACACAGACCTTCTGTCCCAAACAATGTCAAAGATTGGCAAGTGTTTGAGGATGACACACAGATAAATAATTTCTTAACCTTGCAGCATGAATTTTCAGGCTTGAACATTGATGTTGATTCTGTGAAAGACACACAGCCATTGAGTGAACAGGACCTAACAGCAATATCACCCAAAACAGCAAATCAAATACTTTGTCCAACAAACTTTGACAAGGAAAAAATACAAGAACTTGAACAATTGCATTTTGATGAAGTAGCTGGTACAGAGGCTGAAATCATAGAGCTAAAAGATAACTTTCTACCAACAGGCCTAACTCCATTAGAGGACATTTTTGACTCAAATGATGTTCCTAGAAAACCAAAAATGCAACCCCTTAATGCTGCCATTGAAGAATGCAACATTGGAACTATTGAAAAACCCAAGATAATAAAATTGTCTGCATCTTTACCTCCTGACCAGAAGCCTAAATACATTGACCTCTTTAAAGAGTTCCAAGATGTGTTTGCATGGAGTTATGAGGATTTGAAATCCTATGACACCTCTGTTATTCAACACACTATCCCTCTCAAGCCCAATCAAAAGCCATTCAAGCAAAAATTGAGAAGAATCAATCCTATGCTTCTCCCTTCAATTGAGAAAGAGGTACAAAAAATGTTTAAAGCTGGTATCATAGCACCAATCAGGTTTTCAGACTGGATTTCAAACTTGGTGCCCACAAGAAAGAAAACTGGTGAGATTAGGCTTTGTGTTGACCTAAGGAATTTGAATCAAGTGTCCCTTAAAGACAATTACCCCTTACCAAAAATGGATCACATTCTCCAAAGAGTGGTGGGGGCTTCAAGAATCTCATTACTTGATGGATTTTCAGGTTTCAATCAGATCCTAGTCCACCCTGATGATCAAGATAAAACAGCTTTCACAACCCCATGGGGAACTTTCAAATATGTTAAAATGCCTTTTGGATTGAAAAATGCAGGAGCTACATTTCAGAGAGCAATGGATATTGCTTTTGCTAAAGAGATTCATGAGTTCCTTGTTATTTACTTAGATGACCTTACACCTTTCTCAAAGTCTGACCAAGAACATTTAAAACATTTGAGACAAATATTCATAACATGTAGGAAATATGGAATTTCCTTAAATCCCAAGAAGTCTCTATTTGGCTTGGAAGAAGCTATTGGGTCATATCATTTCAAAGGATGGCATTAGAATTGACCCAGACAGAATACAGGCCATCTTGCAAATGCCCCATCCAAGAAATATCAAAGAATTGCAAGCCTTCCTGGGAAAGATCAACTTTTTAAGGAGATTTATCCCAAACTTAGCAGAACTGATCAGATTACTAAACAACATGCTAAAGAAGGATTCAAAAGTAAAGTGGACAGTAGAAGCAAATCAAGCTTTTGAAGGTATTAAATTGGCCCTTACCCAAACCCCAGTCTTAACAAATCCTCAATTTGACAGAGAATTTATCATTTTCTCTTTTGCCTCCGAGCATACCATTGTTGCTGTCTTATTGCAGAAGGATGATCAAGGGAATGAAAAACCTATTGCTTTCTTTAGCAGAGCTCTTAGAGATGCACCTCTGAAATATCAGATCATGGAAAAGCAAGCTTATGCTTTGGTCAAAGCCATCAAAGACTTTAGGATCTACATCCTATACTCCCATGTTATTGCTTATGTACCAAATCCCATTGTGAAAGACATACTAACTCAAGAAAACTTATAGGGCAGAAGAGGAAAATGGATTGCTAATATTTTAGAATTTGACATTGAAATAAGACCTACAAAACTGATAAAAGGGCAAGGTTTGGCTAAATTAATGTCTGAAACAAACTTTCAAGCCTTGGACATTAACCAACTGGACAATGAACCGGAGCTGGCAACTCCAAAGATCAATGCAGCCTTTGAACAATCCCTGTGGTATTCTGATATCTGTTATATATTGTCAAACCTGTGTGCTCCCCCAGGATTGTCTAGAACCAAATCTAGATTTTTAAAAATGAAAGCAACAAGATTTTGTGTTATAAATGGTAATTTACTATGGAAAAATCATGAAGGTATACTGCTGAACTGTTTGAATATGGATGAGACTAACAATGTTATGAAGGAATTCCATGCAGGAGATTGTGGTGGACATTTGTACTGGAAGTCCACTGTGGATAAGATATTAAGGGCAGGTTACTATTGGCCCACTCTATTCTCTGATGTTAAAAAGTTCACCACTACATGTCACAAATGTCAAGTGTTTGAGGGAAAAAGAAAGTTACTACCACTTCCCTTAAAGCCTATTGCAACAGAAAGGCCCTTTCAACAATGGGGCTTGGACTTCATTGGGGAAATTCATCCTTCATCTTCAGGCCAACATAGATGGATTCTAACAGCCACAGATTACTTTACTAAATGGATTGAGGCTGTTCCATGTCGACAAGCAAATGATTCTACTATCATTCAGTTCCTTGAGACTAATATCCTTTCTAGATTTGGTTGTCCTGACAAGATTATAACAGACAATGTTGTTGCTTTTAGATCCAAGAAGATGGTGAACTATTGCCACAAATTCCATATTACTTTGGGCCATTCAACTGCATATTACCCTCAAGGCAATGGTTTAGCTGAATCATCTAAAAAAAGTCTTATCAACATCATTAAGAAAGTGCTAGAAGAGAATAAGAAAAATTGGCACAAGAAGCTTGTAAATGCCTTGTGGGCAGATAGGCTAACAACCAAGAGATCTATTGGGGTCAGCCCATATGAATTGGTTTATGGAATGGAAGCCAAATTCCCTTCATCATTGGGGGTCCCTGTCATGAAGCTACTTCAAGAAAGTCAAGCTGAGCCAAATGACATACAAAGAAGAATAAACCAGATTATATGTTTGCAGCAAACCAGAGATCAAGTGTATAGCAGAGTCCAAGTCCTACAAGAGAAGCTGAAGAAAGCCTTTGATAGAAGAACCAAGGCTGAAGATTTCTTCATTGGGGATAAAGTGCTTAAATGGGATTCAAGAAGAGAAGACAAGGGTAAGCATGGCAAATTTGACTCCCTTTGGAGGGGACCTTTTGTTATTCAAGCAGTACAAGGAAATAACACCTACTTCTTGAAGAATTTGGATGGCACCGAAGCTGAAGAGGGCCCTGTGAATGGCCGGATGCTAAAGCACTACTTTGATTACTTTCCATGTGTATAGCATGACTTCCCCCTGTACATAGTCAGTTGTATATACTGTTTTCTTTCAGCATATAAATAGTTCAATTCAAGAAGTTCTATAAATAAGCAGGAAAAGGCTTTCATTTCAGCAAGTTCCACAATGGTGACAGATTCCAATTTTGAGGTCCAGAGAGAAAGTTTGCAAGTTTTGAGAAGAATTCAAAAGCCAAGGCATTCTGACCTGCTGTTCTTGGTCTTTCAAGTAGAAAAACCATCCCCAAGTGGAGCCATTGTTAGCTACCTATACCAATAGGTTTCATTTTTCATGATTGGCAGGGGAAGTGCCAATATGATCTACTTTGGTGATGCAAAGATCTCATATTTGTGTGGAAAACACCTATCTGCAGTTGGTTGATGCTGTCCTACTTCTGAATGGGTGATCCAACAGTCTAAGCTGGGTCATGCCATGTTTCAATTGTTTGTTGTAGATTAGAGAAAGAAATCTGTCCAAACTGTTCAATCTTGGCAGATAAAGTAGTTAGGTAGAGAATGAAGGTTCCCAACTGTTTAATCTGGGGCCTTGGAAGTAATAAGGCTAGCCTTAGATAGAAAATCAAAAGGAAAAAGCCAAAGGAAAAGAAAAGGCACATGAGGGTTTGCAAGTCTAAGTGCACCCTCCTTGAAGTAACAAAAAATGCTAGGCAATAGAATGGGTAGGTAGATGGGGTTGCAGAAGCATGATTTATGACATTTCACTGGCCTAAGCAAAGGGAAAACATGGTGTCAGTGCAGATCTTCCTATTCAGCAGTTTTTCTAGCAGCAAAATGAAGCATGTCTAACTTCCCAATCATCCCCCATCACATTCCTTGCTAACATCCCAATACCACCTTTGCTCATGAGAGAAAACAAACTTATTGATTGATTCTTGTTGCATGAAAGAGCCACATTTCCTGTGTAAAATTCTTTTCATTTTGATCTACTCTCCAAACTAAGTTTGCTTCCTATAAAACTTAGTCTTTGCTTCCTCTTCTCCATATACTTCCATCCAATACTAACTACTAACTCTATCTACACTTAACTCCCTATGTTCCCCTTTCCCTATTATTATATCACTATTGTGCATAAAATGCCCCAAAATGTATATATCCCTCCCTTTGGGCATTATAGCCCTATGTTCAAAATGTGGATATTGTTCAAAGATGCGTTGTTTAAAGTCAGGGATTAAACTAACCCCTGGTTGGTTTAATAACCACAAGCCCTACCCTCTTTCCCCTTACAACCCCTTTGAAATGTTTTACACGCATAATTTGCACAAAACATTGAAAAAACCCACTATGATGTCTAACCCGCGCTATTTGCAATAAACACCATTAAACCCACTTTTGCCCCTTACCCAAAGTTTTGATTAAAGCGCATTGAACACAAAAAACATTGAAAAAACCCATATTTTCTTTGATTTCCAAAGGTCCCGCCAGGCGCGCTTTTCCATAAAAAACAATTGTTTACTCCCCGCCGTATCGTCCTATCATGTTGGCAACCCGTCGCCCATCGGATTTGGGCTTTCCCATCCGACAGCCCATATCAATATCGGGCCGCCCCCGATGTCCGGACTATAGCACCCGAAAAGTGTCAGAGGGTGACGTCAGGGCAGTGCCACGCGTCGCTCCCAGGTTATATCAGGAGGCCGCCTGCCAATACCACCCCCGTACAATAAGCGGTCTGAAATTACCGCTTACCGCTTTGGTTTACCGCCCACCCACGCCATGCCCACGTCATGCCAAGTCAGCATCACGTCAGCGCCCGGCCCGCCATCGCTCCAACCTGTCTGCCACCTCATCAGTCCCTGTGGACCACTCACAGGCCGCCACGTCACCCTTCCGTACCCGACCCCACCCGATGACGTCATGCTGACGTCATCCAAAAAATGCGCCAAAAGCCCAAAATCTCCATATTTTCACCAAAATTCGCGTTTTTTCTCATTGTTTTTACCGAAGGACTACTGTGCTCTCTGCATGTAATTTACGACCATTTCGTCGCCACCCTCCAGAAATCGATTTAAAGACCGTGGGCGCCCTCAAACTCACCCGCATTGCCACCATTGGCCGTCTGCGCCAGGTATTTATCAAATCTCCCCTCCGCACCTGGTTTTGTGCATAATTCAGCACAAGAAACTAAGAAGAGAAGGAGAACATAGTGAATTCCATAAATTCTCATGAACCAGTGTTTTTCCTCCATGCTGTTAGGCCGAATTTACCTACAGAAGTCCCTATTGAGCTGCATTTTCACAAATTTACAGCATGTTTGCGCATTCGTGAACTTAAACCTCTGCTGCACTAATTCACCGGGAAAACAGTTTTTTAGTCCCAGTATTTGCTCATTAGACTGTCTCAGGAGCATTTCAATTTGTTCTCACCATAATTCACCCTGCTTCCCCTGCAAATTGCCTTACTTCTGGAAAACATACCGCTCTGTGTTGCTCTGCCCAGTGAAACAAGTTCTAATACAATTCAGAGTACTAATTGACCATGGAAACACCAGTAGCATTGAACATTCCACCCTTGACTGCCCCACACAGAGAGCTAGAATGGCAGGCCCTGGGTGATAGAGATTACCAGATGACAGAAACACTCTCAATGGACACCAAATATAATATTCATGTACTCAATGAGCTGAAGGCCAAGCACCTCAGTGGAACTGATATTCTAGGGATTTGGGACTCCAATTTGCCCATTTATAACCTTCCTCAAGTCAATGTCCTTCCAGATTTAATTCATAGATGCAGTGCCAACTATGACCCATGTCAAAGAGCTGTCCTCAATTCCTCAGGTTCAGTTTTGTTCCATGTCACCCCTGAGGCTATAAATCAAATGCTGAACTTTCACACTACAAAGCCATTGACTCCTCTTTCCATGATGGACTTGCTAAAGAAAGGAGGCAAGCTGTCTAGTGCCCAAATCATAAAGATTAATCAGCTATTCATTGAATCAGGCTCTCAAACTGTGAGGACCCCTCCTATAGGAAATGTATATTTCAATGAGTTGGGCAAGTTGCTTGTGGATTTGATCAGTTATGTCCTGGGTTACAGATCAGCTGAGGATGTTGATGAAACCATTCTGGCAATGATGTCTATCTTCTCCCCTGGAATGCCTCCTGCTGTGCACTATGATTATGCTGCATACATTGCCAATAAGATTCATGAACAATTGATGAATCTAGAGAGGGAAAAGGTGTTTAGATACACTTCATACATCTATCACTTGTTCCTATTTTATCAACCTGATGGCTTCCCTATTACTCTCAAGAAGTTTGATGCTCAGGGAAACCCAAGGTCTGTGGTATTTTGGACTTCAGTCTTTCATCACACATCTTATTCACCATACAGCTACTGTGAATTCATAGACCTCTTTATCCATCCAGCTATGTCCTTGCTATTGGGTACCCCTCCTCCAAGATTGACAGATGAGATGCAAAGGATTCTCCAGCTCTCAAAGGCCTACAGCATTGGGGATTGGTACTTTTACCAAAACCATACAGTGATCAGAATATATGGCTGTGAATTAGCCCCATATAGGCTGCCAAGATATGTCCCTATGAGACTCTTTGCCTTAGAGTATTTCAGGTAGTTTGGAAATGCTGACATGGTCCATTTCCACAGCAAAAACAAGAAGGTACAGCTCAAAATCAGAAACCAGCTAGGCCCATTTCTTTATAATAAAAGGGAAGAAGGATGGAAAGAAGCAGATAAGATCCTAGAGGGCCTCCAATTGCAAACCAGTTTCCTCTGGTCACCCTATGACCCCAATCACTTCATTAGTCTTAGAAGGGTCAAATATAAGATGGCTAGTTATGATCATGTCAGGTTGCCTCATATTGAAAAATATGCAAATCTATTAAGATGGAAAGAGGGCATTCTAGAAGAAGCAAGTAGTAGAGAGGAAATAGCACAAAGAGAAGCAAAGAAACTTGAGAAGGAAGCTGACTTGGAACATTGTGAACAGGTTTCTTCCTCTTATCATATTTGGATTGGAGCAGCTGCCTCATCCTCTACAGCCCCTCGCCCAGCAGCTCAAACTACTTCTCAGGCTGCCAGCAAAGGTAAAGAAAAAGAGATGGAGTAGGTACAGCCACCCCCTACAGCAGAATAGCAAAAAGAGCAGCCTAAGCAGCAAGAAGAAACAGCTGAGGCCCCAATATCTACAGAGCAGCAGGCTCAGGAAAATGTGCCTCCTAGGCAGGAAACGACAGTGGAGGCCTCGGTCCTCCAAACTCCACTAAACGAAGAAAGAAGCAGGAAGAGGGATAGAGAGCAGGAAACCCCCCTCACCACATCCACAAATCAAGGGGAGAAAAGGCAAAGATTAAATCCCCTTTCTGAAGAAGAGATGCCTATTGGGCAATCCTTGGGTATGGGCCCCCCTAGTATGGAAGCATCTGCCAATTCCTTCCAGCAGGAACAAGAAAGAACCCTTGGAGGAGAGGTCAGCTCCTCAAGCCAGCAAAGGAGAGCTGAATCAGGCATAAAGCAACAATTTATTGATATCAAGAAGAGAAATGAGCCGGTCAGGCTCCAACTGTACAATCACTTACTTAAAATGGCTCCCACAAACCAGCAAAGGCTTATGTCAGCATATGACATAACAGAGGGAAAAATGACCATGAGTCATTTCATGCCTACTATGCTGCAGCCACAGTCAGCTGCAGATTATATAAGAACTAAACTTGAAGTACTTGCAAAAGACATCCACCCAATGGACCAGATAGAGCTTCACAAGCAAACGGGTGAGATGGTCTATTCAACACTTGCAGACAAGACCTTCCTGGCACATAAATTGCAAAACAGTCTGCACAATACAACTGCCCAACTTGAGTTGGAGAAGGCATCCTCTCAGGCCAAAGACAATAGGATCAGGTCTTTGGAAGATATTATTATAGAGCTTGGGCATGACCCAAAGGATCCCAAAGCTGTACAAGCACTGCTAAAGGAAAGAGATGCAGACATAGCAGCTTTGAGAAAGATGGTAAAAATTCCAGCAACCCTTCACCCTCAAACAGAAGAGGTTGCTCAACAAAGGAAGGACCAGGATGTAGCAGCAATGCTGCTAACACTGCACAAACAGTTGGTGCAGACATAAGGCAAATTAGTAGAAATAGAGGCTGCATTACAGGCAACCCTGCAGCAGAAAGAAGGAGGCCAGTAATCAACCTTGAGGAGCCCCCTCAAAGTATCACTCCTCCCACAGGACAGGCAGTTGAAACAGGTCCATCAACATCAGCACCAGCAACAACATCAGAACAGGCTCCAAGCCTTGACATGCAGAAGATGATGAAAGAGATTCAAGTTCTAGAGGCCTAGATGGCAGAGCTGAATGAAGCCAAGGAGAAATTGGCCACAGTGAATGAAAAATATGACAAATCAAAACAAACTGTAGCTGAAAGAACAAGGGAAGTTAAAGCTCTGGAGAAAAGGATAAAAGAATTGGAGAAAGAGCTCTCCCTTGACAAGGTTGTGGCTGAGATCAAGAAAGTCTTATGGGCCAATATTGGCCAATCAATAACAGATCAATGGCAGTACATAGAAACTATCCATGAGCACATGGAGCTCATAGGCAGGGCACACAAGGAAAGCCAAAGAGCAAGGGCATCTCTAGGCACTATGCCTGAGATAGCCAATAGAATGATCAATGTTCTCAATAACCACACAGGCCCTCAGCTGGCAGCCATAGGAATCACCAATAGAACTGACACCATCTTGCTGATAAAGAGGGTCCTCACTTTGAGAAATCTGGTGCAGACATTGGATAGAAGGTGCCAGGAAATGCAAACAGAGGTAAACAAGTTCACAGATAAATTCACAGCATTGCATAGCAGAGGCCTTCCCAGCTTACTGAACAGCGCAGGAAGGCTACTATCCCATGAGAACTATGCAAAAAGGGTAAATACATTTGCCACCAATCAGATCACTACAGGATCAAGTATCCCAGAGGAAGCAGGGCCTGCATCTGGGCAGAGCCTCTATGAGAAAATAGAAAATTTGTTTTTTATCATGAATGAAATCAGGCATCTGTTTGAAGTGCCTCCTAATTACTTCAAATATACTGAGGCAGATGAGACATTAGGCACAATTTTGAGACATCAGTTGCCTACACAGGAATGGTGGACCAGCATGATACAGACATTGCTGTGAGCCAATAGGTTTTCATCAAGTTTTTTCATTAAAATATAAGTCATCATGTTCAGACAGTTGATACGTTCACCATGACAGTAAAAGAGTGGACTGAGCCAACTCAGCAAACCAATTTGGCCACCAAAGCAACCCCGACAGATGCAGATGACAGGGCCGAGAAAGCTACAGCACGACAGAGCATTAAAGGCACATCATTCAGAATTAATGCAAAGCGCTCAACCGACTCAGTGGCCTCCAAAAGTCAAAAAGACTTCTGAGAGAACTAAAGGGTATTCATTGTATATTTGGAATAGCAATAACTCTCTTATCTACTATTCTGAAAGTTGGTGAACGCATTTATTAATCAAATGACTCAGCGATTCAGATATTTTGTAAAACCGATTGTATATATTTCCCCTCGCATAAGCTTGCACGGGTTGTTGATTTTCTATTCAAAAGAACCTATGCTGTAAATTTCAGAGTTTTTAATACAGAGAGCTGATGGAATTTTCAAAGTTCTGAGTTGTTCGATGTGTTGCGGTGTGATGGCTTACTGCTACAATAAGTTTTCTTGAACTCTTTTCTTATGTGTTTCATTCTTTCATAATCTGTTCATGCTCTATATTTCACAGATTAATAGCACAGAAAAAGAATAGTTTCAGGATTTGTTCATCAAACACCCTGAACTCAATCTATGCTGTTATGAATGTTTTCCTCTAAGTATTAGTTATGAAAGTGTAATTCTTAACTGCTTCATCTTCAGACTAGAACTCCACAGTGACTATTATTCAGGAATTCAAATCTGCTCCTGGGTGATATATCTCTTTCTCACATCACCAGCTTAGTGAAAAACTCTTAATTACCTTTCACTGGCTAATCATATTTCATCATCACAATTTTAAGTTTGTTTCGTGACATATCTAAATGGCCCTGCAGTTCTAAGCTATCTTACTCAATACCTCAAACAACCCATAATCACAGACTCCATTGCCCAATGGACTAAAACTGTCTGAAGATCTCATCTTAGATACTGAAAGACATCACTCAACCAAAATCTTAAACCAAACCCTCACCTCATAACTAGCCTAAGATCCTCAAGAACAAAGTTAAAAACTAAAAGAGAGAGCCCTCTCTGGTTACCGGTTGGCTAGAACCTGTAATCCAAAGCTTGGTTAGTGGTTACCCCGGCCGTATTCCCTCAGGAGTCAAAGGGAACAACCTAGGTGTTAACACATTAATTGATGGTGTGTTTCTCTTTGTACTTGTAAGTTTGTTATGTGAGTCATCTTCTTACTTTTTTCTTCTGCAAATTAGGCAAATGAAGTGTTAAGGTAGAATTCATGGTTGCTATGCTCTACCTTTAAGTTTGCTTAATATCAATGTTTTCAGCTATTTAAGGAGAATTCAAGGTGATTGCTTGCTCTCCTTAGCTCCTCACCAGTCATTCTCATCCATCCAAATCTTTCAAAGGCATCAATACAGTCTCCTACCTTGCCCCAAAGAACCCCCTGCGAAAACTGTGTCCAATCCCCGCACCCAAAATTGCCTTTCCCCAATTTTCCACCAAAACCCTAAAAATCCCAAATCAAACCTTTTTATCAGTTTACTAGCCTAAAATCATTGTTCTTTATTGGTTATCTCTGCCCGTTGAAGATCTTTCCCGAGATAGATCGGAGAGAGCCCTCTCCTGCCCCGTAGGGCTAGCTACGAGGCTAAGTGGTTTGATGTTGCCTTGGAGTTTACCTTTTTCAGCCTGAGGTGAAATTTCAAGCGCTAATAGTGCCTATAGACAAAAATTGGATTATGTCTGAAAAATGTTCATCTAAAACGCGCACATCTAAGAGTTGTGCATCAGGCAATCCTTCATCAAGACTTGTAGGCTCGTCACCATTCTCAATCTGCATAAGGTGATCCGGTTCAGAATTTAATCTCCTTGGCTTCACAACTACTTCAAATTCATATTCCTAAAATAGCAGTAACCATCTACAAATCCCCCCCCCCCCCAACACTAGCATGTTGGCCAGGTACTTCAAAGCTAAATGGCCTATGTACATTTTGAAGTGAGCACCACACAAATAATGGCTGAACTTTTGGAGTGCATACACCATCGCCAGCCCTTCATGCTATGTGGTGGAATAATTCTTCTCTGCCTTAGACAATTTTCTACTTGCAAATGCAACCAGATGGTCAATATCACCTACGCTTGGTTGGGTTAACACTGCTCATACTGCTATGCAGGACGCATCTACATGTACATGGAATTATTTCTTCCAATCGAGGAACACGATAATAGGTTTTGTAACCATATTTCCCTTTAATACATCTACGATTTTCTTGTAATCATCATCCCAACAAAATGTTGCATCCTTCTTGAATAATTTTTCCATGGGCGTAGTGATCTGTGCATATGCCTTGATGAATTTCCTATAGTATCATATATGGCCCAATGTTGCACGCAACTATTTTACATTCCTTGGGGTCTCCAAATTGATAATCACTGCAATTTTGGCAGGGTCCACCATCAACCCTTTCTTACAAACAACGTGGCCCAAGAGTATCCCATATGGTATGCAAAAGATGCACTTCTTCAGATTAAGGGATATCTGATACTTCCTACAAGTATCCAGCATTAGACGAAGACTTGTGATGAGCCCCAATTTTGGTACAATTTGGGCTCATTTTGGCCTATTCTACTTGCTCAAACCATTCATTTTTTATTGCTTATGCATGCATTTCTTAGTTTATTCATGTTGTTTGTAGGAAGAAGGGTAGGCACTTTATCTACGTGACTAATGCATTATGATTCCAGGTTTTGGCATTAAAAGGGAGCAAGAGACAACGAAAAAGGAGATAAAGAGACAATGAGGTGGCACTGCTAGTTTTTAGGAGAGGATGTCCACGGTCTTGGGACATTCCTCGTGATTCCCACCAAGAACTCCGAGCTCCAATCCATCTCCCCTCCGAGCTTAAGAAGCAGCCAGCTGTCCTACAGGAACAGCAGTTATAACTGTTCTACAGGAACAGTAGTTATGACTGTCCTACAGGATCAGCAGTTAAACTCGAAGTTGGACAGCCGAGCTCCTAAAATCAAGGATACTTGTTGGATCATCGTTTTTGTATAAGTATAGAGGCCTTAGCCTTGGATAGGTTGTTGAAACTCTCGTATTGCTATTGTAATTTTGGAGCACAGTTCAGTTTTCGTTCCTTTTTGTAAGCCAATTTGGCATGACATCAGATTATGAATAAAGAAGGCAGTTTGTGATCTAGTTCTGAGTTTCTTAAGGAGACTATAGCTCTCAGGTTAGGGCCCAACCTGAGAGCCATAGATCCCCTCTGCTGTAGTGTTGTTTCCATTTCATTTCAGCACTTTGATCTTTTCATTTGCACATGCAATTCGAATTACAGGTTGTTAAGTTGGTCTTTTTCATGAGTTAGATAGGATTTTCTTATGGTGAGTTTGTTTACAGTTGTTTAGTGTAGCAGAGGATAGATATAGTCCATTGGAGCTCCAACAAAAAGGGTTGTTAAGGCTCACTGCCATCTCATTTGGGATTGGGGTGCAGTCCATGACTAACCACCAAAAACACGCATTTCTTTATTTCATGATTGCTACAAACACAGTCACGTTATGTTAGATGCTTCCTTGTCATTCACACCTGCACCACACTCCTTTACCACAGCTTCATGCACATTCTCCTTCGCGTTTTGGATTGCTGTTCATTGAATTTACAAGCACAGGTAGTTTAGGTTAATGCATTTTCGGTTTGGTAACAGTCACAAGCATTTGTTTCACTTGCACTGCCCTCTCTCGTCCATTACTTCATTCTCCATCTTGATCACGCATGCAACACATCTCCTCGACCTTTACCCCGCTCTGTTATCTCCCAAAGTCTTCCACTCCTCACGTAACTTCATTTCCTAGCCTTTTGTTGACCTAGCCCTCTATCTTCCAACCTACTCCCTACACGCATTTCTCATCTCATTCCTCCACTTCTAGAGCCATCACCAGCTTCATTCCCACCTTGCACATCTCCCCCTACCATTCCATCACTCCTCCATCTCTTCAAACACTCACGGTAGGTCATCCTGTAGCAGTTTATAGACATCCTGTAGAAACCTCTAAGTATCCTGTAGGATCCCCTGCAGACATCCTGTAGGAGGCCACTCACTCGGTTGCTGAGCTTCTGAATGTGAGGAACCTCTGTGGATGGATGCTAAGGATCCCTAGGGACCTCTCCTAGCCTTCCCAACCTATCCCACGTTCTCCTTCCTTCTCCATTCCATCTGCACAACCAAACCCTAATTAGCACACAATCACAATCATTCCACACACTTAAAGGAAAAATACAAAACCATGTCTTTTATGATGCAAGCAGCTTAGATCCATGCATTTTCACTTATTAGAGGTAACAGCAGCATTGGTAGAAGTTTCCTTCACATTCTTTGCATTATAGAGGTTAGACTAGTTAAATTAGGGTTTCCTAGGTTTACATGCTTTGATTTGCTTTCAATTCATTTTTGTCAAGTAGATTAGTCTCCTTTGAGCTAGCTTTCGTCCATCATTGATAAAGCTTCTTCTGTGAGCCTATAGAAGTTGGCTTGAGCCCTAGCGGACTTGTGCCAGCTGACCAAGTGACAGCTGCGACAAGAGCTAGTACTTGTGCATACAGCACCGTCGCTTCCAAGTTTGTACGAACTACCGGGTTGATAAAATGAGAGACAGGAAGCCCCAGGAGTTGTAGCATTATTGCTACAATACTGGAGCTCACCATCTTTTTGGCGCCGTTGCCGGGGAAGCGTCAGAGTATTAGTAATTGTTGCTTTTCTTCTACTTTCGTACTCTTACTTCTGCTCAGTAGTTTATTTCATTTCCATTTTGCAAAAGTAGCTTAGTATTTCCTGCTTTCATAGATTAGCATTTCCTGCTTTCATAGACTAGTATTTCTCGCTTTCCTAGATTAGCATTTCCTGCTTTCATAGCTTAGTATTTCCTGCTTTCATAGATTAGTATTTCTTGCTTTCATAGACTAGTATTTCTCGCTTTCCTAGATTAGCTCTCTATTTCTGCAATTTCATTTGAGCAATATAGTTAGTTGTAGATCACTTTGTTTCAGTTTTGCAGGTACCAAATAAAAAGCAAAAGCACTCAAAAAAAGAAAAGTCCTTTCCATTTCATGCCTCGTAGGAACCGAGATAGATCAGGCAAATTCCTACCTAACACCCCCACCACATCACTTAGTCACCCTTCTCTCTTCTTTGGTGACAGTGACCCAGAGGAACCTATAGGTGAACATCCTAAGATATACCAAGACCCTATAGAAGAAGAAGAGTTAGAGACCACTCCATCCGAAGCTATGGCTGACAATAGAGAAGATGAGAGAATAGAAGGAGCTTTCCCCATCTGAGAGACCAATGGAGAGATGAAAATGAAAAACATTAGCCCCTCTGCTTTGCCTCACTTCCATGGACTGACCACTGAGGATCCTGATACCTTCCTATTTGAGTTTGTTGTCCTCTGTAGAACCTATGACTATACTAAAGATGAACAAAAGCTAAAACTTTTCCCTTCCACTCTCAAGGATGCAGCATTACGCTGGTTCATGGGTTTGCCTGGGAATAGTATCACCACATGGGCTCAGATGCAACAAGCCTTCAACACCAAGTACCGAGATTATTGTAGGTCCAAGGAAACGAAAGGGGAAATCTTTCGGATGACCATGGGAAACAATGAGTCTTTAGAGGATTATGAGGAAAGGTTCCAACTTAGTTACAAGCGGGCCAGGTGCACACTTGACCCTGAATCCCTTAAGTTGGTTCTGCTTCGAGGAGTACCTGAAGAACTCTTAGATACCCTTCACATGTTAGCTGGGGGGGACATTTACCAACTGCCTTATGAGGACATCAAAAATGTGTTTAGAAATCATTCTAGGGCAGCTAGGAAACGAGGTAGAGGAAATCTCCTCTCCACCGGTGTCCCTTTCTCCAAACATGAGTTTACAAACCAATTAGAAGATCTTAAGAGTGAGGTGAGACAGACCATTTCCATGCAGCTGGACACATTCAGGATCCAGCAGAAGAAAGAAGAAGCTGAGAGAGCCTTGGATGTCTTCTGCCCTAGGTGCACAAGAAGACATCCTAAGAATGAATGCCCATTGCATTCGGTTGAAGTGTGTTTTGTTTGTGAGGAGGACCATCCTACCAATCAGTGTCCCACCTTACCTGGGTTTAAAGCCATGTACCAAGGGATTGAAGCCCCCACTAAACCTCTCTACTTCATCAACCAAAAGAGACCACAAGGATCTAGACCCTATCAGCAGGGAATGCAAGGGGCACCACAAGCCTATTACAACCCCAACCAATCGACTCCTATGCCTTCCTGGGGCCCCCCTGCTCATCCTTCTTGGTCCATGCCTCCTCCATGGTATTATCCACCTCAGTATCCTACTTAACCCACTACTCACTCATATCACTCACATGCCCAGTCACAGCCTCAATGGAGTGCACCTCAGTCGGGGTGGAGGCCCCAGTACAACACTCCTCCCGCCATTCTGCCTCCACCTCCAGTTCAGCCACAACCATTACCTCCTGCTCCTCCAAGGCAACCTCAAATGCCTGCTCAACCGAACCCGAACCCCAACAATAGACAAGCTCAGCAGGTATATACTGGGGAGACCTCATGCCCTACCTATGCTGTGGAGATCCAGGAGATCAATCTTAGATCTGGAAAGACTCTTCCAGATCGCCAACCTCCTCCCCCAGAGGATGAGGAAGACCATCAGGAAAGTGAACCAAAGCCTATTCCACCCTTTCCTGAGAGACTTACAGCCACCACACAACCCAACCCTGAAGAAGATGAGCTTCTGGGAGAGCTCAAGCAGTTGTGTGTGAAGATACCCCTTCTCCAGGCCATCAAGGATGTGCCAATCTATAACAAGTTGGTTAAGGAGAAGTGTTTCAAACATCCAGGCAGACGGAAGAAAGATGCTTCAACTATCAATGTCATAGGACAACTGTCTGACCTTATGCTAGGACAAGTCATCTGCCCAAAGTACTTAGATCCTGGAAGTCCTGTAGTAGATGTCCACATCAATGGCACCATCATACCCCACACCCTGATTGATCTGGGGGCTGCCATTAATGTAATGACCAGGGATACCATGCTCAAGCTCAATCTTCAAGGTTCCTTGAGGAAGACCTCGACAGTACTGCAATTAGCAGATCGCTCCACTGTGACTCCCAAAGGGATTGTGGAGGATGTCTTGGTCTCTATTGACTCTTGGGAGTATCCTGCAAACTTCCTGGTTCTGCAACCAAAGGCAAAGCTTACTGGATATCCCCTCATTTTGGGAAGGCCTTGGTTAGCCACTGCAGATGCCTATATCAGTTGTCGTGCCGGAAATATGACCATCAAAAATGGTCCTATGTCCAAGAAACTTGTCCTATACCCTCCTGCCCAACCCTCTTTGGAGCATGACTTACCACTCTGGTTGGAAGAAGGAGAAGAAGACAAGGTGTATTCAGCACCTCTGTGTACCATAGAAACCAATAGAAGAAATCCCCCAACCGAGGATGATTTGATCGAGAACTTGATCCAAAACCCACCTACCAGTGCACTACCTTTAGAAAAATTGGTGGAGGATGCCCAAGCTAGCACCTTAGTGGATCTTTGTACAACCAACCCTGTCACTCCCAGAGTTAAGAGTGTGGAGTTCGGCCCTGAGAGAGCATTGAAAATCAGCTCCTCCCTATCTCCTTCTCAGGAAAAGAAGCTGTGCAACCTGTTGGCCAGCCACCTAGATGCTTTTGCTTGGAGCTATAAGGAGACGAAAGGAGTCCATCCCTCGGTCTGTACTCATCATATATACATCAAAGAGGACTGTAAACCGGTTAGGCAACCTCAGAGGAGAATGAATCCAGCCCTTAAAGACATTGTTAAGGAAGAATTGCAAAAACTGTTGGATGCCGGATTCATCTACCCCATCTCAGATAGTGAATGGGTGTCCCCTCTAGTGTTGGTTCCCAAGAAGAATGGGAAGTGGAGGATCTGTGTAGATTACCGTGAGCTGAACAAAGCTACCAAGAAAGACCATTTCCCTCTACCTTTCATATATCAAGTGTTGGATGGACTGGCAGGAAAGAAGTTCTTCTCTTTCCTGGATGGGTTTAGCGGGTACAATCAAATCCAAATCAGCCCGGAAGACCAAGATAAGACCACCTTCACTTGCCCTTGGGGTACCTTTGCCTACCGAGTCCTTCCCTTTGGGCTATGCAATGCTCCTGCTACTTTCCAGAGAGCTGTCCTAAGCATCTTCTCGGAGTTGGTCCATGATGCAGTGGAAATCTATATGGATGACTTTACTCCTTATGGGGTCAACTTCCAGGAAGCATTGTCCAATCTGGGGAAAGTCCTAACCAAATGCATTGAGATGAACCTGTCCCTCAATCCCGAAAAATGTGAATTCCTGATGACTGAAGGGACCGTGCTAGGCCATACCATCTCTAGCCAAGGATTACAGGTGGATCCTAACAAAATTGCTCTAATCAAGAAGGTTCCACCTCCGCAAAAGGTAAGGGATGTTAGGAGTTTTTTGGGAATAGCGGGATACTACAGGAGATTCATTAAGGACTTCAGCAAGCTCGCCTCGCCATTGTTTGGCCTGTTGGCAAAAGATGTGGAGTTTAAGTGGACTGACGATTGTCAGAAGAGTTTGAATGAGTTAAAGGACAAGTTGGTGTCAGCACCAATCTTGAGAGGTCCAAACTGGGCCCTACCTTTCCACATCCACACTGATGCCTCGAACAAAGCCATAGGTGCAGCCTTAGGACAAGTTGAGCAAAAACTTCCATATGCCATTTACTTCGTTAGCAAAAACTTGTCCAAAGCAGAGCTGAATTACACTGTAACCGAGAAGGAGTTCTTAGCTGTGGTCCATGCACTGAACAAGTTCCGACATTATATTACTGGTTACCAGACTTTTGTACATACTGACCATGCTGCTATTAGATATTTGATGAATAAACCCGATGTGAATGCTCGTATTATTAGATGGTTACTTTTATTGCAGCAGTTTGATCTAACCATTGTTGATAAACCAGGTAGACAGAATGTTGTTGCTGAATTTTTATCTAGATTGGATTTGTCTGCAGGTGAAGATGGGACGGTGGATGACCAGATGCCTGATGAGCATCTGTTTGCTATCTCAGTACTCTCTCCATGGTTTGCTGATATAGCGAACTACCTTGTTTCAGCTCAGTTCCCTCCGCACCTCTCTTCAAAAGAGAAGAGCAAAATCATCAGAAAAAGTGCCTCATTCACTTGGATCGGGGGCAACCTGTTCAAGCTTGGCCCTGATCAGATCTTAAGGCGTTGTGTAAGGGAAGAGGAAGTCTTTGACATCCTCCTCACCTGTCATGATGGGCCTTGTGGAGGACATTTTGCAGCAAAGAGAACTGCCTTCAAGATCCTGCAGGCAGGCTACTATTGGCCCACACTTCATCAAGATGTCAGAAGATATGTCAGCCAGTGTGACCAATGCCAAAGGATGGGGAAACCAACCCAAAGGGATGAGATGCCTCTCCAACCTCAAGTGACTCTTGAGCCATTTGAGAAGTGGGGCATGGACTTTGTGGGTCCAATCAATCCCTCTTCGAGGCAGAGGTCCTACATCATTGTGTGTACTGACTACTTGACAAAGTGGGCAGAGACTAAAGCAATCAAAGCAGCAACAGAAGAGAAGGTGGTCGAGTTCTTAAGAGAGAACATCTTCTACAAGTTTGGCTACCCAAGAGAGCTGGTGACCGATCAGGGGAGCCAGTTCACATCCAACTTGATTGAAGATCTTCTAGCTCATCACAAGATCAAGCACAGGACTTCCACCCCCTATCACCCTCAAGAAAATGGGCAGGTGGAAGTCACCAATAGAGCATTAGAAGGGATCTTGACCAAAGTGGTGAGCAGCAGCAGAAAGGACTGGGCAGATCGCCTGGTTGAGGCCACATGGGCTTACAACACCACCTGGAAGACCACCACCGGCTTCACACCTTATGAGCTGGTCTATGGGAAGAAAGCTTTGCTGTCCATTGAGTTTGAGTATAACACTTTGAGGATGGCAGCTCAGCTGGACTTAGATCTCAGCCATGCACAGCAAGAAAGGTTATTGCAGCTGAATGGACTGGATGAGCACCACATGCAGGCCCTCCTTCACTCAGAAGTGGTTCAACTTCAGAGAAAGGTGTGGCATGATCAACATCTCCATGGAAAGCAGTTTCAGCCAGGAGATTGGGCTTTGTTGTATGACTCCAGATTCAAAGATTTCAAGGGGAAGTTGAGAACCAGATGGCTAGGACCATATGTAGTGGAACAGTGCCATGACAATGGATCTGTCCTCATTCAAACCATTGATGAGGAAGCCATTCCCATGCTTGTCAATGGGCACCGATTGAAGATCTACAGAAGACCTCTCTCAAGACAAGAGTTTATCAGCACTATGGAGAAATCTGTTTTGGTCATAGAGAAGGGTTCTGCCTCCACTTTGGGCATACCCTGAAGAGAAAAAAGAAAAAAAAAAAAAAAAAAAAAAAAAAAGAGAGAAAAAATAAAGATCCTTGGGTGAAAACCTCTCTGAGGCGCCCAAGGCAGGCAGTAGGGGTGAAAACCTCATTGAGGCGCTCCTATTGTCTTTCAAAAAAAAAGAAGAAAGTTTAAATAAAAAAAAAGATCCGTGAGTGAAAACCTCTTTGAGGCGCTCAGGGCAGGTAGCAAGGGTGAAAACCTCTTTAGGGCACCCCTGCTATCTTTTCAAAAAAAAAAAGAGAGAAAAAAAAAACAATAAGCACAATAAAAGTTTTGCATGCAGATGTTCTATGGAGGAGAAGAAGCCTCTCCACTCCAAGCCAGGGGCCTTCATCATGCTATCAAAGGATGTCGTCAACACCTCCTCCAAGAATAACAATGATTTTCAAGGTATGTGCAATTTTTATCATGATTTGGATCTTCTACAGGAAGATACAGTTTTCTACAGGAATAGACAGTCTTCCTACAGGAAGACGCGGATCTTCTACAGGAAAGTGCAAAATTTCTACAGGAAGCTCTGTGTTCTACAGGAAACTTCCTGTAGAAGGTTGCGATGGCCGAAATGTGTTTCAAGTGAAGATCTAGCGACTGAGGAGTGGATTGAACGCATGCATGCCACTGATGGCACCCCTGAACATTGCTATTATCTTGCTCCACCATCCTCGTCGCCATGCAACCAAGATCCCTGCAGCAGCACAACAAAGCAATGAGTTCTCGTGAAAAAACATATGTCAAAGAAAAACCAAGCACCGAGAGCCATACCACATCCACGTTATGCATCAGAAGCGCTGGGATCGTGATCGAGAAGCCAGAACCGCCAGCATGCAGCATGTACCCAAGGAGAAAGGACTATGACAAGACCCCTCGCGGGGATCCTGTAACAGTTCAACCTGCTCGAGTGAATACCGTCCACAGCACCGCCATCCGAGATAAAACACGGGCACATGAACGCGAGACCATCCACTCCAGCGTCAGCAACCGGTAGCCATGTGCCTCCGGGTCTGTGTAAGCCGCGTGCAGCAGGTAAATCCATCGTCCACAAACTGGAAATCATGTGCAGCCGCGCGCAGGTAAGTGTTCTAATCCTTCTCTCCATCAAATCGCATGGATATTACTTTGATTTGTTTTGCATGGCATAAAGGTGAATGGTTGAGCGGCCGTAAGGCCAATTGACTGGCCACATCGGCTAGTGAAAGGATAGTCAGATGATGAGGTGGCAGCCACGACAAAAGACACACGTAGCACGCACGTGAAGATTAGTCCCGTCAACCGTGAAACGAGTTTAACCGAAAAGGGCGGCGGCAGATCTGTGGGGATGAATGTGGCAGCAAGCGAATGTGCAGGCGGACGATGAGTGACGTCACCCAACGGTCCGGCGGGGACAGCTCACCCCCCGCGCCACGAGCTGCGCCGATTCAAAATCTAATCGACTCGATTAAGCGTGTATATCCATCAACCTCACTTCAAAACTCGAGTAGCTCCTCTGATTACCTCTGCATGTTGATACGCCAAGCTCTCGGCTACCTGAACGCTGGTAAGGCACCTCTCGACCGCTGTCCAACTATAGCTCCCCCCGAAGTCTGCGCACTGCTCCTACAGGAACAGTTTCTACAGGAACGCAGTCCTACATGAAGCAGTATCTACAGGAAAGCAGTCTCTACAGGAAGGTGAAGTCTTCACGTAAAAAAGGTGGCGGAAAAGAGGTAACCCTGAAACTCCTTCTGCAATTGGTTTTCAAAGGTGAAAAGGTCATTATTCACAGTCTGGTCATAAAAGATATTGGATTGCCGTGCCCATACTATCGCTTCTACAGGATAGAGGTATAATTAGACTGTGGTTTTGTGAATTCATTGCATGCTCTGTCTATAAGACCGAATTCCCTTTATATTTACCACCTGTGGTCAAAACCCCCGTGCTCATCATGCCTGGTGGGTTTATCAGACGAGAACCCATTGATTCAACCACATTGAGGAGAAATCAGGCAGTGGTGGAGCTCTTTACACAAGCACAGTGGATGTCTTTTTGTGATAAGTTGCAGGGGTACGATGAGGAAGTGGCCGAGGAATTCTTGCAAGCCCTGAGGCCAAAATCCAAGGTGCTGGCCACAGTCAATTTCAGAGGCCTAAGCCTCAAGATAACCCCGCAGTCCATCAGTAGAATCACTGAGCTTCCTATGGGTCTCCCGTGGGATAAAGAAGAACGAAAACAAAGCCAGCAAGCGAAGAAGGAATTCTTTCCACCTGAGGAAGAATTCTCTGAAGATAAGAATGGAGTACGAAGGAATAGTTTGACACCACCTTGGAACGAGGTCAGCTTGCAGATTATGAAATATATTACATGTGAGGGGCGCTATAGCATCGTCTACGGGTACCATTTCCGATTGCTGAACGAGTTAAGGCACCGAAGTGAGCTTCCTGTAGAAAAGAAATTAAGCATTCCTTATTTCCTGTTGCAATCTTTAATGGAATGTGCTACGAAGCTGAAGGGTGGCGTCCCAGATCAGGTGGCACACCATGGGCTGATCAAGTTGCTTGTAGAGGATGCACTACACTCCTATAAAGTTCCCCTCTCCTGGGAGTCATTTAGAAATCTAACACGAGATGGGGACATCAAAATGCTGGTCGAAGATAGTGGCTCCTCCAGCAGTGAAGACAAAGAGGCAGTGGCCAAAGAAAAGAGGGAACCAGGTCAGAAGACCCCTGCCACGGTGCAGAGGAAGGAACAAAAGAGGAAGCAAGAAGAAAAGGAAGACGAAGAGGAGGGTGACACACCTGTTTTGACAGCAAGAGAACAGAGGATGAAGAGCAGAATGGACAAAGCGGAGGTGGTCCCTGTCAGCCCAAGCACCTCGTCAGCTCCTGCAGTCAAAGCCAAAAGAAAAATCCATGCAGCCAAGCAAGAAAAGGTGGTGACAGTTGCATCTACAGAGAAACAAACGCAAGCTTCTACAGGAAGCCCCAGAACAACGCCTACAGGAAAGCAGACGAAGGCTTCTACAGGAGGCTCAAAAACAGAGAAGGGATCTTCTACAAGAGACCCACAGAGCGTAAAGAAAGAGTCTTCTACAGGAGGGCCGAAAGTGGACAAAGTAGGGTCTTCTACAGGAAGCCCGAAAATCACTAAGGAACAGACTTCTACAGGAAGTCTGGAAACAAAGACAAAGGCTTCTACAGGAAGCCCAAAAATTCAAGAAAATGCTTCTACAGGAAGCCCAAAACTGCTAAAAGAAAAGGCTCCTACAGGAAGCCCAAGAGCTAAGGAAGATGCTCCTACAGGGAGCCCAAAACCAGTCAAGGAAGGGTCTTCTGCAGGAAGCCCGAAACCAAAGGAGGAGGGACCCTCTACAAGGAGCTCTGAGAGAGCAAAGCACAAGAAAGAGAAGGCTAGCATCCTCGAAAAGGAGGCGGCAGCGGTACTGGCTGCCCTCAGCACACCGGCAAAACCCAAAGAAAAGAGAGAGAGGGAGATCCCTCTACCTTCCAAAGCAAGGAGGAGTCAGAGAATGAAAACAGACAAGTCGCAGCCTCCACCCAGCAGCCAACCCACTTCAGGAGACATCCCTACTTCACCCAGTACAAGAACTCCCTCTAAAACACAGGCCACCCCTGAGAAGGGAAGCCCAAAAGTCACTTCCTGGACGTGAAAAATAGGCCAGTCGCCTTCTGAAGCCCGGCTCAAGGAAATGAAAAAGGGGGAAGAAGCACCACCCTCGTCTCCGCCTGAGGCAGAGAAAACAGAGGCCACAAAAGTAGAGAAGAAGGAGCAGGTTCTGGGCCCCAGCTCTCGGCCAAGGACAAGGAGCCGGGGCAAAATTGCTCAAGGATGAGCAAATGGTTCAGCTGGGGGGTGATGATGAGCCCCAATTTTGGTACAATTTGGGCTCATTTTAGCCTATTCTACTTGCTCAAACCATTCATTTTTTATTGCTTATGCATGCATTTCTTAGTTTATTCATGTTGTTTGTAGGAAGAAGGGTAGGCACTTTATCTACGTGACTAATGCATTATGATTCCAGGTTTTGGCATTAAAAGGGAGCAAGAGACAACGAAAAAGGAGATAAAGAGACAATGAGGTGGCACTGCTGGTTTTTAGGAGAGGATGTCCACGGTCTTGGGACATTCCTCGTGATTCCCACCAAGAACTCCGAGCTCCAATCCATCTCCCCTCCGAGCTTAAGAAGCAGCCAGCTGTCCTACAGGAACAGCAATTATAACTGTTCTATAGGAACAGTAGTTATGACTGTCCTACAGGATCAGCAGTTAAACTCGAAGTTGGACAGCCGAGCTCCTAAAATCAAGGATACTTGTTGGATCATCGTTTTTGTATAAGTATAAAGGCCTTAGCCTTGGATAGGTTGTTGAAACTCTCGTATTGCTATTGTAATTTTGGAGCACAGTTCAGTTTTCGTTCCTTTTTGTAAGCCAATTTGGCATGACATCAAATTATGAATAAAAAAGGCAGTTTGTGATCTAGTTCTGAGTTTCTTAAGGAGACTATAGCTCTCAGGTTAGGGCCCAACCTGAGAGCCATAGATCCCCTCTGCTGTAGTGTTGTTTCCATTTCATTTCAGCACTTTGAGCTTTTCATTTGCACATGCAATTCGAATTACAGGTTGTTAAGTTGGTCTTTTTCATGAGTTAGATAGGATTTTCTTATGGTGAGTTTGTTTACAGTTGTTTAGTGTAGCAGAGGATAGATATAGTCCATTGGAGCTCCAACAAAAAGGGTTGTTAAGGCTCACTGCCATCTCATTTGGGATTGGGGTGCAGTCCATGACTAACCACCAAAAACACGCATTTCTTTATTTCATGATTGCTGCAAACACAGTCACGTTATGTTAGATGCTTCCTTGTCATTCACACCTGCACCACACTCCTTTACCACAGCTTCATGCACATTCTCCTTCGCGTTTTGGATTGCTGTTCATTGAATTTACAAGCACAGGTAGTTTAGGTTAATGCATTTTCGGTTTGGTAACAGTCACAAGCATTTGTTTCACTTGCACTGCCCTCTCTCGTCCATTACTTCATTCTCCATCTTGATCACGCATGCAACACATCTCCTCGACCTTTACCCCGCTCTGTTATCTCCCAAAGTCTTCCACTCCTCACGTAACTTCATTTCCTAGCCTTTTGTTGACCTAGCCCTCTATCTTCCAACCTACTCCCTACACGCATTTCTCATCTCATTCCTCCACTTCTAGAGCCATCACCAGCTTCATTCCCACCTTGCACATCTCCCCCTACCATTCCATCACTCCTCCATCTCTTCAAACACTCACGGTAGGTCATCCTGTAGCAGTTTATAGACATCCTGTAGAAACCTCTAAGTATCCTGTAGGATCCCCTGCAGACATCCTGTAGGAGGCCACTCACTCGGTTGCTGAGCTTCTGAATGTGAGGAACCTCTGTGGATGGATGCTAAGGATCCCTAGGGACCTCTCCTAGCCTTCCCAACCTGTCCCACGTTCTCCTTCCTTCTCCATTCCATCTGCACAACCAAACCCTAATTAGCACACAATCACAATCATTCCACACACTTAAAGGAAAAATACAAAAACATGTCTTTTATGATGCAAGCAGCTTAGATCCATGCATTTTCACTTACTAGAGGTAACAGCAGCATTGGTAGAAGTTTCCTTCACATTCTTTGCATTATAGAGGTTAGACTAGTTAAATTAGGGTTTCCTAGGTTTACATGCTTTGATTTGCTTTCAGTTCGTTTTTGTCAAGTAGATTAGTCTCCTTTGAGCTAGCTTTCGTCCATCATTGATAAAGCTTCTTCTGTGAGCCTATAGAAGTTGGCTTGAGCCCTAGCGGACTTGTGCCAGCTGACCAAGTGACAGCTGCGACAAGAGCTAGTACTTGTGCATACAGCACCGTCGCTTCCAAGTTTGTATGAACTACCAGGTTGATAAAATGAGAGACAGGAAGCCCCAGGAGTTGTAGCATTATTGCTACAATACTGGAGCTCACCAACTTGCAACATGCTTTTTCACTAACCCAAACATTGTCCAATCGTCAAAGTAAACCTCTAAAAACTTATGAATAAATTCTTTAAAGGTTGGGACTATCACCCTAGAAAATATCGCAAGGGCATTCTTAAGTCCAAAGGGCATAATAGTATACTGAAAACAACCCCATTCTGTGGTGAAGGTAATCTTACTTCGATCTTCTAGTGCAATCTTGATCTGGTGATACCCTAAGAACACATATGGAAATGAGTAGGCTTCTTGACCACCAATGTTCTCCAATACTTCATTTGTGAATGACATAGGGAATGGATCATGTACACAAGCATCGTTCAACTTCCTTAGATCTATGTAGATTTAAATTTCACCCTTCATCTTCTTCTCCTGAACCACCATAGGACTAACCTAGTCCAATTATTCTATAGGCTCAATCATTCCTACTGCAATCATCTTATCCAATTGTTCGTGCACTTTTTCTTTCTACTTAGGATTCAACCGTTATGGTCGTTTCTTTGCCAGCTTCACATCTGGCTTCAGATTGATCTTCATAACACCCAGATCACCTACTATCCCCTTCAAATCAGAGAACTTTGTTGGAAACAAGTCTTGATATTCTCGTAATAACTCCGCGACTTTGTCAACTATGTCCTCGTCCCAGTAGTCCCCTATATTTGAAAACTTCAACTGCACTTCTGACCCAATGTTCACTTGCTTGGTTTTCAATGGTTTTATGATGTCAAGAACTTTTTCCTTAGACCACACAACTTCGCGTTGTCCCTCTAACTCAAGGATACTAACATTTTTTGGATCTTCCTCTCCTTCTTTCATGGTCCTATTTTAACATTCCGGAGCATGGCGCAGCTACATACTCCAGTCTGGTTGTACCCATGTGACAGGCTCTACAGGCATTCTGAATATCGCAGCCTTGATTTCCGTAATGCTTCATCAATACATTCAAATCCATCCTCAAAATTGAATGTCAATAGAAAGCTTTCCTTCAAAACATCCCACTTCATGGTTCCATGTCTCAGCTTTGTTTCTCCATACCAGTTCATCGGAATAGTATCCAAAGTGTTGCATAATATGTGCACCCATTCGAGATGTGGTTCCTCTCCCATGCTTTCGTTCAACGAGCCAGATGCTTGTGCGGATCATCCTTCCCTGTATATTTTTCTGCAATACGGGTATTGGCATATCCAAACCGTAGCTTCATCATCCTATTGTATTCCTTCCAGTCTGCAAAATTGTTATTATGTGTACCCCAACATTTGGCAGACATATCTCTCAGCACAATGTCTAGTGCCTAGAATTGTTGTTCCTTCAATACATCCCTTTAAAAATTATCCAAAAATAAATTTACATCTTGTAAGCCATCATAATACGGTAAATTGTGTACCTCAGTAGATATACACCAAAGTGACCTAGTAAGTCTATTGCATCGCAACATTGATACTTCATGCAATCTATTCTGCCAATGCTCGACCTACTTATCTGAATCTGAGTTGCAGGAGCTGTCCTTTTCCCAAGTAATTCGCCCATCCGTCGTAGGGTTTATCTAATCCTCATCCCATGCAGTAAGATTAGAGATCTATTCAATATCGTCCTCCTCATAATAATCTTGGACTGGTTTGGTATACTGTGCACCCTCAGCTGGATCCAATGGAAAAATGACTCTCAATTCCTTCTTCTCAAACATCATGTTGTGTTTCTTCTAGTTGATGATTGCATTCATATCAAATTCCCAATCAATTCCAAGCAGCTTCGGGTAGAGATCACTGTCATCCATTATTTCAATTACTTCAAAATTAGCTATAGTGTGTGCCCCTTCAATATCTATAGTTACTCCATGTAAGCGCTCCATCGGAATAATCTTTTGTTGGTTCACCATTTGCAACTAAATTGGGGACCACTGTAGCATCAACTTTCCCATTCTTTCCCAGGTTTGTTTAGCATCAACTCCTCCCCCTCGTCCTCTTCCTCGTCCCTATAATCATCCATGCATTTTAGTTGCACCTTGATCCTGTCGACGACATTCCTTCGTCTGTACTCTATATGTCTCAGTTTTGTCCATCATTAGTTCATAGCTTCGTAAATTGCAGTCATCATGGCCTACAGACTTACAAAAATTGCAAAATAGTTGTTGGGGAATCTGCATAAACTTCTGTAATAGATGGAAATTGTTCATTGAATGTTTTCCTGTGATCTGGAAGATAGTGCACCATGGTACCACACCAGTAATCAATCCATTGGTATTTTCTGGCTTCAAGGGGATAGGACCTCCCCCAATTAGAAAGTTCTGATACAACGAGTAATGATCCTTGTCATGACCATCGCCTTTGCACTTTAAGCACCATACTTTTGCGCAGGTCTCACTTTGGACCTCTTTCCCCTTTTTGAGATCCTACAACTCCATATGCAGGCTAGCCAACTGCGACTAAATTTGTTGCATGCCCAGATTCGTATCCTAAATAGGCGAAGCCTCTAACTTCATAGAAATTTCCAGTGCTTCAGCCTGTGATCCCACTTTCTATTGTGAAAATGGCAATCTCAAATGAGGTAACAGAAAAGAAATATATTAATCCTTATGTTGCTCATCCGAGATCTGCAGATTAGCCTCTTGTAGTAGACATTTCCGCCTTTGATCAAAATTCCATGCAGATTCATTCACCTTCTACTTAATCTCTTTGACCTCAGTTACAAACTGGGCTTGAGACTTAGGATTCTTGAATTCAATATTCAGTGCATCTTTTGTGTCTTTCAACGTTGCAGTCGGGTGAGTTGTATTGTACTTAATATACTAGCTTAGTGCCCTATCTTGCAATCTTGTGACCAATTGTGCTTTCTTCAGATCATCATCTGTTATCTGTTGTGACTTCCATATAGCATCTGCTACAAACTAGAATTTTTCAGGATATTCAGTCCGCAGACCCTTGAATATAGGAATCTTCATAGTGTTCATCATACTCAATAACAGAGGTGGAGGTGGAGGTGGAGGTGTAGGTGTGTGAGCTGGAGGTGAGGGTGGAGGTGGAGTGGATGGATGTGGTATTTTTGCAATACCATGATCTATTGTTTGTGATGCATCCTGAGGCATCTTCAGGCTATTACTTTATTCGCCCCTATCAAATTCTCCCAACAAAGGACTATACTCAGCACTTGAATCTAGATTCCTTCTGAATGGTCTCCCACTTCGCGTAGCTCCCGTCAATTCTTGTCTAAACATCAATTTAATGGCATAACCTATTTCTCACACAATAGAATTTTAATCCAAGTTTTTAGAGACTTTAGATACTTACCTCTTGGTCCTTTAAAAAACTGGCATTTATCTTTTCTATAATTGATAGACGTGTCAATCGCGAACTCTGTAATAAATCCACCCAAAATACTATCGATCCAATAATCAACAGCCTTCACGATCTTGTTTTCTAATCCTTCCAGGCACCTTACTAACTCTGGAGTCCACACAATAGGGTTATCCAACTTCCAAGTACCTTGACCATCTACCAATTTAGCCAATCATTCGTATAATTCGCACAGAAAAGAGCAGAAGAAAAATTCGTGTTCCTCCGTATACAAGTATTTCTGCAACCACTCTTCTTTCGACAGGCGCGGATTCTGGTTTTCTTGGGCTGCAAACTCGTGAAGCTTCTGATCTATCCACTTTTAAAGCTCCTTTTTAGTCGATATCCACTTACAGCACATCACACATTCTTCAGATAAATCCTGGTCCTGGCAACTGAACAATTCATTGGCCTTAAGGGGCTTGGACCCAGGTTCAGTGTTAGCTACGCTAACCAACAAAACCCTACACTATCGGCCCTTTTAGCAACAACCCGCGAAGTGTAGGCTGCAGTCTCACCCGAGGCAGTAATGTGGAATGTTGGAACTAGGTTTCTGCATCCAAAGGACTATGTGATGTGTTTCTGTCAAATTTAAGGCTTTATCTTGACCTTCGCAAACCCTAACCTTTAAAACCTGAAAATTATAGCAACTAACATGTAGAAATTCCCACTGTAGATCAACAGATTATGCAATATACTAAAGCAAAATACATGATCTACTTCTACAACAAACTTTGCGGAAGCTTAATCGAATATGAGCAAGATCAATGAGAACACATATAACTGAGAATGAGAAATCAATCACACATGAACATAGAAGAATAACCCGGGGAAAGCCTCAACCTAAAACCCCAGTCGTTGTATATCATACAAGTGGAAATATGTTCAGTATTACAAAAAGAATTAGCTCACAAGCTATCTTGCTCTCTCTGCAATCCAACTGCTACTCATAGATAGTCAAAGGCTTCTCACAAACCTTCTCCTTTTCCCTCCAAGACTCCTATTTCCTTGCACAGTTTTTCCTAGGGTCCAGTGCTTCCACTTGTGTGAATTCCCACCTCACACTGCTCACTTGGCTCATAAATAATTGCACAAACCTTAAGGAGATAATTCCTTCTACATGGATGAGTTTCATATATAGGAAAAATCCTCCAACTGATAGTATATTGTCCCTTCCTATGATCTCAACTGAGTCTCTGTCTAAACTGACATGCATGAGTTATTTATGAGAGAATATTCAATTATCTGAAGTGCAGCAGTTACTTGCATGCAAGCATTAACTAACTGAACTCATAATTAATTCAACAAACTGTTTGAATTAATCTAACTGGACTTGACTCAGTTAACTGAGCCAACTAATTACAACTCATCCTTATCTCTTTAACTGATGGATAAATTCCTCAATCAATGGAGAAATTGTTGCATGTCTCCACATAGACTTCATGTTTGATTTTCTACAACTAATTAACTCATGGTGAATTAATTAATTATTTTACAAACAGCTCTTAAGATCAAATTCGAATTTTTACTTCTCTATTTTAGTTCAGGGACTAACTAAAATAGGAAGGTATCCCGAAATACTATTTATAGCAATGCTATTTTTAGCACTTCCATTTTTCATTCCTTGTTGCTATGTCCAACACTGGTACCTGAACTGCTATTTATAGCAATTCTATTTTTAGCACTTCTATTTTTAGCATTTCTTGTTGTCATTTTCAACACTCCCTCTCAACAAGAAAGGCATTCAACTCGAACCCAATCCTAAACCTTTGGAATGTTCTGCATGTAACACTTCTTCCAAGTGTTGTTACTCCAGCAACTCTAGAAACAAAAAAAACTCCCAACTAACGTCCTTATTGGGCTAGAAACATCCTCTGATGCTAAAGCTTCCTCTGTCGCTAACAAGTGCTCCCTCTGTGACCTCTGAGCTACTGCAACACTCTATGCATCTTGCACCATTGCACACCTCTCTGTGCCATCCTGCACTGGTGCAACACTCTTATGCCTCTTCCATTGTTGTAGCCTACTAGCTCTGAGTTATAGCTCTCTCTACCACTCCATCCGTATCTGTCTCTACCCACTCAACCAGTCCTGCTACTCCTCGTCAGGGCTCCCGTAGCAAGGTCTAATCCAAAAGGCTGGGTACCTCGAGGATCCTGCCCCTGTTCCAGCCTTCTTGGGATTGTCACTCCACATCGCCCCATCTACTGCCTGGAGGTATGGATGCATGTGATCCCTCTGCCCACTTGGCTCAAAATTTCCCCCTACTAGAGGTCTCTGCATGGGTGGATGCCTCCAATCGGTCTCCTCTCGGCTTCTCCAACTGTGGCTACTTCACCAATTGTGGCTCCTCCACAATTATCTAAGACTTCTTCTAGCAATGCATGTTGAGAGGTAATTTACTCTCCCTCTCAACCATCAAGTATCCAACCTTTGTCTTCCTCCTCAAGGCTTTGCATGCATCTTGTACCTCAAGTGCATACAGGTTCTTGGCTAGCACACCAATCTGTTTCATATTTCCCGCCGTCACGAAATTTACTGGAAAAAGAGCTGATTTTAAATTAGTGATATCTCCCTCATCCGAACTCCGATTCAGCCAAATTTTTTTTTGAATTTGGGTTTTTTTTTACGCAAGGAATCCAGATCTACTATTTGTTTCTGAAAATTTTGAACAAAAAATTTTCAGATCTGCCCTGCAAACTCACGGCCCAATTTTTTTTTTTACTTCGATTTCTCTTCTTCGTATATCGTTCACTACTCCAATAAACTTGGCTCCGATACCATGTAGAAATTCCCATTGTAGATCAACAGATTATGCAATATACTAAAGCAAAATACAAGATCTACTTCTACAACAAACTTTGCGGAAGCTTAATCGAATATGAGCAAGATCAATGAGAACACATATAACTAAGAATGAGAAATCAATCACACATGAACACACAAGAATAACCCAGGGAAAGCCTCAACCTAAAACCCCAATCTCTGTATATCATACAAGTGGAAATATGTTCAATATTACAAAAGGAATCAGCTCACAAGCTATCCTGCTCTCTCTGCAATCCAACTGTTGCTCATAGATAGTCAAAGGCTTCTCACAAACCTTCTCCTCTACCCTCCAAGCCTCCTATTTTCTTGCACGGTTTTTCTTGGGATCCAGTGCTTCCACTTGTGTGAATTCCCACCTCACACTGCTCACTTGGCTCATAAATAACTACACAAACCTGGAGGAGATAATTCCTTCTGCATGGATGAGTTTCCTATATAGGAAAAATCATCCAACTGATAGTATGTTGTCCCTTCCTATGAGCTCAACTGAGTCTCTGTCTGAACTAACATGCATGAGTTATTTATGAGAGAATATTCAGTTATCTGAAGTGCAGCAGTTACATGCATGCAAGCATTAACTAACTGAACTCACAATTAATTCAACAAACTATTTGAATTAATCTAACTGGACTTGACTTAGTTAACTGAGCCAAATAATTACAACTCATCCTTATCTCTTTAACTAATGGATAATTTCCTCAATCAATGGAGAAACTGTTGCATGTCCCCACATAGACTTCATGTTTATTATTTTACAAACAGCTGCTAAGATCAAATTCAAATTTTTACTTCTCTATTTTAGTTCAGGGACTAACTAAAATAGGAAGGTATCCCGAAATACTATTTATAGAAATGCTATTTTTAGCACTTCCAATTTTCATTCCTTGTTGCAATGTCCAACACTGGTACCCAAACTACTATTTATAGCAGTGCTATTTTTAGCACTTCTATTTTTAGCATTTCTTGTTGCCATTTTCAACATAATAGTTAGCAGATCTATACCCTTCTCCAATTGCGCTAAACATTCATAGCATCATATAATAAGCAAATCTACTTCTTCACACATCTATTAAGTACTTTTCCATATTAATTGCATTCAACAGATCAACAATATAGTAAATTCAGAGATAAACAATAACACAGATTCACAGGTAATTCTTCAAAGCCATCATTTATTATGCTTAGTTATTCAATTAGATTCCTTTCCAACCCTACGTACACGGCTGCAGGGGCCCGTGCACTCAGCTGCAGACTTACCAAGGAATTCGCGTACACAATTGTAGGAGCCTTCCCATTCGCCTAAGTATAGAAAACAGACCCAAATCTTGCACTTTTATCTCTTACTTAGATCATGGATATCTCTACGACTCTTTTATGACTCCTTTTTATATCCTTCTTCATTACAATACCATGGTCCGCGAACCATGGGAGGGTCACAAAACAACTTGACTCTTAACAAACTAAGGGGCTTTGACCTTGCTAAATCCCCTTGGACTCCTATCTACCTGCGCTACTTGCACTCAGCTCCTCAAAAAGCAGAGACTTTACAATATTAACAAAACTTTAGAAAATTTGACCTCAGGGGACCCCGTTCCAACAACATGAAGTAATTGGGGTTTGCATATCAAGGTTTACACACCCTAAAGACCAATAAATTGAAAGGAATGATCCTAAAAACAGACTTGTCGAAAGCCTTTGATAGAAAAAACTGGCTCTATATTAGAATGATATTAACTCATCTGGGATTTAACAACATAATAAATTGGATCATGTGTTGCATTACTACAACAACCTTTGCGGTAATGATAAATTGTGAAACATCACACTTCCTCCACACTAAAAATGGATTTTGTCAAGGTTTTTCATTGTCCCCCCTCCTCTTTCTTTTAGTTATGGAAGGATTAAGTAGATTGGTCAAGAGTGCAAAAACGACGAGGCACAATATCAAGCGCTCCTGTGGCAGGTGAGATCACACTCACACATCTATTATTTGTCGATGATGTGCTCATTTTTCTAGATGGATCCCAATGAGACTTAGCATATTTCTATGATATTATGACCCTTTTCTATAAAGTGACATGTATGGTTGCAAATAATATTAAATCTACTCTCACGGTGGTTGGATGTTCTGAGGATGAAGTGGACTATGCAAGAGGACTCTTCCCTTTTCAGATCAAGACGCTTGAGGAAGGCATTAAATATCTTGATTTCCATTTAAAACCTAATGACTACAAGAAGGTGGATTGGATGTGGCTGGTGGCAAAAATTGAGAACATAATAAAAATTTGGAGTCATAAATGGTTATCCCGTGCTGGCAGGCTGGTCTTAATTAAATTTATCCTTGAAGCCATCCCAGTCTTCTGGATGTCTCTATCTTGGATTCCAAAAGGTATTTTGAACATTATCCAGAAGTTATGTTGTAATTTCCTTTGGCGAGGATAGAAAGAGGGGCAAACCTTTGCATGGGTCAACTGGGACAAAATAGCACTGCCCAAAAAGTGGGGAGGCTGGGGAATCAAAAATATTTATAATTTCTCACAAGCCTTGGCGGCTAAAGCAAGTTGGTGTACTATCTCCTCAACAAACTTATGGACTTAAGTTGTCACTAGGAAATATATTTATCCCCTCTCCCCTGTAGATTGGTTTCGGCTACAAAACAAGAATAGACCAAACATTTCCACAATCTGGAAAGAAATCATCAAATCATCCCACCTTATCGCTTATGATCTCTCTTAGCATATTGGGATAGGTTGTAGAGTATGTATCGGACTTCACCCTTAGTTGGGCAACAGAAATCAACATATCCTCCACCCTAATTTGGTTGCTCATTTGGTATCACAAAGGATCTACCATATAAATCAAATTGCTGACCACAATCATCTATCCATTTGGGGACAAATATGGAAATCTGCAGAAGCTTTGAACTTACCTGAACAATGGCACCAAGTCTAGGCAGACTATACTCATGCACTTTCCACCTCCCACATCTGTATACATGATCGAGAGGATGAACTGCTTTGGGTCCACTCTAAAAGGGGAAATTATACGCCAAAAGATGGTTATTTATAGATCATTGCCTCAAAGGAGCCTGAACACATTCCTTGGTGGTGGAAACATCTCTGGAAGTTGAAGAGTCCAACAAAATCTAGATTATTTTTCTGGAGTATACTGGAGAACAAATTTCCCTCTGGTGAAAACTTAAAAATAGATCCTTTTATGGCCCATCCTGGTGCGCACTTTGCAAAAATGTTGAAGAATCAACAGAGCACTTGTTCATTTTTTTCCATTTTCTATACAAGTTTGGAACTCAATTTGTCATGACCTATCTATCAACATCAGTTGGCGGGGTGACAATGTTTTATAGGCATGGAAGTAGTGGTGGAATGAGGCTTCACCTATAAAACTTAAAAACATCCCCCTCCTCTCTTGCTGAGGAATCTGGCTCGCTAGGAATCACAAAATTTTCCAAGAGGTATCCTCTATGCCTATTGCAATCAGTGCACAAATTACTGCAATATATAATCTTCTATTAGACGAGGAATAGCCCAAACAAAATCATACCATTATAGAGGAGGTTATAGATCGATCTATTAGAAAATCAGAAAGGCCAAAACATTTTCTTGTTCTTGGTAATTACTTGTGATGTTTCTTATTATTATGATTCTTTATATATTCTTTCTTTAGCTCATCAAGCAATTACCAAAAGCAACAATACATAAACTAATAGACACTATATGTAGGCACATTCCAGGGAAAAACCCCCCTCGAGGGGAAAAACCAGTCAAGATAATTATTCCTTTCAATAGTATTCTTTTAGAATCTTCACCCTCGACCAACACTAGACCTTCCCTCCACACCAAGTCAGCCTCCCAGAATTTTGACCTCCTTCCAGCAACTTTGACTAGGCAACAACTTACAACAACGGGAAGCTTCTAGCAATAGTGAAACTTGGAAGACTTTGATCTCCCAGACCAAGACACAAAACAAATAAAGAGAGACACCAAATTTTTGATTTTCCTTCTCTCCTTAGACTTCCCCAAACTCACATTCACTTTGGCTCTCCAGCAGTAGACTTCACATCTTTTCCCAGCTACAAGATATTTTCGCACTTCTTCCTAGTTACAAGAGAATTTGAACTTGTGTAAGAATGATGCTCCAAATTAATATGATGAGCTTACTTTTATAGGCTTCTTGTGGGGTTGAATAGGTTCCTTAGGCCGATTTAATCTTCCTCTAGGCCAACATCGTGTGGAGGTTACATAATTCATATTTGACTTGATACATTTTTACATGATTCAAAATCCCAAGAAGTGTCCCTTTAAATGTACAATAACTCTATAGACTCAGAATAAATCCTAGAAGTCCTCAATGGGGACTTTTACCTAAAACAAGGTTACTCAAGCATGAAACCCATGCTTTAATAAGTCAGAATAATACAATAATAATAATAATAATTTTCTTTATTATTTTGACAAGTACATTACATGATGACTCAAGTACATTAATGAAGACTGAACATAGTTATATTTCCAACACTCCCTCTTAAATAGGGAGGTATTCATAATGTACAAATACAATGGAAGATCTCAAACTATATGAACCATGAAGAACTTTAGGCACTACAATTCCATGGACTTGATTCCTGACCAGGGTAATTTTATCCAAAACAGTCACTCAACAGTGTAGGCACTGTAATGCCATGGAATAGATTCCTCACCAAGGAAATATATCGAGGTGGAACTAATATGGACTCAAGATTTCAACCCCTTCAGGCACCCTTGGGCTTACTTGTTAACCATCAACCACAAAAATCCAGGTGTCTATCCAAAAGAGAGCTCTATGATCAACACCACCTTTCCAACTTCTAGACATCAACACAATGTGCCTGCTAGATGTACTATGAGGCAATGGTTCACTCACAAAGACTCAACACCACTTGATTCAGTAGATCAAGGATGACCGATCTCTCCTAGTCAAACTAATTGGTAACTAGAATGCTATCAAAACCTTCGAGAGATTCACCTATACAAAAACAACCCCAATCAATAATACTTTCACATGCACATAATTAAATACAAACCTCTAGGGTCTTCTAGACAACTTGATGTTGTTTCTCAACCTTTTATAGTAGGACCATCAACCGAATCTTTGACAGAAGATTCCTCAATCATACACTTTTCCATCCTACATCCCATGCAGCAACATATCCTCCGAAATACATTCTTCAATTTAACACCAAGCTATGCCCTCCCTTTCAACCAAGAAGCACCTCTTCATATGAACTCCCTCTTAATCTTAGGGAGATATCTTCTATTCAGACTTCTTCAGAATTCAGGGAGTTCAACTTCTTCTTTTTGTCATGGGAGAATATTTCGTGGCTTCCAATCATTTCATCAGAGTTATCATCATTCTCATCATGCTTATCATATAAATGAGTATCTTCATCATATTGAATATTATGTACCTGCACAACTTAAATAGAAAGTACAACCAAATCTATAGAAGCATGATGTTAGCCATATCAGAATTATGGAAGCATTTCAACTTTATACATATCAGATACCCAGACTTAATCACAAACAAGAGATATGCACTCTTCATCATCTTGCTAGGGACTTAATCACAAATCCTAGATTGCTTCATAACAACTTATCATTCTATCTAGGGCTTGAGTGTTCCTTCCAAAGGTATGACATACCTTACTCCAACATATAGCAAACCCTAGAAACACTTCAAACAATTATAGATCAACAGAGAATCTAGCAACCTTTCAAAATTCGTATGTTAGACCTTTCACTAGGGATTCATACAAATCGTAGATTTCATAAAAAGAATCAATCAAAGTCAATCACAGCTTAGTCATTAACATGACCAGCTTCTATTAGGGTCAGTTGCAAAACCTATATTTCCGATCAATCATCAATCTCAACCAAAAATTAAAATTTCAACGGTCTGTCACAAATCTCAAATTATCATATAGTCATCATACATCAGAGATTTCTACTTCGACTAAGGTTTACCTCCAAAACCCTAGAATTCCATTTCAACAATTTCAAATCATAGAGACTTTACTTTGACTAATGTTTCAACTTCAAAGCCCTAGAATTCCATTTTCACAATCTCAACAATCATTAAATACATAGATCTCATATTGTTATATCACACACACTAGACAATGTTACTAATAGGATTTAACTATAAAACCCTAGATTTTCATTTTCCGACAATCATTTAAATAGATTTCATATTGTTATATCATACATACTAGACAATTTAACTTCACTAGGGTTTAGCTATAAAACACTATATTTCCAAATATCAATATCCTAGAATCTCAGGCAAGGACTTCCATTAAATCCTAAAACTAATGACCATCAACGACTAGGTCAACACACATATCTAGGAGATCATAATCATTCATAATCATATCATATGTCCAACAACATTAATACATCTGACCTAGACCAAACTAAGATTTCAACCAAAAGGACAATCTATATATCCCTAGATTTCATCATCATGCAAATACATTACATATCATGTGTTAGTCAAACTCAACTTCTAAAAAATATCAAATAGGAGTTATACGCACAACAATCTTGATTACACTAGGGTTTGATCAAACCGAAAACATTTATAAGACAATATTAGGTTATTGCTCACATATTCCACCAAACCCAAATGAGTTAGGATTTTCATGTAGAAACGTAGAAAAACCAACGTTACCAAAACTTCAAGGGTTAGGGATTTTAGACCTTATCATTTCACTCTAACAAGTTAGGTTTTCTTTATCATGTCAAAATCCCAAATATGGAATCATCAATAAAAATACTTCAAACATCATTTCACAATATCCCTAAGAAACTTAGGGTTTCAGACATTCACATTATCTTAGCCTTCGGATAGGGTTTTCCAGAACCTATCTAGGGTCTATACAATCAGTCAAGAATATGAGTGGGGTGGGTAGATTTATCAGGAGTTGAATCGCCCAAAAATGCAAGAATCACTAAGATTAAATATAGCTAGTCATCACAAGTTAGTAATAGATTAATCAAATGAATAATCATTTCAATCAATGTATTTAAATCATACCTTTCTTTGTTTACCAACCTTGTCTTGAGAGATCCTCCTTCTTGCAAATGTTTTCCCTAATCAAGACAATAGAGGGAGAATGGTGATTAATATTTAATATAATCAGAACTAAATAAATACATGAGCCCAAAACTCAAAAGACATGAGATACTTATCTTAGGGAGTTGTTGGGGGTTCCCTCCAAATCTTGATGGATACCTAAAAACTTATAAAAACAATAAAAAAATATATTTTCCAAAATATGTTGAAAACCTATAAATTCTAAAACATATAAAACAAGGTATCTAAAGCTACAAGCAAATGACTTAATAGTGTAAGTCCCTAGTGTCAGGTTCTTTCGGCTTGACTTTCTTAGTGTAATTCCCTAATGTTGAGTTCTTCTGGCTTGAATTTCTTTGAGTCTCCTTCCACAGCGAGGTTAGCTTAATCCCTTCCTCTCTTCTTATTCTTTGGATTTTCAGGGCAGTCACTTTTGAAGTGACCTTTCTTATGACATTGATAGCACTCTATCTTGAACATGTTAACTTTATTCCTTGGTCCCTTTGATGTCTTTGCTTTATGATGAGAAATGTATGTATTGATACTCCTTCAAGATTGGTAACCATAGAGATCCCTAGTTCTTATTGGCTACAGGCAGTCCACAATTCTTCAAAGGTGGGAGCTACCTTCCAGCTGTTGAGACCTACAGCAAATGCACTCCAAGAGCATGGAAATCCTAATAGAGAAGTGATCACAAGTTCTTTGTCTGGAACAATCTGATCAATGGCCAAGAGATTATCCTTGAGTCTAGCTATCTTCACAAAGAAGGTTTCAACAGTGTCTTCTTTATTCATCTTCATGGTCCTTAGCTCATTCTTCAAACTAGCTACTTGACCAATGTTCTTAATAGTAAACAGCTTCAACAAGGCTTCATACATTTCCTCTTACCAAGTCCAGTACTTTGTTCTTTTCAAGGATTAGGTCAATCTTGTTCTTCTAGGACCTGAAGTTAGAGGCTTCTTCAAGTTTGTTCTCACCCTTGATTGAGTTATACATCTTCCTTGAATATAATAGACTCCTTCCTTGAGATAGTCCCTATGAATGGATCAAGTGCTTGAGACTACCTTTTTCTTCCTTCTTCACCAAAGCTCTGAAACTATGTTAGAAAATCAGAAAGGCAGAAATATTTTCTTGATCTTGATATATACTTGTGATGTTTCTTATTATTACGATTCTTTATATCATCTTTCTTTAGTTCATCAACCAATTACCAAAATCAACAGTACACAAAACAATAGACACCAGATGTAGGCACATGCTAGGGAAAAACCCCCCTCGAGGGGAAAACCCAATCAAGATAATTCTTCCTTTCAATAGTATTCTTTGAGACTCTTCACCCTCGACCAAGACCATACCTTTGCTCCGCACCAAATCAGCCTCCCAAAATTTTGACCTCTTTCCAACAACTTCGACTAGGCAAAAACTTACGACAACGGGTAGCTTCCGATAATAGTGAAACTTGGAAGACTTCGATCTCCCAAATGAGGACACGAAACAGAGAAAGGGAGACACCAAAATTTTGATTTTCCTTCCCTCCTTAGACTTCCCCATACTCGCATTCACTTCATCTCTTCAGCAGTAGACTTCGTACCTTTTCCCAACTACAAGACAACTTCGCAGTTCTGCCCAGCTACAAGAGATTTCCTCACTTCTTCCCAGCTATAAGAGAGTTCGAACTTGTGTGAGAATGATGCTCCAAATGAATTCTATGAGCTTCCTTTTATAGGCTTCTTGTGGGGTCGAACAAGGTCCTTAGACTAACTTGATCTTCTTCTAGGCCGACATGGTGTGGAGGTTACATAATTCATATTTGACTCGATACTTAACATTTTTACATGATTCAAAACCCCAAGAAGGGTGTCTTTAAATGTACAATAACTATATAGACTCAATAAATCCTAGAAGTCATAAATGGGGTGGCCCAAGCATGAAACCCATGCTTTAATAAGTCACAATAATAATAATAAATATTTCCTTTATTCTTTAGACAAGTACATTACATGATGACTCGAGTACATTACTGAAGATAGAACATAATTACATTTTCCAACATGATCCATGCTTGGAAAGTGGCATATACCCATGGTATTTATCCACCCATGGAATTCATCAACTCATGGTATCTACACATGGTATTGTAAGTGGCATCCACCCATGGTATTGTAAGTGGAATATGCCCATGGTATTCATTTACCCATGGAATTTACTTGTGGTATTGTAACTAAAAAATGACTATAAGTAACGAGTCACATTTTGTCACATTTTGTAAAAGGACAGATTGTCCATCACAATGTAGCTTTTACAAGTATTCTCTATTTTAATAAAAAAAAATCTTTGTGGTTTTATTTAGTTTGTGTTCTCTCCTTTTTTTCTTGCCATATCAATTTTCAAGATCTTTGGGGCTTCCCCCCACCATGATCCATTTCAATTTTTTAGATCTTGGGGGCCTCCCCGCAAGATTTAGATAAGTGGTATTACAGACAGGTTACGAATCCATGGGAATGAGGGTTTGACGCATATTTCAATTTCCAATTTTTGTAGAAATCTTCAACAAACTTCATGCACATGCTACGACCTCCAAAGAGCACTTTCTTGGGCAAAGCGGGAAGAATTTTTTTTTTGTTTTTGCTAGATTTTTTTGTGCTGCGAGTTTGCAGATCAGATCTAAAATGTTTGGTACAAAATTTACAAAATAAAATAACATATCTAGATTCCTTGTGAAAAAATACCCAAATTCAAAAACAAAATTAGCTGAATTGAAGTCTGGATGATGGAGATATCGTTGATTTAAAATCAACTGTGTTGCTGAAATTTTACTAACTTCAATTCGTGGACGGCGACTCTCTTATCATATTTTGCAGTTTTAGTGTATAATTTTAAAAAAATGATTATATATTTGTTCTCCTCTTGAAAAATCAACCAATTTCAACAACAAAAAATGGTCGAATAGGAGATATCGCTGATTTAAAATCAACTTTTTTTCAAAACGTTTGTAACGGCAGGATAGTTACAGTGTGAATCTGAGTTTCTAGAGTGTCCAAATAGGGATTTCAATCACGTGGGAAGATGTAGAATGGTCATTCTATTTCGAAAAATAGGTCATAATAAATATTCTAAGTTATATTGATTGAGTTATGCCATTTTAAATTAGTTTTTATATCTAGAGCAGCATTCAGAGTGGGTTCCCTTTGGAGACATGCCCTCCCACCCCGCTTTAGTAGGCACCTGCTTCACATTCATTAGTTCAACATAGTAGCATCCGGCTTGGGTTCTTTGGAGACGTTCCCTCCCACCCCGAGCTCTATAGGTACCTACTACTTCATCAATAGTTAGCATCACAGTTATTGGTCAACCGCAAAAAATCCTTGTCATCGAAGTCCATTTGCTAGGTTGCACATTGTTAGTATGACTGTTGGTCACAAGCATTACAAGGTATCTCTATGCTCACATCTTCGCTTTTCATGGTTATGGGTCATCCACAAACCCACACTTCATTGAAGTCCATTTATTAGGCCACACAGTGCCAGTATCATAGTTGGTCATAAGCATTACAGAATATCTCTATACTCAGATCTTTGTTGATCATGGTTATGGGTTAACCACACAAAAACCTTCTCTTTAATGGCTCTTCATATTCAATATAGGCTTCTCAGGAGGGAACTTCACGCAATGGGACCATTTCTTCTTAAGGAGGGAGGAATGATCTGAATGGAAAGTGGCATCTACCCATGATATTCATTTTCTCATGGTATTCGTTCGCCCATGGTATTTATCCACCCATGGTATTCATTCGCCCATGGTATTTATCCTCAGATCTTCATTGATCACGGTTATGGGTTAACCACACAAAAACCTTCTCTTTAGTGGCTCTTCATATTCGACATAGGCTTCTTAGGAGGAAACTTCACGCAATGGGACCATTGCTTCTTAAGGAGGGAGGAATGATCTGAATGGAAAGTGGCATCTACCCATGGTATTCATTCGCCCATGGTATTCATCCACCCATGGAATCTACCCATGGTATTGTATGCGACATCCACCTATGGTATTGTAAGCGGCATCTACCCATGGTATTCATTCACCCATAGCATTTGCCGACCCATGGAATTTACCTGTGGTATTGTAACTAAAAAATGACTATAAGTAACAAGTCACATTTTGTAAAAGGACACATTGTCCGTCACAATGTAGTTTTTACAATCATTCTCTATATCAATATAAAACAAAATATTTGTGGTTTTATTTAATGTGTTCTCTCCTCTCTTTTTCTAGCATTTCAATTTTTCAAATCTTGGGGGCCTCCCCCCTAAGACCCATTTCAATTTTTTAGATCTTGGGGGCGAGTAAATTTTAGGGGCTAATATTTGCAGCTGACCTAATTTTCCATGTTATTTCCAAAAAAAGATTTGTTAATTTCCATTTTTTTTAGAAAAGCTTCGCCCAAATTTTATGATATAAAACTATTTTACCTGAAAAATCACCAACGTTTATATAGAGACTATATCAAATTATTAGAAATTTGAATATATTTATGGAAATATCGCCAAACATTTTGCAGATTTCATATCATGAATTAGTGAGATTCGCCAAGGTTTCTAAACTTTAAGATAAATTTCCATCCTTAAAATTCTCCATGCTTTGCGGCCTCCCCCCAAGATCTGGATCAATGCCTTAGGCATATTTCCATGGAGCTTATCAACAATATCGATGTGGTGGGAGCGTTATACTTCATAAAAATAATACACATCACTTTGAACTAAAGGCGGGATTGGGGTCGGGTACAAACAACTATGCATAATTGTTCAGTTTAAAACTTCTACTATTATTCTCTATTGAAAAAGGTTGTTGAGGGTTACAGGTCCACGACGATTCAAAGGTTATTTTGGACTGGTTTAATCAACACAAAACATGTCACACACACACACTCAGCAGTTTATTGAAAGTTCTCATGATAAAATCCCATTTTGACTACATTTCTTGTCATCACATTTACAGGGAGAGGAATTCACTTTCCGACAGGTTATCCAAAGAAGTCGCGCAGTAGGATTTTGGTACTTGGCATGTGACAGAGCAGAATGGACAGGACCATTATCAGTATTACCATAGACCATTTACAGAACTTGTTCTAGATATTGATGCATTGCAGTGACACTTCACAACTGTTTTATTTATCAGCAACTCTTTTTGACTTTTTGGACAGTTATGTTTATATAGTTTTTGTATGTATGGTCATATATAGATGGACATATGGTCTTCATGTTTTATTTATTTTGATATACACAATATACATATCAGACATATTTTGATGATTTTTTGTACCTTCGAGCAGTCTCTTTTACAGCATGATATATCAACATATACAACATGTAATTTTCTATCTTTTGGATAATGAAAATTATGATTTTCCTTGGGGAAAATTTTTTTCATAGGGAACATGGTAACATATATAAAAATGAAAAGGGTGGGAGCTTGTAGTTTAGTTCCAAATTCCAAAAAGAACCCAAAAATTCAAAGGTTATACTTAAGAAAAAGTAGATTTCACACCATTTTACTCGGTTTATTGAGGCTTCAACACATTTTTATCCCTTTATCTCACATCTCTATCCTTTTGGATGAATTTCCTCTTGCCACCTATTTTGGGTTCCACATAGAATCCATGCACACAATCCCATTAATCAACAATAATACATTTGATATCCTATTTGCTATAACAATAACTTTTGAAGTAAATTCGTTCATTTCAATCTACACAGATTCCCTTGTCATCCCTGAAATCTATAACATTCTCTTATACAACAACAAATCCAAGGTCAAATTCAATTGAATCTAGTGCCTCTCTTGAAGCAGGAAGATGCTTCTTGATACACATAAGACACTTCTTAATATACATTACTAGAACTGCCTTTTCTAAATTGGGCTATAGAGTTGTTTCTTTCTATCAAGAAGTGCTTATGGGTCTTGTTTTTCTTATCAGTAATTTCTTAAAAACAATATGTAAAACATTTGTAAACTAGGATACTTTCCATGTAAATCTAAAAGAATGATAAGAGCAAAGAAAATTAGTTAGTGGAACCTCTATTACTTGCATGTCATTTAATGACAAGCATAGAGAAGAAGGGTTAAGGGAGAATTTATTAGTAACGTGATATTTATTTACTTACATCAACACATGTACATAGTGCACTTTACTCATCTTTGTCATAGTTGACATTGTCAAACTTAAAAGCTTTTTACAATCCCTATTTATACATTAATCAAACACATGTTTAGAGATGGGCATATTTTCACAAGGTTGTTTTCATGTTCTCCTTTATTATGATCTATTTTCAAGCCACTCCTTTCATATTATATACTCTTTTATATTGAGAAATTTTCAATTAACACTCTAAGGAATCTAAGAAATTTTCAACACTAAGATGGGCATATTTTCACAAGGTTATTTTCATGTTATCCTTTATTATGATCTATTTTCAAGCCACTTCTTTCATGTTATATACTCTTTTATATTGAGAAATTTTCAACTAACACTCTAAGGAACCTGAGAAATTTTCAACACTCTAAGGAACCTAACTTAAAGAAAAAAATCACATACTTAATTACTAATTCTTAAATACCTCAAAATAGAGAAGTTTGGATAAGATCCCAACTAGAGGAAAGAAGCAGTTTCAACCATCATTTAGTTTTTTTTTTTTTTTGTTAATTTGATTTTGTTTCCAAAAAAATATTTTTTTTTTTTTTCTGAATATGACTACTTCTATTATCTTTACAAAACAAATATACAAAAAAGATTACAGAGGGCAAGGTTTAAGTGGATTTTCTCAGGCTCCTTGGCCTTGCCCATATTGCAGCACCCAACTTGAGAGAGTTCAAAATTGGGTGGTTCGCTGTACTCCTGCTGACTCTATTACATAACACTGATAGACTGTCCATTGCTGGACTGAACATATGATGCACATAAACATATTTGACACGGACAAAGACATAGAACACTGGACGTATACACTGGACACTTGGACATTTACAAGCGACATTTGGACTGTAAAGCCAACATATGGAAAATGTAACTGAATTGCCCCGGAAAATCCCAAACAAAACATAAATTACCATGACAACATCATTCTTCGTCCATAGACTGGGGCTGCTCTGCAATTCTGCATCCGAAGTGGAGCGTGTTCTCCGAATCCGAGAGCTGAATGATTTTATGAGGACTGTCATTTCTGGCAAGTTCCCTCGGACCGGGCCAAGGAGCAGCACGCACCAAGGTATCAGCTACCGGATCCAGATTGAGGTCGGAGTCTTCCATTTTCTGCTTGCCCTTACACGAACCAGGCGGATGAGTGATTGCTCGTGCCGAGGGGCCAGCGTTTGGATTCGGATTGAGGCCAGGGCGTTCCAATTTCCTCCCTCCCGCGGGACCCGGAACTGACCATCCCATCCCAGGAATGAGCTCGGGCTGAGCCCCACCCCCTTCTTCACCCACGGGAAGGCCGGCAACAGGGGAGTCATCCCCACTGGGATGCTGCCTATGCTGTTGAGGCTCAATGCCATGCTCCACTGCAATTGTCACGATCAGAGAGGAATTGACATGCGGACAGGGGAGGCGATACCTGAGCATGGGAAGCTCTCTGTGACTGTCACCTTCACTTGGGCTGCTCTCCTTATGCCCTCCCACTTCGTCATTGCTATCCTGGAACCAACAAGGCTGAGAGGTGACTTCTATTGAAGAAGAAGGGGAGTGATGGTCATCTCTCGGCGGAGCGCGACCTTGAATTCCTCCCCTCCGGCTACCCATTCGTAACCTGTCTCGCGGCATACTTAAATGCCTTTCAAAGTCTATGCTGTGAACAGTCACCAGAATTAACGCTACTCCCAGTAGCAATAGCGAATTCCACCACCACTCTCGATCTCTGGCCTCAGGAGTCCAATACCTTAATGTGCCCGAGCTCCAGGAATTAGCGTCAAGGACCAGATAGCGATTAGCTTCGAGAACCAGGCTTGAGGGCCTGCACCACGAGCAGGCTTCCAGAGCCCACTTCCAAAACCTACCCCCAATTCCTGAATCCGCCTCTCGAGCCTTATGACAGAGCAAATTCACCTTACGAACCCATTGACCGAGCAAATTCACCTCTCGAACTGCAAGAATTATCAATAAGACATTCAGCATATAACTCACAGTCTTCCTCCCACGATGTGTCGCAATCTCACATTCTCCCGTTTCCCCCCTCGGCTCTGCATTCACCTTGCGGCTAGCACAGAGGAGGGTCTCTCCACCAGACGCTCCATACTTCCGCAAACCAGCCATACTCCCCCGCTTAAACCTCTCCATCGCTCGACTGCTCACCTGCCTCCCTCGAGCCGAGAGGACAGGCATTAATGCCGTCTCATCTCCGGCCTTCACCACATTAAAACGCCTTAACGCCTTCACCCCATGGTACCACCTTTGCATGTGGTCTTGACACTCGGCCACGTGATGGCCCGTGTCATTCTTTCCGTTTTTAATCACCCGCATCCGGGGTGTTTCCAAAAAAATATTAAAACACTCCTTGACTTAGAATTAACTTAGTGAAAGATGCCAAGTTTGAACAATACCACATATATACTATCCTAGTTCTATCTAAAAATCTGGATCTATCATGTGCTCACAAAGGTGCAAACTTTTAAGTTCTATACTCCAGAAAGAAGGTTTGACCTCAAGGGTTTTGATACCTCTTGGAGCATGATAGATCCAAGTTAGATTTGGATTCATCTAGGCTAAAAAATATAATATAAATTATTATACTTAATTTATATATACATTTTTTCAATTCCTTTTTCTTAGTACAAAATACTTAATCAAATATTTTTATTTGTTTTTTTTATTTAAAAAATCAATTATAAACTATTATTTATTTTTTTTCTCCCGATCGGGATGAGGGAAGGTGTCAGAGGCACCAAGCCTGAGTTGACATGGTCAATACAATTGAATTCATTACAGCCGCATCCCACATGCTCAAGGCAGGGAGTGCGATGTCCTTTGCCTTGAATGCATGGGAGGTGGGCTAGCAAGGTGGCAGAGGGGGACATAAGGGAAGGTGGCGGAGTGGGAAGAGGTATTCGATGTGCAGGGAAGGTGAATGGTATAGCGGAGAAGGAAGGAATTGCAGAGCAGAAGGGAGGCGAAGCAACCAAGTCTGCGGGCAAGCGACAGCTCTCGGGTATGTAGTCTGGTCTTGGCCTCGTTCAATTCATAAGTTTTGGTCGGGTTCAAGGGGAAATTCCATGAGTTGGTGGGAGATTCGCTGGGGAGGAGGGAGAGGCGTGAGGCCACCCCAACGAGGCTTAGCCCAGCCAGGGAGGAACCAGGGAAGGCAAGGGGGAGCTATGGCTCAGCTCTACGTTATTTTTATTTTTCTTTCAAGCAAAAGTTGGGGCTATGGCATGATTGATACTGAGTGGAGCTTAGAAACAAGACCCGACCTGAACGACTAGCCCGAGGGTATAGGGACTAAAGGGAAAGCCCCGCTTGGGCGACTGTGTGTAGCTGAGCGAGGCAAGGGAGAGTTGCAGGCAGGGGGTTGGGACGCTAGCAGGGTGGGCAATTGGCTAAGCGAACCTGGGAAAATGACAATGCAGAATCATACAGGAGCAGTCAGGGACCCTAGGTGGCCTGAGAGGCAGAAAGGCGAGCAGAACTTGGATAAGGAATTGCCGGCAGAGGCAAGGGCTTGCAGGTATGATAGCACTAGCAATACCGGGCTCTAGATGGATCTAAGAGCCAGGCCATGGCCGCAAGGGGGTGACCAACCTCCGAATCTTGGCAAGGGTGAGAGGCATGGTAATAAACCAGGGGAATCATGCTCAAATCCCACTTCCACTGGCCACCTGTGGGCACAGGGATACCTTAGCCTATTGCAGGCCAAGTAGGGCAGCGAAGTATGGTTAGTGCAATTGTGTTGTGTTGAGATGAATGAAATAGTGAAGCTAACAATGTTGGAATGTATACAAGTTACAAATCAACAGGGTATGGCTCTAGAAAAATGTGGTCGTGGTTGTGGCAGCAAGGGCCTGGAACCCTGGGCAACCAAATGACCAAGCAAGACAGAAGGCCACAGAGGCCGCAAGCTCGTCGAGTGCTTCATAGCTGAGCCAGCTGCGACATACAAGGAGGAAACAGATGAGGGTATCCGAAAGTTGATAGATGATTGGGAAGACTAGGTAAAGCATGAGCTGGAACCAGATGATGAAATAGAAGTCTCGAGAACAATGGTGCCTGACCCGGGGACCATAAGAGGGCGAATTACACAATTCAAGCACACCCTATACCTGTATTTTTTGATGAAAAGTCTGCTTGGCAAAGTAATGGAGCAAATTTATGTGGGGATGGCAGTTACAATGCAGAGCCTTCCCAACTACAAAAAAGACATGGAGAAGATCCTATTTCAGTTGCACAAACATGACATTAGGATGGACCGTATTGACCAACACATCCCTTGCATTGTGGAGCTCTTCGGAATGCTAGAAGCAACTGCTGATGATCCTGCCCCAATAGCCTCAAACTCTGAGGAGCAGAATGTCAAAAAATATTAGTCTTCTTATGCTTAGTTTTTGTTTATGCGAATAGCATTTAAATTTCTAGTTGTTTATATCAATTGTCATAGTTATACAGGGTGTGGTCATGAGACTGAAACTTACCTAGCCTTGCTAGAAAGACTGAAGAAGTTTTGTTTTTGGATGGCATATAACGCTGACTGATGGCCAACAGACTCGGTTTCCCCTGAGGGCAAGTTGAGGCCACCGGATAAAACTATTTGATGTAAATTTGCCCTATATATAGTAGAAAATAGATGGTCGTGCCAAACATTACTTTATATATATATTAAAATTTTATTATTTTAATATTATAAATATTAATTTTTTAATAATAAATTAGCAATACATTTCAATTTTCGTTTTAAATATTTTTAGTTTTTAGTTAATTTTTATTAAAATTCTTATTTTTAATAATATGAATTAAAAACACACGTGCCAATTCTCTTTTGAACACGTCCTCATACTAAGTTATACAATGGGCCTATGCTTAAAAGAACTTCCATTAATGAAAATGAAAGCAAATTTAACCTCACATTCTTTAATTAAATTTTATTAATCTCTAATTCTCTTTTGAGCACGTCCTCATACTAGGTTATACAATGGGACTATACTTAAAAGAACTTCATGAAAATGAAAACAAATACAAATTTAACTTCACATTCTTTAATTAAATTTTATTAATCTCACATTAAATAATGGATAAAAGAATAAATTTATATATTTTTTACATTAAAAATAAAATAAAATATTTTATACAGAAAAAATAAAATATAATTATAAAAAATAAATAAACTATTTTCCCACAAATATAACTTATTCTCAAAAAGTATGATGGGTTGGAATCCAAGAGAATCAAATGGGTTGAAAAATGGTCAAATGTCTTAATGCCTGTGTTTATCAGTTTAATAAAAAAATATCAAAAATAATGAAAAAGGACAAATAATTTGATATTGTATAATTATTTGATAGTTTGAATTTTTGGTGAGGAAAATAATTTTTTAGTTTTGTTTCAGTTCCTTGAAAATTTTCAGCGAAATTAAATGGTTCAGAGTTCACAGATTTCTAATAAGTTTTTACCAAATTTTAAATCAATTTAATTAAATAAATTTAAAACATAAAACAATTAACTATCCCTAACCCCATTAATATTTATACTAATTAAATTTAATTAAGTTTTAAAATTTTATTTTTTAAAAACTATTTTAACTTTAATAAATTTCAAATTAGGTAATCCAACCCAACTCCACCCAGGCCCGGCCTTAATCAACCCAAGTTATATTTTTTTAACCACATGGTATATTCGTAACTGCCAGGACTAATCTATTGGAGACCTAGGATCAAACCTCATAGCTGCCACTATAACACCAAGAGCATAACCAACCACCTGCAAATCGGGTATACTAAGTTCTTATGATTTTAGGAAGAGCAGACTCACCGGAAAGGGAAATCCGCCCCTGTAGCCGCCACCACAGCAGGTCATTATACTCAATGCAATTTGAACTTCGGTCTCCCCGGCTTCACCGATGTGACCTACCGTCAAACCACACATCACTGTACTAATCAACCCGAGTTATCAGAAAGGAAGAAAAAACCAACTTTATCACAACCACGAGTATCCCAAAGGGTAATACCTACTTCAACGTGGATCGTGGCAGAGGACAACTGCCATCATTGAATAGTGACAGTGATAAGGTTCCCCATCATCACGTCGTTGTTGCAAAATCTGCGCCATACTGTGTAATCATGTCAACTCAATCCAACGGCAAACGCAAGCAAAGGAAGAGGCGGTGCGCACCGCCTACTTCTCCATTCCATTTCTCATGTTATATGGCATATGGATGATGATGATGGTACTATTGCAATAATACTTGCAATTCAGCCATGTTATTCTGCCTGCAATACCGGTACCAGGGATGGAATTTGATAGTTAAATGGTTTGTTATTAGGTGATTTGTTTATTAAATATATTTTAAAAATTTGTAAAATTATCAGTACCGGGGATGGAATTTGGTAATTAAATTGTTTATTATTGGATGATTTGTTTATTAAATATATTTCAAAATTTTGTAAAATTATCAGATAATTAATTCGGAAAATATGAAAACTAGCCAATTTAACTGCAAATATAAATCTGTTTTGAAATTCCAAACACTCAATACTACCCACCCAAATCCAGTCCCAGTACATGCTATTCTGTCATCAACTTTTAAATCAATAAAGAAAAAATTAAAAGACTGCTTTACTAAAGTTTTATTCAAAGCATTAACCTAATAATTCTTGATCATCTGTAAAAAAAAAAAGACGGGAATAGGAGGGCGCTGGAGCTCTTATCATGGTGATGATCATCATGTTATATTGGTTGAAGCGCTAGGTCCCCCGGCCGGACTTTTGGGTCACACACTGTAATCCAACATGACGTGATGTGAAATATGAGATGTAAAAATACAAATCCCTGGCGGGGGGTAATGAGTGCTAAATTCCAATATTTTGCGCCAGACGTATCAACCCCAGCCTCATGGTCAAACCGACAGGCTTTGTCATAAAAATATCACCACTTGTTCTTTAACCGTCCTGCCTTGCATTTGCAATGATTTTCGGCGAAATTCTGTCGCTGTGAGAATGTGCATTTTTTTCTTTTCAAATGCAGGGATCATAGATATGTGTGAGAGCCTTTACACATATATATTTATATGGTTGGCCGTCAATTTATGTGAATATATATACAGCTCCTTGTCAATTAGGAAATTCTCTGCATGCATTTCTCTTGAAAAGGCATACGGGTACTATGCGTTCTTTATTTAAGGGACAAAAATGCACCTTTAGGCTGGTGGAAGTGTTCTAAAATTTCACAGAATTTAATCTGTGACTCTGTTTTTAAGGTTTTGAGTCAATATAAAAGCTTTGGAATTTGTGTAAATTTTATGGTTTCACTTTGTTTTGCATAATGGTACAATTCAATCATAGTATATTTGGGTGCCGAAGGGTCTTCCAAAGTTTTATATCTAAACAAGAGAGTATAATAAACCTTATTATACTCATTTTAAAAAGTTGAACTTTGTATCTCTTCTCTACTTTTGTATTTATATATTGAAGTAAACTGTATTTAAAGTTTTGAAAAGTATTACTGTTTGAAAAGCTTTAAGTGGAGAGTGGATTAATGTTGAATATCTATCTACTTTTAATATATTACATTTTGAGATTGATACTATATTTTCATATAAAAGAGTATTAATATTTATGAATGTTTATTAATTATTTAATTTATATGATTAGTTATTTATTAAATAATTAATTATAATGATTAAGTTACATTAAGATTATATGGTTCATCATATATTATGATGGTATGAGATTAATCAATATTTTTTAATATTTTATTTCTATGTTTAGAGAAATGTGAGAGAAGCCTTGTTAGATCACCATAACTTTGTTGAGTTAAAATGTACAAAGTTTGTAATGTGACAAATATTTTGAAAATTACGTAGAATGTGAATATAAGATAGACAATTTAAGAGAAAGTGCTCTTCATTGTCTACCAAGATCCACGAATCGTGCCAAAAATATTTCAAAAACCTCAAAGTAGGAGTGTTTGAATCATGTTTTATGGTGTCTTTGGGGCACTCAAAATCTTGAATTTTGATAGTTGTAAAGTGGATTTACAAAAATCCCTATTGGATTTTATCAAAATCTTGTCAGAATTTCCATGATTTTCAAGGCAGATTTGCAAAGGCCTTGTTAACATGGCACATGTGACAAAATCGTTCACCCCATGGCGTTTTGGGAATTGACCAACTCTCAATTTCATTATGAAGTTCATGGGAATTAGTTCTAATCTTAGCAATGTTCATTTTTTGTTTACACTACTCAAGACGAGATAATTTTGGTTTTTGAGATTGAGGTTAATCACCTCCTTATAATATAGTACTTTCAATTTTCCCTCTAGCTCTTTATTTCCCCATAATTTCTCCTTAATTTTGGATGTAATATTATTTTTAATATTATATGAATTCTCCAAGATTATCTTCTCATTTATTTCTCAATGGTCTAGCCAACCCTTATGCCACCCTCGCTTGAGTGGAAGGTATGTGCTTGGGCTTTTCGAGAGTGAGGAGCTATTTTAGTAAACCTCTTGGCATCCTTGTTGTATAACTTCTTCTTATGCATAAAATACCTAGTCATAGTCATGCTTTCAATGTGGGAAAAGGCTTCTTCAATGAGGAAAAGAAGGTAGGGAGTATTTCCTTTAATCTTGAGGTTGTAAGTTATAAACTATTTTTGAATCTGTTCAATCTTCCTCCATGACTTTCTAGATATATTGCAACCCCAAACATGACAACGATATAAAATAAGAGGAGTGACGAGAGCTTTGAATAGGAGACTTTGTTTATCCCAAATCCAAGGCAGACTTACAATTGTTTTCAAGCCCATAATAAGCTTTCCATCCTCCATTTATTGTTTTCTCAATGTTATAATTTCAATTAAACTTATGATGGATGTTGATTACTAGATATTTGTACGAAGGAGCTTCTTCCAAGGAGTTGTTATAATAAATAAAAGTATCATAGTAATCTTTTTGGATCTAATTATCATGACGTTAGTTTTATCACTATTTAAAGTCGTCTACATCTTGGAGAATAAATCTTAGAGGATTCTAAGTTGCTTGTTGTTATGCTCTTGACCTGCGAGAAAATTCCAAAATACCAAATATGTGAAGAAATACAACCAAGAACACAGAACAAAATGAGAAAAATAGCAAATATTTTATTATTCAGAGATGAAAGCAATGTTCACTTGTCTCTTCGGAGGGCAACCTCTAGCAGAGCAGGGCTCAATTACAAAATAAGACACGACATTCCTCAATGGGGAGTCTCTATCCTTTATATAGGATTCATACATACAATACCATGGGTCAGTACCATGGTTCTCTCAATACCATCTATCTAATACCATGGCCCGTTTGCAACTAACTGTGATCCCTTTCTCAAATGTGGGTCAACCACTTACAATTATTAATACGAGCTTTAGTGACTCTTTAACTAACTATAACTATGACTCGACCCTATTACATAAATAAAGGGGTGAGGGTTGGACCCTAACATGCCCTCCCCCACAACAAGCAGCCTTGTCCTCAAGGCTAAAGCTGTGGAAACTGCTGAGGAATAGTGGCTAGTTCCGAGGTTGCATCTTCTGGAGAGGTGTCTTTCCACTTGACAAGGACTTCCTTGATCGTGCGGCCGCGCAGATGTTGTTCTTGCATATCGAGGACATGTTCAAGTTGGAGCCAAAGTGAACCTTCTTCATCCAATTCAGGTAGGCTGGTTTGAATTCTGCAATTGTTCCCCACCACTTTCTTGAGGCATGATACATGGAAGACTGGATGGATTTTTGAAGTTGGTGGCAAGGCTAGCTTGTAGGCTACTTCTCCAATGCGTTGAAGTATTTGATAAGGTTCGTAGACTTTTGGAGCTAATTTTTGATAGCCCTTATATTTGAGTGATGTTTTCTTATATGGTTGTAGCCTTAGGAATACCTGATTCCCTTCTTGAAATTGCACTCTGAACAATGTTGGTATGCCTGTTGCTTCATGCAATTTTGAGCTTAATGGAGATTATCTTTGAGACGAGCTAGCATGGTGGCATAGTTCTGTAGGAGTTGATCCACTACTTGCACCTTAGAGCATCTAGGGATATAAGAAGTAGGTGAAGGTGGGAGTTGACCATACACTGCTTCATATGGAGTCATCTTGGTGGTTGCATGATAGTTAGTATTATACCACCATTTAGCTAGAGGTAGCTATTGTACCCATTGATGTTGCTTTTCTGAAGTGAAGCACCTTAGGTATGTATCCAAACATTTGTTGACTGCTTCAGTTTGACCATTAGTTTGGGGATGATAGGAAGTACTTAGTTGGAGTTGGGTGCCTTGTAGCTTGAAAAGTTCTTGCCAAAAGCTACTAGTGAAAGTTGGGTCACGATCGGACACAATGGAAGTGGGCATGCCATGTAGTTTGAAGATCTGGTACATGAAAGCTTGAGCCACCAAAGTGGGGGTAAATGGGTGGGGTAGAGCACAAAAATGAGCATATTTAGAAAATATGTCCACAACCACCATGATGACTGACTTGTTGCTTGACTTCGGAAGACCAGTAATGAAATCCATAGAAACATTCGTCCAGACTAAGGCAAGGATGGGCAATGGTTGTAAGGTGCCTCATGACTTAACTGTTTCTCCTTTATGGCATTGACACACATCACATTCAGCTACAAAAGTAAGAATGTTAGTTTTCATGCCTGTCCAAAAGAAAGAACGACAAGTGTGAGCATAAGTCTTCTAATAGCCTGCATGGCCTATAATGGGAGATGAGTGCAACTCTGCCAAAATGCATGTTTTGAGGGCAGATGTCGAAGATATAACTACTCTATCCTTGTAGCGAAGAATCTTATCCTTCCAAGAATAGCCAACTGAGGAATTAGGATCTGCTCTCAGGTTATTAATGATTTGGGAGAGAGAGGGATGTGAAAACCATTCCTTGCGGGCTTCTTCAATCCAATCTGGTATGGGAAGAGAGATTCATAGCAGGGTGCTTTCATCCTCAAATAAGTGTGATAAAGCATCCGCTACTACATTGGCATGCCCTTTCTTGTAAATTATCTCATAATCATATCCCAGCATTTTGGCCAGACATTTATTTTGTTGGGGCGAGGATAGACGTTGCTCCAAAAAATATTTGAGGCTTTGATGGTCTGTGCAGATTTGGAAATGCCACCCCAATAAGTATGGTCACCAGGTATCTACTGCATGTAAGATGGCCATCATCTCCTTCTCATAGGTAGATTGTCCTAGATGTTTCCCACTCAGTTGTTGGCTGGTGAAAGCCAAGGGTCGACCTTCTTGCATTAAGACAACACCAATACCAGTACCTGAAGCATCACATTCAATCACAAAAGATTTGGTGAAGTCGAGTAGTGCCAATACGGGAGTGGAACACATGGCTTGTTTGAGAGCCATAAACGCCTGTTGTGCTAAATCAATCCAGAGGAATGAATTTTTCTTGAGAACATTAGTGAGGGGTCTAGAAATGCGACAATAATTACGGACACATTTGCGATAGTAGCCGGTGAGACCCAGGAATCCCATCAAACTCTTCAAGGTTTTTGGTTGGGGCCAATCTTGAATTGCCTATATCTTTTTGGGATTCACCTGGACACCTTCACGACCCACAATGTGGCCCAAATACTCGACTTCTTCCATGCCAAATGAGCACTTGGACAATTTGACAAATAATTTATGATTTCGGAGTAGTTGCGAGAGTAGGTCTACATGCTAAAGATGTTTTTCCCAGGTGAGGTTGTAAATGAGAATGTCATCAAAGAAAACGAGGACAAATTTTTGGAGATATGGTTTCAGTAGGTGATTCATGAGGCTTTGAAAATTGGATGGGGCATTACAGAGGCCAAATGGCATGAGAAAGAATTCATAATGGCCTTCGTGAGTTCGGAAAGAAATATTGGGAATGTCTACTTCTTTCATGCGTATTTATTGATAGCCCGAGCAAAGATCTAGCTTAGTAAAGAATTGAGCACCATGTAGTTCATCCAGAAGATCATCAACAACCAGTATAGGAAATTTGTCTTTGACCGTGAGCTTGTTGAGGGCCCTGAAGTCTGGACACATGCGCCATTCCCCATCTTTCTTGAGCACCATGATCACTGGTGATGAATAAGGACTGAGGCTAGGACAAATGACACCGACTTCAAGGAGTTCCTTGGTGATTTTTTCAATTTCATTCTTTTGGACGAAAGGATATCGATATGGTCGCACATTTGGCGGTTATGCCCCTGGGACCAAAGTGATGCTATGATCATGTTCCCCTCTAGAGAGTGGAAGATCTTTAGGTTTGTCAAATACCTGTTGGTGTCAAATCAAGACTTGTTGCATGTCAGGATGAATATGAAGAGTAGTGGGCTCGATGGTCTAGAGGGCATTAAACTCAGCTATAACTCTATGATGGCCCTTTTTCAACAACTTTTTCATGTGATGCGAGATGATGATAAAGGGAGCATCTGCCTGGAGTCCACGGAGCGTATGCATGTGGTCATTCCGCTTAAAGCTCATATATAACTCATGGAAATCCATGGTGATTGGGCCTAGTGTGCGAAGCCATTCAACCCCCAAGACAATGTCACAACCACCCATGTTAATCGCAAACATGTGGGTCTTGAGGTGGTAGTCTCCCATCTGAAGTTTGATATTTTTGCAGCGGCCTTCACATTTCATTGTCCCCCATCAGCAATCTGGACCTGGAAATTAGAGACTTCCCTGACAAAACAATGAACATCTTTGGCTACTCGCTGATGGATAAAGTTATGAGTGCTGCCACTATCAATCAATACTACTATCGGGTGATATCTAATAAAGCCTCTGATTTTGAGAGTTTGGGGTGCAGAAATGCCCACCAAAGCATGTAGCGAGATAACTGGTTCCTCTGGCGTAGTTGGGAGTTCATTATCCTACTGGGTTTCCTCAACTTTGTCCTCTGGTCCCTCAAGGGGTGGGGCTTCCTCAGATGAGCTGTGATCAGTAACATCAATTTGAAAGAATTTGGGTTCCTTACATTTATGCCCGGGGGAGTATTTGTCATCGCAGTAGTAGCACAATCCTTGTTTTCTTCTTTCAGCCATTTCTGCTGGAGACACCTTTTGAATCTTAAGGGTTTGGGTACAGCCTTGAGCCCTGGTGGGGGGTCCCTTGGCTATGAAATTTGGACGAGGATACTGGGTAGCTAAAGCACGTTCCACTTTGATATCCTTGTTGCAAGTGTCTATCCATGTAGGTGGGTGGTGCATCTAGACATGTGCTTGGATGGCTTCTTTGAGACCACTTATAAAACATTCCAAGTAGAATTCATCTCCTAGACCTTCTGTGTGGATGGCCAACGTCTCAAAGGTTGCAATGTATTCTTTTACTATGCCTCTCTGTTGGAGCTTAGTAAGACGACCTAAAAAATTAGAGTCTCTATCAAAGCAATCACAAAGAGATTTTGAGAACACCTGCCAAGTTATTTTCGCGGGATAGCATTTCTGATGCCACTGCCCCCATTACCATCTCTCTTGGTCCAATTAAATGGCTCCACATGTATTTTAGTTGGATCATCTCGGATATCATTTAGAAGGAAATATTGTTCCATTTGTGCTACCCATACTATCAGATTAGAGCCATAAAATTTATACATGTCCAGCTTGGGTGGCCGAGGGTGGGAATGTTAGTGATTTCCAAGGAGGTGAATATGATGGCTAGATTCTCCTTCAAGGTCTTCATTAAGACCATGTGCCTCCTGATGCCCCCCCCGTATGTGCTCACTTGGAAAGTTTCCATGAATTTCTGCATCTGGTTCGCTATGTTCGTGAAAGAAGCCAATTGTTTTTCAAGGCTGTCAATATTCTCGTTGGCCATGGCTTGAGCTTTGGTTTCTACCATACACAGATCTTGGTCACAGTCTTCACTTTAAAAAAATTGAGACTGCCTAAAAATTGAAGCTGACAAGTGAATGGTACCACTACGATCAACTCGTCGTACTAATTCTTATGGGCTAAGTCTCTTATAAGTGTCCTGATAAGGCCTTGGGCCTTTTTTCTTTTTTACTCCTCGCTTATCATTACTGCAGTGGCCAATTTCCAGAAAACTTGATCCTGCCCAATGTCCTGTAAGAATTTCCCCAGGGTATAGGAGCCACAAGCCTCACTGCACAAATGGTCAGGTCTGCCTACGAAACCCCCAACTGCTGAATGTTTGGACTGCGTCAGCGACAGAACCCCAACTGCTGGATCTGATCTAGTAAATAAGATAATGGCGATCTTCAGAGATTCGAGGGAACTATGGTCTCAGAGGACTGTCAGGTACTACAGATCGCAATATACATAAGGGTCCAACAATAGTACTTGGCCCAATCTTTGAGGGCACTAACTAAGGAGGATCAACTGTTCCCTTAGCTGTACTACTCGACTACCCTATCGTATGCGCGAGTAATCTCCCTGAGTGTTGTGCTCGGTGTACAGTAGTAAAAAGACGTCCAACAGTTTATCTAAGGCGAGGTTTCACGTGAGCCTAGGGGGCTTCCGATATACCTAGAGGGTATGTGGAAGGCAGTCTGTGCGCAGTTCTATCTAATCCGCTACTACTCGAAGGGGTACCCACAAAGGTTACAAGGGAGTCCAACAAGCGTGACCACCTCTTGTATTTCCTGTGTGCATGCCTCCCCAAATCCCCAGGTTTATGCTCTCAACGACAGATCCCATGGTTTAAAGACGCCAGAACATGTCTCTAGCCTAAATAAATTTCTGCCAAAAATGGAGATACCACTGGCCCTGGAAAGTGCTCCGATACCACTTGTTATGCTCTTGACCTGCAAGAAATTTCCAGAATACCAAATATGTTAAGAAATACAACCCATAACACAGAACAAAATGAGAAAAACAACAAATATTTTATTATTCAGAGATGAAAGAAATGTTCACTTGCCTCTTTGAGGGGGCAACCTCTAGCAGAGCAAAGCTCAATTACAAAATAAGACACGACATTCCTCAATGGGGAGTCTCTATCCTTATATAGGATTCATACATACAATACCATGGGTCAGTACCATGGTTCTCTCAATACCATCTATCTAATACCATGGCCCGTTTGCAACTAACTGTGGTCCCTTTCTTAAATGCGGTTTAACCATTTACAATTATTAGTATGGGCTTTATTGATTCTTTAACTAACTATAACTATGACTCGACCCTATTACATAAATAAAGGGGTGAGGGTTGGACCCTAGCACTTGCTATAATAGTAATGGATCCATGCCAAAAGAACAATATTGTGAGCATAAAGGAAAAGAATTATGACCATACCAGTGAGTGAGGGCCAACACAACTTGCATCTTCCAAATACTCTTCTAGCTTATCAACTTATATGCCAAAAAACGTTAGGGGATAAGGGACATTGATGTTTGACTCCAATATTGCATTTAACTTATTACAACCCTTAGTGATCCTAAGATTGGCAATAACATTCTCGTACAACCTTGTCACAAAATCCTCAACTTAAGAGGAACCATTGATGAGCTATGGTATTGCAACAAGAATGTTGCAATTCCTAGAGCTACCAGCTTTAATTTGTTAATCCGAGATTTGTACAAACTTAAGAGGTGACAGTGTTGTATGCACAATAAGCATAGGTTCTACTTAAGCTGCTTTGACGCAATGAATGAAACCAAGGTGTATAGAGACCATTTTGCAAACTAATTCTAAATTTTTGCAAGAAAGGAAACTATTGCATAAGAGGAAGTCTAATCTAATTACAAGGAATGAAATACTTGGAATGGAAACCTTAATCTATTACAGGAAATAATTGACAAAGAAATAAACGTAGTCTAGCTAGATAAAATAAATAGGATGAAATCAACCCTAAACTACTACATAAAAAGGAGATCCTAATCTAATTACAAGCCTCAATAAATGCTTCAAGAAATAACAATGTAAACTATCCTTGTGCTATTGAATTCATGAACTCAACAACTAACCCTAATTGCATAAACAAATTGCAGTGATGAAAAGAAGAGTTCTAAGCGGTCTCTGATCTTCCTCAAGCTTGGTTCCAATGCCTAGGAGATGTTGTGAAGGGTTAAGAAGAAAAAATTAGGCTTAAAGAGCAAATATGGTCAAGTTCTGATGGATTTTTCACAGTGCTACACAATGCTAGAGGATTGCCCTATATTGCTACATGATTGAATCTCACAGAATTCCAAGGGATTAGAAAGTGATATGAAGGAGAGAAAAGATGATAAAAGGTTGGGGAAGGGTATGGGAGTCCTTTCCAAGCTTAGTACTCCTTAGGAGCCCATCTTGCACAAGGGGGGAATGCAAACAATGGCCTCTAACAAATCTATGATGAATTTTTTGTGCGCTTGAAGAAATGGATGAGAATGAAAGGAGGGTGTTGATGGTAGGGTTACAAATGAAAATGATAGTGCTCTTCCTTGCAAACCAATGGTATCACCTGCACACAAGAAGATTATTCGACTAGAAAAGCATAAAATTCTAAAGAATGCCAACAATACTAATTGCAGAAAATCAAATAAGAAAGGAAAGGATGAGTTGAATTTTAATCAAGATCTAACTATTGCATCAAGAAAAAACCTATATTTTTGTGCTTTCCAATACAAAGTCTACAACCACACTTTCCAAAACACTTGTTCACACAAGCAAATCTTGCAAGAAAAAGAAACACTGCTAAACTAAGTGCTAAAAAGAAAATGCGTAACAAAAATATACAAGGGAGAAAGATTGGAGTGCTTGGGTTGGACCCTATCCCTAGGGAACTCATCCCTTTAAAACACACTAAGACGGAAGACAACAAAATTATTTTCATTCATCTCAAAAATTGTTCAGATACATAATATGTAAATTGAAATGGCAAGAACAAAGCTCCTAGCTTTAGCAATCACTATGCTCCTCTAAGAAGTTGAATCCTAGTGAGAACTTGGGCTCGTTTATTTATACAACATGAGTGAGGGGGCAGCCTCCTTGGAAGGAGGGTTGCTTCCTTCCAAAATCCCTAAAAAGGTGGATATAGTCCCCTAAGATCCTTGGAGCACTAAGTGCCCTATAGCAAGTAGAGTTGTTGGTGAGTTAATGCGGAAATAGAGCCTCCTACATTCCCTCTAGCTAGTCTCCAATGTACATCTACACAATAAATATTCTTTTCTTGCACATTCAACATGTTAGACTACACTATATGACAAATATCCCTTAATCTCCCTAATGAACACATTATAGTCCAAAACAAATGTCATCAAAGGCAAAGAGAGAGGTAAATGCATGCTAAGGATGGTCACATGGACCTTGATTGATACCTATTTAGGAGGCCCATCAACCATTATCTCTTATAGCCTCTTTCATAACTTTGTTCTAGGAATGGTATCAAAAAGCTTTTTAAAATCAACAAAACAACAAAATAGAACAGTTTTATTATTGTGACATTCTTTTACCATTATCCTAAAAATAATAAGATGATTCACAATTGAATTTTGTTTATATGATTAGGCAAAATTATTGAAACTCTGCCCACCCTTTTCAGATTTTATAAATTGACATGGATAAAGTAACTAGGTTACCTATTAAGTAACATATTAAATCATTACACTGCTTGAGCTCTTGCCAATTCAATTTGTATATCTCTCCTTCAAATCGGTGTTATGGCTCTTACCAATCCGATCCATATCCATTTCCTTCAAATCGGTGTTTGTCCTCAAAATTAAACTTTTCTCCAAACTTCTTTAGTTAAATCACTGTCATACTCCGAAATTGAGTTGCAATAAACGTTTCTCCGGATTCGAAGTGTGTTTAATCTGGGGAGATATTTATGTTATAATTAGATTATGTAGAGCTTATGTGGGAGGCCAACAATTCTCTCTGCAATAGTTTTCACAGCTTCTCAAAAATTATCTGTTTTGCAGCACAACACTTAATTAAATATGCAGATACATTTACTTGTAACACCAAATTATCTCTGGGATTTGTTTTTCTATACTTGTAACACCAAATTATCCTTAAGGTTTAGTTTTATAATATTAAATTTAATTTCAAAGATACGTGATGTTAAATTTTATATCGGGAAGTTTATTAAATTGTTGAATTTTCAGGGAGTTTATGTGAAAAAAATATTTAGATATTCAATAGACATAGAGGAAAGTCAAACGTATTTATTTATACATTGAATTTAAAACCGTTAGAGTCCGTGATGTCTATTGGATGCATGGAATTTACATTCTACCTTTTTTTCAGTGGAATTTATATTCTACCTAAGAGTTCATAATTTCTATTGAATACATGAAATTTAATATTGATGGGATACATGATATTTACAGTCAACAGTGAAATGACCTTATAATAGCTTTATAAGGAAAGATGGGATAAGTATTGTTGAATGATAGAATTTAATGTCATAGTTTAATTAGATTGTATTTTTGTCTGGTAAATTATAGAAATTTGGGTAAGATGCTGATAAAATTTGGTAAGATTTTTATAAATTCATGTTATAGTTGTCAAATTCAAAGTTTTAGGTGCGCCAAAGGTTTTTAATAGTGCTGAATCTATTTCCACCATCAAAAACATGATTCAAACACTATTGGTGTAAGATTTTTTGAAATTTTTTTACACAAATTCCAACCATAATCCCAACAATTCTTCAACCTTAATATACACTTCCTAATTTAATGCCCATGATCATGTAAACAATGATAAAACACGTGTTTGTTCATGTGAAACAACAAATACAGTGTTATTGAATGTTATGTTCAGTGCACATAATGGACCGCGATTCCTATTTCCAACCCCATAACATTATAAATGCGTGCTGACAAGCGAGGGAAATGGCGCTCGCCCTCTCTCCACAGCACGTGAACAAATAGATGGAGCATGGAGAAAAAAAGCAAGCACTATTTCCCTCACTTGTCAAGCACATTTATTATAATACTATAAGGTTGGAAATAGCATTGGCCCATAATAGACTTTACCAACATGTATTGTATAGAAGTCCAACTCATCTTTATGTGATCTTTACCTCGCCATGTTCACAGCGATGACTAGCAATGTCTCGTCATGTGCGGTTGATTAAAAAAAGGGGGCAAGAAACATTTATGAATACCGTGGGGCATGGAACACAATAATTTGCTCTTTCACTTTTTGAGGGAAGCATCTGCCCACAACACAGGCGAAAACCGACAATCAACTCTGGTTTGCGATTCCGCCATTAAATTGAAATATCTGGCTACTTCTAAAGAACGAGATTGACGGACAAGTAATCCTTTACGGTAACAAAAATCAAAGCGGTTGACCGCATGATTGCCATGCCAGTTAATGGCAAATGACAAATCGCCTTATGTTTGCTAAATTTCTGGCGGCCACTGACACACGCCGTTCGTAAAAATCTTAAAATCTCAGCGGAGTGGAGGTGTCCGACATGTGGGAACCGAAGTCTCTATCGCGTTTCGCAAAGGAAAAGAATCCATTTCTAATAATCCAGTTTCGCGTCCATAAACGGAAACGCCCTCAGAAAAAAAGAAAAGGTACGTTTGCTTCCTGAAGAGCTTCAGGGCATTAAGAACAGTCACATGCTGTTAACAGATGATGCTAACTCGAAAAGATTTCTAATGCCAGAACCCTAATGATAACATTGTATGGCGACAAAGTATTTAATAATACTGTACTTTCAATCTTTCAGTAATTTTTGCTTTTTTGATGGGTATGAATTTTGTCTTCGTAAAAGTACAAATTCGAGTTCGGTGACAGTGATGAGGCAAAAAGTATTACGTTTTTGTTAAGGGATATTTGGTGATCTTACATGATATTAAATAAAAAGTAATTGAAAACCAAATGTACTTAATATTATATTTAATAGGATTAGATTTGAGTAGTATAATTTATTGACTTTGGGAATAAAATAAATAAATAATCATATCATAATATCCTTAAAATAAATAAATAATCATATCATAATATCCTTAGAAAGGACTAATATATTGTCAAAAGAATTTGATTTATTATTAAAATAAAAAAATTTAACAGTTATAATGGTGCGAAAAGTAAAACATAAGCATTCAATTTAATATAAAACATTGATATATAAAATACTCATAAAATTCTAAAAAATCAAATATAAATAACATTTTCTCATAAATATAAAATAATTTTATTTATGAATATTAATTTTAATTAAAAAGATTATTATTTTTCAAAAATATAATAACTTTTATTAATAAATAATATGTTTAATTAAAATATTATTTTTTTCCAAATTACATTTTTTCATAAATATAAAATAATTTTATTTATAAATATTAATTTTAATTAAAATGATTATTATTTTTAAAAATATAATATCTTTTATTTATAAATAATATTTTTAATTAAAATATTAATTTTTTCAAATTATTTTGAGAATGAATAAGTACTTTTTTCAAAAACTATATGTTTAGATCAAGCGGATAGAGTATATACATCACTTTAATAGTGACATCTTAAGTTAAAAAATGTTTCATCTATTTTGGTGTTTGATTTGATCATAATTTTGAAATTAAATTATTATTATATTAATTAGATTGGTGTCTTATCAATTTTATATATTTTTATTCTTTTATTTTTTATAAGAAAATTATAGGCTTCCAATTTTTAAATACTACATTGAATTCTTGTTAAGCAAGTTTTATTAATAAATTTTAATTAAAAAGTAAGATAGGGCCATGATGATATGTCCAAATTGTAATGGATGGTTTATTAGAAATAGCTCTTGCTTGTTGTATAATTGTCATATAAGTTGTGATTGAGTTGTCATTTTACATAAATTTAATATGTGTTTTGTAATGATTTAACAAACTTTATTGTTGTTTCAACGAGGAGAATAAGAAAAAACTTTTGTATTTAAAAACATGTTCATATATCATGACATAGAGCACACATAAATATAAAAATTATCTTTGAGAGTGGAGGATTTATATGCTATGGAGGTTTTTATCATTTACCCATGCCCCATTGTTGTCTGGTTGGTTATTGTATTTAATTACTTATGGCTTTTTTTATGCATTGTTGTGTTGTTGGGTTTTTATTTAAGTATTTATGGGTTGTTATAGGTATTCTTTTTTTCTCAATAATTTATATGAAGTTTTCATTGTGTTAATGTCAAAACTTTCTTGATCTCTAAGTGGGAGATTCATGGATTGTGTCCCTCACAAGTGGGCGGTTTGTGGATTGTTATTCCAAATATATGTATTTTCTCATGGAAGTCTCTATTTAGAAGGACACCGTTATGGGTCACTAATGATAATATGATAGAGATTATTTATTTATTTATTTTTTTTTTTTAGTGTGGTTCGCGGATACCCATGGTACTAGCCCATGGTCACTGGGTGTCCACAGTGAGAGCTAGGTAGATCGACCCGAAGGGCATCACACCCCTTGACCTATATTTAGGCCTGACCCAAGAGCTTTCGGGACCCTGTGACCTCCCGATCCGCCAGGCACTCATTTGATCTGTTGAGCTAACTCTTGGGGCTGTTATATAATAGAGATTAATAGTGGTGTTTTGTGCTAATAATGTTGCTTGATCTTCTATATAGTAAGTAGCACCTAACTGGTAAATGAAAAATTTGAGGACTTCACTTATGAGTAGAGTGTGCATTTTTAAATTTATTGGTAGCAATAAAAAGAATGTTGGAATGACAATCTCAAAGTTGTATGAAATGCATGTGAGCCCACTTGAGAGTATAGTTACTAGTTGTAAAGAAGGTTGTAGCATGGTGCATTGTGTGTGTGTTTGCAAGTTGCAAGGAGAGCATGTAGTTGAAATGGCTTTCATTAAGAATCTTTTTATTTTCCTTGTTGCATAGATTTAGTTACTAACACTTATGATAAGTTAAACCTTACCAAATAACTGGAGATGAATATAAAATATTATCAAGAAAAGCATACTAAAAGTGAAAATGAATATGAAATATTATTAAGTAGCTTACAAAAATTATTTCTATAATGGAAAAGACAAAGACTTACAACGGTACTAGTCGAAAACATATTAGATGCTTTGTGTTATAAAAGATAATTTCCATAAAACTTACCTTAAAAAAATTACATGTATAAAAAACTATAATAACATCCTTCTACATATATAAAAACACGTTAATTAATTATAAAATATTATTATATGACATAATATATATATATAATTCTAAAACTCTATTATTTACATAGCCTTCTAAATATTAATTTTATAAAAATGTATCAATAAATAAATTTATAAAAATAATAACATCGCCGAATCACAAAATAAAAAGATTTATATCCTAAAACATAGAATAGGTAAATAATCACAAAATAAAAAATATTTATGTCCTAAAAGATAGAATGTGTAAATAATCTTATTTTTCATATTCTCTGACTAAACTCATATCGTCATCTCGTAACCATGAAAACGTACTCATTAAAAAAATACCGTAACAACCCAACCTTTAAAAATTACATAAGATGATTGATAACCCACCAGTATTAACTCCGGATGAAACAGGTAAAAAAACTTTTACTTGTTGCGTAATTATCACATTATTTATTATTGTATAGAGTACTAGGACATTATTTATAAAAAAAAAAAAACTTACATATAATTATCGCATTTCGTTCTTTATGGACTACTTTAGATATCATTTATTTCTACAAATGTTTGAATTACATTTGAAATTAGATGTGGCTCTATGCATAAAAATAACACGTTCTTGGTCACCACTCGATGAAAGAAATTCATTACATAGTGCCACTCAATGAAAGAAATGATAGGAAAGAAGATTTTGTTAAGAATGCGCTGCGTCAAGTCCCCTTTGAGATATGTAGGGATAATAGGTATCTCCTAATTCTCGCATTGTGTTTTTGAGGCGACCATTATTATTTTGAATTCGATACTTTTATAAGGAAAGAGGATTTGTGAAAATTTATTATATAAAGTGTTCGATTGTTAATTTTTTTTGGTTAGTTAATGTGAGTAGTTATATTAATAGTGATATTATTGGTATGTTTAATTTATGGTTTAAAGATTTGTGAAAATTTATTATATAAAGTGTTTTTTGTTAATTTTTTTTTGGTTAGTTAATGTGAGTAGTTATATTAATAGTGATATTATTGGTATGTTTAATTTATGGTTTGAGGATTTGTGAAAATTTATCAAAATTATTTATTAGTGGAGTTTTGAACAAGTAACTTTTATACCAAAAAATGTTTTAAGAATGTCATGTTTCTTTAGACTAGTTATTAGTTAATATTATTTATCATAATAAAAAATAATTATTATAACTATGTGTGTGTTATAAGTTAAATTATAATTTATATATAGAATTGAAGTTAAATGTTATTAAAAATGTCTAAGGGATCAAAATATATTGTGATGGGGTGTATTGTTAAGTGATTCCTTAATGTGAAATTCACTAGTTCCAAACTCCCTTTTTGACACGTTAGATGTCCCTCGATTGTTTCTCAAACCAAATCTTAAGCATCTACAAAAAATATATATATTAAAAAGTATGCGATCTCTTTGTAGGTTGTTCCATCAACGATGTAAATAATTTTTATTTTTATTTTATCTATATAATTCCAAACTATCAAACAAACATTTTATATAGTCTAATTATTTTTAATCTATTAACCTTCATAAACCGTAATTAATCATAACGAGTGTACAAACATTTTATATAACCTAATTATTTTTAATCTATTAACCTTCATAAACTATAATTAATCATAACCAGTATACATCTATCTTAAGTACGGATCTAACATCAGCCTAGAGGGATCAAATTTCTTCACATACAAGCTTCTTTAAAGTGGAAAAGACAATGTTATTTTTCATTGTTTAAATTGTATTTTTGAATGCTATATATATATATATATATATATATAGCATTCAAAAATACAATTATATATATATATATATAATTGTATTTTTGAATGCTATCTATCTATCTATCTATATATATATATATATATATATATATATATATACGAGATAAACATTTTAACCATAAAAAACTTAATTTTTTCATGATATACATAATTTTTTTTAAATGATATATATTAAAATATTTTACATAACGTGTACATCCAAATTAAAATGTTTTTTTTTTTAATTATTAATGTATTTTTACCTATATGTAAATTTTAATTTGTATTAAAATATTTTATTGATAACCCACATTGAATATTTTTTATTTACAATGTGATTGATGAGAAAGACTTATATCTACATTATGGATTACAAAAATATCAGATCTAACATATGTGAAGTTGTTATAGGCATAAATAAGTTAACATAAGTCTTCAAATAATTTATTTAAAATATTTTTGAACACGTTTTTTTTACTTCTAATTACTTTACAACATATTCATTTTTTTATTATAGCTAATATATTTTGCTATATAAAACATATTTTTTATTTTTTATGTTTATTTTAAAAAGAACTGAAAAACTACACATCCTCTTATACTTCATTGTAAAATAAACCTCTCACTCAATTATCCTCATTCCAAATTAATAACTTAAAATTCTGCATATTTTTAAAAATTATTAATTATTTTAAATAATATAGTTTCCTTTAAATAAATTTAACATAACATATCCATCCGACAAGAAAATAAAAACGTCAGAAATTAAAATTCACCGCAACAAATGCGAACATACTCCAATCGACTCTTATAGCGACTCCCTGCACTTATTCTTAAATATTCTATATACCATACGTTAGGGATCAAAATGAATATATGCTGATACGTAAAAATGAAGGCGAGATGCTGATATGGAAAATTCAAGGTGAGATGCGATAAAGATAAAGATTAAAATGTAGAATGCAAGGTTACAGATACCATAAAGTAAAGCTAATTATTATATTCTCTGATTCATATAATAATATGACGCGGGATCCAGACTCTTTTTTTAAGATTTTCCAGTTGGGAGGATTCCCTGGACGCACCTGTATTTACTCATTGTTTTAAACTTCCACCAATCTATCTACACATCATGTTTATTACGCGCGGCGACTTTATGCAAGTACACAAACCTTCCAACTCTGAAAACATAATGAATTGAATCGAGTTACCTAACACGCACCATCTATAATTATTTATTTGATTCGAAACAGGACGACATTTATTCCTACCTATCCACGCTTCAGAACGAAGAAAATTTCACAAATTTATTAATCCCGGGCTTTAGTCTCAACACCTGGCAGATATCAATCACAGGTTCACAACTCTCCTTCCATTCCATCCGTGCAGCAGAAGAAGGGCAAGTGACGTTGAGTTGGTAGGGAAGCCATTAATGAGTAACAATATCGTCCCCATGGGCCATGACTGCCCTGTTTCTCATGAAAACATTATATCAGAATATGAAGCATCATGATTAAGGGATGGTGAAAGTACAAGACATGTTGCAGAAACACTCATGGCGCCCACGAAAAGGAGTCACTTCAGGCGAGCAAACGCTTTGGCAGGACCCCATATAGCAGTCACACCAAAACGAAATTTTGGGGAGGGCGGGTCCCTTACCCCAGCGGAAGAATGGGTTAAAGTTGGGTCTCTTTCACTCAATCTATAGAGGTATTTTGCTCCCAAAAAAAAGCATGGTTTTTGGAAATCTAGGTTGCAGTTATTAAATTTCGGAATATTTTAAGTTAGTGTTAAATTTATTTTCATTTTTCAATTTTAAATCTTTGAGCCTAAAAGCTCATTCTACACGTTTAGAAGTTCATTTTACATCCTATTGTGACGGGATGCAGAGGTTTATCTTTCCATTCCCTTAAAATAAAATTAAAAATTAAAAATTATATTTTAAATAGAAAATAATGTGGGTTATAATTAAAAACAAATAAATATGACGTAAAGTAATTAGATGTAAAAAAAATGTGAATAAATCTTATAATTTAGTTATTGATAAAATATTTTAATGCTAATTAATATTGACATATATTTAAATATAGATATATCATAAAAATTAAATGTTTTTTTGGTTAAAACATTTATTAGTCTTTCGGCCTGGAGTATGCGGTAAAACTGCTTCTGCTTGGCTAAGAGCTCGTCTTCCTCGGACGTAAGGGAACAGTTTAACGGCCCAAGACCCAGAGGCATCTGGCAGGAGTGATGAGCCTGCTCCCTTACGGACCACCAGCGGGTTATTTCAGGTGGCGTGGTTTTCCTATCTATCTGTGATGAGTCAAACTGACATTCGCGGATAGCAGCCAGAGATGGCTGTCCTCACTGTTGGTTTTGACACCTGAGTTGATAGGTTTTTCCACCTAGGTGAAAAAAACATTTATTAGTCTTATATAATCTATTTAAAAAGAACAAATTATATTTTATATCGTAAACAAATATAAATTAGTACTTCAATGGATCATAATTTTTTAAAATAATATTGACATAAATTTTAAAAAAATCTTAAATTTAGGAAAACTAATTCACACCCAATGACATTGTCACCTGACTGGACAAGCCCCCGCCCTTTTGCGATTCGTTCCCAATTTGTATTTCATGTTACCATCGTCCGGCCATCAAGAACCTGCAACGCAACCGTTCAGTTGCTTTAGCTTTAGCTTTAATGCAGAACAGAATCCACAGTGATTTGGTAATATAATAGCGGAATAAGTTGCATCGCAAACAGTCTCCGCCGCTGGAAGACCCCAGTTTTGGATCGATGACAGTGAAATAAAAATGAATTCCATTCTTTTCTTGAAGGTTGACAGAAGAATATAAGCTAGTGAATGGCTATATCACGATCAAATATTTTATAATTTGCCACCTATTGCACAGTTCTCTGCAGTTATGACAAGACTACATTTTCTTCGACACAATATTAAAATCCATGCGCGTCATTTTCTACTTGATTTTGTTGTATATTTTATGGTGAATACAGTCTGCGTCACGAATTCTTTTATCTACCAAAAGTCGAATTAACTCATGCCACGTAAGTCAATTCCACGTGGTATTTACAATATAAGGATCTATATTTTATTAAATTGATTAACAGATTGAAACGATATATACCAATAACAATAATTTAACTCCAAGCTTAGAGTTTTGTCAACGCTAAATTGATGCATGATCACAAGTCTATTGATGTGTGATATATAAAAGTTTGTATTTTATAGTGAATAAAAAATAACCATTTGTGTTTATCTATATATATATAGGAGAATCATAGGTTTTTTCTTTTTCCTTTTTGTTTTATGAACATTAATTTATTTTACAAAATTATCTCATACATATAAGGCTAAAGTCATTTCCTTATTTTCTTAAGAGATTGTCATGGTCTCTTGACTAATCGGATTTGACATGTCTTTTTTGCCATGAGACTAGTCTGATTCATGATTATGCTTTTTCCCACAAATTGAAGTTGAAGATCTCTTCTTTGCCGAAGGATTTTCATTTGCTCAAAACTGTGTCGAAACTATTGGGGCTCATCTGGATTTTGAGATGTTGAGTTGTTACTTGATGTTTTACGATGCCTTAGTGTTGGACAATTGACATTGTATGATTGATTAGTGGCACTTGGTATGTTGGCACTGATGTCAACCTGACTAGCATTAAGGCAGATTCAAGGTAGAGAGTTTGTAGCCATGTTTGAAGTAGAAAATGGGCTCAAAGACCGCATCTGGCCTTCTACACTAGAAAGTGCTTTGAAAAATCTTTCCAATAGTATGTGTTCATCCATGGATGGATCTCGGGATCAAAAGTTATTAACAGCCGAACTAAGAATCTTGAAGTCCTAGAAGCAGGATGAATTTCGGAACAAGAGGAGCAGGCCAAATCTAAGAACCTCAAATATGGGAGGGTCGGACCTCAGGACGTCAGAAAGGCTGAATCTCGGAAGGCTGAAATTTCGGACAGTCGAAGTTTTGGAGGTAGGAAACTTCAGGACCTCGAAAGGACGGAATATTGGAACCCTTCAAAAATTCAGAGTTTCACGATTTCATAACTCCCTACAAATTGTATTTCTTTGAAAAGTGTCGAGGGTTGCAGGCAGTGAAAAATAAAAACAAACTCATTTGCAAACCAAGGACCGAGGGACCCTTTCTCTCTCTTTGAACAGGACACGTGGCAGTAGCTGATTGGCCCTCAAGAGCTGACGGTGGCAGATGATGTCAGCGTGACGTAACAATACGAAGGACACGTGGCAGTCATAATCAACACTATTGGGTGGCCTAATCGGGCAACCCCAGGTGACATGTGTCACCACTAACGAGACGCCCATGGAGATGATGACGAGAGCATGACATCATCTCAGAGGTCGGAATATCGGAGGTTGAGATTTTGTAACTCCTTTGTAATTGTAATTTTGAAAATATCCTAATACAGGGAGCTTTGCTATTGATTGGTGTTTGGTCATGGAGACCAAAATAACCAAGGGCGTAGAGAAGGCTTAGCACCTAAGTGCTATGGAGCATATCAGAGGTTGGAGATTTTGGAACTCCACTATAAATGCATTTTGAGAAAAGATCTGATGCTTGGGAGCTCTAATGTGTTTGACACTTGGTCGTGAAAGCCCGAAGAACCAAGGGAAAAGAGCGATAACACAAGGAGATAGGCCTTCGACAGGTCCTGAAGGGCTTAACACCTAAGTGTTGTGTCGTTGGTCATAGCTCCCAGTCCCATGGAAGAGAAAAAAAGAAGGGGCTACGCAAAAGGGGCTAAGGGCCAATCGGGATCTCGTAATATCATAAGCTCGTGTTAATAAAAAGTTACGAAATGCAGGAGATTTGATATTGCAATATAGAGGAGTATGAAGCCCCTGGACACAAAACCCGGTCCCATGGAGGAAAAACAATGAGAGGCTAAGCTAAAGGGGCTAAAGGCCAATCAAAATCACACGATTTCGTAAGGTCATTGTAATAAAACTTATGAAATGAGGGGCTATGATTAGGAGCTGAGGGAGCAGTAAGGAGCACAGTTCAGAGAAAAAGGGAAAAGTTGGCCAATGCTACTGTGTGAGGCCGAGAGTTCCTGTGGAAGTATAGAGGGCCAAGAGAAGAAGTATGATACTGCAATGCATCCGATTTGTATTTATTTGTATATGTAATTACCCCTGTTTCAATTTGTAAATTGTATGAAAGGTAGAACAATGGCTAGAGCTGGTGGTGTTCTGCATTTATAAGAGGTTGGTGCCTCTTGGAAATTATGTGCTTGTTATCTTAAGGGGTTGGTGCCTTCTGCGAGTGGCTGCTCACAAACGAATTGATGTAACTAAGTAGGTGCCTAATTTACATCATAATAACAAACAGATTGGTAGTTTTTTTCCCTTTGGGTTTCCACGTAAAAATACCTAAGTCAATATGTGTATGCTTCTCATGTGATGGATTGTATGTACATGTGAATGCCTTATCTTGTTGATCATTGTATTGTGTATGAAACCTCTCACAAGTAACTGACCATAGTGAAAAGAGATAAAGACTTATACTTAAAATTTGAAAGAACTTCACTATCACTGATTCAGCCCCCCTCTCAGTAATTTCTTATTCCAACAAGGAGCTATTCTACTTTTGATCTACCAAATTCTTTGCACCTACTAATGGCTTTGGATCACGCCAGCCACAATTGTTTCTCTTCACCTCTTGAGAGTAGGTAGTCCCTTTAGGAAAGGGACACACATGTTGAAGGTACCCAGGTTGTTGGATGATTCTACTCTTGAACGTAGTGTTTTCATAGTCCAAAGGTCGGGAATATTCCTTGTATTCCCACTTGAGGACAATTTTGTCAAGAAAACCTTCACTAAGGTCCACTTCCACACATATGCGAACAAAACTCATGAAGCCCTTTAACAATCTTTCATTGTCTACCTTGATATAGCAACCTATGGAGTCTCCAATGTCCTCCAAGATCTCCCACAAAATCCACTAAAGTGGAAATTTTGGGAACCTAAGCCAAACCAATATAGAAAAGTAATTCATGGTAAGCGGATTAATCTTCGGAAACCATTGTTGGATTGAAAGACCCGCTCTAGGCCAAAACTAGGGACCCTGGTCTAAAACCCTCTTCCAATCTTCAATATATTTAAAGAAAAATACAAAGAAACCTTTTGAACAAAACAAAAATCTATATTCTAGGACCAATTATGATGAAAATAGCCCCACAGAGCAGATGATGAGCGGAAAAAGCCATTGAAGCAACATATAATTACCCAAATTTTAAAATATTGTGTCTTTTTCCTATTGACAATATCATTCACTTCTAGTATAGGAGTGCTTGAAGAGTGATCTACCACAAAGGCTAGACCTGATAGCTCCTTGTGTGACTGCGGATCGATATCCATCTTCAAGGCATCCTTAAAAGACATGGGTTTTGAAGTAAAGGTGCCAACACACTTGACACCTCCTTTTAGTCATGCAACTAGAAAGATGGTGGATTCCTTCTTTATTCTGAAATATCTAAGACTTTTTGCCATCACGAGTTGTCTCCCCTCGTGAAGAAGCCTCATTTCTCTTACGGGAGTCCCTGTCAACTAATGAATGTCATATGCAAGCAATTCTACAACATCCATTTCACTGACCAAAATTCAAAGGGATTTTCCTAACAAGGGCTTGACAAAAATTGGGAATTTTTGTAGAGCCAATTACCCACTACCATTTTTAGTCACATCCTAATCAACAACCAAGCTTCATGGAGCATATCTTCCAACCCCTTAAGCCCCCCCCCCCCCACCACTAGAGAATTTCGACAAACATTTTCCATGCACTAAAACAAATCCCTGGTGAATCTTTCTCTCAAACATTATATCGAACACTTTGCCGACATACTCTTATCAGACATAATTGCTAAAATGTTTAGCTCCTACACACTCTGCAGTCAGCTTGACACACTAATTTCATCGATCTAAAGAATGAAAAATTCCATCCACTACCAGAATATGAGACACGGGGGCTTTACTGGGGGAGCAATACCATATCACGTGTCTTCATATTGAGAAAAAAATGACATAATATATTGAGCATAAAAAATAACCATTTGTGTTTATCTATATATATAGGAGAATCATAGATTTTTTCTTTCTCTTTTTTGTTTTATGGACATTAATCAATTTTACAAAATTATCTCATACATATAAGGCTAAAGTCATTTCCTTATTTTCTTGAGAGATTGTCATGGTCTCTGGACTAATCGGATTTGACATGTCTTTTTTGCCACGAGGCTAGTCTGATTCATGATTATGCTTATTCCCACAAATTGAAGTTGAAGATCTCTCCTTTGCCGAAGGATTTTCACTTGCTCAAAACTGTGTCGAAACTATTGGGGCTCACCTGGATTTTGAGATGTTGGGTTGTTACTTGATGTTTTACGATGCCTCAGTGTTGGACAATTGACATTGTCTGGTTGATTGGTGGCACTTGGTATGTTGGCACTGATGTCAACCCGACTAGCATTAAGGCAGATTCGAGGCAGAGAGTTTGTAACCATGTTTGAAGTAGAAAATGGGCTCAAAGACCGCATCGGACCTTCTACACTAGAAAGTGCTTTGAAAAAGCTTTCCAATAGTATGTGTTCATCCATGGATGGATCTCGGGATCAAAAGTTATTAACAGCCGAACTAAGAATCTTGAAGTCCTAGAAGCAGGACGAATTTCGGAACCAGAGGAGCAGGCCAAATCTAAGAACCTCGAATATGGGAGGGTCGGACCTCAGGACGTCGGAAAGGCTAAATCTCGGAAGGCCGAAATTTCAGACAAACGAAGTTTTAGAGGTAGGAAACTTCAGCACCTCGAAAGGACAGAATATTGGAACCCTTCAAAAATTCAAAGTTTCAGGATTTCATAACTCCTTAAAAATTATATTTCTTTGAAAAGTGTCGAGGGTTGTGGGCAGTGAAAAATAAAAACAAACTCATTTGCAAACCAAGGACCGAGGGACTGTTTCTCTCTCCTTTAACAGGACATGTGGTAGTAGTTGATTGGCCCTCAAGAGCTGACGGTGGCAGATGATGTCAGCATGGCGTAACAATATGAAGGACACGTGGCAGTCATAATCAACACTATTGGGTGGCCTAATCGGGCAAACCCGGGTGACATGTGTCACCACTAAGGAGACGCCCGTGGAGATGATGACGAGAGCATGACATCATCTAAGAGGTCGGAATATCGGACGTTGAGATTTTGTAACTCCTTTGTAATTGTAATTTTGAAAAAATCCTGATACAGGGAGCTTTGCTATTGATTGGTGTTTGGTCATGGAGACCAAAATAACCAAGGGCGTAGAGAAGGCTTAGCACCTAAGTGCTATGGAGCATATCAGAGGTTGGAGATTTTGGAACTCCGCTATAAATGCATTTTGAGAAAAGATCTGATGCTTGGGAGCTCTAATGTGTTTGACACTTGGTCGTGAAAGCCCGAAGAACCAAGGGGAAAGAGCGATAACACAAGGACATAGGCCTCCGACAGGTCCTTAAGGGCTTAACACCTAAGTGTTGTGTCGTTGGTCATAGCTCCCAGTCCCATGGAAGAGAAAAAAGAAGGGGCTACGCAAAAGGGGCTAAGGGCCAATCGGGATCTCGTAATATCATAAGCTCATGTTAATAAAAAGTTACGAAATGCAGGAGATTTGATATTGCAATATAGAGGAGTATGAAGCCCCTGGTCACAAAACCCGGTCCCATGGAGGAAAAACAATGAGAGGCTAAGCTAAAGGGGCTAAAGGCCAATCAAAATCACACGATTTCGTAAGGTCATTGTAATAAAACTTATGAAATGAGGGGTTATGATTAGGAGTTGAGGAAGCAGTAAGGAGCACAGTTCAGAGAAAAAGGGAAAAGTTGGCCAATGTTACTGTGTGAGGTCGAGAGTTCCTGTGGAAGTATATAGGGCCAAGAGAAGAAGTATGATACTACAATGCATCCGATTTGTATTTATTTGTATATGTAATTACCCCTGTTTTCAGTTTGTAAATTGTATGAAAGGTAGAACAATGGCTAGAGCTGGTGGTGTTCTGCATTCATAAGAGGTTGGTGCATCTTGGAAAGTAGGTGCTTGCTAACTTAAGGGGTTGGTGCCTCCTGCGAGTGGGTGCTCACAAATGAATTGATGTAACTAAGTAGGTGCCTAATTTACATCATGATAACAAACATATTGGTAGTTTTTTTCCCTTTGGGTTTCCACGTAAAAATACCTAAGTCAATATGTGTATGCTTCTCATGTGATGGATTGTATGTACATGTGAATGCCTTATCTTGTTGATCATTGTATTGTGTATGAAACCTCTCACAAGTAACTGACCATAGTGAAAAGAGATAAAGACTTATACTTAAAATTTGAAAGAACTTCACTATCACTGATTCACCCCCCCTCTCAGTAATTTCTTATTCCAACAAGGAGCTATTCTACTTTTGATCTACCAAATTCTTTGCACCTACTAGTGGCTTTGGATCACGCCAGCCACAATTGTTTCTCTTCGCCTCTTGAGAGTAGGTAGTCCCTTTAGGAAAGGGACACACATGTTGAAGGTACGCAGGTTGTTGGATGACTCTACACTTGAACGTAGTGTTTTCATAGTCCAAAGGTCGAGAATATTCCTTGTATTCCCACTTGAGGAAAATTTTGTCAAGAAAACCTTCACTAAGGTCCACTTCCACACATATGCGAACAAAAATCATGAAGCCCTTTAACAATCTTTCATTGTCTACCTTGATATAACAACCTATGGAGTCTCCAATGTCCTCCAAGATCTCCCACAAGATCCACTGAAGCGGAAATTTTGGGAACCTAAGCCAAACCAATATAGCAAAGTACTTCATGGTAAACGGATTAATCTTCGGAAACCATTGTTGGATTAAAATACCTGCTCTAGGCCATAACTAGGAACCCTGGTCTAAAACCCTCTTCCAATCTTCAATATATTTAAAGAAAAATACAAAGAAACCTTTTGAACAAAACAAAAATCTATATTCTAGGACCAATTATGATGAAAATAGCCCCACAGAGCAGATGATGAGCGGAAAAAGCCATTGAAGCGACATATAATTACCCAAATTTTAAAATATTGTGTCTTTTTCCTATTGACAATATCATTCACTTGTAGTATAGGAGTGTTTGAAGAGTGATCTACCACAAAGGCTAGCCCTGATAGCTCCTTGTGTGACTGAGGATCGATATCCATCTTCAGGGCATCCTTAAAAGACATGGGTTTTGAAGCAGAGGTGCCAACACACTTGACACCTCCTTTTAGTCATGCAACTAGAAAGATGGTGGATTCCTTTTTTATTCTGAAATATCTGAGACTTTTTGCCATCACGAGTTGTCTCCCCTCGTGAAGAAGCCTCATTTCTCTTACAGGAGTCCCTGTCAACTAATGAATGTCATATGCAAACAATTCTATAACATCCATTTCACTGACCAAAGTTCAAAGGGATTTTCCTAACAAGGGCTTGACAAAAATTGGGAATTTTTGTAGAGCTAATTACCCACTACCATTTTTAGTCACATCCTAATCAACAACCAAGCTTCGTGGAGCATATCTTCCAACCCCTTATATCGAACACTTTGCCAACATACTCTTATCAGACATAATCGCTAAAATGTTTAGCTCCTACGCACTTTGCAGTGGGCTTGACACACTAATTTCATCGATTTAAAGAATGAAAAATTCCATCCACTGCCAGAATATGAGACATGGGGGCTTTACTGGGGGAGTAATACCATACCACGTGTCTTCATATTGAGAAAAAAATGACATAATATATTGAGCATATAATACAGGATAAAGGGGTTTTATATGTTGTGTATAAAAAAATGGAGATCAAAGTTAATGGAAAAATACAAAGCGGTATAAAAAATGTTAATGAAAAATGGATACCTACAATATCTAGCGAAAGGAGGGGTTTTTTAAATTGGGAAGGTTTATTGGGTTCGTATTAGTAGTGGGTTAAATAAAGTGACTTTTAGAGGTATTTTCCAATATGTAGTCAAATTAAAGTATTGTTTAGTATGCCAAGAACGCATGTGCAATGTCATAGGTTCATTGAGTAAAGCCCCATGATATGAAAAAGAAAATTGTTTACGAGCCCTTGTCCTTGATGTGCTCCTCGTACCAATCCTACAATATTGTGCCTTTTGAAAGAATGCAGAAACCTCACTCTTGGGCTTATACAATTTACAAAGTCAAATCAAAACGTTGGTCTCAAACATTCACTCGGGTTTCATTGGGTTCAATCATGCAAAAGGGGAAATTTTCCACATGCATGGAGAGCTTAGTTAAAGTATTGAAGAGTATCGACTTCCTGACACTCGGAAGTCCAACAATGCTAATCTTGAGGTGGGAAGAAAACTGGCTAGAATTGGATGCTCTACGAGGGCTTCTGATGCGGGAGCATATGACTCAGAGGGGAAAAATCCTCCAAATTATTCCAAAATTCCAAAAATATCTACAGGCAAGGGAGTGGGGTCTTTTAGCCTGCAATTTACATGTTTTTTTAGTTAAAAAATAGGATAAAGTAGGGAATAAAACATGCTATTTATGCCTAGAGGGATAGGCTGTAGTAAAGCTTTTCAAGCTTTAAATCATTCTGTAAAGCATGCTTTTCTTTGTATCGGATAAGGACCGAGAAGGCTATCCATTATTATAAATAAATAGGCAGCGAAGCTCTCATCAGAGAGAGAGAGAGAAAAAAAGAGAGAGAGAGAGAGAGAGAGAGAGAGAAAGAGAGAGAGAGAGAGAGAGAGAGAGAGAGAGAGAGAGAGAGAGAGTAGACAGAAGGGAGAGGCATTAGAATTGATAATCGGCATGTAAGAGAGGGAGGCATTGAATGTTTGGCCTGCGTGCCTGTGTATATGTGAGGTACGAGAAACCGAAGTCTTTCAATGTAAATTAATGCATTCAGATTAATATATGCATAGTTCTAATGATATTTGGACGTATGAAGTGCCTGCTCTATGATTGTTAATGGTTCCGTTAATGTGTATGCGTCTCTGATGGTTATTTATTGTACATAAGAAGTTGGTGAAATTGACTTGTTTTCCGCATAGTGCTTGATTAAAGCCTTGGTGATTATCTCCTTTACACTGCTGCTTCCGTAGGCTCTCAAAGTCATTTTATTAAAGTTCTGTGTATAACTCTGTTTATACAAAGAAGTTATGATATTTTCCCTTTAAGCGGAACAGGGGCGGACGTGAGATCTTATAGTGATTGGTTCTTACCCTTATCGGGTCCGAACCCATATCGGCGTCGGAAAGGGCCTTTGGATATTATAATTGTGTGCTCCGAAATCCCGGAGCCGATCTATTATAAAGGCAACATATAAACCCTTTCGGGTCCGAAAGGAACCCTCGGCACAGTTAAGTTTGCAAGCTCCGATATTCGGAGCCGAAATATTATTCAAAAATTCTATAAGGCGTCGGGTCCGCGAACCCTCCGATTGTGCTTCCCATATCCGGAGCCGAGGTCATTTAATTAACGATATATATATATTATCGTCGGATCTGCCATTTCGGAGGTGTCATTTCGGAGGTGCTAAAGTTGTTGTTGGTGGCAACTACCGAAAAGCGGAACCGCTGAAATATTAAAGGCAGCTCATAATGTGGATCGGGTCTGCGGAGGACTTGTAACAATTCGGGGGATTGACTAACAAGACCGCCGAAAAGATCTGGACCCGAAATCTTTATAGGGTGGCTCGGAAAGGGGTCGTCGGGTCCGTTAGTTCGGAGGAACGAGGATCACTATTTGGGCAATTGCCGATATATATCGAATCCGAAATCAGCATAGAGGGAGGATATATATATATATCCGTCGGGTCCATAATATCGGAGCCTATGTCCATTATAAAGCCCCGCCACTAACCATCGCCGATGCGGTATCGCATCAGGCCAAAGAGGAAAGGGAGAATATAAGGCGGGATATATTATATGTGTAAGTCCTCCATTTGCAAAGCCGCCGCCGATAGTGTTGGGGTATAACCCTTCTTATAAGGCCTCCGATAGTGTGTTGGCGTAATTCTTTTAGAATTACTGCCGATACAATTACAACCACTGTTTTAAGCCAATAGCACTTGGGTAATTCTTTTAAGAATTCCCGAATAAAGCCACTGTTTGTTAATAAAGCATAAAAGTGGGTTTTTAGAGGAAGAAATGAAATATCAGTTTAATGACTGATACGCCTGAGGAAAGGGAAGTTGATCAAGACATTGAAGAACTTGCTGGCAGATTAGGGAGATTGTCCCTAACGCCTGCACCCCCGCCATCATTAGTGGTATCAGAGCCATCAACTGACATTGAATTGAATCTCAAGAGCGGAAGAAGGATGGCTTTTAGAGTTGGAAGAGGACGAGGACATGGTGGAAGAGGACGACCTGTTGCAAATGCTAAACTAATGGAAACAGTAGAAGAGCTGCGAGCTAGAGTGGACGCATTAACTTCAAATAGAATTATAGATGATGGAGATGTCAGTGAGCCCGAAATTGAAGTTGCTGAAGAGGAGGAAGCTGTACAAGTTACTCCTGAGATGAGGTTCTTTCAGTCAGTGTTGAAATCCACAGCCAGGCCATGGAATCAATTAGTACTGGTATATCAAGGAGGACTGAATCCAGAAGAATTGATTGACTGGATTAATTGCATGGAGAAATTCTTCGATTACGAAGAAATAGAAGATGAGAAGAAAGTAAAATTTGCTGTAACCAAGTTAATAGGCCATGCAGCACTCTGGTGGGATGGTGTGCAGGCGGAAAGGAAGAGACTTGGTAAGCAGCCAATCAAGAATTGGAGCAGAATGGTGGCAAAGTTAAGAGGTAAGTTTTTGCCAAGTAATTATCAGCAAACATTGTTTAGACAGATGCAAAATCTTAGACAGAGAGCTTTGACAGTAAAAGAATATACATAAGAGTTTTATAAAGTGAGCATAAGAGCTAGAGAAACCCAAGACAGAGATGAAAAGGTGGCTAGATATCTGAATGGCCTCAGGATGGACATTCAGGATGAGATAAGTCTGTTGTCTCCTAAAACAGTAGAGGAAGCTTATCAGATGGCGCTGAAAGCTGAGGAAAAACTCACAAGGAAGCAGTCTACCAGAGGGAGAGAGACTTTCAAAGGAAAAGGAAGTCAAGGTGGTAGAGGAGGATCTACAACGCCTAAAGAAGGAGCTAGCAGTAGCTCAACCCAACATGCACCCACAGGAGGTGATGCAAGAGGCAGAGGGAGTTTTTCTAGAGGAAGAGGAGGCAGAGAAATAAGATGTTACAGATGTAACAAGCTGGGACACAGAGCTTTTGAGTGCCCAGAGAGTGCAGAAACAAAGCAGAGGAATGCAATTGTTGCTCCAGCTGAGGGAGAGATGCCAGTGGCAGCAGTAGCAGAAGAAGAAAATACACCAGAAAGAGGAGAATCTCTGGTAGTTAACAAAGTTCTACTTAAGACAGTGAAGGAGGTGGCTGAACCGCCACAAAGGAAGACTTTATTTAGGACAGTGTGCAAAGTCCAAGGGAAATGTTGCCAGATGATCATTGATAGTGGCAGCACTGATAATTTAGTCTCTACAGAAGTAATAGAGAAATTGAAGTTGAAGACAAGGAAGCATCCAACACCTTATAAAGTGTCATGGTTGCAAAAGGGACATCAACTGTTGATAAGTGAACAGTGTGAAGTGGAGTTTCAAGTGGGCAAGTACAAAGATAAAATTGTTTGTGATGTGATGCCAATGGACGTATGTCACATATTGCTTGGAAGACCTTGGAAATATGACAGAGGAGCCATACATGATGGAAAGAGAAACACCTACAAGTTTGGAAAAGATGGTGTTAATCATACATTGTTGCCTTTGCAAGAAGAAGATGAGCCAAAACAGAAGACTAATCAAAAAACCCTGTTACTTGGAAGAAAGGAATACTTGGATAATGTAGCTAATACTTTTGATATGGTTACAGGGGTTGAGAAGGATGTGCAATCTTGTGAAGCTGCTACAGCACAAGAGGAAGTTCTTATGGATGCAGAAGAAGTAGATCAGTCTGTAGCACAGATAAGTAAAGCAACAGTCGAGACTGTTGAACTCTGTGATTTTCAAACTGACAGTTTGTGTGTGAATGCAGGGACTATAAGTGATGATGAAATGCTGCAACAATGCCACAGAGAAATTGCATTGTTGGAATACTTGTTGGAGAATCCAGAGTATGACAGGGAGATTGCAAATAAAAGAGTTCAGTACAGTGGACAAGAGCAAGAAAGCATCATTAGAACAGATGGTGTAGAAGAAAGACTAATGGACAGTCTTATGAATTTTGCTAAGAATTTGAATCAGCATGCTGATATGCTGACGGAGGAGAAGGAGAAAACAGAGCAGCAAATTGAATTATTGCCAAGAGAAGATAAGGTACAACAGCCTTATATTTTTAATTCTAACAAGTGTTTTGTGAGTGCAGGTGATGTAGAAGACAGTCCATCACTTGGAATTGTCTCGAGGGAAGAAGAATTGTTGCAGAAAGAAGATGAGACAGTCATGTCTCATATGCAGAAACTTGTTTCCATGAGCGACAATAAAGAGTTGGCTTGCTTAAATAGCCAAGAGAGAACTGTGGGACAGAATTTTGAAGCTGCTACAATGTTTGAAGAACTTGATTTGATTGAGAAAATCAATCAAGATGATGGTGGACAATTCCTGAAGATTGTCAAAGGGGAAGATGAGAATGGTGAGCCAAAGAATGTTGCAGAGGGATAGGAAGCAACATCTATGGCAGACGTGACAGCAACATTTATGGTGACAGTTGAGACAACATTGACAGCAGCAGAAGAGGCACTGAAGCCTCATGGGCTTTATTCAAAAAATTGTTCTATGAATGCAGGTATTGTCTCCGGTGCTGAGGAACATTTGACTGAGTTGAGCAGTCAAATGAAGGGAAAAGAAGTTCTCTGTTCCAGAAGACAAGAGGGTGTGGATGATCGGGTGGCAGTCAGAACAGAGACCATCATAGAGGCAAGAAGTCCGCAGACAGCAAGAAATCAACAACTAGGAGATTTATTAGACCAAGAAATTGAAAGCATCAGAAAACTGATGATGGCAGTATCCCAGAAGAGGCCAACAGCAGTAAAACAAAGGAGAAGCAGCAAAAGAAAGATAGCAGAAGATTATGAAAGCCTAGTTAGTGCGGCGATGCAGCATAAAGTGTGGAGACCTGGAGAAGAACAACAAACAGAAGCAGCGACAAGTGAAAAATTGCAGCACAAGATATGGGATCCAAGCAAACATAGATCTGAACACATGATCAGGAGATCATGAAATTTTTCTACCTTGGGAGTCTGATGCGGGAGCATATGACTCAGAGGGGAAAAATCCTCCAAATTATTCCAAAAATCCAAAAAAATCTACAGGCAAGGGAGTGGGGTCCTTTAGTCTTCAATTTACATGTTTTTTTAGTTAAAAATAGGATAAAGTAGGGAATAAAACATGCTATTTATGCCCAGAGGGATAGGCTGTAGTAAAGATTTTCAAGCTTTAAATCATTCTATAAAGCATGCTTTTCTTTGTATCGGATAAGGACCGAGAAGGCTATCCATTATTATAAATAAACAAGCAGCGAAGCTCTCATCAGAGAGAGAGAGAGAGAGAAAAAGAGAGAGAGAGAGAGAGAGAAAAAGAGAGAGAGAGAGAGAGGTAGAGTAGACAGAGGGGAGAGGCATTAGAATTGATAATCGGCATGTAAGAGAGGGAGGCATTGAATGTTTGGCCTGCGTGCCTGTGTATATGTGAGGTACGAGAAACCGAAGTCTTTCAATGTAAATTAATGCATTCAGATTAATATATGCATAGTTCTAATGATATTCGGACGTATGAAGTGCCTGCTCTATGATTGTTAATGGTTTCGTTAATGTGTATGCGTCTCTGATGGTTATTTACTGTACATAAGGAGTTGGTGAAATTGACTTGTTTTCCGCATAGTGCTTGATTAAAGCCTTGGTGATTATCTCCTTTACACTGCTGCTTCCGTAGGCTCTCAAAGTCATTTTATTAAAGTTCTGTGTATAACTCTGTTTATACAGAGAAGTTATGATATTTTCCCTTTAAGCGGAATAGGGGTGGACGTGAGATCTTATAGTGATTGGTTCTTACCCTTATCAGGTCCGAACCCATATCGGTGTCGGAAAGGGCCTTTGGATATTATAATTGTGTGCTCCGAAATCCCGAAGCCGATCTATTATAAAGGCAGCATATAAACCGTTTCGGGTCCGAAAGGAACCCTCGGCACAGTTAAGTTTGCAAGCTTCAATATTCGGAGCCAAAATATTATTCAGCAATTCTATAAGGCGTCGGGTCCGCGAACCCTCCGATTGTGCTTCCCATATCCGGAGCCGAGGTCATTTTGTTAACGGGAAAAGTGTCTACTCAGAACGCCCCTATCCCACTAAGGTGTGACAGTACCTTAGAAACAAACAGAGAAAACTATTTTCGTATTCTTCTTTATGAACTATAAACGAAGAGGAATAGGATGAACCAACCTGTGTCTTGCGCTAGTCCTTTGATCCAATCTCTCTCCTCTTTGACAGCTTCCAGCTACCTGCTCCCTTACTTTCCCAGCTTCACCAAGTTCCTGCAAGATCACAGAAGAAGAAAACTACACAAAGACATGGATTTATATTCATAAATAGCTTAGGATCAGATTTAAGCTAAACATGCAAATATAACAAAACATCATTGATACACAAGCATGTAGGAGAAACTCAAATAGTTTTAGTGATATAACAAGAAGGTCCAGGAGGAGTTACAACCGATGATTCCTGATCCAGCATCAACCCCCCAGCAAAGGAATCCCCTCTTCACCTCCAACAAAGCATAAATCACCCAAAACACTGATCTCTATCTCAAAACCAACAGCAATTCTCTGCCATGTACAAAATTCTAGCCCCTAGATCTCTGGGATGAGGGATCCATATATAGATGTATGCAAAGAGGATGAGTCAGCTTATGATTTTACTAGTGGCTTCTCTCTGTCAGTTCTTGCTTCCACTTGGAGACTGAGAGCCTCTTACTCATCCTTGGTCGAACTCAGTGAGGCAAGTGTCATTGGGGAAGATTCTGGAAGCTTCCATTGTCTGTCCACCTCGCGGAATGACAATGTCATTTGTCATTTCCCGCTCAGCGCACCCTGGTAGTGCTTTTAGGTGCATTGCAACGCACCTAGCTAGTGTACTTGGGTGCTATGCAACGCAGCTAGCTAGTGGAGCAGCTGAAATGATGCTGATTTCACTGATTCTGAGCAATTTCTGGTGGAGAACTTCTGGGAGAAGCTGTAATTGATTGACCTTGTTCCTCTAGGGGTAGGAACAACACTTTTAGGGACTTAGGATCCCTTGGTTTATGGACATTTCATGCTTAGAGCTGTAAGGCACAAAAATGTCTATAACAGTTGCCCCCTAAAGTATGAGGCCGTTTATCGGGTGAAATGCTTTATTAGGAGGATCCGAAGTTCTTTCAATGCTGGGAGGAGACCTGTGATAAGATACAATACAATACATTATCTTCGTACTGTTTTCACGATCTAGCTGAGGCGGGCATTCCCATGCTCAGCTTTATAAATTCATTTTTATGTACACAGGACAGACAATCGTCTGATGGTAGACTGATGATTCTGATGAAGTCATCATCCTTTTGGTAGGATGATTATCTGTGTTGCAATGATGTACATGTCAATGTCTTTATTTTTCCTGAATATATGTCGCAGCCCGGATGGATGAAACTAGATCCGGGGTCTTCAATCTCGTCCGATCTTCACTCGAAGTACAAGTCGATCCATGTGAAAAATGTTTTGAGGTCGAACATGGAAAGACATCGCTTGATTACCAGTCGATGATGTAAACTGTTAACAAGCGCGAGAGGAATCACCGATAATAATGATGACCCTCAAGGTACTGTAGTACAATTCACGTGGTGTGAATAAAGGACTTGGCGTCGAACACCACGCAAAATCTTTCGGTCGAAGGTCATTGATGTATACCTGTCGCCGGAAGTGAGAAACTTGCCATTGAGGCATGCAAGCTTCAAAGTACTGAATGGGGTGTTCCTAGATCAACTTCTTGGATAATGAGCTGATGTCGACAAGAAGCGATCCGCCAAAGGAGGGCCTTGATGAATCCCACATCAATGACACGGAACGGAGCAAATGATTTTGATAGAGGTGAAAACGATCTGATGATATACGGTTCAGGATGGCGGTCATGAAAGAATGAAGTATAATGTATGGTAGTGGATGGGACACGGATGACTTCTCTGGATGACTTCTCTTGAACATGTTGGCGACACTTATGTGATGGATTGGTAGCATTTACCCCAAATGTGGATGGTATGGCATGACCATGGTGATGTGACCGGTGAATGAAACAACCCAACCCGACTTAGGCACAGAGTGGAAGTGTCATGTTCAAGAGCGACTTGCTACCAATAAAGATTCTTTGAGTTTCTTCCCAATTTTTCCCCAGTCATTGCTGACCAGTACCTCTTTATTTTTGTCAAGCTTGAGGAGGATAACATATGCTTGTTCTATAATTTGCCCTTCGGGCAAACCCATCGCTATGTTTTAACGAGCCTAGCGATAGTGAAACTCGTTCTCGTCTAAAGACAAGTTTGCTGCTATTAATCTTTTTAACAAGTTTAACGACAAAGATAACTCGGTCCTTTTCATTTTTAGAGAGTATCAAAAGGTACGTAAAGGTAACTCCGAAATTCCTTTTTCGTCATCTAATCCCTTAAGTCCGAAAAAGTATAAAAAAATACAGAAGGGATGAATTTTCGATAGTTTTAACGAGCCGAACAAAACAAGCGCTCGATCTTTTTGTGCAATAATCCCTCAGGTCCAAAAAGATTAAAATCTAGAGGAGGGATAGCACTTCCGGTCGCTTTAACGAGCTGGAAGGCCAAAATTCGACAATCTTTTCATATTTTACGAGTCAGTTGAAAAGAGCTTAAAGAAGACTCGTCTTTTGAGGAACGAGTGATAAAATGGGTAGCAGCTGATTCCAGGTAAGGGTTGGAATTTTCCAATCACGGCAGTGTCACAAGGATGGCTAGTGAAATCACTCTTTGCAGTTGTTCCTCAAAATGGGTAAACAATCAAATGGAGGTGAATGATCGGCCAATGGAAAAGTGGAGGTGACGGTGCAAACACGACCAAGGCTTTAATGGCTGAAATGCTTCATTCACGGTGGTTATTTACCGGGGAATAGTTCATTTTTTAACGAGCTTAAACGCGGGTGGAAACATTTGCTCATGTCTTATGTTTATTTTTTAACGAGCTTGAACTATGTGCTAAAACTGCTCGATTAATCCAGTCATATGATAAGAAAGTCTCATATAAAAATGGCAATTTTTAGATTTTCGCCCCACATCCTTTCTTTATGCAAGTTAGGTGACGACTAATCCTACGAGTTTAAAGGGTTAGAGGTCCTAAAAATTTAAAAAAATAAATAGCCGCCCCTTGCTTGCACTCCAAAAGGTTTGCATGCCCCCAGGTATAAAATATGGTTCCAAGGTTACCCCTCAATTTGTAGACAAAACATTTGTTCTATCAGGAAAGGCCTACCTCTTACAGGTTACCCAAAGATTGTTCTATTCGCGGTGCAAACAAAACACTTCTTCGGTGATGTCTACCAAGATAAACAAGGGTGAGTGACTCAGTTCTGCCAACCCACATAACTTTGACAAGAGAATCTTATTCTAGAATAACCCCTCTTCCACTGACGGACGGGGTACAAACTAGTCATATTCTCCCGCGGAAACCTACCCTATACCCGAAGTTTTCCTGCCGAAGCAGACCAGGATGCATGCCCCCTGGGTTTCAGTCATATCCCTCCGAATTACTCGCGCTCATCGGGAGGACGGACTGGAGATTGAGACATTTCTTGCATGAAGAGACCATTTAGGGATGGTATATGACTATTTGCTATGCGTGATCCTGGAAATGAAAGCTGGTCCACGAGCTTGACCACTCTTCCTTCGTGTGGAAAACACATTACTCTAAAGAGTGAGGAGACGATGGCTCCCATGCAATAAATATAGTCTCGTCCAGGGAGTAGGTTATAATCCAAGGGTCCTTGAACAACCATTACGTTCATTTGAACAGTCTTCCTTCTCAATGTTATGGGCACATTGGGAAGGATCCCTAAAGGTCGACTGGTTCCTTTATCAAAGCCTGTCAGATTTCTCATTTCAGGAAAAAGCGATGGCGAACCAAGCGCTTTCCAAGCAGTAGAGGAAAGGATACTCACAGAATCCCCCTCATCTATGATGGTACCAGCCATGACCTTTCTATATATTTGAACGATAATTCGGAATGGTATGCTTACTGGTAAACGGGGTCTGCCTAGTTGATTCCAGTCGAAGGAGACAACTAGGTTGCTTGGAGGTGGGACCGAGTAGACGGCCGGGTATGGCTCTGACGAACTTCCCTCCTGCGGTAAGGGAATGGGTAGATTGCCCCTTTGTTCGTCGGAGTCTGTGTTGTTGAAGAGAATTTGGACGGTGTCATCCTTGTTCTCTTCAGTGACTGTATCATCCAAAGATAAAACCTCTGAAGGCAAGACCGGGTCAACTGCCACCTCGACCTTTTGAATTTCGTCTGGTATGGATTCAGATGGTTTATCTTCGATGATAGGCGCTTCAACTGACCACTTGAGCGGGCCAGCTGGATTCTCAACTAGCGACGGACTCGGCAAGAGTTTTTTATATCCAGGAGGAAGTCGTAATGGTGAAACCGGACGATCATCCAAAACTCTTTTCGCTTCGTCTAAGAAGGGACAACGGTGGACGGCATGATTGCCTTCGCACAGTTTACAGGGAAAGCTAGCTCTCCCTTTTTGTCCTGGGGCTTCACTTTCGCTAGTTGACGGTGTGCTTTCAACATGATCATCAGAGGTTGATGACACCAGGTTGTGCAAACGAGGAGACCAGTCCCTTAGTATCCGAGGGATGCAAGGACAATCTCTGTGAAAGTGGTCTCCTTTGCAAATGACACATGGCGATTTAGGCCTGGTCAGTGCAGTGTGTGGATTTTCGTTAGACGACACTCGTTTTCCCCCATTTGCCTTTGGCTCCTTCTTCTTCTTTTCTTTCTTCTTCTTCTCCTTCTTCTCCTTAGGAACTTGACTTTTGGCTTTTCCAGCCCCATCAAGCGAAGAGGAAGGAGGAGAGGAAGAATTAGAGGAAGTAGAAGGTTGGTGGGCAACTCTGGACTCGTCTAATTGCTGATTCGATTGTTCAGGAATAGTGGTGTTCTGAACGACATTGGTTGAGAAGAGCCATACTGGCAAGCCAATTGTCAGTCCTGGAAGCGACAATGTGGCCATATGGGGTGCACCAACATCTCCCCAAGAGGAGAAGGGACTGGGATTTCCACCAAGGGGAATTCCTTGGTTGGTAGACTCCATTTTCTCAACCTAAGATCAACGTAGGAAAAGGGTATGAATATTCCGTTTAAAATAAATTTTTAGACGCTTTGACACAACTTGTTTTTTCAATTTTAAAGAGTCGAGAAAAAACAAAAGATGACTCTAGTCTCCTTCGATTTTTAATGAGCCTGAAGTGACAAGTGCTCAGATGGACCTTTTACGTTACGGAGTCTGAAAAGGAATGAAAGGGACTGCTCTGGAGATCTAGGTAGAGGGAGTACCAAACCAATCGCAAAACTGTAGAATACTTTTTACGGTATGGCAGTCAATCTTCCCAAATGATGTGTTCAGTGCATTGCGATCAGTAGGGCGGCCGACACGGCTTCCTATGGATAAAAGGTTTTAAGCCTATAGGGGTCTCCCAATATATACTCGACAGTACGTGGGAGCACAAGTCTGTACTGGAATTTATCGTCTCAAAGTGGAGGAATCACCCAACCATCAGTGAGGACAACAGTTACCAGGCTTTACGATGCCGGAATACGTCTCTAGCCTAGACCTATAAATGTTGTGCATTAAGTTCCAAAGCGTTGTTAGATTCATTCAATTTATTTTAAGTTGATCTTTCTTAGAAGTTTTCCTTTTGGGATCACCACGAGACATAGATGTAATTCCTAAAATGCAATCTAAAGATGATAAGCAAGATTTTATCTCTTTTCAGCAATGAAAATCCTAGCTACAAGGGGAAAAGAAAGACACAAGCTTTTCTCAAAGAGCAAAGAGCACACTGTAAATGCACTTTTCCTAAATCAAGCCAAACAGACTATCAATATGCAAATGCACATATGCATGTATTTGTTTTCACTTTCTTAATATTGATGCCTAAAAAGAAAGTTGATGTACAAATCTGAATTTGCTTTCAAGCGACAAACACAAACAAGCTTCTTTTCGAAATCAAAAGGTAGAGAAGATTACGACACTTTATGATTTTGAAATAAACACTCGTTTCAACACTAGAAAGTGACAAATTCAAACCAAAAGTAAAAGCATAATCAATTGTCAACAGCAAATAAACTTTCTCCTAAGATCAAAATCGACACTTGCGACAGATCTAAATCCAAAGACGACAGTATGATTATTCTACTCTTTCAATGGAAAACTGTAAATGATGTAATAAACACACAAAGAACATCTACAGTCTTTTTGTACAAAGGAGGTGGAATTAAGGCAAAGAAAAGGGGTTTTTAAACAGACACACACTGATCACAGGCTGCAAAAATCAGAGACAAAACTGAAAAAATGAAGCAAAGAACCTCAGCTGCACAGGGCTAGGCTGATCAGCGCACCTGTTACACAGAGAAACTGGATTGCAACGCAGGTAGCCCTCTCAGGAACTGTGTTGAAATGCAGAATCTCTTCACAGAGCCTGCGCTGGGGCAGAAACGAGAATTCCTTTCGGGTTCTGGGTCACGGTTTGCAGTTTAATCTATGGTTTTTGGCCGAGTAAAAGCAATCAGTAATGCACAATCAGAGGGTGGATTTAAAGGAGGTCTAAGAGCTATCATAAAGGGTAATCGGATCATTTGTGAATCAGCTGTTCAAATCATAAACAAATCTAGTGAATGGATTGAAGTAGCTGGTGTCTACTTTGCATTTGATAATGGCAAATGCAGTTCGATTGCTACTTCTGTGTTTATGAAACAAACAACAAGAGAAACACAAACAAACTAACTAGACATGATCCCCAGTGGAGTCGCCATTTTGTAAACGGGAAAAGTGTCTACTCAGAACGCCCCTATCCCACTAAGGTGTCACAGTACCTTAGAAACAAACAGAGAAAACTATTTTCGTATTCTTCTTTATGAACTATAAACGAAGAGGAATAGGATGAACCAACCTGTGTCTTGCGCTAGTCCTTTAATCCAATCTCTCTCCTCTTTGACAGCTTCCAGCTACCTGCTCCCTTACTTGCCCAACTTCACCAAGTTCCTGCAAGATCACAGAAGAAGAAAACTACACAAAGACATGGATTTATATTCATAAATAGCTTAGGATCAGATTTAAGCTAAACATACCAATATAACAAAACATCATTGATACACAAGCATGTAGGAGAAACTCAAATAGTTTTATTGATATAACAAGAAGGTCTAGGAGGAGTTACAACCGATGATTCCTGATCCAGCATCAACCCCCCAGCAAAGGAATCCCCTCTTCACCTCCAACAAAGCATAAATCACCCAATACACTGATCTCTATCTCAAAACCAACAGCAATTCTCTGCCATGTACAAAATTCCAGCCCCTGGATCTCTGGGATGAGGGATCCATATATAGATGTATGAAAAGAGGATGAGTCAGCTTATGATTTGACTAGTGGCTTCTCTCTGTCAGCTCTTGCTTCCACTTGGAGACTGAGAGCCTCTTACTCATCCTTGGTCGAACTCAGTCAGGCAAGTGTCATTGGGGAAGATTCTGGAAGCTTCCATTGTCTGTCCACCACGCGGAATGACACTGCCATTTGTCATTTCCCACTCAGCGCACCCTGGTAGTGCTTTTAGGTGCGTTGCAACGCACCTAGCTAGTGTACTTGGGTGCTATGCAACGCAGCTAGCTAGTGGAGGAGCTGAAATGATCCTGATTTGACTGATTCTGAGCAGTTTCTGGTGGAGAACTTCTGGGAGAAGCTGTAATTGATTGACCTTGTTCCTCTACGGGTAGGAACAACACTTTTAGGGACTTAGGATCCCTTGGTTTATGGACATTTCATGCTTAGAGCTGTAAGGCACAAAAATGTCTATAACACATTTAATTAACGACATATATATAGATATATATATATATATATTATCGTCGGATCCGCCATTTCGGAGGTGTCATTTCGGAGGTGCTAAAGTTGTTGTTGGTGGCGACCGTCGAAAAGCGGAACCGCCGAAATATTAAAGGCAGCTCATAATGTGGATCGGGTCCGCGGAGGACTTGTAACACTTCGGGGGAGTGACTAACGAGACCGCCGAAAAGATTCGGACCCGAAATCTTTATAGGGAGGCTCGGAAAGGGGTCTTCGGGTCCGTTAGTTTGGAGGAACGAGGATCACTATTTGGGCAATTTCCGATATATATATATCGGATCCAAAATCAGCATAGAGGGAGGATATATATATCCGTTGGGTCCATAATATCAGAGCCTATGTCCATTATAAAACCCCGCCACTAACCATCGCCGATGCGGTATCACATCAGGCAAAAGAGGAAAGGGAGAATATAAGGCGGGATATATTATATGTGTAAGTCCTCCATTTGCAAAGCCGCCGCCGCCGATAGTGTTGGGGTATAACCCTTCTTATAAGGCCTCCGATAGTGTGTTGGCGTAATTCTTTTAGAATTACTGCCGATACAATTACAGCCACTATTTTAAGCCCATAGCACTTGGGTAATTCTTTTAAGAATTCCCGAATAAAGCCACTGTTTGTTAATAAAGCCTAAAAATGGGTTTTTAGAGGAAGAAATGAAATATCAGTTTAATGATTGATACGCCTGAGGAAAGGGAAGTTGATCAAGACATTGAAGAACTTGCTGGCAGATTAGGGAGATTGTCCCTAACGCCTGCACCCCCGCCATCAGCTTCCTCCTTGATTAATTTTGGAGGCATTTTACAAGGTGCGAAGAATTCTATTGAGAAAATCAAAGATAATTTTGCAAGAGGTAAATATGATATAATTTATATATAATTTCATCCAAAAAGTAAAGAAAGAAATTTTAAGGAATGTGATTAAAATATTATCAATCTATTAAAAAATTATATATAATTTAAAAAATTATTATTATTAATTTATATATGATTTACAAAATCATTAGTAATATGACACTTTTACAGAAGTATTATTTAAAAGTATTGAATTAATAAGTGGATATTGTTTTATTTTATTTTTGATAATTTTTTAATTTCATTTATTTTAAATTCTGATTATTTTAAAATGAATTAAATATTTTAAATTTAAAGTTTTTATAATCAAAGTTTTTATTAATCATGCGAACTTATAGTTTTGAATGAATTTTTGTCATATTTCAATATTAAAATTATTTAAAAATAAGTTTATTCGTTTATTAACTTCTTCCCTATCCATGGAGTGGCAAGTGTAAGGGAAGTCAAAGTTTTTATTCAAGAGAAAATAAAAAAAATTGAGTTTACTTGCGGACTTTAGGATAACTATGACCAATGAAGCAAGACTTAAGATCTTTACAAAGGGATTTTTCTTCTCAAAGCCCAAAAGCAAATGTAATAGTTATATGGAATAGCTACAATAGTAAATTCCTTGATCATTATCATATATTTACAAGGAAAATCTTCACTCAAATTACTTTTGTTATGAAGATAAGAGAATTGATAAAAGTATTGTATTTCTTGCATTGTGTCATGAGAATAACTTAATTAACCACCCAGCAAATGAAGGTTGACATTGTTTAATAAATGGTGGGGTATCAATTCATAACCCCCCTTAGAAGTTAATGTCACCACTTAATAATGGGAATCATGTTAATTTGAAAGGAAAGGCTCCCCTTCTTGATATTTCTGGAACAACAACATGAGACCCTATATTCATACCCTATTCTTATATTCGTACCCTAATCTCATGTGAATCAATAAGAGTATTAATGTAGTTTATTTGGTTTATAAATGTGAGTTAAGGGATTGAGGCATAAAAAATATCCAGAAATTTCCAAGGATCTCTCCTAGTTTTATTTGACCTAGGGATCTTATTATTTCTTGGGTAGAATAATCTCTCCTAGTTTTATTTGACCTAGGGATCTTATTATTTGTTGGGTAGAATAGAGTCTACAAGGGTCCTCTCCTCTCAAGCTCTAAATTCCCCCCTCCTTTATGTTAATTTGAGTTTGCAACAACTATTGTTGTTTTAAAATCTCTTCTTTCCAAGTTTTCTTCGCCTTTGCCCAATGATATAGCTTTTGATAATACAATTTGTTGTAGATTGGCATAAAAAAGAAAGCTTTAGTGTCCCTTGGATAGGTAAGGTTAGACCTATACTCGAAATTGGTCGTTGGAAAAGGATGGTGTATTGTTCTTGTAACAAGTGTCTTTCCTACGAAATTATATACCTAAAGAAAGGGCTCAAGTATTGAATGAAGGGGGTGTTAGAAGCTCAATATGGTGTTATCGATGCTCGCATCTGATGGGAATGCTAGCAAGTTGAGCTAGAAAGGAAAAACAAGGCTATGAGCTCCACTAGAGATAATGTGTAACTAATATAGTAAAACATGTTGTAGACCTAAGGAATTGGAAGAAAGAGATGGATGTTTTTATGGGTGTTCCACTTGGTAGTAATATAGAAATCATGTTAGGGTCCTACCCTAACATACCTACTTTAGGCTACCTACATTTTAGTTGATTATTATATATGACCATCCTCTTTGAATAAGGCACATGAGATAATAATGGATAGTTAATTAATGTAAAAGGGCCTACTTTATATTTCCTTTTTAAGTAGTTGGTAACTATTAGTAAATAAAACATAAGTAGTTATGGTTTTTACTAAGGAAACATTATTTAAAGAGATGGGAGACTATGAAATTATTTTGTCTTGCATTATTTATTTGGAGCTTTTCTCAAGGAAAGGACATCCTACCTAAAGAGACAAGTGAACATTGTATTTTTCTTCACATTATCAATGTATAAAGGTATTTTCTACAAATTTCATCTTATTGACTCTTATTTCTATTGCATATGCAATTACATTCTATGTATACCTGGTTATATTTCAATTTCAAATGGTTAAGGATCACTATAAGTGACCAGTATCAAATATCTTTCCCTGAGTTAGCACACCTATGGATTTTAGAAAGAGAAAAATCAAGCTAGAGATGTCTCCTAATGCCTTTAAATAACATAGTGATTTTTCATTCAGTGGGTAAAATTATGGTTCGAAAATGTTGGAAATACAAATAGAATCATATTGTTGGAAACAATTGTAACACTTATTGGTACCCATTTGAGTGATGTTGCGTGAAATAACACCTATGCATATAATATCACTTCCAAATACCTTTGAGTTTATTGGAAGTCCCATATTTGTACCTAAACCCAACTCTAGATCAATCAATCACCAAACTTATTCCTATAATACATTAAGAATAAGACTCAAAGATATCGATCTCTAGTACTTAGGTAGTCGGCTCATACAACTAAGGGTGCAATTGATCCTTCTTAGTTTGTGCCCTGAAAAATTGGGCTAAGTACTACAATTAGCCCCTACAAGTATATCAAAGAGTTATAGCACCTAACACTCTTTTATCTCCATAACCCTATAAAACTTAGCTTCTATAACAACTAGTGAAATTTCTACATCTTTGCCTCTAGAAGGAATTTAAAGATTTTATCACTACAATAACAATTAGCTAGGAGTAAGCCCTCGGGGCAATTCAATTGACGATGCTTGTGAAAATGAAGTGTTATGTACCAGGAGATTCAAAGTGCAAATCCTCCCGATTTACTCGTGTCTACGAAAGGGACTTACGTAGGCATTTAGGAGTTATAGTGTTAGCGGTGAGAATCGACCCCATGTCGTATGAAATTGGCCCAGTTATTGATTCCTCTAGTCACAAGCTAGGAGTAATTCTCCCATGGATTAGATGTGATATCTTTTTATGTTTGAAACTTTTACTTTATTCCTTTTGAAAATAATAGTAATATTTCATAGAAATGTGGAAGGAAGACTTCTTTTTTTCCCACCTTGCTCTCCTTTGCATTCCACATTCACATATGACTTCTCTCTTCTTCATTGCTTTCTCAATAATTATACGCTTCTTTAATTTCTAGAGTCTCTTTTAACGATATGTAGAGAAATGTTTGTTTGACTCACTTTGCATCCCACATAGTCTCTACACTCCATATCTTGTACATACATTGCAACTCTGCAACCCACATTTTATATCCTTCATACATCCAATATCTTCTTCTTAATGTATCACTTTCCGACTATGCAACCTTATGGTTTATATTATTGAGGTGATTTATGGTGCATTTATATTTCGCATTCCATAAAATAAGAATAATTATTCAAAGTAAATGAGGCTTAGTTGTTGCATCTTCCCATAAATCCTTCTCACACAAATGACAACTAATGGTTTGCATGCATCACGAACCAAGTGTACACATAGAAATGATGGTTTACTAAGGATTATTAATGGCTAACAAACTACCTATTGAAGAAAATAAACTATTTAAATCAAAGTTACCAACTTAATGAGAATTGTGACCTCAAATCGAGAACTCTAGCCCCAAAAAAACCCTTGTTTTTGCATAAATAAACATATAACAACACCACAAAATGTAAAAGAGTTGATGCAACATCACCATTTTTTCTTTTCAAGTAAAATTCTAACAATTTTCAAACACGACATTAAAGCCACATATCATGACATTTTTCTCAATAAATTGTCTTCTATGATTTATTTCATGAACTCCTTGATCATCATGATAAATATGTTTTATTATATTGGCTTTTCAGATGCTATTTGATGTGTGTGCCTGTTTGTGTTTGCAAATTCTTTACAAAGGAGCTCATTTGGATCAACGGAGCGTGGCTTCCACAAACTAGCACTGGACCCGAGGTAGGCCTAAAACATCTACTAGCCTTTATTTATAAATTGCACATTTAGAGAAAGATAGAATTTGTTTAGTTTACTTCTCGCTAGATATCATTAGATACTAGGGAGGTTGGTCTTGTCCGCAAGAACGATTCATCCGCCCGACAAAATGGCGACTCCGCTGGGGACTTGAATTTTGGTTTTTTCCTTTGCTTTTACTTTGAATTGAGAAACTTTTTCTCTGTTTCTGGTTTTTGCTTGATGTGTGTGGGATTGGGTAGCTTCTTTAGATTTTGAATTGTTTTTGTTTTTCACGCTTTTGGGAGAGGACCGCACACTCTGGTTGTAACACAGTGCGGACATCCCCACACTTTTTCTTTACACACAGAGCGGTACCGCACCTGGTTGTACTGGGACCGTGCGGACCCTGTCAAAATTTTGAAAAACTTAAAATTTTCTCATTCAATTAAGCCTAGGATCTGTTTATGTGTTTTAGCCTCTACCCAGTTCTGCATGTGTTTTGTCAAAAAGCCTTGTTTATGAGTTTCTTTCAACGAATTCCTCATCTCATCAATCTCCATTAAGTTAATTGGGTGTTTTGAGTCTCTTTTTTGAGAAATTCCTAATTTGATTTCCTTTGGTCATTACTTGGAGGTTTGTCTCAATCTTTTCACAATTTTGCATATTTTTGCTTTTGTTTTTGCAAAAAAATTTCCCCCTCATTCGCAATTGTGTATGAGTGTTAATCGCCTTTGAGTGTTTTTATTTTTGATCTTTGGAAGTCTCACCCAATTTTCTTGTCTTGCACTTGATTGGTTCTTAGATTACATTAGAATCATCTTGTGTTTGAGAATTCTCTTGCATAGATCACATTTGCATAATTACAATTCTCATTTTCAAAATATGAATGAAAAATGTGCATAGATTACAATTGCATACTTTTCAAGTGAATTGTGCATAGATTACAATTGCATAGTTTACATTCTGAAAAATCAATCGTAGATTTAGATCAACTTTCTTTGATTTGAATTTGCATATTTTTATGCTTGTTTTTAACACACAAAAAACAAAAATAAAAACTGTTTTGCAATTGATTTGCATTAGTTTGAAATTAGTGCATTAGAGAATTTGTTATATTTTCTCTTAGTGATCAATTTTTTGCATTGTTGGAAGTGAATGGAAACTCTCTCCTTACTTTAGTTAGGATTCATCGAATTGAAAAGATTACATTATCATATTCGATTGCATTCAGTTTTGGGTCGGGTCATAACACCATTGGTTTCATATCCATTTACCCTTTTGAGTAATAACAACCTAAATAACACATCGCTTAATTAAAATTCATCTAGTAATTTTTACATTTTTAGGGCTCTTTCCACCAATCTAGCTTAGGCTAGTGTCTTGGAATAGGTTTTAGTTAACTCTTCAAGACAGTAAAACAAACAAGTAGTTGTATCTTGCGGTAGGAGATAAATTCCAATTGTTACATCTATGCTCTCGGAAGCTCGTCTTAAAGGAGTCAAGCACGAGATCGTATTTGAACTAGTGGGGTAATCAATCCTTCCTCATTGGGAATGATAGAAGATATACACGTATTAAAAATGGTAAACCTCAGATTAACCATTGTCGAGGAGCCTGGGGTCACTTGTTGGTAAACCTTGGATTATGTCAAGGAGCCTTCAAGGGGATTGAGCTTTGCTACTCTGCCCTTGCGTGTGTATCGGATCACAGACTGTTCCCCCAGGTATATTTGTTTCCGTTGGTAACCATAGTGACCATAATCTATAGGATTCTTTCCTAAGGTGACGGTGGAGGGAAGATCCCATTGTACCTGGAGCAGACGTCGACTAGACTCACTTGGATTTTCTGGGGGGTTCTCTTCACTCGAGACGGTTTAGTGGAGAAACTTGTGCCAGTCTATTCATTAAGCAGGTTGTCGGGGTAACTGTTCCAACCGCCATTTCTGTATTGAATTCTGCAACGTTGGATTTCATCACCAACTAGTGTTTTCGGTACAGAAAGTTACTGTTTGTGTGTGGTTTGAGTCCTAGATTTGATAGCGCGTGTTAATTTGTTTGTTTTTACTTTTAGAGACCATAGGTGTGAATCGTGAATTTTAATTGTTAGGTGTGAATTTTGAATTGTTAATTTTAGTTTTAAATTGTTAATAAAATTCACTGAAGTTGAATATAATGGCAACTGTTCTGGAATTTACCAACCAAGGAACCCCTGTTAATGAGAATCCTAGTACTTTTCCTTACTTTGGAAATGTTGGTCCTCCTTATATGGCTACTTTTTCATTACCTGGATTTACAATAGGTTTACCAATATGGTTATTTTCAACTTCGTTGGCCCCAAATACTCCAATTGTTCCACCTCAACCGAATGCTTCACCTCAACAGAGTTCACCATCTCAACGTCACCAACCTTCTATTGACCCTTTACCTTCTTCGCCTAATTTTTCTTCCTCCATTTCTTCCTCTTCGCTTGGTAAAAGCCTTGACGCTAGTAACCAGGTGGCTAAGAAGAAGAAGAAAGGGAATAAGAAGAAGAAGAAGAAGAAGAAGCAAGATAAGAAAGAAGTCAACCAACCAACCATGGCTGTAAGTGTTAGTTGTGTTGAGGAAACCTCCAACATGCATCGTAAACCCAAATACCCTTGCAGGCTTTGTAACGATGACCACTTCCTTATCAATTGTCCTGGTATTCCAAAGGTCTTGGAAGTATGGTCAGAAAAATCTCATCAACTTTCCATTGATCCATCAACCAGTGATAGTCAGGTTTCTAGGAAAAAGGGTAAAGCTAGGTTTCCTTGTAAGTTATGCAAAGGGAGTCATCAAACTCACATTTGCCCTCATATGGATGAAGCCTCAAAATTGTTGGTAAAAATTACTGTTCCACAGCAAGAATTTCCAACTGGTTACCGTAAACTTTCTCCCAACCTACCGTCAACTGACGGATTGATTGATCTAATTTCAAGTACAATCGATCCCACTCTTCCATTGGAGAGTGAAACTCATATCACTCAGGTTGATGATCCATTAGTTGATCAAGTGGTCGATTCAATATCACATTCGGTCGATCCCACTCTCCCTTTAGAGACTGAACTTCACATCGCTCAGGTTCTTCTTGTTACATCAGATTCTTTTATCCCGGGGGGCATTTCACCTATTTCTACATAACCCCCTCCAAGTACTGAGGTCTTTTCCTTTGATTGGAATAGACTGACAGAACCTCGTCTTCCTTCCTCCATCCCTTTCCAAATCATTGTCAAGGTTGGTGGTAGGGACATACATCGCACACAGGTATATGAAGGTGCTTCTGTTAGTATTTTATCCTCAACTGCTTGGAAAGCTTTGGGTTCCCCTCAGCTTGTGCCTATTATGCAGAATCTGAAAGCTTTTAACATAACCATTAGTGAACCTTTAGGGATCCTTCCTAAGTTTTCTATTACCTTGGAAGGTAAAACTGTCTGTATTGATCTTATGGTAGTTCAAGGTCCCTTGGATTTCAATTTACTCCTTGGGCGAGACTATGTTTATGCAATGAAAGCTGTCGTATCGACACTCTTTCGCGTGATGTCTTTCCCTCAGAATGGAAATATTGTGACTGTAGACCAGCTTTCGTTCCCTAGTATTGTTTCAACTACCAATAATATGAAACCCATAAATGTTCCTGATTCTAAAGTGGTATCTACCCCGCCACGGGTTAACTATGTGGCAACTGGTCCCATGTTTTCAGTTACCAATGTAAGTGAGCCTCTCACTATTTGCTCATCTTCCTTTGATTTAGATATGGTAATTGACATGGAAAACTCTATGGGATTACTTGAACACGATGTTATTATCCCTTTTGAGTCCCTTGACATGTGTTCCTTCCAGAGAATTGTTCTTCCTTTTGATGAAGACCTCTTGGAAGCCATGATCAAGGTGTGTCCATTGACATGTCTTTCTTCTAGTTGGAAGCCATGATCAGTGGGTTCGAGGAAAATTCCTTTTACTATGTTAACCTCATTAAAAATGAATCAGTGAGTGCGAGGATAGTTTTTTTCTTGTGTCAACCTCGTTAAAAAATGAAACAAGGTGTTCGAGGAAAATTCCTTTTACTTTGTCAACCTCGTTAAAAAATGAATCAGTGAGTGCGAGGATAGTTTTGTTCCTGTGTCAACCTCGTTAAAAAATGAAACAGGGTGTTAGAGGATAATTCCTGTTACTGAGTCAACCTCGTTAAAAAATGAATCAGGTAGATTTTAGGTTATATAGGTAGATTGTAGAGAGTAGACAACGAGGATAGTTTGTTCTTGTCTCAACCTTGTTAAAAAATGAAACTAGGAGTCATGAGGACAGTTCTTTTCCTCTTTCAACCTCGTTAAAAAATGAATCAGTTGGTCAGAGGATAGTTCCTGTTACTGAGTCAACCTCGTTAAAAAATGAATCAGGTATGAGGACAGTTCTTTTCCTGTGTCAACCTCATTATAAAAAAAAAATGAATTAGTATGTTATATAGGTAGATTGTAGAGAGTAGAATTCAAATAGATTGTAGAGAGTAGACTTGAGCATAGTTCCTTGTCTTGTGTCAAGCTCATTAAAAAATGAATCAAGGTTTTTTTAGCATAGTTCCTTGTCTTGTGTCAAGCTCATTAAAAAATGAATCAAGGTTTTTTTAGCATACTTCCTTGTATTGTGTCAAGCTCATTAAAAAATGAATCAAGGTTTTTTTGAACATAGTTCCTTGTCTTGTGTCAGGCTCATTAAAAAATGAATCAAGGTTTCTTGAGAATAGTTCCTTGTCTTGTGTCAAGCTCGTTAAAAAATGAATCAAGGATTTTAGAGCATAGTTCCTTGTCCTGTGTCAAGCTCATTAAAAGATGAATCAAGGATTTTAGAGCATAGTTCCTTCTCTTGTGTTAAGCTCGTTAAAAAATGAATCAAGGATTTTAGAGCATAGTTCCTTGTCTTGTGACAAGCTCGTTAAAAAATGAATCAAGGATTTTAGAGAATAGTTCCTTCTCTTGTGTCAAGCTCGTTAAAAAATGAATCAAGGATTTTAGAGCATAGTTCCTTGTCTTGTGTCAAGCTCGTTAAAGAACGAATCAAGGATTTTAGAGCATAGTTCCTTGTCTTGTGTCAAGCTCGTTAAAAAATGAATCAAGGATTTTAGAGCATAGTTCCTTGTTAGGTAGATTGTAGAGAGTAGTTATGAGCATAGTTCTTTGTCTTGTGTCAATATCGTTAAAAAATGAAACAAGGAGTCATGAGCATAGTTCCTTATCTTGTGTCAAGCTCGTTTAAAAAATGAAACAAGGGTTTTGAGGATAGTTCTTTTCCTGTGCCAACCTCATTAAAAAATGAAACAACTCCCTTTTCGAGTCGAGTCTTTCCAAGATCTCGAAAGTAAACCTTCATTCCATCCACCTGGTTGAATGCAATGAAGCTTGGGGGGCATGTACCTCGTTTTGCGTCATTACGCTGGGGCATGCGAATTTATAACAAGCATAGTTTTTCGTTTCAAGCTTGTGTAAATGTGAAACCGAATCCAAGCAGAGTTCTCTATGGTTCAAGCTTGTGTAAAAATAAGCCTATACCTGATTTACATCTCGTGATTGTCATTTTTATCCGCTAAAATTCTGTTAGATGAGCCTTGGTTGTTTTCATTCCATTGCCTCCATCTCTTTGGCTGATCATATGCTTTCACTTGGTTGTTTACCCTTCCTGAGGAACCGCATCTATGAGTGGTTTTATTAGCTAGCCTCTTAACCATTACATGGTTTGAGTAGTTCCACCATTGCCAGAACCAGTTTCTACCCTTTATACCACTTGTTCCTCTAGGACGATCCTCTTTAAGCTCTTTTCTGACTCGTAAAATATGAAAAGATTGCCAAGTTTTTCTTTTTAAGCTCGTTAAAACGGAATTAAAAGGACGGTCCACTTACAACTCTTTTCTGACCGTATAAACATGAAAAGATTTTTGTCGTTTCAAATTCGATATTGGTTATAAAACGACGTGTCTTTGGTCGCTTTTTTACTTTTTCAGATCAGAGACACTAATTATGAAAAGTACTCCTTGATCGTAATTGTCAAGCAGTTCTCTCAAGTATTATTTTATACTTTTTCGGGCTTGGGAGACACAAATTTACGAAAAAGGACAACCATGGAGTCTTCTTAAGTTTTTTCAGACTCCCTAAAATTGAAAAACGCCGAGTTTCTCCTATACTAGACTCGTTAAAACTTAACAGTAAAGGACCTGTTCAATTACAAACAGGAACAGACCACTCCTTCTTAGGGTTTGAATTTAAACTAAGTTGGACTCATCCGAAGGATGAGCTTATAATCAAGAAAATGTTATCCTCCTCAAGCTTGTCAAAAAATAAAGAGGTACTTGCCAGAAATGGTGGGGGAAAAGAGAGAAAACTGAACCTATTTGTTATACTTTGTGTCTCAGAAAAACATTTAACCACTCTTGAACACGACACTTTTTGTTCACCTGGGTTGGGAAATCCTTTGCCTAACAGTTAATCAAACCATATTGAAAGTCTTCAGCCGGTTTCTGGGTATTAGCTTTGGGTCAATTGTCACCAAACCATCTGTAGTGTCGTTATGTGTTCAAGAGGTCAGTGCAAATAAACCATTCATCTGAAAAATATCTGTCATCCCTCTTGACCATCCCTGAGTCAGTCCTTGCAACTATATTTCTTCAAACTTGATTCATGATTTCGTGTGGTGGGCTTGCCTACGACGGATTGCTTTCTATCGACTTCAGCTCATTATCTAGAAAGATGATCTAGAAATCGTCAGTACTTTGGAATCTGCATGCCTCAATGGCAGGTTTCTCGCCTTCGACGATAAGTTGCATCATTGACCTTCGATCAAAGGATTCCATGACATGTTCGACATCAACACATCTATTCGCATTTCATGGATTGTACTGAGTACTTTGAGAGCCATTGACATTACTGGTGGTTTCTCTCACACTTATTAACAGTTTACATCATTGACTGGTAATCAAGTGGTTTCTACCATGTTTGAATTCAACACATTCATTCACATGGATAGAATCGTACTATTTCTGGAAGGAGAAATCAAGACCCTGGATCTAGTTTCCACCATCCAGGCTGCGAGGAATTTTGTATTCATTATACAGTGGACTATTCATAAGCAGATGGTTGCGCCCATACTGTGTCTACATGAGTCTATAATTGTGATGTATTGCAAGATCATTCCTATATCAGAGTAGTTTAGTTAGTTTTCTAGTCAGTTTTGATCTGAGTATGGGAATGCCTACCTTAGCGATGATATGATCTCATATATATATTTTGTATTGAATGTTTTTACAGGTTCCAACCAGGCTCTCCACAAGATGATCCTCGAAATGATAAAGTACTTCACTCTTCTTAGATGATAAATGAAATCCTCATCTACTACAAACTTCGTACTTTAGGGGGCAATCTGTTACACAAAATATTGTCACCATGACTTTCTGCAGTCAGCATGAGTCTATCACCACTCATATTGTCCTCCTTTGCAAGTCTCAAACCTCAGCTCTTCATGTCAAGCTTTAAAAATGAGAGAAAGTCTTTGAAAAATCTATAAACCTCTGGTTCCGCACTTTCTCTTACCATTACCTGCGGTCCCACACCCCTTGGTTATGTTACCTGCGGACCTGCCTGCTCTGTCTCTAAAGGAGTGGGTGCGAACCCCTGTGAAAGTAAAAAAGGTGCAAGTTTATTCTTAAAAACTTACTTTGGGTTAATTCTAGATGCTTCTAGAAGGAATCTTGACGTGGTTGGTTCACTCCTAGGTGGTTCATGCATCCCATAAATAAAGGATCTAACCCCTTGATGAGAGGAGCATATCCCTTTGAAGGAGGACTTATCCCTTTGAAGGTGGACCTGGTAACTTCCCTCCTCTGCTCTATAAATTGAAGCATTGGGCTGGTTGCTAGAGAGGTTGAAAGCTAAACATTTTTTAGGGTAAATGTTGTTGGAATTGAGACTTCCTGGTTAAGCTTGAGAGGAGAGATTACATACCTTTTGGATTCTTTGGGAAGAGAGTGAAACTTGTCAAAGTAGAGGAGATTCTTGCTGGACCCTGGGAGGAGCTTGTACAACATCAAGGCACCAAGGTTGTAAAGTTCTTCTTTGATTAAAGTTAATACAATCAGATTCATTTTTCTCAATAAATTGTCTTCTATGATTTATTTCATGAATTCCTTGATCATCATGATAAATATGATTTATTATATTGGCTTTTCAGGTGCTATTTAATATGTGTGCTTGTTTGTGTTTGCAGATTCTTTAAAAGGGAGCTCATTTGGATCAATGGAGCGTGGCTTCCACAAACTAGCGCTGGGCCCGAGGTAGGCCTAAAACATCTATTAGCCTTTATTTATAAATTGCATATTTAGAGAAAGATAGAATTTGTTTGGTTTGCTTGTCGCTAGATATCCATAGATACTAGGGAGGTCGGTCTTGTCCGCAAGAACAACTTATCCGGCTGACAAGGACCATGTGAAAAACCTTGACTGCACAAGCACATCCGAAGCTAAAGTGTGAAGAAGGGGCTGTAATTCCTAGGGAGCATGCGAGACTATAAGCTACTTTGTCCGGAAGCTGTGCAGTATTGAGAATGCGAGACAGGGTAGTTGAAAGGAAGTGCGAGATTATAAACTACTCTGTCCGGAAGCTACGCGATATTGAGAATGCGTGTAGAAGAAAAGTGTCACAGGGTCCGTGACCGCGCACGAAGGGCTGCGCTGCCGCGTAGATTGGCCAGAAAGTGACCGTTGGTGTCACTATTCATGATGGGATGTTTGAATTGAGGCCAAATGGAGCGGGAGCGGGCGACGGTCATTTAAGACGCGATTTATGGACAAGATTTGGGAAAATCTGCTGCCAAGAACACATTAATGCCGCGAAATTGGGGGGAATGGTTGATTTCGAATTCTTAAGATGCTATAAAACACATAGGGCTCACTAGCAAGTAACACTTAGTCATTTGAGAATTGAGCGCTTGAGTAGAGTAATGAGTAGTGAAAGCTGAGAAATACTTGAGCCCCTGAATTCGCGAGTGACAAACTACAACCTAGATATGATGACAGCCACTAAGGATGGTTTGGGAATCAAAGAGGTAGCCACCAGCGAGACTGCGCAGACCCCAATGGTGGAGGATGTTCCAGAAGGTGCAGGGGTTGTATCAGAAATCCCCAAATCACCGCGAACGCCGAGGCCCAAGAAAGATAAACAAGCAATGGCCCCAGTACACATTTCCCCGAGGAACCCACTCTGTAGCAAGCTATCAATGGCCGATAAAGCAAAAGTTGTCACGGTTGACATAGATGAGGAAGAAGAAGATCTACAGGCCCTTATCATCACCATGGAAAAAGACAAATATATGGAGGAGGATATTCAACCTATATGCTCTGCAACAAAATTATGTCCCTTTGCGGAAAGGGAAGACTAAAGTGCCAAAGGACTTGGACGAAACCAAGAGTTCACTCTAGACTCCGCTCCTCCCTGACGGCATAGTGTTTGAAGGCACGCACCTAAGCCATGTTCCAACCATGAAGTTTGAAGACTCGGACCTCACTGACCGCGAGAAGTTCCTGCACCTAGAGACTAGGATCCTGATGAAGCAGAACACTGAGGGGGCAGTGATAATGTTAGAGCTGCGTAAGTGGCTGCGCAGTGTGGAGAAGGCTGGGCTACTGCATTTATTATGGATACCACCTTTCCACCATGCACCAATCATAATTTTCGTCATCAGAGAACTACTCTGCCTAGTGCATGATGGGTATCTATGGCTAAAGGAGCCTATTCCCATCACGACTGACCTCATTCACCACATTTAGCGGCTCCCCGACAAAGGAAAGGACCCCATAACCATAGCCGAAGGAAAGGGAAGTGATTTGGCCCTTACAGAAGCCATGAAGACAAAATACAAGCTGGATAAGAAGAAGAGGGGCTACACCATTTCCATCATGAAGGACAAAGGGGTGTGCGTAGCACCCCAACTCCTCGGTGGTAAAGTTATGAGGAAGTGCCACATCGATGAGGTACCGTCGCCGCACTGGTTGAGCAGTGCGAGGAGGGGGTCCAACTCAACTAGTTCGAATTCCTCTGCAAGGAATTTTTGCAGAACTGTCGTGAAGTCCAGGATCAGGTAAAACCTTCCACTACGCGTGGTTGTTGTTATCTATAATGCTCGTAGTGGGGGAACTGCCGGAGGACAGTAAATTCCCCAGTATTGATAGAGAATTACCAGAGGCTGCGAGGTACGCTTCGCTTTGGGCCACAAAGTACGCAAAACAGATTTGCAACACAAAAAATTTATGGGAGCTCATGGAGATGAGCATTTGGATGTGGATCAATTGGAGGTCGCACCTGTCATCTACGATGTACAATAGTATGCAGAGTTTTCCAGAGTTTAAATTCGACATACATAATGTATACATTAGGGCGCAAAAGGATACAACAAAGCAGTGGATGAAGCTCCCATTTATAGCCACTGATGACACCATCTTTACTGTCTTGGATACATGGCCTCCAGAATGGTGTGCCCCAGACCTGGCAGAACTTGAGAAGGCGGCAGCTCAGAAGAAGAAGGATGACGCCAAGCTGCGCGTCAAAAAATTGGCCAAAAAAAGGCGGCATGAAACAGCAGCAACTAAAGAAAAGGTAGCGCGGGAAGCAACACAGAAAGCCGTAGAGCAAAAGAAAGCCATAGAAGCAGCTACAACAGTGTAGGCGGCAAAGGCAGCAACCACGAAGGCAGATGAAGGACAATCAACATCTTCATAGGGGAAGGAGGAAGAGGAAATAGAAACAACAGAAGGGAGTGCGGACCTAGGGACCGCGTCCACACAGTTGAAGTGCCCATGCATTACAGAGAGAGCGAGACCAAGAAAGAAGTTCAAGGCCTCAAAGTTGGCCATTGACCTGATCACCTTAAGCGAAGGTGATCTCCATGACATCGACAAGACAGTCCGTGATGTCACCAATGAGGCCCTTTAGGAGTTTATGCAGGAGCACCAGACTATGTTGGGGGCCCTCAGGGCGCAACTGCAAGAGTTAAAGGTGCGGCTCCCTCAGGTGGGCACCCTTTCTACCCACCTTACAATAGGATCCTCGACAGTAGAGTAGATGCTGTGCGCACAGATGGAAAACACGATAGTGTTGCCAGAAGGGGCCCTAGTTGCAGCGAATGTGACTGATAGATTTTCGGTTAACATGTTGAAAGGCCTTGGCCTTAATTTGGCTGCCCTTCCGCGAGAGACACTGTATCAGCTACAGGATGGGATAACGACAAAGTTGCGTGCCAGGGAGAGCCGCGCGATCCAAGTTCTCAGTGAACAAAAGATCAACATGGAATAGCTCAGTTTGTAGCACAATGAATTGGTGTCGCAGAACCAACAGTTGGCGTAGGTGGTAGATGACGCTTGCCAATGCGTCCCGGAGCTGGCCATCCCAACAGATCTACCAGTAGAGGTACGATTCACAGGTTGGCAACTAGAGCCTGCGAGGCTAGAGAAGAAATGACCAAGGTTCAGCTGGAGTTGAATCTTCAGATCGCTAAGCTGTGGTTGAAGGCACGGCCTTCCACTCCCCGAGAAATCAGAGAACAGCACGCTAGCACTATCGCAGTAGGGTTGGAATAAATTGGGGGTGTAGTGCGCGACTATATCGGCATGTTGGAGCAAGCACTTGAGATCCTCATGACTTTGTAGGAGGACCCCAACATCCAGCGCCTGGAGAGAAACGTGCGAGAACTCTAGCAGAAAAAATACAGTGTCCGAGGAACTGCACAGATAGTCATCCTCACTCAGTGGCTTGCGAGGATGCAACAAGCTAAGGCACTAAAGGAGCAGGTGGACACCGCGCGAAACAAGGAGCCAGTTCTTGAAGCACATGTTCAGACATGGATTGATGAGGCCTTCACGATCATGGTGAATATTGAAGGAAATCTCATGCACATATAGGGCATGCATGCATAGATGCAGGGAAGCACGTCAGACACAGAGGTCTCAGAAGAATGGATGTAGCCGGTTCAGCAAGTAGCAGCTCAGTGCGCTGCAGACATCAGTATCGTTCAAGAATAGTTGGAGGGACTCCGCGCCAAGAACACTGCACCGAAAGAGTGACTCAAGGGTGAGTCATGATGTTTGTGTTGGGGGCCTATTGGGCATGAAATCCCGCCACAACATGTTTTGGGGCTCAAAGCCCAAGTTTTGATCTAATATTGTTGTAAAGCTCCGCAAATTACGGGCGTGGAAGTATGTTAGAGTCCTAAGGTTGTCCACCCTATTTTTGAATGTAATTTCAGCCTACCCATGGTCCACAGACCATGGAATTATATAAATAGAGCGAGGCTTTAAGTTGTAAAGAGGGATCGGATAGAGAGAAAAGTAGAAGGAAAGAGCAAGAGTCTAAGTGTGTCGTAGAGTAGGAAAAGGCTCTGTAGTTGAGTGCGCAGAGGCCTAGTAGAGCCTGCAGCTGAGTGCTTGGACCCCTACAGCTAAGTGCGTAGGGTGGAGTCAAGTTTGTAACCGAAGGAAGATAATAATAAAGAGAGGTTTTATCTTAATTCCATGTATCTGTTCTTGGGTTATTGTCTATTGATATGAATTGCAAGTATACTGTTTATTTACTGCACGCACTTGTATGAATGAATTATAATGCTAAAGAATGCTTTGCACCTACAAATAAGCTAAGCAACTAATCGTGGAATACTAGTACGACATTGGGTAATAACAGTGTTCGGCCCCCAAGTAGGGTGGCGCGAAGGCAACATCTCAGGCTGCGAAGTACGGGCAAGTGCGCGTAGTGATGTGCACACAAGATCAAACCGCGGACCACCTGAACTCATCAGAAATCCCCAAGGTGCAGAAACCTGGTTCTAGCACCCTCCCTATTACTTTGGGTGAGACCTCAATGCACGCTCCGCGGACTGTTGCCGAAAGGGACAATAGTACTGGGATTTGTTTGGCTAAGTCAACTTCAAACCTAGGTTAGGCCCATACAAGCCAACGAGAGGACACAACTTGTCATTTGGACCTCCTTTTAGCACCAGAAATGTTGATGGTGTTGGACCCACCAACATGTCAAGGGGATCTCCCTGGTAAGAAGTCCCAATTAGACCTGAGACCGTTTGGTGTAGGAGTCCTAGTAGTGGATCGTATGGTAATGCCTTGACCGTAATTTTGCACAGAGGAAAGTAAGATAACTTTGTTGGTAGCAAGGGTGTGACAGCTGTAGTGAGTCAAGGAAGGTGCATGAGAGGTTCTAACACAAGTGGGTTGAGATGAGTGCGCCCCTTGGCAACCTGTAATAGTACTCAGATGGGAAGGGAACACACAAGCAAAGATACATCACAAGTTGGAAAGCAAGTTAACTAGCAATCCAAAGTGATGGTTAAACCAATCAACACATTTCAGTAAGATTCATACATACTCATATAGAATAGTCCATACATGCATGCGTAAGAAAGAAAATACATATGCCATTTAGAGTAAACAAGATAGCTGGAATACAATACAACATATGCATGAAATGTGCTGGATCTTATTATATAAAGAAATGTAAGTTCCATTCATACAATACATCCATGCCTAACCACTAGCTCCAAATTTGGAATGTTACAACCACATCTGCCTGCTCCTCCAAAGAGATGTGCTAGCTCCGTGCAATGGAGAAGCCAAGGCCTATTACAATACAAGTCAAGCTCTCTCCAAGAAGTCTTATCAGAAGCTTGGCTGACCAAAATCCCATACAATGAGTTATGAGGGACTATTTATAGTAAATGGTGGGTTGACCCTTGACATTCCCCTTTATGACAGTTCAACTACCCTCATGAATCTTCACCTACTCTATGATTGTTACATCCAACTATTGACACTTGACTTACACTTGACATGACTTAACATTACAATGCACATGTACCCATGTGAAACAAAATGGCTTGAGAAAACCATGCTAGACATCACTCCGACTTAAACAACCATGGAAGTCCAACTCCTCAACATCCTCATGCTGATCAACAGTAACATATTGATGCGAAGATCAGTAGTCCTTGATGGTGTCTGTGTTCTCCGTGGTGACATCCGCCTGAAACCTGACTCTTGCATCCATAGCATCTCGGTACACTGCTCGGGCTCCTATGTCCAACTCGTCTGAAAGCATGCGCATCATTGTCTTCAATGTGGCCAAACCAGCTACATACTTTTGCATGATGTCTGCACTGATGGGAATGTATGGGCTGGTGGCAATGTGCATCAACTCGTCAAAGTACGAGTCAAGCTCGAGTCAGACCTGTTTCTTTGTATTCACCTGGGTGAGAGTCCCAATAGATGGGATGCATGTGTGCACACCACAGCATCCATACTCTTTAATACTCGTGCATGAGAAGCCTGTATGCTAGTGATGAACTATGGGAGCTCTTCATAGTTACAGATATGACTCCGGATACGTGCCTTCAACTCGACCAGATTGTCCCTCATCAACTTAGGCAAGTGAAGTGGGGATCCCTTGTACTTCATCGTCCATGTTTGAATGTCATAAACAGTAGCATGCAATTTCATTAGGATACGTGATCTTCTAGCACATCGCTACTGCCATCCATTGAGATGGACGACTATATTGTACACGGTACCAAACTTGGAGTACAATGCTTGCATAATTGTGTCAAGGGACAATACTTCATCTAGTATTTACTTATTCAATTCAGCTCAGGTGGACATTGTCACCAAGTCTCCTCCTTGCTTGGTTGTTTGTAGTTCCTTTTTCATTTGCTCATTCTCAGCTATTAGAAAGCGAAAACTTGAGCTAGTGGCTTCAACATACACTTTAGTTGCATCAGCCAAGGCAACTAGATGTTTGCACACATCAGTCACGATATCTCATTCCTCAACTTGTGTAGGAGATGTATGATCCTCTGGAGTTGACACTTTACGAGACTGCACAACCCTATGTTTGGATTCATCAAATGAGATGTTGTGCATCTCTTCTTCCAACTGATCACCAAGGATCTCAATGCCTCCTTGGTAATTCAAGACTTTCTCATCATCTAGATGCATTGAAGCCGGTGAGTAAACCTCTTTGTAGTGAGGCACGAGGTCGGTGTCATGTTCCAACTCTTGCTGCTCCATGTCTGCATCGAACTATTAAAGTACTCGTTCTATCTCATGAGCGTAGTCTTGCCCCTGCGATGGTTCACCCTGTGTGCCTGATGCCAGTTGTTCTGATGAATCAACTACTTTTACGGGTGCTGCTTCATCTATTTTCACATGTTTCACCCCATGTTTTATCTACTACTGTTGTGCTTCCCTCTCCTGTTTTCACAGCTCTTGTTCATTTCTAAGATTCTCCCTCAGCTCATGCAACTCCTTCTCTATTTCTTCCATTCTCTTCTTATCCCTCTACCTTCGCACCATTCGTATGCCATGCTTGTGCCTCTTTGCCTCCATAGCCATAGCTACTTTATCTACAAGTGGATCTTCTCTAAACTTGCAGCTTTGCTCCTCCTCCATGTGATCAACAATCTTCCTCTTACCTTTATCACGCACTGGTATGCTTGCCTCTGCTGCCACTGCTGCTACTGGTGCTCTCTGTGATGCTACTTCATGTTGCTTCACTAACCACTCCACAGTGAAGCTGACCTATTCATTGGGTCTGGAGAAACTGTAGCAATATCTCCATGGGTCCTCCTTGGCCCAATGAAATGCCTCGTGGATCCAGTTGAACTGAACTCTCATGCAGTTGTCTTTCACAATGCAATGTGGGTGATACAGATTTTAGCTTTGGAGGTCAAGTGGGTACTTCCTCATCTCTTCCACTTCGAGTTCCACTTGTTTGATACTCCGGATCTCATACAACCCAATCCGCAACCGAAGAGCAAGCCAAGGTGCCTTCTTCTTCTGATGCAGTCTAGTTGTCAATCCTTCTGAGATGTGATATGCTACATCCTGCATGACAAGTGCGTCCAAGGAAAACTTCGGTAGAACATGTGGAGGCTTCTCCGCACTGAACATTCGGATGAAGGTTCCAGACGGTGAGGCATACCAATCAGAAATGCCTAACCATGCCTCCATTTCTTCCTTTGACATGCAAGGTGGATCCTATTCAAACATCATCTTGTATACAGGGGCGACAAAATGATCAGATAGTCGTGTGATTACTCCTTTGAAGCTACATTCAGACAACGACTTGAAATATGTGTTCACAACAGTCTTCGATGGTGAACATACCCACTCCAAACCTGGGAACTCCTGTCAGGCAGAAAATGCATCTAAGATGTAGGCAGACATGTAAATCTCGGCATGCGTACCTTTGGGTGAATGTCGAGCCTTATTACTTGTTCCTTTAGCTGATGAGCCAATATGTCGAATCAGTTACATGGTTTTCCTTCTCTTGTCACTTGGTCCAATGGAATCACCCAACTCTATGGGAAGGTTTCCATGCTTTCTTGGCCATACAGTCGACAAGAAAATATGACCAAGTATTGGTATGCCTTCCTCAGTGTCTTCGTCTTGTATATCTGGTTGAGTGTCAACCTGAATTGAGCCAACTCCTTTACCCAATCCTTCAGAATGTCTCTAGAGTTAGTACTATTGTTGGGTTAGCAAAGTGGAGTCTTCATGAAAATCTTGGGCTCTGAGATATGATACATATCATCATAATCTCGTGCCCAGAAGGTTGCAAGCTTCGTCCCACTAACACTGCTCAAGGTCATTGTCTTGGGATCAGTGTGAGAGACGATCCAGTGTATCATTTTCGTGCATGGGAATGCGGGGTATCTGCATGCAATCCGGTACAGGCCGGACTTGTGAATGTTCATGTACACTTGATGGTATTCGAGGCATTCCTCAAAAGTGCCTACAAATGTTTCATTGACCTCTTTCCACTTTAGTTTGATGTCCCTGTCTAGATACAACTTTGTATCTTCATAGATTGGTAGACTAGAGGACACTCGCTCAACTGCTGCTCCAGCTGCATTTCCATCAGTGTCCTGTGATCCTGTTCTCTTGGAAGCCATTGATCTGGTACTGCTAAGAGATGGATGAACACCTGAAAGATTTGGAGACAAGCAACATGCATGGCAAGAAATATGTTAGTGAAAACCAAAGCAAATTTGAGGAATGACACAGCACATACCTGGGAAATTGATAGGAAAGATTGTGCAATTTCTTCTGGGAGGCTGGGTGACTGGCTACCAGAATTGCGAAAAGGCAGTCTGGGTTGTCTCGGAGGCAAGACTGGCAATTGGGATTGCGTAATTCCAACTGGGAGTGACTGCAGGCTCAGGGACTACATTACACAATTTTCTAGGCCATCAATCACTGTCCCTCATAAATGCGCAAAAGAGTCCTAGAGGACAGTGCTGGGCAGAAATGCACATTTCTAGTGAGGAAGGCAGAAACTTCCTTCCCCAAATTGTGCAATGTTGTCTCAGTGAAGGCAGAGTCCGGGCCATGGTTGGCCCGACTCGATGACGAGGAACTGAAGGAAAATATGACAGTGAATGCATGGCGACACTAAGTGAAAGAAGAAGTGATTAACAGTGCATGCAAACATGAATGACAGATTCAATAAACAGATTAACATGCATGTGAGTGAAGCGAGTCGTCGAATCGGTGACCATTTGTGCAAAACAGTTTCATGCATGCAACAACAATGAGATAGTAACGAAAACTGAAATAGAGCTAGGAGAAGCTAGTATACATCTAAATGATAGCAAGCGTTCAAAGAAATCAAGAAAACAACACTCACACAAGCGAATACACAAAAAGTGACAGAAATGCTGGAAAAGACAAGTTGAGGCCACTAACCCATGAATAGCTGAGCCGAATGTATCGAAGAGTCTTGGATGTGTTGTGGGGTGTTAGAGCTCCAAGATCAATTTGAAAGAATGAACTCTAATGTATTGAATAAATAAGTTTGGTCTCGTGACGCGCATGCCACAAATCAAGGAAAAAGAGACACTTAGAGGGAAGTTTCTAAATGAACTTTACATGTAACCTCCGACTGCTAAAAACATATCTCTGAATCATGGGATTCCTTTTGCATGTTTCCTTTTTCTATTCCAGGAAAAATCAAGCCATGCATACGAGTCAAGTTTCCTTACTCCCGGGTAGAACTAGTCAACCAAACTGCTCATGCATGCAACTCCTCAATTGCTTGAAGGAAATGCGCATTTATGGCTGGGATTTGAGCTGGATGCCCAGGAGATTTGCGCAATTTCTAGCCAGAGCAGCTGATTGCTGCCCAGATTTGCGCAAAGTTTGGGTTGATCAGCCCTGCTGGGGAAAATTGTGCAATTTTCACTGGGAGTGTTGACTGGAAGAATTGTGCAATTCTGGAGCCTAGTAGGCTGCCAGTCAGGATTGCACAATTTCTGGAGGGAAGGATGGCTTCCCTCCAGAAATGTGCAATTTCTTGGGGGAGTTGCTTAGCCTATAGCTGGACCAAGTCCGAGTGATCAGCCTATGAGGGGAATGCATCAAGATGTGATCGACAGGCTGCCTTTGTGCAAGAAAAACCCTGAAGCTTGTGTACTTAACAAAGCAAGACAAGGTGCGGTGAAAGGTTGGTAGGGAGGCTCCAAAGCGAACCTAAGGAAAAAGTTTGGAGGGTGGTTGTAGCTTCTACAACAGTAACTTGAGTTGACTTTGAATATCTACCCATGGTCCATAGACCATGGGATTATAGATATAGGTGTGTCTTAGGAATGTCTAAGGCAATTAAGAAGAAGTCTAGTGCAAAAGTAGATGTCTTAGAGGAGGAAGAGGCTCTGTAGCTGAGTGCATAGATGCCTAGGGTAGATTCTGCAGCTGAGTGTGTGGACCCCTGCGGCTCAATCCGCAGGGAATTTTTGCATCTGTAAGATTAACTAAATATCAATAAAGAATATTGTTGCATAAATTCTTGTGTTTTATCTATTATCTTCTGTTATGTATGAATGCACTTTATGCTGTGATGAATAATGGTTTTATGAAATAATGATGTATTGATGTGCGACTTTACTTGTTCTACATTGTTATCTGAACGCAATTAATGTTAAGTGATTATGCAAATATTATACACTTTCTATTAAAGTTATCCAACACTTAAGTGGATCTGAGCAAATAATGGTCTAAGGGTAATCTAAAGTGCATGTAAGTAGCTAATTGACCTGTTTAGGGTCCGCAAAAGCCAATCGTAGACCTTCACAAAGGTCTAGAGGCCGATTGGAGGAAGTTACAACAATAGGCTACAGGAGTATAGAGGTCTGCGTGAAGGCAGATCTAGGTCACCAAAAGGACATCACACTGATCTCTGGGTGCGGAAACTTGGTTCCAACATCCCCCCATACTACTTCGGGTGAGACTTCAATCCGCGCACTGCGGATTGATGCCGAAAGGGCTAGTAGTGTAGGGATTTGTTTGGCACAACTAACTCTGAACCTGGGTCAAGACCCCCTAAGCCAACAATGATTATGTTCTCTAAGAATATCATATATTTCTTACTTTTCGAATCTTGATAGAAGTTACAATAGTCTTTAAGTGAAGGTATTTTGGAAGTGATTTCTTTCGTAAGCTTTGATTGACTATTTGGGAGTCTCCGAAAATAGTTATGTTTTGAATCCTTTGATTTTTGGCTGGAGTCAACCATTGATATAAGACATAAGTTCATGTCTGGTTATTTTATCTCTTCCGTATCCCCCAGAAAAGGTTAATACTATCTTTTCACTGGGGCTAAGGATCTCCTAATCCTACCAGCCCTAAAAATTACATTAAAAGATAAATAACATAATAATAATTAGAATAAAAAATAAACTTAAAAATTTATATTTAAAAATAAAAAATGAAAAAAATACGTCGAAAACATTTTTTTAATTAAAAACAAAAATTGTACGAAGAGCTACTAATAAATAATTAAAATAGAACAAAATCAAAAATAGTGAAAGGGTTAGGGGTCGATGCCCAACATCACACCTACCTTATTGTGAATCCAAGCAATGACATATGGCCTGAGGGGTGATGACAGTCTGTCGTTGCCCCAACAACCCCCCTTTTATTTTTTCTAAAATAAAGGGTCCCTCATATAAAATTTTGGAAATATCACCTTTCTTTGCATTTCTATTCCTATTTTTAATGATTTTTCGATTTCTTATTTTGTCATTTTCGAGATTTCCATTATCTTCATCTCGTCAAGATGTTTCCAAATATATAAAATAAATTTGTTATGTTTGAAATTTAATTTTTTATTATTTTATATATCTTTATTTTTAATTAATTTTCATAGTTTGCATGTCGGGTTAACAAATTTAGTTTGATATGTAACATTTTAACCTCCATACCATACATGCCTCACACATGCCCATACACCCCTGCCACACTCCATACAAAACAATCAATTTGAACAACATTGAGTTCATTAAACAATATAAGCACCAATAAGTTGATTTATCCCCCATGCATGTGAGATTATTCTTAATAATTCAACAATTTGCACTAACAATTCTACAAATTTTCCCACGCACTGTTACAGGACTCCAACTTCCGGAGCGAATATCTCAAGCTACAAGGCACGAAATTAGGCCTAGGATAGCTCGTTGGAAAGAGGAAATTGAGGAAAATAATATTGAATCATTTATTTAAAAAAAAAAAAAAACAATCTAACCTACCCATAAATTTAGTAGAAAAAGGGTCATGTTTTTTTTTATTAAAATTGATTTTCTGGGTTATTTTTTAAGAATAAAATTGGATGTTGAAACTTTTTGTTGCTCTAATCTCATCGATTCATTATCTATCTATCATAATTGCAACAACACAAAATGATTTGGCTTAGATTTGGGGATTTCTTGCTAATTTATAGGAATCAATTTTTCTTTTAATAATTAATTTTGGATTGAAATTTTTGCTTTAAGTTTTAATATATTTTTTTAATAATAGTTTTTTAAATGTTTTATGCAAAAATTGTAGAAATTGTTACCCCTTGGAGCTCGGGAATTATGGATTGGAATTGCAGATGGGAAAGAAAGGATTGTTCAAAATCCCAAGAAATCAAAAATCATATTTTCTTGAAGTTGTCAAGAAACAAAGGTTTTTTTTTTTTTAATTGTGCTCTCTAATTATAAAAAGAGGTTCTGTGGAAGATATTGGGGGAGGCTGTACGAAAGAAGAAAGAATTGATATTATTATGGGTTATTTTTTCTCAAATCACAATCCCAAGAGGATTGGAAATTATTTCACTTTAAAACTCTGGTTTTATAATCAATATTTTACGGTCAGTTTTGAAGACCCATCAAGTATTGATATTTATTGAATGACGTGATATGAGTACTGTATGATCTTTTAATTGTTTAAAATAAATTGATGGTATTTTCCTCTATCATTTTTCTTTATATTGATACCTGTTGAATGTTGGAATGTGCTTATGTCCTTTCTTTTGAAATGGTGTAGTACATACTGTGTTGAGTTATTTTATTAACACCAATTTTTTATTTGTTTAATATGAGTGAATTGACATTCATTTTTTATATTCAAAGAGATATTTTATTAATATTTCTCTCATTATCGAGATAGATTTATTTTCTGTCATTTAGATTAATTTCATTATATGTAAATAAACATTAAAAATCACAAAAATATAATCAATTTTTCATAAGCTCTTTAAAGCAGAACCCAAATATTCATTTAAGTGGCTGACTGGACCTATATTCTAGTCAAAGTTTTCACCAATTGAAACATTTGTAGTATTTCCTTTAAGTGCTACATTTGGGTGATTTCCTCATCCCCTGTCCTTAAGATTACCCAAGCAGATCCATTCATACACCACATAATTGTATGGTTGTTAATATTTACTTGTAAGTATCTAGGACGATTAGATTATATTATTTTTCTTTTAATTTAATTTTATGTATATAGCCACACCAAATCAGAAGGGTTCTAATTGGGACCTCGATCGGGCTAATACTCACTCATTGCAGGAGGAATTTTTCACTCAATCGGGCCTTTGTTCTAGAGAGTATATAGCCACACCAAATCAGAAGGGGTCTAATTGGGACCTCGATCGGGCTAATACTCACTCATTGCAGGAGGAATTTTTTCACTTGTCAACACAGTCATTACCCCATTCCTTGTTGTTTGCACTCATATCAAGGTGAGGGAAATGTTGGGCATAACACCCGGACCCTTTCATTGTTTGCAATTTTTTTATTTCTTTAAAGCTTTTGTTTTTAAATTTTTTGTTTTTTAGTTTTATTTTCTTCCTTTTTTTCAGTGTTATTTATTTTATTTCATTTTTTATTTTATTCCTTTTTTAATTTAAATTTTTTTATTTTTTTGGGTTTTAAGGGTAACTCTTTTGTTTTCAACCTTTTTTTTTTTTTTTAATTTAGTATTTAAGGTTTTTCCCCTTTTAAAAATTGTTGTTTCCTTTAGTTTTTAAGAAAAAGAAAAAAAAAATCCAGTGGTGGCAGGAGGGGAGGGATGCTATATGACCTCGAGAAAACAAAGATGGTATGGGGTCTTAGAATAATGACAAATACATTATTGAGGTGTATTCTCAGCTACAAGAGGTCTATATAGAAATAGTTATTAAAGCCTCCTCACTCTCTATTCTAGGGGATTCTCTCTTATTAATACAACACGTGATGAAAGAAATTATCCGAAAAGATAGGGCATTGGATCATATAATGAAACAAATTTGGGACAAATAGGAAAGACTTGGAATCGTTAACATTATTCCATGTGTCTAGGGAGTTCAACAAGGAGGCATACAAAAGTGAAAATGAGGGTTATCAACTTGAAATGGGTAATCTGGTTATCAATGGGAAACCCAATTTTTCTCAAATTCCTTGAGTTATTATGCATCATAATCAAATAGGAAATAAACCTTTGGGAACCTACCATAAGACAATAAATAGTGGAAGAACTAAAAAACTAAGGAGGAACCAAATCCATGTGACTATCCCATAATCAAATCGAGGAAAAATCAATATAGCACCGAGTATGAGACGAATCAAATGTACAGAGAAGATTCCAAAGGCCTCCACATTCAAGTGGCTTTGCATTACACAGACTGGTAAATTATTAATGTATGAAGATAAGAATGGAAAGTTATCCCAATATGGTATCATATTCCATTGACCCCCATGCTCCACAATGCGAGTTCACAACTAGAGTAAAATAGAATGACACAATCCTAGGAAGTCATAGGCCCAAAGAAATTTTCGACTTGGAAGATCTACCCGATATTGGATGTGCATGTTGTTAATGAAATATTATGAAGTCAGAAGGTAATCCCTCGTGTGGGATTTTTTCCCTAGGCTCCCCACACTTCTGTTTTTTGACATATAGCAATTTGAACTGCAGTAAGATTCCATCCAGGGCATGCATTTGGAAAAGAAAGCAAGTTTCTAGATTGCATCAATGACGAACCTTGATCACCTCCCTTGAAAATTTAACATGAATTGGCAAGAGATCCCCCCACTCAAAAGCAATGGGAGGAGGCGTATAAGTGGTTGTGTGCAAAAAAATCAATTCAAAATATCATTGACATTGGTCGCATAGTTATTCCCTATCTCTCCCTTGCTAACTCCTCCACTGTGCTGGGGAAACTACCATGAACTGATGCTCATAGCTTGCTGATTAAAAATCCATCTCACAGAATCCCCTTGGGTAAAGTATTGTCAGGGGATGAAAAGTTTAGTTTTAATTGCAGAAGGATACCTCCCCTTCTCCTGTCTTTTCAGAGCACCAAGGCATAATTAGGAAAGTGCAAACAAGTAAACGTAAGTCCAATAAAGAACAAGATTTGGAGAGTCATTGGGAGTTATACCTGAATGGACTCTAAAAGTGGGAAAGCTAGAGTGATTTGGAAATCAACACATAAAATTAATGAAGACAAGAAGAAGGTATTGGTGCAGTGGTTGGTAAGGAAAATGGTCGCCATATGAATTGATTTCTTAACTCTAAACCTGCAAATTAGTTAACAAACAACTATAATTGCATCCTTAATGGATAAGCAACAGAAAATGGAAACTCATTTAGCAAATCAGGGTAATGAAATGGTAGCTCTGCATAAAAAAAATGAGGAATTGTAGTTGAAGTTTGTGGAGTTGCAAGCAAAATTGAGAAGAATGGAGGATTGTCAAAATGCATCCACCAGCTCCAACACTCCATGACTAGATAAGTTGTTAGATTTGAATGATCTTGCCCAACACATGGGAGGTCTCATCTTCATTTCCAATTAGTGGAAAATTGAGTTGTAAATTTTATGTCTTATGGGGGGAATTATGTGTGAGGTATTGGTGGGCTCCAGTATTGTAGCAATAATGCTACAACTCCTGAGGCTTCCTATCTCTAATTTTATCAACCCGGTAGTTCGTACAAACTTGGAAGCGACGGTGCTGTATGCACAAGTACTAGCTCTTGTCGCAGCTGTCACTTGGTCAGCTGGCACAAGTCCGCTAGGGCTCAAGCCAACTTCTATATGCTCTCAGAAGAAGCGTTCTAAATGATGGACGAAGGCTATCTCAAAGGAAATTAATCTACTTTGCAAAAATGAACTGAAAGCCAACCAAAACATGGAAACCCTAGTAAACCCTAATCTGACTAGCTTAATCTCTATGATGAAATGGTGGGAGTGCAAATGTCTAAGAATGATGCCATTGCTGCTAGTGATATGAAATGCATGAACTTAAACTACTTCCATTGAAAATAACATTGTTTTTGTATTTTTGCTTAAGTGGTTGGAGTGATTATGATTTTGTTTCTTATTAGGGTTTGGCTGTGCAGAGGTGGTGCGAAGGGAGAGAAAGCTTGGGAAAGGTCAGGAGAGCTAGGAGAGGTCCCAGGGGATCCCTAGCATCAGTCCACAGAAGTCCACAACGTTCAGGTGCTCGGCAACCGAGTTTGCAGGCTTCTACAGGATGTCTACAGGGGATCCTACAGGAAACTCAGGAATTCTACAGGAAGTCTGCTAACTTCTACAGGATTTTCTACCGTGGGAGTTTTGGGTGATGGTGAAGTGATGGAGCGGTATGGGTGGATAGGTAAGATGGAGATGGAGCTTGTGATGGCTCAGGGGCAGAGAAATAAGATGGAGAAAGAGTGCATGAAGTTGGTTGGTGGATAGAAGGATGGAAGCAACGAAAGGTCAAGAAAATGGAGCTACGTGGGCAATGGAAGAGTTGGAAGGTAAACGAGCTGAACAGAGGTCGAGTAGGTGGCTTTAGGCGTGGTTAAGAAGAAGAAGAAGGAAATGGAATGATACTGAGCAGTGTAAATAAAACAAATTGCTTATGTCTTGCACCAAAAACGAGAATCCATTAACCTGTGCTACCTGTGCTATTAAACCAATGAACAGCAATGTAAATCGTGAAGAGAAGTCGTGCATGGAGTTGGAATGAAGAAGTATGGCTCAAGATCAGAGTGCATGGATGGATCTATAATTAAAATGACTGTGTTGCAGCTTGTATGAAAGTTAAAAAACTGCGTTTTTTTGGTGGTTGGTACAGACTGCACCCCAATCTGTAAACAGAGATGGCATTGAAGGCACTATCAACCTTTTCTTGGAGCTCCAATGAATTACAATCCTCCTATTCTAATCTAAGCAAATGAAAGAGATTTAACCACACGCTAATCCTACTCAATCTCATGAAAGAAATCAAATCAGCAGACTGTGTTCTTGAAATGCATGTCAAAACAAAGAAACAAAGTGCTGAAAAGAAAGGCAAATAACACTACAAAGAAGAGGAGGTATATTGCTCTCAGGTTGGGCCCTAACCTGAGAGCTATAGCTCCCTTAAAAGCTCAGAATTAGATCCAAATCTGCTTGCCTTTATTCATAATCAAGAGTCTAATGTCATGCCAAAACTGGCTTACAAAAACAAACACCGAGCTGTAGCTCGTGCTCAGAAATTACAATATTAGTTCAAAAGTTCAAAAAGCTCCTATCAAAGGCTACGGCCTTCATATTTATACACAATGAAGATCAAGCTGGCTTCCTCCATTCGTGGAGCTTGGCTGTCCGACTGAAAGTCAAACTGCTGATCCTGTAGAATCCGTTGGCTGCCTTTAAGCTCGGTGGGGAGAGCTGTTGGAGCTCGGAGTTAAGGTGAAAATTATGAGGAAGGTCATCAAGACTGTGGACAACCTCCCTATGAACCCGCAATGTCACCTTTGTTGTCTCCTTGTCTCCATTTGCGTGGTCTTTTGCTCTCTTTAATGCCAAAAACCTGAAATCATCATGTATTAGCCACATAGATATAATGCCTGCCCTTCTTCCTACAAATAACACGAACATACTAAGAAATGAATGCATAAGTGATAAAAGATGAATGGTTGAGCAAGGTAAGTAGGCCAAATGAGCCCAAATTGTACCAAAAATTGGGGCTCATCATCACCCCCCAGCTAAAATATTTGCTCATCCTTGAGCAACTTTGCTCCAGCTCCTTGTCCTTGGCCGAGAACTAGGGCCCGGAACATGCTATTCCCTTCCTGTTCTTGGTGGCCCTGCCTCTTCGGCCCCTGGCAGTGGCGAGGGTGGCGCTTCTTCCCTCTTTTCTGTTTCCTTGAGCCGGGCTTCGGAAGCCGATTGGCCTATCCTTCGTGTCCAAGTAGTTATTTTTGCGCTTCCCCTCTCGGGGGTGGCCGATGTTTTAGAGGGGTATCTCTCACTGGGTGAAGTAGGGACACCCCCTAAAATGGTTTGGCTGCTAGGTGGAGGCTGCGGCTTGCCCGTTTTTATTCTCTTACTTCTCCTGGCTTCAAAAGGTAGAGGGATCTCCCTCTCTCTCTTCTCCTTTGGCTTTGGAGGTGTACTGAGGGCAGCCAACACAACTGCTGCCTCTCTCTCACGAATATCAGCCTTCTTCTCCTTGGGTTTCACTTTGTCAGGGCTTCCTGTAGAAGACCCCTTTCCAATAATTTTCGGGCTTCCTGTAGAAGACCCTTTTTCTGTTTTCGGGCTTCCTGTAGAAGCCTGTTTCTGCTTTCCTGTAGACACAGGTGTCACCACCTTTGCTTGCTTTGCTACATGGGTTTTGCTTTTTGGTTTGGTTGCGGGTGCTGATGAGGTACTTGGGTTGATGTGGACCATCTCAGCTTTGTCCGTTCTGCTCTGCAACCTCTTCTCTCTTGCTGACAAGATGGGTGTGTCACCTTTTTCTTTGTCATCCTTTTTCTCATGCTTCTTCTTTTGTTCTTTCTTCTGCACTGTGGTCGAGGTCTTCTGGCCTGTTTCCTTCTTTCCCTCGACCATTGATTCTTTTTCCTCACTGCTGGAGGAACCACTTTCTTCAGTCAGCATCCTTATGTCTCTGTCTCTTGTCAAATTCCTAAATGCTTCCCATGAGAGGGGAACCTTCTATGAATGAAGCGCATCCTCCACAAGAAGTTTGATCAATCCATGGTGGGCTACCTGATCTGGTATGCCTTCTTTTAGCTTTGTGGCACACTCAATTAGAGACTGTAGCAGGAAATAAGGGATGCTCAGTTTCTTTTCTACAGGAAGATCAATCCGGTGCCTCAATTCAGTGAGAAACCGAAAGTGATACCCGTACACGATGCTATAATGGCCTTCACAGGTTATATACTTCATGATCTGTAGGCTAACTTCATTCCATGGTGGCAGCAAACTGGTTCTACGCACCCCATTTTTGTCCTTCGAGAATTCCTCCTCAGGTGGAAATAATTCTTTCTTGGCCTGCTGGCTCAACTTCCTTTCTTCCTTATCCCATGGCAAACCCATTGGAAGTTCAGTAATTCGACTGATATATTGCGGGGTGAGCTTGAGGCTTAGGCCCCTGAAGTTCACTGTGGCCAGTGTATTGGATTTCGGCCTCAGAGCCTGCAAAAATTGTTCTGCCACTTCATCGTCGTAACCCTGCAATTTGTCACAAAAAGATATCCATTGAACCCGTGTGAAGAGCTCCACCACCTCCTGGTTTTCCCTTAACTTGGTTGAATCAGTGGGTTCTCGTCTAATAAACCCACCCGGCATGATAAAACAGTTTCCTTAACCAGAGGTGGTGATTGTGGAAGAAATTTGGTCTACTGAGACAGAGCGTAGAATTACGCTTCTGTCATGCACATAATCCATAAAACTTATCCCTGAGGAACTTAACACAGTTTAATTACCCTGACATCCTGTAGAATGACAATATAGGCACAACAAACAACAATTTCACCACTTTTCTATGACCAGACTGTGGACGACGATTCTGCCACCTTTAAAAACCAGTTGCATGAAGAGTTCAGGGTTACCTTTTTAATCTGCCACCTTTTTACGTGAGGCACTCGCCTTCCTATAGAAACTGCATTCCTGTAGAAGCAGCGTGCGATTTTCGGGAAAGACTGCAGTTGGTCTGCGCTCTGGGTGTGCTTCACAAGCGTTCTGATAGCCAAAGGCTCGGCGTATCGAACTGCAGAAAGATCAGGATAGCCACTCGAGTTCAAAACGGTGGTTGATAAATGCATGAGGGCAATCTAGCCGATTAGATTTTGAATCGGCGGGATCCGTGGCGCGGGGGTGAGCTGTCCCCGCCGGACCGTTGGGCAACATCATCCCATCATTTGCCTGCGAGTTCCCTTGCTGCCGCATCAATTCCCGCAGATCTGCCGCCACCTCTTCTGTTAAACTCGTTTTTTTCCCGACGGGATTGCTCTCACGTGCATGCTGCCCATTCTTTTTGTCATGGCCGCCACCCAAACATCCAACTAGACCATTAACTGGCCGACGTGGCCGGCCAAATGGCCATACGGCCACTCAACCCATTCACCTTTACACTTTGCAATCAATTCAAAGTAAAATTCATGCAATCTGATGGAAGGAAGGGTCGAGACACTTACCTGCGCGGCTGCACACAATGTTTCGGTTTTTTGGACGCTGATGAGTGGATTTACCTATTGCTGGCGAACTTACACAGGCCCGGAGGTTCATGTTTACAGGCTGCCGACGATGGATTGGACGCTTTGGTTGCATGCGCCTGCGTTTCATTGCATATGGCCGGCGCTGTGAATGGTATCCACTCTAGCGGGCTTAACTGTTACAGGACTCCCGCGGGATGTCTTGTAACAGTTCTTCCTCCTTGGGTGCATGGTGCACGACGAAGGATCTGGCCTCACGATCACGCTCCCAGAGCTTCTGGATGACTAGGATGAATATGGTGTGAGATCTCCAGCGTTTTTTCATTTAAAATTTGCTTTTTCTTGAGAACTCATCGATCTGCTTTGCTGGTGCAGGTAACTTCGTTGCATGTCGACAAGGATGGCAGGACGAGGTGACAACAATGTGCAAGGGAGATAGCAATAGCTTGCATGCGTCCAACCGATCCTTAGTCGTTAGATCTCCTCACAAAATGGATTCTGGGCTGTTCTGAGCTTCTACAGGAAGTTTCCTGTAGAAATACAGAGCTTCCTGTAGAAAGGTTGCATTTCCTGTAGAGAGTCTGCACCTTCCTGTAGAAAATCTGCATCCTCCTGTAGAAAATCTGTGTCTTCCTGTAGAAGACTCAAGCTGTAATAAAATTGCACATACCTTGGAGAAAATGAGTATTATTGGAGGAGGTGCTGGTGAGGTGTCCTGACTGCATGATAAGGACCCTTGGCTTTGAGTTGAGAGGCTCCCTCTCCTCCATAGAACACCTGCAATCTGCATGCAATTTCACATGATAAACTTGTTGTCTTTGTCTTTCTTGTTTTTTTCTTTTTTCTTTTTCTTCTTCTCTTTTTTTTTTTGAAAGATAACAGGGGCGCCTCAATGAGGTTTTCACCCTTGCCATCTTCCCTGAGCGCCTAAGAAAGGTTTTCACTCAAGGATATTTTCCAAATTTTCTCTCTTTTTTTTTGAAAGACAATAGGGGCGCCTCAATGAGGTTTTCACCCCTACCACCTGCCTTGGGCGCCTCAGAAAGGTTTTCACCCAAGGATCTTTATTATTTATTTTTATTTTTTATTTTTTATTTTTATTTTTAGATTCTTCAGGGTATGCCCAAGGCAGAGGCAGAACCCTTCTCTATGACCAACACTGCCTTCTCCATAGTTTTGATGAACTCTTGTCATGAGAGAGGCTTCCTGTAGATCTTTAATCGATGCCCATTGACAAGCATGGGGATGGCTTCCTCATCAATGGTCCGAGTAAGAACAGATCCATTGTCATGACATTTTTCCACTGAATATGGCCCTAGCCATCTGGTTCTCAGCTTCCCCTTGAAATCTTTGTATCTGGAGTCATACAACAAAGCCCAATCTCCCGGCTGAAATTGCTTGTCATGGAGATGTTGGTCATGCCACACCTTTCTCTGAAGTTGAACCACTTCTGAGTGAAGGAGGGCCTGCATTCGGTGCTCATCCAGTCCATTCAGCTGCAATAACCTTTCTTGTTGTGCATGGCTGAGATCTAGGTCCAACTGAGCTGCCATCCTCAACGTGTTGTATTCAAATTCAATGGACAACAAAGCTTTCTTCCCATAGACCAACTCATAAGGTGTGAAGCCGGTGGTGGTCTTCCAAGTGGTGTTGTAAGCCCATGTGGCTTCAACTAGGCGATCTGCCCAGTCCTTTCTGCTGCTGCTCACCACCTTAGTCAAGATCCCTTCTAATGCTCTATTGGTGACTTCCACCTGCCCATTTGCTTGAGGGTGATAGGGGGTGGAAGTCCTATGCTTGATCTTGTGATGAGCTAGTAGATCTTCAACCAGGTTGGAGGTGAACTGGCTCCCTTGAGCGGTGACCAGCTCTCTTGGATGGCCAAACTTATAGAAGATGTTTTCTCTTAGGAACTCGGCCACCTTTTCTTATGTTGCTGCTTTGATTGCTTTGGTCTCTGCCCACTTTGTCAGGTAGTCAATGCACACAATGATGTAAGACCTTTGCCTCGAAGGAGGGTTGATTGGGCCCACAAAGTCCATACCCCACTTCTCAAATGGCTTAAGAGTCACCTGAGGTTGGAGAGGCATCTCATCCCTTTGGGTCGGTTTCCCCATTCTTTGGCATTGGTCACACTGGCTGACATATCTTCTGACATCTTGATGAAGTGTGGGCCAATAGTAGCCTGCCTGCAGGATTTTGAAGGCAGTTCTCTTTGCTGCAAAATGTCCTCCATAAGGCCCATCATGACAGGTGAGGAGGATATCAAAGAATTCCTCCTCCCTTACACAACGCCTTAAGACCTGATCGGGGCCAAGCTTGAACAGATTGCCCCCGATCCAAGTAAATGAGGCACTTTTTCTGATGATTCTGCTCTTCTCTCTTGAAGATAGGTGCGGAGGGAACTGTGCTAAAACAAGGTAGTTTGCTATATCCGCAAACCATGGAGAGAGTACTGAAATAGAAAACAGATGTTCATCGGGCATCTGGTCATCCACTGTTCCATCCTCATCTGCAGACAAATCCAATCTAGATAAAAAGTCAGCAACAACATTTTCTCTACCTGGTTTGTCAACAATGGTCAAATCAAACTGCTGCAATAAAAGTAACCATCTAATAATACGAGCATTCACATCTGGTTTATTCATTAAATATCTAATTGCAGCATGGTCTGTATGTACAAAGGTTTGATAGCCAGTGATATAATGTCGGAACTTGTTCAGTGCATGGACCACAGCCAAGAATTCCTTCTCGGTTACAGTGTAATTCAGCTCAACTTTGGACAAGTTTTTGCTAACAAAGTAAATGGCATATGGAAGTTTTTGCTCAACTTGTCCTAAAGCTGCACCTATGGCTTTGTTCGAGGCATCAGTGTGGATGTGGAAAGGTAGGGCCCAGTTTGGACCTCTCAGGATTGGGGCTGACACCAACTTGTCCTTCAATTCATTCAAAGCCCTCTGACAATCATCAGTCCATTTAAACTCCACATCTTTTGCCAACAGGCCAAACAATGGCGAGGCTAGCTTGCTGAAGTATTTAATGAATCTCCGGTAATATCCTGCTAATCCCAAGAAACTCCGAACATCCCTTACCTTTTGAGGAGGTGGAACCTTCTTGATGAGAGCAATTTTGTTAGGATCCACCTGTAACCCTTGGCAAGAAATGGTATGGCCTAGCACGGTCCCTTCAGTCATTAGGAATTCACATTTTTCAGGACTAAGGGACAAGTTCATCTCAATGCATTTGGTTAGGACTTTTCCCAGATTGGACAATGCTTCCTGGAAGTTGGCCCCATAAGGAGTAAAGTCATCCATATAGATTTCCACTGCATCATGGACCAGCTCCGAGAAGATGCTTATGACAGCTCTCTGGAAGGTAGCAGGAGCATTGCATAGCCCAAAGGGAAGGACTCGGTAGGCAAAGGTGCCCCAAGGACAAGTGAAGGTGGTCTTATCTTGGTTTTCCGGGCTGATTTGGATTTGGTTATACCCGCTAAACCCATCCAGGAAAGAGAAGAACTTCTTTCCTGCCAGCCCATCCAACACTTGATCTATGAAAGGTAGAGGGAAATGGTCTTTCTTGGTAGCTTTGTTCAGTTCTCGGTAGTCCACACAGATTCTCCATTCCCCATTTTTCTTGGGAACCAACACCAGAGGGGACACCCATTCACTATCTGAGATGGGGTAGATGAATCCAGAATCCAACAGTTTTTGCAATTCTTCCTCGACAATGTCCTTAAGGGCTGGATTCATTCTCCTCTGGGGTTGCCTAACCGGCTTACAATCCTCTTTGATGTATATGTGATGGGTACATACCGAAGGATGGACTCCTTTCATCTCCTTATAGCTCCAAGCAAAAGCATCTAGGTGACTGGCCAACAGGCTACACAGCTCCTTTTCCTGGGAAGGGGATAGGGAGGAGCTGATCTTTAACGTTCTCTCAGGGTCGAACTCCACATTCTTGACTCTGGGAGTGACAGGGTTGGTTGTACAAAGATCCACTAAGGTGCTAGCTTGGGCATCCTCCACCAATTTCTCTAAGGATAGTGCACTGGAAGGTGGATTCTGGATCAAGGTCTCGATCAAGTCATCCTCGGTTGGGGGGTCTCTTCTAGTGGTATGTAGGGTGCACAGAGGTGCTGAGTACACCTCGTCTTCCTCTCCTTCCTCCAACCAGAGTGGTAAGTCATGCTCTAAGGAGGGTTGGGCAGGAGGGTATAGGACTAGCTGCTTGGACATAGGACCATTTTTGATGGTCATATTTCCTGCACGGCAACTTATGTAAGCATCTGCAGTGGCTAACCAAGGCCTTCCCAAAATGAGAGGATATCCAGTAAGCTTTTCCTTGGGTTGCAGAACCAAGAAATCTGCAGGGTATTCCCAAGAGTCGATAGAGACCAAGACATCCTCCACAATCCCTTCGGGAGTCACAGTGGAGCGATCTACTAATTGCAGTACTGTCGAGGTCTTCCTCAAGGAACCCTGAAGATTGAGTTTGAGCATGGTATCCCTGGTCATCACATTAATGGCAGCCCCCAGATCAATCAAGGTGTGTGGTATGATGGTGCCATTGATGTGGACATCTACTACAGGACTTCCAGGATCTAGGTACTTTGGGCAGATGACTTGTCCTAACATAAGGTCAGACAGTTGTCCTATGACATTGATGGTTGAAGCATCTTTCTTCCGCCTGCTTGGGTGTTTGAAACACTTTTCCTTAACCAGTTTGTTGTATATTGGCACATCCTTGATGGCTTGGAGAAGTGGTATTTTCACACACAACTGCTTGAGCTCTCCCAGAAGCTCATCCTCCTCTGGGTTGGGTTGTGTGGTGGCTGTTAGTCTCTCAGGAAAGGGTGGAATAGCATTTGGTTCACTTTCCTGTTTATCTTCCTCATCCTCTGGGGGAGGAGGTTGGCGATCTGGTAGAGTCTTTCCAGATCGAAGATTGATCTCCTGGATCTCCACAGCATAGGTAGGGCATGAGGTTTCCCCAGTGTATACCTGCTGGGCCTGTCTATTGTTGGGGTTTGGGTTCGGTTGAGCAGGCATTTGAGGTTGCCTTGGAGCAGCAGGAGGTAATGGCTGAGGTTGAACTGGTGGTGGAGGAAAAATGGCGGGAGGAGTATTGTACTGGGGCCTCCACCCCGACTGAGGTGCATTCCACTGAGGCTGTGGCTGGGCATGTGAATGATATGAATGAGAAGTAGGTTGAGTAGGGTACTGAGGTGGATAAGACCATGGAGGAGGCATGGACCAGGAAGGATGAACAGGGGGACCCCAGGAAGGCATAGGAGTCGATTGGTTGGGGTTGTAATAAGATTGAGGTGCCCCTTGCATTCCCTGCTGATAAGGTCTAGATCCTTGTGGCCTCCTTTGGTTGATGAAATAGAGAGGTTCAGTGGGGGCTTCTGTCCCTTGGTACATGGCTTTAAACCCAGGTAAGGTTGGACACTGATTTGTGGGATGGTCCTCCTCACAAACGAAACATACTTCAACCGAATGCAATGGGCATTCATTCTTAGGGTGTCTCCTTGTGCACCTAGGGCAGAAGACAGCCAAGGCTCTCTCAGCTTCTTCTTTCTTCTGCTGGATCCTGAATGTGTCCATTTGCATGGCAATGGTCTGTCTCACCTCACTCTTAAGATCTTCTAATTGATTTGCAAGCTCATGTTTGGAGAAAGGGACACTAGTTGAGAGGAGGTTTCCTCTACCTCGTTTCCGTGCTGCCCTGGAGTGGTTTCTAAACACAGTCTTGATGTCCTCATAAGGCAGTTGGTAAATGTCCCCCCAGCTAACATGTGAAGGGTATCTAAGAGGTCTTCAGGGACTCCTCGGAGAAGGACCAACTTGAGGGATTCAGGGTCAAGTGTGCACCTGGCCCACTTATAGCTAAGTTGGAACCTCTCCTCATAATCCTCTAAGGACTCATCATTTCCCATGGTCATCCGAAAGATTTCTCCCTTAGTTTCCTTGGACCTACAGTAATCCCGGTACTTGGTATTGAAAGCTTGCTGCATCTGAGCCCAAGTAGTGATACTATTCCCAGGTAAGCCCATGAACCAGCGTAATGCTGCATCCTTAAGAGTTGAAGGGAAGAGTTTCATCTTTTGCTCATCTTCAGTATAGTCATAGGTTCTACAAAGGACAACAAACTCAAACATGAAGGTATCAGGATCTTCAGTAATCAGTCCATGGAAGTGAGGTAAAGCAGAGGGGCTAACGTTCTTCATTTTCATCTCTCCATTGGTCTCTCGAATGGGGAAGGCACCTTCTATTCTCTCATCTTCTCCTCTATTGTCAGCCATAGCTTCAGATGGAGTGGTCTCTAAATCTTCTTCGTCTATAGGACCTTTGTATATCTCGGGATGTTCACCTATAGGTTCTTCTGGGTCACTATCACCAAAGAAGAGAGAAGGGTGACTCAGTGATGTGGTGGGGGTGTTGGGTAGGAATTTGCCTGATTTATATCGGTTTCTACGAGGCATGAAATGGAAAAGACTTTCTTTTTTTTTTATTGCTTTTGCTTTTTTCTTTGGTACCTGCAAAACTGAAACAGATTGATCTACGGCCGGATAACCAACTACTCAGACCTTATGTCAGAGTAGGTATCCGACCTTTCACAAGTCGAGCAAAGGTGGCCTACACAAAAAGAAAAAAGGTTAACTACACTGACCTTTGGTCAGGTCTTCGACCTTCCACAAGTCGAGCAAAGGTGGCCTACTAAATAGAGTCAATAGGCAAATGAGCCTACCTTTTGGCCCAAGGGGGCCAACACTATTGGGGTGAAAACTCATTCATGGAACCCGTAAAGCGACTAGAATCCAGTTTTATGAGATGTTAGGATGTCAATGATACATTCAGCTTGACCCTTCCTAACGGAGGTTGCCACATTAATAGCATATGAAAAAATAATGTGGTCCCGAGGGGTTCTGATAATGACACCCAACCACACGGCTGTCCATCATGCTGTATTTGTTAGGATGTAAATATTAACCACAGCTTGACCCTTCCTAACGGAGGTTGCCACATTATAGGGATACAAAATAATGTGGTCCCGAGGGTTTCTGCAATTACACCCAACCACACGGCTGTCCATCAAGCAGTATATGCCCCAAAATAGCTTTTATTTTGATGTCTGACTAATCTATCTACTCAGATTTAAGGTGCCTTAAACGATCTAATTTGGCCATTCTAGGCTGTATTTGTTAGGATGTAAAGACTAAGTGACAGCTTGACCCTTCCTAACGGAGGTAGCCACATTAACCCTGTATGAAAATAATGTGGTCCCGAGGGGATCTGCCAATTACACCCAACCACACGGCTGTCCATCAAGCTGTATATGGCCAAAAAGATCTTTTATTTGATGTCTGAGCTTGAAAAGGTATAATCTATCTACTCATATTGTAAGGGTGCCTTAAACGCTCTAATTTGGCCATTATAGATTGTTAGGATGTAAAGACACCTTGACAGCTTGACCCTTCCTAACGAAGGTTGCCACATTATGAGCTTTAAATAATGTGGTCCTGAGGGGATCTGCCAATTACACCCAACCACACGGCTGTCCAAGGCCAAATTATATATTTAAGGGAAATAATATGAGCTTACTTTTGGGTATACCCTACCCATACCATACCCTACCCTTCGGGGTTGGTCTTTCGGGTTGGTCTTTTGACCTTCCTCTTCGGTATGGCTTTTCATACCCTAGAGGGTGTGGGTTTTCGGTATACTTCAAGGGATCTCTACCTGAATGGTTCATGAGGCACAATACTTGCTAAGGTTTTGCAAATGGGGTAGCAAGCTAAGTGGGCTTGATTGTGGGGAAAAACTCCACAGTTAAGCGCGCTTGAGCCAGAGGAGTTCTGGGATGGGTGACCTCCTGGGAAGTCCTGGTTACCGGGTGCAAGCCCCGGAAGTGATGATTGATGCTATGTGATTCGTTCTCCACATTTCACTAGTTTCAATCCCACTTCTTCACCCCTGTGAGCATCACCCGATGCAATGAGTGCTAAGTGAACTATTCAAAAATCATGAGAAATTAGTCACTTTACGACTACCTCTCATGGAAATGGTCATACTTTGAATGACTTACTTAACGCAGTTGAATCCCAAAAATGATATCTAATATATTGCACTGCGAAAATCCCCCATACTTAAATTCAAAAAGAGTCAAGGGATCTCTACCTGAATGGTTCATGAGGCACAATACTTGCTAAGGTTTTGCAAATGGGGTAGCAAGCTAAGTGGGCTTGATTGTGGGGAAAAACTCCACAGTTAAGCGCGCTTGAGCCAGAGGAGTTCTGGGATGGGTGACCTCCTGGGAAGTCCTGGTTACCGGGTGCAAGCCCCGGAAGTGATGATTGATGCTATGTGATTCGTTCTCCACATTTCACTAGTTTCAATCCCACTTCTTCACCCCTGTGAGCATCACCCGATGCAATGAGTGCTAAGTGAACTATTCAAAAATCATGAGAAATTAGTCACTTTACGACTACCTCTCATGGAAATGGTCATACTTTGAATGACTTACTTAACGCAGTTGAATCCCAAAAATGATATCTAACTAACTATCTTACTGAAATGAAGATGCAGAATTGAATTGAAGGCAGGAAAGAACTAGTCTACTTTGCTCAAATGAAATTGCAGGAATGGAAATGCTAATCTACGCTTACAGAATTGAAATTACGGAATTGAAAGGCTATTCTAGGAAAGCAGGAAATGCTAATCTATGAAAGCAGGAAATGCTAATCTATGAAAGCGGGAAATGCTAATCTATGAAAGCAGGAAATGTCTATGCTACTTTTGCAGAATGGAAATGAAATAAACTACTGAGCAGAAGGCAAGAGTAAGAAAATAGAAGAAAAACAACAATTACTAATACTCTGACGCTTCCCCGGCAACGGCGCCAAAAAGATGGTGGGCTCCAGTATTGTAGCAATAATGCTACAACTCCTGGGGCTTCCTATCTCTAATTTTATCAACCCGGTAGTTCGTACAAACTTGGAAGCGACGGTGCTGTATGCACAAGTACTAGCTCTTGTCGCAGCTGTCACTTGGTCAGCTGGCACAAGTCCGCTAGGGCTCAAGCCAACTTCTATATGCTCTCAGAAGAAGCATTTTAAATGATGGACGAAGGCTATCTCAAAGGAAATTAATCTACTTTGCAAAAATGAACTGAAAGCCAACCAAAACATGGAAACCCTAGTAAACCCTAATCTGACTAGCTTAATCTCTATGATGCAATGGTGGGAGTGCAAATGTCTAAGAATGATGCCATTACTGCTAGTGATATGAAATGCATGAACTTAAACTACTTCCATTGAAAATAACATTGTTTTTGTATTTTTGCTTAAGTGGTTGGAGTGATTATGATTTTGTTTCTTATTAGGGTTTGGCTGTGCAGAGGTGGTGCGAAGGGAGAGAAAGCTTGGGAAAGGTCAGGAGAGCTAGGAGAGGTCCCAGGGGATCCCTAGCATCAGTCCACAGAAGTCCACAACGTTCAGGTGCTCAGCAACCGAGTTTGCAGGCTTCTACAGGATGTCTGCAGGGGATCCTACAGGAAACTCAGGAATTCTACAGGAAGTCTGCTAACTTCTACAGGATGTTCTACCATGGGAGTTTTGGGTGATGGTGAAGTGATGGAGCGGTATGGGTGGATAGGTAAGATGGATATGGAGCTTGTGATGGCTCAGGGGCAGAGAAATAAGAAGGAGAAAGAGTGCATGAAGTTGGTTGGTGGATAGAAGGATGGAAGCAACGAAAGGTCAAGAAAATGGAGCTACGTGGGCAATGGAAGAGTTGGAAGGTAAACGAGCTGAACAGAGGTCGAGTAGGTGGCTTTAGGCGTGGTTAAGAAGAAGAAGAAGGAAATGGAATGATACTGAGCAGTGTAAATAAAACAAATTGCTTATGTCTTGCACCAAAAATGAGAATCCATTAACCTGTGCTATTAAACCAATGAACAGCAATGTAAATCGTGAAGAAAAGTCGTGCATGGAGTTGGAATGAAGAAGTATGGCTCAAGATCAGAGTGCATGGATGGATCTATAATTAAAATGACTGTGTTGCAGCTTGTATGAAAGTAAAAAAATTGCGTTTTTTTGGTGGTTGGTACAGACTGCACCCCAATCTCTAAACAAAGATGGCAGTGAAGGCACTATCAACCTTTTCTTGGAGCTCCAATGAATTACAATCCTCCTATTCTAATCTAAGCAACTGAAAGTGATTTAACCACACGCTAATCCTACTCAATCTCATTAAAGAAATCAAATCAGCAGACTGTGTTCTTGAAATGCATGTCAAAACAAAGAAACAAAGCGCTGAAAAGAAAGGCAAATAACACTACAAAGAAGAGGAGGTCTATTGCTCTCAGGTTGGGCCCTAACCTGAGAGCTATAGCTCCCTTAAAAGCTTACAATTAGATCCAAATCTGCTTGCGTTTATTCATAATCAAGAGTCTAATGTCATGCCAAAACTGGCTTACAAAAACAAACACCGAGCTGTAGCTCGTGCTCAGAAATTACAATATTAGTTCAAAAGTTCAAAAAGCTCCTATCAAAGGCTACGGCCTTCATATTTATACACAATGAAGATCAAGCTGGCTTCCTCCATTCGTGGAGCTTGGTTGTCCAACTGAAAGTCAAACTGCTGATCCTGTAGAATCCGTTGGCTGCCTTTAAGCTCGGTGGGGAGAGCTGTTGGAGCTCGGAGTTAAGGTGAAAATTACGAGGAAGGTCATCAAGATTGTGGACAACCTCCCTATGAACCCGCAATGTCACCTTTGTTGTCTCCTTGTCTCCATTTGCGTGGTCTTTTGCTCTCTTTAATGCCAAAAACCTGAAATCATCATGTATTAGCCACATAGATATAATGCCTGCCCTTCTTCCTACAAATAACACGAACATACTAAGAAATGAATGCATAAGTGATAAAAGATGAATGGTTGAGAAAGGTAAGTAGGCCAAATGAGCCCAAATTGTACCAAAAATTGGGGCTCATCAGGTATACACCAACAAAGAACCCTTTTTTGTTTTTTCATATGAATTCTATGAAGAAATTGAGCTTGTTAGGACAAATAAGAGGAACATGTTAGCAAAATTGGATGAACAATGATGTACATTTGGGTGATCAGTTGTGTTCCCGACACAGATTCAATATAAAAATTATCATTATGGTAAAAAATAAATAAATAAAATATTTGTTCTTTTTTTAATGCATTGGTGATTTTATCCTTATTCTTCTTCTTTAAAAAAAAAAATTCTCAAAAAAAATTTATTTGCAATTTTTTTTTTCAAAGTAAATTATTAAAAAAATAACCAATCAATAATAATAATAATAATAAAAAGTCATGCAATACCATTTTCACATTTACAGTTGATATTATGTCTTTATTTTTATTTTTAAGGGTACTAGTCATCAAGGCCATAATGTCAATTAATTTATAATTTTAACCCTAAAAAAGAAATAGTTAAACTGACTTGAAAAATGCTTAAAAGGCAAATGTTTGAAAAAATAGGTATGCAAACTTTAGGTGTTGATTTTTAATTTATTGTGTAGCCATTTTATTTGGTTTTTAATGCCATGGTTTAAAAATGTAGAGATTTTAACCTGTAAAAAAAGGTGATGTTGCATCACCACTTTCACATGTCTAGGTGTTTTCCCATGTATTTCCTAGTCATAAATATCTGGTGTTTAATGTCATGGTTGAAAAAAGTTGGAACTTTAACCCCGAAATGAAAAAAGGGTGATGATACATCACCACTTATCAAAACAAGCACAAAAATTAGCACTACATGCGGCCTCCAAAAAATGAGGACTTGGTCAAGTTTTGGTTAAGTTGTGACTTTGTTTTAAATATACTAAATTACCACATATATTCCTTAGGCTATTAAAAAGTGAAAATGGAAAATAAAGAGAAGAAAAAACTTTTCTGAGAAGATTCCACTAATTCTTTAGCTTGCCAAAATAGAGAATTTTAGTGGTTTATAACTTATAAGTGGTATTTTGATCTCTCTCTAGAGGATAAGCTTGCAAATAATGTGTGGACTTCCAGTATAGCGAAGACTAGTTGCACACTAGAAGTATTTGAGTTTAAATAACTTGTTCTTGTTGTGCAAGTAGATTTGATTCTAAACATAGGATGATTTAGGTCAAGAAAAGTGGAAGAACTCATGTTATTTTAACCCCAAGCATTTTCAGAAGAATGTTGTGATTATAGATTCCAAATAAAGTTCTTAGACTCTCCAAGGAAGAGTTTTTCCTTGATTTTAAAGCTAGTGTAATGAATTTGCTAAAATATTTTATGTCTCAACCCTCTAGCATGCCAATTAATCTCTCTCAAATTGATAATACGTATGTATGCTAAACCTTATCAGTATTTTACTTGGCTCGTCTCATGGTTTGTCATTCAAGGCACCATTTCTTATATTCTAAGGTATGTTTTCTATATCCTATATTTCTCCAAAAGATGAATTTGGTTTTAGACTAGGCACAAATGATCTCCAATGAGATTTCTTATCAAATTTTTAATGTTATGTAAGTTACGAGGTTCTTCATGACCTCATATTTGGTTTGTTCCTTAGTATAGTGGAATGCATTTGAAGGCCTATGTCCAAGGAGAAATGTTAATCTTGATGATGACCCATTTTAGTTTTGATACACCATATTGTGGAGACACAAAGAACCATTCCATTTTTACCAAGTTTAAGATTTATTTATCAATGATTTCATATATATTCTCATTTTAGTAGACCCTAAAAGACTCACAAAAGAAGCATTAGAATTTATAGCTAGAAATAGTATTCATGTATATGAAAAAAAATTCACTCATATTAGAGTCTTCTATTTTTAAAGGGAAACATTTTGTTTTTTCCCCATTTTGTCTTTGATAATGTTGACGGTGTTGGACCCGGCAACATTCAGGGGATATCCTTGATATGAAGTCTCAACTAGACCTCACACCATTTGGAGTAGGAGTCCCAGTAGTGGGTGATAATGGAATGCCTTGACAGTCGAAACGCGCAAAGGAAAGTATGATAACTTCAAGTGAGAGCAAGTGTGTGACCCTGCAGAGAGTCAAGTGCGATGCATGGAGGTTCCAACACATGAAGGGAAAAGGAAGTGTTCCCCTTGGAAGGCTTTAATAGTACGCAGCATAGAAGGAACACATGAGCGAAATGACATCACAAGCTAAGATGTAGAATAGTCCACAAATTAAAGTGATGAGTTAATCCAACAACACACATTCAACAAGATTCATACAAATGCATACAAAGTAGTTCATAAGCATATGTGTAAGTTAAATAACATACATTTCCAATACAACAAGAATAGTCCTACTATATTAACAACATATGCATGAAAGCGTGATGGCTTTGATTTTATTATTATAAGTGAAAGTTCCATCCATACATACACCATTGACAATCACTATCCCCAATAGTGGAACATTACAGTCAAGAACACCTGCTCCTCCAAAGAAGTATACTTGCTCTACGCTATGGAGAAGCCAAGGCTCTTCACAATACTCTGAAGCCTTTTCTAAGCCTAAGTCTATCCAAAATCCTGGCTCCCAAAAGCCTATTACATGAGTTATGAGGTTCTATTTATAACAAAAGGGTGTGACTCTTCAAATCCCCTGTGTGATCTTTGGACTACCCTCGTGACTCTTCAACTTCTTCACTACATGTCACATTACATTACATGGTGAATTTTCATATTCCAATATTACAAATAATATTTCAATTTCCACATGTACCCATATAATACAAAATAGGATAGAGACATCTTAACAAGAAAAAACACTATGATTTCAAAGTTTGGGGAAATTCCAACTCGACAACCTCCACTTGTTGTTTCTCGGTCACATATTGGTGCCAAGATTGGTACTGTGCGATGGTGTCCCAAAAATTCTTAATGATGTCTTTCTGAAAGTGGACTCAAGCCTCCATCGCATCTGGGTATATCATCTTGGAACCTGTATCCAACTCGTTCTTAAGCATGAGCATCATTATCTTGACCTTGACAGGGTTATCAATGAAATTTTTCATGTTGTGTATGTTCAGCTCCAAGTCTTCCTTGTTGTCTTCTTGTCTAAGCTGCTCCAAGTACTCATCGATCTTCAACTGGACCTGGTTCTTGGTTTTACCATCGGTGAGGGAATTGATTGATGGGATCTGGTGCTTTCTCACCATGACATCCAAACTACTGTATAACCGCACATATGAGGCCTGTGTGTTGTTGATGAATGAGGAGAGTTGCTCATTGTTCTGAATCAACATTCAAACCTTCACTTTCTCTAGCTTTACCTATGGCTTAATATTCTTTACTAATTCAAGCGGGGCCCCTTTGTATGCATTGTCCACTCTTGTACATGGGCGATGGCAACATGTGTGTTTTGAAAGTTTTAACAAACTCTTTGCTTCGTTGTTGTAGGCCATGCGAAGGACAATTTCCTTATGCACGGTGACAAATCCGTCATAAATATTCCACATGGTTTCTCCAATTGATGATACTTCAGCAAGTATCATTGTCCTCGTCTCCCCCAATGCAGAGAATGCATTATGTGTTGTTGCTCGGAGTTGTTCTACCTCTTTCCTGGCAGCTTGCAAGTTCTTTTCTAGTTGTTCATTCTCAGCCGTCAAATACTTAACATTAGATCTTGTTTCTCCTACATAGGCCAATATGGCTTTGGCAATGGTAGTTGGATGCTTCCTAGTGTCTAACACGATCACCCTTTCCTTAATGAATGCAGTTGATGCATGATCATCTAGAAAGTGCTTCCCCTATGTTTATACAATCTTCTTCTGGAACTCATCGAATAATAGATTATACACATCCATGACCGAATCATGATCAAGGAGACCAAAATATCCTTGCTCAATCGGGACTAGCTCTGCTACTGGAGGTGGTGGAGACTAAGGAATGACCTATGTTGATCTCGGCATCAAGTCAGCATCTTCATTCTATGGCTCCTATTCCAATGCCATGTCTGTCACTTCAATAAATTACTTAATTTGTTGAGAAAGCTCCTGATCCTACATCTTCTCACCTTCCTCCTTTGTTTCTAGTTGTTCCAACTCTTCAATTTGTGTCACCATTGTTTCCTCTATCATCATGCCTTGCCTTTATTCTTCTTCCAGCTTCTGCTTCTCTTCTCGTTATCTCCTCCTTAACTCATGCTCTCCCTTCAGCTTCTACTCTGTCTCTTGTAGCTTCAGTTCTACTTCCTGAACCTCTGTTCTTCTCTCTTCATTTATTTCTCCCTCTTTGCTTCTAATGCCAAAGCTTGCTTCTCGAGGATAGGATCTGCCTTCATTTTGTAGCTTTTCTCTCCCTACGGATCGTAAAAAATCTTCCTCTTTCCCTTGCCCCACACTGGATTGTTGCATTCTACTGCTGTTCTTGTTGCTTCTGGAGCTGTTGCTATTGTTGTTGCTCAAAGTTCTTGCTATACTAACTAGATCACTGAGTCTGGACGCATTGTACTAGTTTCTCCAAGGGTCCTCCTCTGGCCAACGAAATGTCTCCTTGATCCATGGAAAGTAAACTCGTGTAGAGTGGTCCTTAGGAATAATGTGAGGATCATTTGGATTAAAATCCTTGGTGTTGAACTTAGACTTCAGTACGTCCTTAGCCTCAGCCTATGCATCTTTCAATATATTAATCTTATATAATCTTATCCATAAAGGAAGAGTGGGCCATGGTGCTTTCTTCTTCCTATGCAGTCCTGTTGACAACCCTATAGTGAGGTGGTATGAACTTTTTGCATGATCAGTTTGTTAGTGGCATACCTTGGTAAGACATGCAGAGGCTTCCCTCCACCAAACACTTTGATGAAGGTGCCACCTGGTGAGGCATACCAATTTGTGATGTCTACTATCGCCTCCATTTCTTCTCGGGACATGCAAGGTGGATCTTGCTCTAATATAAGCTTGTATAACTAAATTATAAAGTGGTTAGTTATCCTTGCCATCACTCCTCGATAAATGCAGTCAAAAAGAAATTTGAAATATATGTTCATGGTAGTCTCCTATGGTGTCCACGTCTATTTCATGTCAGGGAACTGTTTTTGTGCATAGATTTCATCCAATAAGTATGCGGACATATAAAACCTTGCTTGCTCATTCTTGGGCAGATTCTGAGCCGTAGCTACATGGGACTTCAATTGTTGAGACAACAGATTCGATCAGTTGAATGGACTTCCATCATTCACCAACTGGTCCAATAAGACTTCCCACCCTTCATGAAGTTTTTTGTGCTCTCTTGACCACATATTATGCAGAAAAAGATGATCAAGAACTGGTAAGCCTCCATGAGGGACTTTGTATTGTAAACATGGGTGGGTGTTTGTCTAAACTTTGATGGCTCTTTCACCCGATGCTTGACAATGTCTCTTATGTTCACATAGTTATGGGTGGCATAGAAGAGTGATTCCATGCGCTTCACTGACTTGGGCAAGTGATATATCTATTGAAAGTATTTTTCCCTGAAGGTCGCTAGCTTCTTCCCGTTGACACTGCTCAGTGTCATATTCTGTTCATCTACATGTGAGATAATCCAACTGATGATGTCCGCACACAAGAAGGAGGGATACCTGCATGCAACTTTGTATAACCCTTATTGCTAGATGCTAACATATACCTTTTGGTCTTCCATATCTACCTCGAAGTCTTTTGCAAAAATGTCTTTGATCTATTTCCATGTTAGTTTTGTTCCCTTCACAATAAACAACTGAGTATCTTCATATACTGGAAAATCAATTGATATTTGCTCAACTTCTTCCCCAATACTTCTCTCGACAATTTCCTTTGATGTATCTCTCTTGGATGTCATGTTAACCGTGATTTTTGGAGAGATTCTTAAAAATTCTTGTACCTGTCGGAAAAAGAGGACACTCATGGAAAAAAAATGTCAATTTAAAAACATAACAACTTCAAGACAATTTCAAGTAGAAAGTTGGGCTCTTAATGGCAAGGATTACGCAATTTTTCTTGGTAGGGGTGATTAACTGACTGTGGGAACTAAGGACTGCGCAGTCCCAACAATCAAGGTGGAAGCCTGATGACTGGAACTGCGCAATGCATATTTTAGCTTGGGCCAAGGCCTAGGAGAGACTGCACATTACGCAGTCTCAGTGGCCAAGCTAGGAGGTTGGCTCCTACAACTGTGTAGTGCATAGTTGGAGCCAGCCCAGGCTATGATCTACGCAATTTCAGAGGCCAATTTGGGATCTTGAACCTGCAAATTGTGCAATGCAAGCTATGTTAGGTGAGATCCTGGCATGGGAAACCCAGATCTTCCCATGGGAGTGCTAAAAAAAATAATCTAAAAGATAGTGTGAAGCTGAGTGCAGATATGACTAGTGTAGATGCATGCATGTGAATCAAGTGAAACAATTGACTAAATGGAAGGAAAACGAAGCATGTGAGGAGAGTCGCCACAATGACGACTATTGGTGTAAAAATAGGAAAACTCATGCGACACTTGGGAAAGGAGATCTATAACTTGAAATAACACTTATACAAGTTAAAAAAAGTTAAAATGACAACAACCATGCATAGAAATAAATGAATAAACACTCACACAAGGCAAACAACAAAAAGAGACAAAAAAATGGCAAAAGACAAAAAAAGAAAAACTTCCCAGAAAAGTGACGACGATCGCACCAAAGGCTCCTTGATATCCTAGGGAATTCTAGATATCCAATATCGACTTTGAAAATGAGCTCTAGAAGCATCGATTAAATAAATTTGGTCAAATTAGGGTTTATTACGTGCATGCCTAAAATCAAGGAAAAAATGACACTTGCTAGAAGTTTCTAAAAATAGCTCAAGTGCCTCCTTCAAGATGTTAAAAATAGATCCCTATTTTTTAGTGATGATTTTTTCTTTTTTTCTTTTTCGGGGAAACTTTCCATGCACACTGTCAGGAAAGACATCACAGTTTTGGGAAGTGGACAACTTTTTGACTCAGTGCACTATGTAGTTTCTGAGCTTAGTGAGGGTTGCACAATTTATGGGCTCAATGTTGGGATTCCCCCTCATTACCGCGCATTCTCTGAGCTCAAGGCTAATTGGCAGTTAGAGTTGCACAATTCCCAACAGCAAGGCTAGTTTCCCTCAAGAATTGTGCAGCTTCTGGGGCAAGCCCAGAACTGTTGTGGGACCAAGTCAAGGGGATCAATTTGTGAGTTAGAAAATCAACTAAGTAAGAAAACACAAGACAAAATTTAAAGATAAGTCTTAGTCAAAGCACGAATACCTGGGACAGTGTGAGATGAGTTGATGTGGTTAAGAAGGAAGGCTCCAGAATCGAAGCATAGGCAAAATTTTATAGGGTGGTTCTAGCCGCTACAACAAATAGATATTTTATTGTTGAAGTTTATAGAAAATATATAGTTTGGTCTTGTTTCTTTGATAAGAAAATAAAGAATCAATTTATTTCTTTACCTTTTGTTGACATTACGATTAAAATATTTTCTCATTTTTCCAATATGGTTAAGTTTCAAAATCATTTTCAATTGAAAAAGACTAAAATGTACAAGGATTTTGATCTAGAAGGAGATTTCACAAATCATTTAGGTTTAATTAGATATAGTACTTCTTTCATAAGGGCACGAGAAATTATTAAACAAGATGATGATAATGATCCCACCACCAACAAAGCTACTTGTAAGAAAAAAAACAAGTTTACAATGATGATACAAATACACGAATCATCATAAAAACAAGTACAAGGAAGACTAATTGCAAAAGGATGATGAACAACCTAAACAAAGATAGAGTATCAAATACGAAAATAGCACTAATACTAGTTATTCTCATCACCCTAATCCATATTGGATCATTATATTGTTTGTCATCCATATCAATGTTTTTAAAGTGGAAAAAGTGGAGGAATCAACTCACAGGACCATTTTTACCAATGGAGCCTAGTTTGGAAAATCGGGGGCTAAAACCTTCTAGGATCATTTTGAGGAATCAAATGACATTTTTGGGGGTAAAAAATTTTCGATTTAGCACAACGCCTTCTTTCCATATTATACACACATAGAGACCTTTCTAAGAATGCAATAAGCACCTCAAACGGAGTTTGTATACAAAATTTATGCCACTTAGAAGTTGAACTTCCTATTTTCACCACCCTAATTTGAGAGGATGCCATGCCAGCCCTCATTATTCACGAAAAAGGGGCTAGCCATGCGATTATGATGAATAAGACACTAGAAGAGTCCATATTGTGACCCTGTTTAATTTTGGAGGTAGTCAAACGTAACCACTAGTAGGTTATCGGGTTGTGTTATAATCAGGCCACTAGGAGGAAAAGGGATTCCATTCTATTTGAGTGAATTTGTTTCATAGATGAGAAAAAATAGTTGAGAGAGATAGGAGATAGAACACAAAGAGATGATTTTTTCACTGTAGAATCCCACAGACCACCGACCATACTTCTTTGTACTCGCAACCATTTTCTATTCAGAGAAAAAGAGAAGAGAAACCTCAACTTCTAGCTAGGTTTTCTCTCGAAAGGATTGTCGAGGTCATATCTTGTGTCAATCATGGTTTATGATTTTATTTTATTTTTTATATTTTCTACATAATTTTATTTTTCATGGATATACAATTAATCGTAATCTATAGATCTATAAATCTAAAGGAGGATAAAACCCTAATAGTGTAGATTTCAAATTTTTAAATATAGAATTTGTTGGAGATTGGATAAACCAATTCTTCCCATGTGTTTTGTGACATGGACTAACACCTACAGGTTTTTGTCTAATGGAAATCATGATTCCCAACAAGTGGTATCAGATTGTAGGTCATGAGTTCGATACACACCCGACTTCCGTTGGGGGGGGGGGGTGGTGGGGTGTTACACTAAAAAATGTCACCTTGACTACTTACAGTTAGTATGGCTCAAATCAACAGTCATGCTACCCTCTTAGGCAAGTCTCATGCCTCTGTTATCCATCTCAAACTCAAAGAAGAGAGAAAGTCTTGTAAAAACTATGTTTATCTCTGGGGTCGCAGGTTCTCTCTAGCCTTACCTGCGGGGACGCTGACCATGTTCACAAAATCTGCGTCCATGGACGCTCTGTATGTTAAGGGACAGGTGCGTCCCTCTGTAAAAGGCAAAATGCGCGAGTTTTATCTTGAAAAAGTTACTTGTGGTTACTTCTGGAACATTCTAGAGGTCGGTTTGATGAAATGGATGCGCCTCCAGTTGGTTCATGTATCTCTATTAAGGGGGAACTTATCCCATCAATAAGGGAGCTATCCCACCCATAGAGGGGGATGATCCCATTGATAGTGGACCTGAATAACCTCTTTACAGCACTATAAATAAAGGCATTGAGCCAGAAGGAGAGGAGGTTGGAGCTATACATTTTCTTTGGGTAAATGCTGCAGGATTTAGGTCTTCCATTAGAGCCTTTGTGAGGAGAGATTGTCTTCACTTGATTCTACTTGGGAGAGGGTGAGCTTTGTCAAAGTAGAGGAAAACCCTTGATGGACCCTGGGAGGAACTTGCACAACACCAAGGCCAGGTTGTAAGAGTTTCTTTGTTTCGTTATTAATACAAACTGGTTTATTTTTCTCAATAGCTTGTGTTAATGAGTTATTTCATGTGTTCCTTGGTCTGCATGTTGAATATATGTTTTATTATATGAAATGCAAGTGCTTGGTAATTGTTTGATTGTTTGTGGTTGCAGGAATTGACTTGAAGGAGGAGCTCATCCGGATCGTCAAGAACGGACTTCAACAACAGCGTTTTGGAATAAGGTAAGCCTAAACACTTGTAGTTTTCATGTTGTAAAAGGTGTATTTAGAGAAAGATCACTCCATTTTGTCTTGTTTGTCATTAGAATGTCTTAGACTTCTAGGAAGGTCAGTCGTGTCCGCACCCTTGACAGATTCCGTGTGACAAATTGGCGACTCCACTGGGGAATCCATTAATGAGAGAGTCTTTTCCTTTATATGAACTTTGCTTTGAGAAAATCATTTTTATTTTCTGGTTTTTGACTGTGAGAATTAGTATTTGGGTGGCTTAGCTTTAGATTTAGTTAGATTTGGTTTTTCTTCATTTTCCCAGAAGGACGCACCCTCTTAGTACTGCACAGTGCGTCTTTGGACGCGCTGTTGCCGTCTGCACAGAGCGGGGCCGCACCTGTGACAACGGGTTGCCTGCGTCTTCCTGTAAAACTTAAGAAAATTCCATTTTTGCTTTAAATTGCTTTTAGATTTTGTTTTTCCTTAGTGTTTTCTGCCCAGATCCTTTAGTACCCTGTCAAGAATTTTCACCTGAACTTGTTTTGTGAGCTTTGAGTGTTTTAGTGGTTTTCAACGAAGTTTAGACCTAGGGTTTGATTTTTGGAAAGGCTTTGTAGTGACTTTGATAGTAGAAAGTTGTCCAGCCTTAGATCTCTCTGGTTAGTCAACCTTCTTAGAAGTCGGGCCTGTCGTAAAGTCTCCTTTTGTGAGCAACTTGCCATTTGAGTTGTTTTGGGTCAAATTTCGAATTACTTGTTTATAAAGTATTGATTTCCATTTTACAAAAAGAACAAAAAGATTAGAGTTTTGTTTTGGCTAGTTTTTGATTCTGCAATAAGCTAGTCCTTGATTTGATTGTGATCAAGTAAAACACCTTAGAAATAATCATTGTTAGTTTTGGCCTCGTTAAGATTGCTTAGAGTAAATTTGCCTTTAGTTTGCTTATGAGTGCATTTTCATAGATTTTAAGAGTTGTTAAGATTGATTTTTTGGTTATATTAGATTTACTTGCTTTATTAAAAGAAAAATACAAAAACATCTTCTTAAAAAGTCTTGTTTCAAGTAGCTTTTTGTTTTCAAAAGAAGAAAAGAGTTTTTTCGTGCATGTAAAGAGAAGTTATGTTTTTATGCTTGGAAAAGAAAAACGAATTGTTTCTTTGATTGTCTTCAATTAAGAAGTTGCTTTTATAAAGATTGCATTCTCTCAACTTTTTAGTTAAGCAATTCATCGAAAAAGTAAAGTAGTGGATAAATCATTCTAGGTGCATTTTGTAGTGGTTTCGAGTCGAGTCAACACACCACTAGTTTCACTTCCATCACCTTTTGACTTAAGAAACAACCTTAAAAGTAACGCTTAAATTAAAATCAATCTAGTAATCTTTATTTTTCTAGGGCTCTGAAGCACCAACATAGCTTAGGCTAGGGTCTTGGAGTAGGTGAGTACTTAACTCTCCAAGACTACAAAACCAAACAGATAGTCTATCTTGAGTAGAACAAATCCAATTGTTTCAGTTACATTCTGGGAAAGCTCCTCTTAAAGGAGAAACACGAGCTCGTGTCCGAACCAGTGAGGGGATCATTCCTCCCTCGTTGGGAACGACGCCAGGCAGTACGTATTACAAACGGTAAACCTCGGATTAACCATTGTCGAGGAGCCAGGGGTCACTTATCGGTAAACCTTGGATTGTTGTCAAGGAGCCGGTAAGGGGATTGGAGCTTGCTACTCTGCCCTTGCGTGCTGTCGGAGTTTAGACTGTTCCCCCAGGTGTAATTGTTGTGATTGGTAACCTTAGTGGCCATAATATCTAGGATTCTACCCAAGGTGACGGTGGAGGGAAGGTCCCACTGTACCTGGAGCAGACGTCGGTTATACTCACTTGGATTTTCTGGGGGGTTCGCTTCACTTCGAGACGGTTAAAGTGGAGGAACTTGGTCCAGTCTATTCATTAAGCAGGTTGCCGGGGTAACTGTTCCACCCACTATTTCTGTACTGAATCCTGCGAGGTTGGGCCTAATCACCAACTAGCGTTTTTGGTCCGGAAGACTACTGTTTGTGTGTGGTTTGACGCTCTAGATTATTTAGGCGTGTGCTTCAAATTTGATTGGTTCTTTAGAAGACTTTAGGTGGTTTGATTTGAAATTTTTTACTTTGTTTTCGTGTGTTGTAGTTAAAATCTTTAATTGTGGCGGAATTACCGAGACAGTCCCGTAGACTTCGGGGCAAGTCTCCTGAAGTTGTTTCTGTGGCCGAATTGTTGAGAAGATCCCGTAGACTTAGGGGATCCCCTCCTCGAGACGACCCAGGTAATTTAGAAGGGTTAAAAGTCCTTGTAACTCCTCCTAGTGGCAGTAGAGTAGGATCACCTGAAGAAGGAGAATCTTCCTTGGTAGTCCATCCAGATTACCAAAGTTTAGAAACAGGTTACAATCCCGAAGCTGTTACAGTTTCCGAGCTTGCTGGTAGTTTTTCATCTGCCAGTGAAACAGGCGAAGAACCTGAAATTTCAGAACCTGTTACTCCAACTCCTAGTGTTCCTGATTCACCAAGAATAGAAAGAATTATCACCGAAAATCTTCCTGTTGGATTAATTGCTATAGAAGAACTTGTTCCAGAGGAAGAAATAGGCGTTTCTGATTCTGAAGATCTAATTACCCTTGATCTAAGGGAGCGTGAATCCATCTTTTACAGTCCTCCTAGAAGTGAATCTTGGTACCTTGCATTAACCAATTTTTTAGACAACTCAGTAGGTTTTTCTACACCTCGTACTCCGGTTCCACCTAGAGGAATTCATTCTCCTGTAAATATGTCTGGTCAGTCATCTGTGTTTTCACAAAGTCCTGAATCATTTTTACATGGCGGTCCTTCTGTTCCTACTGGGTATCAATCACTTTCTGGTACCTTTGCGGGAGCATCTCCTCAACCCATTGATCATGGGTTATTAGTTGGAAACAGTGGTAATGTACCATTGAGTATAGGTGAAGTTTATATGATGTCAGGTTCAACTCCCATTAACCAACCTCAAGGTGGCCAATTACCGCCTGGGGGGCAACCTTCGTTAATGCCTGGGGGGCAACCTCAAGGTACTTCATTCGTGACTGGGGGGCAACCTCAAGGGTATCAACCCCAGCCTCAATATGTACCCCAAAGTCAACCTCAGTATCAATATCAACCTCAAGGATGGCAACCTCAAGGATGGCAACCCCAAGGGTATCAACCCCAAGGGTATCAACCTCAAGGATACCAACCTCAAGGTCAAGGTCAACCCCAGTATTCGTATTTACCTCAAGGTTATCAACCTACGGGTCAATACCCTGGTCAAGGTTATCAACCACCTCAAGGGCAATCATATGGGACTGCACCTTACAGTTATCAACCCTATCCTCAATACGGCTATGGATCTCAGTATCCTCAACCTGTTACGAGTCAATACCCTGGAATGTTAACATGGGATCCGTCACAGGGTCAACAGATGTCGCAACCAAGTATACAGTCGGTACCTCAAGCAGGACAACCTGCAGTTCCTGGTCCACCCCAGCAACCGCAACCTGTCCAGTCAAGTGTTCAGACCCCTGTAACTTCGTAGTTACTCAGCCGCCAATTGCACCTGGTACTCCACCTCACACGGCTGCAGCAACTACCGCTTCATCTACCATGCTTACTTCTGGAGTATCGGCAGCTCCGGTTTCTACTGTCCCTGTAACCACTCCTCAGACATCTGTACCGTTGTCTGGACCCACGGTTCAAACCACAGTCCAGATGCCTGCAGGCCAACCTGGTACAAGTACGGTTGTTACTACTCAACCTCAATTTGTTCAACCTCCGTACCAGGGACAGTATCAACCTGGGCAAGCTGCCCAACAACCGGTTTACCAGTATCAACCGTATCCTGGGTACACTTATCAACCACCTCAGCAACCCCAGTACGGTCCGGTTAATCCTGGTTTTCCAGGAGGATATAATATCCCAATGCGACTCCTGTTCCTAGTTATCCTGGATATCCTCCTCCTGGGGCTGGTATTGTGACTCAGAGTTTTAGAGATCCTAACCGGCAGTTACCGTTTATTGCGACTTTAGATTTACCCGACTTGACGCGCCTAACGAACGATCCAATTCAATATCTTCCGTTCTGGCCGCCAATGCCAAATAAGTTGCCCAGCGATATACCCAAGTTCGAAGGTAAGTCTGGAGAGGATCCGTCTAATCACGTGATGACTTACCACCTCTGGTGTGCATCAAATTCCATCTCAGATGATTCCATCCGCTTACGTCTTTTCCAGCGTACACTCATTGGTCTCGCAGCCAAGTGGTACATTGAGTTACCACGGGCCTCTTTTTACAACTTTAGCCAGTTAGCTACCTCGTTCTTAACTCATTTTCAGTTACCAGTCAGATACGATAATGGTACAGAATTATTAACTTCGCTAAAACAATCGACATCCACGTACATTTCTGATCACATCCATGAGTGGAGACGTCGAAGAAGATTAGTGAAAGTTTTTATCCCGGACCAAATCTTAGCTGAATGGTTTGTCAAATCATTATTACCAAGAATTACTGAAGATGTAGCTAAGGCCGGAGTAGTTACTGAGGAGCAAGTCATTGCTCAGGCACAATACCTTGACTTAGTTTACACTCAGTCGGGTACGTTACACGAGAAAATTCCGGATCTTCCAAAGTCAAACCAAATCGCTGCTGCTCCTTCGGGATCTCATGCCGCTGATGGTATGATCGGTATCGTGACTACGAAGAGTAAGAAGAAGTCTTCCAAGACCTCCAATACTCCAATTATCACTTTGCCTGATTCTCCGACAGGAGAGTCTTCTCCTCCTGAACTTACCGCCGACATTCACGCTGTAGAGTCATCTACGGCCAAATCCAAAAACGGTGGAAAGAAGAAAGGAAAGAAGAAGGCTAAAGCAGACAAGGCTCCAAAGGAGAAAACGGAAAAGTCGGAAACCAATGACGAAAAGCGCAAACCTCGATATCCTTGTCTTATTTGTGAAGAAGATCATTTTACGAGAGACTGCCCTCATCGGGCCGAGGTAGTGAAAATAGTCAAAGGTTCTCCCACTCCTGCTGTGTTAAAAAATCCATTTCCAGAGCAGGAGAATAAGATGATAGGTTCTTCTTCGAATGCCAGTGAAGAACCCATTTTGATGATGTCTCATGTCAGGATTGCGACTCGATCGCAAGATTATGGTAGTAAGGCTCCTGTTGATGGTAAGGAAGCAGAATCTTCTCACTCTAACCCATCAACCTCAGCTCCTGGTTCCGATCCACTACAGATCGAAAAACCTAACCCAGACTTAGTGATTAAGCCGCCCGCCAAGGGTGTACTTCGAAGGTCTGCTTTCAATCCACATGCGAGAGCAGCCCAGAATTACAACATTGTTGAAGACTTAGCTGTTTCACCTTCAGCAATGTCGGCACTCGAAGTGCTGCAATCATGTCCAGCGCAACGAAAATTGCTTTTGTCGGCTATTGGAGCTGTCGATGTTCAGGACCCGAACCTAATGATCTTTGATCTAGAAAGTAGTACACCGCGTCTCCCCCATCAAATGGCTTTCCAAATTCCAGTGATAGTCAAAAACAGGCCTATTCATCGGACTGTGATTGATGAGGGAGCTTCTACGTGTATTATGTCGATTCAATGTTGGAGATCGCTTGGTTCTCCTTCGTTGAACCAATCCCCCACCATCCTTAAGGCCTTTGATGGCCGTGGGTTCCGTCCGTTTGGTATTCTACAAGAATTGCCTATAGGGGTCGAAGGTAAAACCGTTAGTCTGGATGTGGAAGTGGTTGATGCCCCTCTAGACTACAACCTTCTTTTGGGTCGAAGTTGGTCATATGCTATGACAGCGGTCGTTTCATCGGTCTTCAGAGTCATTAAGTTTCCACATAACGGTAAGATCGTGACTATTGATCAGCTGACATACTTTTCATCCGACCCAACCTCTTTAGAAACTATCCAGCATGTTGGTAAAACGACAATCCCTTATAGGGACATTGGTGTAGGTTTAGTTAAGGATTCCGGTTTACTGGGAACTTTTCCTCTCCCTCCACTCAATGCAGACCCTTCGTTCGCAACAATTCATATGATCACGTCAGAAAACATTATTTATGATGATCCTTGGTATGTTCCCTCTGACTCTGAGCTAGACTCACTCGGTGATGTTATGCCGTTGAGTCCGTATGAGATTGCTTATGAAGCTCTTATGTCTTTTACCGACTTTCATTCAACCGACCAAATGAATGTGGTCAGTGAAGAGTCACTTTTCACCTCACCCTTAGAACGGATAACGTTTCCCGAAGAAGTGTCATCTGACGAACAACTTCGCGAAATCCTAAGTGTAGATGATCTACCATGGGAAGATCTCCATCACAGATCTTCGTTTTTACCTAAGGATGATGCATTTGAAAATGATTTTTCATCTATCTTTACCGCTGAATATGTCAAAGACGCTCAGGATCCAACGAAACATTCTGATTCAGAGCTGAATTTAGGGAATATTTCTCGTACTATTCCCATTGATATTTCAGTGAAGCCCGGAATCGAGGAGAACATTCATATAGGTGCCGCATGTACTGAAGAAGAAATCCAAACTTACAAGGCCCTATTCCAAGAATTCCGCGACGTGTTTGCCTGGTCTTACGAGGAAATGCCGGGAATTGATCCTGCCATTGTTGTTCATGAAATCAAAACCTACCCGGATGCTAAACCCATTCGGCAACGGTTGCGTCAGATTCACCCTCGAAAAGCGGCTGCGATTAAAGCAGAAGTCGAAAAGCTGTTGAAAGCAGGTTTCATTTATCCGATCCCGTTAACGGATTGGGTATCGAATATTGTTCCCGTCAATAAAAAACAAGGAACAATAAGAATCTGTATCGACTATAGGGATATCAATCGAGCTTGTCCAAAAGACAACTATCCTACGCCTTATATCGATCAAATTATTGATGATTGTGCCGGAAGTGAGATGTTTTCCTTCATGGATGGTTTCTCAGGCTATAATCAAATCAATATTCTACCTGCCGATCAACCAAAAACGGCATTCATTTGTCCATGGGGGACATTTGCTTATTGCAAATTACCTTTTGGACTTAAGAATGCCGGGGCCACTTTTCAACGGGCGATGTCTTATGCATTTCATGACATCAAGCACATTGTGCAACCCTATCTCGATGATTTGCCTGCTCATTCTTTACAACGAGCTGATCACCTTGTCCACCTACGAGCAATCTTTATGAGGTGTAGGCATTATCGAATTCGGTTGAATCCCCACAAGTGTGTTTTCTGTATAGAAACAGGTCGATTGCTGGGATTTGTTGTTTCAAAAGCCGGCATTCGCGTCGATCCCTCGAAAGTCGAGGCTATCATCAAATTGCCTCCTCCTTCGAGTTTGCGCCAACTCCAAAGTTTGCAAGGGAAAGCGAACTTTTTACGCCGATTCATCCCAAACTACGCCGAGGTCACTAAAGGTTTTACACGGTTGTTGAAACAGAACGCACAATTCTTTTGGGACGAGATTGCCCAACAATCTTTTGATGCACTAAAACACGCGTTGACCCATGCACCGTTATTGCATCCTCCCAACTACAACCAGGACTACTTCTTATACCTCGCAGCTTCGCATTCCACCATTGGAATGGTGTTAGTTCAAGAAGATGAATTCAAAGCAGAGCATGTGATATATTATCTTAGTAGAACCTTAAATCCCACTGAGTTAAAATATTCGCATGTGGAGAAATTGGCCCTGGCAGCCGTTCAAGCTGTCCAGCGTTTTCGTCACTACATTCTTCTCCGCAAGACTACAGTTATTTCGGATTGCAACCCTATGATTTATATTTTGACAAAACAACTGCTAGGGGGCAAGTACTCTAAATGGATTGTTATCCTGCAAGAGTTCGACTTGGAGTTCGAGAAGTCCAAGTCTAAGAAATCTTTAGTTTTTGCGGAATTGATGTGTGATTTCCCGAGTGCTGACACAGAGACTGTGGCAGAGGAGTCCATTGCGGACGAATCTTTGTTTCTTATTAGCACTTTAGATCCGTGGTATGGGGATATAATCATCTATCTCCAAACCCAAACCTTTCGGCCTGAAGCTTCCAAGGAAGACCGTCGAAAAATTCGGTTTCGATCCCAGCAATACAGAATTATTGGAGATACACTTTATCGCCGGGGGGCAGACTTAGTTTTTCGACGTTGTTTAACTCACGAAGAGGCTGAGAGAGTTTTGAATGATTGTCACTCTGGAGCATGTGGCGGTCATATGTCTGGGTATGCCACAGCTCAGAAGGTGTTGCGCGCTGGCTATTTCTGGCCGTCTATGTTTAAAGATTGTATCCTTGCTGTCAGAACATGCCACAACTGTCAAGTGTTTGATCGAAAGATGCGCGCTCCACCTGCTCCTCTCCACCCTATAATTGCCGCTGGTCCATTCGCCAAATGGGGCATTGACTTTATTACTTGTAACCCTCACTCGGCCGGGGGGCATGCGTATATCATCCTCGCGGTTGATTATTTTACAAAATGGGCCGAGGCGATGCCTACATTCGACGCAAGCGGCAAGACAGCTGCAGTTTTCGTATTCAATCATATCATAACTAGGTTTGGTGTCCCACAAGCAATCATTACTGACCATGGGAGCCATTTTCGAAACGTCATGATGACTGAGCTTACAAGCCAGCTTGGTTTGCGCCACGATAGCTCTACTCCTTATTATCCGCAAGCCAACGGTTTGGTTGAGTCAATCAACAAAGTTCTAGTCATCATGATTCGACGGATCATTGGTATCCATCGAACGAATTGGCATAACATGTTATTTTCGGCGCTATGGGCATATCGAACTTCAGTGAAAAATTCAACAGGTTTCACCCCTTTCCAGCTAGTTTATGGCTTAGAAGCTGTGTTACCTATTGAATGCGAAATCCCATCACTTCAAATGGCTGTCGAATTACTTCCAGCTACTTCCGAAGAGGAGAAACGGTTATTATACTTGGCTAAATTAGATGAGACTCGACGTGACGCTACTTTAGCTATCGAGACTCACGCGAAACGAATGAAAGCTCAGTACGATAAAAATGTAACCCCTCGAAGTTTTTCGGAAGGAGACCTAGTACTATTATATGATCAAGCTAACGATAAGCTAGGTGCCGGAAAATTCGTTCCCATGTGGCATGGGCCCTACATTGTAAAGCGAAAGCTAGCAAAAGGGGCTTATGAGTTAGTTGATTTTGATGGGGACTCTTTGGGTAAACCCAGAAATGGACTTTACCTAAAGAGGTATTATGCTTAAAATGATGGGTATGGAGAAATTTTTAGATAGGTTAGATTTTCTTTCTAGCTAGCAAGTGTGTTAGTTTAGTCAGTGTGCTTAGCTTAGCAAGTGTGGTTTTTCGTCATTATTCTGGCTTATCTTGGTTTTACTCTTGATATTGTAGATGTCGACGCCTCTCCAAACATACATTGGATTTGCTGATGGTGCTTGTCGTAATACACGGAATATCTCTTCCGCAGCTTGGGTTATCTATTCGCCCTCTGACGAGTTAGTTTCTATGCATGGGGTAAGCCTCGGTCAAACAACGAATAACATTGCAGAATACAGTGCAGTGGTTGAATTATTATCCGAATCTATTTCATTTGGAATTCGACGTTTGATAGTGAGGTTAGATTCTGAACTTGTTGTATTACAGCTTAATAGAGTTTATGCCATTAGAAATCCTGTGTTATTAAGGTTGTTTTTGAGAGTGCGTCTCTTGGAACGTGAATTTGATTACATTGAATATCAACATATTCCAAGGTCTTTGAATACATTAGCAGATGCAATTGCTTCTCGAATGTTGGACAGACATTTACAATAATCATGCAAGTAAATTTAAAAACATTTCATCACATATGTTAAACAAGATAAGCCGGTAATAGTGATATATATAGATAGAAGTGTGTCAAAAAATATATACATCGTCTTCGATCATAGGTTTAAAACACCTTATGATCGGCAAAATGATAGTACAAAAAGTCAAAAATGTCACATGTGACTACAAAAGTGACTAGTCAATCACTGGTGGTGCTCTCTGTACGACACCACTGCGCGGGCTACCTTACGCAAAAATCTCCTAAACGGTCCAGGGACCGCGACTACGAAGCGCTGAAGCCTGATAGGAATGTCGTCCATAGTAGTCTCAGGTATATCTGCCGTGAGACGCTCTAGATCATGCTCCAACTCAGCTAGTACTTCTGCTGTCGCATCCTGTGGGGCCGGTACCGGTGCAGCTGGATGTAGTCTATCATAAGGCCGGAGGTTGGCTGGACGCTGTGGACCAACATCTGCATTTTGAAAGATTTACTATTAGTTTTGAGACGATATATATAAAAAATACATAACTAGAAAACTTGTGAAAATAAAAAGTACCTCTGTCGTCCCATTGTTCTCCCTGTGGAAGAACCATGTCCGGATCACCTCTGAAATCCATTCCGGCATACGGAAAGTCCTGTATCACAAAAAGCTGGCCCTCTAACCAGTCAAAATAACTATCTGAGAATCGAACTACTGTCGCGCCCTCGTCAGGATGCCGGGCCATCACCGCAACCCATCGTATCAGCTTTGGCTGCTGAGGACCCAAGATATCAACAGTGAGTTGCTGAGGGATCAGCATTGGAATTCTCTCCAAGGCAAAGCTCACGACTATAGGCCCATATCCAAAAGTCTTTAGTCGTCCGTTCTTTGCCTTGGTCAGTTGGCTCTTCATATGAGCCGACACAGCTTCACACCAGTTGAAAATGGTGCCTTGGTAACAGTCAATTGCCATCCGCATTTGGGATCCGGAAGCAATGTGTAAAGCGGCCGCGCCGCAAATTCTGGTAACCGTGAACGCTATGACTTTGAGTTCCGGTAGAGTGATGTGTTTTATCTCTATGCCTTTTGAATGGTGAGCCCCAGGTGTGCACCAATTCTCGCGGAGACTATCAAGGGATTGGCCACCCGGCCTAGTCCCCGCAAGACTGAGTTGCTCACCTCTGTTTGGCAAGCCAGTGAGAAAGTATACATCCGAGGGCTCTATCTCGAGCTGGTGCCCTCCTATGTAAAAGCATTGTTCTTGTACGTTCCATCGCTCAACCAGCCATTCCAAGAATCTTACCTGGCCCCTCATGCCCGGTATGGTCCAATATTTGTATAATCCGCATGCTCTTAGGGCATCCAGGGAAGGTTGATGATTTATTGCAGCTTCATCTTCCTCTACATGCTCTCTTTCTCTCCAGTCTAACATGATTAATGCCCTGCATATCAAAAATAGCAATTAGAAATTAATTTGGGAATTTTTGGTGGTTTTTTGAGAGAGTTGGGGTTTTGAAATGCGCGTTTCTCGGAGGACGCACCCCGGCTTTGTAGCACAGGGCGCCCGGACGCAGCTGGCCTGAAGGCGGACTGCGTCTTCCGACCGTTTTCCCGTATGAGAAAAAGTCGGGGGACGCAGGTCACCCGAAGGGCACCTGCGTCCGCCGAGAGGCGCATTCCAAAACCAAAACCCCCCCAAAAAATGAAACTAAAACCTAAAAATTGATTCTAAACGGATAGAAATGCAGAGTAGGATGTGTAAAATACCTGGATGAGACGGCGTTCGATTCCAACGGTCAGATTTTCCGCAGCGACCACGGGAAGTTTCTTGTCAAAAGCTCCTTTTTCAACCTCAACAGTGAAACGGTAAAAATGACATGGTAAAAGGTCTTTTTATAGGTTTTTTGGATGAATTAGTTCATTTTTTACCATGAAAAGATGTTTTTGAATGTATTTTTGCCTATTTTAAACAGGTATGAGTAATGTGTCGCTTTTGTGCAGGACAAAGGGATTTCGAGGGAAATTGTAATTTTTCACAAACAAAATTTCAGAGTCATCTTTTAAGCCCTTTTCTGACTCCTAAAACATGAAAAGATCGCCGAGTGTTTCTTTTTCACTCGTTAAAACGGAATTAAAAGACGGTCCCCTTTTAGCTCTTTTCTGACCGCAAAATCAGGAAAAGATTGCCGGGTTTTTGTCGTTTCGAACTCGATAAGGAAATAAAACGACGTGTCCTTGATCGCTTTTTACTTTTCAGGTTAACGACACTATTATGAAAGTACTCCTTGGTCGCAAGATCAAGCGGTTCCCCCAGGTATTATTTTATACTTTTTCGGGCTTGAGGGACACAAATATACGAAAAAGTTCAACGTGGAGTCTCCTTTAGTTTTTTCAGACTCTCTAAAATTGAAAAACGCCGAGTTTCTCCTATACTGGGCTCGTTAAACTTTTACAGTAGAGGACCTGTTCAATTACAAACAGGAACGAACCACTCCTTCCTAGGGTTCGAATTTAAACTAGGTTGGACTCGTCCGAAGGATGAGCTTATAATCAAGCATATGTTATCCTCCTCAAGCTTGTTAAAAATAAAGAGGTACTTGCCAGAAATGGTGGGGGAAAAAAGAGAAGAATGAACCTATTTGTCACCTTTTGTCTCAGAAGAAACTTTATTACCGCTCTTGAACACGACACTTTTCATTCACCTGGGTTGGGAAATCTTTTACCTCACAGTTGACCAAATCACTTTGAAAGTCTTTAACCGGGTTCCAGGGGTTAACTTTGAGTTATACGTCACCAAGCCATCTGTTGTGTCGTTATGTGTTCAAGAGGTCTGCAAGAAAAAACTTTCATCTGCAAAATACTTGTCATCCATTTGACCATCCCTGAGTCAGTCCTTACAGCAACATTTCTTCAACTTGAACAATGATTTCGTGTTGCGGGCTTGCCTGCAACGGGTCGCTTTCTATCGACATCGACACATTATCTAGAAAGATGACTTAGGAATCGACAGTACCTTGAAGTCTGCATGCATCAATGGCAGGTTTCTCGCCTTTGACGTCAGTTTACATCATTGACTTTCGATCAGAGGATTCCGTGAAGTGTTCGACATCAAAACATCTATTCACATTTCACGGGTTGTGCTTGGTACTTTGAGAACCATTGACATTACTGGTGGTTTCTCTCACGCTTGTTAACAGTTTACATCATTGACTGGTAATCAAGTGGTTTCTACCATGTTCGACATCGAATCATTTAATCACATGGCTAGAATCGTACCAATTCGGGAAGTAGAAGTGAAGACCCTGGATCTAGTTTCTACCATCCAGGCTGCGAGGAGTTTTGTATTCATTATCTATGTAGACTAATCATAAACAGATGGCTGCGTCCATACTGTGTCTACAAAAGTCTATAAAAATGATGTACTGCAAGATCATTCCTGTATCAGAATAGTTAGTCCATTAGTTAAAGTTTTGAATCTGAGTATGGGAATGCCTACCTCAGTGATGATATAATCTTATCCATGTATTTTGTGTTGAAAATTGCAGGTTCCAACCAGGCCATCCACAAGGCAATCCTTGAAATGATAAAGCGCTTCACCCTTCCTAGAATTACAAAACCCTATTCTATTCCAGGCTTCGCACTTTAGGGGGCAATCTGTTACACTAAAAAATGTCACCTTGACTACTTACAGTTAGTATGGCTCAAATCAACAGTCATGCTACCCTCTTAGGCAAGTCTCATGCCTCTGTTATCCATCTCAAACTCAAAGAAGAGAGAAAGTCTTGTAAAAACTATGTTTATCTCTGGGGTCGCAGGTTCTCTCTAGCCTTACCTGCGGGGACGCTGACCATGTTCACAAAATCTGCGTCCATGGACGCTCTGTATGTTAAGGGACAGGTGCGTCCCTCTGTAAAAGGCAAAATGCGCGAGTTTTATCTTGAAAAAGTTACTTGTGGTTACTTCTAGAACATTCTAGAGGTCGGTTTGATGAAATGGATGCGCCTCCAGTTGGTTCATGTATCTCTATTAAGGGGGAACTTATCCCATCAATAAGGGAGCTATCCCACCCATAGAGGGGGATGATCCCATTGATAGTGGACCTGAATAACCTCTTTACAGCACTATAAATAAAGGCATTGAGCCAGAAGGAGAGGAGGTTGGAGCTATACATTTTCTTTGGGTAAATGCTGCAGGATTTAGGTCTTCCATTAGAGCTCTTGTGAGGAGAGATTGTCTTCACTTGATTCTACTTGGGAGAGGGTGAGCTTTGTCAAAGTAGAGGAAAACCCTTGATGGACCCTGGGAGGAAATTGCACAACACCAAGGCCAGGTTGTAAGAGTTTCTTTGTTTCGTTATTAATACAAACTGGTTTATTTTTCTCAATAGCTTGTGTTAATGAGTTATTTCATGTGTTCCTTGGTCTGCATGTTGAATATATGTTTTATTATATGAAATGCAAGTGCTTGGTAATTGTTTGATTGTTTGTGGTTGCAGGAATTGACTTGAAGGAGGAGCTCATCCGGATCGTCAAGAACGGACTTCAACAACAGCGTTTTGGAATAAGGTAAGCCTAAACACTTGTAGTTTTCATGTTGTAAAAGGTGTATTTAGAGAAAGATCACTCCATTTTGTCTTGTTTGTCATTAGAATGTCTTAGACTTCTAGGAAGGTCAGTCGTGTCCGCACCCTTGACAGATTCCGTGTGACATGGGGGGGAGATTGTTGGAAATTGGATAAACCAATGCTCCCCATGTGTTTGCAACATTGACTAACTTCCTCTCGTGGATCCTTATATATGGAAATGTAATCGCTAACTAACTCCTACGGGTTTTGGTCCAACGAAAATCGTGATTCCAAACATATTTATCAGATCTGCTGTGACAAATTGTCTGGTGAAATAACCAAAACCATTTATGGATCATATTGGTATCAAAGCAAGATTCTTTAGTTATATTGTGGATATTTACAAGGGATCTAGATAGGCTAAGTAAAAATTTATAAAACCCTAGTCATGGTCGAATATGTGAATAATCCTCATGATCTTGTAGAGGGGAGGTTTTCATGATTGGAAGCACAATTTTCGAATATAAACTGTAATGTAAATCTACTCATGTCAACCCTTGGAAATAAGCTTGGGATGTTTAGAGAATATGGGGGCTCTAATGCAGAGGACATATCAAAGGGGATATCATGAGATCGGGAAGAAACACAGATTCAACCAAACAAAGGACTCAAAAAAGGTTAACTCAATTCGAGTCTTAAGAATCATTCATAGTCCCTATTCAAAATGGAAGTGAAGTTCGATATCAAGCCATAAAAAAGTGGCATCGAAGCTCTGAATCTAAATCATTGGTTGTAAAAATTAGAAGTGTATTTTAGTGTCCATCATATTGAGGAAGAACAAAATATTTCATTTGCGTAGATGAAATTGGAGGGTCATGCCCTGACTTGGTAGGAAAGCCACACTAAGACCTTGAGGTTGGAGGGTGATCCTCCAATGAATAAGTGGGAGAGGACATCAAAACCCTCGTAAATTTACAATTTTACCCTATTAGGTATGTAGAAGACCAGTGGATTTGGTGGCACTACTTCAAGCAAAATTCAAGAAAGATCGTAGTGGAGTGCACCTGATCTAGATTTGATCATTATATTTTTTTCATCCATCTCAATGCTTTCAAAGTGGGAAAAGTGGAGGAATTAGCTCTCAGGACCATTTTTAGCTAGAGGACCCAGGTTGGAAAATTAGGGTCTAAAGCCTTCTATTGGCATTTTGAGGCATCAAACGATATATTTTGGGGGTAATAATTTATCACTTTAGCACCGCGCCTTGTTTCCCCTATTCTAGACACAAATACCTTCCCAAGAGTGCAAGAATCGCATCAATCAGAGTATATATGTGAAATTTATGCCACTTAGAAGTTGACCTCCCTGTTTTCACCACCATAATTCGAGAGGATGCCACATCAAACCCCGTTACTAATGGAAAAGGGGCTACCCATGTGATTATGATGTAGAAGATTATAGAAGATTATATATATGCAACTTTGGTTAATATTTGAGTTAGTCAAACCTAACTGCTACTAAGCTATTGTGTTGTGTTATAACCGGGCCACTAGGAGGAAAAAGGGTTCCATTCTTTCGAGTGCATTTGTTCCATAAGTGAGAAAAAATAGCCATGAGGGATAGGAGGTAGAGCACACAGAGACAATTCATGCATTGTAGCATCCCATGGGCCACAAGCCTTCTTTGTACTCGCAGACATATTTTCATTCAGAGAAAGAGAGCAAAGTAGCCTCACCTTCCAATTGGATTTTTCTCTCGAAAGGGTTTCCTAGATCATATCTTGTGTCAAATGTGTGTGAGATTTTATTCTCAATGTTCTCTATTTTTTTCATAATATTAATTCATATGCATAAACTATTAATATTAATCTACATATCTAAAATGTAAAGGGAAATAAAATTGTAATAGTGTATATTTTTGGATTTTTAAAGTATATTTTATCAGATTTGTTGTGACAAATTGTCGAGTGGAATATCCATGGTGATTTATGGATCACTCCCCATAAGTGTTCCTCTTCCACCCATAGAAGTCATGAATCCATTCAGAAAGAAGAGAGAATAATGAAGGACCTATGAGAGATGAATATGGTATGGATCACCCTCATCCTCAGTTGGGGAAAACATTCACTATTGCAACCCCCAAAAGAAGAAGAAGTGATTGTGCAAAAATTGCTTAAGAATCTAGAACCTAGAGCATATTGCAACATAGATTGAAGTCGATAATGTCAATTAAGTGCCCACTTGGGAAAAAAAAAATTACCGACTTAACGAGAAGTTGACCGATTTCTCATTTTTTTAAGGTTACAATAAATCATGATTTTCATGTTGATTTTGAAAAATTGTGATGCAATATCACCTTTTTCATTTCAGGGTTAAAATTCCAACAATTTTCAATGATGGCATTAAAACCAAATATCATGATTGTGGAAGACAAAAAAAATCACATCAAAATGCAAAAGTGGTGACGTAGCATCACCTTGTTTTTATAGGGGTTAAATTCAAACATTTTTCAATCATGGCATTAAATACCAAGTAACGTGACTAAGAAAGACATGAAAAAACACGCTCATATGTAAAAGTGGTGATGCAAAATCTCCCCTTTTCAAGGTTAAAATTCAAACAAATTTCAATCACGACATTAAAGACTAAATATCATGACTACAAAAAAACACTAAAAATCAACGCCTAAAGTTGGTTTGCCATTCTTTTTCCTTTTTTAAATGCTTGTTTTTTTCAAAATTTTCTATTTTCTTTTGTTTAAAATTACCAATTAATTGACATTGATACCATCAAAGAAAAAGAAAACATAAATTCAACTATAACTCTAAAAGTGTCATTACGTATTTTTTGTTTAATTAAGAATTTTTTGAGAGAAAAATTGTTTCAAGGGGAGAAATCAATTTAAAAGAGAAAACAACTTTTTATTCTAAAAACCACATAAATATGTTTTTTTTGGGAGGAAAAACAATTGAGAGAAAGAGACATAATTCAAAAAACAAAAATTGCCTTTCAAAATCCAAAAAGAAACCCTCAAAATTAGCAATAATAACTAAATAAAAATAAAAATAAAAATAAAAAACTTAATACCAATAAAACACTTTAAAAAAAATAAAATACATTTAAAAAAAATAAAATCTTTTTAATTTTTATTTTTGTGTGGTGTAAATGTATCCTTTCACTATTTTGAAAAAGTTACATATAGCTTGGATTTCCAAATGAGGAATAAAATCCTAGAGATTCTTGAGACTAGCAAGTTACCTATCAATAACATGCAATTAGAAATTGATTACAATAATCATGTCCTTGATGATTCAATATTTCAAGGGGGGAATACCTCATTACATTTGCATGATTTTCCTTGAGTTGACTAATGTTTCACCATCTTCGTGGGTTAGTGCCTTATTACTGTTGCAACTTCATTTTCTAGCTTTTTTGTCTTGCTTGCAGGCCACCTTGAAACCCTTCGTTTGGATCCCAAGGCTAAATTGTGAAGAACTTGAGCCCAATTGGTTTCTTTCCTTGTTTCGAAAAGAGGAATTGTACATAATCCTAGCATATTTATCTCGTATGGTCTTTATCTATTTTCCATGTCTTTTTTCTACAAATGGTCATCCAGGTCCATATCTTATAGTAGCTAGTCTGCTTCAACTTCTTTCATATGGGAGCTAATAATCTCTTATGGTGATGGATTTTGTCGGTGCTCTTCAAGAGACTTTTGCACTAGGTCTATAGGATTTAATAGAGGGTTATGGGATTTTTCTTCTACTGATTGTATGCTTGATTGAATGTTTTCCTACTTTGAAGACTTCTTCAAAGAGGATATGGAATTGAAACTATTGCCAGATTTGGGGAACTGGTCAAGATTTGAGGTAGCCTTAGGACTCAAATTTCTTCTTCTTTGGGGGAATTTTCTCAAATCTTTCTCTTCCTGAGAAGGGTTTTCATCTAAATGGGACATGTTCATAATCTAGGGACTACTTCCAAACACTATCATGATAATAAATATCTATGGAGATTGGAAGAGGCTAGGAGATATTAATGTAAATATAAATTATATGAGGATATTATATGTACCTCCCTCTCTTTATAGCCTTCGATACTTTGAAAAATTTTCCAATAGCAATGCAGATTCCTTCAAGGGTTTCATCCTCCTAATATTCTTTAGGAAGAGAAAAGAGATAAACCCACATTAGGGAAACAAGGAAATATTCCTTCTCTAAATTATATTGCTCCTTCCAAAATCACATGAAGAACCCTTCATTATTGAAAAAATATGACCCTTCTTCAAAAAACCTTGATCTATCATCCAGGTTGGAGAAAATGACGGTGAAGAATTCTTTTGTCCCAAACTCCCATTCTATTTGACCCTGGAAATTCCCTTTATTTCATATCTATCCAATCAGTGGCTTTTAATAGGTCCATAAACCATCAAAATTTTCTTATTAGAGTGTGATACAACATATATTGGATATATTCTCTAATTTTACTATATTTAACCTCGTATTTTGGATCTTACACTAGTTTTGTCCGACAACTCCCTGGATTTCTGGCTTGACATTATGCACCCAATGCAAGTTTTTCTGCAAAACCATAAACCCCACTTCACCCAACTTCTCTATGAAAAGGATGTTGAGGATGACAATATTGAAGGGGAATCACAATAAGTCCAAAATTGTTATGAACTCCTAAAATATTTTGGCTAAAGGAGGGGGCAGAGCCCCCTCTCGTGAAGCCGAGCATAGATGGCTATGTAGAAGAAACTCTAGAAATTGCAAAGAAGATAATAATAATAATAATAATAATAACCCAAAAGAAAAGACGTTAATTTTACCAAAAATTAAAATAATTCTTAAAATTTATTAATATATTTTAAAAATATATATAATAAAAAATAAAAATAAAATTTAATTTTAAAAAAATTATAAAATAAATAAAAAAATTTGAAATAAAGTTTAATTAAATAGAAATAGAAATAAAAGGAAAAAAACAAACCAAGAAAAAGCATGGGATGGGAGGGTGATGCCCAACATAGCCCCTCCACCCATACAGTGAGTTGCAGCAATCACACAACTCAAACATAGACTATGCAACGACTACAAGCCAGTGGCATGGACAAAGGGGTAATGTCAGGTATCATTGTCCTCGTGCCATGTTTTTTGTTGGTTTTATTTGTTTTCATTTTTTATTAATTTGATTTTACTTCTTTCTTAGTTTATTTATAATTTTTTTCTTGAATTTTTTAAATTTTTTATTATTAAATATGTGTTATTGTTGACACCTAATATTTGGCATTAATAAATTCTTGTAAATAATGTAAATAAGAAATAAAGAATACAAAGAGACATTGGAACATGAATTCCAATAGTCTCCCTCTCTTTGTACATATTCATTTTTTTCACTTAATGCAAATCACATATTCGTGGAGTTACACAAACCTAACCTGACATGGTATGAGAGCACCAAATCTCATTTAGGATTTTTTGCTATGTAAATCTTGTTATTTTTCCTACTCTTTCCTTTGTGCGTTGAATGCTTTGTCCTCTATCTCCTCCTTATACGTTGGATAGTCTCTGCATGAATTATTTGTTGAACATAGCGAGCGGTGGTTAGAACCTAAAAATTCATGTTACATTGATTATGGTTTGTTGCTTAGTATGTGCATTACCTGTTGTCAATTAACTATTTGTTGCATGTTGTTAGAACTATGGGTTGAAAACCTTGAACAATGGTCCTGGTGTTGCATTGATATGTGCAAGTAATCATGTGTTTCATTCAAAAAAAAATATTGTGTATTATAGAATGCTTTCCGTTGATCTATTCGGTATGCTGATTTGTCCATTGAAATAGCATGGATTAGAGTGAGTTGTGTATGGTGTAAATATAGCGATGATGCATATCATGATATGTGCATATTCATATGTGCATTAAATTTTAAACTCTGGCATATGCATTGGTGTCCTGAATGGTATGCGTTGGTCATTCATGGTTAATACATGTTTGTTAGTGGTTCATATATGCGTTGTTAGCTCTCCATATAGTTTGTTGGTTGAATTGGTATATGCATTTTTATCACAAACAATGATTAGGCTCAAATTGATTCATATTATTATTGTATGCAAGGTTGGCTTAAATTAATTATATATATCTATCTATATATATATATAATATAATGAAATGGTTTTGAATTTCTTGTTATATATTTAAAGGCATTCATATATATTGAACCATTCAAACATATGTTGGTTTATTTTGATTAATTTTGGAAGAGATGCATGCATGATTAGTCTTTATTAAGAAATTGTTTTAGTAAGAATTTTATCTAATCAAGGTCTTGCCCAAAAGTTTTGTAAAAATGCATTCTCTTATTTTTGTAGTTGGAGTAGTTCTTACTAGCAAGTAAGTACCATAAATGGTCCAGGACGATAAAGCATACCCTCATTTTTAATGGGTTGTGGAAAGGAGTATGTGAAGGACAAGTTGGAAATCCTTCTGAAAAGCCCACTTCAGACAAATGGCTTGCCATATGGGAGAAAAAGAACAACAAGGCTTGCGCCTAGATTGCAACATCAGTCAATGAAGAGGTGAGTCATCATATTACACCATTTATAAATTCCTTTGAAGCCTTAAAGAATATCAAAGACTTATATGACTCACACTCTAAGCTTGAAGTAGTCCAAATAAAGATTAAACAGTTCAATCCTGAAGTGAACGATGATGATCCCCTTGCCTTAGCCTTTGAGATAAGAGTCATTATGCATGATATAGAAGCTACTGGAGTCAAAATAGATGTTCCTTTCACATCATTCGTCAAGGCACTATGTCCCAATTATTCTCGTTATCTTGATTCATTACAAGCTAGTGTCAAACTTAATAAGATTTCCTTTTTGTTATAGACAATTTTGTGCCTTGCAGCATCAGGCATGAATTGTCAATAATCCAAGGGATCCAAAGTCCCTAAACATGATGTTCCTACCCCTAGAGGAACAAGGTCAGCAAACCAACAGCTCTCAGATCAGTTCTCCACCTAAAAACACTCAAAAACAAGCAATCCTGAAATCAAAGCAGGTGCTCCACTAGGCTTCTGCGCTGAAACTCAACTCCTCCATGGTGTACCTGCGTTGCAAAGCAAGTGGAACAAAGGCCACCTGCGCTGAGCGAGATGGGACAAGTGGCACACTGAGTCATTGCTCTGGAATCTTCCAAAAATGACACTTGGATCAGGGATTTCGCCTTGTGATGAGTCAGAGGCTCTGTTTCTCCAAGTGGAAGCAAGGTTCTCCAAGTGGACTCAAGAACTGAAGATCAACTGAAGAGAGAGAGGACACAAGGCAGCTACACATCAGTTGCAAGCTGACTCATCCTTTCTCAATTCATCTATATATTGAGCTCTCTCCTATGAGCTCAGGAGGCTGGAATTTTGTGCAAAGTAATGATATGCTGTTGGTTTCACTATAGAGCTATTGGGTGATTGCTTGAAGGAGGTGAAGAGGAGAAATTCTTTCTGCTGGGAGGTGTTGCTGGATTGGGGCCTTCAATGGTTGTAACTCTCTCAGAACTTTACTTCTTCATTAATAAAAGCTATTGAGGTTCTTCTATATGCACTTGTTTCAATGATATATTGTGATAATTGTATATTTGATTTATGCTAATCCTTGAATCAGTTATGATTGCATGCTTCTTGTAGTTTCCTTCTTTGTTATTTTGCAGGATCTCATTGTAGCTGGGCCAGCAAAAGAGCAAGGAGCTGGGAGCAAGCAGCCAAAGAGAAGAGTTTGGATTCGACATTAAGCGCAAGGCAACGGTTAGTGCATTTCCTCATTCTCTCTTGCTTTCGTAAAGAAGTAAACCTTAAGTAGTTTTCTTTACAGTTGTTGCTGAGGTACTATCACCCTTAGAGTGGGATAGGGTCATCCGAGTCGGATACTTTTCCCTACAACACTTTTACTCTCTTGTGAGGACGTTTTCTAAAAGAGAGAAATATTTTTGGAAAAATAAGAAAATTTCTGAGTCTTTTGAAGAAGTTGTGTGCCTTGCATAAGAATAGAAGAATTAGGCACATGATTCTTCTAGAGGAAGAGGTGGTAGAAGAGAACATGGAAGTGTTGTCAGTCATTGCATTGTGGGTTTCAATTGGTCAAGGTTCCCCAAGAGAAGTGAAGTTTGGAGCTCCTTTCCGAGGCCACAAAAGATCTAAGATCTTAATCAGACCCTCTCCATTTCTTAGTGCTCATAAAATTCTTTCCAATGGTATATAGAAGTCCAAAAAAGGACTCCTGGATCAGAAGTTGGGACATGTTGAATATTTCCTTTGGAAAGCTCAGAAAACCAAAAATTGGCCAAGTATGAGGGCCTCCCGCAATCCTGCATTCTGTAAATTGGTTGTCACAGTAGTCCTGCTGTCACAGCAAACGCCAAAACGTGCAAGGAGAAATCTTGCGATATACTATGAAATTGTCGAGGGGGGAATGAAAAATCTTAGCAAAGGAAATGCGAAACAAAACCAAGTCAGGGCCACCCCTTTCTCTCTACTCGACATGGCGGTATCCCGCATCTTGACCATCCTGCAATCCTGCATCCTAGCGACCCTACAATTCTCGCATTTCCACAAGTTCCTACAGTCCCGGAGGGTCCCGCATCCCGCATCCCATCAATCCCGCAATCCCACAGATCGGGTGGTGCAAAACTTAAAACACCGTGCGGGGGTCGATCTTGCAATATGGTCTGAAATCACCGGGGAGGGTCGAAAACTAAATACAAAGGAAATGCATGAAAATTGGGGGCAGGTGGCCCCCCTTCTCTCTCCTCCACATGGGGGAATACAGTGAATCTCGCGTCTCATAGTCCTGCAAAATAGGGATATTGGCGGGTTCCAAACTTAAAAGACCGTGTGGGGGCCGATCATATGGTATAGTGTAAAAGTTTTGTGGGAGAGACGAAAACCATTAACAAAGGAAGTGCTTGAAAAAACAAAGGCTAAGCCACCCCTTTCTCTCTCCTCCACATGGAGGTATCCCGCATCCCACAATCCCACATTATCGATGATCACAAGAATAGAGGGGCTACCTCCCCAATAACCTTGCGGGATTGTGATATTGCGATTTAGTGCAAAATTGTTGGGAAGGACTGAAATTCATTAACAAAGGAAATGCCTACAAAAACAAGGTTGGGCAGTCCTTTTTCTCTCTCCTCTAGGGGCCACTTGACGGCCTCTGATTGGTCCTCAAAGTAGACATAGCATCTGATGTCATCAGTGATGTGGCAATACAAATGATGACATGGTAGATGACACATGTCACCCAGTTTTAGTGTTTTTAGGGGTGAAATGGGGCCATTTCTGAGTGCCACATGTCACCACTCACAGGGTGACACGTGACAGTGATGATGTCACCCACAGATCGGTGATCGCAGTTGTTAAGGGGAAAAGCTAAAGGTAAAAGGCTATCAAGCGTCGGGATGTGGGATTCCAAGTCACAAAGGAAAAAGGCCCCCCCTGGATGCGATAAGTTATTGCAGCACAATCTATAAGGGTCTTGCCTCCAAACTATCATCCTGCGTTATGGAAAAAGGTAAAGGGTCCCCCTCTCCTACAGTGCAATTTCGATGTCTCAAGTGGGCCTAATCTCGCAGATTGGCAATCGCAAGTGTCTGGGGAAGAAGCTTAAGGCAAAAGCATGGTAAAGCGTTGACATGCAGGATTTTGCGATACAAAGGAAAAGACTCCCAAACATGGGTCTGATGGCCTTAGTGCTTGAGAGCTAAGCCCCTATTTCCAGCCCCCGTCATATGAAGAAAGCCGCATCATGGACTATAATAAAGGGGGGCTAATCGGGAAATCAAAAGTGCCCATTTCACCTGTTTTAGAGAAAAGAAAAAAAAGGCCCACACCTGAGAGACTATGTTGTTACACTGTAATGCATATCACCCACCACATCAAGGCACAGATAGTGCCAGATAGAGGTTTAAAGGGCGTGATGGGTTGGAAGTTATGCTTTTAGGAGGAACAGGTGGTGCATTCAAAGTCTGGGATGGGCTGATCCCGAAGAAGTCCATTGTGACACGAGTCCAGGATCTAGCGCCGAATGAATTAAAGGCAGAAAAGACAGAGGTGGGTAAAGCAATGCAGGAAGCCATACCTTAAGTAGAATGACTCCTGTAGCAGAGACAATCACAGGATGGGTAAGGATATATTTGTGTATTTTACATCTTATGTTTATTTAGTTGTTTTACTATAACATGCCTCCTTTCAATTAGGCTTTTAATTCTATAATGTTTTGGGCCACAGAGCCATCTCTGGCTGAGATAGCTAGTCGACCCAACAATTGGGACTGGGCCAGAGATATATTTCTGTAATGAATGTTCTTTCTCCCCTCTCGAGATAAATAGGGGAAATCAAGACTTAGAAAAGGTTCATAAATTCTATAGAAAAGACTACATCCCATTTTCAGACTATTTTTCTTTTAACTCAAATCTTTTTCAGAATATCAAGGATATAGTGGTGATTCGCCCTTCAAGTATTGCAGTCTGCGTTCCTTCTGTTAAATCTCATTTTATATTCATATTTCCTCTCTGTATTCATGCAAATTGTACTTGCTAGAAATGTTTCAAGCTTCCTCATAGACTTATTTGTATTGATATGTGAATGAAAGTGCCTGTAATCATATCACATATTCACTTGTCTCAATACTGTTGATGAATATACCTATGTGGGCTATTGAAATCAAATCTTTAAATATTCAACACATGAATCATAGCATTCCGCCCCTCCTTCACCCATTATTTCTACTTGTAACTCAAATAAGTCTATAAATCCTTTATGCCTCAAGCTCTATATATTAAGTATAGAATGCTTGAAGCCTTATGCTTTATGTGGTAAGTTTCTCTCTCTTTGTCCTCTCTCATATGCTCTGCAAAATATTATTAAGTTGTAAGCCCTTGAATTACTCGACCTTAGCTATTTTCATGCATATTTCTGAGATCTGATGTTGTGAGGAAGTACCAGAAATCCATGTTTTATTTCTTTGGATAAATGAACCAGCCCACTTCCTATATATATATCTATATAGATATAACATAAGTGATGTCTCCAGTTTCCTGTAAATTATTAAGACACACCAATTTAGATGTGCCCAGGCATTGGTCTTGTAAGAAATCCAAGGCTGTCTTTGGGAGCTACAACATATTTTGGCATCGTTGTCTAGGATCTTATTAGAGGATTTTTCCCCTGGGATATGACAAATTGAGAACCCTTTGTGTAGGTGAGCGAAGTCTGTTCTGATTGCATGCACATCACCTTGGCGACTCCACACCCCCCCTCATTATCATTCATAACCCTGGATTTTAAAAGGCCTCACACTCACTCAAATACATCCCAACAGAAAGCCCTATTTGTATCTGACCCTAAAAAAATAATTTCCAAGAAAATCTAGAAAGAGAAAACTCCCCCTGACTGTGCTACCATCTCATCAGCCTTTGAAATTCCCTCATCCAGTTCTCAGCCTGTTGCTACTCATTATTTAGGACTTACTCCTAAGGTCCTGACATACCCTCTTTCCCCTCCAAACATTGTGGTCTTGACCCCAGTTCCTTAAGAAAATTTTAATCCCCCTCCACTAATCTAGATGGCTCTTCCAAGATTTTTGCTAAATAAGTATGCACCTCTTGATCTACCTCATCCCTTAAGTGTCATGCCCCAAGATTACCTTAAGATTCTGCTTAGATTCAATGGGGAAGATGACAACACATCACAGAGACACATAGAAACCTTTTGTGCCTTTGCTGAGAACCTGAATGTGGAACAATTGGATGTGATCATGAGACTTTTTGTACAAATTCTTGATGGAGAAGCCAGAAAGTGGTTCAAAGGCCTACCAAATGCCTCCATCACTACCTGGGAGGAGTTGGAAAATGATTTCACCTAGAAATGGGGAGAAAAGAGGAATCATGAGTACCTCCTCACTGAGTTTAATTCCATAAGAAAAAGACCGAAGGAGGATACTTCAGAGTTTATCAAAAGATTCAATAAGTAGTACAATAACATGCCAGCTAACATAAAGCCTCCTCCTACTGCAGCCTGTGTAGTTTTCTTGGGAGCCTTTTAGTCTAACGTTGGTTTTGCCCTAAGAGAAAGGAAGTCTCTCACTGTGGACCAACTTCAGATCGATGCTCTCGAAGTAGAAGAAAATATGTCCTCAGTAGGGAAGTCAAGGGTAAAGAAATAACCTACTGAACAAAAAATATGTAAAGAAGAGGCATCCTCTGCTAGTCAAGATAGAGAGTCATCAAACCTGAAGTGGGATGATATGGACACAAAAGGTTGGAAAGCTTGAAATTGAGAACAAAAACCTCCCGAGACATAATTCTCAAGTAAAAAACCAGGGCTATAACCTGCAATATACAAGACCTCCACTGCAACTACTTCCAAGGGAAAGAAAGGAACAACTTGATCAGATCCCTCATCCCTTATACTTGGAACATGGTCCCAATGAACAATATTCGAATACATGGGAGATGCAAGGAAATATATATTCTACTTTTGTTGAAGAAGAACATGAGAATATGGCTCACCAAGAGGCCATTCATGATAAAGAAGTAGCAGCAAATGAGGAAGATATGGATTATTATTGTAAACAGTTTGTAGAGTTCATGCAAACACAACCCCAACGTAAGTATAATCTAATATCTTCAAATAAGAGGTCAAGAGAACCAGAGCAACAAGAAGGAAGTTCTCCCCAAGTTTCTCCTCCCGCACCAAACAAAGGGAAAGGTAAGCTCCATCCTGACCCACCCAAGACAGGAGTCTCTGCAAATATGGAAAGCAATGGTCCTAAGGGACACACAGAAAAGGAGACACTTGTTCTACTGAAAACTTCCGGCAGGAAGGGAGAAATAATAGAGCTAGAAGATAAAGAAAAGGCCCAACCCACATTCAATCTCCAGAAGGAGCTTGAAAAGGTAAAAATTCTTGTTTCCCGAACTGAGCTCCTAAAATAGCTTAATTACAAAGCTCAGGTCTCTCAATTCATGCATCCAGTCACCTGAGCACCATCCCATGATAGTTTGAACCTTCAAGGGGAGAGGCCCATGGTTGTTTTCGAGCCACATGTGGAAGGGTTGGACACTTCTACTGCGCCTTTCTATGTGAATCTAGTGATCGACGACCTTTTGTTGCATAATTTCATGCTGGATTCCAGGGCCTCACACAAACTCATGGCACTATCAGTAATGAAATAGCTGGGTTTGGAGATCACCAAACCATACAAGGACCTATACTCCTTTAAATCCAAAAGAGTTAGGTGCTTAGGCATGATAAAGGATCTGGTGGTAAACCTGGCTCAGATCCTGATGAAGAGTGCGGTAATGGATATAATGGTGGTGGATATATCTCCTCGCTTTGGAATGCTCTTATCCAGATCTTAGGGTTCCAAGGTGGGTGGCTCTATCAAGCTAGATTTTATTTATGCCACCATTACCACTTTTGGAGGTGAGCAAAGGAGGTTGTACAGAAAATATAGGTTTGTCAAAACCGTGGCCCCAGCTAAAGGCTCAGAAACTCCCCAGCACATGGGAAGGATAGTGACATCTCCTATATATTCCTATAAGAGGATGAGACTTTCATAGAGGAAACATCAGTACACCTGACAGGGCAGTCAGAGCACTTACAAGAAAATGAAAACGAAGTATGGAAATTGTACTTCGACGGAGCAAACTCAAAAGAGGGAAATGGAGCTGGAATATTGTTGGTATCTCCGGAAGGCAGCATGATACCCCTCTCATTCAAGATCGAATTTGAGGTGACCAACAATGTGGCAGAGTACGAAGCATTTCTCCTTGGGTTACAAATGACAAGAAATATGAACATTGAATGCCTATCGGTCTATGGAGACTTTGAGCTAGTCGTAAGGCAGATCTGAGACCAATGGCAAGCCAAACACCCCAAGCTGAGGATGTACCGAAATGAAGTGTGGGACTTAATCGACAATTTCTTCCTGGCCTTTAACATCCAGTTTCTACCCAGGGAAGAAAACATGATGGATGACTCTCTTATGGTAGCTGCGAGCACTTTTAGGCCCCCACATAATCCACTCCTTAGATATGAGATAGAAGTTAGACACAGGCCTTCAACACCTGATAATGCCAAACACTAGCTGGTATTCGAAGATGATAAGAAGTTGAAAATATTCATAGAAGTCATTAGGGAGTTTTCCCACTCCTCCATTGATCAAGAAGAGCAAGAATCCACTTCGTGGAAAGACACAATGGCTGGGAAAACAAAATTGCAACTAAATGGGAACACCATCCCCTGTGGACTTGTTCCATTAGAAAGAATTTTCAATAAAGACAACCTAACTTCCAAACAAATGGCCCCAGAGAAGGATGCGAAAGCTGAAGACTACAACATCGGATCAGAGGAGGAACCCCAGACGATCAGGTTGTCCAAAGGAATCCCCTAGAAATACAAACAGAGGTATTTAGATCTATTCAAAACTTAAAAATATGTATTTGCTTGGTCTTATGATTATTTGAAATCATTTGATACTAATATCATTCAGCATAAGATTCCTTCGAAGAGTGGGATAAAGCCATGCAAACAAAAACTCAAACAGATAAATCCACTCTTACTCTCCTCCATTGCAAAGGAGGTAAAGAAGCTGCTACAGGCCAAGATCATAGTACCTTTAAGATACTCTGGGTGGGTAGCTAATTTGGTCCCAGTCCAGAAAAATAACGGAGAGATAAGGCTATGTGTGGACTTCCAGAATTTAAATAGGGCATCTCTAAAAGATAATTGCCCTCTCCCCAAGATGGATAATATATTACAGAAGTTAGTGGGTGCAGCCAGAATATCCATGATGGACAGATTCTCTGGATATAACCAAGTGGAAATCCACCCTAAGGACCAAAAAAATATTGCTTTCACCACCCCGTGGGGAACATTCATGTATGCCCGCATACCATTTGGGTTGATAAATGAAGGGGAAACATTTTAGAGAGCTACGGACATAGATTTCGTGGGAAAGCAAGATAAATTTGTGGTAGTCTACTTAGACGATATCGCAGTCTTTTCTAAGACTGATGAAGATCATATCCTCCATTTAAAGCTTACCTTCGAGAAGTGCAGGAGGTATGGCCTCTCCCTGAATCCTAAGAAATCTCAGTTCGCCCTAAGTGAGGGGAAGCTCCATGGATACATAGTATCACATGAATGAGTAAAGATTGATCTTGAATGAGTCAAAGCCATCAACCTTATTCCCTTGCCCAGAAACAAGAAAGAAGTCTAAGCATTTTTGGGGAGGATAAATTTCTTAAGGTGATTCATACCCAACTATGTTGAGATAGTCAAAGGTATCCCAAACATGCTCAAGAAGGAGAATGAAGTTAAGTGGAGCTCTGTTCCCCATGATTCCTTCACTAAGATCAAAGACACTTTGGCTGAGGCCCAGTGCTAGTCAGCCCCGACTATTCAGTGCCTTTTCACATATTTTCTTTTGCCTCTCCCCATACCATTATTGTTGTGATGTTACAGAAAAATAAAGAAGGTTATGAGCAACCCATTTCCTTTTTCAGCCAAGTCCTAAGGGATGTTGAGCTGAAATACAATATATTGGAGAAACATGCCTATGCACTGGTCAAGGCGTTGAAGTCATTCCGTATGTATGTGCTGCAATCAGGAATCACAACGTTCGTCCCAACGATTGCAGTCAAGGACATCCTGGTGCAGGGAGACAATGGATGAAAGAGGGGCTGGTGGATAGCTAAAATAAAACAATATGAGCTAGAAATAAATCCTACCAAGCTCATCAAAGGCCAGTGGTTGGCTAAGATTTTATCTAAATCCAACTGCCAAGCTCTAGGGATAAGCCTGATCATAGAGGAAGATAGACTAGAGGACCACCAGAGTGGAATTAAAACAATTGAGCAGAAGATCTATGCCAAATATGAGGGATCACCCAGGTATAAGAACATTTTTCATTACCTCTTATTCCTAAGATGCCCGTTGGAATTCTATAGATCTAAATACTGGAGTCTAATATTGCACGAACATAAATACATTATCTCCAACGAAATTCTCTACTGGAAGGACCTGGTGGGGTTATTACTGATATGTCTGGTGGAGGGGGAACCCATGAAGTGGTTGAGGATTTCCATGGGGGATTCTTTGGGGGACACTATAGTTGGAAGGCAACAACACACAAAATCCTCAAGGCAGGATTCTACTGGCCCACATTATTTGGAGATGTTTATTCTCAGGTCAGGTCATGCCAGAAATGTCAATTGTTTGCTGAAAGACATAAGTTTGCTCCTCTCACTGTGGATTGGACTTCATTGGAGAAATAAACCCACCTTCTAGTGGCCAACACAAATGGATTTTAACAGCCACTGACTATTTCACCAAGTGGGTAGAGTCTATCCCAGTTAGAAATGCTACTGACTCATTGGTGATAAAATTCAAGGAGGACAACATACTATCCTGCTTTGGGTGTCCTTTTAAAATCATCACTGATAATGCATAGGTCTTCAAATATTCTAAGTTCACCAACTTCTGCCATAAATTCAATATCATTATTGGACATTCCACTACATGCTACCTATTATCACCCCAAGAAACTCTCCTTCAAGGAGACATAAGATTTTTTTGGCTTACCTGATCTTGATGCTCCTTTTTGTGATGTTTTCTTCTGCTTAGCAATCTTCTCAGGGTCAGGCACTGGGTCAGCTAGTGATTTCTGAGGATTTCTCTGGGTATGCCTCACAAACTGAGCCAGAACTAAAATGTGGAGTCACCACCAAGTAGGTTCTCCAGTAGAGTCGCGAGATAGATGATTACAACCAAAAATGTGCCCAGACTTTGTCTATCATCAAAATCTGGAACTATGTCGTTATCCGAGGGAAGTTAAGCTTCAATCTCCTCTCCCCGAAAATGGTGCCAATCGATGTTATCACCCCAAGAAATTCTCCTAGGTTGTAGCTCGAAGATGCTCGGGACATCACAAACTCAACTTAATGTTGGAAATGGATGAATGGAAGGAATGATGCATATTCAATCCAGATAACCACTCCTACTTTGCTTGACTCCAGACATGCGTGAACACCCCCAGACTACAAGGCTTTAGACCACCAATTACTCATAGTTTAAGGATTGGGTGGATGTGGAGAATACTGACCACACCGGCACATGCACAGGACCATGTGATGGCTGGCTACAACCAGTAAAAAGGTTTGCAAATCTGATTCACTAGTGCACAGACAGGATGACAGCTCTCTGTCACTAAGTGAAAAGAAACCTGATTGATAGATTCACTGATACATGCAAGATTATAACACAGAGGTGGGATGACAGCCGCTATAATGCTAAACATCAAGAGTTCAGGAAGAATGCATATCAAGCACAGCCTAGAACAGAAAAGAAATGGAAAGTGAGCAATTAATAGCAAAATAAGCTTGTATTTGCTGAAAATGAAGATGAGACGTTGCAAGTATCAAAGCAGTTACAATCTCTAGAAGTTGAACCTTACATCAAAACAACAACCATCAACCCTGATTACATCTATTTTCTGGGTATATATAGAGTTTGACTACAAAAATGTCATGCTATTCTATGTGTGGAGGGGTCATAATGGACCACCAACCGCTCTAACTACTTGGCAGAACTTCTGAGTGCAATTACTTGCTGTAGTGAACAAAGTTGATATTCTTGGGCGCTCTACTGTAATTCTAGAGCAGGTGGAGTGTCGTAGAGGATAGAATTCCATAACTTCTAAATGTGTTTACCTGCTCAGGTTCTATCCTTTTTTCCTCGACCATACTGTTTCTTGAATGCAGTTGTTGAAGATGAAATGTGGCAGGTACAGGTAGGTGATCGCCTTCGTCCTTCGGGTGCATGGCGTGATCAGGATGAGAGGACTACATGGCAGACGTATGAACATGATGGGAACAGATATCGGGCATTGGATCAAGTGCATTAACGGCGGAGATCTCTCGGTGGGAGGTATCGTGTGGGAGCGGGGGTAGACAATCATGAGCTGTTGGATCTGGACGTGATGGATCCGACGGTCATCAGGCGAAGGAGATGCAAGGGAGATAACCAGCGGGGACGGGCAGTTTCGATGGTGGGCGGTATTGCTCGCACCACTGATGGAGGTTAGGCAGTAATCGTACAGCACCGTGCAATACCTATCATTGGGCGATGCGTGGCAGACGGGACATGACGAAAACCGCTTTGATCGCAAGTTAACGGGTGGTCGGTTTGACGGTGCAGGGAAAGCGATTGTCGTTCAATCGCAGGGGGGATGATCGGACGGTAGGGATTTAACCGTGCGGGTTCGATCACGTGAATTTATGTCGGATGTGACAGGGAAAGAATCTGCGAAGGCTCACGGTCATGTGGTTACGGTCATATGATGGTTTAAACTCTGCGCCCGGGGTCCTGAGGGAAAATGGGTTTATACAGGGTTTTAGAGGCAATGCGGGGGTAGCAGGGGTTATGAGAGTGTAGTGGAGTGAAGGAGAATGGGGAGGGTGACTGATGCAAGTTCTCTTTAAGCACCAACAACACGGCTAGACCTGTATTTGACCCTCAAAGTGTCCCAATATGTAGCAGAGCTAACACTACCCTCAAGGGAATGGCTTGGATGAGTCTTCTAATAAAATTGTTGCGAGGATTCTGAAGAAGACCATCTCTGGAAATCAAAGGAATTGGGACTCCCAACTAAAGTTTGCTTTGTGGGCTAACTATGTAACACCCAAATGATCCACTGGGAAATCACCTTTTGAGATAGTATATGACAAGGCTACTATCTTCCCAATCCAATTAGTAATGCCAGTAGCTAAGTTGCTATAAGAAGCTGAGGAAGAGCCAAGCACCTTGATGAGAAGGATAAATCATCTGGTGGAGTTGTACAAGAACAGAGAGAAGGTGGGGACCAAATTGTAAAACTACCAGCAAAGGATGAAATCTCTATTTGACAAGAAGGCTAAGGACAGACCTCTCTAGCAAGGAGATTTAGTTCTCAGGCGGGATGTTTGACGAGAAGACAAAGGTAAACATGGGGAGTTTGATCCATTATGGTTCGACCCCTTCAAGATTGTAGAAGAAAAGGGAAATAACACTTACATGATGGAAAACTTGGATGGTGAACTACTAGAACTTCCTGTAAATGGTCAGTTCCTAAAATTTTATTTTCAAAATTAGAGATATATGTCTCTTGCTCATTGTAAATATCCGATGTGTGTGTTGAAATTGTTATTTGAATTTTTCAGTTTATTATCAAAAAATCCCTTTTTCACCTAATTGTAGTTGTTTAAGAATGACACCATGCTCAATGGAAGGAAAATCTATTGGTCTGCATGTCCTTAGCACCTTTCCAGCAAGGCATTGTCCCCAGTTGAAGCCAATGTTGTTGCTCATTGCATTTTGGGTTTCAATTGGTCATGGTTTCCTAGGCAAAGTGAAGTTTGGATCCACTTTCCTAGGCCTTAGAAGATCGCAGAGCTTAATTAGACCCTCTCCATTGCCTAGTGCTCAGAAAAATCTTTCCAATGGTATATAGAAGTCCAAAAAAGGACTCCTGGATCAGAAGTTAGGGCATGTTGAAGATTTCCTTTGGAAAGCTCAGAAAACCAAAAATGGCTAAGTATGAGGGCCTCCCACAATCCCACAAATCAGCTGTCACAACAGTCCCGCAGTCAGAGAAAACTCCAAAACTTGTGGGGGCCGATCTTGCGATATAGTGTGAAATTACCGAGGGAGGTACGAAAAAGTTTAACAAAGGAAATGCATAACAAAACCAAGTCAGGGTCACCTGTTTCTCTCTCCTCCACATGGCAGTATCCTGCATCCTGATGATCCCACAGTCCCACGTCCCAATGACCTCGTAGTTCTCATAGTCCCACAGGTTCCCATAGTCCTGCAGGGCCACACATCCCACATCTCAGTGATCCCGTAGTCCCGCAGATCGGTGGGTGCTGAACTTAAAAGACCATACGGGGGTCGATCTTGCGATATGGTGTGACATCATTGGGGAGGGCCAAAAAGTAAATACAAAGGAAATGCATGAAAAATAGGGGCGGGCAGCCCCCCTTCTCTCTCCTCCATGTGGCAGAATACAGTGAATCCAGCAACCTGCATCCTGCAGTCCTGCAAGATAGGCATATTGGCAGGTTCCAAACTTAAAAGACTGTGCAGGGGCTGATTCTGCAGTATAGTGTAAAAGTTCTGGGGGAGGGTCGAAAACCATTAACAAAGGAAGTGCTTGACAAAAAAAAGGTTGGGCTACCCCTTTCTCTCTCCTCCACATGGCAGTATCCTGTATCCCACAATCCCATATTATTGGTGATCGCAAGAACAGAGGGGCAACCTCCCCAATAACCTTGCGGGATTGCAATATTTCAATTTAGTGAAAAATCGTCGGGAAGGACCGAAATTCATTAACAAAGGAAATGCCCGAAAAAACAGGGTCGTGCATGTTATAGACATTTTTGTGCCTTACAGCATGAAGCATGAAATGTCCATAATCTAAGGGATCCAAAGTCCCTAAACATGTTGTTCCTACCCCTAAAGGAACAAGGTCAGCAAACCACAGCACTGAACAAAAGTTCTCCACCTGAAAACACTCAAAAACAAGGCAATTCTGGATCATGTCAACTGCTCCACTGAGCATCTGCGTTGAATGTCAACTGCTCCACTGTCTACCTGCGTTGAATTTCAACTGCAAAGAAGGCTACCTGTGCTGGGCGAGTTTGGACATGTGGCACAGTCATTCCTCAAGGTGTCAATGCCCAGGAAGCTTCCAAAATGACACTTGGATCAGGGAATTCGACTGGTGATGAGTAAGAGGTTCTAGATCTCCAAGTGGAAGCAAGAACCTCCAAGTGGACTTAAGAACTGAAGTGGGAGAGGACACTAGTCAGCTTCATGCCAGCCTCAAGCTAACTCATCCTTTCTCCAAAACCCCTATATATAGATCTCTCTCATGAGGTCTAGGGAGGCTAGAATCTTGTGAAAGTAAAGAATTGCTGTTGGTTTGAGTTTAGAACTATTGGGTGATTTGCTTTGAAGGAGGTGAAGAGGAGATTTCTTTCTGCTGGGAAGGTGATGCTGGATTGGGCCTTTTATGGTTGTATCACTTCCTGAACCTTACTTCTTCCATTAATAAAGCATTTGAGGTTCTTCTATATGCATGTGTCTCAATGGTGTATTGTTATACTTGTGTATTTGATTTATTCTAATCCTTGAATCAATTATGAATGTATGCTTCTTGTAGTTTCCCTCTCTTGCCATTTTGCAGGATCTTGGTGTAGCTGGGCCAGTGAAAGAGCAAGGAGCTGGGGGCAAGCAGCAAGGAGAGAAGATTGGATCAATCATTAGCGAAAGACATCAGTTAGTGGATCTCTTTCTCCCCTCTTTTACATCTCATAAAGAAGTAATCTCAGATAGCTTTGCTTTGATTGTTGCTAAGGAACTATCACCCTTAGAGTGGGATAGGGTCATTCCGTATTGGATACTTTTCCCAACAACAAATTGGCGACTCCGCTGGGGAGTGTATCTTGTTGGTTGTTTGTGTTTTTTCTATTCATTTCCTAAACACAGGGAGTACCGAATCGAACTGCATTTGGATCTTTCAAATGCAAAGTAGAGGGCAGCTACTCTAGCTCAGTTTTCGGGCATGTTTATGATTTGAAGAGCTGATCCACAAGCACTCTGAACAGCTCTTAGTGATAGCTTTTCATCCTCCTTTTCATCCTTTAGTGTGTACTTGATTGGTAGCTTTGATTTGGCCAAAAACTGTTGATTTCTGAGCAATCTGTGACCCGGAAACCAAGAGAAACGAGAGTTTCTCTCTTCATTGTAGGCACTGTGAAGGCAGTCTGCATTTCATCGCAGGTCCCGAAGGGGCTACCTGCGCTGAATGTCAAACTGACAGTGTTCTACCTGCGCTGAACCAGTGTGGCCTTGTGCAACTGGGTTTCTCTGCTTTCTGTTGCCCTGTTTTCATCCCTGTTTTTGCAGCCTGTTATCAGTCAATGTACCTATCTGAAACCACCTTTCTTTGCCACTATTCCACCTCGGTTGTATAAAGAAACTGTATTTGTTCTTTGTGTGTTTCTTACATCATTTGCAGTTTCCCATAACGAAAGTGAACAAGTCTTGCTGTGGCCTCTTAGATCTAGACCTGTGATAAGTGTCGTTCTGATCTTAAGAGTTAGTTTGTTTGTTGTTCATAGCTGATTGAGCTTTTGCTTTCATCATATGGTTTGTTTATGTATTTCTAGTGTTGAAACAAGTAAATCTTAAGGTGTCTTTTGATTTTGGACAAAAGCTTGTTTGCTTTCACTTGAAATTGAATTCAAAGCTATACAACAACTTTCTTTTTGTAGTACACCAACATTAAGAAAGAGAAAATAAATACCTGCATTGTGCATGTGCATTTTGACAGTTTGCATGTTGATTTAGGAAAAAGTGCATTAGTGTGTGCTCTATGATCTGTGTGAAAAGATGATGTCTTTCTTTTCCCTCAGTAGTTAAGATTTTCATAAGTTGAAAAGATTGAAAAAGCTTGCTTCTCATCTTTAGACTGCATTTAGGAATTTGTATCATACATCTCGTGGTGAACCTTGAAAGGCAAACTTTAAAAAGATCAACTTAAAATATATTGAATGAACCAAACAACGCTTTGAAACATAACGCAAACACATAGAGGTCTAGGTAGAGACGTGTTCCGGCGTCGTTAAACATAGTGACTATCGATCTCGAAGAAGGTGGGTGATTCCTCCTGAGAGTCGGTGGCACTAATACGGATTGTGCTCCCACGTACCGTCGCGTATATATTGGGAGACCCCTATAGGAACAAAGCCTTTATCCATAGGAAGCCGTGTCGGCCGCCCTACTGATCGCAATGCAGTGAACACAGCATTCACGAAGATCGACCACCCGTACCGTAAAACGTATTCTGTGGTTTTGCGAAAATTTTGGCACACCCTCTGCCTAGAACTCCAGAGTAGTTTCTTTTGGCCTTTTTCAAACTCTATAACTGAAAAAGTCCACCCGAGCATTTGTCACTTCGGGCTCGTTAAAACATCGAAGGAGACTAGAGTCATCTTTAGCTTTTTCTCGACTCTTTAAAACTGAAAAAGCAAGTTGTGTCTAAAAGCGTCTAATAAAATTCATTCAATTCGGAAACACAAATTTCCCCTTTTAATATTTTGGTTGATCGAGTAATCCGCAATCGTGGAAGAAAGTCAATTGAAACCCCGTCGTTCGCGGAGGCTTACGAGTCAACCGTCTTTGTCTCTGGAATCGAAAACAGTACGGACAAAGCGAACTCGTTTAACCGGTTCAAAATATCCTATAAAAGTTAGAACAAGTGTTCCAACTATATCTGAGGTTCCGGTTACTCCAAACATTTCTGGAAACCCTGCCTCTATAGAGGAAGTTCAACAGCCATAGAAGGACGGTAATACTGATCCTAGTCTGGGGGCAAATACTTGTATAACGGAACCAGTTCCATCTGTAACCGGTCCAGAGAGTTTTGTTCCTCAAACAACTGTCGCTGGCGAAACAACCACTTCTTCGGCACCAGAAATATTTTACGGACCTGACGGTCTTCCTCTTCCACCGGGTTTGATTGCAATAGAGGAAATTGCAGAGGATCCGCAAGCAAGTACTCCAACCCATTTTGGAGTCGGGGTCACTCTATTTCCTTCATCAAAAGTTAATCCACCACAAGTGGAGGTTCCTGTAGAATCGCTAGGCAATCTATTGGATAGACTTAAAATGTCTGAACAACCGTCATCATCTAGGACTGTGTCAAACGACACAGCGACAGCAGAAGCCCTTGCCATCACTCCAACAATGTTTGCCGGCATACCATCTGTCCCAAATAGCTCACAACCGCTAGAAGGAGTCCACCAAGGGACTATTTCGACAGTATGGTCTGTTCCAGTTTGTTCATCCGGAATAATATCCGGCAACTCTTATGTTGAGACTCGTCAAATTGATCCATTTGGAGGTCAATTTGGGCAATCGAGTCCCTAAGGACAATCAATCCCCTTGAGTTCTGGATTGCTACCGTATGGGGGGCAGTATGCCCTTTCATTACCCCCTCCGGGAGGGTACCCATACGGGAGTTCACAACAGTATTCAGGTTATACTGGAATTGCATCAAGTAGTTGGGTACCTATGCTACCTCAACAACCAAGGGTTTTATATTCTATGCAACAGTGTGTACCTATGACGAACATCCCAACCACACCGGCTATTGTAACAGTGTCACAAGTTCAAGCGATGCCTGTTGCATGTCAACCTCAGATTTCTCAGGTTGTAATGCAACAGCCCCTTGACCATGGGTCACAACCACAATCGCCAACTGGTGGGGCGACACAGGTCCAAACGGGTACAATTACCCCACACCTCGGTCCAACGGTTAGCATAGCACAACAAAACATGGCTTCACAACCATGGCTAGTGCAATACCAACAACCACAATTCCAGCAGGTGTACCAAGGTTCTGAGCAGCAGATCTTTGCGAACAGTGGACAACCGTATATCCAAAACGGTCAAAACCAACCACTTTACAGTGGTCAAGTCCACCAACCGTATCAGTCATACCAACATCAATTACATTATGCTGGTATGCAAAGGCCCACTGCTCAAGCGATTCCATCGTACCCTGTTTATGCTTCGCCTAACCTGAATCAACAGTTACCATTCGTGGCAACTTTAGAGTTACCCGATTTACACCGGTTAACCAACGATTCGATTGCTTATGCCCCTTGGTGGCCGGCGATTCCTCATAAACTTCCATCTGACATTCCTAAATTCAATGGAAATCCAGGTGAAGACCCATCGAATCACGTGATGACTTTTCATCTGTGGTGTTCGTCGAACACCCTAAACGACGATTCGATAAGGCTTCGCCTTTTTCAGAGGACATTGACAGGTCCAGCAGCTAAATGGTATATTCAATTACCTAGAGCCTCGTTCGACAATTTTAGTTCCCTAGCCACGACTTTCTTAACCCATTTTCAATTACCGATAAGGTATGAAACAGGAACAGAAATATTAACCAACTTCAAGCAGACAACTGCCACCCATATATCTGATCATATACATGAGTGGCGTCGTCGTCGTAGGATGGTGAAAACATACGTTCCCGATCAGCTGTTAGCTGAATGGTTTATAAAGTCGTTACTTCCTGCTATAACGGAAGATGTGGCAAAAGGGGGAGTCGTAACAGAGGAGCAAGTTATTGCTCGTGCACAGTATTTGGACTTAGTTTATACTCAGTCCGGCACGCTCTACGACAAAATACCTGACGCTCCTAGACCGGAATTTTCAATTCCTCCTCCTCCTAAATCCAATAGTGACTCTCATGCCGGTGATGGCGTGATTGGCACGGCAAACGCGAAATCGATAAAGGCTTCGTCAAAGAAAGCCCGTAAGAATTCGGATCAAAATGCACAATAAGAAATTCTTGCTTCGGAAATAAATGTCGTATCAGCAGATAAAGGCAAAGAAACCAATCAACCAGGAAGCAACAAGAAGCAAAACAAAGGGAAGAAGAAGAAACAGGGTGAGTCATCTCCTGGAAAAAATTCTTCAAACCCTCCTGGGAGAGGGAAACCAAACAGTCCATGCATGATATGTGACGAGGATCACTGGACAAGGGATTGTCCCTACAAAGCTGAGCTTAAAAGGTTCTTTAAAAGTTCCCAAACCTCAGCTGTGTTGACTGATCCGTTTCCCAACCCAGGTCAAAATCCGATTGATAATGGAAATGCTTCCCCGTCCCAAGTACTTATGTTGTCGGTCTCAAAACAGCAGAATGATGCTTTGATTTCGACAAGGAACAAAGATTACGGGAATCCTCAGCTGTCGAACGACAAAGGTAAAGATCAACCAAGTAGTTCGACAACAACTTCGACGGAAGTTGTACCACCCATCATTCCTGAATTAACAATCAAACCGCCAAAGGGTGTAGTACACAAGTCGACATTTAATCCTCGCGCTAGAGCGGCGCAGCATTACAACATAGTGGAAGATTTGGCCCAATCGCCATCCGCTATGTCGACTCTTGAGGTACTACAAAATTGTCCATCCCAAAGGCAGGCTTTGTTATCAGCAATTGGTGGGGTTGATCCTAAGGATTCCAATCTTGTATCCTTTTATCACAAAGGATACGATCCTCAGTTACCAGCTCAACTAGCTTTCCTTATTCAAGTGAAAGCCCTCAACAAAACTGTTCACAGAACAATTATTGATGAGGGAGCATCAACATGTATTATGTCGATGAGTTGCTGGAAAACTTTAGGATCTCCAACCTTGTCACGGTATCCTTAATAACTTGAAAGTTGAACTAGGAGGAAAAACAATAGAAATTGATGTTGAGGTCATCGATGGAAATATTGACTACAACATCCTACTGGGTAGACCATGGATTTATGCCATGGCAGCTGTTGTGTCGACTTATTTTAGGAAGATCGCATTCCCGTTTGAAGGAGGGATTACGGTCGTCGACCAACAGAACTTCCTCCCTAATGGTCCACAAGTTACAGGAAGCATTCCCATGATCCATGAGAGCAACCATTCGCTTCAAGATATCAGAGTAGGATTATTGAAAGATCCCACATTGATGGGAACTTTCGCGCTACCACCTCCTATTTACATAGGAAATATACCGTTTGTAGCAACCTGCAACATGATATCTTCCACGAAGGTCGCAAAAGACAATGTCAACATGGATCATGCAGTTGTGTTGCCCCCAAGCCCTTTAGAAATATTGCAGCAATCAATGTTTCAAGCATGGGAGGCGAACCCAAGTCAACGCTCATCAAGCGTTTGGGTAGATAGGTCTAGAGAATATGGTACCCCATTAGATCCTTGGTCGAAAGTACATGGGACTGACGAAGGAATCTTACAATCAATTTTGATTGAGGGGACACCATGGAATGATCACCACCATCGTTCCCTTCTTCCGGAATATGAAGAAGATACTCAAAGTGACCTTTATCACCCTTCAGTTTTTGAATTCCTAACAAATACTGTAAATACGGTGGATTCCGAGAGAAACTTATCCAATATTGAAGAGACTATAGCCATAAATATCTCGACTAAAACAAATGTTGTAGAGAATATTTATGTCGGCAAAGGTTGTTCCCCTTCAGAACTGGAAATATATAACGCTCTTTTTCGCGAATTCAGAGATGTCTTTGCTTGGTCATATGATGAAATGCCAGGCATTGACTCGAGTATCATTGAACATGAAATTAAAATGTATCCTGATGTCAAACCAGTAAGACAACGGCTTCGGCAGGTGCACCCCAAGAAGGCCGCTACCATTAAGGCAGAAGTTGAAAAACTTCTCCATGCTAGATTCATCTACCCGGTTCCTCTAACCGATTGGGTATCGAATATTGTCCCTGTTATGAAGAAACAAGGGATGATTAAAGTGTGTGTCGATTATAGGGATGTAAACCAAGCTTGTCCAAAGGACAACTACCCTACACCCTTCATCGACCAGATAATTGATGAATGCGCCGGATGTGAAATCTTTTCATTTATGGATGGATTTTCCGGGTATAATAAAATAAATATCTGCCCACAGGACCAGTCAAAGACTACATTTATTTGTCCGTGGGGCACATTCGCTTATCGAAAATTACCCTTTGGTTTAAAGAACGCAGGGGCGACGTTTCAGAGGGCAACGAATTATGCCTTCCATGACATCAAGAACATTGTTCAACCTTATCTCGACGACCTTCCGGCTCATTCGCGAAAGCGGACTGATCATCCGCAGCATTTAAGAGCGATATTTCTACGTTGCCGACACTACAAGATAAGACTCAATCCACACAAATGTGTGTTTTGCGTCAGTTCTGGTCGTTTACTTGGCTTTGTAATCTCTAAGGATGGTTGCGATGGTTTTAGTTCAAGAAGTCGATGGAATTGAACATCCTATATATTATTTAAGTAAAAACTTGAATGATACAGAAAGTAAATATTCTTATGTTGAAAAACTAGTGCTTGCAGCTGTTCAAGCGATTCAAAGATTTCGACATTATGTCCTCTTTCGGAAAACTACCATTTTATTAGATTGCAACCCCATGACTTACATACTGTCGCGACAGTTGCTGGGGGGCAAATATTCAAAATGGATAGCGATCCTTCAAGAGTTTGATCTGGAATTTGTAAAATCCAAATCAAAGAAAGCTCTAGTTTTCACAGAATTGTTGTGCGATCTCCCATCATCGTCCAACGATGAAACATCAGAAGAGTCAATCGTGGACGAAAGTTTGTTTCTGATATCTACAAGTGATGAGTGGTATGGAGATATCATAGTTTATCTCCAAACCCAAAAATTCAGGCCTAACACCTCTCACTCTGAACAAAAACGTATACGATACCAAGCAAAAGACTACATGATCGTCGATGATACACTTTACCGTCGTGGTATCGATACAGTTCTGAGGAGGTGCCTTACCCATGAAGAGGCCGAAAAAGCCCTAAATGAGTGTCATTCAGGCGCGTGTGGGGGGCATCAATCTGGATATGCAACAGCACAAAAAAATCTTACGAGCAGGATACTTCTGGCCAACAATGTTCAAAGATTGCATAACCGCAGTCGGAAGTTGCCATGCTTGTCAAATTTTTGATAGCAAAACCAGAAGACCACCCGCACCTTTACAGCCGATAGTTGCTGTTGGGCCTTTCGCCAAATTGGGCATCGATTTCATGCAATGTAACCCCACCTCGACCGGGGGGCATGGGTATATTATAGTCGCTGTTGACTATTTTACCAAATGGGCCGAGGCGATGCCTACATTGGATAACACTGGTGAAACAGCTGCCCTTTTCTTTTTCAATCATGTAGTCGCCAGGTTCGACGTACCACAGGCTATAGTTACAGATCATGGATCGCATTTCCGCAATCACATGATGGTCGAATTAGCTGCCAAGCTAGGGCTATCTCACGACAGCTCTACCCCGTATTATCCGCAAGCCAATGGAAAAGTTGAAGCAATCAACAAGGTCCTAAAGCGTATGTTGCAAAGGATGATCGGGGTTCATAAAAGAAAGTGGCACCTAATCCTGTACTCAGCCTTGTGGGCTTACCGAACGTCGGTAAAGAACGCAACCGGGTTCACACCTTTTCAACTGGTGTATGGCCTAGAAGCAGTCTTGCCAATCCAGTGCAAAATTTCGTCGCTTAAACTCGCAATTGATCTCCTCCCCGGAACTTCAGAAGAAGAGGCTCGTTTCTTGGAATTAATCCAGTTGGACGAAACTCGTCGTGACGCCGCTTTGGCTAATGAGGCCCATAAGAAATGAGTCAAGGCTCAGTTCGACAAAAATGTCAAACCCCGTATCTTCTCAGAAGGTGATTTGGTCTTGCTTTATGACCAAGAATCCGGTAAATTGGGAGCAGGTAAATTTAATTCCTTGTGGATGGGCCCCTATATTGTTAAAAGGGTGTTAGCAAAAGGAGCCTACGAGTTAATGGATTATGACGGAATTCCACAGGCGCAGCCCCGTAACGGGCTGTACCTCAAGTGTTACTATGCTTAAATAGTAACCTGCATGCTTTTGTTGTATTTTGTTTTCGCTAAAGTATTTGTTCTGGTCGAGTGATCCACCTTTTTCATTTGTTGCAGATGTCGAACCTTCTGGAGACATGTGTTGGATATGCCGACGGAGCGAGTCGTAGTTCGCGGAACCTATCCTCCACAGCCTGGGCCATTTTTGATCCAAGCGGCGAGTTAGTAAGTTTCAGAGGAGTGTGTATTGGGCAATCAACGAATAACATCGCTGAGTATAGCGCGTTGATAGAACTACTCTCTGATGCCATCACACGTGGCATATGCCGACTAATTGTCAGGCTAGACTCACAGCTCGTAATACTACAACTCAATGGTATATATTCCGTTCGCAATCCAGCTATTTATCGCATGTTCCTAAGGGTTAAGATTTTGGAAAGACAATTTGATTCAATTCAATACCAGCATATTTCCGAAAACTTAAACACATTAACCGACTCATTAGCAAATTATGTGTTAGATAGACATTTGCGACATTTGTAAAAAGAGACACATCATCAATGATTGTACATATGGATCATATAACTCAACCAGAATAAAACTCGAAAATCAAAATATATATAAGCTATTTATAGTTCGTACATAATGTTCTGTAACCAAGACAAAATTGGTCATATGACCTAGAACTCAAAAAAATGCTAGGGGGCACCCTAGCCTAGTGGTGCTCATGATAGCACGTCACGGCCTGTGCGATCATGCGCAAGAGACAGGTCCATCGTCTAGGCACGCTAGTAGTATGCCGCTGCAACTGTAAAGGTAACTCATCAATCCTCACATCGGGAATGCCGAGAGTAAGGCTCTCAACCTGCTCCTGCACAGCTGTAAGGGTCTCAGTATCGTCAAGGTCGCGAAGGATAACTCTCCCAGTAGGCTCCACTGCCGGGGCAGCAACTGGCGGTCTCGGACGAACTGCTGGACGAACAGGACCAACATCTGCATGCACCCAAGAGTATGATTAAAAGTCTTGATAGAATAAAGCACAGAAACATTATGAATAAAAACAGTAAACAGCGATATAGTCAAAGAGTTTACCAATAGCGCCCCACTGTTCGCCATCCGGTAGCACCAAATCCGGATCACCTCGGAAATCCATACCCACATATGGATACTCGGAAAAGACCATATCCTGGCGCTCGAACCACCTGAAGAAGGCATCAGTAAAAGTAATATGAGGTTGACCAGCATGCCTAGACATGTGATCGACCCACCTCTGCATGCGTGGCTCGGTCGGAGAAGGCAAGTCGAGTATAATATACTGAGGCTGCATCAGTGGGATTTTCTCCAAGGCGAAGGCAGTCAAAATAGAACCAAATCCAAAGTTCTTCAGCTTCCCGTCCTTTACCTTGGTCAACTGAATTTTCATCTGAACAAGTACTGCATCACACCAGTTGAATACTTTCGGTTGGAGACACTCCAAGGCGTGCTGCACATAAGATCTGTTGGCAACATGTAGAGCTGCGCTACCGGCCATCCTACCAATGGTATACAGAATGGACCTGAGAGACCTATCAGTAATCTCACGGATAACAACCTTGCCGTCTCTGCTCGGCTGGGAACCTTCCCTGCAATACTGGCGGACATAATCTCTCACGGAGTCAGTCCCCCGGGCTGAACCTGACAAAGAAATGGGGGCACCTCGCCTTGACAATCTAGTCAAGAAGTAAATGTCCTCTATGGTCAAGGGGATGGATTTTCCCCTAATCTGGAATACTTGGTTAATGGGATCCCAAGCGTCAAGCATATACTGCAGCAAAGTAATCTGTGCTCTCATACTAGAGATACGGAAAAACTTCAGCAGGCCACAGTTCCACAGCGCGTTCACCGTGACAGGGTCAGGGAGGGCAACCATGTCCTCCTCTTCATGTTCTCGTTCTCGCCATGTAAGGGACATTTTGTTCAAAGATCCCTGCAAAACAAACAAGAGAAGGAGTAAGTTCCTGAATTTGATGAGAAACTGGCGAAAATTCATCAAAAAATGTGCTAAAAACTCAGTTTTCTGAGCCCAACGCAGGCAGAGAGTGTCCCACCTGCGTTGAAGGTCAGGCTGCCTTAAGGCAGCTTGACATTCAACGCAGGTTTCGAATGGGAAACCTGCGCTAAAGTTAGGGCGCCCTGGCAAAACCCCTGAGGCCCAGAAAAGCTAAAAAACAGGCACAGAACTGAGAAAGGAAACCATGAAAAGAAAGAGCTAGGGTTTAGCTCCTACCTGGTCCAGACGGCGCTGAAAATCGTCCGCAGAATCTCCCGGAATCAACTGGTGAAAATCAAGGGGGAAGAGACACCTCCAGAGCTCCAACAAACAAAATTCAAATGAAATGGTAAAATGAGAGGTAAAAACACTTTTTAATAGCTTTTTACGTAGTTCAAAGCAAAATATTAGGGTTTTCATCTCATGGTTATGTATTTCTAACAAAGTTTGTTGCGGCAAGTGAGAATGCAGTACTATCCTTGAAAAGAGAAAAGCTATTTATGGTAAAAATCAAAATTTGACTATATAATCGAGCAGTTTTAGCATAAAGTTCATGCTCGTTAAAAAATAAACGCAAGATCCGAGCAATTTTAACGCAGTCTTCATGCTCGTTAAAAAATAAATATAAGCAGTGAGCAATGTTTCCTCCAGAGTTTAAGCTCATTTTTAAATAAAAAATGAACCTATCCCGGTAAATAACCGCTGTGATCGTAAATTTATCAGCCATAAAAACCTTGGTCGTGTTTGCACCTGCCACCTCCACTTTCATTTGGCCGATTGTTCACCTCCATATGATTGTTTACCCATTTTGAGGAACAGCTGTGAAGAGTGATTTCACCTAGCCATCCTTGTGACACTGTCGTGATTGGAAAATTCCAACCTGTACCTGGAATCAGTTGCTATCCCTGTTTATCACTCGTTCCCCAAAAGACAAGTCTTCTTTAAGCTCTTTTCATCTGACTCGTAAAATATGAAAAGATTGCCGAGTTTTGGCCTTCCAGCTCGTTAAAAGGACTGGAAGAGCTATCCCTCCTCTAGATTTTAATCTTTTTGGACCTGAGGGATTATTGCACAAAAAGATCGAGCGCTTGTTTTGTTCGGCTCATTAAAGATATCGAAAATTCATCCCTTTTGTATTGTTTTATACTTTTTCGGACTTAAGGGATTAGATGATGAAAAAGGAATTTTGGAGTTAACTTTATGTACCTTTTCAGACTCTCTAAAAATGAAAAGGACCGAGTTTTCCTTGTCGTTAGACTCGTTAAAATGATTAAATAGCGACAAACTTGTCTTTAGACGAGAACGAGTTTCCCTATCGCTAGGCTCGTTAAAACATAGCGATGGGCTTGCCCGAAGGGCAGGTTATAGAACAAGCATATGTTATCCTCCTCAAGCTTGAAAAAAATAAAGAGGTACTGGTCAGAAATGACTGGGGAAAAATTGGGAGAACCTCAAAGCTTTAATGGTAGCAAGTCGCTCTTGAACATGACACTTTTCCTCCGTACCACATCGGGTTGGGTTGCTTCATTCACCGGTCTCATCACTATGGTCTCGCCAAACCATCCACATTTGGGGTAATGCTACTGATCCATCGCATCAGTGTCGTTATATGTTCAAGAGATTTTGTTCAGAAAGAGTCAACTGTGTCCCATCCACTACCATACATCATTCTTCATCCTTTCATGACCGCCACCCTGAATCATATTTCACAGATCGTTTTCACCTCTATCACAATCATTAGCTCCGTTCCGTGTCACTGATGTGGGATTCATTAAGGCCCTCCTTTGACGGATCGCTTCTTGTCGACTTCAGCTCATTATCCAAGAAGTTGATCTAGGAACAACCCCCTCAGTACTTTGAAGCTTGCATGCCTCAATGGCAAGTTTCTCACTTCCGGCGACAGGTATACATCAATGACCTTCGACCGAAAGATTCTGCATGGTGTTCGACGCCAAGTCCTTTATTCACACCACGTGGATTGTACTGCCATACCTTGAGGGTCATCATCATTATCAGTGATTCCTCTCGCGCTTGTTAACGGTTTACATCATTGACCGGTAATCAAGCGATGTCTTTCCATGTTCGACTTCAGCGCAATTCTCACATGGATCGACTTGTACTTAGAGTGAAGATCGGACGAGTTTGAAGACCCCGGATCTAGTTTCATCCATCCGGGCTGCGATATATATTCAGGAAAAATAAAAACATTTGACATGTACATCATTGCAGCAGATGATCATCCTACTCAAAGGATGATAATTTTCACCAAAATTATCAGTCTACCATCAGACGATTGTCTGTTCTATGTACAGAAAAATGTATTTATAAAGCTGAGCATGGGAATGCCCGCCTCAGCTAGATCATGAAAGCAGTATGAAAAATAATGTATTGTATTGTATCTTATTACAGGTCACCTCTCAGCGATTGAATGAACTTCGGATCCTCCTGATAAAGCATTTTACCCGATAAACGACCTCATACTTTAGGGGGCAACTGTTATAGACATTTTTGTGCCTTACAACATGAAGCATGAAATGTCCATAATCTAAGGGATCCAAAGTCCCTAAACATGTTGTTCCTACCCCTAGAGGAACAAGGTCAGCAAACCACAGCACTGAACAAAAGTTCTCCACCTGAAAACACTCAAAAACAAGGCAATTCTGGATCATGTCAACTGCTCCACTGAGCATCTGCGCTGAATGTCAACTGCTCCACTGTCTACCTGCGTTGAATGTCAACTGCAAAGAAGGCTACCTGCGCTGGGTGAGTTTGGACATGTGGCACAGTCATTCCTCAAGGTGTCAATGCCCAGGAAGCTTCCAAAATGACACTTGGATCAGGGAATTCGACTGGTGATGAGTAAGAGGTTCTAGATCTCCAAGTGGAAGCAAGAACCTCCAAGTGGACTTAAGAACTGAAGTGGGAGAGGACACTAGTCAGCTTCATGCCAGCCTCAAGCTGACTCATCCTTTCTCCAAAACTCCTATATATAGATCTCTCTCATGAGGTCTAGGGAGGCTGGAATCTTGTGAAAGTAAAGAATTGCTGTTGGTTTGAGTTTAGAACTATTGGGTGATTTGCTTTGAAGGAGGTGAAGAGGAGATTTCTTTCTGCTGGGAAGGTGATGTTGGATTGGGCCTTTTATGGTTGTATCACTTCCTGAACCTTACTTCTTCCATTAATAAAGCATTTGAGGTTCTTCTATATGCATGTGTCTCAATGGTGTATTGTTATACTTGTGTATTTGATTTATTCTAATCCTTGAATCAATTATGAATGTATGCTTCTTGTAGTTTCCCTCTCTTGCCATTTTGCAGGATCTTGGTGTAGCTGGGCCAGTGAAAGAGCAAGGAGCTGGGGGCAAGCAGTAAGGAGAGAAGATTGGATCAATCATTAGCGAAAGACATCGGTTAGTGGATCTCTTTCTCCCCTCTTTTACATCTCATAAAGAAGTAATCTCAGATAGCTTTGCTTTGATTGTTGCTAAGGAACTATCACCCTTAGAGTGGGATAGGGTCATTCCGTATTGGATACTTTTCCCAACAACAGTACAGGCCTTTTTCTCTCTCCTCCAAAGGGCCACATGGCAGCCTCCAATTGGTCCTTAGATCAAACATAACAGCTGACATCACCAGTGACGTGAAAGTATGAATGATGATGTGGCAAATGACACGTCTCGCCTAGTTTCAATGTTTTCAGGGGTGAAATGGGACCATTTCCGAGTACCAAATGTCACCACTCATAGGGTGACACGTCGCAGTGATGACGTCACCCTGCAAATCGGCAATCACAGTTGTTAAGGGGAAAAGCTAAAGGTAAAAGGCTATCAAGAGCCAGAATGCGGGATTCCAAGTAACAAAGGAAAAATCCCCCCCCCGGATTTGATAAGTTATTATAGCATGATCTATAGGGATCTTGCGTTCTGATTTTTGTCCCACACTATGGAAAAAGGTAAATGGTCCCCCTCTCCAATAGTTTTATTGTAATGTCTCACGTGGGCCCGATTCCGCAGATTGGAAATCGCAAGTGTCTAGGGAAGAAGCTTAAGGCAAAAGCGCAGTTATGCAGGATTTTGCGATACAAAGGAAAAGGTTCCCAGACATGGGTTTGATGGCCTTAGCACTTTAGGGATAAGCCCCTATTTCCAACCCCCGGTCATATAAGGAAAGCCACACGAGGGGCTATAATAAAGGGGGGCTAAGGGGGAAATCAAAAGTGCCAGTTTCTCCTGTTTTAGAGGAAACAAATGGCCGGCGCCTGATAGACTGCATTGTTACACTGTAATGCATACCACCCACCACATCAAGGCACTTATAGTGCTGGACAGAGATTTAAAGGGCATGATGGGTCGGCAGCTATGGTTTTAAGAGGAATAGGTGGTGCATTCAAAGCCTGGGATGGGCTGATCCCAAAGAAGTCCATTGTGACACAAGTACGGGAGCCAACACCGAATGAATTAAAGGCAGAAAAGAAAGAGGTGGTTAATTTTGGGTGTGGATAATATAAAAGGAAGGATTGGATGTAGCCCAAATTGGGTGAACCATGTATATATGTGTCTTTCTTGTTTTATGTGTTTTTTGTGTTTATATTTCTGCAATATATTTTATGTGTTCCATTGCTCTGTAATATATAATTTTCTAACAACTGGTATTAGAGTTGAAGGTCTATTTGGTTGATAAACTCGCAGGAGAGAAGGGTCCTTAGCTTGAGTGGGAGCAATGGTAGAAGATGGTAGGTTTAGGGTTGAAAAATTTAATGGAAAAAACTACCAGTTGTGGAAAATGGAGATGGAAGATTATCTGTACCAGAAAGATCTGTACCAACCATTGAGCGGAAAGGAAAATAAGTTGATGAGTATGACAGACACAAAATGGGATATTCTCGACAGAAAGGCACTTGGAACAATACGGCTGTGCCTAACGGTGCTAGTAGCGTTTAATATTTCAAAGGAAATGACAATAGAGGGTTTAATGTCGGCATTGGCCAAACTATATGAAAAACCATCGACCTCAAATAAGGTATTTCTTATGAAGCGTTTATTTAATATGAAGATGTCAGAAGGTGGATATGTTGCTGATCATTTAAATGAATTTAATACAGTTACCAGTTAGTTAAGTTCTGTATGGGTAACTTTTGATGATGAAGTTAGGGCTCTATTATTTCTATACTCATTGCGAGAAAGTTGGAATGGTTTAGTTATGGCCATTAGTAACTCTGTCTCTGTATCTAGTACTTTAAAGTTTGATGATGTTGTCGATGCAATCCTTAGCGAGGAAATGCGACGAAAAATCTCTGATGAGACATCAGGTAATGATTTGACTGCAGAGACTAGGGGAAGAAAAATGGAAAGAGGAAAGAGCCCAGGATATCACAGTAAGTCAAGGAAAGGTAGATCCAAGTCTAGATCAGGGATAGCGTGCTGGAAATGCGGGAAGAAAGGACACCTGAAGAAAGACTGCAAGTCTCAAAAGGAAAAAGAAGGAGACGCGCAACAAGAAAACAATCATGAAGAAAATGCGACGAGATATGTCTTGCAAGATTGTTTGATTCTTTCATCAGAAAATATTATTGATGCTTGAGTGGTAGATTCAAGGGCCTCATTCCATGCCACACCTGATAGGAAACATTTTCATGATTATGTTCAAGGAGATTTTGGACAGGTTCGATTGGGTGATGATAAACCATGTAAAATCATTGGAATGTGTACAATTTTCATAAAACTGGAGAATGGAAATCAATGGATATTGAAGGAGGTAAGGCATGTTCTAGATCCGAAGAAAAATCTTATTTCAACAGGGAATTTGGGAGGTGAAGGCTATGTAACTACTTTTACGGATAAAGCTTGGAAGGCCACTAAAGGAGCCCTGGTAATAGCAAAAGAAGAAAATGTTGGTACATTGTATTTATGCAATGGTATTTCTAATTATGTTAATGCTTTGACCTCTACAAGAGAAGATACAAAATTGTGGCATCATAGGCTTCGGAACATGAGTGAGAAGGGGATGCAAATTCTTCACTCAAGAAATTTTTTGTCAGGTTGGAATCATGTTGATTTAAAATTATGTGAGAATTTTGTTTATAGAAAACATAAGAGAGTCAGATTCCTCAGAGTTTGGAAAGAAAAGAAGAGTGAAAAATTAGAGCTTGTGCATACAGATGTATGGGGACCTGCTCAGGTAGCATCTCTCAGTGGCTCTCATTATCACGCTACTTTTATTGATGATGCAACCAGAAAAAAATGGATGTATTGTATTTGAAATAAATCTGAAGTATTTGATACTTTCAAGAAATGGAAAGCTTTTGTTGAAAATGAGACAGGAAAAAGGTTGAAGTGTCTTATATCAGACATTGGAGGTGAATATTATAGCAAAGAGTTTGATAGGTATTTTTCAGAGAATGGAATTCGTAGAGAGAAGACGGTTCCAGGAACACCACAAGAAAATGGTGTGTCAGAAAGGATTAACAGGACAATCATGGAGCGTGCAAGGTGCATGAGATTACATGCAGGATTGCCTTTACAATTTTGGGCAGATGTTGTAGATATTATTGTTTATCTAATAAACAACGTCTTTAAGTTCCTTGGATGGTGATATTCCAGAGGAGGCACGGACAGGTAAAAAGGTAAACTACTCATTTTAAAGACTTTTAGTTGTGAAGCCTTTGTCCACATTAATAAAGAATATAGAACAAATCTTGAGGAAAAATCAAATAAATGTACCTTTATTGGATATGGTGTTAATGATTTTGGTTATCACTTTTATGATTATTCAAAAGAAAAAATCATTTGGAGCAGAGATGTCATATTCAATGAAAATCCTTTGTATAAGGATCATATGCAGGAAAAGAAACGGGAAAAGGAAAATAGAGAATACAAAGTGCTTGATGAGATCACAGAAAAGGTGAAGGTGCCTGAAAATCATAATGATCAAAAGCCAGAACAACAATAGCAACCAAAACGACAACAAGCACCTCAAACACCTGAAAGTGGTGTTAGAAGATCTACCAAGATAAGTAGACCCCCTGAATGATACTCTCCTTGATTATATTATGCATTGTTGACTGATTCTAGTGAACTAGAATGTTATGAAGAAGCAGTGCAGGTAGAAACCAGGAAGAAGTGGGAGCAAGCCATGAAAGAAGAGATGGACTCCTTATCACATAACCAGACTTGGGACTTAGTCAGGTTGCTTGCAAGTAAAACAGCATTGTAGAATAAATGGGTTTACAGGTTAAAGGAAGAAGATGGAGGTAGAAAAAGGTATAAAGCTAAACTTGTGGTGAAGGGGTTTGCACAGAAAAAGGGTATAGATTTTGATGAGAGACTGCATTGTTACACTGTAATTCATATCACCCACCACATCAAGGCACTTATAGTGTAGGTCAGAGATTTAAGGGGCGTGATGGGTCGACAACTATGGTTTAAGAGGAATAGGTGGTGCATTCAAAGCCTGGGATGGGATGATCCGAAGAAGTCCACTATGACACAATTATGGGAGCCAACACCGAATGAATTAAAGGAAGAAAATATAGAGGTGGTTAAAGAAGTGCAGGAAGCCATGCCTTAAGTAGAATGACTCCTACAACAAAGATGATCACAAGATGGGCAAGGAGATATTTGTATATTTTACATCTTATGTTTATTTAGTTGTTGTATTGTAACATGCCTCCTTTCAATGAGGCTTTTAATTATGTAATTGTATGGGCCATAGAGCCATATCTGAATGAGACAACTATTCAACCTGACAGTTGAGACTAGGCCAGAGATAATTTTTTCTACTGAATTTTCTTGCTCCCCTCTCCAGATAAATAGGGGAAAGCAAGACTTAGAAAAGGTTCAGAAATTCTATAGAAAAGACTACATGCCATTTTCAGACTATTTTTCTTTGTAACTCAGATCTTTTTCAGAATATCAAGGATATGGTGGTGATTCCCCCTTCAAGTATTACAGTATGTGTTCCTTCTGTTAAATCTCATTTTATGTTCATCTTTCCTCTCTGTATTCATGCAAATTATAGCTGCTAGAAATGTTTCAAGCTTCCTCATAGATTTATTTGTATTGATATGTGAATGCAAGTGCCTGTAATTATATCACATATTCACTTGTCTCAATATTGTTGATGCATATACCTATGTGGACTATTGAAATCATATCTTTAAATCTGCAACACATGAATCATAGCATTCAGCCCCTCCTTCACCCATTATTTATGCTTGTAACTCAAATAAGTATAGAAATCCTTAATGCCTCAAGCTCTATGTGTTAAGTGTAGAATGATTGAAGCCTTATGCTATATGTGATGAGTTTCTCTTTCTCTTTTTCCTCTCTCATATGCCCTGCAAAATCGTATTAACCTGTAAGCCCTTGAATACCAGATCTTCACTATTTTCATGCATATTTATGAGATCTGATGTTGTGAGGAGGTACCAGAAATCCATGTTTTATTTATTTGGATAAATGAACCAGCCCACTTCCTATATATATATATATATATATATAGAGAGAGAGAGAGAGAGAGAGAGAGAGAACATAAGTGATGTCTCCAGTTTCCTGTAAATCATTTGATACACACCAATTTAGATGTGCCCAGGCACTTGTCTTGTAAACAATCGAAGGCTATCTCTGGGAGCTACAACAAGAAGGAATAATAATAGATGCAAGGGGAAACATTACCAAAGAGGAAGACCTGATCTCCATTGCATATGTTGTAACATAAATGGACATAATGCTTCCACATGCAAGCTCTCTTGGGATAGAATCATACACAAAAGGAATGAAGAGAAAGGAAAATCACAAGATCTAAGGAAAGGTAAAGCACCTAAATCTGCTCATTATAATGTGTCACATTGCAATATTGGAGTAACTTAAGACTTTTTTAATGCTTCACTTGCTTTGTTGAAATATGCATGGTTGCTTGATTCAAGAGAAACTTTCCACGTGACATTCCAGATATATTTCTTTGAATAATTCACTGAGAATGTTGATGGAGTAGTCTACTTTGTAAACAAGTCAAAACTTAAGCCATCCAGACTTGGTACCATCAGGCCCAAACTGCCTAATCTCCCAGACTTTCTTCTACATGATGTTCTCTAGCTCCCCAAGTTGTGGAGAAACTTGTTGTCTTTGGTTCATATCTGCCAACAGCGACACTCCATCCATATGTTTGATGGAAAAGTTGAGGTCATAAAAGTATCAGACAATTCACATATCATGACTTGGATAAAAGAAGAAAGACTCTTGAAGCTGCAAGGAAACTCTACTTGTGCACAAAACTTTGCATACAGTTCTTAGTATGACGAAGGTGCACTACCATCCAGACACTTATAACATGCTGGAATTGGACATCTGAACTATAACAATATTTTATTATTGAAGAGAAATGATGTTACTAGTTTGTTCGCCACTCCTAGGAAACTTAGGCAATGTGATGCTTGTATCTTAGGAAAACACAACAAACAATATTTTCATGATTCTCATCCTAGAGAACATAGAAATATTGGACTAATACATTCTCACTTGTGTGTCCCTACGCCTTTTCCTTCTGTAAATGCTAAAAAATACATGATGACTTTTATTGATGAATACACTATTGAAGATAAAATCTGAAGCATTTGAAACTTTTAAAAAAAATTATGCATGGATTGAAAATGATGCACACAATCTCATATTAGTTGTATTCATACTTATAATGGAAAATAATATACTTCAAATGAATTTTAAAAATCTTTTCCAACATGGGATCAAACATCAAACAACAATGCCTTATAATCCTCAATAGAATGGTGTAACTAAAAGAATGAATAAGACAATCTTAAATATGGTACGTTCAATAATGTTTTTAAAAAATGTAAAGTTGATGTTTTTAGTTGATGCACTTCAATGTGCAATGTGTATTGATAATATGTTTCCATCTCATGCTCTAAAAAACAAGACTCCCAATGAAATGTGGTATGGCCACATTCCTTTGGTGAGGCATCTTAGGGTTTTTGGTTCCACCTATTATGCCTTGATACCTAAGGATTAAAGAAACAAACTTGGTGCAAGGAGTCAAAAATATTTCTTATTGGGTTACTCATATACCTCCAAATCATATTGTCTCTATGATGAAGCGAATAAGAAGTTTATATTATCTAGAGATGTAATCTTTCTTAATCTTCCAAGACTGACAATGTTGTTGAGTGTTAGCTTGATCGCTTGGAAAAATTTAGACATGTAAGATCCTTTCAAGAATTTAATAATGATATTCCACATCTTGAAGGGGGGATCCCTATCTTGGATCAATTTGTGGAATCACCTTCTGAAGCACTCTCTCCCCCTCATGAAGCTCTAGCTATTGATATGTTGGATAATCTACTAGGACAATTATTTAAACAATTCTCCTTATCCTTGATAAAATTTTGTGATCTGATATTAACTTCTTATTATTCTTAGTTAAGTTCTTTACATCAAGCAGTTATCAAGAGCATAAACAATAAGGATAATAGACACAAGAAGTAGGCTCCAAGCTAAGGAAAAACCCAAGAGAATCTCTTATTTTCTTATAAAGTCAGATTAAATGACAAATCCAAGACCTAAAATTCAAGAACAATACCTTCTCTGAGCACCAATTGTCAGCCTTCCAACGAATTCTTCCTCAAACTAGCTCAATTCAACAAGGTCAATGAAAGTCAAACTTCCTTCAATAAGTTTAAAATGTCATTTTTAGCTCTCAACTTAGATCTGCAACTTTGGCCTGTAATTCTCGACCCTGCAATAACTACAGAAACCTAAGAATGTCGCAAATGTGGGCAGAAATATGTAGAAATTAGATCTCCTTCCTTCGCTTGGTCTTCCTTCTTGTCTTCTAGTTTTCTCTTCTTATCTTCCTTTTATTTCTTGAGATTGAGCTATAGAAATGTGTGCTAAATAGGTTTAACTATCTTCCTTTATATAGTATTCACATGAAGTTGAATGGACCTCTTCTAGGTCGACTTATCACTGGTAGGGTTGACTTGGTCTTGGAGGCTATTTTGACTTTGTATACTCACAAATAAATTATTTAACATGTTATAACTTGACCAAATGGGTCTTATACAAATGATAGTGTCTCTCTTGACTCATGAAAAATATTCTTATGACATGAAAAAACCTAGAAGCATGAAGAGCATGCTTAACCTAGTTGACCAATCAAAATAAGCATGAAATCCGTGCTTGAAAATAATATTTGTTCTTTATTCTTTTATTTGTTACATAATATATACATAATGACATGATTACAATGACAAATATGAAGACTGAAACTAGTTACATCTTCCAACACTCCTTACTAGGGAGGTATTCATAATTGTACAACCGATATAAGGATATTCTCAAACTAAAGAGTTATCATAAGAAGAGTCGGATTGATAAGCAATCTTCAAGCATTACCATCACAACCAACACTGTCATCATAGTAAGGCCTTTAATTGAAAATCTCTTCTTACTTCAGATCATAATGTTGGGAGGCTTTACATGAGACACCACATTACCTCTAAGGCACATAACCCATCTAAATGTTCTCTAAGTATGTCCTTTTAGGACTTATTCTTATATTGGATTACATATCCTCAAATAACATTGGTCCTCTTTGACCACTCTTGTCTTGGATACCTATCTAATCCCCAAAGAGTGTTTGTCCATTTCCTATCTTTGATTTCCTATTCTCAAGGAGTATCAATCTCATATGCTTATCCAATCCTTCATTCTCCTTCCTAGTGCCTTCACTAATACTTACAGGTATTAGTCCTAGTCTAGTGCATGACATATGGATAATATGATGTATAACATCACTCCCTCTCAACTAGAGAGGAGATACCCATTCCCTTTTGATAAGGGAAGAGATCCTTTCTCCTTCACAAACATTAAGGAAACTTCTTCCTTCCTCTTAATCATAGGGAAGATTTTTAACTTCCTTTCAATTGGGAAGTAGCTCTTTAGTGTGTCTTCATCAATATATAAGCTACTATTTCTTCCATGGATAGCTGCATGGATCCTCTTCCCATTTTCTTCTCATCATATGGATCCATACTTCAATTTATGATAGGGTTAAAGCCACCAACTTTCATATCACTTTCCTTTAATCATTATCAACAAAGGAATTATATTGAGCCAATCAAGGTGGATCTAGACATAGCTTCTTTCAATCATGAAAGTGATCTTCATTATCGTTGAAACATAAACTTCAAGTTATCTCTTTGTATTGATACCTTTCAATCCCAATATTATTTAGACATCTTGACCACATGATCCTTCCAGGATTACCAAAGTCATCCATGCAATCCATGTATTTAGTTCAAAATAGTTGTAGATACACTTACCTCAACTCTCATTATGCATTTCTGCAACATTCTTTCAAGTAGGATAGATAACCAATACTAAAACATCAATATAATAATTACCTCAACATGATGGACTCTTGTCGAAATATCAAATTCTGCTTTCTTGTTTCCTTTGATATTGACATCCTTCTACATGGTCCATCTTTGCATTGTACAAAAATCCTTCTCCGTGCTTTCACTTTTAATTGAATGGACCATGCAGTAAGCTTCATTATTTTATTTCTTGGAGTTATCATTATCAACTCTCTTTCTTTCTTCAAGAGACCATACATCATGTCTAAGTTATTCTATATTATTGAGGAGTTTGGATCTTTAGCCGTTTCAAAGCATACCAAACTTATTTTTCCAAGCATCACATGCAATACATATGGGCACATTCTTATGATAAAATATTTCTATAAGGTTATTGTAGACATGAACTCTAACTTCTAGAGAAGAGTTATTAAAAATATGCATACCTTTTGTTCCATACAATTATCTAGCCATCCTTCCTTTGAATTAGCTTGCTTTTATCCTTGTCGATGATAATTTTCCTTCTTTAAGAGGAGAGAGACTTTAATTGTACCTTTCACATTTCAACTTGACCAACATCATCCCTTCATCCTTTAAGGCTACCGATTCCATACTAAGAGGAATATGCTAGTCATGTTGTTATAGACATTTTTGGGCACTGCAACCCCAATCATATATGTCCATAAACCAAGGGCTTTTGAATCCCTAAAAGTGTTGTTTCATGCCCTAAAGGAACAAGGTCAGCTGATTACATCATCTCCCAGAAGTTCTCCACAGAAAACTGCTCAGAACTGGTCAAAATTGGACCATACAGGTTGCTCAATGCTAAGGGTGCGATGCATCTCACCTGCCCAGTGTAAAAGGTGCGATGCATACTGGAAAGCCCTTCTGTAGGGTGTGATGGGAGAGAATGGACAAATGGCAGAGACATTTTGCAAGGTGGATGATCATGGAATCTTCCAGAAACTTCTCCTGTGACACTTGCCTCTTTGAATTCGCCCAGGGATGAGTAAGAGATCATCAATCTCCAAGTGGAATCAAGAACTATCAGAGAGAAGACACTAATCAAAATCCCAAAAGCTGACTCACCTCCCTGCAATCATCTATATATGGATCCCACATCCCAGAGATCCAGAGGCTGGAATTTTGTATCTTGTAAGCAAGTGCTGTTGGTTTCCTCGTGGAATATCATAGTGTTGGGTGATTTAATCTTTTCATGAGGTGAAGAAGGGCTTTCATGCTGGGAGGAGGACACTGGGTCAGATCAATGGGTTGTAATCCTCTCTTCTAATCTCTATATCAATAAAGCTATTCAAGTTTTCCTCCACATTCTTGTATGTTTGATAGTATATGCATTTGTGTGGTCAATATATATCTGGTCCTATATTGCTTATGATTGTAGATCTCTGCACTTTCAAGGTATTATGCTGCTTTGACTTTACAGGTACTCTTTGAAGTAGAGTGGTCGAGGGAGAAGCGGCAAAGACCTATCGGTGAGGAGAAGGAATAAGCAAAGAACCGAGCGAAAGACTGAGGTTGGTATTCTTTGAACCTCTCCTATCTACTTTTCATAAAGGAAAACAAAAGTAACTTTAATATGTTTGTTTCTAAGATAGCTACCTGTCTTAGTGGGACTAGCAGCTCTGCATAGACACTAGATTTCCTGATAACAAAATGGCGACTCCGTTGGGGAGCGAATAGTTTGTTTGCTTGTTTATACTTGTTTGCTTTATAAACTTACAGACGTAGCCTGAAGTTAAGCCAGCTAGCCTTCGAACTGCATTTGCTATGCAAGTGAAAAGTAGATCAATGCTGCTTCAGTCTATCTCTGGGTTTTGTTTATAAACTGAACAATCAATTTGAAAACATCATAATTGCCCTAGTGGTCACTCTAGTAACCTCATTAGATCAACCCCTGTGATTTCTATTTACTGACTATCATTAGCTCGGCCTAAATCCCTAAACTAAGCTGCAAATTGTGACCAAGAACCAAGCTGAAGTCTCGTCCATGGACCATTGCACTTTCTCCTCTTGGGAATCTAGATGCATCGCACCTCCTGTGTGTAGTAGGTGCACTACATCGCACTTTCCCTGTGTTGCAGGTGCACTGATCAGATAAGACCTCTTCTGCTTCCATATTTTGGTTTCTTTGTTCACTCTCTTCAGCTTTATTCAGGAGTTTTGTTGTCTGTGATCAGTATACCACTGTGGAAACTCCCTTCCTTTGCATGATTCCGCCTCCATAGTACAAATAATTGTGAATCTTTTTATGTATTGTGCACCATTTACAGTTCTCTTTTACAAAATTAGTGTAATCAAACTGTCGTTTTTTGATTTGGAAGTGTCGCAAGTGTCGTTTTCAGTCAAAGAAAATAATTCTATCATTCTTGACGGTCGATTATATAGTTACTCTTGTATTTGATTTGAATTAGTAGTTTTTCAAGTGTCGAAAGCAGTTTTCAATTCAAAATTGCAAAGTGTCGTCATTATCTTCCTTTCGTTTTTTGAACAGAAATTTGTTAGCACTGTCGCTTTGAAAAGATAATTCAGATTTTTACTTAGCATTCTTCTTGTCATTCACACATTAAGAAGGCTGAAAACAAATACATGCATGTGCATTTGCATTTATACTGCTTGTTGGTTTGATTTAGGACAGTGCATCTAGTGTGTGCTATTTGCTCTATGTTGAAAGAATATCATCTCTCTTTCTTTAGTAGCTAGGATTTTCATTGCAAAAAGAATATTAAATGATTTTTTATCATCTTAGATTGCATTTTAGGAATTGTATATCTACATCACACGGTGAACCTGAAAGGCAAATTTCTTAAGCGAGATCAATTGTAAAATAAATTCAATGAACATAAAAACGCTTTGGAACCTAATGCACAACATTTAGAAGTCTAGGCTAGAGACGTATTCCGGCGTCGTAAAGCCTGGTAACTATCACTTTCATTGTTGGTTGGGTGATTCCTCCTCTTTGATACGACAAGTGCCAGTACGAACTTGTGCTCCCACGTACCATCGAGTATATATTGGGAGACCACAATAGGCTATATCCTTTATCCATAGGAAGCCGTGTCTGCCGCCCTATCGATCACAATGCACTGAACACAGCATTTAGGAAGATTGACTGTCGTACCGTAAAAAGTATTTTGCAGTTTTGCGATTGGTTTGGTAATCCCTCTGTCTAGATTTCCAGAGTAGTCTCTTTCGTTCCTTTTCAGACTCCTTAAATGAAAAGGTCCATCTGAGCACTTGTCACTTTAGGCTCATTAAAACTCGAAGGTGACTAGAGTCATCTTTTGTTTTTTCTCGACTCTTAAAAATTGAAAAATCAAGTTGTGTCAAAGCATCTAAAATTTATTTTAATCAGAATAACATCACTGTTCCCTCGTTGGTCTTAGGTTGAGAAAATGGAGTCCACCAACCAAGGATTTCCCCTTGGAGGAAATCCTGGTCCTTTCTCCTCTTGGGGAGATGTTGGTGCACCTCATATGGCCACATTGTCACTTCCAGGATTGACGATTGTCTTGCCAATATGGCTCTTCTCGACCTCCGTCGTTCAAAATACCATGATTCCTAAACAATCAAATCAGCAACTAGACGATACTAGAGTTACCCCTCAACCTTCTACTTCGTCCGCTTCTCCCTCTCCTCCTTCCTCTTCACTTGATGAAGCTGGTAAAGCAAAAAATCAAGTAACTAAGAAGGAGAAGAAGGGGAAGTAGAAGAAGGAAAATAAGAAGAAGGAGCCAAATGAAAAAAGGTGTAACCGTGCGTCGTCTAGCGAAAATCCACACACTGCACTGTCCAAGCCTAAATCTCCATGCGTCATTTGCAAAGGAGACCACTATCATCGAGATTTTCCTTGTATCCCTTGAATCTTAAGGGACTGGTCTCCTCGTTTGCACAATCTGGTGTCATCAACCTCTGAAAATCATGTTGAAAGTACACCATCAACTAGTGAAAGTGAAGCATTTGGACAGAAAAGGACATGTAAATTTCCTTGTAAACTGTGTGAAGGCAATCACGTCGTCCACCGTTGTCCCTTCCTAGACGAAGCAAAAAGAGTCTTGGATAACCGTCCCATTTCACCGCTGTGGCTTCCTCCTGGATACAAGAAACCCTTGTCGAGTCCATCACTAGTTGAAAATCCGACCGACACAACTTTGTGGTCGATCGAAGCATCTATCATTGAAGATAGACCCGATAAATCCATACCAGACGAAAGTCAAAAGGTTGAGGCGGCAGTCAACTCAGTCTTGTCTTCGGAAGGTCCATCTTCAGATGATACAATCACCAAAGAGAATGAGAATGACACCATTCAAATTCTTTTCGTAAAAACAGACTCCGATGAACATGGGGGCATTCTACCCATTCCTTTACTACAGAAAGGAAGTTCGCCAGAGTCATATCCGGCCGTCTATTCGGTCCCACCTCCAAGCAACCTAATGGTTTCCTTCGATTGGAATCTACTAGGCAGACCCCGTCTACCGTCTAATGTACCATTCTGAATCATTGTACAAGCTTACAGAATGGTCATGGTCGGTACTATCATAGATGAAGGGGCTTTTGTGAGTATCCTTTCCTCGACTGCTTGGAAAGCGCTTGGTTCGCCATTGCTTATGCCTGAGATGAGAAATCTGATAGGCTTCAACAAAGGAACCAGTCGACCGTTAGGGATCCTTCCAAATGTGCCTATAACTTTGAGAAGGAAAATTGTGTATATGAACGTAATGGTAGTCCAAGGGCCTTTAGATTACAATCTACTCCTTGGACGTGACTATATTTATTGCATGGGAGCCATTGTCTCCTCACTCTTTCGAGTAATGTGTTTTCTGCATGAAGGCAGAATGGTCCAGCTCGTAGACCAGCTTTCGTTCCCTGGCTCACACATGGAAAATAGTCAAATACCATCCCTAAATGGTCTTTTCATGCAAGGAATGTCTCATCAATCTCCAGTCTGTCCACCTGAAGAACGCGAGTAATTCGGGAGTCGTGACTGAAACCCAGGGGGCATGCACCCTGGTCTGCTTCGGCAGGAAAACTCTGGGTATAGGGTAGGTTTCTGCGAAGGATATATGACTAGTCTGACACCCATCCATATAGGAAAATGGGATTAGACCGGATAAGATACCTCCGTTAGAAGGTATGCCTTTCCTGATAGAACAAATGTTTTGTTTGCAAATTGAGGGGTAACCTATAATAGGTAGGCCTTTCCTGACAAGGCAAATGTTTTGTTTGCAAATTGAGGGGTAACCTCGAAATTCTACTTCACTATACCTGGGGGCATGCAAACCTTTTTGCGTGCAAGTGAAGAGCGACCATTTATTTTCTTAGTTTGTAGATTCTCAAACCCTTTAAACTCGTAGGATTGGTCGTTCCTAGCTTACATAAAGAAAGGATACAGAGCAAAGCTTCGAAAGGTGCAAGCTCCATAAAAATGGAATCTACCGATGAGATGTCCTTGTTATACGACTGACATGAGCAGTTTTTATGTGAAGTTCAAGCTCGTTAAAAATTAAACCTAAGCAATGAGCAAATGTTTCCCCCAGAGTTTAAGCTCATAAAAAAAATGAACCAATTTCTGGTAAATAACCATTGTGAATGCATTATCATCAGCTCCTGAGCCTTGTTCGTGTTCTCATCATCACCTCCACTCTGTTTCAGCCTATCATTCACCTCCATTTGATTGTTTACCCCTTTTTGAGGAACAACTGCGAAGAGTGATTATGTTAGCCATCCTTGTGACATTGCGTGATTGGAAAATTCCAAACCTTACCTGGAATCAGCTGCTACCTAAAATTATCACTTGTTCCTCGAAAAACGAGTCTCCTTTAAGCTCTTTTCATCTGACTTGTAAAATATGAAAAGATTGCCGAGCAGTTGGCCTCTCCAGCTCGTTAAAGCTACCAAGAGTGCTATCCCTCCTCTAGATTTTAATCTTTTTGGACCTGAGGGATTATTACACAAAAATATCGAGCGCTTGTTTTGTTCGGTTCGTTAAAATTATCAAAAATTCATCCCTTTCGTATTATTTTATACTTTTTCGGACTTAAGGGACTATATGAAGAAAAAGGATTATTGGAGTTTCCTTTACGTTGCTTTTCAGACTTTCTAAAATTGAAAAAGGACCGAGTTATCTTTGTCATTAAACTCGTTAAAACCAATAGCGACAAACTTGTCCATATAGACAAGAACGAGTTTCACTGTCGCTAGGCTCGTTAAAACATAGCGATAGGTTTGCCCGAAGGGAAAATTATAGAACAAGCATATGTTATCCTCCTCAAGCTTGATAAAAATAAAGAGGTACTGGTCAGCAATGACTAGGGAAAAATTGGGAAGAAAACTTGAAGAAACTTTATTGGTAGCAAAGTCGCTCTTGAACATGACACTTTCACTCCATGTCTGAGTCGGGTTGGGTTATTCCATTCACCAGTCATATTACCATTGGTCCACCATACCATCCATATTTGGGGTTAACGCTACCAATCCATTTCAGTGTCGCTGATATGTTCAAGAGGAGTCGATCAGAGAATTCACCAACCCATTTTGTGTCTCATCCGCTGAAATACCTTTACACTTCATTCTTTCATGACTGCCACCTTGAACCCTGTATCATCAGATCTTTTTCACCTCCAAAAGTCATTTGCTCCATTCCGTGTCATAGATGTGGGATTCATTAAGGCCATCCTACGATGGGTCACTTCTTGTCGACATCAGCTCATTATCCAAGAAGTCGACCTAAGAACAACCCTTTCAGTACTTTGAAGCTTGCATGCCTCAATGGCAAGTTTCTCACTTTCAGCGACAGGTTTACATCAATAGCCTTCGACCGAGAGATTTTTCATGGTGTTCGACACCAAGTCCCATTTTCACACCACACGAATTGTACTGTCGTACCTTGAGGGTCATCATCATTATCGGTGATTCTTCTCGCGCCTGTTAACAACTTACATCATTGGCTGGTAATCAGGCGATGTCTTTCCATGTTCGAATCCAGAACATTTTTCACATGGATCGACTTGTAATTCGAGCAAAGATTAGACGAGTTTTGAAGACCCTGGATCTAGTTTCATCCATCTGGGCCGAGATATATTCATGAAAATAAAGACATCAAATGTACATCATTGATGCACAGATGATCATCCACATCAAAGGATGATGGCTCTATCGGAATCATCAGTTTGCCACACAGACGGTTGTCTGTCCTATGTACATGAAAATGAATTTATAAAGCTGAGCATGGGAATGCCCACCTCAGCTAGATCATGAAAATATTATGAAAATAATGTATTGTATTGTATCTTATTACAGGTCGCCTTCTAGCTCGAAAAACCTCGAATCCTCATGATAAAGCATTTCACCCGACATCAAAAGATTAACGACCTCATGCTTTAGGGGGCAACTGTTATAGACATTTTTGGGCACTGCAACCCCAATCATATATGTCCATAAACCAAGGGATTCTGAATCCCTAAAAGTTTTGTTTCATGCCCTATAGGAACAAGGTCAGCTGATTACATCATCTCCCATAAGTTCTCCACATAAAACTGCTCAGAACTGGTCAAAACTGGACCATACAAGTTGCTCAAAGCTAAGGGTGTGATGCATCTCACCTGCCTAGTGTAAAAGGTGTGATGCATACTAGAAAGCCCTTCTGTAGGGTGCGATGGGCGAGAATGGACAAATGGCAGAGACAGTTTGCAATGTGGATGATCATGGAATCTTCCAGAAACTTCTCCTATGACACTTGCCTCTCAATTCGCCCAGGGATGAGTAAGAGATCATCAATATCCAAGTGGAATCAAGAACTATCAGAGAGAAGACACTAATCAAAATCCCAGAAGCTAACTCACCTCCCTGCAATCATCTATATATGGATCCCTCATCCCAGAGACCCAGAGGCTGGAATTTTGTATCTTGTAAGGAAGTGCTGTTGGTTTCCTGGTGGAATATCATAGTGTTGGGTGATCTAAGCTTTTCATGAGGTGAAGAAGGGCTTTCAAGTTGGGAGGAGGACACTAGGTCAGATCAATGGTTTGTAATCCTCTCTTCTAATCTCTATATCAATAAAGCTATTCAAGTTTTCCTCCACATTCTTGTATGTTTGATAGTATATGCATTTGTGTGGTCAATATATATCTGGTCCTATATTGCTTATGATTGTAGATCTCTGCACTTTGAAGGTATTATGTTGCTTTGACTTTACAGGTACTCTTTGAAGTGGAGTGGTCAAGGGAGAAGCGGCAAAGACCTGTCGGTGAGGAGAAGGAACAAGCAAAGAATCAAGCGAAAGACTGAGGTTGGTATTCTTTGATCCTCTCCTATCTACTTCTCATAAAGGAAAACAAAAGTAACTTTAATCTGTTTGTTTATAAGATAGCTACCCGTCTTAGTGGGATTAGCAGCTCTGCATAGACACTAGATTTCCCGATAGCACATGTCATAATGCTTCTTCCAAGAACCTTCTCTAAATGATGGTTCTTATTGGAGGTTCCTGGTGATCCTTATTTCAAGATGAATCCTTCTAAAGTTATGTAAGAAAATGTTTGGATGAACTATGATGTACAATATGGTCTAAATATTCTCATTCTTTGACAACTATATGACTTCTTCAAAGCAATTTGATTATGTAGACTCTAATTCCTCTACTATCATATTCTTCCTTCTATGATTCCATGCTTTACAAAAACCAAGACTTATTTTAACGAATGCAACTATACATGCTTACTTCTAACTGCTACTTTCTAATAGAAGAAAAATTCAAATGAACTGATATAGATGGAGCTTCCTTTAATAGTATAGATCCTTGGAATCTTCACCTTTTGGCTTCTTCTCAGGTTCTTCCTTTTCTTTAGTCATGTGAGCTCCACTCCTCTCCTTCCTTTTGTTGTTTTTCTTATTTTGAGGATTGTCCCCCCTTAGAATGTACATATGCCTTACATCCATAACATTGTATCTTGGACATAACTATTTTTCCTTTGGACTTTCCAAGCTTCCCTTTCTTCTTCTTGGATTTTACAACAAAGGCTTGAGACTTTTCATCTTTTTTGTGTCATCCTTTTCCTTTATCCTTATTTCTTCTAAGATGCATTGAGCCCATAGTTCATCAAAGGGATTAATATCCTTTCTAGTGTAGATGCTAGTTGTAAAACTTCTTCATTTTGGTGGCAAATCATTTAGTACACATGTAGTCATCTTTGAATTGGAAACGATTTCCACAAGCCCTTGAAACTGGTCCCTTAATTGTGATATCCTCATAAGCTATGATGACATATCTTCATCCTTTGGAATCCTTGTTCTATATAATTGATTCGTCAAGGATATCGTTTGACTTGATATACTTATAGAGTACAATTTTACCAATTTATCATAGACTACTTTAGAAGTACTCAAATTAGAAAAACAGGGAATAAGATGATCCTTTATGGATTCAATAAGAATCATTTGTTCCCTCACTTCTCCCTTCTTGTTTCTATCTAAATCTTGATTCTTATCTTTGTCTGGTTGAGTAATTTATCCAAGCACATATTCCACGACTTCCTTTTCTATGAGCACCAAGTCAATACTCTTCTTCCATGCTAAGAAGTTTGTTGATCCAACGAGCTTGTTGCATTCCTTAAAAAGTGAAGTCATTTGATTTGTAGGTTGAGACATCGAGGCTAATAAGTGTCCTTATTGATTGTACCTTCAATTATCTTGATGCATTCAAGTATGTTAAAATGAGGTCTTCTTCCTTATTCCCTTTCCTTGTGTCCTTAGCAAATAATTCCCTTTAACAAGTAACCTTCTCAATAAGATAATCTCTAAGATTCCTTGTCTTCTTCACCTTAGCTCTAATTCGATGTTCAAGAATCTGTTAGGGCATCTATTTCAACAATTTTCCTTATACTTAATAAAAGTTTGTGATCTTATATTTTCTTAATAATCTTAGTTAAGTTCTTTTCATCAAACATTTATGAAGACAATAAAATAATGACACTAGACACAAGGAATAGGCTCTAATCCAAGGCAAAATCCCTCCAAATGGGAAAACCCAAAAGAATCTCTTCTCTTCATATAGAATTAGATAAAATGAAAAATGAAAGACCCAAACTTCAATACGAATACCTTCTCCAAGCACCAAGTCAACCCTCTAGCACATTATTCCTCAAACTAGATCAAGTCAAGAAGGTCAATGAAAGTCAAACCTCCTTCAATTTGCTTCAAATCTCAACTTCGGCCCTCAACACAGATATCCAACTTTGGCCTACAATTCTCAGACCTACAATGACTGCATAAACCTTATAATGTTCACACGTGTGGACAGAAATAGGTGGAAATCAAATCTCCTCCCTTTGCTTGGTATTGCTTCTTGTCTTCTAGCCTTTCACTCTTCATCTCTTCCTTTTCTTGCTTGAGATTGAGTTGCAAAAGTGTGTGCTAAAGAGGTCAAACTATATTCATTTATATACTCTTCACATGAATTCGAATGGGCCTCTTCTAGGCCAACTTGTCGCTAGTAGGGCCGAATTGATCTTGAAGGTTGTTTTGACTTTGTAGACTCACAAATAAATTCCTTTGCATGTTACAACTTTCCCAAATAGGTCTTATAAAAATGATATTGTCTCTCATGACTCATGAAAAATATTCTTATAACATGACCAATCCTAGAAGCATGAATAACATACTTAACCTAGTTGACCAATAAAATAAAACATGAAACCCATGCTTGAAAATAACATTTTTTCTTTCTTCTTTTGTTTGTTACATAAGATATGCATAATGAGATGAGTACAATGAATATTATGAATTCTAAAACTAGTTACATTTTCCAACATGATCAAGAAGACACTTTGAGTGATGTGATTAAGAGAATTGGAAGGATAAATCTTGATTTAGCCCCATCTCAGTCAAATGAATAGCCAGACCATTTCAAAAAATTACTCCAAAATGGCTCATAAAGACACTTGAAAGTGTTCATCCTAATGAGGTTTGAAAGATAGAAACAAGAAGCTCTACTAGACATAATGGAGGTGTTGTAGATGATTCTGATTCAGGTGTTGGTATGGATGTTTCTTTTGATAGTGTATTAAATTTATCTACATATATTGAGCCAACTTCCTTCAAAGAAGTTGCTTCTCATGATGAATGGAAAGAAGCAATGCAGATAAAGCATGATGCTCTTATAAAGAATGGAACCTAGAAGCTGGTGGACCTTCCATTGGGAAAAAAATCAATTGGCTGCAAGTGGGTCTTCAAGAACAAGTATAAAGTACATGGCTCACTTGATAAGCATAAACCTAGGTGCATGGCAAAAGGTTTTTGCACAGAAGGAAGGGGATGATTTTGAGGATACCTTTTCCCCTGTTTTCACTTTTTAATTTCTCTAGGCCAAGGAGAGGAATCCAAAGGTAACCACAAACCAATTAGAAGTTGGAATCTAGTTGTCCTAGTTTCAGAGAGGGCTCTCTGTATCCAAATGTTTCAGTCGCTTGGATATTAGGCTAGGTATGATTCGTAGAGGGAAATAGGTTTCAAACTTTTGCTGGCAAGGGAGAAGACAAATCCATTGGGCATGGAATCATGTTAAGTTGATGATTTTATAGTGAGGAGATAAAGAGACGAGGAATCTTCTACAAGAGCAAGGTAGGCAGTCCTTCTAGAGTTTTTTAGTTAAATTTGTTCTAGAAGGGTGAGTAGAAGAAAGGTGGAAATGACATATAGAACATCAAATTGTGGGATGAATTATAAATGACATTTAAGAAGAAAACATAAATTTTTTAGTGAACTATATCCAAGCACTTTTAAGGTGAATTCTGAGATAAATCTTTGTTTAGATAAATAGGAAGATGCACATTCAAAGCATGATTGATATCAAAAGATAACTTACAATACAAAGAAGCACATCTCCACAGAAACTGACACAGGAATCCCTATAAAATCATATCTTTGTATTTTCATTCATTGAAAAATATATCAGAAATAAGAAGTACATAGTGTCTCTTCTTCTAAACCCTGACAAACCCCCATTTTGTCTATGAAATTTTACAAAGATATTTAGTAAAGAATCATATTAGTCTCAAGGATTCGAATTCATGCAACTTACACACAATGGATTTTAGTTACAATAATCTAGCAACAAATTATGAATGGTATGCTAGAAAGAAAAAAAAATCAATTTTTGACTCATTAAATGCAACATGACAACTCGATAAAGCAATTCTTTGAATCCCTATTATTATTATTCTTGACTTCTGAATTTGATGCAGATGATCTGGCACACATGTTTACCTATTCTCATTGATCTGTAGGAATTTTAAGTGCTCTGTCACAATTGTGCAATGTGAATATGGAATTTCGTTGCGCAATTGAAATCTTCCGAACTTGCGCAACTTACGTGTGAAACGAGTTTCCTCTATTTTTCTTAGTATGTCCCGTAGCTCGTCTTCTACCTTTGATAGCTGTAAGTGTTGATATGTCCTCATTTTGGTTTTTAAAAGTAAGCAACTATAAATGATTTTTAAAACTAAACTCAAGCTAAATTTTCAGGTATTATGCACTCCTTCACAACTGTTTGAGATGGTCGGTCATCGTATATGAACAAGGTCTTCACGATTATATCAATTAATATTGACTTCACCTTACAAGAGTTGATTTCTTCAATTTCAATCATAAAGGTGCCCAAGAGACATATCTTCCTTGATTGAAACTTGCCATTTAGTCTTGATGCTCTGTCATATCACAGAAAGACTCAACACTCCCTTATTCAACTCCAACACATCTCAAACTCCACATTGGAGATAGAAGCTAGATTTGGCACCTTCTGGTCTCTTTTGAAACTTCCACTCACCTAACTGCAACCAAAATTACTAGATCAAGGAAAGGGGCATCAAATGGAGCAACAACTATCAACTTAGTTTGGCTTTTGGTGCTCGATTCATATCACAGATTTGACCTCTGGTGTAATCCTTAACTCTTGACACCTACATGCAAACATTATTGCTTGGATTGGGTGTTTTGGCTCTGAAAGGTTTCACATTGTGTTATTTTTTATTTACATAGTGGCATATAGCCCACACACATAGGGTAAAATGTGTTTCAAGTTTTTAAATGGACCATTTTTCACAATGTGTATTGACGCGTAGTGCACCTATATCATTTCCCCTCCTCGATGGATTGGCTCTTGGCACTTGGCACTTGGTCATTGACTTGGATTGTGACTTGTGGTTGAATAACTCATGTGTTGCGTTGGGTGATAGCTCGGGGGCCTAGTTTGAATGCTTGGGTGTTAAATTATGGTATGTTCTATGCTTATAACAGTTTACTTCTTTTTCTTATTATATTCCACCGATTAGCAATCACATGTACATAAAGTAAAGTGCAGATAGAACATTAAACAATCGACAAAAAACAAGCCAAGACAAGAGACACAAGATGTGGCGGCTAGCCAGGGACAAACGCCACAATGTGTGGGGAAACCCTTTGATCAAATCTTCTTTTATCTTCAATAATTCAGCAGAGAGAAATAGTACAATAAATCTGATTCATATCAGCAGTAGCAAACCCTAGATCAGTAGCATCAACATTAGCGGCTTCATTATCAAACTAGGGCAGACCATATCTCACAAACCGACCGTCGGATTGACTTCATTCCACCACCAAAAGTTTCGGCTTCCAGAGGAGGTTCAGATGAACGTATAGCACAGTTTAGAAGAGGAGATCTTCTAGGCCACGCAAGTCAATCTTTACTTCTGCAGTTGCAGCTTCAGTTTCAGCAGTTTCCGGCTTCAAACTAGGGCAGTCGATATCTTGCAAACCGTTTGTCAGATTGACTTCATTCCACCACCAAAAGTTGCGGCTTTCAAAGGAGGTTCAGATGAAACTACAGCGTAGTTCCAAAGAGGAGATCTTCTAGGCCACGCAAGTCAATCTTTACTTCTGCAGTTGCAGCTTCAAATTCAACAACTTCCGACTTCACATGTGTGAGAGAGAGAGACCCATTTCAGCGCAGTAGAGAAGAGACTCATATCTGCACAGTAGAGAGAGAGAGATGTGATGAGATGAGTGAGTCCAAATGAGGAAAAGTCCTCTTATATTTATACACAACGTTGGTGGGTGAATAGATGCGACTGTTGGGCTTCTGAGCCTACATGAGTTGTAGGTCGGCTTGATAATAATTCCATAATCAAAATAAATTCATATCTCCATGAATACTTATCGGAATTGGATGATCTTTATATCAATCCTACACCTCTCGATGAGAGAAATCTAATAAAAATATTATTAGCCATGAATAAGATGACCCACATGAAGTTTTTCCCTAGTTGCCAATTTTAACACTCCCTCTCAACCATGGAGAACTTCATCTGCAATCTGTCTATCAGTTGTTACTATTCATCCATCAAATGCACTTCCTTGTACAGCCTCACCCTTGCCCTGCTCTGCTCTTGCATTGTTCTGTTCTGCTCTGCTTTTGTCCAAATTATGAAGAAGAAGAAATGATCGAGGATGTATCATACTAACTCAAAGTCAGTCTCAGAGTATGTACCACTGGTCCCAGACCAGTCTCAACCAACCCAAAGTCAGCGTCATAGTGAGTACAACTCCAATGGTCCCAAACCAATATCATCCTCCACTGACTCAAAGTCAGTCTCAGAGTATGTACCACTGATCCCAGACCAGTCTCAACCGACCCGAAGTTAGCGTCATAGTATGGTACAACTCCTACCACTGGTCCCAGACCAATATCATTGATCCCAGATCAATGGAGGTCATCCTAGCGTAGGGAGTACGGTAGTTACAACGATGCGTCCATCGGTACTCCTATGGTCCCTAACTTCATTTCCCTGCTCATTGATCAGATGAGAGGTACTTCCCATGAGTCCCAGACTACATGGGTAGGATGCCTCGACAGGAGAACTAATCAATCCTGTCCTCACAGGAGAACACATCAATCCTGCTACTATTGCCATGGAGAACACATCAATCCAGACCTCACAGGAGAACACATCAATCCTGCTACAATTGCCATGGAGAACACATCAATCCAGGCCTCACAGGAGAACACATCAATCCTGCTACAATCACCGTGGAGAACACATCAATCCAGGCTGCCATGGAGAACACATCAATCCAAGCCTCATAGGAGAACTAATCATCCTGCTACACATGAGAGCGAATCATCCTGTTCCACAAGAGAGCGAATCATCTTGTCCCACAAGAGAGCGAATCATCTTGTTCCAGTGTGCACCACCAGGGGAGGGTGAGTCACCCTGTGGTCATATGTTGCTCCAGTAGGAACCGCAAGCCATCAGAGCTCCCAGAGCTCAATGTATGCAACATGCAGGACCCTTGTACAAAGGTTTCTTGCCGACTCCAAGTCGTTTGGGAAAATCACAGATTAGATCTTTCCTCGGGGCTTTGACAAGGTGTATCAACCTGTACATCATCTTAATGTGATGGAGCTTCCTTGCTCATCGACTTACCATATCCCAGATGATGTCTATCTGCTGGAGCAACTGACGAATATGGGATTCCTCAATAATCGAATCCCACCTCTGGTTGTTACAGAGAATCACAGTGGTATCCAATGTAAATCCAAACAGCTCACTGAAGAGCTTTCGCAACTAGACTTCCTCACACGAGGTTATGCTAGTAACAATATATCCTGCTTCGGTAGTGCTCAAAGCCACCAACTTCTGCTTCCTGCTCATCCAGGATATCGAAGCAGATCCCAAGGTGAAACAGTACCCGGAAGTGATCTTACGGTCCACCACACTGCTTACCCAATCAACATCAGTATATCCAAGTAGTCTCACAACTCCAGTAGTGTATCTTAATCCATGAGAGATTGTGTCCTGAAGACATCTCAGAAGATTCCTGGCATCAATCCAGTGAGGCTCAACCAAATATGAGCTCAAACAATGCTAACTGCAAAACATATGTTCGGACGGAGGTTCACCAAGAACATCAATGCGAATGAGTTTTTGAAACTTAGAGGCATTTCCCAAGTCTGGTCTGACATCACTACCATATAACTTCTTGAAGTCAAGCTCCATCGGAGTAGTTACAGGCTTGCAGTCCACCATTCCGAATCTTTCCAATATCTTCACCACATATTTTCCTTGAGATAGGAAAATTTCTCCTTGCTTTTGCCACACTTCAAGTCCTAGGAAGTAGTGCATCAGTCCTAGGTCTTTCATTTCAAATTCAAAAGCCATCTCCCTCTTACATTTGTGAATGAGAGGGTTTTCACTTGTTAGAAAGAGGTCATCCACATACAACACCAGTATGAGAGGCTTGTCATCTTCAACCTTAAAGTAAAGGTTAGGATCAGCTTCACTCCTAGTGAATCCCAGCTTCATCAAGTAGCTATCGATCCTCTCATACCATGCTCGGGATGCTTGCTTCAGCCCATAGAGAGCCTTCTTCAACCTGCATACATGAGATTTTCAATCATAAATCTTAAATCCTTCAGGTTGCTCCACATAGACCTCTTCTTTGATAGAACCATGCAAGAACACAGTCTTAACATCCATCTGATGTAGGTTCCATCCTTGTGAAGCCACAAGGGCTATGATCAAGCGGATGGTCGTATATCTGGCAACAGATGCAAATATCATAGTCTATACCTCCCTTCTGGGATAAACTTCGAGCAACAAAACGAGCCTTATACTTTTCCGTGCTTCCATCTGCTGCATGCTTTATCTTGTAAAGCCATTTGGAACTAACAACAGTCTTGTCCTGGGGTCTGGGAACTACTTCCTAAACATCATTCTCCATAATAGACTCATATTCTATGGTCATAGCATCCTTCCATACTTGATGCTTGACGGCATCTGAGAATGAAGAAGGCTCATTTTGTATCATCGTGCTCATGATGGTTAGGTATCCTTGATAATTATTAAGTTTCTTACTTTGACGGAAGGTTCCTCAGGGTGCAGCATGTCCTTTAGCATCATCAAGTATCCCCCTAAGCCATGAAGGCCTCTTCCTAGAAGAGGAAGGTTCATGTGGATGAGAATCTATCAGATCCATGGGTTCTTATACATCAGGCATTGATTCATCATCCTTTTCTTTCGGTTCCCTGGTGTTGGCTTCTTGAGAGCTCCTCAAAGTCGAAAGATTTTTCACCTTGCAGTGAACTTTTCTTTAGGAGTCTTGGAACCCAATGCTTGATGAGGGCATCAATTTTGTACATATATGATGGTGATGGTAGTTTCAGCCCATAGAAACATCAGAAGTCTTTGATCATGTAGCATGGCCCAGACAGCTTCCATCATCGTGCGGTTCTTCCTTCCCACCACACCATTCTGCTCAGGAGTATGTGGTGTAGTAGTCTCCCTCTTAATGCCAACCTCAGGTATGCCTGAGTGAACCAATTGTAATATATCAGAGGTCTTGTTTTGGCTTGAGGGGAATGGTCCCCTTTTGATCTTTCCTTCAGCACATCCTGGACGTACACCTTCATTCTCTATTCAGAATTCGGGCATCCCTATCACCATTTGTCTTACACCGAGTATAGCTTTATAATGAAGGGGGGAAAACCTCTAATGCCAAAGTTCGGACTGAAGAGATGTGTCATAAGACATGACACCTAGCAGACTTCCATCGACCTGATATAATGAATCACTAAACCCAAGAGTAAAGGCATCTTTAACATTATTTTTCCATATACATACCTTGCCATCACTGAAGGTTACCTTGTAGCCTTTGTCTTCCATTCCCGAGATGGACACTAGGTTCTTTTTGAGGTCAGGTGCATTTAATACATCCTAGAATTTCTAGCCTTCTTGAATGCTTGTCCTCTTCCTTGATTCCCAGTTCTCCTCTTACCTTTGCTGTTGAATTTGTCATTCGTTTGATTGCCATCAGAGGGATTTCGAGTTGCACCACTGCATATTGTATTATGCTTCTCTAATCATGATTATCATCATGCTGCCCATGTCCATGATTTTATCCATCATAATGCTGCGCAAACTAGTGTGCATCATCATCATGCTATCATATATGTCCATGATCTCATGTTGCCCTTTATGTCCATGATCTCATTCATCATGATGCTCATGATCTCATACATAGTGACTTGCTTTATCGCAAATGTAACATCATCATTTTCTTCTAGCCTTAGGTCCAGCCTTTCATTTTGATTTAGTCCCGGAATTATTTCTTTTCTTTGCATGAGAAGAAAAGGCAGCAGGAGGACCTTTAGGCATGGGCATTTCTTGCACTTCTTCCCTTGTTTCTTCTTGAATGCATCTAGCCATTAATTCCTCGAAACTAGGAATTACATTATTGTTCAGAAGAGTAGTCCTGAACACATACCATTCAGATGGTAATCCTCCGAGAGTTGTGAGTGCCATTTCTCTGTCAGTAATGGTTTCCCCAATAGATAGGAGATCGTTCTTGATCTTGATGATTCTAAAGAAGTATGCTTGCATACTTTCATCTTTACCCTTCTTGATTTCCCTCAGCTTATTTCTAAGAAACAAAACTTGATTTGCATCATTAACTTTAAATAAACTCACCAGTCTATTGTAGATTTCCTTGGAGGTGTCCAGTTCAGAGATGTAGGCCACCAAGTGCTTGTCGATAGAGTCCCAGATGATCTTCTATTGTTTTTACTTCTCCATTTTTTCATTTGTTCCAGGCAGCAGCGGATGCATTTGATGGAGGCTCAACAATACTGCCTCTCACATGATCCAACACTCCTAGATTCTCAAGGGTTAGATCGATAGACATCTTCCATCCGTGATAGTCAACTTTCTCACGGAGCTTGTCTTCAGCAGGAAAGAGTGTTGAGGACCCCATAGTTCTTTTAGGATAGCCTTGCCAATATTCTCTTCGATGATTGCTCTTGCTCTTGCTCGGGCTTTGTCTTCACCTCAGCTCCGATACCATGTTAAATTATGGTATGTTCTATGCTTATAACAGTTTACTTCTTTTTCTTATTATATTCCACCGATTAGCAATCACATGTACATAAAGTAAAGTGCAGATAGAACATTAAACGATCGACAGAAAACAAGCCAAGACAAGAGACACAAGATGTGGCGGCTAACCAGGGACAAACCCCACAATGTGTGGGGAAAACCTTTGATCAAATCTTCTTTTATCTTCAATAATTCAGCAAAGAGAAATAGTACAATAAATCTGATTCATATCAGCAGTAGCAAACCCTAGATCAGTAGCATCAGCATTAGCGGCTTCATTATCAAACTAGGGCAGACCATATCTCACAAACCGACCGTCAAATTGACTTCATTCAACCACCAAAAGTTTCAGCTTCCAGAGGAGGTTCAGATGAACCTACAACACAGTTCAGAAGAGGAGATATTCTAGGCCACGCAAGTCAATCTTTACTTTTGCAGTTGCAACTTCAGTTTCAGCAGTTTCCGGCTTCAAACTAGGGCAGTCGATATCTTGCAAACCGTTCGTCGGATTGACTTCATCACCAAAAGTTGCGGCTTTCAAAGGAGGTTCATATGAACCTACAGTGCAGTTCCAAAGAGGAGATCTTCTAGGCCACGCAAGTCAATCTTTACTTCTGCAGTTGCAGCTTCAAATTCAACAGCTTCCGGCTTCACATGTGTGAGAGAGAGAGACCCATTTCAGCGCAGTAGAGAAGAGACTCATATCTGCGCAGTAGAGAGAGAGATGTGATGAGATGAGTGAGTCCAAATGAGGAAAAGTCCTCTTATATTTATACACAATTTTGGTGGGTGAATAGATGCGACTGTTGGGCTTCTGAGCCTACATGAGTTGTAGGTCGGCTTGATAATAATTCCATAATCAAAATAAATTCATATCTCCATGAATACTTATCGGAATTGGATGATCTTTATATCAATCCTACACCTCTCGACAAGAGGAATCTAATAAAAATAATATTAGCCATGAATAAGATGACCCACATGAAGTTTTGCCCTGGTTGCCAATTTTAACATTGGGCCCTTGGCACTTGGTCATTGACTTGGATTGTGACTTGTGGTTGAATAATTCATGTGTTGCGTTGGGTGATAGCTCGGGGGCCTACTTTGAATACTTGGATATTGGCGCTTGGGGCCCAATATTTTTTATAAAAATTAATAAAACAACCCGCATAAGTCCAAAAGGCAACAACCCGCATAAGCCCAAAAAGCCAATTTTGGCTATAAAAAGCCAATTTTATTTTTTATTTTTTTGACCATTTTCCTAAAGAAACTCAAGACTTATATTTTGATGATTAGCCTTCCATAGTTTGGAGAGAAAAATGACCATTTTAACCAATTTTGGCCAAATTTGCAAGTTTTTACAAAAAATTATCTAGTGCCAACATTGACTCCAACTAGGGATGGTGTCCTCCCTATGAGGTGCCAAAAAAGCCCAGATCCAGTGTCCTTCCATCATCATTCCTTCAACCTATCTCTACTTTGAAACCACTGCGACTGAAACCAAATTTGCAACTTGTTCCAATCCTCAAACTGAACCAAATCCATTCTTCAAACTGAAACCTAAATTGTACACTGAAAACTGAAAACTCTGCTACAAACTGAAATTGAAAAGAATGCTCAGGGTGTTGAGCTTATTCATCACACCTACCTACTCAAAATTACTGGAAACATCTACTAGATCAGGTAATAGAAAAATTCCGATGTAACCATAAAATCAAATGGTTATTTGATCACTTTCTGCTCATATTTTCCTCAAGCAAAAAGAAAAATTTGGAGAATGGCAACTCAAACTCCATCCTGAATCCAATTCCTGTACTGGTGAGAAACATAAACTCCCTTGATAATTTCAATAAGCAGGCAAAATAATCTTTAAGAATAGGAATGTTCATTATGTTCATTTCTTGTTGATGGGCAAAAGGAAGAAGACAAGCTTCATGCTCTCGTTTCATATCTTCAATTTCACTGCAATCCTCATGATCATTTTCAAATGAAAAAACATAAGTCTACTTAGCATCTTTTTCATCTACAAGAAAAAACTTTGAATGTTCTTGAAAGGCATCAAATGAAACAATCACATCATGGACAACAAGAATGTCAAAAATTAACCCTTCACATGATTCAAGAAGCATGAAATCTTGAATTGTTTCTTTATTTTCCAAAGGGTCTAAAACAACTTTCTCTTCATTATCCTCTTGTAACTGTGGAGTATAGTTGTCATTATTTAGCTCACTTCTTTCATGAATAACACCTTCATCTTCATTTAAAGTGAGCTCATTGTTTTGAGTTTCTATACATGGAATTTCAGAACTCAGAATTTGATAAGATTGTTCTTGGAATAAAGACCCAAGAAATAAAAGCGCTGATGAAAATTTTGATTTTTTATTCTATTCTTTCTCTTGGTGACTTAACATTCAAAAATACTGCTGCAAATTTTCTTCAAACTCAAGATGAATCATAATTTTCTATGTTAGGATGTTGATTTACTTCATTTTCAGGCAAGAGAAAAGCTACAATTTGCTGGAAGTTTTCTTGAATATGATGACATCTAGTCTCTACTTCTTCTTCTTGTAAATAATACTGGGGGGGGTGGTGAATCAGTATTAGAAAATCAATAACTTTTTCATTTCCATACTCAGATTCATATATGCTACTTCAGTTAAGGGAACTCGCGTGTACACGCAACTGTATTTAATGCAACTAGCGCATATCCAGCAAACTTATGATTCAGTTAATTCATCATATGTTGATCATTAATTAGTGCATCGGTACTTCATTAACCATATAAATAGTAACTAGGTGCAGTAAAAACAGAACAGGCCATCACACATAAGAAACACACATGAAAACCAAGGTTTAGGGTGGAAACCCAATGCGGGACAAAATCACCTATTGTTGTCTTCTTTTAATATAAGAAAAACCTGTTTACAATCTTGTACTAGCACAGACTCATACCAGTACGTAGGCACCCACCTGCAGAAGGCTACAACCTTCTCTCATTCTCTAGCTTCGACTGGAAGGGAGCTACAACCCCCTGGCTCTTGTACTAGCCGATATGTTTACTAGTACGTAGGTGCTGGACTACAGAAGGTTACGACCTTCTCTCTTCCTCCAGGGACCACATTTCATAAATTTTTAGACTGGATACACCTGGAACACAACACCAAAATCTGAAGGCCACGTTTCATCCAATTTTCATATTGGACCCATCAAAAACATTGAAGTTCACAAATCATAACTGCAATACAATCATCAAATACATTTGCATCTACCAATCACTGAGATTCTGACTCACCCACAACTGACTCAATCAATCTATCTGAACTTTCAGAACACAATCAACAAAACACAGTCACCAGAACATAGAACAGAACCCAGATCTCTATAAAAGAAATCAGAAGCAACTGATACTTCAACCATCAAGTTCATAAGGTATACGCTACTTGGCTGTGTCGAACCAGTGTGTATACGCCTTTTTACCAAAGGGAACCAGCGTACAGATCTGAAAATAATTACTTATACCTTCGCTGCAATTTTCTACTTCAGACATACCTAGATCATCATATATAAAGGATAAAACATGCGTCAGTATTCAGATCTAATCTATTCATACCATATAATGATAATGCATTTTAGTCTTCATGATCCCAGTCCATCAACATTTTCCACATAGGTGCATCCTTAGTAAAGCATCACAAACCCATAACCTGCATACTAGATCTCACACTTCATCAGATATTCGATACCTGCACACCTTGGCCTAATGATCTTCTCCTCCTTTTATAGTTTTAGGCCTTTCTCAATACCATGGACCAAAACTACGTAGGACCAATACCTTGGACCAAATACGTGGGGTCAATACCTCGGACTAGATACCTTGGACCAATACCATGGACCAAATACCTTGGAACAAAACTTAGTTTTCCAAAATATACGCGCTTTTACTTCTGTGAAAGTGCGTGTATATGTTATACGCTCCTTTTGGCCTGTTAACCCGCGTGTATATGCTTCTTTGTTAAGGTGAACCTGCGGATACCTCTCTTTATTAATTCTTTGTAGTCCGATCATTATTTCTTTGCTATTGACTTGTTGCGCTATGATCTGTCATCTGAGTGAGTTGCCATCAAGGACAACACCTGTATCATAATGCCAACACGTCTTCCTGATGGTTAAAATGGTTCCATGAATAGACTCTATAATCTCATCATCCATAAATTGATCATATTCATAAAAACTTTCCAAATGCTCTATAAAATTGTCAAAATGTGTGCAGCAGTCTTTAACCAACAACAAGGAAGGATGATGTTCTTTATATCTCTTGTTAGCCCTGAGGTGCAGCGCTGCTTTTGTGAAGGCCAAAGGAGGGAAATGGCCCATTTTTCTGTCATGAAGAAGTTCCCACACAAGCCATCACCCCACTTTCCCCACTCTTCCACTTACATTATATTCCGCTCGTATCCTAACTCGACCCTCACATCATAACGAAACCCTCTTTCGCCTTAGCCTTAAGTAAATTAACCAAAAAACCCCCGAAAACCTTACCTTTCCACCCATATGCACCCTCCGCACATTTCTCGAGGACATCCCGTACCGTCGTGTCCCTTTGTCATCGATCTCCCCGCCAATCTGACAGCCCACGTTTCACCCAATCGATGATACATGCTCGATCGACCTCCGCCGTTAGATCACTCCCACTAGATCCAACGGTTGTCGCTCTTATCGCGTGGGCAACTAGCGAGAGGAATACCCACCTGATAAAGGCAGTTTTCTCTCTCCTCCTCCGCTACGTGGCATGCGATGAGTGGCATCAGGCGAAATCCACCCTTTACCGCTTACCGCCCGATAAGCGCTCGATAAAAAACCATAACCACCCAAACGAAACCCCCGATCGTTATCCGCTGAGCACTTCTTTCGCTTGATAGCCATCCGATTTGCTCATCCAAGATAAAATGTCTTGGACTTATTCCGCTCCCACCAAAGACTACAAGCCTCTTGCAATCAATCTCCTCCATCCATTTCTTCCGATCCAGCGGCCCTCATTCATGATCGCTCCCGCTTGTCCTCTGCCACCCTGCCATTACTCTGTCCATCCGATTTAATACATCCACCAGCTACCCGGTTGTCCTCCGACGCTCTGGAATTACTCTGATCTTCCGATTTGGCACATCCAGCCGCCCATGCACCTCATACTCTACTTCCTATCAGTTACCTCAGAAGGAAGGTGGTTGACTCTGTCAATATTGTGACAGTCAGGCCGTTGAACTGAAATACTAGAAAGCATGGCTGAAAGAGGAAGGACACAACACGATGCAGCGAAATATAAATAAACAGTCATGGAGCCTCACTGGCACGATCAAACCAGCCATCTAACAGGGCAACGCTGTACCAGAATTAATTATCATTTTTGTGATGGAAGGAGAACTGTGTCCTTATACGCAATCAGATAGTTAAAGCCAAAGGGGGTAGGTTAGGATAGCTGGAGACCTTTGAAATCCACAGAGCATTGTAAAGGGCCTATAAAAGGCTGGAAACTAAATGTAATAGAGGTTCAACTTCTGGAGACTATAGAGACTCTGCTACTCAAGCTTCTCATCTTCATTCATCAGTAATACAAGCTTCTTTTGCTGTTATATGTTCAATATCCCAATTTCTCTTCTGTTCTAAGCTTGCACTTGAACAGGCTGTTCAGGTTTCTTTTGTGTCTAATGCTAGATAATTGTCATCTTATCTCTGCATTGATGTATTAGATTTTCAAGTTTCATTTACTTTCTGTAGCTGGCCATCATATGTTTATGTGTGTATCTGCTAGTATGGTTAGTATTCTCCATTCATTCACTTAATCTACAAATTATTGAGCATTGGTGGTCTAAAGCCTTGTAAGCTGAGGGTGTTCATGCATGTCTTGAGTAATAACAAAGTTGAAATGGTTATCTGGCTTGATCCAGACCATTATTTATTCCAATAGTTCAAAGAACAATATTGAATATTATATGTTACCGGGCATCTCTGAGCTGCAACCTAGGAGAGTTTACTGGAGTGATAACATAATTGGCGCCGTTGATGGGGAGAGGAGACTGAAGCTCAGCTTCCCTGGGAGATGACACTAATCCAGATTTGATGATAGACAAAGTCTGGACACTATTTTGGTTGTAATCATCTATCTGGTGACTCTATTGGAGGACAAATCTTTTGGCGACTCCACTGGATAATTCTGGCTCAGTTTGTAAGGCATACTCGGAGAAATCCTCAGAAGCCCCAAGCTGACCCAGTGCCTGACCCTGAAAAGATCATCAAAGGTAGAAAAGCGTTGCAGAAAGGAGCATCAAGTTCAGGTAATTCTAAAGATTGTTTTACTGCTCCTCAAGAAAATCCTATAATAGAACAGTTACATGTTGAACTTATAGCTTCTAGTGCTAGCAGTGAGGAAGAAACCTCAGAAATTCATAGATCCCCTTGCCCTTCATGGCCTTCTTTCATTGCAAGCCTAAAAGCAGCCCCTCCTCCTATCCATCATATCCCTTCAGTCATATCAATAATCCCTCAACCCTCTGTCATTCATACCTCCAACACCTTTATAGCTACCACAGCTATGGCAGCACCTACCAAAATGGAGAGAATTATAGCTGCTAGGTATGGACCTCTAGTACTGCCCATTTATTTGAATGCTATGCCTGCGGGATAATATCAAAAATACATGCCTAAGTTTACTAGGACACAAGGGGTTATAGCTGAAGAACATCTTGAATCATTCTATAGACGTGCTGATAATCTAGACATTAGTGAAGATGATGTATGGATGAGAGTGTTTTTCCAAAGCCTAGATGGAGAGGCTAGAAAATGGTTCAGAGAATTGACCCCGAGGTCTATAACAGATATTGAAGCCTTAGATGATGTATTCCTAAAGCATTGGGGGGATAAGAAAGATCTTCTCTACTACCATACTGAGTTTGGGAACCTAAAAAGGAAAAATGGTGAGTCATTGTCTGATTTCAACAAAAGGTTTAACCGTATGTATAGCAAGATACCAGCTGAAGTGAAATCTACCCCTACCTCTGCTAAACTCACCTATGCCAATGCTTTTGATTCTGAATTCTGTATACTATTGAGGGAGAGAAGATGTGCTACTTTGGCTGAGATGCAAGATGCAGCCTTGGAGGTAGAATCCAACATCATGGCTGCAGAGAAACTCAAGGGACAAGTTGACCGAAGGAGACAGAGGGGTGAATCTTCATCATCTTCAGATCCCAAGTTAGACAAGATGACCAAGATAATAGAGTCTTTAGCCTTTGAAATCTCTAAGCTAAAAGTGGAACAGCACTCTGGGAAAGGAAGAGCTCCTAATGCCTTTGCCTTTAGAAATACGAACCCATATAGGAGAGCTAATGAGAAGTTACAGGTTCCTCAAAGAAACAAAGATGCAAATGAAGACCAAATGATGAAGACCCCTTTGCTGAATGTAGTCATGGATGAAGATCAGTATGAGGAAGATAATGAGATCCATTGTCTAGAAGACAAGGGCAATGCCACTTTTTTGACCCTAGCTGCATATAAAGAGTCATTATCTGAGGACCAAATCAACCAAGAGTGGGATGGTGGGGTTGTTCTGCAAAGTGATGACCAACATAGATACAATCTAAGGTCCAAGGTGAATACTGCCCAGGAAACCCCTGTTCAGAGGGATACTACCCCTGCAATGTAGTAAACTAACAAGTAAAAACGACAGCAGTTGATCCCATCATTCTCAAAGCTCCAGCTCAAGAGGTAAGAGGCCCTGACAAGTCCTATTCTCCCTTTAGTTTTGAATCAGAAATCCAGAAGCTTAAAATATATATACCTCTAATGGAACTAGTGAAAAATGAATCCTTTAAGAGACCCATCCTTGAGGCCCTTGAGCTTAAAACCACGCAAGCATCCAATGACTATGTAAATTTGCAAGATGACAAATCGGTCGCTATCCTCAGCCCAATGATTGAACATTCTGATGAAAATTCCCCATCATTCTATGTCTCCTTGACTATTCATGACAAAATCCTTCACAATTGTCTACTGGACATGGGAGCTAGTTATAATCTAATGCCCAAGGTTGTCATGGATGAATTGGGCCTTGACATCACTAGGCCCTATCATGACTTGTTTTATTTTGACTTTAGAAAGGTGAAATGTTTGGGGTTAATCAAAGACCTAGCCATCACCTTGTCTCAGTTGGCCATGAAGAGCATGATGATGGATATTGTGGTAGTAGATGTCCCCCTAAGTTTGGCATGTTACTTTCCAGAGGATGGATTAAGAGATTAGGTGGGACATTGCAAAATGACCTGTCCTATGCCACTGTCCCAGTTTTTGGAGGTGAAAGCAGGAGGTTATACAAAGAGGCTTAGTTAGCTTATATCATCAACAATGAAAGGAATCATGTTAATCATCCCATCTATGTTGTTGATACTGATTTTGGGGCCTGTATTCTTCAAGTGGAAGAATCCCAGTTGGCCTCCATGCAGCTTAGGAAGCCAGTTTTCCAGATCACAGAGGAAGAAGGCCCACAGATTTGGGACATGTTCTTTGATGGAGCTTGCTCTAAGGGAGTTGCGGGAGCAGGTGTAATTCTTGTACCTCCCACACAAGAATGCATCCATTTATCTTTCAAGCTAGCTTTTTAGGTCACCAATAATATAGTAGAATACGAAGCCTTGATGTTAAGCTTAAACGCTGCTAAAAAAATGGGCATCAAATATCTGAAAGTGTTTGGAGATGCAGATCTTATTATTCAACAGGTGAACAAGACATTCCAAGCAAAGCACCCCAAGCTGAAGGAGTACAGAGATGAGGTATGGAAGCTCAAGGATTATTTCAATAGCTTTAGTATTTCGTACATCCCTAGAGCTAAGAATCGGCTTGATGATTCCCTTGCTGTGTCTGCTAGCACTTTTATCCCTCCTTTGCCTCCAAAGTTGAGTTATGAAGTCCAAATGAAATATAGACCGTCTTTGCCTGACAATGTCAAGTACTAGAAAGTTTTTGAAGATGATGACGAAGTCAATAGGTTTCTACAAGTCATTGATGAATTTTCTGAAATGCAAATTGACCAAGAGAATGAAGCCATTAAGGAATGCAACCAGTCCAAGTTGAGAGACAAAATTGGCCAGGATAACATTATGCAGCTACCTAGTAACCATATACCCAAAGGGTTGGTGCCCTTAGAGAGGTTGTTTGACCATAACGATGTGCCTTATAAACCTGCCAAAAAAGAAAGTGAGTCTACAGTTCATGAACATAATATAGGGAGTCCAACCCATCCAAAGTATATCAATTTGTCCACTCACTTGTCCTCTGCCCAAAGCTCTGAGTATTGCACCCTGATGAAACAATTTGCTGATGTCTTCGCTTGGGAATACAATGACCTTAAGACCTATGACACCAACATTATTCAACATAAGATTCCACTGGAGAAGAACACCATCCCTTTCAAGTAGAAATTGAGGCCGATCAACCCTCTCTTATTACCTTTGATTGAAAAGGAGATCAAGAAGTTTCTAAATGCCAAAATCATAGTTCCCCTAAGGTACTCAAAGTGGATATCTAACCTTGTGATAGTGAGGAAGAAGAATGGAGAAATAAGGCTTTGTGTTGATTTCAGGAATTTGAACAAGTGCTCTAAAAAAGACAACTACCCCTGCCCAAGATGGAACATTTGCTGCAAAAAGTTTCAGGGGCTAGAGTCATGTCTTTCTTGGATGGATTTTCAGGCTACAATTAGATTGCTATACACCCAGAAGACCAAGAAAAGACTGCATTCACTACTCCTTGGGGCACTTTCATGTACTCTAAGATGCCTTTTGGACTAATGAATGTTGGGGCTACTTTTCAGAGGGCCATGGACATAGCCTTCGTGGGAGAGAAGGACAAGTTTGTACTTATTTATCTTGATGACATAATAGTTTTCTCTAGCAGTCACAAGGATCATTTACAACATTTGAGGAAGGTGTTCCTTAAGTGCAGAAGGTTTGGAATTTTAGTAAATCCAAAGAAGTCACAGTTTTCTCTAGAAGAAGGCAAACTTTTAAGACATATTGTTTCTACTGCAGGTGTCAAAATCAGTCCAGAAAGAGTTCAAGAAATACAGACATTGTCCATCCCAAGGTCAAAAAGGGACATTCAATCCTTTCTGGGTAGGATTAACTTTGTGAGGAGGTTTATTCCAAACTTTTCAGAACTAGTGAAGGACATCACTTCCATGCTTAAGAAGGGGTCAGAGATAAAATGGACAGAGGCTGCAAAAAGATATTTAGAAGCCATCAAAAGAGTTGTCATGGAAGCTCCCACTTTAATCAGCCCAAACTACACCAAGGAGTTTTATATCTTCTCTTTCGCCTCTTATGATATACTCACAACTATCTTGTTGCAGAAAAATGGTGAAGGTGTGGAGCACCCCATGGCCTTCTTTAGCAAAACTTTGAGAGATGCTGAATTAAGGTATGACCTTATTGAAAAACGGGTATATGCTCTTATAAATTCTTTAAAAACATTCTGAATTTACATTTTCTACTCCAAGGTGGTTGCCTATGTACCTTCAGCTTCAGTAAAGGATTTCCTAACCCAGCCAGATGTTGATGGAAGAAGAGCCAAATGGATTGCAAAACTCATAGAATTCAACATAGAGGTGAAGCCCACCAAGCTTGTCAAAGGCCAAGGCTTGGCTAAGCTTACGGCTGAGGAAAATTGGAGTCTGCTAGACATAAATCGCATGAGTTTAAATTCAATAGGAGAGAAAACAGAGGAAGCAGGAGGAAAGCACGAACATAACCAGTCTTTGGCTGAGAATTTGGCCACTTGTGAGTGGTATTCCAGTATAGCTCATTTCTTATTGAAGCTAGAAGTCCCTCTAGGGCTTAGCTCAAGTCAGGCCAGGACCATTAAGCTCAGATCAGCCAAGTTTTGTATTAATAAGAACTTTCTTTATTGGAGGGACCCATCTGGAATCCTCTTGAGATGTCTAGACAAAGAAAAATCTGTGGAAGTCATGCACCAGTTTCATTCTAGCATCTGTGGAGGGCATCATTATTGGAAAACCACAGCCCACAAGATCTTGAGGGCTGGGTATTATTGGTCTGCTCTGTTCTCTGATGTGTTTTCATTTGTGAAGTCTTGTGACAAATGCTAGAGGTTTACAGGAAGACAACAGCTGAAATCTCTGCCCTTGAAGCCAATACACACCAATGGTCCCTTCCAGCAGTGGGGTTTAGATTTCATAGGGGAGATTAATCCACATTCCAGTGGCCAGCATAGGTGGATCTTAGTAGCCACTGACTATTTTACCAAATGGATTGAAGCTATACCCACTAAGAAGGTTGATCACTAGGTTGTCATGAAGTTCTTAACTGAGAATATTTTCACTAGATTTGGCTACCCGACCAAACTAGTCACTGATAATGTAGTAGCTTTTAGAGCGAAGGAATTGGTGGACATGTGTGAATCAATGGGCATTCAATTGGTGCATTCTACCTCATATTATCCTCAAGGCAATGGCTTGGCAGAATCATCCAATAAGAGCTTGGTAAGGATAATCAAAAACTGCTGGAAGACAACAAAAGGAGCTGGGATTCCAAGCTGAAGTTTGCACTGTGGGCTAACAGAGTTACCACCAAGAAATCCATAGGGAACTCTCCATTCAAGTTGGTGTATGGTACTGAGGCTATTTTTCCTATCCAATTGACCCTCCCTGTGGCCAATTTCTTGCAAGAGGAGTTGGATGAAGAAAATGACATGGAAAGGACGATGAGTGACTTGGTTGAAGTCCAGCAGATCAGGGAACAACTAATTGAGAAGTCAGCAATGCATCAAAAGAAGATCAAGGAAGTCTTTGATAAAAAGGCAAAGATGGACAGTTTTCAGGTTGGTGACTGGGTCCTCAAGTGGGATGCATTCAAGGAAAGGAAGGGTAATCATGGCAAATTTGACGCCTTGTGGACAGGACCTTTCGTCATTGCTCAGGCTCAGACAAACAACACCTTTGTCCTACACAATCTGGAGGGGGAAAGTATTTTCGATGGCCCAATGAATGGGCGGTTTTTAAAACTTTATTTCATTTAAGGCTTTAAAACCTTGGTATTGCAAATATGTTTTTCAGTTTTTATTTGTATACAAAACAGACTCCATGCCAATGGAACACTAGGAGGAAGATTAGATTTTGGTTTTACTAGAAAGGTAGTGGTCTACAGTTCTTGAAACCTCACAGGGTGGCTTTTATCCCCAGAAGGAGCTAGTGTTAGCCCTGTGGTGCAGCGCTTCTTTTGTGAAGGCCAAAGGAGGGAAATGGCCCATTTTGTTGTCATGAAGAAGTTCCCACATGGGCCATCACCCCACTTTCCCCACTCTTCCACTTACATTCTATTTCGCTCGTATGCTAACCTGACCCTGTTATTAACCAGCTCAAGAAAAATATAGAAAAGATAGATCCACGCCTTAGAATTCAGCCTCTTCGAGGGGGCAACCTCCTTTACATTACATAAATGAACAATTCTTGGATGATTCAAATGACAAAACCTCCTTTCTATATATAGGAGTCTAAGGAGTCACAACATAACCTAGCCAACCTAACAATAATAATATAAAGCCACAAAAATAACAATAGAGGGATTCTATGGGGCACAGTAATAACAATATGGGGGCAATAAGGGCACAACAATATTAATAAGGGATACAACTACAATAGTAATGGGGTAATCACTAGTATTATAGGGACCCAACAGACCCTCACATCATAACGAAACCCTCTTTCGCCTTAGCCTTACGTAAATTAACCCAAAAACCCCCGAAAACCTTACATTTCCGCCCATACACGCCCTCTGCACATTTATCGAGGACATCCCATACCTCTGTGTCCCTCCATCGTCGATATCCCCGCCGATCTAATGACCCACGTTTCACCCGATCGATGAGACATGCTCGATCGACCTCCGCCGTTAGATCACTCCCACTAGATCTAACGGTTGTCGCTCTTATCGCTTGAGCAACTAGCAAGAGGAATACCCTCTTGATAAAGGTGGTTTTCTCTCTCCTCCTCTGCTATGTGGTGTGCGATGAGTGGCATCGGGCGGACTCCACCTTTTAATGCTTACCGCCCGATAAGTGCCCGATAAAAATCCATAACCACCCAAATGAAACCCCCGACCATTGTCTGCCGAGCACTTCCTCCGCCCGATAGCCGTCCAATCTGCTCATCCGAGATCCAACGACTCGGACTTATTCCGCTCCCACCAAAGACTGCAAGCCTCCTGCAATCGATCTCCTCCATCCATTTCTTCCGATCCAGCGGCCCTCATTCATGATCACTCCCGCTTGTCCTCCGCCACCCTGCCATTACTCTGTCCGTCCGATTTAATACATCCACCAACTACTCGCTTGTCCTCCGATGCTCTGGCATTACTTTGTTCTTCCGATTTGGCACGTCCAACCACCCATGCACCTCGTACTCTACTTCCTATCAGTCACCCGAGGAGGAAGGTGGTTGACTCTGTCAGTATTGTGACAGTTAGGCCGTTGAACTGAAATACCAGAAAGCATGGCCAAAAGAGGAAGGACACAACACGATGCAGCCAAATATAAATAAACAGTCATGGAGCCTCACTGGCATGATCAAACCAACCATCTAACAGGGCAGCGTTGTACCAGAATTAATTACCATTTTCGTGATGGAAGGAGAACTGTGTCCTTATACGCAATCAGACAGTTAAAGCCAAAGGGGGTAGGTTAGGACAGCTGGAGACCTCTGAAAGCCACAGAGCATTGTAAAGGGCCTATAAAAGGTTGGAAACTAAATGTAATAGAGGTTCAACTTCTGGAGACTGTAGAGACTCTGCTACTCAAGCTTCTCATCTTCATTCATTGGTATACAAGCTCTATTTACTGTTATATGTTCAATATCCCAATTTCTCTTATGTTCTAAGCTTGCACTTGAAAAGGCTGTTCAGGTTTCTTTTGTGTCTAATTCCAGATAACTGCCATCGTATCTCTGCATTGATGTATTAGATTTTCAAGTTTCATTTACTTTCTGTAGATGGGCATCATATGTTTATTTCTGTATCTGCTGGTATGGTTAGTATTCTCCATTCATTCACTTAATCTACAAACTATTGAGAATTGGTGGTCTAAAGCCTTATAGGCTGAGGGTGTTCATGCATGTCTTGAGTAATAACAGAGTTGAAATGGTTATCTGTCTTGATCCAGACCATTACTTATTCCAATAGTTCAGAGAACAATATTGAAGATTATATGTTACCAGACATCTCCGAGCTGCAACCTAGGAGAGTTTCCTGGAGTGATAACATCTCTCATAAAATACTATATGAAAATATATAAGAGAATATAAACAACAATTTCACAAGATTTCATAATTTTTCATTTCCATCCAAGTATACCATGAACATCTTCATGAGACAATCTTCATGAAAATCAACCTTTAGCTTACGCACATGCATGTGAAATTTAACCAAGTGAAGTGCAACTTCATCTCTTACCTGATATTTAAATCTTGGAAAATAAGTCGGCCAATATAGACAAGGCATGTGATTTGGAAAGCATGGAATATGAATGTGATGCATAGGAGCATACATTGCAAATTTGTGATCCATCTTTAGCCAATAGAGTTGCTAGTAAAACCTTGATTTCTGGATCTTGCTGCCAGTGGAGTCTTTGGATCAAGTTCAAACTTGATTGGAGTCTCCAGGTGAATGATGCAGCCTCCTTATGTATGAATGTTGTCCACCATCAACAATCATATCTAAAACTTTGATGATCTTTCTCGAGGAAGATGGAACATTTCTCTCCCCGACAATGACGCCACTATGTTTGCACTCTGTAATTCCTCCATGATGAGGAGAGGAATCCAAAGGTAACCACAAACCACTTAGAAGATGGAATCTAGCCCTTCAAACTTCATAGAAGGCTCTCTCTATCCAAATGTTTCGATCAATTTGATATTAGGCTAGGTATGATGCTCATAGGGAAATAGGTTTCAAAAGTTTGTTGGCAAGGGAGAAGACAGATCCATTGGGCATGGAGTCATGTTAGGTTTATGATTTTCCAATGAGGAGATAAAGAGATGAGGAATCTTCTACAAGGGAAAGGTAGGCAGTCCTTCTATAGTTTTTTAGTTAAATTCATTGTCTAAGGGTGAGTAGAAGAAAGGTGGAAATGACATATAAAGCATCAAACTGTGGGATATATTCTAAATACCATTTAAGAAGAAAACATAAATTGTTTAGAAAACTATATCAGAGCACTTTTAAAGTGAATTCTGAGATAAATCTTTTTTTAGCTAAACGGGAAGACACACATTCAAAGCATGATTGATAAAAAAAGAAAACTTACAATAAAAACAAGCACATCTCCATAGAACTAACACGGGAATTCACTGAAATATATATCAGAAATATGCAGTACACGGTGTCTCTTCTTCTAAACCTTGACCAACCCCTTTTTGTCTATGAAATTTTACAATATACATAGCAAAGACTCGTACTAGGCTCAAGGATTCAAATTCATCCAACTTCTCCGCAATGGATTTTAGTTATGATAATATAGCAATAAATTATGAATTTTCTTCTAGAAAACAAGAGTCAAGTTTAACTCATTAAATCTAACATGACAACTTGATAAAACAAATATTTGAATCTGTATCATGATGATTCTTGACTCCTAAATTTAGTGTAGATGATATGGCACACATGTTGACCTATTCTCATTGACCTTTGGGAATTATAGGTGCTTTTTCACAGTTGTGTAGCATGAAGATGGAATTTTGTTGCGCAACTTAAAGCTTCAAAACTTGAGCAACGTACTTGAGCAATGAGTGTCCTTCTCTAATTTTCTCAGTAGATCCTGCAGCTCATCCTCTACCTTTTATACTTGTAAGTGTTGATATGTCCTCATTTTGGTTTGTCAAAGTAAGTAGCTATAAATGTTTTTTAAAACTAAACTCGAGCTAAATTTTCAAGTATTTTTCACTCCTTCACAACTACTTGAGATGGTTAGTCATCATATATGAACAAGGTCTTAAGGATTACATCAATTAATAATTATGCAAAATTAATGTTGACTTCGCCTTCCAAGAGTTGAGTTCTTCAATTCTAGTCAGAAAGGTGCCCATGAGAGATATCTTCCTTGATCGACACTTGGAATTTAGTCTTGATGCTCTGTGATATCTCAAAAAGACTCAACACTCCCTTATTCAACTCCAGCACAATCTAAAACTCCACATTGGAAATATAAGCCCAATCTGGTACCTTCCGGTCTCTTTTGAAACTGCCACTCGCCCAACTGCAACAACAGTTGTTGGATCAAGGAAAGGGGCATCAAATGGAGCAACAATTATCGATTCAGTTTGGATTTTGGTGATCAAATCATATCACAGATTCAAACTTTGGTTTGCATGCCATGATACCTGATTGATTATGTGGATATTGAACATGTAATCCTTAATTTTTGATACCTCAACACAAACTTTGTTGCTCGAGCTGTGCACTCTATCTTTCACAGGTTTCACACTGTGTTATTTTTTTTTACATAGTGGAATATATCCCACACACATAAGGTAAAATGTGTTTCAAGTTTTAAAATGGACCATTGTTCACAATGCATATTGACGTGTAGTGCACCTATATCGTTTCCCTCCTCAATGGCTTGGCCCTTGGCACTTGGCACTTGGTCGTTGACTTGAATTGTAACTTGTGGTTGAATGACTCATGTGTTGTGTTGGAGGATAGCTTGGGGCCTAGTTTGAATACTTGGATATTGTTGCTTGGGGGCCAAATATTTTTGATAAAAAATAATAAAACAACCTGCATAAGGCCGAAAAGCGAAATTTGGCTATAAAAATCCAACAACAAAAAAAAATTGACCATTTGCCCAAAGAAACCCAGGGCTTAGATTTTGATGATCAACCTACCATAATTTTGAGAGAAAAACGACCCTTTTAACCAATTTTGTCCAAATTTGTACAAAAAATTATCTAGTGCCAACATCCCCCATAGCAACATGGGCTACCATCTAGACTCTCTTTTCCTTTGCAGCTCAAAACGATTGGAAAGTCCATCAAGTGGATGAAAAATCTACTTTCTTGAATCGAGATCTAAAATAGAATGTTTTTATGTCTCAACCAAAAGGATTTGTTGTGAAGGTATGAGAGCACAAAGTATGCAAGATTGTAAAATCCTTTTATGGCCTCGAACATGCACTACGAGCCTGGTATGAGAAATTGATTGAGAATCTTCTGAAACTAAATTTCAAACACTATAATCTTGATGATGCAACTTTGTTTGTCAAGAAAGTTGGAAAAACAATTGTATATCTTGTGGTGTATGTATATGATCTTCTGATGACAAGGAACAATGAAAGTTACATTGCATCCATAAAGAAAGAATTGAGGAAAGGTTTTTCAAATGATAGATTTGGGATATCTTCACTACTATCTAGGTATTGAAGTAACTCAACTTCCAAAGTTTATATCCCTCTCTCAAAAGAAGTACATTGGAGATTTGTTGAACAAGGTTGGCATGGCTAAGTACAATCCTTTTACCACTCCAATGGAACAAAATTTAAAGTTCACATCCATAGAAGGAAATGAATTTGAGGACACAACAAAGTACAAACAACTCGTAGGAAGTACCAACTACCTAAGTACTGCTAGACTGAATATTTCATTTGTTGTTGGAATCCTCTCATGGTTTATGCAAAAGCCTTGTGAGGGTCATTGGTCTGTTGCAAAAAGAGTTCTTAGGTACATGAAGAGAACTGAATACTTTGGACTGAAGTACACACAAGTGGATGACTTCAGCTTGATTAGATACTGTGATTCAGATTTTGTTGAAGATAAAGAAAATGGAGTTTCCACTTCATGTTATGTTATGAGTCTTGTATCAAGAGTTGTCTCGACTAAGTTTAACTCCTTCAACTCTTAACTAAATTAATAATATCATCTCTTCCAAAGTATTCTTCTTCATGATAACATGGCTATCCATTTTCCATGAATAATGGGGACTAACATGTCATCCTCTTGAATTATGCTAGTTAAAATAGGAGGTCAACTTCCAAGTGGGATACATTTTGCACACATACTCTTCTTGAGGTGATTCTTACACTGTTGGAAAGGTCTTTGTACATGGAATATCATAAAAATGTGCACACTTAAGCAATAACATTTTACCTCCAAAAAACATTGATTTATGCCTCAAGCTCCTCCCGAAAGGTTTCGAACCCCAATTTGTCAAACTAGGTCTCGCTGGTAAATTGGTCTTGTGAGTTGATTCCTCTATCTTTCCACTCTAAAAGCATCAAGATGGATCAAAAATAATATAATGATCCAATTTGAATCATGCCTCCCCATTTTGGGAGGTTTTTGTCCCAAAGAGCTTCTACTGAATGAGGTGAGGAATCCTTACCTCCACCTTCTCTCAAGTGTACCACTTAGATTTTCTTAGAAGTTTTCCTTTAAACCTAATATTTTAAAGGTCATGTTGCCCTTGCGTTGTAGTTATATAACTCTTCTACAAAACTATATTTTGTAGTAAAATTTGCGTGATCATCTGGTGCCAAATCCTCTACAAAAGGTAGGACTTGTTCCTCTTCTTAATCTAGCATGTAAGGTTCATAGAGTTTTATATTCTTTACATTTACCACTAAGTAAATTCCCATTTATGGGGGTAGGTTGAGTCTATAAGCATTATCTCCCACCTTTTCTAGTATCTCAAAAGGACCATATCAACAGAGCCTTGATTTTCTTACTAAGACCCTATAGCCTCTCCTTATTCAACTCCATAAATTTTCTCCCACCTTGAAGAATTCCATAATCTATGTTGGTCATGCCTATCCTTGTATTTGTTTTTGTGACATTTGTAGTTTTTCTTGTCCCTTTATATGGATATGCTTAATATTCTCAAAAAAATATTCTTCCCTTAAGGTAACCCCTATAAGATCCTCCATGACTTGTCACTGTTACCCATATACAATATCCAAATATGATGATGCAAATATCTAACACAAGTTTCAAATGGGGTCTTGTCTTACTAGTAAAAGTGTGGACTACTCTATTATAGAAGTGTTTTACACATACCATATTTTTCTCTAAAGTATTTGGATGCATTTGATTGTAACTCCTCAAAAGTTGCACCAAAGTCATGTTAAATACTATTATCTACCCATCTATCTATTGATGGAATGTTTTAGACATCTTTAACTTCATGTCCATATTCCCCAAAATGCAGTCCAAACTGCGCTGAGAAATTGTGTTTTCTTGTATGAAACCATGATCCTTTGTACCCCAAAGTGCAACCATACATATCCAAATAACAAGTTCACTTCTTCTTTCCCATTAAAAGTGTTTTTATAGGGAATTAGAATAGACATATTGTTGAACCTTTTAACTAACAAAAATATGTAGACATGTCCCTTCCTGGTTGTTAGTAAAGTCCCACAAATTCCATGGAAATGATTTCCCAAGGATAAGTGGGTATAGGAAGGGATTATATAGACCTAGTTTCCTATTACTAGGCTTGTTGCTACAATAGAGCATGCATACTCTTATGAACCTAGCTACCCATTTTTACATCTTGGACCAATACACATGCCTCTGTAAGTTGGCCACTATCTTCCCTACACCAAAGTTCCCTGTAACCTTGGAGGTGTGAGCCTCTCTAATTAGTTGTAGTCACTCACCTTTAGGAACACATAACTTACCAAACCTATAGAGTAATCCATATTGGACATGGTATTCAATTGTCTTATCACAATCGTGCACATGAAATTGGCTCTACAATTGTTGAAACAACTCCTTAAAATCTTGATCTTTTGAGTATGCCCCTCTAAATGCATCATAGATGAATGGATTCATGTGCATCAGAGTTCCCAAATTTGTGATATTTAATGTGGGTTGCCTTGAAAGCATGCCAACCAACTTTTTTTTACCACCCTTCTTATACTTGATCACTAAATGAAACTATTATAAAAACTTCATCCACTTGTAGTGTTTGGTATGTTGCATCTTACTATGGCTCTGCAGATAGTTTAGTGGCTAGTAATGTATGTGTACTTTTGTCTCCTTTCCCATCGAATAGTGTTTCCACTTCTTGACAACTTGCACTAGGGCATAAAGTCCCTTGTTGTAGGTATGGTAGTTAAGAACTGCCCCATGAAATACTATAGAATGGTAACATATAGGTCTTCCTCCCTACCTCAATATTGTTCCCATTACATACCCATTGAGTATCTATCTCCACTTTAGTGGGATACTACAAGTTTGGTATTTCCAGAACTAGTGCTTGACTGACCTTCTTATTTTAACACCTCAAAGGTCCTCTGTTGACCCTTTCCCCACTAGAAGCTCTTACCACTTTTTATTATGGCATGTAGTGGTGTTGCTACTGCTAAAAATTAGGCTAGGAATTTCCTTAGGTATTGTGCTACCCCAATGAAACTCCTAACTTCAAAAACATTTTAGCAAGCATCAACCATTTCATGATTGCCTCCATTTTGGCAGGATCTATCTTCAACTCTCACGCACCTATCACATACCCCAGATACAACAAAGACTATTGTTAAAACTCACACTTCTTCAGATTTTCCAATAGTTGGTGTTTCTTTAGTGGATCTAGCACCTACATCAAACGTGAGATATGTTCCTCCTAGGTAGCATTATATACTAGTATTTATCCATATAGTGTTAGGTCCCTATACTACTAGTGTAGCCCCTTATTGTTATTAGTGCAACTCCTTATTGTATTGTTGTGCACATGTAGTCCCCATGTTGTTATTATTGTGACCCATAGAAGCCCATTATTGTTATTATTTTGCCCCTACAATATTATTGTTATGTAGGCTCTGAATATATTGGGACCCCTTAGACTGCTATATATAGAAAGGAGGTCTTATCATTTGTATCATCCAAGATTTTTTCATTTGTGTAATGTAAAGGAGGTTTCCCCCTCGAAGAGGCTTATTTTGAAGTTGTTGATCTATTTCTTCTTCTATTTTGTGATTTGGGTTCATAACATTTGGTATCAGAGCTTTGGATTCTAGGGTTTCAATGCTTCAAATAGGTCATCGTGGAATTGTCACTATAACGTTTTTTATACGAAGTTGTAGAATCTACAATGAAAACCCAATTGTGAAGACATATTTCTAAACCTCGTGCCCAAATTTCAGATCTTCTATTGCTACAATTTCGGTTGTATGATCCAAGGAAGTTAGGGTTTGGGAAGGATCTCGAATTCCATCCCAAACAGGTCATCGTGGCACTTTCACTATAATGTTTTGTATACGAATCTTCAGAAACTGAAATTAAAACTCATTAGAGAAAAAAGCATGTGGCACCTTGTATACGAATTTTATAACTTGGTTCGCTATATTTTTGGAGATATGATCCAAGGAAGTTAGCCTTTTTGAAGGTGCTCGGATTCCATCTCAAACAGGAGACCTTAGAAAAAGCGTCATAACTTTCAATCTGAGCATCAGATTCAAATTTAGTAAGAAGTGATAGAAGGAGGATGGATTGTATTGTTTTGGGTATCATTTTCGGAGCCAAATTTTGAAACAGTGAGACATGGCACTTCGTACAAGTTCGCTCTAATGGACTAGTCTATAATCAGGTCATTAAAGGAAATTGGGCATAACTCTTTCTTGAAAAATCAAATTTCGTTCAGACCTGTGGGGTTGGAAAGAGGACTAATAGGGCTACCACATTACGTAATTTCAGAACTTGGAGATCCAAAATTACAGAGTTAAAGTAATTTCAAGACGAGCTCCTAAAAGCAAGAAAAAGAATGACTAGAATCAAGAAAATAGAAACACCTAGTAAGCAAAATTGGAGGGATGATTTGAAGAATGTGATCGAAGATATGACCAATAATATCATTGGTATAGAAGTAAAATTGAACGGAAACATGGAAGGTCTGAAGGAAGGTGGGACAAAGTCACTACAAGAAAGGTTTCCTAATGGCGAAAAGGTAGTAGAGGAAACCCATGATGAGAACAAAAGAAATGTTAATCATGATTTCATAGACTCTAACATTGGAATGAAAGCCCACAATATTTCAAATCTAAATATGAGGATGTCTGATGGCAAGGATATGGTAACTTTGATAATACAAATGGAGTAATATTTTGATCTACATGATGTGCAACCATCACAAAAGGTATGTATTGCATCTTTATATTTAGAGCTCAATTAGTTTGTGTGGTATAGAAAGCTTTGTTCTCTTAAACCACTTGTCACATGGTCAATTTTTTACGGAGAGAATGATATCACATTATCGGCATACAAAGAGAAACACCTTCTTTAGCTAATTGATAAATCTCAAACAAAAGAGTTCAATGACAGAGCACATTGAGGATTTCCAAAAATTGAATATCAAGGTAAATGATATTCCAGAGGAGCATAGGATTGATGTATTCATAGGGACTTTAAAGGATAACATCCAACATGGGGTTCACCTTTGGGAACCTGATTCATTGGAGAAGGCATTCAGGGTGGCAAGAAAAGTGGAAAGAAAAATTATGGAAACAAGGAAGTTTACCACTCACAACTATAAAGACGGAAGTGTTGTTGCTCTTAGCCCTCCACAACCTACAAGGTTGACACCACAATAGTTGGAGGAAAAAAGAGAAAAAGGTATTTGTTACAGTTGTGATAGAAAATACACTAAAGGTCATAAGTGTGTTAAGAAGAAATTATTTTACATATATTGTGAAGAGGAGGAAGAAAAGGATCAAGAAATGTCAAAAGAAGAGGATATACACCAGGAACCAACCCCAGAGAAAGAAGAAATGAATCCGAACATATCTTGTAATGCATTGGCAAGAATTACCATTCCTCAAACTCTCAAGATAAAAGGAAATATCAAGAATAAAAAGGTAATAGTGTTGATTGATTCGGGTAGTACCCATAATTTTATTCATTATAAGATACCCAAGGAATCGAATTGCTTCCTATATCTAGCACTAGAGTGTCAAGTAATGGTTGCAAATGGAGGAACCATAAATTGCTCTGGAAAGTGCCATAATATCAAGCCATCCATGGGAGAATATGTCTTGAATAGTCCAATTCTTTCCATTCCAATGGGTGGTGTTGATGATGTACTAGGAGTCCAATGGTTACAATCTTTGGCGATGATAGCTTTCAATTTTCAAGAAATTTTCTTGATTTTTTTTGGCAAGGAATGGAAGTTGAATTAATGGGTATCGCGGGGAAAACAGGAAAGATAATAAGCTCTAATGACATGGCAAGGCTTATAAATAAAGAACAAAGGGGTGAAATATGTTCACTACATGTTCAAACAATGAAATCATCTATTTCTCTAGATCTCCAGAAATTCTTGGACAATCATTCTAAGGTTCAAGTAGAGGAAGATCACATCGAGCATCAACAACAAGTTCTCCAACTCTTGAAGGATAACCTCACTTTGGCGCAGAATTGAATGAAACAATAGGCAGATCAACCTTGCAAAAAAACAAGTTTTGATGTAGGCGACTAGGTACTTTTGCGGCTACAACCATACAAACAAATGGCCCTCAAGCAAGCAAAGAAGGATAATAAATTATCACCAAAGTACTATGGTACTTACAAGTTGTTGTGAAATATTGGCACTATGGAATACATATTAGAGATCCCTTCATCTTCCAGAGTGCACCCAAATTTCCATGTTTCATGCTTGAGGAAGGTTATAGGTGACAAGATCCCAGTTCAAACAATATGGTCGGAACCTGACGAGGAAGGAAAAATCGTATTGGAACCTAAAGCAGTCACAAAATCAAGAACTCAATAGCTAAAAAATCAATCAACTTCAAAGTATCTCAAAAAGTGGAAGAACTTACCCAATGAAGACTCCACATGGGAGGATGATAATTTTATACAGAAGCATCAAGGACTACTCAAGTGTTGAGGAAAACACTTTTTTGGCGGAGATGGGCATGTTAGGTTCCTATACTACTAGTGTATGCCCTTATTGTTATTAGTGCAACCCCTTATTTTATTTTTGTGCCCATGTAGTCCCCGTGTTTTTATTATTGTGGCCCACAGAAGCCCACTATTGTTATTATTGTGCCCCTACAATATTATTGTTATGTAGGCTTTGATTATATTGGGACCCCTTAGACTCCTATATATAGAAAGGAGGTCTTATCATTTGTATCATCCAAGAAATTTTCATTTGTGTAATGTAAAATAGGTTTCCACCTCGAAGAGGTTTTTTTTTAAGTCATTGATCTATCTCTTCTTCTATTTTGTGAGTTGGGTTCATAACAAATAGATAATAAAAAATGAATTTATAAAAGGGTACAGTATATATTTAATCAACCTCATAAGTGTAGCTAATGAATTACATAGGCCAAATGACATGACTAACCACTCATATGAACCTTGTTTGGTTTTAAAGGTGGTCTTCCAAGTATCTTCTTCTTTGACTCAAACTTCTTGATATCCAAACTTTATGTCCAACTTGTTGAATTATTTCATTCACTACAATTGAGCCAACATATCATCTATCCTGGGAAAGGGGTACCTTTTCTTGAGCATAATTTTGTTTATGCCTATAATATATACACATTTACCAAGTTCCATCCTTCTTTGGCATAATGATGATGGGTGACCTGCATGATGATGTACTTGGTCAAATGACACCATGTTCCAGTAGTTGTTGCAACTGCTTCTTCACTTCACTTGCTTCTATAACAAGTTGTATATTCCACTCAATGCTTTTCAATGGGGAGCCAAAAATAGTTGGATCTCATTTTCCACTTCTCTCTTGGGCATTAGCTCGTCATGCTCCTAGAACACATCCCTGTACGCCTGTAACAACTCTTCGAGTTTTTTTTTTCTATTGTTAGCACACACCTATAGGGATGACTTTGTGCTCACTGAATATTATACAAACTAATTTCCTCTTAAAAATAGTGAAACATACTTCTTACTAGAATTAATTATTTTCTTAGCTTGGTTGGAACTTAATACTGAAAATTTTGACTTGCCTTTATGTGCACTAGTGATGAAAGTTTTTTCATCCTTTATGAGGTGGCACTGATCAAATATTTGCATGAATATTTGATCCTGTATGTACATATAGGGACTTCCAAACACCACTGCACATAAGTGTGCTGAGAAGAAATTATTTTACATAGATTGTGAAGAGGAGAAAGAAAAGGATCAAGAAACATCAAAAGAAGAGGATATACACCAAGAACCAACCCCATAGAAAGAAGAAATGAATCTGACCATATTTTGTAATGCATTGACGGGAATTACCATTCCTAAAACTCTCAAGATATAAGGACATATCAATAATAAAAAGGTAATAGTGTTGATTGATTCAGGTAGTACCCGTAATTTTATTCATTGTAAGATAGCCAAGGAATTGAATTTCGTCCTATATCCAACACCAAGTGTCAAGTAATGGTTGATAATGGAGGAACCATCAATTTATCTGGAAAGTGATATAATATCAAGCTATCCATGGGATAATATGTCTTGAATAGTCCAATACTTTCCATTCCAATGGGTGGTGTTGATGTTGTAGTAGGAGTCCAATGATTACAATCTTTGGGGATGATAGCTTTCAATTTTCAAGAACTTTTCTTGATTTTGTTTTTTGGAAGGAATGGAAGTTTAATTAAGGGGTATCATAGGGAAACCACGAAATATAATCAGCTCTAATGGCATGGCAAGACTTGTAAATAAATAGCAATGAGGCATAATATGTTCACTACAAGTTCAAACAACGAAATCATCTATTTCTCTAGATCTCCAAAAAGTCTTGGACAATCATTCTAAGGTTCAAGCATTAGAAGATCACATCGAGCATCAACAACAAGTCCTCCAACTCTTAAAGGATAACCTCACTTTGGCACAGAATCGAATGAAACAACAGGCATATCAACATCGTAGCAAAAGAAGTTTTGATGTAGGCGACTGGGTACTTTTACGGATACAACCATACAAACAAATGTCCCTCAAGTAAGCTAAGAAGGATAATAAATTATCACCAAAGTAGCATGGTCTATACAAGGTGTTGTGAAATATTGGCACTATGGCATACAAATTGGAGATTCTTGCATCTTTCAGAGTGCACCCAATTTTCCATGTTTCATGCTTAAAGAAGGTTATAGGTGACAAGCTCCCACTTCCAACAATATGGTCAAAACCTGACGAGGAAAAAAATATCGTATTGGAACCTGAAGTAGTCACAGAATCAAGAACTCGACAGCCATGAAATCGATCAATTTCAAAGTATCTCATAAGGTGGAAGAACTTACCCGATGAAGACTCCACATGGGAGGATGATAATTTTATACAGAAGTATCCAGAACTACTCAAGCATTGAGGAGAACACTTTTTTGGAGGAGAGGGGTATGTTAGGTCTCTATACTACTATTGTAGCCCCTTATTGTTATTATTGCAACCCCTTATTGTATTGTTGTGCACATGTAGTCCACGTGTTGTTATTATTGTGCCCCTACAATATTATTGTTATGTAGGCTCAGATTATATTGGGACCCCTTAGACTCCTATATATAGAAAGGAAGTCTTATCATTTGTATCATCCAAGAATTGTTCATTTGTGTAATTTAAAGGAGGTTTCTCCCTCAAAGAGGCTTATTTTGAAGTCGTTGATCTATCTCTTCTTCTATTTCGTGAGTTGGGTTCATAACAAATAGACAACAAAAATGAATCTATAAAAGGGTGCAATATATCATTCATCAACCTCATAAGTGTAGCTAATGGATTACATAGGCCAAACTACATGAATAACCACTCATATGAACCTTGTTTGGTTTTAAAGGTGATATTCCAAGTATCTTCTTCTTTGACTCAAACTTCTTAATATCCAAACTTTATGTCCAACTTGTTGAAGTGCTGCATTCACTACAATTGAGCCAACATATCATCTATCTTGGGAAAGGGGTACCTTTTCTTGAGCATAATTTTGTTTGATGCCTATAATATATACACATTTACCAATTCCCATCCTTCTTTGGGATAATGATGATGGGTGACCTGCATGATGATGTACTCGGTCGAATGACACCCTATTCCTGTAATTGTTGCAACTGCTTCTTCACTTCACTTGCTTCTATAACAAATTGTCTATGCCACCCAATGCTTTGCAATGGGGAGTCCAAAAATATTTGGATCTCATGTTCCACTTCCCTTTTTGGTAGTAGCCCTTCATGCTCCTAGAACACATCCATGTATGCTCGTAACAACTCTTCTAGTTGTTTTTTTTATTTTTAGCACACCCCTATAAGGGTGACTTTGTGCTCACTGAATCTTCTACAAACTAATTTCCTCTTAAAAATAGTAAAACATACTTCTTACTAGAACTAGTTAGTTTCTTAGCTTGGTTGGAACTTGATACTGAAAATTTTGACTGGCCTTTATGTGCATTGATGATGAATTTTTTTCCATCCTTGATGAGGTGGTACTAGTTGGATCTTTGCATGAATATTTCATCATGTATGTCCATATAGGGACTTCCAAACACCACTGCACATACATCAAGGGGAACTACATATTGTTTTACTTCATCAATAAAGCACCGATAAAAAATATAATTTTGCATTGTTTGTTTTACCTTTATTTCTACATCCCCATTTACCATCCCAATGGTTATCGTCTTGGATGATCATGAAATTCCAATCCCAATTTTTTGACCAGTTATGCTGCAATGAGATTCACTTATGATCCCAAGTCAAACAGAGCATCAATATTTGTCTTCTTGACCTATATCTTTATATAGAAGAATCCAGTCTTTTCGTTCTCTTCCTGTTGCTAAAGCAAACTCAAGTTCACCTCCTTCTATTATGACATACAAATAATCTTCTCATCCATGTCTGTGTTGCTTTTAAACCAGTTGCTCAAATTAGTGGTCATGAGGTTCTTCTTCTTTATATCTTTCTTTATGTTCTTCAAGTTAAGCTCTATATGAAACTTCCAACACTTCTCCTTTATATGATCATCAATGTTATAGTGGTTTCTAAGATATTTTCACTGGTGTGATGTGGCTACTGTATTTTTATCATTTCCCCCTTTCCACGGGCATCCTAGTGTTGCTTCTAATTTAACCCACTTAATTACCATTTCTTTTCGCCTATGTTCTCCAAGTACTATTCCTATACAGAAGCCTCTTCCATTGATCTAGGTTTGAACAACATCACTTTCTTCTACATATGGCTATGTACAACCCCCATATACTTTAGAAGTACATCTAGTTTCTTTGGAGAGATACCAAACATTATGGCCATCTTGATAAAATTTGTGGTGTACTCTTGTACATTCTTCCCTTGATTCTTCTTGAAGTAATGCCACTAGATCCACTATTCCTCTACATAAATGATAGAGTAAAATTATGACATTATGAGGGTTTTTAAATCCTCCCACTTATTCATTGGAGGATATCTCTCTAATGGAAAGGTGTCTATGTGAATTTCCCACCAAGTAAGCGCATGTCCCTCTAAGTTTAGCAGGGACAATGAAATATTTTGTTCTTCCTCTATATGTTGAACACTAGAATAAACTTACAATTGTTGCAATCAGTGATTTGGATTTACAACATCAATCTCACCTTGATATTGATTGATGTTGACCTTTGATTCCATTTTGAATATGCATTGTGAATGGTTCACGACACTTGAACTGGGTTGATTATTTTTTAGTTCTTCCATAGGTTCCCTCTTTAGTTCTTCTTGATCTGTTGAATTCCCCTCCAGTTCAACCTATACATTAAAACACCCATATTCTCTAAATAGCTCGAGTTATTGGAGAGGGTCACCATGAGGAGGCTTATGTTAGATATCATATCTATGACCTGTGCTTCTCACCATGCAAACCTATTTTCTCTGGGATCATGAGGGTTATTCAAAAATTCATCTGCCACGGTTGCAATTTTATGAAATTTGATTTAACATATATTGATCCCCTGCAACTCCCCATAATATACTTAAACAAACTTGCTCTAATACCAATATGATCCATAAAATTCCCTAGATATTCCATTAGGAAATTTGTCACAACAGATGTACTAAAATATATAAAATACTTAAAATTTACACTATAAGGGTTTATTTCTCCTTTGATTTGTGCATCTATTCATTACTTTTTTATTTCATATGCATGCAAATTATAATTATGCAGAAAGTAGAGAACAACGAAATAAAAAATCACAGACCATAATTAACACAAGACTTATCTTAGGAAACCTTTTCCAGAGAATGCTGGAAATGATACTAAGAGGGGGGTGAATCAGTATTTACAAATCCATAATTTTTCATTTCCATAATCAGATTTATATACGCTACTTCAGAGAAGGGAAATCGCATGTGCACACAACTATTCTTAAGGAAACCAACGTATATCTAGTGAACTTATGATTCAGTTAATTCATCATATGTTGACCTTTAATCAGCGCATCAGTATTTTATTAAACATTAAACAGTAACCATGTGCAGTAATAACAGAATAAACCATCACACATAAGCAACACACATGAACACCAAGATTTAAGGTGGAAACCCAATGTGGGTGAAAATCACCTGTTGTTGTCATCTCTGTCTTCTTTTAATAATAAGAAAAATTGTTTACAATATTGTATTGGTGCAGACTCATACCAGTACGCAAGCACCCACCTGCAGAAGGCTACAACCTTCTCGCGTTCTCCAACTTCTTCTGGAAGGGAGCTACAACCCCCTAGTTCTTGTACAAGTCGATATATTTACTAGTATGTAGGTTCCAACCTCCAGAAGGCTACAACCTTCACTCGTTCTCCAGCTGCTACTGGATGGGAGCTCCAACCCCCTGATAAAATCACCAGCCACTACTAGCAAGAAGCTTCGACTTCCCCACTGAAGGCTCCAACCCTCATTATCCTCCAGGGACCACGTTTCATAAGTTTTCAGACTAGATGCTCCTGGTACACAAAAATACACATGAAGGCCTCGTTTCATCAAATTTTCATACTTGACCCATTAGTAACATTGAAGCTCAAAATCAATCACCACTGCAATACAACCATCAAATACATCTGCATCAATCAATCACTAAAACCCAATCATCAATCTCTGATATAACTGAAACAATCAATCACTGAAACCTTTGAACCTCTGACACAAATGAATCAAACAATCACTGAACCTCTGACACAATTGAATCAACCATTCATTCAAACTTAATCAAATTCAACCAATCAACTGGAATAGACAGATCACTGTAACCAGTACACAGATATGAACCCAGAACACTGCATCAACAACTAGAACAAATTGTAACCTCAAAATGCATGTGTCAGAATGTATACGCTCCTTTAATGAAGCAAACCTGCGTGTATACGCTACTTCCTTTTGTCCAACCTGCGTATACCTCTAAAGATACTGAATCATAAAACCTTTGAACCAAAAACTGTACCAAACAGTGATATTCTAAAGATCTACTGTCATATTACGAAGTTCTAAATAGATAGCAACAAGGATCGTCCTTCTTTCTCAATCAATTAATCAATGAGACACAAACTCTTTATGCATTCAGTTTTACTTTCGGGTCAAAGAAGCCTTCATTGATAGATAGCAATAAAACAGCAGCACTGATATGATAGATCAGTCATCCTTAAACATCAAGCTCTTCTTTTGCATACGCTACTTGGAAGAGCCAAACCAGCGTGCATAGAAAATTTTAGGGGCGAATGTTCGCCCTTTGGCGAAATTAAGGGGTTTTAAATTTTTAGTGGGCGAATATGTTGTATCATAGTACATTTTTACAAATCACCTCAAATAGCCCACCTTATTTTAAGGGAGAGGGTAAAAAAGGTAAATTTAGCCCTTGAAATTAGGAGTTACAACCTTCCATTCGCCCATTTTCAAGAATAGATTTTATTTAAGTGAATCCATTCGCCCATTTTCAAGAACAGGTTTTATTTAAGTGAATCCTATGGGCCAAATACCATATTTATAAAAGAGGTATGGTAAATTAATAAAAATATAAATAAATGAGAGGTATGGTAAATAAATAAAACATGTTTTATATTTACTCCATAAGTCACCTTATATACATGCAAGGGTGTAAACAAAAAAAAATATAAGTAAAGTGGAGGTATGGTAAATAAATAAAACATCTTTTTATACTTACTCAAAAGGTATGGTAAATAAATAAAAATATAAATAAACTAGACGTATGGTAAATAAATAAAACCTCTTTTTATATTTAGTCCATAACCCTCATTCTATTTATGAAGGCTCAAGAAAGAGGTTTTATTTAAGTGAATCCTATGGGCCAAATACCATATTTGTAAAAGAGGTATGGTAAATTAATAAAAATATAAATAAACGAGAGGTATGGTAAACAAATAAAACATTTTTTTATATTTACTCCATAAGTCACCTTATATTTACGAACACTCAAAAAATTCATTATATTTAGGTGAAACCTATGGGCAAAATACTATGGGACAAATACCATGGACTAGATTGTTATTAATACCATGCAAAAAAACATTATTAACCCTAATATTAGTATTAATAAAAATAAAAATGGCACATGGTATTGACCCATGGTATTCACCAAAATGGCACCTGGTATTGAACCATGGTATTCACCAAAATGGCACATGGTATTGACCCATGGTATTCACCTGGAATGTAGCCTATTTAAATGGGGGAATTAAACCAGCATAGATCCATCTTTACTCTGGATCTACTAACCCCCGAGAGGTATCAAATATCGTGATATGCAAACTAGCATAGAGTGAAAAAATATTTGATCCCTCTCGGGGGTGGATCAAGAGTAAAAATGGATGTTGTAATTTAATGTATGTTAAACATTTTAGCTTGGTTAAAATAAAAAATAAAATAAAAATCAACTATTAATTTTATTAATTTTTATAAATTACTAATAGTAACTTTTAAGCTCCAGGTTTATAATAACCCATGGTATTGACCCATGGTAATACCAAGATCTTACAAGATTTTATAATTGAGTAAATTATTCGCCATGTCTGGTGAGAGATTCGCCAAAAATTTATATATACATATTATATTATTGATAAAATCGCCTTCCATTTTTCCTATATACCATGGAGATTCGCCCATTTATTATATATATAAATTTAGGGGGGGTTCTTAAAATTTTCCCTACCAGTGTGTATACACATCTTCACCAAAGCAAACTAGCATATAGATCTACAAATACTTACTTATAACTTCACTGCAATTCTCGACTTTAGACATACCCAGATCATCGCATATAAAGGATAAAACATGTGTTAGCAATCAGATCAAGCACATCCATTATCAGATCATATAACGATAAGTCATTATGACCCTGATCCATCATTAGATCTCATCCATCATCAAACGCTCAGGTGAATATTTAGTCTAGATCAAGCAAAGCATCAGAAACCCATAACATGCATATTTTCTTTTGATCTAACACTTAATAAGATATTCATTACTAATGAACTTATCCCTTTGATCTTCTCCTCCTTATATAGTTTTAGGCATTTCTCAATACCTTGGACCAAAACCACTTAGGACCAATACTGTCACGCAGAAAGAGTCGTTAGTGCGGACACAACCGACCTTCTTAGAAAGCCTAAGACTCTCTAATGACAAACAAGACAAATAAGAGCAATCCTTCCCTAAATATGCTTTTACAATATGAGAAATTAAGTGCTTAGATCCTACCTGTAATCCAACGTTGTTGTAGTAGTCCAGCTTCGTTGATCCGGATGAGCTCCTCCTTCCCTTCGAAACCTGCATTCACCAACAATCAAACGATTAAATAGCACCTGAATATCAGATAAAATAAAACATATTTAACATATAGACCAAGGAGTACATGAAACAACTCATTAATAACAAATTGTTGAGAAGAATGGACTAATTTGTATTAAAAGGTAACAAAAGGAACCATTACAACCTGAGCCTTGGTGTTGTGCAAGCTCCTCCCAGGGTCCACAAGAGTTCTCCCTTACTCTGATCAGCTCACCCACCTCCCAATGGAAACAAGTAAAGATGGTAATCTCTCCTCACAAGCTTCTACTAGGAAGTCCTAATTCCAGCAGCATCTACCCTTAGGAATATTCAGCTTTCAACCTCCCCTCCCTTTGGCCCAATGCCTGTATTTATAGTGCTCTAGAGGAATTTATTCAGGTCCACCATCAATGGGATAAGCCCCTCTTTGGATGGGATAGCTCCCCTATTGATGGGATAAGTTCCTCTATGGTAGGGATACATGAACCATCTGGAGGCGCTTCATACACATCAAACATGCTTCTAGAAGACTCTAGAAATGACCACAAGTAACTTTTTTGGAGTGAAAATTGCGCCTTTTGACCTTTACAGGAGTACGCACCCATCCCTTTACATACAGAGCGTACAAGTACGCAGGTTTTGTGAACTTGGGTAGCGTACCCGCAGGTAAGGCTAAGAGAAACTGCGTACCAGATAATTGACTTTAAATGACGTTTCTCTCTTTCTTGAAGTTTGGCATGGAGAGCAGAGGCATGAGACTTGCCAAGGAGGATAGTATGACAGTGGATGGAGCCATACTAACTGCAAATAGTCATGGTGACATTTTTTAGTGTAACAAATTGCCCCCTAAAGTGCGAAGCCTGTAGTAGATTAGGGTTTTTATGATCTAGGAAGGGTGAAGTACTTTATCATTTCAAGGAGTATCTTGTGGAGGACCCGGTCAGAACCTGCAAATATTCAACACAAAATACATATATAAGATGATATCATTGCTGAGGTAGGCATTCCCATACTCAGATTGAAAACTTTAACTAATGATCTAACTACTGCTCTGATACAAGAATGATTTTGCAGTACATCACAATCATAGACTTTTGTAGACACAGTATGGACGCAGCCATCTGTTTATGATTAGTCTACTGTATAATGAATACAAAACTCCTCACAGCTTGGATGGTGGAAACTAGATCCAGGGTCTTCATTTCTACTTCCCGAATTGGTACGATTCTATCCATGCGAATAAATGAGTTGATGTCGAGCATGGTAGAAACCACTTGATTACCAGTCAATGATGTAAACTGTTAACAAGTGTGAGAGAGACCACCAGTGATGTCAATGGTTCTCAAAGTACCCAGTACAATCCATGAAATGTGAATGAATGAGTTGATGTCGAACATGTCACGGAATCCTTCGATCGAAAGTCAATGATGTAAACTGTCGTCAAAGGCGAGAAACCTGCCATTGATGCATGCAGACTTCAAGGTACTGTTTGATTTCTAAGTCATCTTTCTAGATAATGTGCTGATGTCGATAGCAAGCGACTCGTTGTAGGCAAGCCCACAACACGAAATCATTATTCAAGTTGAAAAAATGTTGCTGTAAGGACTGACTCTGGGATGGTCAAATGGATGACAAGTATTTTGCATATGAATGGTTTATTTGCAGAGACCTCTTGAACACATAACGACACGACAGATGGTTTGGTGATGATTGACCCAAAGTTAATACCCGAAAACGGTTGAAGACTTTCAAAGTGGTTTGATCAACTTTTAAGGCAAAGGATTTCCTAACCCAGGTGAATGAAAAGTGTCGTGTTCAAGAGCGGTGATAAGGTTCTTCTGTAACAAAGGATGACAAATTGGTTCATTCTTCTCTCTTTTCCCCCACCATTTCTGGCAAGTACCTCTTTATTTTTTTACAAGCTTGAGGAGGATAACATATGCTTGATTATAAGCTCATCCTTCGGATGAGTCCAACTTAGTTTAGATTCGGACCCTAAGAAGGAGTGGTCCGTTCCTGTTTGTAATCGAACAGGTCCTCTACTGTGAAATTTTAATGAGTCCAGTATAGGAGAAACTCGGCGTTTTTCATTTTTAGAGAGTCTGAAAAAACTAAAGAAGACTCCACGGTGAACTTTTTCGTAAATTTGTGTCTCCCAAGCCCGAAAAAGTATAAAATAATACCTGAGAGAACCGCTTGATCTCGCGACCAAGGAGTACTTTCATGATTAGTGTCTATGACCTGAAAAGTAAAAAGCGATCAAGGACACATCGTTTTATTTCCGTATCGAGTTTGAAACGACAAAAACCCGGCAATCTTTTCCTGTTTTTACGGTCAGAAAAGAGCTATAAGGGGACCGTATTTTAGTTCCGTTTTAACGAGTGTAAAAGAAACGCTCGGCAATCTTTTCATGTTTTAGGAGCCATAAAAGAGCTTAAAAGATGACTCTGATGTTTTGGTTCGTGAAAAATGATGATTTTACTCTAAAGTCCTTTTGTCCTGCACAAAAATGACACATTACTCATACATGTTTAAGATGGGTAAAAATACATTGAAAAATGTCCCTTCATGGTGAAAAATAAACAAACTTAGCATTCATTCATCCAAAAAACCTATAAAAAGACTTTTTACCATGTCATTTTTACCATTTTACTGCTGAGGTTGAGAAAAGGGCTTTTGACAAGAAAACTTCCCGTGGACTTTGCAGAGAATCCGACCGTCAGAATCAAGTGCCGTCTCTTTCAGGTATTTCACAACATCCTCCTCTTCAATTTCATCCGTTTAGAATTTCATTTCAAGTTTTAGTTTGATTTTTTGGAGGGTTTAGGGTTTTAAAATGCATTTCTCGGGGGACGCAGGCGCCCCATGGGCGACCTGCGTACCCCGACTTTTTCGTATATGGGAAAACGGTCGGGGTACGCAACCCGCCTTCAGACCAGCTGCGTACCGCCGCTCTGTCTTCTGAACGCGGGGTGCGTACCCCGTGAAACGCGGTTTTTTAAACCCCAAACCCCAATTTTAACCAATCAAAAATTGTTTAATGAATTCTAACTATTGTTTTTTGGTGTGTAGGTCACTCACCATGCTGGATTGGCGTGAAAGAGAGCACGAAGACATTGATTTGGCCGCAATAGGTCATCAACCTTCTATTGATGTGTTAAAGGCATGCGGTCTCTATAAGTACTGGGCCATACCTGGCATGAGGGCCCAGGTGCCATTCTTAGAGTGGCTGGTTGAAAGGTGGAACATTCAGGATCAATGTTTTTACATCGGAGAACACCAGCTCGAGATAGAGTCCTCCGACATATATTTTCTCACTGGCTTGCCTAACAGGGGCGAGCAACTCTCTCTATTCGAGACTAGGCCGGGTGGCCAATCCCTTGCTAGTCTCCAGCTAGAGTGGTGCAACAATCAAAACCAGGAGAAGGGGATAGAAATCAAATATATATCCCGACCTGAACTTATGGTAATTGCCTTTACAGTTACCAGACTTTGCGGCGCTGCCGCTTTGCACATGGCCACTGGATCCCAAATGCGGATGGCTATAGATTTCTTCCAAGGCACCATTTTCAACTGGTGTGATGTTGTGTTGGCCAATATGAAGGGCCAACTAACCAGGGCAAAGAGAGGACAACTGAAGACCTTTGGATACGGGCCTTTAGTTGTGAGCTTTGCCCTAGAGAGAGTTCCAATGCTGATCCCCCAGCATCTTACAGTTCCAGTTGGGGCTCCTCGGGAGCCTAAGTTGACGAGATGGGTCGCGGTAATGGCCCGGCATCCTGACGAGGGAGCAGTAGTTGTTCGATTTCCTGATGGTTACTTTCACTGGCTGGAGGGCCAGGTCTTTGCGATTCAGGATTTTCCGTATGCCGGAATGGATTTTCGCAATGATCCGGACACGGTTCTTCCACAGGGAGAACAATGGGCCGACAGAGGTATTTCATTTTTCACAAGTTTTTAAATTATGTATTTTTTTGTTTTTTATATATCGTCTCAAAACTGACAGCACAAATTTTCAAAATGCAGATGTAGGTCCACGGCATCCGGCCAACCTCCAGGCTTTTGAGAGGAGAGTACCAGCTGTACCAGCACCAGCCCCACAGGGTGTGGCCGCAGAGACCTTAGCCGAGCTGGAACGGGATCTAGAGCGTCTGACGGTGGATATACCAGAGACCACTATAGATGACATTCCTATCCGACTTCAGTGCTACGTGGTCGCAGTCCCAGGACCTTTCAGGAGGTTCCTGTGTAGGGTAGCGCGGGCAGTGGTCTCGTATAGAGAGCACCACCAGTGATTGGCTAGTCACTTTTGTAGACACATATGAAATTTTTGGTTTTTTGTACTTATCATTTTTGCCGATCATAAGGTGTTTTTCAACCTATGATCGAAGACGATGTATATTTTTGACACACTCCTATCTATATATATCATTATTACCAGCTTATTTTGTTAAACATGTGTGATGAAATGTTTATAAATTTACATTTATGATTGTTACAAATGTCTATTTAACATTCGAGACGCCATTGCATCTGCTAATGTATTTAAAGACCTTGGAATATGCTGATATTCAATGTAATCAAATTCACGTTCCAAGAGACGCACCCTCAAAAACAATCTTAATAACACTGGATTTCTAATGGCATAGACTCTATTAAGCTGTAATACAACGAGTTCAGAATCTAACCTCACTATCAAACTCCGAATCCCAAATGAAATAGATTCAGATAATAATTCAATCACTGCACTGTATTCTGCAATGTTATTTGTTGTTTGACCGAGGCTCACCCCATGCATAGAAACTAACTCGTCAGAGGGCGAATAGATAACCCAAGCTGCGGAAGAGATATTCCGTGTACTACGACAAGCACCATCAGCAAATCCAATGTACGTTTGGAGAAGCGTCGACATCTGCAATATCAAGAGTAAAACCAAGATAAGCTAGAATAACGACAAAAACACACTCTTTAAACTAAGCACACAGCCTAAACTAAGCAAACACACCAGCTAGAAAGAAAATTAACCTAACTAGAACTAACTAAATCTCCATACCCACCATTTAAGCATAATACCTCTTTAGGTAAAGTCCATTTCCGGGCTTACCCAAAGAGTCCCCATCAAAATCTACCAGCTCATAGGCCCCTTTTGCCAGCTTTCGCTTGACAATGTAGGGCCCATGCCACATGGGAACGAATTTTCCAGCACCTAATTTATCGTTAGCTTGATCATATAATAGCACTAGGTCTCCTTCCGAAAAATTACGAGGGGTCACGTTACGGTCATACTGAGCTTTCATCCTTTTTGCGTGAGTCTCGATTGCCAAAGCAACATCACGTCGAGTCTCATCTAATTTAGCTAAGTATAACAGACACTTCTCCTCTTCAGAAGTAGCTGGGAGTAATTGGATAGCCATTTGAAGTGATGGGATTTCGCATTCAATGGGCAACACTGCTTCCAAACCATAAACTAGCTGGAAAGGAGTGAACCCTGTTGATGTTTTTACTGAGGTTCGATACGCCCAAAGCGCTGAAAATAACATGTTGTGCCAATTCGACCGATGAATACCAATGATTCGTCGGATCATGATAACTAGAACTTTGTTGATAGATTCAACCAAACCGTTTGCTTGGGGATAATAAGGAGTAGAACTATCATGGCGTAAACCAAGCTGGCTTGTAAGTTCTGTCATCATAATGTTTCGAAAATGGCGCCCATGGTCAGTGATGATCGCTTGTGGGACACCAAACCTAGCAATAATATGATTGAATACGAAAATCGTTGTTGTTTTGCCGCTTGCCTCGAATGTAGGCATCGCCTCGGCCCATTTAGTAAAATAATCAACCGCAAGGATGATATACGCATGCCCCCCGGCGGAGTGAGGGTTACAAGTAATAAAATCGATACCCCATTTAGCAACGGCAATTATAGGGTGGAGAGGAGTAGGTGGTGCGCGCATCTTGCGATCAAACACTTGACAGTTGTGGCACTTTCGGACCGCAATGATACAATCTTTAAACATGGACGGCCAGAAATAGCCAGCATGCAACACCTTCTGAGCTGTGGCATACCCAGACAGATGACCGCCACATGCTCCAGAATGACAGTCATTCAAAACCCTTTCTGCCTCTTCATGAGTTAAGCAACGACGAAAAACCAAATCCGCCACACGACGATAAAGAGTATCTCCAATAATTCTGTATTGTTGGGACTGGAATCGAATTTTCCGGCGTTCTGACTTTGAAGCTTCGGGCCGAAAGGATTGGGTTTGGAGATAGACGATTATATCCCCATACCACGGATCTAAAGTGCTGATAAGAAACAGAGATTCGTCCGCAATGGGTTCCTCTGCCACAGTTTCCGTGTCAGCACGCGGGAAGTCAAACATTAATTCTGCAAAAACTAAGGATTTCTTAGACTTGGACTTCTCGAACTCCAAATCGAACTCCTGCAGGATAACAATCCATTTGGAGTACTTGCCCCCTAGCAATTGTTTTGTCAAAATGTAGATCATAGGGTTGCAATCCAAAATCACTGTAGTTTTACGGAGGAGAATGTAATGACGAAAACGCTGGACAGCCTGAACAGCTGCCAGGGCCAATTTCTCCACATGCGAATATTTTAGCTCAGTGGGATTTAACGTCCTACTAAGATAATATATCACATGTTCCGTTCCGAAATCATCTTCCTGAACTAAGACCATTCCAATGGTGGAGTGGGAGGTGGTGAGATACAAAAAGTAGTCCTCGTTGTAGTTGGGAGGATGCAGCAACGGTGCATGGGTCAACGCGTGCTTAAGTGCATCAAAACATTTCTGAGCTATCTCATCCCAAGAAAATTGAGCGTTTTGTTTCAACAACCGGGTGAAACCCTTTGTAACCTCGGCGTAGTTAGGAATGAATCGACGTAAAAAGTTTGCTTTCTCCTGCAAACTTTGGAGTTGGCGCAAACTCGAAGGAGGAGGCAATTTGATGATGGCTTCGACCTTCGAGGGATCGACGCGGATACCGGCTTTTGAAACGACAAATCCTATCAATCGTCCCACTTCTATGCAGAAGACACATTTGTGTGGGTTCAACCGAATTCGATAATGCCGACACCTCATAAAAATAGAGCGTAAGTGGACAAGGTGATCAGCTCGATGTAAAGAATGAGCAGGCAAATCATCGAGATACGGTTGCACAATGTGCTTGACGTCATGAAACGCGTAAGACATTGCCCGTTGGAAAGTGGCTCCGGCATTCTTAAGTCCGAAAGGCAATTTGCAGTAAGCAAATGTCCCCCAAGGACAAATGAAAGCCGTTTTTGGTTGATCGGCAGGTAGAATATTGATTTGATTGTAACCGGAAAAACCGTCCATAAAGGAAAATATTTCACTGCCGGCACAATCATCAATTATTTGATCGATATAGGGTGTGGGATAGTTGTCTTTTGGACAAGCACGATTTATATCCCTATAGTCGATACATATTCTTATTGTTCCTTGTTTCTTGTTAACCGGAACAATATTCGATACCCAATCCGTTAACGGGATCGGATAAATGAAACCTGCTTTCAATAGCTTCTCGACTTCTGCTTTAATCGCAGCCGCTTTCCTAGGGTGTATCTGACGCAGACGTTGCCGAACGGGTTTAGCGTCCGCGTAGGTCTTGATTTCATGAACATCAATGGAGGGATCAATTCCTGGCATTTCCTCATAGGACCAGGCAAACACGTCGCGGAATTCTTGAAATAGGACCTTGTATGTTTGAATTTCGTGATCTGTACACGAGGCACCTATATGAATGTTTTCAATAACTCCGGTTTTGACTGAAATGTCGATGGCAATAGTTTGGGAAATGTTTCCCAAATTCAACTCTGAATCAGGATGTTTCATGGGATTCTGAGCGTCCTTGACATATTCAGCTGTAAAAATTGATGAAAATTTATTTTCAAAGTCATCACCCTCAGGTAAAAACGAAGATCTATGATGAAGATCTTCCCATGGTAGATCGTCTACACTTAGGATTTCGCGAAGTTGTTCCTCAGATGATACAACTTCAGGAAACGTTATCCGTTCTAAGGTTGATGTGAAAAGTGATTCCTCACGGACCACATTCATTTGGTCGAATTGGGTTGAACTGGAGTCAGAAAAAGACTGCACGGCCTCATAAGCAATTTCATATGGACTCAAAGGCATTGCATTACCGAAGGAGTCTATTTCAGATTCAGATGGGACAATCCAAGGATCATCGTAAATAATAGTGTCTGAAGTAATCATATGAATGGATGCGAATGAAGGGTCTGCATTGATCAAAGGAAAGGGAAAAGTTCCCAGTAAACCGGAATCTTTAACCAATCCTACACCAACATCCCTGTAAGGGATAGTCGTTTTACCGACATGCTGGATACTCTCTGAAGAGGCTGGGTTGGATGAAAATTAAGCCAGCTGGTCTATCGTCACGATCTTACCATTATGTGGAAACTTTATAACTCTGAAGACCGATGACACGACTGCTGTCATAGCGTAAGACCAACTGCGACCCAAAAGAAGGTTGTAGTCTAGAGGGGCATCAACCACCTCCACATCCAGACTAACGGTTTTTCCTTCAACCCCTATAGGCAAATCCTGTAGAATGCCAAACGGATGGAACCCACGGCCATCAAAGGCCTTAAGAATCATCGGGGATTGGTTCAGTGAAGGAGAACCAAGCGATCTCCAACACTGAATTGACATAATACACGTAGAAGCTCCTTCATCAATTACAGTCCGATAAATAGGCCTGTTTTTTACTATCACTGGAATCTGGAAAGCCATTTGATGAGGGAGACGCGGTGTACTATTTTCTAGATCAAAGATTATTAGGTTCGGATCCTGAATATCAACAACACCTATAGCCAACAAGAGTAATTTTCGTTGTGTTGGGCATGATTGCAGCACTTCCAAAGCCGACATTGCTGAGGGTGAAACAGCTAAATCCTCAACAATGTTATAATTCTGAGCTGCTCTCGCATGTGGATTGAAAGCAGACTTCCGAAGTATACCCTTGGCGGGCGGTTTAATTACCAAGTCCGGGTTAGGTTTCTCGATCTGTAGTGGATCGGAACCGGGAGCTGAGGTTGATGGAAGAATGAGAAGATTCTGCTTCTTTGCCATCAACAGGATTCTTACTACCATAATCTTGCGATCGAGTCGCAATCCGTACATGAGACATCATCAATATGGGCTCTTCACTGGCACTCGAGGAAGAACCTATCATTTTACTCTCCTGCTTCGGAAATGGATCTTTCAAAATAGCAGGAGTTGGGGAACCCTTAACGATTTTCACAACCTCTGCCCGATGAGGGCAATCTCTTGTGAAATGATCTTCTTCACAAATTAAACAAGGATAGCGAGGTTTGCGCTTTTCGTCGTTAGATTCCGACTTCTCTTTTTTCTCCTTTGGAGCCTTGTCTGCTTTATCCTTCTTCTTGCCTTTCTTCTTACCACCGTTTTTTGATTTAGTCGTAGATGACTCTACAGCATGAATATCGGCAATAATTTCAGGAGAAGATTCTCCTGTCGGGGAGTCCGGTAAGGTTATTATTGGAGAAGAATTCTTTGAGGATTTCTTCTTACTTTTAGTATTCACCGTACCAATCATGCCATCAGCAGCATGAGACCCCGAAGGAGCGGCGGCAATTTGATTCGACTTAGGAAGATCTGGGATCTTCTCGTGCAACGTACCCGACTGAGTGTAAACTAAGTCAAGGTACTGGGCTTGAGCAATGACTTGCTCCTTAATAACTACTCCGGCCTTAGCCACATCTTCAGTAATCTTCGGTAATAATGATTTTACAAACCATTCAGCTAAGATTTGGTCTGGGATAAAAACTTTCACTAAATGTCTTCGACGTCTCCATTCATGAATATGATCAGAAATGTAAGTGGAGGTCGACTGTTTTAATGAAGTTAATAGCTCCGTGCCGTTATCGTATCTGACTGGCAACTGAAAATGAGTTAGGAACGAGGTAGCTAACTGGCTAAAATTGTAAAAAGAGGCCCGTGGTAACTCAATGTACCACTTGGCCGCAAGACCAATGAGCGTACGCTGGAAAAGACGTAAGCGGATCGAATCATCCGAGATAGAATTGGAAGCACACCAGAGGTGGTAAGTCATCACGTTATTGGACGGATCCTCTCCAGACTTACCTTCGAACTTGGGTATATCACTGGGCAACTTATTTGGCATTGGCGGCCAGAACGGAAGATATTGAATTGGATCGTTCGTTAGGCGCGTCAAGTCTGGTAAATCCAAAGTTGCGATAAACGGTAACTGCCGGTTAGGATCTCTAAAACTCTGGGTCACAAGACCAGTCCCAGGAGGAGGATATCCAGGATAACTAGGAACAGGAATCGCATTAGGGATATTATATCCTCCTGGAAAACCAGGATTAACCGGACCGTACTGGGGTTGTTGAGGTTGTTGATAAGTGTACCCAGGATACGGTTGATACTGGTAAACCGGTTGTTGGACAGCAGGACCGAATTGGTACTGTCCCTGGTACTGTTGGTGGGTAAATTGAGGTTGACTTGTTACAACAGTACTTATACCAGGCTGCCCTGTAGGCATCTGGACCATAGTTTGAATCGTAGATCCGGACAACGGTAAAGATGTCTGAGGAGTGGTTGCAGAGACAGTAGAAACCGGAGCTGTCGATACTCCAGAAGTAAGTGCGGTAGATGTTGCGGTAGTTGCAGCAGCCGTTTGAGATGGAGTACTAGGTGCAATCGACGGCTGAGTAACTACCGAAGTTACAGAAGTTTGAACATTTGATTGGACAGGTTGCGGTTGTTGGGGTGAACCAGAAACTACGGGTTGTCCAGTTTGAGGTACCAACTGTATACTTGGCTGCAACACCTGTTGACCCTGTGATGGATCCCACACTATCATTCCGGGGTATTGACCCGTAACAGGTTGAGGATACTGAGATCCATAACCGGATTGAGGATAGGATTGATAACTGAAAGGTACAGTTCCCATACCTTGAACATATGACTGACCTTGAGGTGGTTTATAACTTTGACTCGAGTATTGACCTTGAGGTTGATAACCTTGGGGTAAATACTGATACTGGGGTGGACCTTGACCTTGAGGTTGATACCCTTGAGGTTGATACCCTTGGGGTTGATACCCTTGGGGTTGATACCCTTGAGGTAAATATTGATACTGAGGTTGACCCTGGGGTACATATTGAGGCTGGGGTTGACCTTGAGGCATGTATTGTACCATGGGTACATACTGACCTTGAAGCTGCCCCCCAGACACAATTTTTGTACCTTGAGGTTGCCCCCCAGGCGTTAATTGAGGCTGCCCCCCAGGCGGTAATTGACCACCTTGAGGTTGAGAAACGGGAACTGAACCTGACATCATGTAAATGTCCCCTACACCCAACGGTTTATTACCATTGTTTCCAGCTAATAACCCATGATCAATGGGTTGAGGAGATGCCCCCACAAAGGTACCAGAAAGTGACTGATACCCGGTGGGAACAGAAGGACCGTCGTGTAAGAAAGATTCAGGAGATTGAGTGAACACGGACGACTGACCAGACATATTTACAGGAGTATAAATACCTCCAGGTGGAAAAGGAGTACGAGGTGGAGAAAAACCTACCCCTGAGTTGTCTAAATAATTGGTTAACGAAAGGTACCAAGTAGTACTTCTAGGGGGACTGTAAAAGATAGATTCACGCTCCCTTAGATCAATAGTAGGTTGATCTTCAAGGGTAGACACGCCTAATTCTTCCTCTGGAGCAAGTTCTTCAATAGCTATCAAACCAGTAGGAAGATTTTCGGTGATGACTCTTTCTACCCTAGGTGAATCTGGTACACTAGAAGTTGGAGTAACAGGTTCAGATATTTCAGGTTCTTCGCCTATATCACTAGTAGATGAAAAACTACCAGCAAGCTCAGAAACTTCAACTGCTTCAGGATTATAACCTGTTTCTAGACTTTGGTAATCTTGATGGACTACCAATGAAGACTCTCCTTCTTCTGGTGAACCCACTCTACTGCCGCTAGGAGGAGTTACAAGGATCTTTAAACCTTCGTAATGACTTGGGACCTCTTGAGGAGATTCACCCCGAAGTCTACGGGATCTTCTCAACAATTCGGCCACAGAAACAACCTCAGGAGACTTGCCTCGAAGTCTACGGGACTGTCTCGGTAATTCCGCCACAGTTAAAAACTTTTAACTACTGCACACGCAAACAAAGTAAAATCTCAAAGCAAACCACCTAAAGTCTCTAAACAACCAAACAAATTTGAATCATACGCCTAAAGAATCTAGGGCGTCAAACCAAGCACAAACAGTAGCCTTCCAGACCGAAAACGCTAGTTGGAGATGAAACCCAACATCGCCGGATTCAGTACAGAAGTGGCGGGTGGAACAGTTACCCCGGCAACCTGCTTAATGAATAGACCGGCACAAGTTCCTCCACTTTAACCGTCTCGAGTGAAGTGATCCCCCGGAAAATCCAAGTGAGTCTAGCCGACGTCTGCTCCAGGTACAGTGGGATCTTCCCTCCACCGTCACCTCGGTAGAATCCTAAATATAATGGTCACTAAGGTTACCAACTGCAACAAATGCACCTGGGGGAACAGTCTACACTCCGACAGCACGCAAGGGCAGAGTATCAAGCTCAATCCCCTTGCCGGTTCCTTGACTATAATCCAAGGTTTACCGACAAGTGACCCCTGGCTCCTCGACAATGGTTAATTCGAGGTTTACCGTTTGTAATACGTGCGTGTCTGGCGTCGTTCCCAACGAGGTAGGATTGATCCCCTCACTGGTTCAGACACGAGCTCGTGCTTCTCCTTTAAGAGGAGCTTTCCCAGAGTACAAATGAGACAATTGGATTTATTCTATCACAAGATAAGCTACTTGTTTGGTTTTGTTGTCTTGGAGAGTTAATTACTCTCCTACTCCAAGACACTAGCCTGATCTAAATTGGTGTTTCAGAGCCCTAGTAAATAAAAGTTACTAAGTTGATTTTACTTTAAGCGTTAATTTTGTGGTTTTCTTAAAGACAAAAAGGTGATGGAGATGAAACTGGTGGTGTGTAGACTCGACTCGCAACCACTACAAAGATGCACCTAAGATGATTTACACTACTTTTCCTTTTCAATGAATCTCCTAACTAAGAGAGTTGGAAAATGCAAATTTTATAGAAAACAACTTTCTTAGTAAAGACAATCAAAGAAACAATTCTCTTTATCTTTTCAAAACACACAACTCATGACCACTAATTATTCTACAAAATTTCGTTTTTCTCCCAAAAGTCTACAAATGCTACCAAAGCAAACTTTTTCCAAAAGAATTTTTGTGTTTTTTCTATGTTAATAAAGCATGTAAAACTATTTTATCAAATCGAATTTAACAAACCTAAGACAATCAAATCAAATTCACTCAAAAGCAAATTAAAAGGAAATTTACCTAAAAGCAAAAAATAATGAGGACAAAAGCCTACAAGGATGATTCCCGGATGTTTTACTTAGTCAAAATGCAACTAAGGATCAGTTCATGCAGAATCATAAACTAACCAAAAAACAAAATCGAAATCTTTTTGTTCTTTTTCTCAAGAATGGAATTCAAGGCTTTAACAAACAAACTTTTCGAGATTCGCAAAGAGAAGACACAAAGGTAGGTCTCTCACTAGGGTGACTTCTATGACAGGTCCGACTCCTAAGAGGACTGATCAAAACCAGGGAGATCCAAAGTTTGACAACCTCTAACGCCAAAGTCACTACAGGACCAGTTAAAAATCAAACCCTAAGACAAAATCCCTATGAATTCCACCAAAACCCTCGACACTAACGGGACAAGTTCAGGTGAAGATCTTTGACAGTAAACTGATGGATCTGGGCAGTAAAAACAAATTGAAAACAAAATCTAAAGAGAAAACAAGCAAAAAGTGAAATTTTCTCAAAATTGACAGGGGTACATAGATCATCTGTTTACACAGGCGCGGGTACGCACTGTGCACAAAGACGCAGTGCGTACAAGTACGCACTATGTTAAAACCAGAGACTGCGTACTGCTAGCAAAGCTAAGAAAAATAAAAAACTAAATTGACTCTAAGCTAACCCACCCAAATACATAGCTAGACAACCAAAAATCAGAAAACAAGCAATTTTTCTCAGACCAAAATATCAAATCAAAAAGAACTCAAACACATTAATGGAGTCCCCAGTGGAGTCGCCATTTTGTCAGGCGGAAAGAGTTGTTAGTGCGGACACAACCGACCTTCCTAGAAAGCCTAAGACTCTCTAATGACAAACAAGACAAATAAGAGCAATCCTTCCCTAAATATGCTTTTACAATATGAGAAATTAAGTGCTTAGATCCTACCTGTAATCCAACGCTGTTGTAGTAGTCCAGCTTCGTTGATCCGGATGAGCTTCTCCTTCCCTTCGAAACCTGCATTCACCAACAATCAAATGATTAAATAGCACCTGAATATCACATAAAATAAAACATATTTAACATATAGACCAAGGAGTACATGAAACAACTCATTAATAACAAATTGTTGAGAAGAATGGACTAATTTGTATTAAAAGGTAACAAAAGGAACCATTACAACCTGAGCCTTGGTGTTGTGCAAGCTCCTCCCAGGGTCCACAAGAGTTCTCCCTTACTCTGATCAGCTCACCCACCTCCCAATGGAAACAAGTAAAGATGGTAATCTCTCCTCACAAGCTTCTACTAGGAAGTCCTAATTCCAGCAGCATCTACCCTTAGGAATGTTCAGCTTTCAGCCTCCCCTCCCTTTGGCCCAATGCCTGTATTTATAGTGCTCTAGAGGAAGTTATTCAGGTCCACCATCAATGGGATAAGCCCCTCTTTGGATGGGATAGCTCCCCTATTGATGGGATAAGTTCCTCTATGGTAGGGATACATGAACCATCTGGAGGCGCTTCATACACGTCAAACATGCTTCTAGAAGACTCTAGAAATGACCACAAGTAACTTTTTTGGAGTGAAACTTGCGCCTTTTGACCTTTACAGGAGTACGCACCCATCCCTTTACATACAGAGCGTACAAGTACGCAGGTTTTGTGAACTTGGGTAGCGTACCCGCAGGTAAGGCTAAGAGAAACTGCGTACCAGAGATAATTGACTTTAAATGACTTTTCTCTCTTTCTTGAAGTTTGACATGGAGAGCAGAGGCATGAGACTTGCCAAGGAGGATAGTATGACAGTGGATGGAGCCATACTAACTACAAATAGTCATGGTGACATTTTTTAGTGTAACAAATACCTCAGGCTAGTACCTCGGACCAAATACCTCGGACTAATACCTTGGACCAAACCCTCGGACCAAAACCTTGGTTTTCCAACATGTACACTCTTTTCCTCCTGTGGGAGTGTGTGTATACGTATACACTCTTTTTGTTATGTGGAACAGCGTGTATACATTATTTTGACTAAGTGGACCTACATATACTTCTTAAACTGCTTTACATCAACCTTTTCCTTTACTTTCTTTATTCTTATCAATAGATCTAAGTTCCAGCTTCCTGTTCTTTTGTACCAATGTCCTGTTACTTCTGAATAGACTTGTTACACTGTAATTTGCCATATTACTTCTGAAATGATTCATTTGAACTGCCATGCATTCTATCACATCTCATATCTCTCCTATAGATTCATCTAGTTATGTAGATTCATCTAGTTACCATATACAAGTGAGTTGTTCTGCTACAAGTGGGTTTCCATCAAGTACAACACATGTATAATAATGCCAACAGAGAAGACCCAGGTGGAAGGTGAGGTTGGTCTGCTCTCTTTCTCTAAATGGAAAATCGATGCAAGTATAAAGAAGTGAGGCCTACGGCCCATGAGATACTATAGTACACAAATTCTCTTCAGTTTTACTCTCCCTATCCCTCCCAGCCACTCTTCTCATCTATGAAACGATGCACTTGAATAGAATGGAGATTCATTTCCCCCTAGTGGCCTAATTATAACATAACTTGATAGCCTGCTAATGGTTAGGTTTGGCTCCTTTAATAACTATGGTTATGATATCAAGTCTTATAAATTATTCTTCACCATGATCATGTGGCTATCCCCTTTTCTATGAGTAATGGGGGATGATATGGCATCCTCTCGAAATATGGTGGTCAAAACAGGAAGGCCAACTTCCGAGTGGCATAACTTTTGCATATGAAATATGATGGATGTGATTACTATGTCGTTGAGAAGGTCTTCACGTGTAGAATAGAAAATTAAGGTGTATATCTTAAGAAGCAAAGTTTTAACCCCCAATAAAATTTTGTCTGATGCCTTGAACTACTAGCAAAAAGTTTCATACCAAAATTTGTCAAACTAGGTCTCTCCCATAAAAATGGTCCTCTCAGTTGATTCACCCACTTTTTCCACTCTAAAACATCAAGATAGATGAAAATTTATATAATGATCCAATCTGGATCAATTTTCCAATATCATTTTTTATGACTATACTTCTATTGGAAGAATTTCCATTTCTTTTCTTCTCAATATGTGATTAATCGGCCTTATTGTCAATTTTCTATCTATAACGACAATCCTTGATTGATTTTTTTTGCCTTAAAGGTCTCCTATTGTAACACTCCCTCCCACCCCCTTGGATTAATCACAGATGAATTGGAGATCATACTTTTAATTAACCCAACCTCCATTGTCTCATCACAGAAATGGGATTACACATTTTCTCATTTCCTTGAATTTAACATAATTAACTTTTGACATCACCATCACATTGAGCTCGTTGAGATATTTTCAATGATATAAAATCTTCCTCAATCTGATGATCAGATCAAAAGTTATTCCCGTTTAAAGTTTTGCCCCGTTAACCTTGCCACATCAACATGGATAAACTATGTGGCACCTACAACGTCATAATGCCACAGTGCCATCACACCACTACTCCAACCTTTTAATAATGTTCTATTGCAAAACACCATGTCACGACGTAATTATTCTTGTCAATAGATGGAGAGATTCCCCATTTAGCGCTTCCATCAGGCCGCACCCTATCTCTTGACATACTTTATCCTGACCTCTGTAGTGCAATGTAAATACTCATGCTAGGTAACAGAGATAATCTCATTTTGTCTATCTACAAGTTTTGTTAACGTGATGGCTTACCATGAAATGGCACCACAAACTTCCTCTATGATCCCAAGCTCTACGAAGACATGGCCCCCAACGACATGTATCACCACGTAAGTACCATAAAGTGTCCTGAAGCTATGTGGCATCACAACCCACTACCATGTGTCATCTAGATGCCATGTCAGTCTAACCTCCACATCACCTTCTCATACTATGACATGCTGAATTCATGTTGATGTCAGGGTGATGTCATCCTTCCACTGGAATTCCTCGACGATGCCATGTGTCATCGAAAAGGGAACCCCTATAGTCATCCAAAAGGCTATATCTGCATGACATGTGTCATGCTATCATTGTTCCATGTTAGCAACTTAGCCCCGTCATTAGTACATGCCATCCATGTCTGATGTGGCATCTACCACCTCAGCTTGTGTTAGGGATCCCACCGAGTCCCAAACCTCTGAGAAAAGTGATGCTTTCTAATTTATGGATGGAGAGGGTGCCTGTGTTGCTCTCCATCAACAAAAATGATGCGTCCAATGTGGATGAACCCATCGTTACACCTCTGCAGCGTGGTGGAAAACTTAGTAGTAGGTGACAGGAATTTCCCCATCCTGTGCCTTTTGTTAACCACGCCAGTTCCCATTATAACCTTACGATGACCCTAGCGTGGTGGGATGTTAAATTCCTAGTTAAGTAACAATAATTTTCCCATCATCTTTGCACCTTTGTAGCTTTGTATCCCTTTCTTTATAACCTGTCAAGGCTCATTCAACCTGAATAAAAGACTATTCTCTGTGACCTTATACTTGAAGTCTCAAGGACTTCGTCAGCCTTGCATAGTCATTCCTGGCACATGGGATGCAATATCTTAGTGTTGGATCATGACTACAAAGAATAAATGGCCCATCGAAAATAACAGAAGTCCACACAAGCTCTTAGCATGATGTGAGCATCACTTTAACAATAGAGCTCATCAGTTCTAAGACATAGAGACTCCTTCTCCATTATAGCATATAACCCATGGATTTTACAAACACCACCATGATTTATTGGGTATTTTAATAGTTATACACAATATTAATCATAGATCTTCAACATTCTTTACACGACAATTGTTCAAGTTGCCCACGCATATCATATAATGGAAAATCATACACAACCATAGTTAGTTGGTCAAGTCAAAAAATCAAACATGAGCATATAAGGAACATTGCCATTCAGGAGTATGTCAACATCACAGGGATCTGCAAGCCCCTTACATCCATGGAAATCATTCATAAAGCATCACATTGCAACATACAATAATACATATCATTATTGGTAGGTTTGATACACCCATTATTATGTAATAGCATTATTCATCATTCATATTGCACCAACATGTAAAAGAGACAAGTAAGCAACTTATCTTAGTAGATGAATAATTGGCAACTCTCCTCCCAACCATAGTCTAAATACATTGTTATCCTTCCTTGCATTTAACCACCCATGAACGAGATTAAGATCTCGTGGAGTGAATTGCTCAAGGGATTTCACACTGGTCAAGTCACAACACATGGGAATCGATTACACACAATCTCTCCACCTGACAACCAGGAGTCCATAGAGAATTGTGTCTCCACCTAAACAATCACTTCCAAGAATCCAGAGCATGTAACACTCCACCCAATAATCACTATAGGAATCCATAACACACTCTGTCTCCACTCGATTTACACTATAGGAATCCAAATGCCACAACAACTCCCCTTGTAATCTGACAAGAATCCAAAGTACATCGTGCTTCCACTTGATAGCTTCCACTAGAATCTAGAGTCCATGTTTAGGTTCTTCACTTGTGAGAACACAAGTAGAATTCAAAGAGTGCATAATGTCTCCACCTACTAAGAAAGAGTCCAAATTCCACTATTGCTCAACTTTCTCAATCACTGCCACCTTGAATGCATTGCTAGAAATATTTCTTATTGCAGCACAACTGCCATGCTTTAATATTCTTGTGCTCTCCTCAACATGCCTACACTTTCTCTTTTCCACTCGGTAGATCTTCTCTTCTTTCCCATGTTGATTTACCCTTTGCAAGAGTGTCTCCTCCCATTTGAATTCCCTTCCTGATTTCCTCTTGTGCGTTGACCGACACCCTCATCCCATAAGCATGGATCGTCCTTTTATCAAGTGCCCATACACCAATTTTAATTCTTATACAACGTTTTTTACTGCAACAAGGATATAGGTGGAGATAAATTGAAACATTCAAAGTTTAGCTATTTCCCCAAGCCATTCTCAAACAAATTCTCCTCCCAAGCTCTAAATGTGTGTCCTCTCTCTTTGTCCAATTATTATTTATAATTTATATTGACTTACATGATCAATTCATATAATAATATTTACTTGAAGGGTGACAAAAAGGGTTGTTACACCTATGCTACTATGTATGGTCCATTTGAGCCTCATACTACTCCAGTAGGACAATTACATTTTTATTTTATCGTTTAAGTATCATGGATATTATGTAATGTTGTTTGAACAAATTGTATTTGATCCTGAACAATCAATTTGTATCATTCTTTTGAAAATTTCACAGATCTATTCTACAACTTATAGCTTTTGTGCCTTCTAATTTAATTTCATTAAAGAATGAGATCTCGAGTATGTGTCTCCTTTACATCTTAATGTGATTAATTGCATGAAACCATTTGAATTTCTCTATAAAGTATCATTGTCTTGCCTCCTATCTTATGTGCATTTCTTCAATATTTCCCATTTACTCAATTTATATTAGTGAATGGTCTTGCCTTTCGTATTATGATATACTTTAATACCTTTAGTATTAATGTTTATGTTAATAACTATAATGATGAAATGGATGAGTTATTATGTGTTCTCTAATTAAAACTTATTCTAATATTTTGGTCTTATGGCCCAATCCACTCTCGAGTATTGATGTTAAGAATGAAGAAATCAATTATTTAGAATAAAATATATTATATCATCTAAGTGCTAAAGGGGATTATCACATACAAGAAAAACGGTCTTTCCAATGTCATTGTGGGAGACTTATATGTTCCTTGCATCATTTTGATTATGTGGGTATATCTCTTAAGTAACCCTTTTTCAGGTAGACTTGACAATACAATAATTTAGGGTTTGTCTAAAAATACCCCTTTAAATCTACTGGTCATAGTGAGATAAAAGGAGAATAACACTTCAACAAAATATTTTGTGTTCCCATGGTTCAAACTTCCAAGGTGGCTAATTTGGAGAACCAACAATAGGACCCACCATATTAGAAGCAACAATAGATCCAACCTAGTCGATGCCAATAGTTAGAAACAAAGAGGCTAACATTGAGTCTACACTCTAAGTTATGAATGAAACAGTGACCAAACAGGGAGAAATCTTGAAAGTATTATGTGACCACTTGAATATCAATATATCATATTCAAACATTGATCCAAACAAGGATGAATTTACCACCTTGAAAGTCTAGGCCACACATATGATTTAGGATAATCACTACCCACACTTTTAGGATCATAATACATGGCACCAATTTCCAAAGATTGACATGAACAAATGGAACACTATTTATCCATCCATGGCATTCACTAATGAAAAAAAATGTGGGGGTATTATATTTGGATGTTGAATGTTTCCAATGTTGGCAATCATATATGAAGGCTTATAAAGGATACATTGCACATATCTGGTTTGCACTTATTCACGTTTTTAATGTGATGCTCCCCATTTGAGACGTTTGACAAAATTATACCAAATAGGCACAATTATGGAATATATTATTTCCTTTGAGTAAATGGAAATCCACATAGAGGTGTAGTCTGATTTATTTTCTAAAGAATGTTCATAAATGGTCTCAAGGAAGACATTAAATCAGAAGGCATGACACATTTCCTACAAACATGGTTGGAAGCCTATGATAGACTAAATAATCAAAGATAATGATCAATACACAAATCAAGAGACCTTTACTCACCACTCACCTACCCCACTTGCAACAAATACCCCTAGTTCTCCACAAGTTATCACCCAATGAGATGACAAAACATCAACACATCCATCTTTGATATAATTATGATGAATGATATTTCAAAGGGCACAAATGTAAATAATATAAATGATTTCAAATGGGTGTATCTCCACTTGATTGCTTAGAGGACATCCCCATTGAAGATAATATTTTACCAACTTTGGAATACAACATCAAACTCATGTAAGATGAATCCTCCTTGCAGGATTATTGTGAGGAACCCCAAATTTTTATCCATGACATATTAGTTTTCCCAACAACCCAATCCTTGAAATAAGTTGGCTACACTAATCATTGAAAAGTAATTGTGTTAATTAATAGTGGAAACACTCAACATTTTATCCATATACGAGTGGCAAAGGACACCCATAGTTATGTATGTTCAATATATAATTTTCAAGTTATAATCACTAATGTTGGTACAATGAAATGTGTGGCCACTATGAAAATGTGAAACTAAAAAATTGGTGGGTGGTTGTGATATAATTCTTGGGGTATAATGGTTATACACTTTGGGACTAGTCCCCATCGATTACAAAGAAATATACATGAGCATGATGTACGAATGGCATAAATATATCCTCTAGGGGCTTACATCTAGTTCTCTTAGAATCATAAACTATAATCATATGGAGAAGTTGTTGAAGAAAGGCCCCTTGAGTGTTTTCATATTTTAATTTCATACAAGTAGTCAAGACCACACCACAACAGATTCACCCAAATTTATAGTTGTTTTCCTCTAAGAATCAATAGGTACTTGAAATGCCACAAGGATTTCCATCTTCGCATAGGGAACATTCCCATGGTATTCCCCTTATTCTAGCTAGTCAACTACCCAATATGTATCCTTATCAACACTCTTTTCAATAGAAAAATGAAATAAAAAAGATCATACAAGAATTGTTAGATGTGGGAATCAGATGTCCAACTATTAGCTTGTACTCATCACCAATGGTCATGTTATTAAAGAAGGTATTTGTTGCATGTGTCCTAATTTATAGGATCTCAATAACTTTACCATTAAGAAAAAATTTCCTATCCCAATTCTTGATGACCTCTTGGATGAACTTCATGGAGCCATGTCTTTCACTAAACTTGACCTTTGTTTTAGCTACCACCAAATCAAGATGAAAGAGTTAGACACCCATAAGATGACTTTCCTTACACATGAAGGTCATTATTATTTTTTAGTGATGCATTTTCGCCTTTGTAATGCTCTGTCAAGCTTCTAGAACCTCATGAACAATATCCTTCACCCATTTCTATGCAATTTTATTATAGTATTATTTGATGATATTATGAGCTATAATAAAATATGGTAATACTTCATAGAACATGTTGAATCTAGAATTACAACTCCCCTATGATATCCAACTATTAATAAAAACACCGAAGTGTGCTTTTTAGGCTTCATAGGTTGAATACTTTGGTCACATTGTAATCCATGAGAGACTATGAGTTGATCATGAGAAATTTGTAGATGTGTATGATTGGCCAAACCAAAAACATCAAAGAACTTGCATGGATTCTTAGGGATTATAGGCTACTATAAGAGGTTTTTGAAAAAATATGGAAAAATTATTACTCCCTTAACTTCACAACCGAAAACTAATGCCTTTGTTTGTAATGAGGTTGTTAAGCATGTCTTACTCATTTTTGAAGGATGTCATGTGCACAACTCTAGTATTCACTATGTTATATTTTCTTAATACTTTTATCTTGGAGTGTGATGCCTTAGGAAAATATCTTGGACATGCATTAATGCAAGAAGGGCAGCATTTGCATTCACTAATAAGTATTTATGTGACCATAGTTTGGGTAAATCCGCATATGACATAGAAATGATGGTCATCTTGCATGTAGTAGAGCCTTGATGCATATACCTCATTAGGAAACATTTCAAGATCAAGACTATCCATCATCGTTTGAAGTGCTTCCTTGAACCATTCTTCAACAAATATTATCCTCACTAGAGAAACATAAGTGGGCCACCAAGATGCTAGGGTATGGCTATGAGATTATCTATGAGAAAGGTAAATAAAATGTGGTAGTTAATGCCTTATCATAGAAATTTGAGGAGGATGTGTCTTCACCTTATGTCTATATTTCCTAGGTTTGCTTGAAGTAGCTCATAAAGAATAGTTAGCAATTGATACTCTCATTAAACTCATCTATAGGCTTTAGGAAGATCCCACCCCTCCTAAGCGGCATACATGGTAGCTATATACATTGTGATATAAAGGACATAATGTTCTAATAAAGAGTTGCTTCCTGGAAAAAAAACGAAGAAGAAGAATCTTAGAGAAATTTCATCCATCACATACAATCGATCACTTTGGATTTCATAAACCATATGAATGAACTCAAAACTTATTCTTTTTGGATGGAATGAAAAATGACCTCTAGGATTTTGTGGCAACCTATAACACCTACCAAAGAAACAAAGGAGGGATAGTAAAGATATCAAGGGCATTACAATTTTTATTGATCCCAGCACACACATGGGTTGACATTGTTATGGATTTCATAGTGGTACTTCTAAGGGAAGGAAATAAATCAATGATTATGGTTGCAGTTAACCACCTTCCCAAATTTCTTCATTTTTATGCCCTACCACATCCATTTATTTTCTCCTCGATTGCCCATGTCCTCCTTGATTATATTTCAAACTTATATGGCATGCACACTTCCACTGTATCAAATCATGACCCTACCTTCACTCAAAATATTTGGCAAGAACTATTTAAATTACAAAGTATCTAGCTAAAAATGAGCACTACATATCACCCCTTAGCATATGATCAAACTAAAGTGGTCAACAAGTGCATAGAAACATATTTGAGATGATTTTCCTTAGAAAAAAACCACACTAATGGGCATAATGTCTTTCCCTTGTAGAACGATGGTACAATAACTCTTATCATGGAGCTATTAAAGTGACTTCATATGAGGTAGTTTATGGCAAAAAAACCATTATCAATCACTTCATATTTACCATGTTCTTCCAAGATTTTGGTCATGGATTACACACTTCACACTAGAGAAGTCATTCTTTGCATTTTAAATGACAATTGGGTTGTGGATTAAAATAGAACCAACCTAGATCCATGTTAACTCTAGATCCACCAAAAGTCGAGAGGGATCAAATCTTTGTTGGGTGTGGATCCTGATTATCTTGTTTATTCAAAGGTATCACCACATTGGACCTCAGTTCGTAATGTTGCGACAACGCCGCCCGTAATATTTGTGCTGCAAGGGAGGTCCAAGGTGGGGGCGACAACGATCTTTAGCCCGAAGCTAAAAATAGATGTAAAATTGCCTTAATGTTGTAATTTCGTAGTCAATCTAGGCCGTTCATTAGGTGGAGATCTGATGGTAGAAGTTATGTTTAATTTAGGGTTTTTTTTGCCCTAGAAGGCAACCCCTCACTATATATGAGGGAATTGTATTGCGTCTATGTAGATATGTATTCTGAGTGAGAAAGAGAGAGGAGATTGTGTGAGAGAAAAGAGGGAATTACAGTGGATCTAATGCAGGTTGTATCTCTTTAGTTTGCTGGATAATATAAAAGGAAGGACTGGCTGTTTCCCGTGGACGTAGCCCAAATTGGGTGAACCACATATATCTGTGTCTCTCTTGTTTTATGTGTTTTCTGTGTTTATATTTCTGCAATATATTTTATGTGTTCCATTTCTTTGTAATATATAATTTCCTAACAACTGGTATCAAAGCCGAAGGTCTATTTGGCTGATAAACTTGCAGGAGAGAAGGGTTCCTGGTTCGAGTGGGAGCAATGGTGAAAGATGTTAGGTTTAGGGTCGAAAAATTTAACGGCCAAAAATACCAGCTATGGAAGATGCAGATGGAATATTGTTTGTACCAAAAATATCTGTACCAACCATTGAGCAAAAAGGCAAAGAAGTCGATGAGTATGACAAACATAGAATGGGATATTCTCGATTGAAAGCCACTTGGAACAATACGACTGTGTCTAGCAGCGTCGGTAGTGTTTCATATTTCAAAGGAAATGACAACAGAGGGTTTAATGTCGGCATTGGACAAACTATATGAAAAACCCTCGGCCTCAAATAATGTATTTCTTATGAAGCGTTTATTTAATATGAAAATGTCAGAGGGTGGATCTGTCGCTGATCAATAAAATGAATTTAATACAGTTACTAGTCAGTTAAGTTCTGTAGGGGTAACTTTTGATGATGAAGTTAGGGCTCTGTTATTTCTGTGCTCATTTCCAGAAAGTTGGAATGGTTTAGTTATGGCCATTAGTAACTGTGTCTTTGGATCTAGTACTTTAAAGTTTGATGATGTTATCAGTGCAATCCTTCGTGTGGAAATGCGACGGAAAAGCTCTAGTGAGACATCAAGTAATGCTTTGACTGCAGAGACTAGGGGAAGAAAAATGGAAAGAGGAAAGAGCCCAAGATATCACAGTAAGTAAAGGAAAGGTAGATCCAAGTCCAAATCGGGGATAGTGTGCTAGAAATGCGGGAAGAAAGGACACCTGAAGAAAGACTGCAAGTCTCGGAAGGGAAAAGAAGGAAACGCACAGCAAGAAAACAATCCTGAAGTGAATGTGACAGGTGATGTGTTGCAAGATGCTTTGATTCTTTCATTAGAAAATATTATTGATGCTTGGGTGGTAGATTCAAGGGCCTCATTTAATGCCACACCTGATAGGAAACATTTTCATGATTGTGTTCAAGGAGATTTTGGACAGGTTCGATTGAGTGATGATAAACCATGTAAAATCATTGGAATGGGTACAATTTTCATAAAACAGCAGAATGGAAATCAATGGCTATTGAAGGAGGTAAGGCATGTTCCAAATTTGAAGAAAAATTTAATTTCAACAGGGCAGTTGGGAGGTGAAGGTTGTGTAACTACTTTTACAGATAAAACCTGGAAGGTCACTAAAGGATCCCTGGTAATAGCAAAAGGAGAAAAGGTTGGTACCTTGTATTTATGCAATGGTATTTCTAATTCTATTAATGCTTTAACCTCTATAGGAGCAGATACGACATTATGGCATCATAGGCTTGGGCACATGAGTGAGAAGGGGATGCAGATTCTTCACTCAAGAAATTTGTTGCCATGTTTGAAGCATGCTGATTTAAAATTCTATGAGAATTGTGTTTATGGAAAACATAAGAGAGTTAGATTCCTTAGAGTCGGGAAAGAAAAGAAGAGCGAAAAATTAGACTTTGTGCATATAGATGTATGGGGACCTGCTCAAGTATCATATATCAGTGGCTCTCATTATTATGTTACTTTTATTGATGATGCAACCAGAAAAACCTAGATTTATTGTATTCGAAATAAATATGATGCATTTGATACTTTCAAGAAATGGAAATCTTTGGTTGAAAATGAGACAGGAAAAAGGTTGAAGTGTCTCAGATTAGACAAAAGAGGTGAATATTTCAACAGAGAGTTTAATATGTACTATTCAGAGAATGGAATTCGCAGAGAGAAGACAGTTCTAGGAACACCACAAGAAAATGGTGTGTCAGAAAGGATGAACAGGACAATCATGGAGCGTGCAAGGTGCATGAGATTGCATGCAGGATTGCCTTTACAATTTTGGGTAGATGTTGTAGATATTGCTATTTATCTAATAAAAAGAGGGCCTTCAAGTTCCTTGGATGGTGGTATTCCACAGGAGGCATGGACAAGTAAAAAGGTAAACTACTCATTTTTAAAGACTTTTGGTTGTGAAGCCCTTGTCCACATTAATAAAGAAAATAGAACAAAGATTGAGGCAAAATCAAAGAAATGTACCTTTATTGGATATGGCATTAACGATTTTGGTTATTGCTATTATGATTATGAAAACCACAAAATCATTAGGAGAAAAGATGTCGTATTCAATGAAAAGGTTTTGTATAAGGATCAGATGCGGGAAAAGAAACAGGAAAAAGAAAATAGAGAGTACACAGTGCTTGATGAGATCACGGCAAAAGTAAAGGTGCCTGAAAATCATAATGATCAAAAATCAAAACAACAACAACAACAAGCACCTCAAACACCTAAAAGTGGTGTTAGAAGATCTACCAGGATATGTAGACCCCCTGAACGATACTATCCTTCATTATATTATGTATTGTTGATTGATTCTGGTGAACTATAATTTTATGAAGAAGCAGTGCAGGTAGAAACCAAGAAGAAGTGGGAGCAAGCCATGAAAGAAGAGATGGACTCCTTAACACTTAACCAAACTTGGGACTTAGTCAGGTTGCCTACAGGTAAAACATCATTGCATAATAAATAGGTTTACAGGTTGAAGGAAGAAGATGGAGGTAGAAAAATGTATAAAGCTAGACTTGTGGTGAAAGGGTTTGCACAGAAAAAGGATAAAGACTTTGATGATATATTTTCTCCTGTTGTTAAAATGACTTCAATCAGAACTATTTTAAGTCTAGTAGTAGCTGAAGATTTGCATCTTGAGCATTTAGATGTAAATACAACCTTTCTCCATGGGGATTTGGAGGAAGAGATATATATGCAGCAACCACAAGGATATGAGGTAAAAGGGAAGGAGAAACTAGTGTGCAGGTTGAAGAAGAACTTGTATGGCTTAAAACAGGCTCCAAGGCAGTGGTATCTAAAATTGGATAGGTTTATGTCCGAACAAGGTTATACTAGATGTCACTTTTATCATTGTGTTTATCTCAAAAGGCAAAATGATGGTAGTTATATTATATTGTTATTGTATGTAAATGACATGCTTTTTGTAGGTTCTAACATGCATGAAATAAACGTGTTCAAAATAAAATTGGCAAACTCAATTGCAATGAAGGATTTGGGTGCAGCAAAACAAATCCTTCGTATGAGAATAACTAGAGACAGGAAGAATCGCAAATTAACGTTGTCTCAGAGGAGTACATACAAAAGGTGTTGAAAAGGTTTAATATGCATAATTCAAAACCAGTTAGTATACCTTTGGCTAGCCATTTCTAACTAAGTAAGGAAATGTGTCCCAAGACTCAAGAAGAAATGGATTACATGTCTAAAGTTCCATATGCATCAGCAGTTGGAAGCTTAATGTATGCAATGGTCTGCACAATGCCTGATATTGCATATGCAATGGGAGTTGTAAGCAGGTACATGAACAATCCAGGAAAAGAACATTGGATGGTAGTGAAGTGGATTCTCACGTATTTGAGAGGTACCACAAATCAAACATTATGTTTTGGTGGTTCAAACATTGCTCTACAGGGATATGTTGATGCAGATATGGCAGGTGATAGAGATAACAGGAGGAGCACCACAGGGTATGTGTTAACTATAGGTGGAACAACTATCAGTTGGGTCTAAAAACTGCAAAGTGTTGTTGCACTCTCAACAACGGAAGCATAGTATGTTGCTGCTACTGAGGCTAGTAAAGAAATGATTTGGTTACAAAGGTTTCTGGATGAAATGGGTAAGAAGCAGGAGTTGGAAAGGTTATAAAGTGACAGCCAGAGTGCCATACATCTTGCAAAGAACTCCGCATTTCATTCCAAGACTAAACATATACAACTCAAGTACCATTTCATACGGTTAACATTGGGAGATGGACAATTGAAGCTGGAAAAGATACACACTAGCCAGAATCTTGTAGATATGTTAACAAAAGTTGTAACTAGGGAGAAACTGAGATTCTGCTAAGTTTCAATTGGGTTGAAGTATCATGAAGAAGATTAGAAACAACCAAGTCCAAAGTGGAGTCATTGTCAGGAAAATGAAGTAGTGATGGAGTTTCTGTAATCAGTCTCTAAGTCGGAGATTGTTGGGTGTGGAGCCTGATTATCTTCTTTACTTAGAGGTATCATTGCATTGGACCCCAGTTCGTAATGTGGTGGCAAAGCCACCTGTAATATTTGCACTACAAGGGGGGCGACATCGATCTTTAGGAGCCCCCCCCTAGCGGGGGATAGGGAGCAGCGTCCCCGAAGCTAAAAAAAGATGTAAAATTGCCTTGTAAAATGTTGTAATTTCGTAGTCAATCTAGGTTGTTCATTAGACTGAGATATGATGGTAGAGGTTATGTTTAATTTAAGGTTTTTTTTCCCTAGAAGGCAACCCCTCACTATATATGAGGGAATTGTATTGCGTCTATGTAGATCTGTATTCTAAGTGAGAAGAGAGAGGATATTGTGAGAGCAAAGAGGGAATTACAACAGATCTATTGTAGGTTGTATCTCTTCAGTTTGATGGATAATATAAAAGGAAGGACTGGCTGTTTCCCGTGGACGTAGCCCAAATTGGGTGCCATGTATATCTATGTCTCTCTTGTTTTATGTGTTTATATCTCTACAATATATTTTATTTGTTCCATTGCTCTGTAATATATAATTTCCTAATAATCTCTTTTCACTTTAAAAGAGGTTTGCATCTCAAGAAATTTGATCCCTCTCGACGCTTGGTAGATCCAGACTTACGATGGATCTAAGATAGTTTAATTATTAATTATAATTATAATAATTTTTTATGTTTTTTATTTTTATTAGTCAAAATGTTAGGCTAGGTTAAATGAATCCAATGACTAAGTCAACCCTGGGACAAGGCGGGGTGCACGAAATGAACCCATATGAGGTGGACGAGGGATGCGGTGAAAGGATTTAGACATTGATCTTATATACGTTGATTTACAATTTGAGGAGCTTAAAATCGCAATATCTCTACCATACTGGGATCAAATATTTACATAAGAGTTGAATTTACTTATGAACCTTAAATATAAAGAAAAAAATTAATAACAAATGGATCAGATGAGGGAAAACCTTGGATAAAATATAATATTACAGTATTATATGTTACCCAATATTTATTACCACCCCCACCCAATAAAAAGTGGCCATGGTGGGGGGAAATACTAGTTAAAATATAATATTATTATATTTTACCTAATATTTCCTGTCACCCCAGCCTAGATATTACATTTTACTCAATATTTCCCCTCACCCCTACTAATTTTATAGTTGAGTTTGTTTACTTTTAAACTTCAAATATAAAGAAAAATTGCAATAAGAAGTGGACCAGTTGAGGGCAAATATTGGGTAAAATGTAATATTATAGTATTATATTTTACCCAATATAACCTAGTAAAAAGTGGATGAAAGTAGGCAAAAATATTAGATAAAACATAACATATTTCCCCCACCTCCTCCCCTCACCCTAGCTCAGTTTCATAGTTAAGCTTATTCACTTCTAAACTTACCATCCTAGATCCACCAAAGCTCTATAGAATCATTATTACACATAAATTAAGAGAATATAAATTACAAATATCATATTAAAGTGGTTATCAAAGAATCCATTATAATGAAGAAGAAATTATTGTTTTGTACGTTGCATAATCCTAATTACCTTGCTCTTCTTAAAAACACCTTCCTAAATAACGAATTTGCCTCTAGGAGCGTGATGAATAAGTTGGGCCATTTCTGGCAAGCCACATGCATCTATAGCCCCCAATCCTCTTTTTTCTCGCCATAGTCACATGGGAAACACATGAGATGAATCCATATCCTGTCCATGCAGTAGTAACATCAAACAATGTACAAATTAGTTATATTCTCATGGACAATGTAGGGATCCACAATAGCATAAATCCACTCTCATAAGTTATATACTATTCTCGTCCCAGATTCTTGGTCTTGCTGGTGAATTTTTTTTGTAAAATTAGAGGGTATACTTTATTAAAAGCATCTTAATCACCTTGAACAAAACCCCAGGAATACAACAATTTGAACTCTGGTTTCGAATTGCTCATGTGTTTCTCTTAGCCAAGAAAAATATAACCCTTGCAAGGATGTTTGATGTATTCTCTCATCTAAGGCCTCTTGCTAATGCATACAATCAAAGCTCTCAGGCCTGATCTGTTGCTCAGGACCCTATATATCTTAAAATAATGAATCCAACTAAGAACCTTGAGGTTCTAACCCTAAACACTAAGATCTAAGACATAATTAATGTCGTTAGGGAAAGCATAGCACAGTAAGTGGTAGGTTCTCAAGGCCAGGTGAAGGGTCCTGACCAACAAATGAAATATAGATCTTTGAAAATTCTACACATATATACACATTATGTATTCATCCTTCAATGATAGAAACAAAGCATATAGTAAGACATAGGGTCACCAAACATATCCATATAAATTCCCATCACAAACATATTCATAAAAAAGTTTTACCTTTACATTCTACATGGATTCAACACCATCATGTATCTAAATATAACATCAAACTAAGATGGATCTAGGCTAGTTTAATTTCCCCTTCAATAGGTTATATTCCACATGAATACCATGGGTAATTTTTGTTTTTTTATTATTTATTTTTTATAAGGTTGTTTTTATTTTATTTTTACCAAGTAAAAATGTTTACATTACATTATGTTACATTAGGTTACACATCTCTACCATATTTTAATTTTAATATTATTTTAACGAAGTCAAAATGTTTACATTACATTACGTTACGTTGCACATCTCTAACATCAATAAATAAATATTATATTATAGTTTAAAATAAAAATATTATATTCAAAATCTAGAATCCAAAAACTGCCAAAGCTAAATTAACTATTTTACTTTAATTATTAGTTAATTTAATTTAATTTAATTGTTATTTTTATGTAATTTGACCAAGTCAAAATGTTAAACAGGACATGATAGGACATGACATGACATTGCAATATCTCTACCATACTATGATGGATAGCACCTCTCGACACAATGAATCAACAATCAAACTGATCTGTAAATTGTCAACTAGACAATTCATCACAACAAATTTGATAAAACTATATTTTAAAATCCAAAATCTATACTATCAAGATTTTATTAATATTTAGATTTATGGATATGTAGATCATTGATAATTATGTATGAATGCAAATTAAAATTATGCAGAAAATAAAAAAATAAAAACTCACAAAGCACAATTTAACACATGATATAACTTGGGAAACCCTTTCGAGAGAAAACCTAGTTGGAAGGTGAGGTCGCTCTGCTCTCTTTCTCTAAATAAAAAATGCCTACAAGTACAAAAATGTAAAGCTTGTGGCCCGTGGGCTACTACAATGCACAAATCCTCTTTGTGTGCTCTCTCTCTATCCCTCTCGGTTATTTTTCTCATCTATGGAACAAATGCACTCAAAAAGGATGAAACCCTTTTCCTCTTAGTGGTCCATCGATAACACAACCTGATAGCCTACTAGTGGTTATGCTTGACTCCCTTAAATCTTAACTAGAGTTACAATATGGACTCTTCTAGAGTCTTCTTCATTATAATCATGTAGTTAGCTACTTTTCCATGAATAATGGGGCCGACGTGGCATCTGTAGAAATTTTGAATAATATGACACTTATTCACAGAGATTATCCTGATTATACACTATTGCGGAATGCATGCATAATACATAACCTCCTCTACGTTGATCATCAATTTTGCGGAATTAAAAACAATGAAACATCAATCGCATGCGCACATTAACACAGTATGTAACCCGGGGAAAGCATACAGCTGAAAACCCCCAACTACATGTATATTATATTGATTGAGAACATGTAACAATACATAGTACAATACTCCTCACAAGTACTCAATACTATCTCCACCTGTTACACATAAACTAACTCAGATCTGAATCAATCACAGCTTCAAATCTCCTCTGCTGCTTGCCTGCCTCCACTGCACAATCCTGCATGAGAATAGATGAGTATGGCTGATCCAAACTCGTATTTCCCTTGGTTGAACCACGCAATCCTCATTGGCAATACTCAATCCATTAATTGTGCAAATCTCATACACAACTATAGTCACAACTGACAACTGTCTTGCCCTTTCACTCACCTCTAACACCTGTCTCCACTGAACTGTCCATGCACTGAGTTAACTGATGTATTCTTTAGTTGCTTTATGAGCTAATAATTAGTGAATTAATTAATAATTAATTCACAGCACTCATCACTAGTGTATTCTGCAGTTAGACTAAATACAACTAGTTCAACCAAGTCAAACTGAACACAACTCCATCAACTCCACCAAACTCAATCACTTGAGTTCTAACTGAAGTCCACCATGCAATAGCTCAACTGACTCATAAGAAAAGGGTATTTTCTTCTGACAGTTGCATGTGCCACATCCGTAGCTTGAACTGAAGTGCTCCAAGAGGATAAGATAATGTTTATAGTCCAAATGTTATTAAGAGCTAATAATATTCGACTGTTCTATTTTTAGCCTGCAGTCTAAAAATAGACTCCGCCCATATGTCTAAAAATAGAAGTCCATCTATTTTTACCAACATGACCAATCATCCACAAATAGCATCCTGCAACTCATAGACCATGATCCATATGTCTAAAAATAGACATAGTCTAAAAATAGACTTTGCGCCAAAAATAGCCTGGAGGCCCACTTAGTGAAGGCAACTCCTTTCCACTAACATCATCTTGTTGCATTTTCAACACTCCCTCTCAACAAGATATGGATTATCAGCAACCCCTATCCTGCCTTGGTGGTATTCGAACTTGCTCCTGGTGAACGCCTTCGTCAAGATATCAGCATCCTGATCCTCCGTTGGAATGTATGAGAGTAACATGATTCTCTGCTACACACAATCTCTGATATGATGGTACCAAATGTGCTTAGATCTATCATGAAATACTAGATTAGCCGAGAGTTTAATGCAACTCTGGTTATCACAATAAATCACAGTAGGCTCCAAGTATGAACCGAACAACCCGACCAGGATCTTCCTCATCCATATAGCCTTGCATGCAGCCAAACTTGCTGCCATATACTCGGCCTCTGCTAAACTGAGTGCCATGGATCTCTGCTTCCTGTTGTACCAGGAAACTGTTGCCGACTCGATACTGAAAATCCCTCCAGATGTTCTCTTTCTGTGGGCTCCCTGCCCAATCTGCATCCGTGAAGCCACATAGCTTCACCTCATCCTCCTGTCTGTACCACAATCCATATCCCGATGTGCCTCTGAGATAACGCAATACATGATTTCCTGCCTTCCAGAAGAGCTTGGTTGGCTTAACCATAGCTTGTGAAATCTGGTTAACAGCATAGCATATATCAGGTCATGTATTGAACAGATACATAAGCGACCCCACCAACTGTCGATAAACAGTGGCATCCACTACCTCCGCTGAAGTAGCATCCTCCTTCCTCCAACCTCCAGGAAGAGGAGTATCAACAGGCTTGCAACCATGCATGTTGAACTTCTCCAGTATGTCTCGAGCATACTTAACCTGAGAAACAAATAGTCCATCACTGCGCTGCCAAATTTCCAATCCCAGGAAATAATGAAGGAGGCCCAAGTCCTTCATCTCAAACTCCCTAGCAAGATCCTCCTTGCATTAAAGTATCAACAGATCGTCACCTATCAAAATCAAATCATCTACATAAAGTACAATGATAAGCAACTTACCCTCCACCACAATCTGGTATAGGTTAGGATCCGCCTCACTCTTGGAGAATCCAAGTCCGGTGAAATAACTGTCTATCCGTGTGTACCAAGCATGTGGTGCTTATTTCAACCCATACATCACTCTCTTGAGCCTGCACACATGCGACTTGCTGCTGAAGATCTCGAAACCTTCGAGCTGCTCTATGTACACCTCCTCCTCAATGACTACGTTGAGGAACGCAGTCTTCACATCCATCTAATGAATGTGCCACACCATCTGCGCTGAGAGAGCAAGAATCGTCTGTATGGAAGAATACCTTGCAACAGGTGCAAAGGTCTCCTCATAATCGATCCCCTCTATCTATGAAAAGCCTCGGGCAACAAATCTTGACTTGTACTTCTCCACACTCCCGTCAGCTGCCTGCTTCACTTTGTAGATCCATCTCGAACCCACCACTGATTTCCCTTCTGGTCTTGGGACAATCTCCCATGCACTGTTTCTGACAATCGAATCATACTCTTCCACCATGGCATCTACCCATGCGGGATCCTCCACAGCTTCCTCGAAAGAGGATGGCTCAGTCACAACACATTTTCTCACAAGAGCCATGTATCCAGTGTACCGATCAGGTGATTGTCTCTGTCTGCGTTGATCTGTAGGTGGTCCTACAACCTTCTCTGCATCTTGATCCAGTGGCTCAGCTTTTGTAATGCGCTTTTGCCCTCTGATGGTTGGCGCTGCATGAGTGGTCTCTTCCACTCCATGAACTTCGTCCTGTGGTTGATCCACATCCTGAAGCTCATCCTTAGGAACTAATAGCTCCTCATCTGCATGCAAGTGTGGCTCCCTCTCAAGTGAACACTTCATGGCTTTCTCCTCCTGAAATTTTATATCCCGTCGCACAACAGTCTTGCGACTGTCAGGCAAATACACACGATAGTTATGGGGCGTATCAGTGTACCCCACAAATATCCCAACCTCTGCGATCGGCTCCAGCTTCTTCCTGGCATCCTTCGTCACATGCATGTAAACGTTAGAACCAAAAATCCTCAAATGAGAAATATCAGGCCTCTCACCAGAATAAGCCTCCTCGGGTGTACTCATGCCAAGTATCCTGTGAGGACAACGGTTTTGCACATATACTGCAGTATTGCATGCTTCCGCCCACAAGTGAAGGGGTAGGCCCTGATCATGCAACATCGCCTATGCAGAACCCACGATCATTCTGTTCTTCTGCTCAGCAACCCCGTTCTGCTGTGGGTTATGGGGAGCTATGAGCTCTCTTCAAATCCCTTCTACGCTGCAGAAGTCCTTGAACTCGCCAGAGATGAATTCACCACCATTGTCACTCCTAAGAGCCTTCACCTTCTTCCCCGATTCCTTCTCGACCAGTGCTTTGAACTCACAGAACTTTGAGTATGTCTCTCTCTTCTTCTGCATGAAGAAGATCCAGCACTTCCGAGAGAAATCATCAACAAAGATCATATAGTACCTGTGCTTTGCTGTCGAAGCTACTGAGAAAGGTCCACACACGTTTGTGTGAATTCTCTCAAGGATCGTCGTGGCGCGACTATCCTTCTCGTGAAAGGTGGCTTTCACAAATTTTCCAAAAGTACACCCCTTGCACTGATCTGATTGCGCAAGAGTGCCTTTAGGAAGCCCAGTAGTAATCTGCTGCAGTATCTTCAAGGCTCCATGGTGAAGGTGGCCCAATCTCCTGTGCCACAGCTCGACATCATCCTGGCTCACCAATCCTTCTGCCTTTCATGCCATTGCTATACAGCCATCTACATGCAACTGATAAAGGTTCCTGACTTGAACCCCTACCTTCCGGGTTTCTCCAGTTGTCTTACTGCGTAGGAAAGCCTTTCCTTCTGTGAAAATAGCATCATATCCCTTGTCTTCTAACATCGCCATAGAGATAAGATTCTTCTTCAATCCTGGAACATGCATCACTTCCTTCAATACAAAGGGTTTACCAGACTCCCTCTCAAAGGAAATGGTATCGATACCAGTCGCACTGTATCTACCATCATCGCCCATCTCGATGTGCACTCCAAGATCTTTCTCCTCCAGATCAGAAAACAAATCTCGATCTCCTGTCATGTGAAAAGACGCACCACTATCCAAGAACCATACCGATCCCATCACACTTGATACCAAGCATGTGATCAATGAAAAATTAAGCTCAAACTGCGAGGCTAAGGCCTCTCCCACTGCAGATCCAGCAGCTTGCTTATTTTTCTTCTTCTGCGGACAATTTGTGGCATAATGTCCGTGCTAGTGACAGTGAAAGCACTTCACCTTGGACATTTCTTGCTTCTTACCTTTCGCACCAGAATGAGAAGCTTTCTTGTTCTTCCCCTTCTTTGCTTTGGCAGCCAAAGCGCAATTTTCTTCATCAGTTGCCTTTGATGAAGATCCATCCCTGGTATTCCACCTGATCTCCTCCTGCACAAGATCTGACCAAAGTCTCTCCCATCCTGGAAATTTCTCCCTACCATTGACAGAGTCCTGATAGGAATGCCAACTCTTTGGAAGACCAAGGAGAGCCAAGCTCACCTAGTCCTCATCATCGACAGTCACCCCCACACTTCCCAGCTCATCCCGGCATTGAGTGAACTTCATGAGATACTTGGGCATATTGTCTCCCTTCTCACACTTAATGTTTCTGAGTTTATCCTTGAGCGCCAACTTCCTCTGGTCGCTCTTGCTTTGGAATAGATCTGTCAACACTTTCCACATCAAGTATGGAGAAGCCTTTCCGTGTAGGCTGGACACAATGTGATCCTTCACGCCCTCCAACAGAATCCTTCGACACTTTGCTTTCTTCTTTTGCCAAGCCTCAACTTGAGCAGTATCAGTAGGCTTTGGGACCTCAGCCTCTATGAACTTCTTCAACCCATTGTCATCTAACACCGCCTCCATCCTGTCTTTCCATGCAATATAATTTGAGCTGCCTTCAAAAGCATACTCCAATCGCAATCCGTTGAAAGACATTTCAACTTTGACACCAAGAAAACACTGCTGCAAATTCGAATTCCACCAACTCAAAACTTAACCGCCTCTGATCTAAAATTCGTGAGAACAAATTATTTCTCATACAGAGATTGACTGTATGGGCTTTTACCGGATATCTCACCTTCCAAAAGAAGGATGAATCCATAGGCTACCTGGCCCGATTACAGACTCTGCCTGAAGAAATAAAATGTAAACACTTTCTGAATAATAGATCTGATGATCAACTCTGCTCTGATACCATGTAGAAATTTTGAATAATATGACACTTATTCACAGAGATTATCCTGATTATACACTATTACGGAATGCATGCATAATACATAACCTCCTCTACGTTGATCATCAATTTTGCGGAATTAAAAACAATGAAACATCAATCGCATGCACACATTAATACAGTATGTAACCCGGGGAGAGCATACAGCTGAAAACCCCCAACTATCTGTATATTATATTGATTGAGAACATGTAACAATACATAGTACAATACTTCTCACAAGTACTCAGTAATATCTCCACCTGTTACACACAAACTAGCTCAGATATGAATCAATCACAGGTTCAAATCTCCTCTGCTGCTTGCCTGCCTCCACTGTGCAATCCTGCATGAGAATAGATGAGTATGGCTGATCCAAACTCGTACTTCCCTTGGCTGAACCATGCAATCCTCATTGTCAATACTCAATCCATTGATTGTGCAAATCTCATGCACAACTATAGTCACAACTGACAGCTGTCTTGCCCTTTCACTCACCTCTAACACCTGTCTCCACTGAATTGTCCTACTCATCACTAGTGTATTCTGCAGTTAGACTAAATACAACTAGTTCAACCAAGTCAAACTGAACACAACTCCATCAACTCCTCAATCAACTCCACCAAACTCAATCACTTGAGTTCTAACTGAAGTCCACCATGCAATAGCTCAACTGACTCATAAGAAAAGCGCATTTTCTTCTGACAGCTGCATGTGCCACATCCATAGATCAAACTGAAGTGCTCCAAGAGGATAAGATAATGTTTATAGTCCAAATATTATTAAGAGCTAATAATATTCGACTATTCTATTTTTAGCCTGGCAGTCTAAAAATAGACTCTGCTCATATGTCTAAAAATAGAAGTCCATCTATTTTTACCAACATGACCAATCATCCACAAATAGCATCTTGCAACTCATAGACCATGATCCATATGTCTAAAAATAGACATAGTCTAAAAATAGACTTTGCGCCAAAAATAGCCTGCAGGCCCACTTAGTGAAGGCAACTCCTTTCCACTAAGCTCCATCATCTTGTTGCATTTTCAACAACATCCTCTTGAATGATGGTGTTGAAAACAGGAAGGTCAACTTCTAAGTGGCATAACTTTTGCATATAGACTCCGATTGAGGTGATTCTTGTATCGTTGGAAAGGTGTTTCTGTGTAGATTATGAAAAAGTTGTGTTATGATAAAGCAGAAAATGTTTACCCTCAAAGAACATCAATTGAGGCCTCAAAATTCTCCCAGAAGGTTTTAGACCTCAATTTACTAAATTGGGTCCCACTAGAAAAAAAGGTCCTGCGAGTTGATTCCTCCTCTTTTTCCAATTTTAAAAGCATCAATATGGATGAAAAATAATATAATGAACAACTTCATATCACACATCCCATTTTGGGAGGTTTTTTATCCCCAACAACTTATACTGAATGAGGTGAGGAAAATTTTCCTCCAACTTCTCTCGAGTGTACCATTTAGCGCTACCAGGAGGTTGTCCTTTAAATCAGTATACCAAAGGTAATGTTTCCCTTGTCTTGTAGTTTTGGACCTCTTCTTAAAAATTTTGTCCTATGTCAACTCTTCCTAAGCATATGGTGTCAAATCCTATGCAAAAGGTAGGACCTATTCCTTTTCCTGATCTAGCATGGAAGGCTCATAGATTTTCAAATTCTCCACATTCACACCTGAGTAAATGTGCATGTATGGGGGTAGACTAAGTCTATTGGAATTAACTCCCACCTTTTGTAGTATCTCAAAGGGACCATACCATAGAGTATTGATTCTTTTATCAAGACCCTGTAGCCTCTCCTTATTCATCTATAACAATGCTCTATCTCCCATATTGAATGACTTCTTCATTTTGTGTTGATCATGCCTAGAATTATATTTTTCCCGTGACTTTTGCAATATCTCATGTACTTATATATGGACTATCCTCACTTTTCTACAATTTTTTCATCCCTCGAGGAATACCCTATAAGATCCTCCTTCACTCTTCCTTGATGCCCATATTCAATATCTAAAGATGAAGGCAACAAATATCCAAACACAAGTTTCAAATGGGGACTTACTAGTAGAAGTCTAGATTTCCCTATTATAAGCATGTTGTATATATACTATATTTTAATCCCAGGTCTTTGTATGCTTCTGATTGTATCCCTAAAAATTTGCACCAAAATACTATTCACTACTTATTTTTTCCCATGTGCTTGAGGATGGAATGTTGTATACCTCTTCAAATTTGTGTCAATCTTCTCCTACAATGTAGTCCAAAATGCACTAAGAAATATCATGTCCTTGTTTGAAACGATGCTCCTTGGTATCCCAAAGTGCAATCAAACCTATCCAGAGAACAAGTTGGTTACTTCTTTCTCATTAATGGTACTTTTATAGGGCATCAGAACACACATCTTGCTAAACATTTCAACTACCATGAACAATTAGTTATGTCCCTTCCTGGTTGTTGGTAAACCTCCCACAAAGTCCACAGAAATGCTTTCCCAAGGACGAGTGGGTACATGTAAGGGATGATATAAATCTTGTTTCCTATTACTAGGCCTACCGGTACAACAAAGCATGCATCCTCTTATGACCCTAGCTACATCTTATTGCATCTTGGGTTAGTACACATACCTCTACAAGTTGGAAAATTGTTTTCCCTACACCAAAGTGCCTTGCAACCTTGGAGGTGTGAGCCTCTTTGATTAGTTGCAAATGCTTAACTTTAGGAACACATAACTTATCTAGTTTGTAGAGTAACTTGTCTTGGAGATGGCAGTCAACAGTGTTGTCACCAACATGCACATGAATATGGTTTTGCAACAACTGGAACAAGTCCTTGAAGTCCTTATCCTCTGAATATGCCTCTCTATATGCATCATGGGTGAATGGCTCCATGTGCATCAAATTTACAAAAGTTGTGATCTTTGATGTGGGTGGCCTTGAAAGCATGTTGTCCAACTTGTTTTTGTTGCCCTTCTTGTACTTAATCACTAAATGGAATTGCTATAGAAACCCCATCCACTTATAATGCCTAGTTTTTTTTAGCTTATTATGGGCTTGAAAATACTATAGTGGCTAGTGATCTATGTGGATTACTATTTCCTTTCCCGTTAGATAGTGCTTACACTTCTTCACAACTTGCACCAGAGCATATAGATCCTTATCATAGGTAGGGTAATTAAGAATTGACCCATGAAATGCTTTAGAATGGTAGCATACATGCCTTTGCCTATGCATAATTACCACTCCCATAACATGCCCTCACATTTATCTGCACTTCAAAAGGTTGTTGCAAGTTTGGTAATACCAAAACTGGTGCTTGACTAATCTTCTTGTTTAACTCCTCCAAGGCCTATAGCTGGCCCTTTCCCCACTGGGAACTCTTGCCACTTGTTGCTATGGCATGGAGTGTTTGAATGATCTTCTTATTTAACTCCGCAAAGGCTTGTTGTTGACCCTTTCTTGACTGAAAACTCTTATCACTTTTTGTTATGGCATGGAGTGGCGTTGCTACCATTGAAAATGGGTTTATGAATTTCCTCAGGTATTTTGCCACCCTAATAAAAATCCTAACCTCATAAAGATTTGTAGGAACTAGCCATTTCATGATGGCCTCCATCTTGGAAGGATCTATCTTTAGCTCTCCTCCACCTATCACATACCTTGAATACACCAAAGATTGTTATGAAAACTCACACTTCTTGAGAATTTCTAGCAACTAGTGCTTCTTTAATGTCTCCAACACCTAAGACAAATATGATATGTGATCCACCCAGGTAGCACTTTATACTAGTATATCATCCAAATAAAATTAACATATGAATCTATAAAAGGGCACAATATATCATTCATTAACCTCATAAACGTAGTAGGTGCCTTGCATAGGCCAAATGACATGATTAACCACTCATACAAACCTTACCTGGTTTTGAAGGTGGTCTTCGAGGTATCTTCTTCTTCGACTCATATTTGGTGACATCTAGACCTTAAGTCCAACCTACTGAAGTATTTCACTTGCTGCAGTTGATCCGACAAATAATCTATCTTGGGAAGGGGATACCTATTCTTGGGTGTAATGTTATTCAACACCCTGTAATTAATACACATCCACCAAGTCCCATCCTTCTTTGGTATAATGATGATGGGTGACCCACTGGTGATGTACTCGATTGAATGATACCTTGTTCCATTTGTTGTTGCAATTATTTCTTCGCCTCACTTGATTCTATAATAAACTACTTGTACAATACAATGTTTGGAAATGGGGAGTTGAAAATAACTTTATCTCATGCTCCACTTCCCTCTTGGGTGGTAACCTTTTGGGTTCCCAGAACACATCCCTGTATGCCGGCAATGACTCTTCTATTTGTTGTTTCTTTTTCATAGTACACCCTTCTAGGGATGCCTTGTCTTTTACCAACTCTTCTATAGAATGTTTTTCTTCTTAAAAATACAAAACAAACTTTTTGTTGGAACTGATCAATTTCTTGGCTTGGTTGGCACTTACTAGCGAAATTTTTGACATGCCTTTGTGCTTGTTAATGGTGAATGCTTTTCCATCCTACTTCCAATCCCAATTTGTTGACTAGCTCTATTTTAGTGGGATTTTCCTATGATCCTAAGTCAAACAGAGCATCATTCTTTGTCTTCTTGACCTGTATCTTTATGTGGAAGAGTTTGGTCATTTCTTTCTCTTCCTACTACCAAAGTCTACTCGAATTCACCTCCTTCTACACTAACATATAGATGATTTTCTCATCCACATTCGAGCCACTTTAAACCTAGTTGTTCAAATTGATGGCCATGCAATTCTTCTTCTTATTGTCTTTCTTTTTGTTCTTCACATTAGGATTTGGATGAAACTTCCAGTACATCTCCTCTACATGACCATTAATGTTGCAGTGGTTGTTGGGATCCTTGCACTAGTGTGTTTTGGTTGTTGTATTTTTATCATTTCTCCCTTTCCATTTCTTCTTCCATTCCTTAGAATATTCTGGTGCTCCTTCTGCTTCGATCCACTTGATTTCCCTTTCTTTGAGCCTATGTTCTCTAGGTACTATGCTTGTGCACAAGCCTCGTCCACAGATATGGGCTTGGAAAAAATCACTTGCTTATACATATGGCTATGTAGACCCCCTAGATACTTGAGAAGTACATCTAGGCTCTTTGGGGAGGGACCCAACATTATGGCCATCTTTCTAAACTTTTGGGTGTACTTATACACTTTTCCCCTACTTCTTCCCGAAGTATTACCACTAGATCCATTGGTCCTCTACATACATAATAGGGTATAATTGTGACTTTATTTAGGTTTTGAAGTCCTCCCATTTAGTCACTAGATGATATCCCTTTAACCTCAACGTGTCTGTGTGGATTTCCCACAAGGTCGTCGCATGGCCCTCTAATGTCACCCACACAAATGAAATATTATGTTCTTCCTTGATATGATGAACACTGAAATACACTTCTAAGTGTTACAACCAATGATTTCGATACAGAGCATTGATGTCACCTTGTTACAACATGATAACGACCTTCTCTTCCATTTTGAATAGGGATTGTGAATGGTTCATGGAACTCGAACTGGGTTGATCTCTTTTGGGGTGCTTCTTCGACTGGTTCTTTGTTGCTTCCCGATCCCTGATCACCCCTCTAATTGGTCCTCTGTGTTAGAACTCCCATCTTCTCTGAGTAGCCCAATCTTATTGTTCAAGGCCGAAATGAGGAGATTCACATTATGGATTATATCTATAATTTGTGTTTCTAGTTGTGAAAACCTCTCCTTTACAAGATTAGGATGGTTATCCACAAATTCATTGGCCATAACTAGGGTTTTATAAATTTTGGCTTAGATGATCAAAATGCCCTAAAAATGTCCACAATACCAAAAAAAAAACATGCTCTAATACCAAGATGATTCTTAAAATTTTTGTGGATATTCCACTCGACAATTCCTCACAAAAAATATGATAAAACTATATTTAAAAATACGAAATCTACACTATTAGGGTTTTATTTCTCTTTATATTTATGGATCTGTAGATTATTGCTAATTGTGTATACATGCTTTTTTAAAATTATGTATAAAATAGAGAGCAACGAAATAAAAAAAATCACAAGCCATGATTTAACACAAGATATAACTTGGGATATCCTATTGGGAGAAAAACTAGTTGGAAGGTGAGGCTTCGACTCTGCTTTATTTTTCTAAATAAAAAAATGGATGCGAGTACCAAGAAGTAAGGCATGTGGCCTGTGGGATACTATAATTCACACATCCTCTATGTGTGCTCTCTCCCTATCCCTCTCGGCTATTTTGCTCAAGTCTATGAAACAAATGCACTTGAAAAGAATTGGACCCCTTTTCCTCCTGGTGGCCAAGTTATAACAGAGCCTGATAACCTACTAGTGGTTAGATTTGACTCACTCAACTCTTAATCAAAGTTATAAAATGGAATCTTCTAGAGTTTTCTTCATCATAATCAAGTGGCTTGCACCTTTTCCATGAATAATGGGGGCTCATGTGGTATCCTCTCGAATTATCGTGGTGCAAATAGGAAGGTCAACTTCCAAGTGACATAACTTTTGCGTACAAATTTTAATTGAGATAATTCTTGCACCGTTGGATATTTCTTTGTGTGTTGAATATGAAAAAGAGTTGCAATACTAAAGCGCTAAAGTAGTAAAGTTCATCCCCAAAAATATCATTTGATGCCTCAAAATGCTCCCAGTAGGTTTCAGACCCCAATTTTCCAAACTAGGTCTCGTGGGTAAAAATGTTTCTATGAGTTGATTCCTCTAATTTTTCCACTCTAAAAGCATCGAGATGGATAAAAAAATATAATGATCCAATTCATATCATGAACGAATATTGCTTCAAACCTTATTTTTTTGTAGGGGATCATGCATTTCTTCACCTTTAACTTTATAAACAAAGATCACTCAAGACAAAAAATCTTAGAAATTAGCACCTAGGTTCTATGGACCCTATGGGGTCATCCATCGCAGTGGAATCTTAGCCTACAAACTAGGTCATCTAGCCCACTCTAAGATTTGTCTAGTATTTCATGTGTTGTGTCTAAAAAAGGTAGTAGGAATAAAGTTCAAAGTTCAAACTAACTTACATGAACTTGATGAAGAAGGCTCTATTTAGCTTTAGTGAGAAGCATTATTAGATACCAAAAAACATTGATTGCACTAATGCATGATCACTGAAGTAATGATCTAGTGGCAAGACATGCCACTTGAAGATGCCGCATGGGAATCAACCATGATCTTGTAGTGATTTCCTCATTTTTAGCCTTGAGGGAAATGTTATGTTCAAAGGAGGAGGGCATGTTAGGGTCCTACCCTAACCTACCTACTTTAGGTTTCTTAGGAATTAGTAAATGTTGTATGTGGCCATCTTATTTGATTAAAGATCCATTCGATAAATATTAGATATTTATTTGATGTAAAAGGATCCACTTTATAAGGCCCATTAGGTACCCATCACTGAAAGGACCATAAGTAGTTGTGGTTTTTGTGATGGAAAATTTATTTAAATAGATAGAAGGTTATGAAAAGTTTGTCTAGCGTTGCATATTTGGAGCTCTACTTAGTGAAATGTCACCCCACCTTAAGGGGCAATTAAACATTTTATTTTTCTTCACATTATCGATATATGAGGGTATTTTTACATATTTCATCTTATTGTCTCTTGTTTATGGTAAAATTTCAATAATTATACTCGATTGTGTTTAAATTTTCAAGGGTTAAAGAACATTACAAATTACCCTTTGCATTGACCTTGTTAAACAACATCTTTAAAATATGGCAACCCATCTAGGCATTCCAAATAATTTATTACCTCCTTTGTTTAGCCTTACTCTTCTTCTATTATAGACTCTTCTTTGGAATCCTTATCTCTTAGGCAATTCAATGCCCCTTTAATTGGAAAGAACTAAGGAATAGACTTTGATGAAGCACGAGGAAAAGAATGGAAAAAAGCATTGGCTTGAAATGGTCTAGAAGAAGCCACAATATCATTTTTTCTCTTTTTTCTATGCTTAATATCTATTTTAGAGTTATATGTTTGGGCATTCTCTAACAAGTATACATTTTGGAGTTTTTAGCTAGAATCTCACAATGTTTTTTGGTCAAACCTTGATATTTGTTGTTTCAAATAAGTTTTTGTTTGCATATATAGATTCAACACCCTGAAAAACCCTTGGGACACTTGGATTATGGAGAATTCACAACACAAACTTGTGATTCCAACAAATCTGTGCCATATTTTGGGCAAGTTAGACAACAAAATATATGAGAAAACTTTCGAAAACTTATAACACATATACTACGACATATGTTTGTTACAAAAATTTATTCAACAATATACTTTGATAATTTATAACATTTTTTTAAATCATAAAATTATAAACAAAATTATGAACAACTCCCTTCACTCAAATATTTTTAAATGCAAAATAAAGAATAATTATTTACTTAAAAATTTCACAACATTTTTTTATAATATAAAATGTTAATGAAGGAAAAAAGCCCTTACTCCTCACCATCGAAACCTCTAGCACTAATTAATTTCAACTCTCTCAAAAACCCCCTTTTTTTTGGGTGATATTGTTAGTTCAAATCTCAACGAGCCTTGTGTGCTATATATAAGACAACATAGAAATTATAATAACAACCTATAAAATTGCTCCAATATCACATGAGTATAATCCCAATCCCACCTTAAGTGTGAAAATCGCCGCAACTAAGAAAAATAAGAAATAACTTTGAAAAATAAAACATAAAGTCCAAAATGCAATGGAGCCCAATCGTCATTAAAGACCATTAAAAAATTAATTAATACATTAATGGTGGGCATATTGTCAAGGACGTAATTACAAACCCTCTTAAAGAAAAGAGAGAGATTCTCCCCAATGCTATTAGAGCCGTTAACCTATGCAGTGCCATAAACTCGCTTCAAACTCTCATAAATTGACGTGAGATATTATCTAAAATGCAATTGGAACCCTTTCTTTATGAAGGAAACCCCATTAAACGATTATTTAATGCGGTCCCAGTTCAGATGTATGTGACATAAAATTATTGAGAAGTAGTAATTGAAACTGGTATGATAATAAAAATAATACTAAGAATGGTTAAAAAGTTCTTAAATTCTAATTAATATAAAATAAAATTATAGTTTGTAATTTTTAAAATAAATTTTTATATTGATTTGAAAATTCCAACTAAACTTATATTGTAATTGTGAATTAAAATTAATATAATAATAAGATAATAGGATAACTATACACGCGAGTGTATGTTGGAATAGTCGGGGTGGTCGGTTTACACGCCCCCCGCCGGTATCGAGTCCTGCGGAGGCTGCGCCAGCAACATATTTGGGCCATGGCCATATGTACTATGTACAGTTGTATTATGACATATATAGCTTCTTCAGCGGAGCTCTGCCCCCCATGAAAAAAAAAAGAAGATAGCTATATTTAAACTTATATTGTAATTGAGAATTAAAATTAATATAATAATAAGATAATATGATAACTACATATTTAAAGTGGAAAATTATAATAAAAAAATAATATAATTATTTTATTAGTAAATATTTTAGAAAAACAATTAAAAATTTAAGTTAAAATGGAAATTATTTTAAATTATATATAATTTAAATTGTTGAGAGAAATGATTTTTATTCTTTTTACTAGTATTCAATCTAAAGAAAAAAGATAATATGATTATTATAATAACACGATAATATAATGACTATTAATATAATTATTATAATAACAAGATAATATGATCACTACACATTTTATAAAAAAAAATTAATTTAATTATTTTACTAGTACATATTTTAAAAAGAGAATTAAATAACAAAGTAAAAATGAAAATTATTTTAGATTATAAATAGTTTAAATTGTTGAGAGGAATGCTTTTTATTTTCCTTGCTCATATTCAATAAGGAAACAAGTTAAAATAAACATATGTTAGATATAGTTTAAGTGGTAGGGAAGAATGATGGTTACCTTCTCAACCAATGCAATTCTAAGTATATGCACAATAATGGTTCGATGGACATTTATGAGCTATGTACCTAGTGGTCATTAATTACTAGTTGACTAGGTGTTATTTTGTCTTTTATGTCTTATTCTAATCCATCTTCCTTTTTTCTTTCTAGAAAAAAATCACAAGTTCTATTTCATTATAAAATGGAAATCACATTTTTCAAGTTTCCCAGCACCATAAAAATAAAAGCAAGTACAAATGCATATTATTATTACAAGTGCATGCGAGATTTATAAGGGGTACATCATGCATCTATAAGATTAAAATTACATAATTAATGTACATGCCATTTTTCCCCTTTAAAAAATAATACTTAGTCTTTCCCTTTCACCTCTTTTTATTTTTTTGCTTCTTGTCACCCTATTGAAGAAACAGACTCAATAACAAACTATGAGTTAAAATGTGGGAGATTGAGACCCTTAGAATGGGCCAATTCCTTATCTTAATCAGGGGTATCCGTTTCTTTGTTTCCACTTAAAGGGTCTTTAGTGATGACAACATCCCTCCACACGGGAAGCCTTGTATCCATTCCTTTAATTGTATTCCCTCTAAAAATAATGGATTGCATAATCGACACATTTGATTAGTAATTTACCTTATTATGATCAATGCCAATACTTTATTGTTGATTTATTCATTTTGATCAATGTCATTAATCGAATTGGATTCCTTAAAAAAAATTCGATCTCTTTAGTTTTGATTTGGTCTACTTTTCCTAGAAGGATGAACTCCCCTTGTATCCATTTCTTTAATTGTATCCCCTCTAAAAATAATCGATTGCCTAATCGACACATTTGATTAGTAATTTACTTTATTATGATCAATGCCAATAGTTTATTATTGAAAAATCCATTTTGATTAATGTCATTAATCGAATTGGATTCCTTCAAAAAAATTCAATCTCTTTAGTTTTGATATGGTCTACTTTTCCTAGAAGGATGAACTCATGACCGTGGACAAGTAGCTAGTAAATGTTCTAGAATATGACATATCCCACACTTGAATGTTATCTTCTCATAATCCAAAGATCAATCCATTTACTTGTCTTAGTATACATTTAGGAGGGTAGGGTAGATTTATTTAGTGATTTACCTCATTATAAACAATGTCAATATTTGCTAGTTGATTCACCTCAATTTAATCAATGCCAATATTCAAATTTGATTACTTAAAAAAAAAACTATTTTTTTAGTTTTGATTTAGTCTTCTTCTTTCGGGAAGATGAAATCAAACATGAAAATGGTGTATCTTACTTTTTAATGAAATATTCTCATAATCTCATAATCCAAAGTTTATATCATTTACTTGTCTTAATAAACATTTATGAGAATTCTACTTATAATTAGTACATGTCTAAGTGATTACTAAATGTAGATTTATTAGTGCTTTAGTGGACATTCATGGATTTATCTAATATATTAAACAAATGATTTAGTTATTAATGTTGATTAAAGGATGAGATAGAGTTAATCAAATTCAACTTGGTTTTAGGTGTCTATTTGTATTTTATGACTTATTACATGTAACGTTGCTTATTTTAGCGAACATTTAAGAAGGCTTCCTCTATAACTACTGCATGATTTAGTGGTCATAATTGTACAATAGTGCTTTAGTGGACATTTATGAATTATAAGACACTATTTAAAATTGGACATAGTATATTATCCATATTACCATGAATGTAATACAACTCTACACTTACCAAATTTGACTGTGTTAGAGGTTTATTATTTGTCTTTAATGATTTATTGTATGCCATCTTTTTTATTATGAGGACATTTATGAGGGTTCCTTTTATCACTTCTATGTGTTTTAGTGGTCATTAAGTGTTTGTAGATTAGTATTTTAGTGGATACTTACAAATACTTTAGTTTGTTGATTAAAAATTGGATTATTTTTTATGAGTTAAAAATTAGATCTTCTTTGTGTGTTTCTACAACAATCAATGTTATTAAATTTAACTTTGTATCAAGGCTTTAATTTTCTTTTAGTTTAACTTAATGTTAGCTATAAGTAATTTGAGATTTCCCAAATTTTTACTTTTTATATTTTATTGTATTTTTTTCCAACTAGATTGTGTTTAGGTTGAGTTAGTTTTAATGTTGGATGAAAATGGTTTAATCACTAGGTTTAATGTGTCATTATGTATTGAGTATCTCCCCTAATAATTCTACCCTTCATTCTTCTTATGAAATTTGAATAAGTAATATCATATACACTAAAACTTTATTTATCTCTCAATATTTATTAAGATTTGTTTTATAAACATCATATATTTTAATGATTATTAATTATCATATTTTATATTTAGTGGTTATTAATTATAAATAAGTTATTTGTAACTATATATATTAATAAATTAAATTTAAAAAATATATAAGTTTTGTTACATTAGTAGATTGGGCAATTGGGCTAGGGTGGTATTTGTTTGACACATGGTTATTGCTATTATTATCACTATAACTTTCACCTTCACACATACCAAAGAAGCTAGTCACAATTTACATGAGACTAATCAAGGTTTGAGTTATAAAGCAATTGTCTAACTAAGTCACAATTTCGATCAAAAAAATAATGGAAATTCTAGTAAGATTTTGAGAAAATCCCAATTTTTGGAAAATTTTGAATACAAATGTTAAAGGATTTTGGATGCCATGGGGTTTTGGATGGTGTTGAACAGGAAAATTAGATTTCTTAAAAAAAATTTAGTAAGAATTTTGAGTCCAAATTAAATTATAACATTGTAAGACAACCAATAAATTAGAAATGTTGTATTAACAAATTAAAAATATATATATATATATATATAATTAAATATTCTTTCCCAAATAATGTAAATTAAGATTAAGATAATCTTAGTTATGTTTTAACCAGTATTAATAAATATAGATATATACTTTAAAAATAAAATAAAATATAAAAAATTAATTAAATATTCTCTTCTAAATAATATAAATTTATTATTTATATCTTGACTTTATTTATTATTTTTTATGAGATTTAAGATTAAGATAATGTTAGTTATGTTTTAACCCGCATTAAAAAATACAAATATATACCTTAATTGTTATATGGATTTCAAACTTTGAACTTGTCAATAAGAAAGGACATTGATGAGCTCAGGTAGTGCCCTAGAGGAGGTGAATGAGCTAGCCTGTCAAAGAATGGATGTGTATGTGATGGTCACATCTGTCACTTTTTTTTGATATAGAATACCTATCCAACCGCCAAATATCCCATGGCGTAGCATAGCTCTGACTGTATTTGCTAAAGGGTGTTATAATCCGTGAGAAAACCTAAGATACACAGAAGAAAGGAACGGAGGATTTGAAACTCCGTTTCCGTGCAAATTTACGTTTGACTGTCGTATTTAAACACTGGAAAAGGCTCCGGGCGAAGGACCGTTGGATTGGTTTGAACCTAGATACATATATTTGATTTTTTAAAATGATCTGACAGCCGTGGCCTTTATTCAGTGTACCGAAACGTATGCCCGGGTGAGAGGCAGGCGGTACGCGTGCATGAGTGGTGGCCGTCGATGGCCTGAAAAAAATCTCACTGAGTGGTCAAAGTAACTACGAAAGAGTCTAGGGTAGAGTAGTCAGGTTCACCGTGCAGGCAGCTGAGCTAGGTCGGTCACAGCATAAAAATATATATAGCATAGCTGGTAGCATATTATGCAGTCTAACTACACACCAACAACAAACAAGTACTGACTGCCCTTTGAAATTACATGACTAGATGAGATAAGATGGGTGGGTTTGGGTTTCACTTACGAGGCGCAGCCATATATCATCGCTCAGGGTGTGTAATTGTACTATAGTTTTTTTTATTCACAAGATCTCCTCTACCTCTGCCCTATCTTCTATATCTTCGGATAATGTAGTGTACCCTCCCTCATCTTATACATTATCCGCTGTGGACGCACACTAGGGCACGGCGTTATTTGGTTTGCACCTTGCAAAAGACAACATCAACATCGCTCAGGGGTTAGGGTTGGAATTTGAAAATAGACTAGTTACTTAAATTTGACAGTTTTCACAATATTTTCATATTTCTCTTATACATTTTCAGATCTTAATTATTCTAGTATTTTTTTTAACTGTTTTTGACGAACAAATCACCCATTAATAAACAATTTTATTCCATCCCTAATTGGGTTACATTAATAAGGGAGAGGGTCGTTGAATGGACTAGCGGCGTTAGTGGAGATGATTGAAGGTTAATGAACGGTGGAGTGGTGGAGGGATTAAAAAATTGATTGATAGAAGGGCAAGGACTGAGACGTCCTGTCTTGTCCTCAGTGATGTGGCGTTAAATGGTCTTGTCCACCGTAATGGGTGCGCCTGGTCCATCTCCTTTTTACACTTCTATAAATAAATTCACATGGAACATCAATCCCAATAATTCCGCTAGGAGATAGATAGAAGAAGACCCAAGCAGCTTCACATCTTGTTGCTGCTGATGCTGCTGCTGCCATAATTTATTGAGCAAGGAAAGAACAGTTTAGTGTTTTTTTTGCAGAAGATGAAGGGATAAGGCGATAACACATATTGCAATCAGTGGGATATCATCATCTGGTGTGTTCAATTCGCATCGATTGGGTTGCGGGTTCGAATCTCCTCGGCATTTGTTTTTTCGTGGATCATGGGTTTTCTTGTTCTTGGTGTTGGGTTTAGAGCTTCTGCGCACGAGTTTCATCTGCTTGAATAATTTTCCTTTTCCTTCCTATTTGGGAGATTCTTCTCATTGTTCCATGGTTTTGAGTCATCCATATCTATGTGTTTTTGTCGCCAATGATTAGAAAGCTGTGAAGTTCGAAGCCCGAGGGGTGGACTAGTATCGAATTTGTGTGTTTTGGGATCTCAGTCAGTCAGCCACATATTGGACCTGCTCCTTTTTCCGGGCCATCGATTTCAGAATAATATATCCAACAACAACAATCTCAAGTGTCGGTGCTGGCCAAAATCTAGTTTTGAAAAGCAGCAGAAGCCCTCGTCGGCAAGAGTTTCGAACATCTGACTGGTTAGGAATGAAACACATGAATAATTGGCTTGCATTCTCGTTGTCTCCTCATCTAGCGATTGATGTAGGAAACACTACACAGGCACAGGCACATGCGCAGGCATCCTCAAACGCAACTTGCTATTCTGTGAATAATAATAACGAAGTGCCTCAATCCACCATGGGTTATCAGACTTCAGCCGAGTGTTATGGAATCAATACTGCAAATGGGCATTTCTCATCTCAGATGTCCGAGCTACCCTTGAGGTCAGACGGTTCATTATGTATAATGGAGGCCTTGGGTCGTTCACAAAGTGCTAGTAAGTTCGCTTTCAATATCTATATATTCAGTGAATTTTGCTCGTCAATGGAGTAGATTAATATACTCGTTGCTCTTCTTAGCAATACTGAAATTTGTTATGCATATGGTATATTTAGACTAACAATGCTGAAATTTGTTATGCATATGGTATATTTAGACTAACAATAAGTTGCACTTAGCTTGTGTCCATGGTGTAGTGGATAGATGGCAATCCTGTGGGCTTGTCACTTCTATATGGCAAGTCATTAGTTCAATTCCTCCTCACCTTATTCAGATGTTATTCTGATAACCATCTTATAGCTTCCAATGCTACACTTACCCAAAGTTTACACTCAGCTTGTGATGTTCTAAAATTGCATCTATCACTCTAAAATCTTGGCATCCATATTTCTAATTTGATAACTCTTTAAATTGCAACTTTGACTGTAAAATCTCAAATCTCTTGCTAATTTTTTGATGTGTTGATGTTTTTCTCTCCATTGAAATTGACAGTACTTTGGCTTGCTATTTCTCTAGATTGGCACCTAAAACATCTTGAAGCTCCGAGAACTTTGCAAGGCGATGGTTCAGGACTTCAGTCCTCACAACAGCTACTGAATAGGGAATTGCCTAGGTTTTCTCGAAATAATGGTACCGACCATCATATGCCCCGCAGTTCTCAATATGATACCAATATGGCGCCTCAGAATGGTTCTGAGCGAGAGGGGCCCAAGCTGGAAGATTTTCTGGGCGGTGCATCTTTAGGGAACCAGTACTCCACCAACCATGAAGCCCACTCACAGGCAGGTCTCGATGGTATGTACTATGCCGGGGCTGGATTCCATAGAGAGCACAATAACGAGAAAATAAATGTGAACCTGCCATTCATGCAATGCAGGCAGAGGGAGGTCCCTAGCCCTTGGATCGATTCTCAATCTTATGAAGCCCAACCGAGGTCTCTGCAGATGCAGCAGGAGCACCATGATCTTTGCGAGTTTGTCCAAGAGTCCCAACAGATGCCTTTTCAGGTTCAGCTTGACCCAAATTCTAATGATACTATGTTTGCGGATTGTAGCCTTCAGCTTCCGCCGGGGTCGGGAATGGTGGGCTTATCGGCACTCAAGACGTGGTTGAGACAGAACCCATCTAATGCGGATCATCATAAGGTTGTTCCTTCGGGGTCTGGCAGTCCGGGGAAATCGAACCTGGGTGGTGGATTGGGGGATTTTCAGTCTCTTACACTTTCAATGAGCCCGGGGTCTCAGAACAGCTCGGCTATTATTTCTCAGCCAACCATCATCGATCAGTGTACTCCGGTTGAAACCAAAAAGAGAGGCGCAGGAAAAGCGGGCACCAGGGAACCCGTTCCTCGCAAGTCAATTGACACTTTCGGCCAACGGACTTCTCAGTACCGCGGTGTGACTAGGTAGGTTTATCGTAGCTGCTGTTCGATGTTATTCTTCAAATTGCTTTTAAAGCTCTAAAATGTTTTCCAACATTGGTTAAGGGTTGGTGAGACTGGTGGAAGACGGGTGGTGGAGTATTGGTAGTAATGATAATGGTTTGAAAGTTTACTAATAGTTTGAAAGTTTACTAATAGTTTGAAAGTTACTCATATTTATAGCTGATTTATAATCAACTGAAAACCTAAACAATGGTTTGCCTGTTTACTCATACCCACATATTTTTTGTAACCTAAAACCTCAACCATGCCTATGCCAATGAAGCAGCTACCCAAAAGCTATGCCTCTTTCAAATACAATGATAGATTGGTTACAATTGAATGGACTTTTGATGAAGCACTTGTTGATATGCAGGCATCGCTGGACGGGACGTTATGAAGCGCACTTGTGGGACAACAGTTGCAGAAAGGAAGGGCAAACTCGCAAAGGGAGACAAGGTATTTTTATATGTTATCTTTAGTTCTATGTGCTTCAGATATTCTGCTACTGAGAATAATTCCATCTATAGAACATTTGTTGTCGTTGCGATTCTACTGTATAATTCGTCTCTTGTCTGTGGTGTTTCTGCTTCATTATGAATGGTGGCGCGCTTACTTTCGGCCTGCAGTTTATTTGGGTATGTTTCCTGCTTATGAAAATCTATTTATTCAACAGGAAAACGAAGTTGGTTTTGGGTTCTGCTTGGATTATAAATTAATTGGAGCAATTTATTTGTCTCTGGACTTCAGGAGGTTATGACAAAGAAGAAAAAGCAGCAAGGGCATATGATTTGGCAGCTCTTAAGTATTGGGGACCATCAACACACATCAACTTTCCGGTATAGTCAGCATGCCATGTTGAATTTGTCTGTAAATTTAATGCAGATTTTAGGTATTTTAACCATGAAACTACTGGCATACATAATTATCAGGATGTCGTCAAGCAAGCTTGTCAGCTTGGAGTCGTAAGCCTTGGTTATGAAGTGATCAATAGCATTCCCAAATTTCAACATCGTCAAAACTTAAAGTCATAACATAAAATAAGCCTTGGTTATGTAGTGATCAACAACATTCCAAAATTTCGAGATCTTCAAAACATAACTTAGCCATTACATAAAATTCCTGATCATTGAATAGAATGAAATGTATGACATATGGGAGTATGAATTTCAACATCATCATCAGATATAAAGACATAACATCATAAAATTCGCGATGAAAGAATATATGATACATGGGATTATATGAAAAAATTAAGTAGATGTTTACATGTAAAGATCTTAAAGATGTCTTACGTTGAAATGCAGTATTTGTTAGTGTTCTAAATTATATCGAATGGGTTGGTTTATTTGTCTTTGTCTCTAAACCAACTAGGTGTATAAGCTACTTTATGTTCAAGTGAGTGTGTTTGTATTAGTTGTTTTTATATGGGACAATGTTGTATCACAGATAACCTTCTCATTCACAAGAAAGAATATAAATGGTCTTAACCTGAAATAATCTGACCTTATGTTTTATGTTTTGTAGCTGGAAACATATGAGAAAGAAATTGAGGAAATGAAAAACATGACCAGGCAAGAGTATGTGGCAAATTTAAGGAGGTAAGAGGAACTTGCATTGTTCAGGCATTTTTTTGGGCTTTTAGAACTGATTAATGTCTATTGGACCAACTTAGAAAAAAATTGAAGGTTAAAAAATGATCATGGCTATCATATGCAGGAAAAGCAGTGGTTTCTCTCGAGGGGCTTCTGTGTACCGTGGTGTTACAAGGTATGTGTAATGGGGTAATTGCTGTTATACTTTATTAAAACTAGAGATCAAGGGGCTTCAATATGCTTGATGAAATGTAATGTGGACTAGACTGATTTTGATGTGGTTCAAGTGGAGCAGGCATCATCAGCATGGGAGGTGGCAAGCACGCATTGGGAGGGTAGCGGGCAACAAGGATCTATACCTTGGGACATTCAGTAAGTCGATGTGATAAAACAAATGTCATTCATGGCATTAAGGTCTCTGAGAAATATATATGATGTATGTAGGGCTTTAGTTATGTTTTTGGGTATGAGGATTGTATATGAGATGGTTGGTTTATTTAATAGTTGGTGTTGAATTTGAATCAGGTACCCAGGAGGAGGCTGCAGAGGCCTATGATATTGCAGCCATCAAATTCCGAGGAATTAGTGCAGTGACAAATTTTGATATCAGCAAATATGATGTCCAACGGATATGTTCTAGTAGCACATTGATTGCTGGAGATTTAGCCAAGCGCAACAAAGAAATTGAACAATCCAGCGAGCCCAGTGGGGACAGCCCACTTCAGATCGAAGCAGCAGCCCCTCTCCAGATCGAAGCAGCTCATAATTCTCAGTCCAGGTCTCACAATGACAACGCCAAGGATGGGAACAATAGCACTAGTAACGATAGTCATCATAATAATAATGTTGTTGGGTCTATGAGTGATAAAATTGCTCAAGATTGGCAGCTTATGGATTCCAATTCCGAGCAAGACCAACACAAGGTGTTCAATAATTGGGTGGTGGAGAACGAGGATCGAAAGCCAGACCAATCGTTTATTGAATCACTTCAGTTGGGACCCCATTCTCATTCTGCAGTTCTCCATGATTTGATTGGGTTGGATTCATCTACAGCAGCAGATTCTGATCAGTCCAATAACGAGGAAACTAGTCGTTTGCTCACTGATATCTCTGGTGGTAACAATTCTCTTCTCACAATGAGCAATGCATCTAATACAGGCCCTGTGGAGAGCCCTGTAAATTCTGCTAGCGAGAATGAAGAGGCCCACCATCGCAAAATCCCGGTCTATGACAATATGATGCCAGCAGGAGAATTCCCCCAAGCCTTGTTCTTCTCATCCCCGCAGCAAGCTTCGAAGCTCGTGAAATATGAGAATGGCAGTACCACTCTCAGTCCATGGATGATTCCACCAAATACAGTACCACCACTACAATCAAGGCCCAATCTCTCTGTGGGGCATTTGCCCATGTTTGCATTATGGAATGAATGAATGTGATTTGGCTGTAAAATACTAGCGGAAGTAATTATCTCTGTGGAGATTGATGCACCTGAGTGATGTGTATAACCTGAAAAAATCAATTTTGCATTCATCTCATTTTGAATATCGCAGAGTAACAACAGCGAGCTGGATCGATATGTGCAGCTCGTTGAATTTTGTCAGTGTTCTGAGATTTACCAATTTCAGGGTTACTGGAAAACCTAGATGGTCTCCAGCCACTATGTTATTCAAGTCGGAAACTTCCAATAATCAGATCCTGGGGTTCTCGATTATGGGGTTAGTATCTCTCGAAAGCTTCGCGATTTGATTGATTGCATATTCCAGAAGTTTGAGGCAAAAGAAAATATTGAAAACCTTTTGTATACTGTGATCTCAAATGATATAGAAAAGTGTTTTACTTGTTTTACAGGAAATCGGACCTTTATCTTCTTATTGTGTCAATGCTCTATTGCAGTAACAAGCACTGTTGTTTAAATACAGTTTTACTGCTAAAAGCCCCACTTCACTTGAATTATCAAATGAATACTTTATATTTTGATCTTCTGGCAACCTTTACAAAATAATTCGGAATAATATAAAATATTTGTACACAGTACATCTGAACAGTGTGTGGGAAAAAAATTAAAATAGAACACGTATGGAGGCAAAATTCATCGAATTCTAATTCAAAAAATTTGTACACAATACGTCTGAACAGTGAAAAAATTTAAAATAGAGCACGTTTGGAGGGAAAAACCATAGATTTATAACTTGTCTTAATATAGTTGATGAAAAATAATAATATTTACTCCCAAAATCAGATACTGGATAGCAGCCACCTTAAACAAAATATTTATTAAAAGTTAAATCCCACCCAATTTTAAAAATGGGTTGAAGTGATTTTGTACTATGACACAGTTTGAGTATTAAAAACCAAACTTCACTAATTAACATAGGGAATCAAATAATTGTAATTTCTATGCTATGGTTGATTGGAAGTCAGTTGTTTGTTAATACTGGGATGATATGGTTGATCTGAAACCAGTTGTTTATCAATAAAATGAAAAGATCTTATTTAAAGTTAAATGTCATTAATATTTTGCATAAAAACCTTCGAGTAGAAACCTTGTAATTTCATGCACATTAAAACCAGCAATTTCATTCATTAATATAGGAAATCAAATTTTGTTCTTGTTATAAATTTATAATGCGGCTGATCTAAAATCGAGTATTTAATATAAAAATCAAGAATTTTTAATAGAAACGTCAAGAGTTTTTATGAAAATTTTAAAACCCCAACTATAATTTTGCATAAATACTTAAACTGGATTGTCTAGTTTACATACACTTTGTAGGGTATGGACGATTGAATTCAAGGAATATTAATTTCTATGATATGAGCTGATCGAAAATCAGTGTTTACTAGTACAATCAAAAGTTAAATGTGAAAAAATGAAAATGCATTAAAATTCCGATTTATATTTTTTGCATAATAAAAACCCAACTAGATTCATGGAAGCCCACTTGCTCTAAGGTTGAAAATTAAATAATTCTAAAGGTTCAAAGGTCAATATTAAAATATCGACTTCAAAAAGGTAGAAACTGTAGTTTCGTACCGTTGCACTATTAAAAGCCAATTCAGCAAAACAATATTGAAAATTAACTAGTGAAATCAGATCTTGAAGGGCATCCATTTAATGCAGCAAAAGTTTTTATTAAAGCCAACCACGTACACTTTTTGCATGAAGATGAAGATTTTAATCGGTAGAGAGAATGGAGAAAAGCTGCGTGTTTTATGAAAACCAAAAGGAAGAGACCTCTCATTTCTTTTTTATTTAAATAAAAAACTTAAATATCGATTTAGAGATATCTCATTTCTTTTTAATTTAAATAAAATACTTAAAAATCGATTTAGAGACTTCTCATTTCGTTTGAATTTGAGAAAAAATCTTGAAAATCTATCTTTTGTTTTGGTCATTGGAGATGGCAATCAATATTTCGAAGTCCTATTTAGTCATAAACACTGGGGTAATATATATCACAGTTAGATTGAAATAAGTATATTATTCAGAGATGAGCATATATTACCTTGCTTATGAATGGCTAGATAACCTGGTAAATAAACCTAGTCATTGGAAATTCCTTGGATCGATTAAGAAACTTTGAAGTTTGTATACAATTATAAATTGGAAAATGAGTAACAAAATTTTCAATTTCATTTAAAATAGATTTTCTTTTTCATGTTCATTGGAGGAATTCCGTAGTCAAGGATCTCTTTATTCCTAGATACACTGCAACCGAATTTTTTAAAACAAGCCGAGACAATTAAGTCATTATAAAAGCCAATATTTGCACTTTGTCCAGGGTCTTGGAGTCTTGTTTGTTTGTGAGGGAGTGAAAAAGCTATAATGGTCTCCATTGCTGGAGAATCAGTGGCCAGCAGGAAAATAGCAGGCAAGGGGCAGGTGTAGGTATGGGTGTTGGATGTCGAGAGGTGTTGTGGACAATGGCTGCATACCCACGTACAGATGGTACTTACTAGTATACATAATGGTGTTGCTCAGATCCTTTGTACTTTATAAGTATGGAGCTGTGAGGCTTAGGTGTAGCTACTGGCCAAGGCAAATCTAGTCTCTCAAACCCATTGGGAACTGTGCCAAATGTTAGATTCGTTCATGACTGTTTGACAGATTCTTTCTATGGAAGCCTGAGGCAAGTGGGACGTAAAATTCACCTGCGGTCATATGGAGTATATAAGCAGCAGAACAACAGGCCCATGCAGGGGCAGAAAAAGTCAAGAGAGGACGGCCCAGACACATTACTGCCAACCGGCCCGCTGCCATTCTCGCTTTTGGCAGGCAAAGCAGCACTGACCCGTTTAGGGAACTCTACTGACGTGACGGTCACATGGTCGCAAAACCTCCTCAACGGCGTTAATTCTTTGTCTTCCACAGACCCTCATGCTGCCTGCCACACGTCCTTCTGCTGTCTCTGAATTCTCTTTATTTTTTTGCCTTGAAAGTTGCGCTCCAAGTTGCTGCAGCGGCTCCTTCCACGTATGAATATGCATAATTCATGGACATTCCCTTTCCAGGCTTTGAATCATTCAAGGGAATAAGCTTTCAAGGTTGGAAGCAGACAAGATATTTGCCACCAGGGAGTGTGTATGCATTCATATGATATGTCTTTTCCCCTTAGATTGCTTCCCTTTGCATGCTTTCTGTTATTGGGAACCGTGGCGACGCACCAGTGATTCTCTCGCTTCCCAAGATTCTCACACTAGGTATGTCACGGAAATCGCCGCTTCTGCTGCACTCCTGCACCACTCTGGCGGACATGATTTAAGAAGTGTAATAATAAACTTTCAATTCGAAAAAAATCATCATTCATGAGTTCGAAATTTTGATTTTAATGACCTGGCTCGACTGACTTAGGTCACACTAACGTCTCAGAATTAGCAAAACCCTGCAACTATGATAATGTCTTATAATTCATATAAAAAGTGAAAATTTACTATTAATCTTCAAACCCTAAACTATACAGACCATCCATTATCAACCAAGAAACCGAATTACTCGAATTCCTGTAGTGTCATAATGTAGACGGGGAGATTATTCTTTTTACCATGAACATCCATGGCAGAAAATCTCGATAGAATGAAATTAAAGAGATAAAATCAAATATAGCCAAGAAAACATGGTCATGGAGATAACTGAACTATTTTACTAAAATTATTAATAGTCAGGTTCATGGTTTATAGTGATTTGAGACACTCCAGTAGGTTAAGTTATCTGTTCAATTTCCTATTAAATTGTTATTTTTGAATATGAGCATATTGTAGGTTTATTATTGTTAAATTTTTTTTGAATATGAGCATATTGTAGGTTTATTATTGTTAAATTTACAAAGAAAAATTAAATATAGGAAATTTCAAAAATGTTTTTTAGAATTTTTATTCATATATAAATCTTAGTGGATGAAATTTAAGAGTTTCCAAACTATTTCTCACTTCCATTTTTATCATGGCATTGCAAATTCTTAACATTATAAATGGGCACATAAGTTTTTTGATCACTGTTCACATTTAGAAGCCATTTAATTTATATGGTTGTGCTAGTTTAAAAAAAAATCATATTGTTTGTAAGCAACACCTTGGACACTATTGTTTTGAAGCTCTAGCACAAATTTCTACTTGAATTTTAGTTAGGTGTGTTTATTTTGGAATAAGGCTTCCAAAAATTTCAATGCCTTTAGGTGTGTTTATTTTGGAATAAGGCTTCCAAAAATTTCAATGCCTTTACTTTGAAACTTTAATTTATTAATCAAAGTAGATGGTAGGAATTTAACCTCCATACAATATTCTAGAATATGTTTAGTAATAGTCATATACCAAAGATTAAGATTGATCTCAAAAGTAATTATTCTCTTTATTTAATTTTAATTAAATAAATTAATTAAAAAAATGTCAAATAAACAAGCTCCATATGAAATGAATTATGATCTTTTGACTGTGATATTAATAAGCCATGGTACTCTTATAAAGTCTATTTATAGGTTAATAAATTTCATAGGCTTTGCTACTTATTAGCTAGATGGTAGATTTAACTTCAGCCGAATATTCTAGAATATTCACTAATCAAAGGTTAAGATTTATCTAAAAAATTATTATACCCTTTATGCACTTTTGATTAAATTGATTAATTAAAAGAAATATCATATTAACATGACTTATGGTTTTTTGGGCATGTGGTATTAGGAAGCCATGGCATTGGCCAATAATATTGTATCAAAGCCAATTTACAAGTTAAGAATCTTAGTGGGATAAATCTCCATGGTTAGAAATATTATTACATGTATATATTTTTAATAATATATTAATTCTTTTTATAATTAATAGTAATAATCTAAAATAAAATTATAATTTCGTTATTATTATTATTATTTTTATTTTTTAATAATTCCATGTAAATGTTTTGATGCCTATTAATATTTTTTATAATCAATTTTTATTTATTTATGTTTAATCTATAAATTAAAATATATATATATATTTTATTTTATATTATACTTAATTAATATTTGAAAAAGAGACCCAGAGACATTTTAATTAGTGATCCAAGTAATGTGAAATCCGTACAAATTGAAAGACTACTAATAGTTAGGTGTCAAGTAAGTGTACTAGTAGTTAACTATCAAGTAAGCACACACAAAAAAAAATAAATTTGTTTCTTTTAATTATATAAAAAATTAATATTATAATATTTTATTACATATTTTTATAATTATTAACAACTTTGATTTTTAACTATTATTTTAATAAAAAAATTAATTTTAGTTTTAATAGATTCACCTTTATAGTTTATTTAGGTCTAAATTATAAATGGTAGATATATCTCTTTCCTCTTAATACGATTAAATAAAGATTTTTTAATCTTATTTTTTAAAATTATTTTTAATTTTATTTTTTCCAAAAACATAAATTAAATTTATTAGATAATATTTTTTGGGATTCAACTTCGTTGTTGTGTTGTTAAGTAAGTCATTTATCTATGACCATTTCCATGAGAGGTAGTCGTAAGTGACTAATTTCTCATGATTTTTGAATAGTCCACTTAGCACTCATTGCATCGGGTGATGCTCACACGGGTGAAGAGGTTAGGTGTCAAGTATTCACCCATGTGAGCATAACCTGATGCAATGAGTGCTAAGTGGAATATTCAAAAATCATGAGAAATTAGTGAGTTACGACTACCTCTCATGGAAATGGTCATAGATGAATGACTTACTTAACGCAGTTGAACCCTAAAAAATGTTATCTAATATAATGCACTACGGAAACCCCCAATACTTAATTAAATTTAAATCAAAATAAATAAACTTCAAATTATATGAAAATCATTTGAAATAAATAAATAATACAATCAAAATGTTAATGATGATTAAAAAAAATAAAAAACTTCTTTCAGGAATGAAATCTTATAAATATTAAGAAAGCATAAGCAAGGAAGATATGTTGATGTTAAGTGTAGGAGTAGTAAAATATAGAGCTTAGGTGTACAACTAAGAAACTTTAATATTGGTGAAACTTTAAAGTTTTACAAAGTCTCAAGTAAGAAACATGTTACTTCAAAGTTCTACAAACATGCATTTATGGCAATGTTGTCACATGCTTCCCCACATTTGCGGGTGTCATCCATATTGAAGATGTCGATGTAGACTAGTGATGAACGCCAATATTGCAGTAAGAATGGTGCAACTCTCGGGGCTACCAACTTTACTTCATCAAGCCAGGGTTCCTACAAACTTGGAGGTGATAGTGTTGTATACATAGTAGATGCAATGGTCTACTCTTGTCACTTTTCAACTCGGGCGATAAACCACTAGAGTTTTTCAAACGAGTCTTCTATGGACTTAGAAGGAATGTGACTACCAAATGGAGAAGGGAGAATTATCCTTTATGAAAGAAAAGGAATTTTGCCTACTTTAAGGAATGAAACACTGAATTGGAAGATGGTATAAAGTAACATGAAATCATCTAGCTACATATTTACCCATTTTGCTTGCAAAAGAAACCTAGTTTAACCTTGTTTATAACATGTGGTGATCTAGACTAACTGAGCATGGAATCTGATCTAAGAAGTATTATGACCACTGCATGCATGTGTTAATTTAGGAATTGTAGAAAAAAACCTTTTTTTTGTTTTTGTTTTTTTTTTTATGAATGCAAATGCTAATTTTCAATTGTTCTTTGGGAGGGGAGACAATTATGGAGGAAAAGGTATGGATTAGTCCCAAGGGTATGGAAGTCAAGTGGAGGCCTAATCTAAGCTCAGATGACAACTTTGGCTAAATTAGGGCTTAAAACAGGGTGCTACAAGGTTTCCTGTAGTACTACTACACAGTGTCCTAGTTCTACTACACGATGCCCTATTTTACTACAAGAAACAAGCCAAAAGCTTAGGAGATGCTAGGAAAGGTGGAATGGAGTGTGGGAAAGGTGTATGATGGAGGAATAAGGCATGGAGTAGGTGAACACTATCCAAGGCTCAATGAGATGCTTCAAGATGGTTGGATTTTCTCAATGGAAATGGAAATTTTGCTTAAAAAACAAGAATTCAGATTTAGGGTTTAATGGACTTTCACAACATGGGTGGATAGGACTTGGATGAGGCGAATGAGATGAAGTTTTACCGCAAATTAGAAGCTCCTACAACAACATACACTCTTGTCTTCAATTATGCACAAATTCATCTATACATGGAAAAGATTTATTGAATGGAGGAAAACATAGTTATTATTAGCTAATGGCTAAGTTCATGAATGGAAGTACTTTGAAACCATAGCAAAACTTAAGAGAGAAAAATGACAATTGCAAATAATCCTAAGAAACTCAAAGACAATGATCTATTCATCAAGAAACCCTAGATTATGCAGTAATCAAACAAGAAATCTATTTTTGGGCTGTGTGAAGGGAACCCTCAAGTCATGATCCTATAAGGAAGATGAGGTGAAAGCCACTATCACAAGATTTTCTGGAGTGTCTACTGTTACTAAGATACCACTGATCTAACTATCCACAAATGGAAGCAAACTAATTAATCACCCAAATACTTGCAGATTAACAAAACCAAAATCACTTCAACAGCTAACTAGGAATGTAATCTAAGCATACATGTACAAAAAGAGGAATATTTGCTACTAGGGTTGGGCCCAAACCCAAGAGCTTCATCCCTCTGAGTCAACTCAGTACCGGATCAAGGGAATGCTTCTCATTTTCATTAAAATATCACAAATACATAACAGTCATCAATCACAATGTCTAAGCTGGAAAATGCCTCTTGGCTACCACAAAAAAACGGTTGAATCCTAATGAGGCTCTAGGCCTTCTTATTTATACAACTGAAGCTGCCAACAACTTCCTTAAATTTAGGGAGGCTTGGCTCGCAACTTGAGATCAACTGGTCTTCAACTATCACTCGCTTGGCTGCCAATGACCTTAATGGCTCAAATGCTTGTAACTCCGAGTTTATGAGGTCTGGTGGAGGAATCTTTGAGTGAGTGAGGAGTTAAGGAGGGAGCTCCAATCTCCTAAAATCCCTCTTGCTTGTCTACTTCGCATTCTCGCACTTTAATTAGCCAAAATTTGCTCCAAAACTTGCAATCAATGCACATTGGACCACAAGACATGACATCTCTTCTTTACACTTCTCATTAAGCAAAATATAACAAAACATGTAAAGAAATGTGAAAAAAGTTGATTTTAATAAGTTGGAGACTAGCATTAAAGTCCATATAATTTACTCATTGACGAGCCTAATCAACTAGTCTATCTCAAGTATGTGTCCCCACATTTATGGGTGACATCCTTTGTAAATTCATGTGCTTAACCTGTTGGGATTTGAACAAGTGCTTGCTTTCACAAAACTAGCTAATTCCCCAACAAAAATTGTGATAATCGATTGACTCTACCCCTTGGATATAAACATACATTTTTATACAATACATTATATGTGTTTATAAATCAAGGTGATCTAAACACTTCATCAATCCTACATGAATGAATAACATTCAGTATTTTGATATGGGCCTAGTTATGTTATTGAGGGCACATGTTCCTCACTTAAATTGTTGCCTATTCTCCCATGTTAATGACCTCGATCATGACTCCATCAATTTATGACATATTATTTTGACTTGAGTTATCATCTTTGAGTTGTCCATGGATGAATTGTATGGTCATCATACCTGAAATATATCTTATTGGTAATCAGTTTTAAGGCTTTACAAATGAGATCCAACACTAATTAACAAAAAAATAGATTTTCCTATGGAGCGTTTAAAATAATTGAGAAAGTGTTATAACTTACAGTCATCTAGGTCTAATGAGGGGGACTAGAGGAGCTCAAGGAAGATGAACAATTTTTCCACTCAAAAAGTGGGTGAAGGGGCCTTTACTACATTTAATTTTTGATAGTGCCAACTAGAAGAACCTAATATCAACAGACATCAGTAACAAGTTGAAGTTATTGACGAAATTGTAATCTCATCCCTCCATAATTGGTTGGCTAATGTTGGGGCAAAGTAATTGCTTATCGTTTAATTTTTCAACCCGGGGGTTTTGTAAACTTGTGAAGCATGCGTGCACTGTATGTGCTAGAAATTGTCTTTCAGTTTAGATCAATCTAACTACAAAATAACGAAAACCAATTCATCTAATTTATGAAATCAAATAATAAAAATGAAATTCAATCTAACCTATGAAATCAAAAACAAATAATGTATACTTAGTTACTCCAACATCCAATTATGAAGTGTTACCTTCTTGAGATGAGGTGTAAGCAACTATTTATACATTAACTTCTAATGTCCTAGAAAAGCAAGTAAAGTGTGCATAGAATAACTCAGTAATTGCATGTATTCAATATTCAACCATTCGATATTGAAATATGATTAAATCAATTTCTTGAAATGATCTTTAGGAATATCAGTTAATGCAATTAAATGAGTATTTTAAAAGAAAATATAAAGGCATGAAAAAGTAAATCTCAATGATTGCAAAAGTTGAACATTCAATCACCCAATTTGAAGTCACCTTCTTGGCCTGATCCTTAATTCAATTATACAATGAATTGATGGTTTGATTTAAGATAGTAAATAACAGAACATGAAAGGAAACTAAATAACTATGAGCCCTTGCCTCCAACTTGATCCAATTAGAAAATACATGAATCTTCCCTATTGAAATGTTTTTAGAAAGAAAAGATTACACAGTTATGCTAAAGCTAATACTAAGAAAGCAAATGAACTTTAATCTATAAAAGCAATTAAATCTCACAATCATTAGATGACCATTACAATGGTGTATGAGGATGGCAAGTGAAGAAGCTCCATATACAAGCATAACCAAATCAAAGTGAACATCACTCATGAGCATGGTGCCAAATCCAAATTCTATATTCAAAACATGAGCATTTCCCCAACTTTACACATGCCTTTCAAAGGAAAAGGCTCTCCTATTTATACAAAAACATAAGAAGCTACCCTATTTAATGAAGTTCCACTAAAATCTCATATAGTTACAACCAAATAGCTCATAATGAGACCAATATCCCCTAGGTGTCTCATAGAGTTCTAATCCAAATAGGAAATGATGAGACACCTCATAGAGTTACAATCCAAATAGGACACATATCTAAATCTCCTTTGAAGGGAATTCGAATTTGAGCATTGGAGGCCACATAAAGGTGCCTTGGAAGCTTCCAAATAACCTACACATGTCATGAAACTCAAGCCACATATATAGATACATGAAACCATGTTAATTTCCTAGTTTTTAATCATAAATTCAACTTAAACACATAAAATAAATAACTTTGGTAAATAAGGATCCTAACCCATATATTTATGAAAATGGTGGCTAATGAAAGGTTATATGGTTATGGAGATGTGACATGTGGGTGAAATGGTGGCGATAAAGGTGAAAGTGGATGTCATTTTGAAGGCATTTTGGAGTCCCAACAGCTAAGTAAGTCAAGGATAGACATTCATGCCAGTGAGTAATGTTGTCAGCACTACACATCAAGTCCTTCAAAGATGATGTATTATGTGATGTTTCCTTAAAGTTTGTGATGCTATTTTGGGAGAACCATATATGTGAATTGTCATGCTCATTTTATTTATGAGTTTAGGCTCCATATTTTGTATTTTTACTTCAGAAGTTAATGTTGTAGGCAACTAGAGGTAGCCTTGACTATTGTACTATCTTTGATCATGACAAGAACATTGTAGAAAGGGAATCTCTCAAATTAGGAGATTTTTCCTTTAGATTTATTATTGACATAAATTTTATATTTAATTAGATATTTTTAGTTATGACTTAATGGTTTAAGTTTACACTTAATTTAATAGTTTTTATTAATATGTTATACAGACTATTAATTTGTTATAGTATTTAATTATATAATATTAGCCCTTTGGATTCATATTAATTAAATACATACTTGGTAATAGATATACAATTATTTAACTAAATATTTATTATATAACTTCAATATAATACTAATTATTTAATTATATACCTTTACATAAATGTAATATTAACTTATATGTAATTTAATAGTTTTTATTAATAGGTTATGATATTAACTATAACATAACTAACTCACAATTAACTATTTAATTAGATAATATTAGCCCTTTTTTTTCTATGTTAAGACTAAACTAAGTACCCACGGGGAATTGAACCGGTGACCTATCGCAAGGAGTGCCTTAACAACGCACCCATTCACCGTCAATCCAAAGCCCCGTGGGCATAATATTAGCCCTTTTATTTCATATTTGATAATTAATTGTTTAATTACACAACTTTTTAACTTTAATATAATATTAAATTATATAGTTTGTGATATAAATTTAATACTAACCCTTTTTCATATTAATTAAATACATTACTTCATTTATATATGGTAATAGTTATGAAACTAACTTAAGTTATTTACCAATTATTTAATTAAAATATAAGTCCTTTCGGTAATTAATTAATTCCTATTAATTTAATATATGTAACTAACTTACTAATTAACTAATTTTATTTTTCCTAACCCTATCCCTTGGTCCTATCCAGTTAGTCGTTTCTTAGTCAAATATAGTCGTTGCCTGATCTAATACAGTTGGTGGATGACTTGCTCTTCTATTTAACTTGTAGCTAGGATCTGGTTCTTCAACTTGTCGTGATGATGAATCACACTCGTTGGTTCGAAATGCATCGAAAAAAGCATCCCAATGTGATTTACGCCAAAAAATCTTCTCATAAAACTTGATATGGATCACAGAAGCCTAAATTCAACAAAATGAAAGATCTTTGACTTCCAAGGCCTTCGCCAGGAGTCTCTCTATAGAGTAGAAGATGGCAAAGATGGTGGAAGAATAAGATATATCTTCACCTCACCTATAGTGGCACCTATTCCTATAGGTAACACATGAAATTTATTTGACACTAAGCACCCCTCTATCTAACAACATGGTATACATATGCCCTATTTTGGAGAATTAGGTGATCAAACCACACATTCACCATTTGATCAAGTGCATGACCTTACAAAAGCCCAATTGTGTTGGTTCATCATAAGGATGGAACAAGGAAATTTTCTATGGAGTACATATCTCTAAAAAAAATCACATTGAAGAATTGGTATCTAATTCGTTAGATTTATGTACTTCTAAATCAACTCAAGGGTGCTAAGTTTTCAGTAAGATTGACTTTGAGTTAGGTTGTTGCTAGGTGTGAATTGAGCAAACTAGTGTGTGGAAGACAATCTTCAAGTGTAAGAGTCTTTTTGAGTAGTTGATAACGTATTTAAGCTTAACTAATGCTCCGACAATATTCATGGGCATGTTTGTAAATATCATTTTGTGATTCACCACTTCTTTTATGGCCATATATTTAGATAGTATGCTTATCTTTAGTAAATTTATTAGGAAATTTTGAAGCACATTTTGTTAATACCTAAAATAGAGGGTTGAACATCAATATGCAAAAAAATTTTATGGGCTAATTAATTGATTAGAAATATACAAAATGTGATGAAAATCATCTTGAAGTACTTCACATGTGAGGGCGGGTTTTCTAGGCTCTATTCCTATCATATTCGATTACTCATGCATTTTACAAAAGTCAGAATCCTCAATCTACCCTACTATCTTTACTGGGATATTGACAAGATGTCATAAATTGCCTGAAGGAAAGATCATGATCATCAATTTCATAGCATATTTCACCATTCCCTCATCAAGATGGTAGTCCTACACCGCCTTGATTAGCTTCACATTGCATGAGACACTTTCATATCCAATGAGATTTTCACAGTCCCACCTATTCAGCATGGCCAAGGGGCACCTTCATCCTCTCATCCATCCACCTCCATTCCTCAACCTCAGTCCATACATCATTCATCTTCATCTTATGAGTCAGCCACGCCGTCACCTCCATCATCACCATTTCATGAGCCTATTCATTCACGAGGCAGAGACGAAGGCATTGGGCAAGAGCATATTGAGCATGGTGAGAACAACAAGCCCAAAAGGGCTGGTTTAGGTACCTTGGCACATACTTATCATAGTGGGCATAGGCAAGTGTTTTCCCCACTGATTTTTGGAGGGGCCTTGCCTTCTTCATCGACAAAGTAGGTACAAAAGGGTAAGGAAAAAGTTGTAGATGCCGAGATCCAACAGCAGGAGGAAGACCTCCATGAGATAGAGCATGATGATAGTAAAAGCACAACTATTGTCATCAAGGAGAAGAATGCACTCATAGGTGAGCTCGAGGTCAACTTGCAAAGGGCCAAATGGATCATTTCCCACTATAAGCAGGAAAATAGGCAGTTTGAGGTCAAACATGAGCTCATGGAGATTCAGGTCAGAAAGGCAAAGAGAGTGGCTGAAAAGGCTAAGGCCTTACTTGATGAGGCATATGGGAAGTATGGTGAGCAACTTGATGAACATGTGTGAAGAAGAAGGCCAAGGACTAGAGGCCTAAAGAGAGCATTGGAGCAAGAAAGGAAAAGGGAGGCAGAAGTAGCCAATGAGCTCACCTTGAATGAGAAATTTTCCAAGATGGTAAATGAAAACCGAGAATATTGGCTTGATAAGGTAAATGATCATCTGGAGAACCTCCTAGACAAGGCTAAGAAGGATAATGATATTCAAAGAAGGATGGAGAAGCACTATGCTATGAGAGACAAAACTGCAAGGGCCAAGCTCAAAAGAGCTCATGCAAAAACTGAGGCCTTGACCAAGCAAGAGGAGAAAACGAGGTTGGATATCCTTGCCAAGGCATCACTCCATGCCTCAAACATATAGCCAGTTTTCAACCCACAAATTTTGGCAAGATATGTTTTGTTGTGTTTTTGAAGAAATTTTGGCACAGTCAGCATGGTCAAACGCGCAAAACCTAGGATGCTGTGCTTTTGTTTGGAGCATCCAATGAGAAAATGATCAGCTTTTTTGGATTCATAATGATGAGGACACGCACCCTGTACTTTTGCTAAGAATTTGGAATAAAAATGGTTAGCCAAAAGGGTCAAAAACTACCAAAAAATCACCTTTCTGCCTCTTTTTTGGCCTGGTCGCCGCGTGTTTGAGTAGTCTTGGGAGATTGGAATTTTGGGGGGGTAAATAAATCCCATTTTGAAAACCAAGGGCAGTTTTGGAAACTAGACGGGATACGATTTCCAATGCACTATATTGGGCTAGATTTGAACATCGGGAAGGTGGTCAAAAGTCAGCTTGAAGAGGACGCTTATTCCACACATCACCTCCCTCATTCCACACATCCCCATCTCCTCCTCGTCATTTCTCCTCACATCATTCCACATATCCCATACCCACAGTCCATTCCAACATTTCCCTAAGGTTTTGATAGCAACAAATCATGGCAGAAGAAGAACACCAAAGTCAGAGTGAGGAAGAAACACAACAGAGGAGGAAATATAAGAAAGGAGGAAAATTTATCAGATATGAACCAACCAACACCAGAGAGCTCATGACATCTCTCATCACTGTCAAAAGCTTCAAACATATGGGCTGTTTTGAGTTTTGTGAGAAGATGGAAAGGACACAACATCATTCTAAATTGACCAGACAGTTCATCATCAACCTCCATGGAAACCAAGCAACCCTTGCCAATGTCACCCTTACCATATCTTCTGCTATCATATTAGTTGCTATTGGAATCCCAGATATTGGGGAAAAATGGTTTAAACAAGCATATTTGGATTATTGCTACTATGAGCCATATCTTAAACCCAACCACAAGAATGAAAGAAGGAGGATTTTTCCTTTCTCTTACCTCCTATACAGATATGTTCCTATGATGAAAATCATCATGAAGTACTTCACATGTGAGGGCAGTTTTCTAGGCTCTATTCCTATCATATTCGGTTACTCATGCATTTTACAAGAGTCATAATCCTTAATCTGCCCTACTATCTTTACCCGGATATTGACAAGATGTCATACATTGCCTGAAGGAAAGATCATGATCATCAATTTCATAGCATATTTCACCATTCTCTCATCAAGATGGTAGTCCTACACCACCTCGATCATCTTAACATTGCATGGGACACTTTCATATCCAATGAGATTTTCACAGTCCCACCTATTCAGCATGGCCAAGTGGCACCTTCACCCTCTCATCCATCCACCACCATTCCTCCAACTCAGTCCATACATCATTCATCTTCATCTTATGAGTCAGCCACACCATCACCTCCATCATCACCATTTCATGAGCCTATTCATTCACCTGGTAGAGATGAAGGAACTGGGCAAGAGCATATTGAGCATGGTAAGAGCAGCACGCCCAAAAGGGTTGGCTTAGGTACCTTGGCACATACCTATAAGAGAGTGCATAGGAAAGTGTTTTCCCCATTGATTGTTGGAAGAGCCTTGCCTTCTTCATCGACAAAGCAGGTAGATAAGGGTAAGGAAAAATTTGTAGAGGCTGAGATCTAGCAGCAGGAGGAAGAGCTCCATGAGATAGAGCATGATTTTCAGTTAGTTGACTCAGATGAGAATTATGACAGTAAAAGGATAGCTATTTTCATCAAGGAGAAAAGTTCACTCATAGGTGAGCTCGAAGTCAACTTGCAAAGGGTGAAATGGATCATTTCCTACTATAAGCAAGAAAATAGGCAATTTGAGGTCAAACATGAGCTCATGGAGATTCAGCTCAGAAAGGAAAAGAGAGAGGCTGAAAAGGCTAAGGCCTTACTTGATGAGGCATATGGGAAGTATGGTGAGAAACTTGATGAACAAGTGCGAAGAAGAAGGCCAAGGACTGGAGGCCTAAAGAGAGATTTGGAGCAAGAAAGGAAAAGGAAGGTGGAACTAGCCAATGAGCTTGCCTTGAATGAGCAATTTGTAAATGAAAAACAAGAATATTGGCTTGAGAAAGTAAATGATAATTTGGAGAAACTCCCAGACAAGGCTGAGAAGGACAATGATATTCAAAGAAGGATGGCGAAGCACTATACTATGACAGACAAAATTGCAACAACCAAGCTCAAAAGAGCCCATGCAAAAATTGAGGCCTTGACCAAGCAAGAGGAGAAAAAGAGGTTGGATATCCTTGCCGAGGCATCACTCCATGCCTCAAACATATAGCCAGCTGTCAGCCCACCAATTTTGGCCATTTTTGAACAATTTTGGCAAGATATGTTTTGCTGTGTTTTTTGAAGAAATTTTGGCACAGTCAGCATGGTAAAATGTGCAACACCTAGGACGTTGTGCTTTTGTTTGGAGCATCCAATGAGAAAATGGTCAGCATTTTTGGATTCATAATGATCAGGACACACCCTGTACTTTTGCTAAGAATTTGGAGCAAAAACGGTCAGCCAAAGGGGTCAAAATCTACCAAAAAATCACCTTTCTGCCTCTTTTCTGGCTTGGTCGTTGTATGTTTGAGTAGTCTTGGGAGATTGCAATTTTGGAGGGGTAACAAGCTAGTTTTGAGAGCCAAGGGTAGTTTTGCAAACTAGACAGGATAAGATTTCCAATGCACTATCCTGGGCTAGATTTGGACATCGAGAAGGCAGTCAAAAGTTAGCTTGAAGAGGACCCTATGCATTTGACCAGGGTCATTGCGTGTTTAACCAGGTCGCTGTGCATTTGATAGTCTTCCACAATTTTCACTGTTTCACTCCAAGTTGACTTTTACCTATGGGGAATTCATGTTTTACTTATGTAATTGATCTAGATGATGTAATTATGATGGTTTTACTTCTATCTATGGTAGATACATCAGTTAAATGGCCTATGTGGCATGTAAGGAATCAGTGTGCTGGAGTGAGGGATGAGTCACTTTGACCACCCTATACTCTAGCTATTAGTTCATCCTTTCTTGTAACTGCTCCTCCTCTCATGGATTCGACCGCTGAGCCTAGGATGAGTTGGTTTCAGGCCTATATTATGTATTTTCTTAGTCATTTTACATGTTGGATTGAGTTGAGATGTTATACTAGTGATCAGAGACTATTGTATCAAATTTTGGCAATTTCCAATAGATGAGTTGCAACTATTTTTCTGTGATACATGTGGTATGAATTTTTAGCATTGTTTCTTCTTTGTAATCATTTGCATGAATGTTTTATCAGTTCATAAACCATTCCATGTCTGTTATATGGTAATTTTCAAGTAGGTAGGCAGAATACATGTTTGCTTATGCTCTGTTTTGGGTAATTTATCATACTTTGTCCATCTTTCCTCAATTTAGGAAGAATACATCTCTTATGCTCTTCCTAAATCCTCATTAGTCTTAAACCATCTCATCAAATCACCTTTTAAGTGTTAATATTCATACCTACCTTTCCCCTTTTAATGTTTGCAATCATATCTCATTCACACTGACCTAGTCCCTCTAACCTAAATCACCAATCTTTGTGACTACCCAACCAAACCCCCTGCACTTTACACCTAGACTAAAACCCTAATCTATCCAGCACTCCTGGCTGTGATCGTTTGGAGAGAGCCCTCTCCGGAATGGTAGGGCAAGCTACCAAGTCAAAATATTGGTCTTTGGTTACCTCAGCTGGACTCTTTCTCAGCCTTGGAGATCTGTAGGAGTGATATTATACTGGCGCTATTGCCGGGGAGAGAAAGCTCTATCTTCCCTAGGAAAGAATGACAATGATTTATATCTAATTATTGATTGTGAACAATAGTTGGATACATAGGAAGGCTGTACCATTCACCTAGTGACTCCATTTACTGAAAGATATAGAAAATCAACACTTCATGGCGACTCCACTTTTCAAGAACCAGTAGTTTGAAAACCTTCTTGGTGACTTCATTTTTGTCAAGATGAGTTCTGCAGCAAGAAGAAATCCCAGGTATGCTCCTATGGATCGATCTCAGATCCCTGGATTTCCAAATCCTATTCCTCATGTTGGCTGGTTTACAAATCTTTCTATTTTTAAAAGTGAACAAGAAGATGATGCTACTTTGCATTTAGTAAGGTTTCATGTACATGTATGTAGACTAAGAGTTGAGTTTCCTAAGGACTTCTCATGAAGTTGTTTAAGGGTACCCTTGAAGATAAAGCTAGGGTATGGTATGAAGGGTTACCAGAAGGAATCTTATGTTCTCTAAAATATTTCCATAATGTGTTCTCCAACCATTATGTGAAGTCTTATCTTTATTTACAAAGCTGTTGTGATTATAGTGAAGGTTTCATTACATATCTTGAATGTATTGATGATATCGAATGTATGTATGATGAAGAAATCATTGAAGCCTTCTCTGATTTTTCCCTTCAACAATAGTCTGAAGAAGCCAGTTACTTTGATACATAGGATCATAGTCAGCATACAATAGCTTCCTCTTTGCTTGAAGATGAAGGAATTTTGCATCTTGATAGTCAAAAGGAATCACATGAAATGAATCAGCAGTTTGATGAAAATTTATACACTCCTTTGCTTGAAATTAATGAAGATATTCAACATCCTTGTAAAAATTTAGGAGGGAAAGAAGACAATTACTGGTTTAGCAAAAGAAAACAAAAAGTACTATCTCCTCTGTCTAAAGATGAGATAGATCAACTCTTGAAAAGTCATGTTAGAACCCAAGCTAATGCAGGTTTGTAGTGTTCACATAGTCAAGAAGGTGTTAGTGAAGCTTCTTCCACTTTTGAAAAAATGAGGACAGTAATGAAATTAGATTTATAGATCAGCGAACATATATTGTTTTCTTTCATGAAGATAATAGGGCTATCATGTTTGATAATCTTGAAGAATGTTTTCTGTTTAAGAATGACTTAGACTATGAATATGAGGAGTATGAGCCTGAGAGAGACAGTGTGCCAGAAATCGAGTCAGAATTTCTCATGCTCAAGAAATTTAGAGCCAACACTCAGATAGAAGAAGCTTATACTTCCCTATGCCTTCCTATCAATCAAAAACCAACTGCTCTTTTAGATCAGAATGAAGGGAGTACTTGTATTTTTGCTGCTGGATCTCAAGACAAGGTAATGCTTCAGGATTTTCAAGATCGCTTCGGCAGTATTTTGCAAGCATTGGAGAAGATGAATGTTTTCTAGTTTGTTAGCATAAGCCTTGGTTTCAGTTGATATTGTGAGTTGCCTACATGTACATCGTTCTGCTTGCTTGGGGAAAGTGAGAGCAGAATTTCAGTAAGTAGCCATCTGCTGGATTGCTTACATCGTAAGGCTCACTTCACATTATTGTACATATTTCTTCAGTAGGTAGGTGGTTGTCATCAGTATTTGACGCCCTCAAATATCGCTGGTCTATTGCCATTAATAATCTTTGTAAGTACTTGTTTCAATTAAATAAGTCTTGAGTCATTTTTCAGTTAATTTCAAGTCAGTTTCTAGTTGGTTTGGATTGAAGTTTTTAGTGTTCAATTTGGTTCTTATTTTTTTACCGTATTGGCCCATATGGTTAGGCACTTGGTCTATGGTGTTCTTGACATCTCCAAGGAGCTACCATCCCCAATAAGGCCGATGATAGTGTCAGTATTTTCATACTGCCATCAGTCATCAATAATCCTCTTTTCATATCATATTAGGGTCCCATTCTAATTTTTTATCATTCCACTAGGTCATGCAAAAAGTTAGTCACTGATGGTAGTCCTAGTCCAAAACCATCACTCTTCCCTAAATGTGATTACTTGCTAGGATAGTTTCATATCTTGTTGACTGTACATCATGCATAGAGTTATTTTTATCATGCTATTTGTATCAATCATGAGGTGATTATGTCATCTTGAAATTCAGTCCTTCAAGGTCTCATTAGGTCTTTTAGGGTTTTTCAAGGTTTCATTAGGTCATTAGGGTTGCCAAGGTTCCATTCCATTGCATAAGACCAACAAGTAAAGGGTGAACAAATAACATCCCTTCATCATGTGAAGATGATTTGTAAAGAGAGATGCTTATTTCATTATGTAATTTTATGTCTATTATATGTAATAAGTTTCTTTTTAGCTACATACTCAAGTCCATTGCCAAACGAATCCCAAACAAAAGTCAAATCAGGATTGCCAAAGCATCATCCACCTGTTAAGAGAAAAAATGTCAAAAAGTAAAAAAGCATTAATATGAAAATTTGAAAATGACAAGAAACATTAGAAAGAGGGTGTGAAACTCATAAATTAAATTCAATTCAAGTATAAAGCCCCTCAAGAAACCCGTGAAACTTCATTTGCACTCTAGTACTCTCAAACTCAACAAAAGAAAATTGGCGATTTTAAGGCGAAATTGGGAAAAAAAGAGCAAGAGGACACGTTTAGCAGGGTCGTTGTGTGTTTATCCTGGTCGTTGCACTCCTTTAGAGGTTGTTGCGCTTTTGCCAAAGATCCTAGTGTTATTTACAACGGTGCTGCGCTCCTGTAGAGGTCGCTAAGCGTTTGATGAGGTCACTGCTTCTTTGCCTGGGTCGTTGCGCGTTCACCTGGAAGGAGCCAAAATGTCCTAGAAACCCTCCATCACCACCAAGTTTCCAAGTTGATCATCATTTACTTCATAAATTTAGATTGGTGGAAAAATTACTCACTCCTTCCCTCCATTATTCACCTACATAGGGTTTAAGTTGTTTGTTGTTATTCTTAATATCAAACCCTAGTAATACATTCCCACCATCTCAAATCACATTTCCTAGATTTCATTACAATTCCCCCCTCACTTAATAACTATCCCCTATCACCTCCATAATTCCACACATCCCCATCTCCTCCTCATCATTTCTCCTCACATCATTCCACATTTCCCAAACCCACAGTCCATTCTACCATTTCGCTAGGGTTTTGATAGCAACAAATCATGGCAGAAGAAGAACACCAAAGTCAGAGTGAGGAAGAGACACAACAGAGGAGGAAATATAAGAAAGGAGGAAAAATTATCAGATATGAGCCAACCAACACTAGAGAGCTCATGGCATCTCCCATCACTTTCACAAGCTTCAAACATATGTGCTAGTTTGAGTTTTGTGAGAAGGTGGAAAAGACACAACATCATTCTGAATTGACTAGATAATTCATCATCAACCTCCATGACAACCAAGCAACCGTTGTCAGTGTCACCTTTACCATAGCTTGTGCTATCATATCAACTTCTACTAGGATCCCAGATGTTGGGTAAAAATGGTTTAAACAGGCAGATTTGGATTATTGCTACTATGAGTCATATCTTAAACCCAACGACAAGAATGAAAGAAGGAGGATTTTTACTTTCTCTTACCTCATAGACATATATGTTCCTATGATGAAAATCATCATGAAGTACTTCACATGTGAGGGCAGGTTTTCTAGGCTCTATTCCTATCATATTCGGTTACTCATGCATTTTACAAGAGTCAAAATGCTCAATCTACCCTACTACCTTTACCGGGATATTAACAAGATGTCATACATTGCTCGAAGGAAATATCATGATCATCAATTTCATAGCATATTTCACCATTCTCTCATCAAGATGATAGTCCTACACTGCCTCGATCATCTTAACATTGCATGGGACACTTTCATATCCAATGAAATTTTCATAGTCCCACCTATTCAGCATGCCAAGAGGCACCTTCATCCTCTCATCCATCCACCTCCATTTCTCGACCTCAGTCCATACATCATTCATCTTCATCTGATGAGTCAACCACACCATCACCTTCATCATCACCATTTCATGAGCCTATTCATTCACCTGGCAAAGATGAAGGCACTAGGCAAGAGAATATTGAGCATGGTGAGAGCAGCAAGCCTAAAAGGGCTGGTTTAGGTACCTTGGCACTTACCTATTAGAGAGGGCATAGGCAAGTGTTTTCCCCACTGATTTGGGGAGGGGCCTTGCCTTCTTCATCGACAAAGCAGGTAGATAAGGGTAAGGAAAAAGTTGTAGAGGCTGAGATCCAACAGCAGGAGGAAGACCTCCATGAGATAGAGAATGATTTTCAGTTAGTTGACTCAAATGAGAATGATGATAGTAAAAGCACAACTATTGTCATCAAGGAGAAGAATGCACTCATAGGTGATCTCGAGGTCAACTTGCAAAGGGCCAAATGGATCATTTCCTACTATAAGCAGAAAAATAGGCAGTTTGAGGTCAAACATGAGCTCATGGAGATTCAACTCAGAAAGGCAAAGAGAGAGGCTAAAAATACTAAGGCCTTACTTGATGAGGAATATGGGCAGTATGGTGAGCAACTTGATGAATAGGTGACAAGAAGAAGCTAAAGGACTAGAGGCCTAAAGAGAGATTTGGAGCAAGAAAGGAAAAGGGAGGCAGAACTAGCCAATGAGCTCACCTTGAATGAGCAATTTGCCAAGATGGTAAATGAAAGCCTAGAATATTGGCTTGAGAAGGTAAATGATCATCTGGAGAAACTCCTAGATAAGACCAATAAGGACAATGATATTCAAAGAAGGATGGTGAAGCACTATGCTATGAGAGACAAAATTGCAAGGGTTAAGCTCAAAAGAGCTCATGCAAAAATTGAGGCCTTGACCAAACCAAAGGAGAAAAAGAGGTTGGATATCCTTGCCGAGGCATCGCTCCATGCCTCAAACATATAGCCAACTATCAGCCCACCAATTTTGGCAAGATATGTTTTGCTATGTTTTTTGAAGAAATTTTGGCACAGTCAGCTTGGTCAAACGCGCAACACCTAGGACGTTGCGCTTTTTTTTGGAGCATCCAATGAGAAAATGGTCAACATTTTTGGATTTAGAATGATGAGGAGACACACCTTGTACTTTTTCTAATAATTTGGAATAAAAATGGTCAGCCAAAAGGGTAAAAAACTACCAAAAATCACCTTTCTGCCTCTTTTCTGGCCTGGTCGCTACGCTTTTGAATAGTTTTGGGAGATTAAAATTTTGGAGGGGTAAATCAAATCCATTGTTAGAACCAAGGGCCGCTTTGGAAACTAGACAGGTTAAGCTTTCCAATGCACTATCCTAGGCTAGATTTTGACATCAGGAACACAGTCAAAAGTCAGCTTGAATAGGACGTTGCACGTTTGACCACAGTCGCTGCATGTTTGACAATCTTCCACAATTTTCACTATTTCACTCCAAGTTGACTTTTACCTATGGGAAATTCAAGTTTTACTTATGTCATGATCTAGATTATGTAATTATTATGGTTTTACTTTTATCTAGGGTAGATACATCAGTTAAATGGCCTATGTGGCATGTAATGAATCAATTTACTAGAGTGAGGGATGAGTAGTTTGACCACCCTACACTTCAGCTATCAGTTCAAACTTTCTTGCAACTATTCCTTCTCTCATGGATTCAACCCCTGAGCCTAGGATGAGTTGGTTTTAGGCCTATATTATGCATTTTCTTAGTCGTTTTACAGTTTGGATTCAGTAGGGATGATATACTAGTGATCAGAGACTATTGTATCAGATTTTGGCAATTTCCAATAGATAAGTTGCAGCTATTTTTCTGGGATACATGTGGTATAAACTTTTAGCATTGTTTCTTCTTTGTGATCATTTTTATGGATGTTTTATTAGTTCATAAACCATTCCATGTCTGTTATATGGTAATTTTCAAGTTTATAGGCAGAATACATGTTTTCTCATGCTTTGTTTTGTGTAATTTATCATACTTTGTTCATTTTTCCTCAGTTTAGGAAGAATACATCTCTTATGCTCTTCCTAACTCCTCATCAGTCTTAAACCATCTCATCAAATCACCTTTTAAGTGTTAAGCTTCAGACCTGCCTTGCCCCTTTGAATGTTTGCAATCATATCTCATTCGCCCTGACCTAGTCCCTTTGACCTAAATCACCCATCCTTGTGACTACCCAACCAAAATCAAATCAAGCAACCCATTGCACTTTACACGTAGCCTAAAATGCTAATCTATCTAGCCCTCCTGGCCGTGATCCTTTGGAGAGAGCCCTCTCCAGCTTGGTAGGGCTATCGACTAGGCTAAAAGACTGGTTTGTGGTTACCTCAACCAGACTCTTCCTCAGCCTTGGAGATCTGAAGGAGTGATAACACGGTGGATTCAAATTACCATAGTCCTTGTTCCGAGTGGCCACCATAACATCAGATTTCAGCTTTGAGGAGGAACACATCAAAACGATGTTAGAGGAAGAAGGGTCCGAGTCAACCATATGTTCTCCTAATTGGGAAACATGTCAATCAACATAGCGGGATAAGTGGAATTTTTAAGAAATGAATTCACTTCAGCACGATGTGGAAAATCACGTGTAAAGTGATCCTCATTGAAAATGAAGCATGGGTATCGAGGCTTTAGTTTCTCATCAGAGGACTGATTTGTTTGTTTATCTTGTGGTGATGTATCTTTCTTTTTCTTACCTTTTCCTTTCTTCTTGCTTCCAGGTTGCTATTGAGACTTGCCTTTATAAGATGAAACACCATTTATCTCAGAAGTAGAATCTGCCAGAGGATGGGATTGAGGGTTTTGAGTAGCTGTGTTAAGAGAAATACCAAATGGTTTACTCGTTGACTGTGAACTGGTAAAACCAATCACACCATTAGCGGCATGATATTCTTTAGCAGCAGGAGGAGAAACAATGTTCGAAGGTTTTAGAGCATTTGGTATCTTATCATAAAGTGTGCCCGATTGGGTATAAACAAAGTCCAAATATTGTGCACGAGTAATAACTTGCTCTTCAGTCATGAATCCACCTTTAGCCACGTCTTCTGTTATAGGGGCTAACATAGATTTGACAAACCATTCTACTAACAATTGATCGAGAACATAAGTCTTGACCAATCGACGATGACTTCTCCACTCATGAATGTGATCTAAGATGTGAGTGAAATATGATTGTTTGAAGTTGGTCAAGAGTTTCGTTCCAGTTTCGCATCTTATGGGTAATTGGAAATGTGTGAGGAAGGTGGTGGCTAAAGTGTTGAAATCATGAAATGAAGCTCTAGGTAATTTAATATACCATTTGGTTGGGTTACTTGTAAGTGTTTGTTGGAAAAGACAAGTTCAAATAGAATCATTGTTAAGGGAGTTCGAAGAACACCATAAATGATACATCATAACGTGCGTCGACAGGTCTTCTGCTAAATTCCCATTCAATTTTGGGCTATCATAAGGACATTTAGTGGGAATAATCATCCACCATGGTGAATGAGCAATGGGGTCATTAGTGAGTCGAGTTAAGTCTAGAAATTTGAGAGTAGCCACCAAATGAAACTACCAATTAAAGTTTGGAGGAGGATGACCTTATGAAGGAATAGCTTGGGAAACAGGTACTTTCATCCCTCGATAAGGAAGATTCTGATAATAAGGAACCTGGGTACCAAAATAGGGAGGATTCTGATAACCAGTATACATGTGTCCTTTCTGTCTAGTCCCAGGATGATAGTAAAGCTGCTAGAATGGTTGGGTTTGTGTTTTCAGGCCTTGAAAAGGCACTTGAATAATACCTTGATATAGTCCATACTATTTCCCGATGGGGGTTTGCATTGCCCCATGATAAGGTGGGTTCAATTGGGACTACGCCATACTATGAATAATATGACCTATCGAAACTTGAGGAGTACCTTGTCCAAGAGGTTGAGAATGTAAGGTACCTTGTACAGGTTGGGTAAGAAGAACCTGGGAAGTGCCAAATACCGAGGGAAAAGGTTGTGATGGAACATTAACCTATAAATGTTGGCTCACATGTATTTGATCTTGTTGGGGTGCTGATGGATGGATATGAATTTGAGATGAAGATGGTGCAGGTTGAGGATTCAATAATCGGTACCAAAATGAACCAGGTTGAAAGGGAAAAGTAGGTTTCCAAAAACTTGAAGCCATTCCAGGATAAGGAGGACTATAATGTGGCTGATTACCAATTTGAGGTATACCACCAATAGGTTTCTATGCTGCCAAACGAGGAGGGAATGATGCAGGAAATTATGATCTAGATGTAGGGTACCCAACATAAGAAGAGTTAGGTTGTTGGAGGTGGCCTTTCCCACTTACATAAGGGAAAATCGGCTACTTGATCGTAGGTGTAGATGGAGGAAGAGGAACAAATTGTGAGGTACTCATAAGAGAAGTAACATATATTATTCCCGAATTAGATTACATGGGAGAGGTTCAAGGACTGGAAGATGCACCAGAAAGGGTACCGGATAAAGTATAATAACCAGGTGGGAACGGTAGGCCACCATACAATTGTGTTTCTGGTGATGTTGAAAACATAGATGAGGAAGAAAAATTCAATGTATCAACCATAGTGGTGGATACGAGTTGAGAGGTCGGATTAGTTCCAGTCATGGTTAACAATACCAATGAATATTGCCTTAAGAGATTCACGAGTAAGTTCAAAGAATCTTGTAAACGAGTTTGTATTGGAGTATGAAGAGAAGGAAAAGGATTAATTTGATAAAAATGGAGTCCTTCCCAATGAACAGGAGTAGAAGGATGAGTCTCTTCCTATGGGATCTATTGAATACTCACAAGTCTATGTGGAAGAGGTTCACCGTCTTGTCAAAGATATATTGGTCCTATCTCAGACAAAGGAAGAGAGGAGGAAGGTCTTGAAGTAACAGGCGAAGATGACTGGGGCTCCTCAGGTTCAATAACCTCAGGAATCAAAGTGTCTAACTCAGGAAGGTTAGGTTCAATGACCTCAAGAAACAAGGTTTCAAGAACTTCAGTTTGGATTGTGTTAGTGTCATTGTTAAGAGTAGATGTAATCTTGGGCTCAAAACTCAGGGGGATAGATGACTCTGGTGGATCAATATCACGAGGACGTCTAGAAGTAGTTCTCAAAGTTTCTAGTTCGATAGTTTGTGTTGTATTATGCTTATGATGATAGCCAGGAGTAGCCTATGGTGGAAGAGGAGGCTTATTTTGCATTCTACGTGAATGACGTGGTGGGGGATTTTGTTCTTCCACATTGGATAATAAATTATATTATCACAAAAAGAAATAAATAAAAAATAGGGTAATCTAGGCATAAAGGATTACCAAGCAACCATGAACTACAATAGACACCTTGGCGAACCAAGGACTTAATGTACGGAAGCCAATCTCCTCGAATGTTGTGTTCGGTGTATCACGATATACAAGGCGGCAAACTCAGTTACATATGACTAGATAGCAGGCTATAGGGGACTACCAAAATATACTCGATGATACGTGGGAGTGCAGTTTGCTGTAGTGTTGTCTAATGCATAACCGTTCGATGAGAGAATTCCCATATAATTTACATGCATGGAGCGTCGTTCAATATACTCAAAGGTACATGGAGAATGATAATATACACTCACATACGTGGAACAAAATTTCACCCCTAGGACGCAATGCTGGGAAACAACAAAAACTCATACGTTTAATGACACTGGAACACGTCTTTAGCCTAGGCCTCTAAATGTTTGCATTAATGTTACAAATGATCCTTAGGTTGATTCAATAAATTTTACTGTTTATCTTAGATTAAGTTTCAATTTTGGGCTCATCACGAATGTCACCTAAATATCCTAAAATGCAAATCTAGCATGAGAAAATGGAAATATTTCTCCTTCGATGAAAATATTGCTAAGGAAGGTAAGAAATAATCAATATACAACACAAAAAATGTAGCAAACAAGATGAAAGATGCAATTTCCCTTTTCAATGCAACTATTCCTATATCAATGCACATGCAAAACCCTAAATGGAAATGCACAATTTTGTCTTTTCAACACACTTGGTTTTTGAAATGAAGAAAACTAAGATGCAAATGTTTAATCACTGATTCAAATGCACTTTTCAGAATAAGGACTGAAAAAAAAAATTCATCCAAGCGACCAATGACCAAACAAAATTAGTTTGCAAGTGAAGAAATGATAAGAACAAAGAAAAATCAAAACCTATTCTTACCAAAGGTAATCAAACACAAATGCAAACCAAGTTGAGGCTTTAGATAGACCACAAGACACTCAAGACTCAGGGAAGGTCAGCTGAACGTAGGTTGATCAAAGAGAGACTCAAAAAAAGGGAAAGTTTTGTGTAAAAATAGGGACCAACACTGGTGCAGAAGAGGCACCAGTGCTTTTCAACGTAGGTACAAAGTGGGCCCAGGTGAGGTGCAAGTCTCTGTCAGAGGCACCGTGAGTGCGCTAGTCGAGGAATAGAGGATTTTGAAAGAATAATTGCAAAAGAGACTCAATGAAATGACTTCCTAGGTCTGTTCTTGGTTGGGAAAAGCAACAAAGGTATATCAAGGTGGTAATCAAACATAATGGACAAAGGAACCACCAAGGGAATACACCAGTCCCTAGTATGGTCGCCAATTTGTTATATGGGATTTGTGATTACGAACCCCTGGTTTTGGTGGCTAACCTAGAACAATAAAGGAACAAGGAATACATTGCTTTTCTTAAAGTAAATAGATGAAAATATGAAGCCTACCTAGAATTCGTTGCGGGCTTTGCTCCTTCATTAGCTTGAATTCTATAATTCCAGCTACGATTGCCAAAATTAGAACCTGCACAATCAGATGACACAAGCCAAGAAACTAAATGATCTATGCAATATCATCTATATACTCTACTCAATAGATCAACGTGGTATTGAAATACATGAAATAACAACATCCCATATAGGAAAATAGAGAATTCTTTGCATTAGTATAAATGGAGGGAATTCATAACCATAAATAGATGTTGATCTTGTACAAGAGCTCCTCCAAGGCTGACTTTTCCTTTCCTTGTCACAATGTGCACCTCTAATCACCTTAAATCCATGAAATGAAACCTCTCTGGACAACAGCATAAGGGTAAAATCACTCTCCAAAAGGAAACCCCTTGCATATGGAAGACTATAAATATATAAAGGAGTGGGGTAAGTTGGGAGTTCTTTTCCAATTACCAATCTCAAATTTTAGATCCACCTTTGATGGGAGGATGGGATCAAAGGATAAGGGATGGAAAATAAAAAGTAGGATAGGATAGGATTTGAATGTTTTATCTAAGGTAAATGGTTGTAACAAATTCTGGAAGCTTTTGGAATAGGAGGCTTCCAAAATTTATCTCTTTTTCATGAATTTCTAGATCCAACGCAGGTGCCAAGGGGAGCAACTTGTAGGTGAATGCTGTCCAATAAGAGGCCATGGTGCATTGGTCCTAAAAATAGCTCAAATGATGCAATTTTAGGCAGAAACTTCGAGGAATCAAAGAGGCGTGCTTAGGGATTTGTGCAATGATGATGAAAAGGGGAAAAGGATGTTGATTGATCCCATTAGGAGGCGTATTGATAGAATGTGACATAATGTCCCATAACAGTCGTTAATCTAGTCAGTATAAATCTTGGCATTCAATTTATAAATCTAGTATGTTTATCCCACATGGATTGTGAAAGGGAATTCATAACAATTTGTAAGGAAATAGGCCCCTCAAATTAGTTATGTGTGAAGTATAAAGAGCCATGGATCTTTGTATAGCTTATGTGTAGCGTGAACTTTTGGTCACCACTTTAATGCCCAAACATCATGCCAAGTCACTTCCAATCATATATGTCCAACCAATACCACATGGATACTACCACATGTAATAACACAATCACCAACCAAATGAGGATTATACTGAGTTCTCACTTTTTTAGAGGTTGTGAGATTGCAAAATATCATCCGATTTTGAAAAGCATTGATTTAGAATACACCATCTTTTTGTAGTATATTTTTAACACTATAAATTTTATTATGTATTAAGTATGCACAAATTTTTTAAATGTTAATGATATTCATTGCTAATTTTGAAAAGCTTTGATGTGACATCAACCCCCATTTTTTCTTGGGCTTATTTTTGTCACTTCAATTTTTTTGATATATTAAGTATGGACAATTATTTTAAAATGTGATTTTCATGCAGAAAGCATTGATGCAACATCAAACCTTTTTTTTGGAGGCATATTTTTGACACTTTAAATTTTCTTATATCCTAAGTATGCAAAATTCTTTTTAAATGTTGATTATTTAACCATAATTCAAGTTGTCTTATTCTTCTTCTTGTTTGCTGTCATAAGATATTTTTCAAGGGTTTTCCAAACTTGTATATTTTGTTTTTCTTTGCAATGTTTTTTTATAATGGCATTTTTTTGGAAAAATAAAGAAAAATAATAAAAATAATATTTTGAAATTAAGTTTTTTTTTTTTTAATATATTTATATATCATTAATTAATGCACATAAAATAATCTTCACTAAAAAATAATAATTTTCAATACTTAACAAAAAATACACATTTTGCATATATATATATATATATATATATATATATATATATAGATATATAATTAAAAAAATATGTATTTGGGACCTTTTCGCTAAAAATGACATATTAAATAATATATTTTTATGAAACAAATAAATAAAAAAAGTTGAAAAAAAACTATTTTTTTATGAAGTTTATATCCAAAGATGATGACATTTGAAGTTTCTGTTTTTCCAAAAAATATGATTGACATGAAATTTTAAGTAAAAATAACAAAAAAAAATGTTAAATAATAATAATAATAATACCTAAAAATAAAACTTAAAAAAACATAAAAAATATTAAAATAAATACCTTAAAATAATAAAACATTAAAATAAAAATAAAAATAAAACCATTAACAAATAATTAAAAAGCATTAAAAATGATTTTTTTTTTTAAATATTAGAAAAAAAATGCTCTTGCTAGACGTGGTTGAAAAGTATCTTGTACGATCAACAGAGCGGTGTTGAAGGTCTCTCCATTGGTCCTACGAGAATCAACCCTCTGCTAGCTGGGAGTCGGAAGGCTGCCACACGGGCAACACATGGACCTTCAATGCCACTTCGTTGGCCATGTGACAACCTTCAGGCCCCTCACTAGTGGAGGATTGATTCTGGGAATCGATCGTTCACTATTCGGGGGCCAGAAGGTCGCCGCAAGGCCAACGATCCAACTTTGAATAATTGGGAAATGAGATTGGGAGTTCAACTCTCCTCCCAATTGGGCCAACTACGATGTTATCTTTTCTTGAAGTTAACCACCCCTAAGCCAGATTCAGTCTATAAAGTGAAGTGTTCAAGGATATTTCACACCAATCAAGTCACAACGCATGGGAATCCATAACACATGGTATCTCCACCTAAAAAATAAGAGTTTGGAGAGCACATTGTCTCCACCCAAAAAATCACTTCCAAGAATCCAGAGCATGTAGTGCGCCACCCAACAATCACTATAGGAATTGATAGCCCACTATGTCTCCACTCGATTTACACTATATGATTCCAGAGCCCACAATGCCTCCCCTTGCTATCCAACAAGAATCTAAAGAAAATCGTGCCTCTATCTTATAACTTCCATAGGAATCCAAAATCCACTTTTAGGATCTCCATCTGTGAGAACAAAAAGATAACTCTCAGAGTGCCCAATGTCTCCACCTACTAAGGAGTCCAACATCCACTACTACTCTACCTTCTCAATCACTACCACGTTCCATGCACTACTATTAGTATTTCTTGTTGCAACGCAACCACCGTTATTTTTTTTTAATTTTCCCTTGAGCGGGCCCAACTCAAGGCACAATCAAGTGCCAAATCCTTTGTGTTTATTTTTGGTTAGTCAACTTTTTGTATTTTCTGAGTTGTCTTGTCATATTCACTTAGTAGTTTGTTATATTCACACAACTATTCTAATTATATGTGACCATTTTAATAATTTTATACGAGAATCAATAACTCCTTTCTTTTTTATTTCTAAATGAACGATTATATTTCTGGTAATAATTTTGGATTCTGGCCAGAATCATTACATTCGAAAGCAACAACATTCCCACATCCCTCCAAAAATACTCTGACCAAACTCTATGAGTATTCATAGATTTCTTCTCCAGAGTTTCTACAACATTTTTCTTATAATTCCGCCAAAAAGCCCCATTTATGTTTACATACTTACATAACATAAGAAACTAATTCTAAAAACTAACTACCCAAATCCTTCTACTTCATGCTTCATAGTTTCTTCCATGTCTATTGTGTTTGCTTCCTCTACTGGCCTGCTCCCACTATTTCATGCTGCTCAATCTCCTGTTCCATCACACACTAAATGACAAACTCCCGAGGGAGGGCTCCCTAGTCACCATGCACCCAATCATGGTCACCTCCATCCCTGATGACAAACACTTCTTTTAACACCGAAACAACAACATTCTCCACCTTCTTCTTTGAATTCACCACCTTACAGTACAAGTTCTCTATCTTTTACATGAATACCTCCGTTTTTGCCTACACATTCTCCACATATTTCTTCAAACCCTCTAGCTGACTCAAAACAAGAGTAAAATGAGACCAAGCCTTAGAAATAATTTTCCCTCCAATCTAAGATATCATATCCTCCACTTCCTCCCTGAAGGCATAGTATAAATCCTTAGAGGAGCATTTTATGCCATGTTCTAATCAGGAAGCCATTTCTTCAGCACGACGGGATTGAGAGGCAAGCCACAACACATAAGCGCTCCACAACCATCCTCTTATAGCCAAATTCAGCTCCAAAATTACGGTGCGAGACTTCCCTTCATTTTTAATACTCTTCAAAATTACACACCCTACAACCAAATTGATTTTCATTGTGTTGGATACCTATACTAATAGGTTTCATATTTCATGATTGGCCAAGGAAAGTCCAAATATGCTCTGCTTTGGTATTACAAAGATCCCATATTTCCTAGAGAACAAGAGGTGTGTAAAGTGTTTCAAATATTGATGACCTTATTCCAATTTGGATGGATGATTCAACAGTTTAACCTGGATCATGCCATGTTTCAATTTTGATGTTATAGAATAGAGAAAGAAGTCTGTCCAAACTGCTTAATCTTGGCAGACAAGTAGTTTAGGTAGAGAAGTAAAGGTTCCCAACAGTTTAATCTGGGACCTTGGAAGAGATAAGGCTAGAAGTAGATAGAAAAGAGTAAAGAAAAAGCCAAAGAAAAGAAAAGGCAAGTAAGGGTTTGCAAGTCCAAGTGCACCCTTTAAGGAGAAACAAAAAATGCTAGGAAAATAGCTGGGTAAGCAGTTGTGGTTGCAGAAAGGGTATTTTCACCATTATACACATGTCAAGAGGTGTTTTGCCAAGGCAAAAATCTATCAATGCACAAAGTGGTTAATTCCATCAAATTACAGCAAGGAGCATGACTAACCTCCCTCTCCCCCTTCATTCCATTACTAACACTCCCTTTCTTTTAGCTGAGATTTATGGAGAAAGATCATGGTTTCATAGTGGTTCTAGTTCATTCAGAAGCCACATTTCTTGTCTAAGATCTTTTCATTTTGATCTACTCTCAAAACTAAATCAATTTCAGATAAACTCAGTAAAATCCCCTTCATTTGCTCCCCTCATTCATATTAACCTCTAATTCTACTATATAGCTCCCTTATCTTACCCCTCCCCTAATAATACTAACACTATGGTGTATAAAGCCCCAAAATCTTATAAATACTCCTCCCCTTGGCATTATAGCCATATGCTCTTCAAAAGGAACCAAAGAGACCTCTGGTCACCTTGGTGAACCTATCACATCCCATTCCCCCTTGCTACAAGCCAACTTGCTCTTCAAACCACCATTTGCATTGAAAAACCCTTGTAAACCCTCTTTTACCCCTTAAAACCTTTGCAAGAATTACCCAAAGTCAAAAAACCCGCCTCTGGCGCATTTCCAAAGGGTTAGCGCGCAGTTTGATTTTATGAAAAACATTGAAAAAACCATTAACAAAACCCGCAACCCAAAGTTTTCCGCCCACATATCACCCGAGCATGTTGTTGCTCCGCCCACCGTCGGATCAAGGCCCGAAGATCCGACGATCCACGATGATATCGGAGCAGCCCCCGCAGCCGTCCTTTACCGCCCGAGAAAGTGACGTTGCGTCACGTCAGGGCCTCTCCACGCGTCAAGCAATAAGGTCTCTCGGAGCCAGGCCTGACACTTTCAGCGCCGTACCCAAACCGCCCCGAGAGACCGTAGCGGTTAGTCTTAACCGTAACCGCTACGGTCCTAACCGCCATCTGTCTTCCACTAATGCTTCGCCACGTCATATCCGCTTGTCCTCGCCCCTGTTATTCGGCCACCTGGCCGCTGACATGGCTGCCACCTCATCGCCCCCATGGACCAACAGTGTACTGACACGTCACCCGATGACGTCAGCTGACGTCGCCTCACCTTGACCCACCAATGACGTCATGCTGACGTCATCACTAAAAAGCGCCAAAATGGTAAAAGGGTCCATATTAACCCAAAAAACCGTGTTTTTCTCACTTTTCACTCCTGTCGCTACTTCCGCTCTGCATGGCTGTTTACGTCCAAATTCTCTGCCAACCTGCTCAAGTGACCAAGGCGACCTCCAGAGCTCCAACCGTGCATGCCTATGCGACCTCTGTTCGTCAATTAACAGGTATTTACCGTTTTCTGCCCTCCATACGCCTGTTATTGAAATTGAAGTTACCCAGAAGGCTAAGGAGACCTTAAAAATTATATTTTCACCGGCCATTTCCCTCTGCACGTCCACATTCGCAATTGTGAAGTCCAAAGACACCGGCCGAGCCTTAATACCTGTAATTTCGCTCAAAAACAACATTCACTGCGTATTCCCGGCTAATTTCTTGTTAAGCTCAATTCACCCGCTGAAAGAGGACATAGTGAGACCATAGAGAAGCCCTGCTCCTGAAACAAACAGTATTTCAACTGCTGTTGTGTAATTTCCTCCTCTAGTCTCTGAGATACAAACTGTTTTTACAGAAAATCACTTCTATTCTGTGTTGCTTCCATTAAACAATCCACCTACAATTGTTGAACTTTGAAGAAGGCCATGGAGACTCCTATTGCTCTGAATATCAGGCCCCTCAATGCCCCTCACCAGGAATTGGAGTGGAAAGCCCTGGGAGATATGGATTATCAAATGCTGGACTGGTTTCTTATGGGCTCCAAGTATAATATCCAGATGCTGAATGAGTTGAAAGCCCAGCACCTGAGTGGAGCAGACATCTTGGGGATTTGGGACTCAAACCTGCCAATCTACAACCTCCCCCAGGTAAATCCTATGCCAGAGTTGATATACAGCTGCCAGGAATGCTATGACCCAAGCCGAAGAGCTGTCATTAGCCCCTCAGGCTTAGTTTTGTTCCACATCACCCCAGAGAGTATAAATGAAATGCTGCACTTCCATACTGCTAAGCAATTGACCCCCCTCAATATGCAGAATTTGATAAAGAAAGGGAGCAAGCTAACAAGCGACCAACTCATTAAAATCAATCAGCTGTTTGTAAGACCAGGCTCTGAATTTGTCAGAACTCTTCCTATTGGGTATCATTACTTGAATGAATTGGGCAGGATGTTAGTGGATTTGATCAGCTATGCCCTAGGATTCAAGGGAATGGAGGATGTGGATGAAACCATAGTAGCAATGCTGTCTCTATTCTCCCCTGGTAAGCCCCCAGCTGTGCATTATGATTATGCTACATACATTGCAGATAAAATCCATGACCAGTTTATGAACTTGAAGAGGGAAAGACTATTCAGGTACACCTCATACATATACCACCTCTTCTTGTTTTATCAGCCAGCCACATTCTCTTTTCCTTTAAAGCAACTCAATGCCCAAGGAAATCCAAGGTCAGTTGTGTTCTGGACCTCTGTTTTTCATCGTACCTCTGTATCACCTTACACATACACTGAGTTTATTGACTTATTCATTTATCCAGTCATGACAGTATTGCATGGTACTCCTCCTCCTAGACTAACTGATGATATGAGAAGAATTCTCCATTTGAATAAATCCTACAGCATTGGTAACTGGTACCTCTACCAGAACCACACAGTCATCAGAATATATGGCTGTGAGTTGACACCTTTTAGATTGCCAAGGTATGTCCCCATGAGGCTTTTTGCCTTGGAATATTTCAGACAGTTTGGCAACTCAGACTACCTGCATTTTCAGAGCAAGAACAAGAAGTCACAGCTAAAGGTGAGGAGCCAGCTGGGTCCTTTCCTATATAACAGAAAAGAGGAGGGATGGAAAGAGGCAAACACTATCCTGGAAGGCCTCAGACTGCAAACTAGTTTTGAATGGATACCCTATGATCCCAATCATTTTGTCTCCCTCAGGAGAATAAAATACAAATTGGGTAGTTATGCACACAAGAGACAACCTGAGATTGAACAGTATGCCAATACATTAAGCTGGGAAGAGGGTACCTTAGAAGAAGAAATAACTGCTGAAGAGCTTCTAGAAAGAGAAGCTAGAAACATTCAAAAGGAAGCTGACTTAGAAACTTGTGGACAGGTTCCCCTCTCATACAAAAAGCGGCCTGGAGCAGCTACTACATCATCAACAACACAGCAGCAAGCTGCCGGGAAAACACCACAAACAGCAAGCAAAGATAAAGGGAAGCAGGTGGAGCAGCCACCTCCATTAACAGATGAACAAGTGGATACATTGCTACAGCAGCAAGAAGAAATGGAGCAGCAGGAACAAGGGCAGCAACAAGAAGAGGTACAATATAGTGAACAGCAGCCCTTGCAGCAAGAAAAAGTGATTGATGCTCCAAGCTCCACAGAGCAACAGGCTCAGACAATAGTGCCTCCTAGGGCAGAGACTACTGTTGATACCTCGGTCCTCCAAACCCCACAAAAGGAGGACTTAACCAGGAAAAGAGATAGAGAGACTCCCCTGACTTCATCCATCAATCGGGGAGAGAAAAGACAAAGACTAAATGACTTTCCAGAGGATGACATAGCAGTGAGGCAAGCAATGGGCATGGGCCCACCCAGTGGAGAAGTTTCAGCCAGTTCATTCCAGCATGAACATGATAGAGCTATAGGAGGAGAGGTCAGCTCCTCCAGCCAGCACAGAGAAGGACAGTCAAGCATCAAACAGCAATTTATTGACATTAAGAGGAGAAGTGATCCTATTAAAGTACAGCTGTACAATCATTTGCTGAACCTGGCTCCTACCAATCAGCAAAGACTCATGTCTGCCTTTGATGTAAGTGAAGGCAAGATGATCATGAGTCACTTCATGCCCACAACGCTGCATCCTCAATCTACCTCGGATTATCTAAGAACCAACATGGAGGTTCTGGCTAAGGACATACACCCTATGGATAAAATCGAACTGCATAAACAAACCGGTGAAATGGTGTATGCCTCCTTGGCAGATGAAACATTGGAAAACTACAAATTGAAGAGCAGCCTTGATAATACAGCCTCTCAGCTGGAATTGGAGAGAGCATCATCACAAGCCAAGGATAACAGAATCAAATCTTTGGAGGAGGTAATTATAGAAATAGGACATGATCCTAAAGATGTTAAAGGTATCCAAGAACTGTTAAAGATAAGGGATCAAGACATGGCTGCCTTAAGAAAGAAAATCAAGCTCCCAGCCACCATCCATCCTCAAACAGATGAAGTTGCTCAGCAAAGGCTAGAAAAGGATACCACAGATCTAATGATATCTCTGTACAAGGAGCTGGTTCGGACTCAGGAGCAGCTAAGACAATCAGAAGCTGCAAAGGCAGCATTACAGACAGCATTGAAACAGAGAGAAGAGGGCCAAACTTCCCAGCCCCCTCCGGAAGTAATCAATCTTGAAGAAACTCCTCCAACAACTACTCTTCCTCCTCAGCAGACAGGAACTACAACACCATCTACAGCAACAACTACTCCAACAACAGAACAGACTCCTAGTCTGGACATGCAGAGGCTGCAAGCTGAGATCCAAGTTCTTGAATCCCAAATGAAAGAGCTTGATGAAGTCAAAAGGTCTTTGACTAAGGTGAATGAAAGATTTGACAAAAGCAAGCAGAATGAGGCAGCAAAGGAAAGAGAGGTAAAAGCTCTAAAAAAGAGAATAGCTGAACTAGAAAAAGAGCTTGCACTAGAAAAAGTAACAGCAGAACTAAAAGCAGTCCTCTGGGGCAACATTGGTCGATCCATCACCAAGCAGTGGCAGTATATTGAGACTATGGATGAGCAAATAGCACTCATCACAAAGGCAAACAAGGAAATACACAGAGCAAGAGCAAGCCTTGGCCACATGCCAGATGCTGCCAGCAGAATGATCAATATTTTAAATAACAAGACAAGCTCTCAGCTGGCCACAATAGGAATTACTAACAGGACTGAAACAATCTCAGTGGTTAAAAGAGTCCTGACACTGAGAAACCTAGTTGGAACGCTGGAGAGAAGAACACAGGATATGCAGACCGAGATCAACAAATTCCTGGACAGATTTGTGGCATTACAGAACAGAGGCCTCCCCAGCATATTAAGCAGTGTAGGAAGGCTGCCTACCCTGGAAAATTACATCAAAAGGGTTGATGCACATGCTGCAGCACAAATAGCAAAACAACCCAGTACCTCAGCAGAAACAGGGCCAGCATCAGGGCAGAATTTGTATGATAGGGTGGATAACCTGTTTTTCATTATGAATGAAATTGATCACCTGTTTGATACACCACCAAATTTCTTTAAGTATACAGAAGCAGATGAAACTCTGGGGGCAATCATAAGACACCAATTGCCCACACAAGAAGAATGGAGGAATTTGACACAGGTAATCTTATCAGGCCCGAACCTGTAGCGATAGTTTTTCTCCGATTTATGAACAGTCATGCACAGGCAGAATTTTGGTGGATAAAATCTGCAAGGAAGAGACAGATGCTGAGCCAACTCAGCAGGGCTATTTACTCACCACAACAGCAATCACCATCACAAGGTAGCAGACCCAAAATACAGCGCACAAGCCAAAAAGTCGGGCTCTCCAGCATTTAATCAAAGTATCTTAACCGACTCAGCAGCTCTCAAAGGCTAAAATATCTTCTGACAGAACATCAAGACGCCTTTAATTTGTATTCAATGCTGTAATAAATTTCTGATAATAATATCTCAAAAGTTGGTGAGAACATTAAGTCTGAGATAACTTAGAACTCAGATATTTTTGTAAAATCATATGTATATATTGGCCCCCGACCGAAGCTTAAGGGGTTGTTGTTATTTTCATTTTGGGCATCTCATTTGCTGTAAAATTCTCAGAGAAATAATACAAAGGGTGAATGGAATTTCCGAAGCTTGGCGTGCCTTGATGCATTGTGATGAATGGTGAACGTTGCAGGATTCCAGAGTGCTTCATAAAACAATAAGTCTTTCTTAAGTCTCTGTGTTACATGTTTTCGAGTCTTTTGTTCTCTTTGATTGTTTAAATGTTTTACACTTAATAGCTAAAGTAGAAGAATAGTCCCAGGATTTAATCACTGATTACCCTGGACTCAAACTGAGCTATTATCCATGTTTTCTTCAGATACAGTGAATGAAGTGTAATTCTTAACTGCTGCACTTTAAAACTATATCTTTTGCAGTGATAGACATTCCCAGGGATTCAAGTTTTGCCCCTGAGACATCTATTCGTTGTTCACGCCTAGTTTGGTGGAAATACTTAAATACTTTAGTGAAAATTCTTGATTGCTTTCACTGGTGTTTTCACCTGTTTGTATTATAAATCAAAAATTTTGTTGTATGAAGTATCCAAATGGCCCTGTAAGTTTCACCAGTTCACCTCAAGGTTTCTAGACACCTACAGCCATAGACTCCATTGCCCAATGATATTTGACTCTTTGAAAATTATATCACAAGACCTGAAAGAAAATCTTCAACCAAAACATAAACAAAACCTGTGCATAATACCTAGCCTAAAACCCTATCATAAACAGATACAAATCATAAAGAGAGAGCCCTCTCTGATCACAGTTTGGCTAGAAACAGTGATCAAAAGATTGGTTAGTGGTTACCCCGGCCGTATTCCCTTGGGAGTCATAGGGAACAACCTGGGTGTTAACATAATTGGCGACTCCACTGGGGAACTTCCTAAAAATTTTCCAATTACTATCTATCTTCCAAAGCTACCATCAAGCCTGAAACTAGCCAAGAGGCCTTAGGACTGTTTCTGTAATACAGGGACAGCTTTAGGGAAGAGCTAATTGGGGAATCTTCATCCTAGCTTTGGAACATATATAGCCATTCCAAAATTTTCATCCAGTCCTTGCATATATAGCAGCTTCCGGTACAAATTCAAAAGAAATTAGAAGTTGGCTCCCAAAAGAAACCCAAGGCACACTAGGGCAAATCCTGACCCTAATCAACCTATCATTGTTGATAATCCAAATATCATTCCAAAGAACATTAGGAGACAGCAAAAGCAGGAGAAGCCTGCTGATTCAGATATAAGTTCAGATCGACCTATCCTCATTCCTACTCCTTGCAAAGTTCTTTTCCGGTCCACCCCTAGTCCTTCTAGTTCATCATCAACACCTCAAAGCCCTCCCCTCCCATCTTCACCATCTGCACATACTCTTTCAACCAGTTCCACGCTTGTTACCCATACCATTAACCCTGTCACACCTGTAATCCCTGTTGTTCCATTTGCTCCTGTTAACCCTCTAAACCTCATAAACATGGCTAACAGGTATGCACCTCTGCAGATACCAGCTAATGCTCCAGCTCTACCCCAAGACTACCAAACCAAAATCTCATTTTTTGACTCCCATGGCCCTTTGACAGCTGTCCAGCATGCTAAGAAGATGCAAGACCACTTTGAGACCTATGAAATAGATGATAACAGTGTCAGGATGAGAATTTTTGTTCAAAGCTTAACTGGGGATGTTAGAACTTGGTTCAGATCCCTCAATGCAAACTCCATTACAACACCTGATCAGCTTTACAAAGCCTTTAGTGAGAGATGGGAGAAGAAGAAAGATCCTCTCCACATACTTGGTGAATATAACACTATTAAAAGAGGTCCCCAAGAAACAGTTTTGGAATATTGTGCTAGGTTTAACAATGTATATAATGCTATCCCCCAGAACTTAAGGCCCCCTCCTGATTTGGCCTTGTATAACTTCCCTGACGGTTTTGATTCTGATATGGCCTATCAGTTGAAAGAAAGAGATCCTCCAACCCTTGCAGAAGCTCAAAGGGTTGCAGTCACTGTAGAGGCTAACCTAATTGCCAAAAGAAACAGGGCAAAGTTGGAAAAGAAGGCTGGCTTCAGAGAAGAGCCCTCAGGCTTTGATCAAAAGCTGGATGCAATACTAAACAACATGAAGAGATTGGGTGAAAGAGTGGAATCAGTGGAAAGAAAATCATCATGGGAGGCATCACAAAGTAACCCTCCTAGAAACCCGAATTTTAGGAGAACTCAGAACCCAAACATAGGAAAAACAAGTGCTGACCAAGATATTAGACCCCCTTTTCAAGAAAACTATGCAGAAACTTCCACAGACAGCCAGCTCAATGAAGATCCTGAAATTAACTTAATGGGTTTGGATGGTAAAAGCCATGTCTTTTTAACACAACAAGACCATGAGGAGGATGAAAGCAAAACATTCCAAACTAAATCAGGAGAATCCTTTGACTTTAAACAAGGGTATGATACTGCTGTCTATGAAGTCCATAAACAGTATAAACTCAGGAGTAGGACTGTGAATGTAAACCAGCCCGACAAGATGAATGATAAACAGAGGTCTAAAGAAACCATGGTCACAGAAACTAATGACAAAATAAACTTTCCTGTAGAAGAAATTGTAGTTGAGGAGGTTACTGAACTGCTGTCCCCACTACAACAGCCCATGGCAACTTCGTCCTCTCACCCTGATTCAAATTTTACCCCTCAAAACATGAGTAAAAGGGGCAGATCTCAAAATCAAGATGAAATCCAACAAGAAGATTTAATGAACAAAGAAAAGGCTGGTATCCGTGACCCTAAAACCCAAATTGACAAACCTTTTGACCTAGGCACAGAGATTGGCAAGCTAAAGATAGCCATTCCTCTCTCAGAGCTAGCCAAGCATGACATATACAAACAACAGATCAAAAAATCCCTTCAACTCACTACTAGCAAAGATGATGTAAATGTGCTAGATGACACTCCAGAATTACTGTTCGGCCCAGAGGTAGATGGAAAAACAGTAGTCACAGGGGTTTTACCTTTTTATGTCAGCCTGCATATACATGATAAAGTACTGCATAATGCAATGTTCGACTCAGGTGCCTCTCACAACCTTATGCCAAAAGCAGTCATGGAAAGATTGAACTTGGATATAACAAGACCATACAAAGACCTTTTTTCTTTTGATTCCAGCCAAGTCAAATGTTTAGGCCTAATAAAAGATTTATGTGTGTCCCTGGTTCAATATCCCAACAAAACCATTCTAATGGATGCTGTAGTCGCTGATATCCCACCCAAATATGGGATGCTGTTATCAAGATCATGGGGAGCCAAGCTCCAAGGCTCCCTGCAATTAGACATGTCATATGCCACTATCTCTGTCTTTGGGCAACCAAAAAGACTTTATAGGGAAACACTCATGAAGTATATGGTCAGCAGTGAAGAAAAGCCTCAAAATTTTCCAATATATGCTGTCCATTCGGACATAGACTCCTTCATCCTCTTCAATGACAGCACAAGCCTCTCAAACAAGGACATTAGGACCGAAACACTCATACAAGAACAAAACATTGATCAAACAAGTATCACCTGCCAAACATCAATCAGCCCAACAATACACAGTATCCCTCCTCTAGTTGTCAAAGATTGTCAAACAAGTGATGAAATTATCCTAGAAAACAAATGGGAAAAGAAACCCCAACTCATGCTCACATTACCATCCCATGAACAGAATTTTAAATCTCCTGTTCAGCAAGACATCCTGTGGGTCCTAGAATTTGATGGCTCAGTTAACAAGCTAGGAGCAGGAGCTGGAGTGTGGATACACAACAAAGAGAAAGACTATGCAGAAGGCAGGGCTTATAGATTGAATTTTAGATGCACTAACAATATGGCAGAATACGAAGCTCTGTTGCTGGGCCTAAAGCTAGCAAAATCACTACAAGCTCCTAAACTCTCCATCATGGGAGACTCTGATCTAGTAATTCAACAAGTAAAAGGAAATTTTGTCACCAATGACAAAAGATTGAGGTCCTACAGATCTGCTGTAATTGAAATATTAGAGACCTTCTCTGAGTTTGTTATCACAAAAATTTCAAGGGGCCACAATCTCCATGCACACAGCTTGGCAACCTTTGCCAGCACCTTCAAATTCCCACTAGAACCCAATAACTGTTTCACAGCCGAGGTCAAATACAGACCCTCCACCCCAAACAATGTCAAAGAATGGCAAGTATTTGAGGATGACATGCAAATAAACAATTTTTTAACCTTGCAACAAGAATTCACAGGATTAAATATTGATATTGATGGAGCAAGTCAATCACAAATACTTGATGGAGCAAGTCCATCACAAATACAGTTTCAACAGTCTGCTCACCCAATGTCACCTAGAACAGCAAAACAATTACTGAGTCCAACCATTTTCAACAATGAAAACATTCAGCAAATTCACCTAATTGGCTGTGAAGAGATGAGCAGCGCTGAAGCTGAAATAATACAACTCAAAGACAATTTCCTTCCAGTAGGCCTTACCCCATTAGAAGACATTTTTGGTTCAAATGATGTCCCCAGGAAACCAAAGATGCAGCCATTAGATGCAGCGATTGAAGAATGCAACATTGGTACTGCAGACAAGCCTAAAATAATAAAGCTATCTGCCTCTTTGCCCCCTGGTCAAAAGCCCAAATACATTGATCTCTTTAAAGAATTTCAAGATGTTTTTGCTTGGGGATATGAGGATCTAAAGTCTTATGATACCTCTGTCATCCAGCATACCATTCCCCTCAAGCCTAATCAAAAACCATTCAAACAGAAATTGAGAAGAATCAATCCTGTGCTCCTTCCTTCCATTGAAAAAGAATTACAGAAAATGTTCAAAGCTGGTATCATAGCACCAATCAGGTTCTCTGAGTGGATTTCAAATTTGGTCCCTACAAGAAAGAAAACTGGTGAGATTAGACTTTGTGTAGACTTAAGGAATTTGAATCAAGTATCACTCAAAGATAACTACCCTTTACCCAAAATGGATCACATTCTTCAAAGAGCAGTAGGGGCTTCACGGATATCATTACTTGATGGATTCTCAGGCTTCAACCAAATCCTAGTACACCCTGATGATCAAGACAAAACTGCATTTACAACCCCATGGGGAACCTTCAAGTATGTGAAAATGCCCTTTGGATTGAAAAACGCAGGGGCAACGTTTCAAAGAGCAATGGACATTGCTTTTGCAAAAGAGATTCATGACTTCTTGGTCATTTACTTAGATGATCTCACACCCTTTTCAAAATCTGACCAAGAACACTTGAAACATTTGAGACAGATTTTCATAACATGCAGGAAATATGGTATTTCCTTAAACCCCAAGAAGTCATTATTTGGCTTGGAAGAAGGGAAACTTTTAGGACACATTATCTCAAAAGATGGCATAAGAATTGATCCAGATAGGATACAAGCTATCCTACAAATGCCTCATCCAAGGAATGTCAAGGAGTTGCAAGGATTCTTAGGGAAAATCAACTTTTTAAGAAGGTTTATCCCGAATTTAGCAGAATTAATCAGATTACTAAACAACATGCTAAAGAAAGATTCAAAGGTCAAGTGGACTGTTGAAGCAAAGCAAGCCTTTGAAAGTATAAAATTGGCCTTGACACAAACCCCAGTGTTAACCAATCCTCAGTTTGACAGAGACTTTATCATTTTCTCCTTTGCTTCCCAACATACTATTGCTGCTGTTTTATTACAGAAAGATGACCAAGGGAATGAGAAGCCTATTGCTTTTTTTAGCAGAGCTCTTAGAGATGCCCCTCTAAAGTACCAAATTATAGAAAAACAAGCCTATGCTTTGATCAAAGCTATTAAAGACTTTAGGATTTACATCCTTTACTCCCATGTTGTGGCTTATGTACCAAGTCCTATTGTCAAAGACATTCTCACCCAAGAAAATTTAGAAGGTAGGAGAGGAAAATGGATTGCCAATATACTAGAATTTGACATTGAAATAAAACCCACAAAGCTGATAAAAGGGCAAGGTTTGGCCAAATTAATGACAGAAGCAAATTTCCAAGCCTTAGATATCAACCAACTGGACAGTGAAACAGAGCTGGCGACTCCAAAGATCAATGTAGCCTTTGAACAATCTCCTTGGTACTCTGATATCTGCTATGTGTTACAAAACCTGTGTGCTCCCCCAGGACTGTCCAGAACTAAGTGTAGGTTCCTAAAAATGAAAACATCTAGATTTTGTGTGATGGATGGAAATCTACTTTGGAAAAACCATGAAGGTATCTTGCTGCACTGTCTAATAGAGAATGAAACTAACAAAATCATGCAAGATTTCCATGCTGGAGATTGCGGTGGACATTTGTACTGGAAGTCCACTGTGGACAAGATATTGAGGGCTGGGTACTACTGGCCCATTATGTTCTCTGATGTTAAGAAATTTACAGCCTCATGCCACAAATGCCAACTGTTTGAAGGCAAAAGACAGTTGCTGCCACTTCCTTTGAAGCCCATTGCAACAGAGAGACCTTTTCAACAATGGGGCTTGGATTTCATTGGGGAAATTCATCCCTCATCTTCAGGGCAACACAGATGGATTTTAACAGCAATAGAATACTTCACCAAGTGGATTGAAGCTGCCCCATGCAGACAAGCAAATGATTCAGTAATTATTCAGTTTTTGGAAAACAATATACTGGCTAGATTTGGCTGTCCAGACAAGATAATAACAGACAATGCTGCTGCTTTCAGATCCAAGAAAATGGTGAACTTCTGCCATAAATTTCACATTACTTTGGGCCATTCTACAGCTTACTATCCTCAAGGAAATGGCCTTGCTGAATCATCAAACAAAAGTTTAATAAATATCATAAAGAAAGTGCTGGAAGAGAACAAAAAGAATTGGCATAAGAAACTAGTAAACGCTTTATGGGCAGATAGACTAACAACAAAAAGATCAATTGGGACCAGCCCATATGAGTTAGTCTATGGATTAGAAGACAGATTTCCTTCATCACTAGGAGCGCCGGTTATGAAGCTACTGCAAGAAAGCCAAGCAGAGCCAAATGATATGCAAAGGAGGATCAATCAGATAATCTGTTTACAGCAAACTAGAGAACAAGTTTTCAGCAGAGTGCAGATATTACAAGAAAAATTGAAAAAGGCCTTTGATAGGAGAACCAAAGCAGAAGATTTCAATATGGGGGACAAAGTCTTAAAGTGGGATGCAAGAAGAGAAGAGAAAGGAAAACATGGAAAGTTTGACTCTTTATGGAGAGGACCATTTACTGTCCAAGCAGTACAAGGTAACAACACCTACTTCCTCAAAAGTCTGACTGAAACTGACTTGGATGAGGGTCCTGTCAATGGCAGGATGCTGAAGCATTATTTTGACTATTTCCCATGACTGCAACATCAGTTTCCATTGTATATATGCAGATGTACATATTGTTTTCTGTTTTAGATTGTAAAATACAGTTTTCCAAGTAATTCACCAACCGGCAAAAGGCAAATAGAATCAGAGGTTTTCCAAGAAAGAGGCACACTATTTTGACACATTTGGCAGCAAATTTCAAAGATTGAGATGGGCAGTCAAAGAACAAGGCAATCTGACCTGCTGTTCTTGGTCTTTCAAAAGAAAAACCATCCCCATGTGGAGCCACTGTTGGATACCTATACTAATAGGTTTCATATTTCATGATTGGCCAAGGAAAGTCCAAATATGCTCTGCTTTGGTATTACAAAGATCCCATATTTCCTAGAGAACAAGAGGTGTGTAAAGTGTTTCAAATATTGATGACCTTATTCCAATTTGGATGGATGATTCAACAGTTTAACCTGGATCATGCCATGTTTCAATTTTGATGTTATAGAATAGAGAAAGAAGTCTGTCCAAATTGCTTAATCTTGGCAGACAAGTAGTTTAGGTAGAGAAGTAAAGGTTCCCAACAGTTTAATCTGGGACCTTGGAAGAGATAAGGCTAGAAGTAGATAGAAAAGAGTAAAGAAAAAGCCAAAGAAAAGAAAAGGCAAGTAAGGGTTTGCAAGTCCAAGTGCACCCTTTAAGGAGAAACAAAAAATGCTAGGAAAATAGCTGGGTAAGCAGTTGTGGTTGCAGAAAGGGTATTTTCACCATTATACACATGTCAAGAGGTGTTTTGCCAAGGCAAAAATCTATCAATGCACAAAGTGGTTAATTCCATCAAATTACAGCAAGGAGCATGACTAACCTCCCTCTCCCCCTTCATTCCATTACTAACACTCCCCTTCTTTTAGCTGAGATTTATGGAGAAAGATCATGGTTTCATAGTGGTTCTAGTTCATTCAGAAGCCACATTTCTTGTCTAAGATCTTTTCATTTTGATCTACTCTCAAAACTAAATCAATTTCAGATAAACTCAGTAAAATCCCCTTCATTTGCTCCCCTCATTCATATTAACCTCTAATTCTACTATATAGCTCCCTTATCTTACCCCTCCCCTAATAATACTAACACTATGGTGTATAAAGCCCCAAAATCTTATAAATACTCCTCCCCTTAGCATTATAGCCATATGCTCTTCAAAAGGAACCAAAGAGACCTCTGGTCACCTTGGTGAACCTATCACATCCCATTCCCCCTTGCTACAAGCCAACTTGCTCTTCAAACCACCATTTGCATTGAAAAAACCCTTGTAAACCCTCTTTTACCCCTTAAAACCTTTGCAAGAATTACCCAAAGTCAAAAAACCCGCCTCTGGCGCATTTCCAAAGGGTTAGCGCGCAGTTTGATTTTATGAAAAACATTGAAAAAACCATTAAAAAAACCCGCAACCCAAAGTTTTCCGCCCACATATCACCCGAGCATGTTGTTGCTCCGCCCACCGTCGGATCAAGGCCCGAAGATCCGACGATCCACGATGATATCGGAGCAGCCCCCGCAGCCATCCTTTACCGCCCGAGAAAGTGACGTTACGTCACGTCAGGGCCTCTCCACGCGTCAAGCAATAAGGTCTCTCGGAGCCAGGCCTGACACTTTCAGCGCCGTACCCAAACCGCCCCGAGAGACCGTAGCGGTTAGTCTTAACCGTAACCGCTACGGTCCTAACCGCCATCTGTCTTCCACTAATGCTTCGCCACGTCATATCCGCTTGTCCTCGCCCCTGTTATTCGGCCACCTGGCCGCTGACATGGCTGCCACCTCATCGCCCCCATGGACCAACAGTGTACTGACACGTCACCCGATGACGTCAGCTGACGTCACCTCACCTTGACCCACCAATGACGTCATGCTGACGTCATCACTAAAAAGCGCCAAAATGGTAAAAGGGTCCATATTAACCCAAAAAACCGTGTTTTTCTCACTTTTCACTCCTGTCTCTACTTCCGCTCTGCATGGCTGTTTACGTCCAAATTCTCTGCCAACCTGCTCAAGTGACCAAGGCGACCTCCAGAGCTCCAACCGTGCATGCCTATGCGACCTCTGTTCGTCAATTAACATGTATTTACCGTTTTCTGCCCTCCATACGCCTGTTATTGAAATTGAAGTTACCCAGAAGGCTAAGGAGACCTTAAAAATTATATTTTCACCGGCCATTTCCCTCTGCACGTCCACATTCGCAATTGTGAAGTCCAAAGACACCGGCCGAGCATTAATACCTGTAATTTCGCTCAAAAACAACATTCACTGCGTATTCCCGGCTAATTTCTTGTTAAGCTCAATTCACCCGCTGAAAGAGGACATAGTGAGACCATAGAGAAGCCCTGCTCCTGAAACAAACAGTATTTCAACTGCTGTTGTGTAATTTCCTCCTCTGGTCTCTGAGATACAAACTGTTTTTACAGAAAATCACTTCTATTCTGTGTTGCTTCCATTAAACAATCCACCTACAATTGTTGAACTTTGAAGAAGGCCATGGAGACTCCTATTGCTCTGAATATCAAGCCCCTCAATGCTCCTCACCAGGAATTGGAGTGGAAAGCCCTGGGAGATATGGATTATCAAATGCTGGACTGGTTTCTTATGGGCTCCAAGTATAATATCCAGATGCTGAATGAGTTGAAAGCCCAGCACCTGAGTGGAGCAGACATCTTGGGGATTTGGGACTCAAACCTGCCAATCTACAACCTCCCCCAGGTAAATCCTATGCCAGAGTTGATATACAGCTGCCAGGAATGCTATGACCCAAGCCGAAGAGCTGTCATTAGCCCCTCAGGCTTAGTTTTGTTCCACATCACCCCAGAGAGTATAAATGAAATGCTGCACTTCCATACTGCTAAGCAATTGAGCCCCCTCAATATGCAGAATTTGATAAAGAAAGGGAGCAAGCTAACAAGCGACCAACTCATTAAAATCAATCAGCTGTTTGTAAGACCAGGCTCTGAATCTGTCAGAACTCTTCCTATTGGGTATCATTACTTGAATGAATTGGGCAGGATGTTAGTGGATTTGATCAGCTATGCCCTAGGATTCAAGGGAATGGAGGATGTGGATGAAACCATAGTAGCAATGCTGTCTCTATTCTCCCCTGGTAAGCCCCCAGCTGTGCATTATGATTATGCTACATACATTGCAGATAAAATCCATGACCAGTTTATGAACTTGAAGAGGGAAAGACTATTCAGGTACACCTCATACATATACCACCTCTTCTTGTTTTATCAGCCAGCCACATTCTCTTTTCCTTTAAAGCAACTCAATGCCCAAGGAAATCCAAGGTCAGTTGTGTTCTGGACCTCTGTTTTTCATCGTACCTCTGTATCACCTTACACATACACTGAGTTTATTGACTTATTCATTTATCCAGTCATGACAGTATTGCATGGTACTCCTCCTCCTAGACTAACTGATGATATGAGAAGAATTCTCCATTTGAATAAATCCTACAGCATTGGTAACTGGTACCTCTACCAGAACCACACAGTCATCAGAATATATGGCTGTGAGTTGACACCTTTTAGATTGCCAAGGTATGTCCCCATGAGGCTTTTTGCCTTGGAATATTTCAGACAGTTTGGCAACTCAGACTACCTGCATTTTCAGAGCAAGAACAAGAAGTCACAGCTAAAGGTGAGGAGCCAGCTGGGTCCTTTCCTATATAACAGAAAAGAGGAGGGATGGAAAGAGGCAAACACTATCCTGGAAGGCCTCAAACTGCAAACTAGTTTTGAATGGATACCCTATGATCCCAATCATTTTGTCTCCCTCAGGAGAATAAAATACAAATTGGGTAGTTATGCACACAAGAGACAACCTGAGATTGAACAGTATGCCAATACATTAAGCTGGGAAGAGGGTACCTTAGAAGAAGAAATAACTGCTGAAGAGCTTCTAGAAAGAGAAGCTAGAAACATTCAAAAGGAAGCTGACTTAGAAACTTGTGGACAGGTTCCCCTCTCATACAAAAAGCGGCCTGGAGCAGCTACTACATCATCAACAACACAACAGCAAGCTGCCGGGAAAACACCACAAACAGCAAGCAAAGATAGAGGGAAGCAGGTGGAGCAGCCACCTCCATTAACAGATGAACAAGTGGATACATTGCTACAGCAGCAAGAAGAAATGGAGTAGCAGGAACAAGGGCAGCAACAAGAAGAGGTACAATATAGTGAACAGCAGCCCTTGCAGCAAGAAAAAGTGATTGATGCTCCAAGCTCCACAGAGCAACAAGCTCAGACAATAGTGCCTCCTAGGGCAGAGACTACTGTTGATACCTCGGTCCTCCAAACCCCACAAAAGGAGGACTTAACCAGGAAAAGAGATAGAGAGACTCCCCTGACTTCATCCATCAATCGGGGAGAGAAAAGACAAAGACTAAATGACTTTCCAGAGGATGACATAGCAGTGAGGCAAGCAATGGGCATGGGCCCACCCAGTGGAGAAGTTTCAGCCAGTTCATTCCAGCATGAACATGATAGAGCTATAGGAGGAGAGGTCAGCTCCTCCAGCCAGCACAGAGAAGGACAGTCAAGCATCAAACAGCAATTTATTGACATTAAGAGGAGAAGTGATCCTATTAAAGTACAGCTGTACAATCATTTGCTGAACCTGGCTCCTACCAATCAGCAAAGACTCATGTCTGCCTTTGATGTAAGTGAAGGCAAGATGATCATGAGTCACTTCATGCCCACAACGCTGCATCCTCAATCTACCTCGGATTATCTAAGAACCAACATGGAGGTTCTGGCTAAGGACATACACCCTATGGATAAAATCGAACTGCATAAACAAACCGGTGAAATGGTGTATGCCTCCTTGGCAGATGAAACATTGGAAAACTACAAATTGAAGAGCAGCCTTGATAATACAGCCTCTCAGCTGGAATTGGAGAGAGCATCATCACAAGCCAAGGATAACAGAATCAAATCTTTGGAGGAGGTAATTATAGAAATAGGACATGATCCTAAAGATGTTAAAGGTATCCAAGAACTGTTAAAGATAAGGGATCAAGACATGGCTGCCTTAAGAAAGAAAATCAAGCTCCCAGCCACCATCCATCCTCAAACAGATGAAGTTGCTCAGCAAAGGCTAGAAAAGGATACCACAGATCTAATGATATCTCTGTACAAGGAGCTGGTTCGGACTCAGGAGCAGCTAAGACAATCAGAAGCTGCAAAGGCAGCATTACAGACAGCATTGAAACAGAGAGAAGAGGGCCAAACTTCCCAGCCCCCTCCGGAAGTAATCAATCTTGAAGAAACTCCTCCAACAACTACTCTTCCTCCTCAGCAGACAGGAACTACAGCACCATCTACAGCAACAACTACTCCAACAACAGAACAGACTCCTAGTCTGGACATGCAGAGGCTGCAAGCTGAGATCCAAGTTCTTGAATCCCAAATGAAAGAGCTTGATGAAGTCAAAAGGTCTTTGACTAAGGTGAATGAAAGATTTGACAAAAGCAAGCAGAATGAGGCAGCAAAGGAAAGAGAGGTAAAAGCTCTAAAAAAGAGAATAGCTGAACTAGAAAAAGAGCTTGCACTAGAAAAAGTAACAGCAGAACTAAAAGCAGTCCTCTGGGGCAACATTGGTCGATCCATCACCAAGCAGTGGCAGTATATTGAGACTATGGATGAGCAAATAGCACTCATCACAAAGGCAAACAAGGAAATACACAGAGCAAGAGCAAGCCTTGGCCACATGCCAGATGCTGCCAGCAGAATGATCAATATTTTAAATAACAAGACAAGCTCTCAGCTGGCCACAATAGGAATTACTAACAGGACTGAAACAATCTCAGTGGTTAAAAGAGTCCTGACACTGAGAAACCTAGTTGGAACGCTGGAGAGAAGAACACAGGATATGCAGACCGAGATCAACAAATTCCTGGACAGATTTGTGGCATTACAGAACAGAGGCCTCCCCAGCATATTAAGCAGTGTAGGAAGGCTGCTTACCCTGGAAAATTACATCAAAAGGGTTGATGCACATGCTGCAGCACAAATAGCAAAACAGCCCAGTACCTCAGCAGAAACAGGGCCAGCATCAGGGCAGAATTTGTATGATAGGGTGGATAACCTGTTTTTCATTATGAATGAAATTGATCACCTGTTTGATACACCACCAAATTTCTTTAAGTATACAGAAGCAGATGAAACTCTGGGGGCAATCATAAGACACCAATTGCCCACACAGGAAGAATGGAGGAATTTGACACAGGTAATCTTATCAGGCCCGAACCTGTAGCGATAGTTTTTCTCCAGTTTATGAACAGTCATGCACAGGCAGAATTGTGGTGGATAAAATCTGCAAGGAAGAGACAGATGCTGAGCCAACTCAGCAGGGCTATTTACTCACCACAACAGCAATCACCATCACAAGGTAGCAGACCCAAAATACAGCGCACAAGCCAAAAAGTCGGGCTCTCCAGCATTTAATCAAAGTATCTTAACCGACTCAGCAGCTCTCAAAGGCTAAAATATCTTCTGACAGAACATCAAGACGCCTTTAATTTGTATTCAATGCTGTAATAAATTTCTGATAATAATATCTCAAAAGTTGGTGAGAACATTAAGTCTGAGATAACTTAGAACTCAGATATTTTTGTAAAATCGTATGTATATATTGGCCCCTGACCGAAGCTTAAGGGGTTGTTGTTATTTTCATTTTGGGCATCTCATTTGCTGTAAAATTCTCAGAGAAATAATACAAAGGGTGAATGGAATTTCCGAAGCTTGGCGTGCCTTGATGCATTGTGATGAATGGTGAACGTTGCAGGATTCCAGAGTGCTTCATAAAACAATAAGTCTTTCTTAAGTCTCTGTGTTACATGTTTTCGAGTCTTTTGTTCTCTTTGATTGTTTAAATGTTTTACACTTAATAGCTAAAGTAGAAGAATAGTCCCAGGATTTAATCACTGATTACCCTGGACTCAAACTGAGCTATTATCCATGTTTTCTTCAGATACAGTGAATGAAGTGTAATTCTTAACTGCTGCACTTTAAAACTATATCTTTTGCAGTGATAGACATTCCCAGGGATTCAAGTTTTGCCCCTGAGACATCTATCCGTTGTTCACGCCTAGTTTGGTGGAAATACTTAAATACTTTAGTGAAAATTCTTGATTGCTTTCACTGGTGTTTTCACCTGTTTGTGTTATAAATCAAAAATTTTGTTGTATGAAGTATCCAAATGGCCCTGTAAGTTTCACCAGTTCACCTCAAGGTTTCTAGACACCTACAGCCATAGACTCCATTGCCCAATGATATTTGACTCTTTGAAAATTATATCACAAGACCTGAAAGAAAATCTTCAACCAAAACATAAACAAAACCTGTGCATAATACCTAGCCTAAAACCCTATCATAAACAGATACAAATCATAAAGAGAGAGCCCTCTCTGATCACAGTTTGGCTAGAAACAGTGATCAAAAGATTGGTTAGTGGTTACCCCGGCCGTATTCCCTTGGGAGTCATAGGGAACAACCTGGGTGTTAACACATTGCTTCTTGCTTCAGAATATAATCCTACACGGTTGACCTCAGACGTTCCTCATCGAGCTCAATGAACATAACTCCTTCACTACTGCTCTGCCTTAAATCTTGTATTACGGTCTCCCAACTATCCTTACTCCTATCATTACTCCTCTTAATTAACCATATTTTGGGTGAAGGGCCCTATTATCACCCCAAGAAACTCTCCTAGGTTGTATACCAGAGATGCTCGGGAACATTACAAACTCAACAAAAATTTGGATAAATGTGGATGAATGAAAGAAATGCTACATATTCAAGCCAGATAACCACTTCTACTATGATTAACCCCAGACATGGGTGAACACCCCCAGACTACAAAGATTTTAACCACCAATTACTCACAGTTTGAGGATAAGGTGATGATGGAGAAGACTGACCACACCAGCAGATGCACAGGACCCTGTGATGGCCGGCTGCAACCAGTTTAAAGGTCTGTAAATTTATTTTCTAATACACAGATAGGATGACAGTTCCCTGGCATTAAAATAACAGAAACCTGAAAGTAAATTCAATGATACATGCTAAATCCTAACACAGAGGTGGGATGACAGCCCCTCTAATGCTAAACATTAACAACTCATGAATAAATGCAAAACAAGCACAACCTGGAACAAGAAGAAGAAGTGGACAGTGAGTAATTAACAACAAAAGAAGCTTGCATTATCTGGAAATGAAGACCAGAAGCTGCAGGTCTCATAGTAGTTATAGTCTCCATAATTTGAAGCTTACAACATAATAACACTCATCAATCCCATTACATCATTTTTCTGGGTATATATAGAGGTTGAATACAAAATTGCTCTGCAGACTCATGCGTGGACGGGTCATAACTAACCACCAACCGCTTTTACAAACTATCATGGGCCTCTGATACATTCTGATTGTTTTAATTAACAAATTTGACATTCCCTGGTACTTTGTTGTACTCCTTGAACAGGTAGAATGTTTCATGAATAAATGTCCATAAATACTGAAGGAATTCAACTGCTCGAGGCAGTACTTTCTCGTCCTTGACTGTGCTATTCTTTGAATGAAGTTGCTGAGGATTAAATGTGCAGATTGTTGGGTCATCTCTTCCTTCTTCGCGTGCATGGGGCTAGCCTGAAACACGTAAAATGCATGAACAATGAACTAGGAGCTGAGGATGAACGCTAGCCGTTGGATGAATCAGATGGATGGCCTAGATTTGATGGCGGAAGGCGATGGGGAGGCTCAGAGGTGAGATGGATTGTAGGCCATCGGATTTGTCAAATTGGATGGCGGAGATTAGATCTAAGAGGGCTATTGGGCGTAAACGAGGATGGGCGAACGATGGCCGTTGGATTGCGACAGGAATGATCCAACGGCTGACGGGAGGTGGAGATGAACACATGTTAACAGGCGGGGAGCCGGGTATGGTGGCAGGAAGCGGTTTCCCCGCACCGCTTATGGGAAATGACTGTAAACGTATAGGGAGGGTGCGATACAAGTCAGCGAGTGCCTCGTGTCTGATTTGACAGTCGCGAAACCGCTTTCCTCATGCGTTATCACATGCGCAGGTCCGCGGAGTGGGAGAAGCGTCTATCGTTGGATCCTAGCGAGGTAAGATCGGACGACGCGAAATGAATACACGGGTTTATTTTTTGATGCGACAGGTGATGTGATAGTGTTGGGGGCCTCGAAATCGGGTCGACAACAAGGGGGATACCCACCCGGTCGGGAACCTGGTTGGCGGCTCCTTGCCCATTTGGTGTAGTGGGCCCGACTGGGGATGATGGGACCAGCTTCCCAATTTAAAGGATGTGTGAGTGTGTGTAGATTTTGATGATGCTAATCTAAAGGTAATTTCAAGCTAATCTAATTCTAAACTCTAAACTGACTCCATGCTACTTTAATCTAACAAAAACAACACATCTAATCTATACTAACCCGGGGTAGGATTCTTTCATCATGCGATCTAAAAAGATTTCATACAATAACTGGTAATAAAGATCATTCAGCTATCATAAGAATATAAATCAATTAAGATAAACCATTCTGCATAAGAAGTTAGACAAAACAGTTGTGAACAACATATCGCATGATAAATTATTCATATGTTAAGTACAAACAAATGATTCCATTGTACAAAAGTGCCAAATGGTAACCCATACATTCATACATCAACATATAAACAAATCCACTGTATATCACTCTGAGAATATGAGCAGAAATTAATCAAGAGATAAAAGTACCATTTATGACTGATTTTACTCACAAACTTCAAGCAATAACGATTTATCTCTACTTACTTCTGACATCTACTAAGAGTACAGAAGTGCAACATCAGTAGCAAACATTAAAATGCAAACATAAATAAATCTCGATCCATCCATTCATCAAAAACCACCTCCGAGGGTGCAAAAGTGCATGTTCTGAGGACAAGTTTTTTGACAAATTTCCGGACCCTTCTCCAAATGCCATGAGAAGGGTTAAATACTACTAACTAACTAATCTTAATTACACAAATTTAGGGAACGGCTTCAAATGACCGCCCTTTTACTAAAGCAATTTTATTTCTAAAAATTGAATCTAATTTCTAACCGTTTCTGTATCTGCTCCTTAGTGCTGTAAGCAATGTGAGGTCCGCCTGGAAAGAGTCGGCTGGTTGTCTTTTCCTTTTTCTCGGGCGATAAAAGTAGAAATAACAAAATCTGGCACCTCCTTCTGACAGACTAGAAGATATTTTTGAAAATCTTCCTCTGACTGGGTGTATTTGCTGTGTGTATACTTAGTATAACCCAGATTTCTTTCAAACTGATTGTGTTGTTGCTATTTCGGTTTTCGGCCGTGCGAATGACTCAATGAGTTAGGGATTTCGTTGCCTGAACAATCTTACGTATTGAAAATTGCTTCCGTTCTTTGTTCCAGGCTTTTCTGAAGCATCATCCCTTTTTAGCGTTTTTCTTTTTGCTTTATCCAATCTGAGCTTCAAGATCTTTTGCAAACATGCTGCTTTTGTGCGCCTTTGACTCTGAGTCTTGGATAGTCTATTTTCATCAGTGTCTGTGGAGTGATACTCTGGAATCCGCGGCTCTGCTGCATGCGACAACCATTTGCGAAGGCATCTCCTCTCTGTTCTTCAAGTATTGGCGCTTTCCCCTTTTCCTTAGATGTTTCCTGCATATAGATTTATATTAGTTGCTGCCTTACAGTTTACGCAAAGGAAAAGAGACATGACGAAAAGATTGACATGAAAGCTTTAAGTCGTAATGAATGCATAATCATGACACTCATAATGACTTGACTCTTCGAAAAACGCAACACGATCATCTTTGGATACTCAGGCGTGCAATCATTAATTTCCCTTAAGGTGAGCGCTCGATTTTGGGTTTACAGATCATGCCGAAGAAACTTTGCGATGAGTGGTTTCTGCGATTCGTATCGCAGCAATTAATAGTCTCAATCGTCGCAGATCGCAAATCGCAAAATCGCAGTTTGCAAGATCGCAGGTCGCAAATCGCAATATCGCAATTTTCATTTGCTCGTTATGTGCTGCTTATGCGACGTTGCGATATGCGACGTCGCATATCGGCCATCGGCGATTCCTTAGGTTTTTCTTTTAAGGGCGCTTTCAAAATATGCGATGCGATGGATATCGCATCGCTTCATCGCAACTTACTTACGCGCATAGAAAAACGCTTCACTCTCTCTTTGCGATGCGATATAGCTTTTAGGGAGTTAAGTACAAAAATTTTGATAAAAATATTTTTGAGATTTTTTGTTAAGGGTCCCCCTTTGCTTGATATTATTGCTAATACTAAACAAAGAGGGGGGTTGTTGGTGACCACAACAATGGCGATTCACTGTGAAGAACCAGTTATCTCTGCTTTTCTATTGACATTTCCACTTCCGAAACAGAAATTTTTTTCTTATGTCTAAATTTTGTTATGGACAGATAGAGTAGATTACCCCTCATCCTGTCAATGATACTTTGTTTCAACCTTTCTTTTTGTCCAATTGTCTGCTTCCCTAGGCTTAGTTCTTGCATTCATACCAGACATTACTCGGTCCTTTTTTAAAAGATAAAATAAGGTCTTCTCTATGTACTGGTTTTTTTTTAAAGTATGCTCATTTGTCGTAGGTAGAGCCTCTGCTGCCCGCAAGCGTCCATAGCCTCGACAGGGTTACCATGTTATCCAGCAATGATCCTTTTTCCTGCTTGAGGTTATTTACAACACTTCAGAGAAAAATCCTTTTTGACACTTTTTCCTTTTTTATTCTCTAAAGAACAATGTCTTGGTTTGGTGGCGAAATTATGACACAGTCATTCACTTGATTTACACTTTTGCTGAACAAGCTGGCTCGTGATGAGACTCCTTGTCTTTTGATTGCAACAATCTTGAGTCGTTGCCCTGTTTTGATAGACAGTATTGGCAAAGTCAACAAGTTATAATATCTGTGATCATGATAAGCCGGCTCGTGATGAGACCTCTTATTCTTTGAGATATAGTGTTTTCTCGGATAGTTTCTCTGAATGCTGTGGTTTCCTTTTGCAGGGAGGAAGTCATTGTTTTTCCTTAAGAAAGCTCTGGACGACAATATAGAGTTTGAAAACAACAGCTTTACAGAGAATATTTATTTTATTATTGATGATACCTTTCATTGTGCTGACATAAAACAATTTTTTACCAAAGGTTGCTTTCATCAAAGTCTTTTGAGAGGTTGAAACTAATATCATATTCAGGATAAAGTTAACTCTATTTGTCAATAATAAAAATCAGATTTTTCAAAAAGCTTTGCTATTTGTACAAGTGAAATCAAAATCTGATAGAGAGTTAGTGTGCTCTTTCATGAATCCTTTTCAATGATCACTCACAACTGATTTTATTTATAAGAAAGAGAAAAACAAAGTAAAAATAAAAAACAAACTAAAACTATCCTACAAAAATAGAAGAATGATCTTCTTATGGAAAATACATTTTAAGAATCTGTCCATTCACAGGTAAAGAATCTCTTCTACCCGCCAAATCCTGCAACACAAATGTCGATGGGCCTATGACTTCTACAATCTGAAAAGGACCAAGCCACAGCTTCTGAAATTTCGTATGCTTGCCCTTTTCTTCATGAGCCTTATCCCATTTCAAAACTAAATCTCCCATCTGAAAGTTCTTTCTGGTTATGATGCTTGAGTCAAAAGAGGATTTTATTAGCGCTTGGTGGTGAGCATGGGTTTTCTTAGCTTGTTCTCGTTGTTCTTCTAGTTTGATTATCTCCATTTGTCTCAATTGCAAAGAGGAAGTAGACACTTCATCGATGTGTTGTACTAAAGACAAAGAGGGAATGACTAGGTGAGTAGGAAGAACCACTTCTTTCCCATAAACTAAATTAAAGGGAGAAGTGCCGATCGAAGCTTTCTTCGTAATTCTGTCTGCCCATAAAGCATTAACCAGCGCTTTGTGCCAATTCTTTTGGTTTTGGTCAACTGTTCTTTTAATAATCCTGATTAGGTTTTTGTTTGTTGATTCAGCCAACCCGTTACCTTGCGGATAGTAGTTGGCAGAATACTTCAGTTTGAACCCTCTTTTAAGTGCAAACTCAGTCATTGCATTTCCAGAAAAGTATGATGCATTGTCAAACATTAAGGCCGTTGGCAACCCAAACCTAGTGATGATAAACTGATCTATGAATTCAATAATGTTTTAAGAATTAACTGTCTTGAGAGGAACTGCTTCTACCCATTTAGTAAAATAATCTGTTGCCGTGAGGATATACCTATGCTGCTTAGAAGAGTGAGGAACGATCTCACCTATTATGTCCAAGCCCCATTGGCTGAATGGTTGCTCGATGTTAACCGGCTGTAGTGGCATGGACGATTTCCTTTGTTTCCCTGCAGCAGTCTGGCAGATTTGGCATTTCCTTACGTAATTGTATGAGTCTTTGAACAGCGTGGGCCAATAATATCCTGCACGTAATATCTTATGTGCAGTAGTCTCTCCAGCATAGTGTCCACCTGCTGGTCCATCGTGGAGTTCTTGCAAAACCTTTTCGGCTTCAGTTTTCTCAAGACACCTAAGAAGTACAGAATCATAATTCCTTTTAAACAGAACATCATTTATGAGCTGGTATTGTTTAGCTTTCAATCTCAGAGCTCTTTTCTTGGTGTGATCCAGGTGTGATGGAGCATACCCGTTCTTAAGATAATAAATGGTGTCCGCATACAATGATTTTGCGTCGTTTAGGCTTACCTCATATGTATGTACCTCTTCAGATGAGTTCTCAGGAATTTGCGATGCTCCAGCTAACATCTTGCAGAAGCCTTGACCTCTTACGATGTTTGCTGGTTTGATCTCAAGATCGTATTCTTGTAAAGCGGTAATCCAATTCACCCTCTTTTCGCCCACGTCCTTCTGTACCAACAAGTTTCTTACCGCTGGAAATGGTACGACGACTTTGGTATGAGCTTTAAGTAAGAAAGGTCTGAAATATTTGATCACTTTGAAAACAGCATATGCTTGTTTCTCTACGTCTGAATAATTGAGCTTAGCACCTTGTAAGTTCGAGCTAAAGAATGCGATTGGAGATTCTGCCTTCTCTTGATTTGCTTGAGTTAAAATCGCGGCATAAGATTTCTCTGAGGCAAAAGTATATAAGATAAAGGGTTCTGAAAAATTTGGGGTAGCTAAAGATGGAGCGTTGATGATAGCTTGTTTGATCAAGTTGAATGCTTCGTGCTCATCTAGGCCCCATTTAAAATTTGAATTCTTTTTTATCATATTTTGTAAAGGAGAAATAATACGTGAAAAATCCGGGACAAACCTTTTCACAAAATTGATTTGTCCAAGGAAAGATTGCATGGCCTTTTTGTTATGGGGAATGGATATTTCGGAAATTTCTTTGATTCTGTCAGGTTCAATGTGAATACCAGATTTCGACACTATGAATCCGAGCAATTTCCCTTCACTTAATGCGAAAAAGGATTTCTTTGGGTTAAGTGAAATTCCATACCTTAAACATCTTTGAAAGATTTGTTTCAAGTCGTTGAGATGGTCGCTTCGTTTTTTGGAGTACACTGTTATATCATCCAGGTAAATCACTACCGATTTATTGACTAAACCTTTAAACGCGATGTCCATGGCTCTCTGAAAGGTAGCGCCGGCGTTGATCAGACCAAATGGCATCTTCCGATATGCGTATGTGCCCCATTTGGTTCGGAATGTGGTTTTTAACTGATCATCGGGATGTACCAGCACTTGATTGTATCCTGAAAATCCATCCAGGAAAGACATTAATTCTGAGCCCGCTACTGCCTGTAGTATTTGCTCCATAGGTGGGAGGGGAAAATTGTCTTTCTGACAGGCTTTGTTGAGATTCCGGAAATCAATACAGATCCGAATATCTCCGTTTTTCTTTCTAACGGGCACCATATTGGATACCCATTTGGAATGTCTGACGGGGAAAATTATTCTGGCTCTCAACAACTTATTTAGCTCAGTCTTTATCTGATTTTCTAAGTTGGGGTGGATTTTTCTGAGCTTCTGCTGGACAGGTTTTTCATTGTCAATCATAGGGATAGTGTGTTGAATGATAGAAGTGTTATATGTCTTCAACTCATCGTAATTCCATGCAAAAACGTTTTTGTATTGTCTCAGAAGATGGATATATGCTGATTTTTCTTCAGGGGCTAGGCCGTGGCCCAAATTAACGTTTTGCGGCTTCTGATCGGTTCCTAGGTTCACTAATTCATAATTCAGAGTTGAACTGTAGAGTTTAGAATTGGCAGACCTTTTAAAACGACTTTTCAAATCATATAAATCTTCTAACTTAACCACCGATTTAGGTATAGCATTATCAGTGCTATTTTGTTGAACTTGGTGATCATGATGGTCTTCGTCAATTATTTGATTTGAGTAGGATCCTTCAGAAGTGAGGAAATTTACAATGTCAGGGTCGTCGTTGAATACTCTCCAGTTGGTGATGTTGTCAGGGATGGATGGTCTAAAGATTAATTCTATTGAGAACCTATCGGGACTAAAATCTTCGAAGGCAATAAGTCTAGAGGCTACGTTAGCTAACAGGTCTGCGCTCGCATTTTGGAGTCTTGGGATTGACGAAATATTGAATTCTATGAAATGTGAAGTCAGATCTTGTACTAAAGACTGATAATGCTTTAAATGACTTGACAGGCAATGTATGGTGTTACGTACCTGATTGACGACAATTTCAGAATCTCCAAAGACTTGAAGATACTTAACATTCATCCCGATTGCTTTGTATAGGCCTTCCACCAAGGCTTCGTATTCCGCTGTATTGTTTGTGCAATCGAACTCAAGCCTGCATGTGAGCATGGTCTTGTTTCCGTCTGGGCTAATCAGAACGCATCCTGCTCCTGCTCCCTCGTTAGATTTAGAGCCATCAAAATATAATTTCCAAAACAAAGATGTATTTACAGAGTTATCTAAAAATTTAAAACACTTTGAATCATCAGTCTGGGAAAAATTTTCAACTTGGGACAAAACTAAATTTTCTAAGTAAGGTGAGGTGTGAGCATTGAAATTTCCGAGGAAAGAATCTACTGAGTAATTGCCTATGATACTGCTGTTGTATGCTATTGCTTCATTCTCTCCTTCCAATTCAGTCACTATGTATTTTTGGTGCAACTCTCGTTCAACCTTTATTTGATTGGGTTTACCGTTGTAGGGTAACCACATGTGCGACCAGTCGGTTGAGAAATATCCGTGGAGTTTTTCGGACCAATCCCTGCTAAGAATTAAACCATAGAATTCAGGGATATCAGCTACTAGAATGTCGATAACCTGGCATACTTTCGGGTTAGACGACAATCTTATGGTCACCTGGTTAAGTTCACCAATCACTTCGACTTGAGATCGATCAAGTTGAACTATGCGCACTGCGGATTTCTGTGGCTGAACATTCAATTTGGCACATATTGATCTGGGTAAAATATTCGTTGAAGCGCCAGAATCAACCAAGCAATTGTGCACGTTTTTATTGAAAATTTCATAAGTGAGAAGAAAAGGAGGAGTATGAGATCTTGATTTTCCTCCAATCAAGGCGATGTCATTTGGATCAATCTTATTGATCATGTTGGTTGGAGGTCTTCCCATGTTGTGGGAAGCTACAGCTGTAGGTAAAGATGTAGTAGGCACGACATGTAATTCTTTCATCATTATTTTCTGTTGATGTTTCAATTTGCTCAATTCGTAAAGAGTGATATTAGCCCTAGTCTTTTTCATGTCATCGATAATGTTATACTCCATTTCATCCAACACTATCAGTGTTCTTGATGGAGGTGCTTGATCTGATTGGACTGGGCTAAATTGGGTCGCTCTAGCAGTTGTTTTCTTTGTTGCGACCTTATCTTTTGTTGCAGGGCTTGCGCCTTTCTGTTTGGGGGTAGTTTGGGGAGGATCAAGTTGATTTTTGCTTCGTGTGCTAACCGGAAATGCTTCTTGATCTTCTTCTTGTGGGAGGATGAAATCCCACATTCCTTGTAGTTCCACAACTTCTTCATCATCGGTCTGCCCTTCAGTAGTATTCTCTTCTTCTTCTTCTTCTTCAGATTCGACGTTTGAGACAGCATTGGGTGGTTTCATCTCCATGGGAAGATTTCTTTTAAAAGATCTGTAGGGCTTTTTTGAAGAAGTTTCTGCTACTTGTTTTCTTATGTCAATCATCTCATTGGACATGGCCTTTAACACTTTTTGTAATCCTTCCATATCGAAAGGATCTTTCGTTTGCTTCTTCTTGGTGTCTTCTTTGAAAGAGATTTTCTTAGATTTGCGTTCTTCTATTGCAGATCTCTTTTCTAGGGCAACTACGCGTTTTTCTACTGCTAAGGTCTCAATCAAGTTTTCAACTAAGGTCGTCTTGTTTGCCCTATCTACGAAGATAGCCAAGTTTGATGGTAAGGCCGTGATGTACCATTCACATCTTACTTCCTTGCTGGGTTGAGAAGCAGCGAGAATTTTGTTGAGGATCTTGTTGAACCGTAAATTGAAATCTTTAATGGGTTCTCTAGTCTCAACTTTAAGATTAGATAGGTCATTGATTAATGTCGCTGTAGATCTGTCATCGCCAAACTTGGTGAGGAATTGACTTTGAAAAATGTCCCAACTTGTGATGGACCCGGAAGGTAACGAAAAGTACCATGACCCGGCTGTTCCTTGCATTGTATAAGGAAAAAGCCGGACGACAGCATCCTCGTTGGTAACTCCGTTGAGATTAACAGAAAGCATGAAATTATTGATATGCTCTTCGGCTAGCATGCCTGTTTTTGGATTGAATTTGGGTAGCCATTTCTCGGGATGGGCTGGTATTGGGCTCAGGGGTGGAGGCATCAAAACCGCCCCAGGATTGTTCCATGGAGACTGGGCCATCGTTGAGCCGCTAGTTAATGAAAGTGCAGAAGACGGTCCCTGATGTTGAGAAGATGAAGATATTATGATCTTTGATGATTGAAGAGGCAGGGTTGTGGAAGATGGATGAGTGATTTGGGATGAGGATGTGGGTGGTTGACTTCGCGGTGAGGGGGTTGAAATGGACGAAGTAGATGAAAGAGTCTCAAGGTCAGACTCTGGTGGTGTTTTCCTTGCTCTTTTCCTAGTAGGGAGAGGGAGTTCACTTGGTTGAATACCAAACTTTTCACTCTTCAATCTGGTCAGGGGATGAGCAGGATTGTACTGCGAAGTCACGCTGCTGTGAGATTTATCAGACCTCTGAGAAAAAATGGAGAATCCCTGGAGTTTACGAATCAAAGTTTGAATTTCAGGGGGTTCAATGATCAGTTGGTCTGATATATTAGGGTAAGTAGCAGCGGTGGATACTCGAGCGACTTCTAACTCCGGGTCTAACCGTATTGGAGAAGTCGGGGGAGTTGATGAGGGTGATTTACTCTCAGAATGGTATTTGGATTTTGACTTAGTTGCCATTCATAGTTCGTGCCCTCCTTCTAGCGCCAAATATGTTGAGGGCCCCGAAATCGGGTCAACAACAAGGGGGATACCCACCCGGTCGGGAACCTGGTTGGCGGCTCCTTGCCCGTTTGGTGTAGCGGGTCCGACTGGGGATGATGGGACCAGCTTCCCAATTTAAAGGATGTGTGAGTGTGTGTAGATTTTGATGATGCTAATCTAAAGGTAATTTCAAGCTAATCTAATTCTAAACTCTAAACTGACTCTATGCTACTTTAATCTAACAAAAACAACACATCTAATCTATACTAACCCGGGGTAGGATTCTTTCATCATGCGATCTAAAAAGATTTCATACAATAACTGGTAATAAAGATCATTCAGCTATCATAAGAATATAAATCAATTAAGATAAACCATTCTGCATAAGAAGTTAGGCAAAACAGTTGTGAACAGCATATCGCATGATAAGTTTATTCATATGTTAAGTACAAACAAATGATTCCATCGTACAAAAGTGCCAAATGGTAACCCATACATTCATACATCAACATATAAACAAATCAACTGTATATCACTCTGAGAATATGAGCAGAAATTAATCAAGAGATAAAAGTACCATTTATGACTGATTTTACTCACAAACTTCAAGCAATAACGATTTATCTCTACTTACTTCTAACATCTACTAAGAGTACAGAAGTGCAACATCAGTAGCAGACATTAAAATGCAAACATAAATAAATCTCGATCCATCCATTCATCAAAAACCACCTCCGAGGGTGCAAAAGTGCATGTTCTGAGGACAAGTTTTTTGACAAATTTCCGGACCCTTCTCCAAATGCCATGAGAAGGGTTAAATACTACTAACTAACTAATCTTAATTACACAAATTTAGGGAACGGCTTCAAATGACCGCCCTTTTACTAAAGCAATTTTATTTCTAAAAATTGAATCTAATTTCTAACCGTTTCTGTATCTGCTCCTTAGTGCTGTAAGCAATGTGAGGTCCGCCTGGAAAGAGTCGGCTGGTTGTCTTTTCCTTTTTCTCGGGCGATAAAAGTAGAAATAACAAAATCTGGCACCTCCTTCTGACAGACTAGAAGATATTTTTGAAAATCTTCCTCTGACTGGGTGTATTTGCTGTGTGTATACTTAGTATAACCCAGATTTCTTTCAAACTGATTGTGTTGTTGCTATTTCGGTTTTCGGTCGTGCGAATGACTCAATGAGTTAGGGATTTCGTTGCCTGAACAATCTTACATATTGAAAATTGCTTCCGTTCTTTGTTCCAGGCTTTTCTGAAGCATCATCCCTTTTTAGCGTTTTTCTTTTTGCTTTATCCAATCTGAGCTTCAAGATCTTTTGCAAACATGCTGCTTTTGTGCGCCTTTGACTCTGAGTCTTGGATAGTCTATTTTCATCAGTGTCTGTGGAGTGATACTCTGGAATCCGCGGCTCTGCTGCATGCGACAACCATTTGCGAAGGCATCTCCTCTCTGTTCTTCAAGTATTGGCGCTTTCCCCTTTTCCTTAGATGTTTCCTGCATATAGATTTATATTAGTTGCTGCCTTATAGTTTACGCAAAGGAAAAGAGACATGACGAAAAGATTGACATGAAAGCTTTAAGTCGTAATGAATGCATAATCATGACACTCATAATGACTTGACTCTTCGAAAAACGCAACACGATCATCTTTCGATACTCAGGCGTGCAATCATTAATTTCCCTTAAGGTGAGCGCTCGATTTTGGGTTTACAGATCATGCCGAAGAAACTTTGCGATGAGTGGTTTCTGCGATTCGTATCGCAGCAATTAATAGTCTCAATCGTCGCAGATCGCAAATCGCAAAATCGCAGTTTGCAAGATCGCAGGTCGCAAATCGCAATATCACAATTTTCATTTGCTCGTTATGCGCTGCTTATGCGACGTTGCGATATGCGACGTCGCATATCGGCCATCGGCGATTCCTTAGGTTTTTCTTTTAAGGGCGCTTTCAAAATATGCGATGCCATGGATATCGCATTGCTTCATCACAGCTTACTTACGCGCATAGAAAAACGCTTCACTCTCTCTTTGCGATGCGATATAGCTTTTAGGGAGTTAAGTACAAAAATTTTGATAATTTTTTTTTTGAGATTTTTTGTTAAGGGTCCCCCTTTGCTTGATATTATTGCTAATACTAAACAAAGAGGGGGTTGTTGGTGACCACAACAGATAGGTAAGGGGCGGGCTCGGTTATATTTTTATTATATCCGCGCGTTATAAAGAGTTAGGGCCTTTGTGCCGGGGTTTTAACAAAAATGGATTAATATGGGGTTTAAAAAAGGTTTTCGGGCTTTTAACAAAGGGTAATGGGGTTAAATAGGTTTTACACAAAAGAAGCCCGGGAGCCCGAAAAAGGGTTTATGAGGGGGTTTACGGGGAATTTAAATGAAAGGAGGAAATGGAGGTAGTAGGGAAAATAGGAAGAGACCATGATAACCATAATAAACCATCTCTTAGCCAGCAACCAAGGACCAAACCAATTCCTTCTCCTGTAAAATCAGCAGCATGTAGCAGAGCTAACACTGGCTCCTTCTGGGGATGAGAGCCTCCCTATGAGGTCTCAAGAACTTGCATACCATTGCCTTTCTAGCTAAACACAAATTAGCCAAAATTCCTAGTGTTCTATTGGGCATGGAGTCTACTGCATCTATACTAAAACTGATAAAAACACAATATTTACAACCTTTAAGGCCAAAGACCTTAAACAACATAAACTTTCAAAAACCACCCATTAACTGGGCCATCAAAAACTGTCTCTCCTCCCATACTTTTCAGTATGAAGGTGTTGTTCCCTTGAACCTGTGAAATGATGAAAGGCCCTGTCCAAAAAGCATCAAATTTCCCATGATTGCCTTTCTTTTCCTTCAATGCATCCCATTTCAAAACCAAGTCACCAACCTGAAAATTATTTGATTTTGCCTTCTTGTCAAAGGCTTCTTTGACCTTTCTTTGATGTGCTGTAGCTTTCTCAACCAGATATTCTCTAATCTGATGCATTTCTTCTAAATCAGTGGTTCTCTTTTCCATATCTTCTTCCTCATCCTGCTCTTCTTGCAGGAATTTTGCCACAGGGAGAATTAATTGAATTGGGAATACAACATCAGTGCCATATACCATCTTGAAAGGAGAATTCCCCGTGGAGTTTTGATCTAGGTGGATGTTGGTGGCCACCGACCTATCCCATTTGGACCCCCACAACTGTCTCTTTCATTCTTGTCAGTTTCCTAAATTGTAGCACAGTTTACTATTTTTAGCAGTTTTTCGGGTCCTAAACTTCCGGAGCCGTTTTGAGGCCCTAAACGGCGTTTTTTTTGGAAATCTACCACCAGCAATTTTTCTATGAAAATTTATCGTCTTTTCCATCTTAGTCCTTGGAGAGATATTTCCAACGGGCTATCATGCGCATCAACGGAGATAATATGACCAATTCGCGACCCTGGGAAGTTGATGTACCAACTTACCCCGAAACGGGGCCCACAATTTGGTGTTTCATCTTCTAGGGTTAGGTTTTGGAATGTGAAGGGTTTTCCATTGTTTCTCAACAATAAATAGGCCTTCGAGCCTCATTGTAACACAGTTTATAATAGTTCAGAGGCATGTAGCAACCACATCTCTTCTCAGAGATAAGCTACCATCACCTTAGCTAGTTTATTTCCATTATTGTTTGTAAGCATATTTCAGTATTCCATTAATGAAATGAAGTATTATTTCTGCTGCATCTTTGTGTATATGGTTATCTCTATATTTTGTTGTGTTCCTGTTTAAATCTGGATCAGTGGTATCAGAGCAGTCTGCTTTTTCTCTGTTTTTTTCTTTGCATGTCCCCAACGAGGTCGGGATATAAGGAGTTAGGGCTTGAACTGGTCTAACCTTTGCAAGACCAGCCTCACAAATCTCGACGACCTCCCATGGTGGATGAGAACAAAAATGAGGGGGTAGGAGATCCTATCAAAATCTTGCTCGAAGAAGCCCTCGAGCGACAAAGGAACGCGATGATGGACAACTTTGCCCAGATCCTTCAGCAGCTACCCAGAGGCGACGCATCGGCTTCCAACAGCTACTCTGGAAATGCCACACCCTTTAAGGTACAAGTTAATTTTGAAATCCCCATCTTTGAGGGTCAAATAGACGCAGATGCCGTAGATAAATGGTTAAATCTGCTAGATGGGTATTTTTCTATTCATGAATTTTCAAGTCGGGAAAAGATTGTTTTCGCTCTTCTCAAAGCAGCCCCCCACGTCAAGGACTGGTGGGAAACCTACTGCGAGCAGAAGGATGAAAGTACAGGCTCACTGTTTTCAGCCGCACCCACTTGGAATGACTTCCGGGATGCCATCAAGGAGCAGTACTACCCTGTCAAAATATATGAGGACAAATACATCAAATGGACCACAGTATGGCAGGTACGAGACCAAGATGTGCTGGAGTTCACAAACATTTTTCATACCCTTCGAACACAATTGGGTATCAAAGATTCTGAGCTGCATCTGGTACTCAAATACCGTGGCTGCCTACACAGATACATCCAGGAAGAGATGGAGTTCTTGAACATCTCCTCACTCGGCACAGCATATCGATACGTTGTCAAAATCAAGAAAAAGTTCAAACAGAAGAAGCGAGACTTTGGATCTGCAAATACGAAGCCTAGAGGACAAAGTCAAGGCAGGGTGACCTAAGACAACCCCTCAAAGCTGCAAGAAACGAACAACACCACAAAGTCGAAGAAGGACACAGGAAAGTGGTCTGAGTTCCACAAGAGTCCCACTCATAACACAAGTGAGTGTCGGACCAAGCAATCGCTGGTGGCCGAGTTGAAGGCTTTCAAATCAGATGCATGTTCTGACCTTGAGCCAGAACCTGACAAGGGGAATGGAAAAGGGAAGCAAATCATTGATGCAGAGCCCAGCGCCACTGTTGCCACCACCAAGATCCAGAAAAATGAGCCCAAAGATCCAGAGGAGGGGGAATGTCTTTTCCACTCATAGATGTGGGTGAAGGGTTCGTCGCTGCAATTCATTGTCGACAGTGGCAGCCAAAAGAGCCTCATTTTAGCAGAGGTTGTGAAGCGGTTGGGCCTACCGACTACACCACACCTGCAACCATACAGTATCGGGTGGCTTCACGAAGGACGAGATCTCAAAGTTCGCCAATAGTGTCGCCTTCCCTACAACATCAAGCCCTTCACACACGAGGTATTGTGTGATGTTACACCTTTGGATGTTTGCGATGTACTATTAGGCCAGCCATACTTGTGGAGGCAACATGCTGTGTATGAGTCAAGGCCTTGCGCTGTCATTGTTTCTTTCGATAATTCATTATACAGGATACCGAAGGTAGCCCCACCTACCGCCACCTCTTTGATCACTGCCAAGAAAGGCAGCAAGCTCATCTCCTAGACTAGGAAATTCATTTTCTGTCTGATTCACTCCCAAAGTAAGGGGAAGATCGCTGCTACATCCATGACCCCTGTGAATGGTTCCTCCACGCAGCAGAAGAAAAGGGATACGGTCATGACAAAACATAGGAACAAATTCTCCTCACCCGCAGGGGTACCACACAAGTCTTAGGTGGGCAACAAAGTTTGGTTGCATCGAAAGAAAGAACGCCTTACCAGAACCCATCATGGTCCTTACACCAGTAACAAGGCTACGAGCAACAATGCTTTGAAGCACAAAATTCCTCCATTCCTTTGCTTGCACCAAGTGTTCAATGTGGACCGTCACCGACCATGCTCCCCACCATTTCTAGACACATCAGAGATTGCAGAACAGCTCACCAGAGACCCAGCTTAGCAGAAGCTTCCTCATCTCAGGGAGGAACTCAACGCAATGGGGAACATTGCTTCCTAAGGGGGGAGGAATGATCCAGGTGGATGTTCGTGGCCACCCACATATCCCATTTGGACTCCCACAACTGTCTCTTTTAGTCTTTTCAGTTTCCTAAATTGTAGCACAGTTTACTATTTTTAGCAGTTTTTTGGGTCCTAAACTTCTGGAGCCGTTTTGAGGCCCTAAACGACGTTTTTTGGGAAATCTACCGCCAACAATTTTTCTATCAAAAAATCACCTTTTCCATCGTAGTCCTCGGAGAGATCTTTCCAACGGGCTATCATGTGTGTGAAACGGAGATAATATGACCAATTTGCGACCCCGGGAAGTTGATGTACCAACTTACCTAGAAACGGGGCCCACAATTTGGCGTTTCATCTTCTAGGGTTAGTTTTTGGAATGTGAAGGGTTTTCCATTGTTTCTCAACAATAAATAGGCCTTCGAGCCTCATTGTAACACAGTTTAGAACAGTTCAGAGGCATGTAGCCACCACATCTCTTCTTAGAGATAAGCTACCATCGCCCTAGCTGGTTTATTTCCATTATTGTTTGTAAGCATATTTCAGTATTCCATTAATGAAATGAAGTATTATTTCCGCTGCATCTTTGTGTATATGGTTATCTCTGTATTTTGTTGCGTTCCTGTTTAAATATGGATCAATTTTTTAATGGTTACTCTGTCAGCCCACAGTGCATACTTGAGCTTTGAATCCCAATTCTTTTTATTGTCCTCTAACAGTTTTTTAATTATCCTTATTAGACTTTTATTAGAGGATTCTGCTAGACCATTTCCCTTTGGATGATATGAGGTGGAATGAACAAGTTTAATCCCCATTAAATCACACATTTCCACTAATTCTTTTTCCCTGAAGGCTGCTGCATTATCTGTAATCAATTTATGTGGACAACCAAATCTGCTGAAGATATTTTCTGTCAAAAACTTCATGACCACATTGTGATCAACCTTCCTGGTAGGGACTGCTTCAATCCACTTTGTGAAATAATCAGTGGCTACTAATATCCACCTGTGCTGGCCACTAGAATGTGGATTGATTTCTCCAATAAAATCCAAGCCCCACTACTGAAAAGGTCCTTTCGCCTGAATTGGTTTTAGGGGTAGGGATTTCAACTGCTGCTTTCTGTTACACTAAAATTTGTCACCATGACTATTTGCAGTCAGTATGGCTCCATCAATAACCATACTGTCCTCCTTGGCAAGTCTTATACCTCTGCTCCTCATGTCAAACCCCAAAAAAGAGAGAAAGCCTTTAAAAAATCAATATAACTCTGGTTCCGCACTTTCTCTTACTCTTACCTGCGGGCCCCCACCTCAAGTACATAATACCTGCGTACTTGTACGCTCTGTCTGTAAAGGGGTGGGTGCGTAACCCTGTAAAAGTCAAAAGGCGCAAGTTTTACTTCAAAAAACTTACTTGCGGTCGATTCTAGAGCATTCTAGAAGATGGTTTGACGTGGATTGAGCGCCTCCAGATGGTTCATGCATCCCAATGAAAGAGGAACTTATCCCATGAAGAGGGGAGCTATCCCTTTGAAAGAGGGGTTTATCCCATTGATGGTGGACCTGTTTAACTTCCTCCAAAGAATTATAAATACAGGCATTGGGCCAGAGGGAGGTTGAAAGCTGAACATTCCTAAGGGTAGATGCTGCTGAAATTAGGACTCCCTTATAGAGCTTGAGAGGAGAGATCACATTCCTTTCTTAGCTTCATTTGGAAGTGGGTGAGCTAATCAAAGTAGAGGAGAACTCTTGCTGGACCCTGGGAGGGACCTGCACAACACCAAGGCATTGGTTGTAAGGTTTCTTTTGTTTCCAATTAATACAATTAAGTTCATTTTTCTCAACAAGTTGTTATATATAATTTGTTTCATAAACTCCTTGGTGTTTATGATGAATATGTTTTATTATATGAGTTATTCAGGTGCTATGTAATCGTTTGCTTGTTTGTGTATGCAGGTTTCAAGGAGAGGAGCTCATCTGGATCGAAGAAGCTTAGCTGCTACAAATAGCGTTGGACTAAAGGTAAGCCTTAAACACCTGGTTGCTTTTATTTTAAATGCATATTTAGGGAAAGATAGTGCTTGATTGTTTTGTTTGTCATTAGAAACACCTTAGTTTCTAGGGAGGTCGGTTTTGTCCGCAAAATTGACTCTTTCCGCATGAAAAAATGGCGACCATACTGGGGAATCCATGGATTTGATTGATTTCTCTTTTGATTGATACTTTGATTTGAGAAACGTTGATTTCTTTCTATTTTTTGACTGATTGACTGTGAATTTGGGTATAATAGCTTAGGATTGAGTTATTTTTTTATTTTTCTTGTTTTTGAGAGAAGTACGCACCCTCTGAGTTAAGCACAGTGCGTACCTGTACGCACTTCTGCTTTGCACACAGAGCAGGGACGCACCTGTGCAAACAGGCTGCCTGCGTACCCTGTCAAAAGTTTAGAAAATTTTAATTTTTTCCTTTTTACCTATTAGATCTTGTTTATAGCTTATTTATTGCTGCCCAGATCCACTGGTTACCTGTCAGAAGTTTTCATCTAGGCTTGTTTCATTAGCATCAAGGGTTTTAGTGAAGTTCATAGAAATTCTAGCCCTAGGTTTGATTTTTGTATTGGTCTTGTAGTGACTCTGGATTTAGAAGCTGTAAAAACCTTGGATATCCCTGGTCTTTTTAGTCTTCTTAGGAGTTAGACCATTCGTAAAATCCACCTTTGTTTGAGAAACCTACTGTTGTGTTGTCTCTTTGCGGAATTTCGAGAAGGCATGTTTGTTAAGCTGTGAATTTCATTCTTAAGAAAAAGAACAAGAATTTTTGTTTTTGACTGATTTATGATTCTGCATGAATTAGTCCTTGGTTGAATTGTAACTGAGTAAAACAACCTGGAATTATATTTTGTAGGCTTTTACCTCATTGGATTTGTTTTTAGATAAATTTCTCTTAGATTTTCATAGATCTTAAAATTGATTTTTGTTAAGTAGTTTTACATGCTTCGTTAAAATAGGAAAAATACAAAATCTCTTTTGAAGAAAGTTTGTTTTAGTAGCGTTTGAAGTCTTTGAAAAGAGAAAGGAAGTTTTCGTGAAATAATTGGTGGTCTTGTGTTGTGTGCTTTGGAAAAGATAAAGAGATTTTTTCTTTGATTTTCATTGCTAAGAAAGTTGTCTTTATAAATTTTGCATTCTCCAACTCTCTTAGCTAGGGAATTCATTGAAAAGGAAAGATTGTTTTTTCATCCTAGGTGCATCTTTTTAGTGGATTTGAGTCGAGTCTACACATCATAAGTTTCATCTCCGCTACCTTTTGTCCTAAAGAAAAGCCATAAAAAATAACGCTTAAAGTAAAATTAACTTAGTAATTTTTTATTTACTAGGGCTCTGATACACCAACATAGATCAGGCTAGTGTCTTGGAGTAGGAGAGTAATTAACTCTCCAAGACAGTAAAAACAAACAAGTAGCTTATCTTGCGGTAGGATAAATCCAATTGTTACATTTATGCTCTGGGAAAGCTCCTCTTAAAGGAGAAGCACGAGATCGTGTTCGAACCAGTGAGGGAATCAATCCTCCTTCATTGGGAACGACACCAGATATGCACGTACTACAAACGGTAAACCTCAGATTAACCATTGTTGAGGAGCCTGGGGTCACTTGTCGGTAAACCTTGGATTATTGTCAAGGAGCCAGCAAGGGGATTGAGCTTGTTACTCTGCCCTTGCGTGCGTATCGGATCGTAGACTGTTCCCCCAGGTATATTTGTTGCTGTTGGTGACCTTAGTGACTATTATCTTTAGGATTCTTCCTAAGGTGACGGTGGAGGGAAGATCCCACTATACCTGGAGTAGACGTCGGCTAGACTCACTTGGATTTTCTGGGGGGTTCACTTCACTCGAGACGGTTAAAGTGGAGGAACTTGGTCCATTCTATTCATTAAGTAGGTTGCCGGGGTAACTATTCCACCCGCCATTTCTGTACTGAACTCTGCGATGTTGGATTTCATCACCAACTAGTGTTTTCGGTCCGAAAAGTTACTGTTTGTGTGTGGTTTGACGCCCTAGATTCTTTAGGTGTGTGATTCAAATTTGTTTGGTTCTTTAGAGACTTTAGGCGATTTGCTTTGAGATTTTACTTTGTTTGCGTGTGCAGTAGTTAAAAGTTTTTAGCTATGGCTGAATTACCAAGACAATCCCGTAGACTTTGGGGCTAGTCTCTTGAGGTTGTAACCGTGGCTGATTTGTTGAGGAAGTCCTGTAGACTTCGGGGCCAACCTCTTGAAGAAGTCCCGGGCCATTACGAAAGAGTAATCACCGAAAAATCTTCCTTCTGGTTTAAAGAGTAATCACCGAAAATCTTCCTTCTGGTTTGATAGCTATTGAAGAACTTGCTCCAGAAGAAGAAATAGGAATCCCTATCCCTGAAAATCAACCTACTATTGATCTAAGGGAGCGTGAATCAATTTTGTACAGTCCACCTAGAAGTACTACTTGGTATCTTTCTTTAACTAATTATTTGGACAACTCAGTGTTAAGTTTTTCACCACCTCGTGCTTCTTATCCACCTAGGGGTTTTTATACTCCCGTAAATATGTCAGGTCAGTCGTCCATGTTTACTCAATCGCCTGAATCTTTTTTGTACGGCGGTCCTTCTGTTCCCTCTGGGTATCAGTCACTTTCTGGTACTTTTTCGGGAGCATCTCCTCAACCCATTGAACAAAGGTTATTCAATGGAAGCAATGGTGCAAAGCCGTTGAGCGTAGAAGACATTCTTATGATGTCAGGTTCTATTCCCAATTCTCAACCTCAAGGTGGCCAGTTACCGCCTGGGGGGCAGCCTCAATTAATGCCTGGGGGGCAACCTCAAGGTACACAATTTGCATCTGGGGGGCAACCTCAAGGACAGTACGTGCCTACGGTACATTACGTTCCTCAAGGTCAACCCCAGACTCAATATGTACCCCAAGGTCAACCCCAGTATCAATTTATACCTCAAGGTCAACCCCAGTATCAGTACATGCCTCAAGGGTATCTACCCCAAGGTCAGTACTCGAACCAAGGTTTCCAACCACCCCAAGGTCAATCTTATGTTCAAGGAACGGGAAATGTACCTTTCAATTATCAATCCTACCCTCAACCCGGTTTTGGATCTCAATATTCTCAACCTGTTATGGGTCAGTACCCCGGAATGAACATAGTGTGGGATCCATCGCAAATTCAACAGGTGTTGCAGCCAAATGTACAGTTGTCATCTCAAACTGCACAACCCTTAGTTTCTGGTTCACCCCAACAACCAGTCTAGTCTAATATTCAAACTTCGGTACCTTCGGTAGTTTCTCAGTCTGGACCTACTGCGCCTCGTACTCCATCTCAAACGACTGTTGCAACTGCCGCAGCATCTGTTCAATCTACCCCACCTACTTCTGGAGTATCGATAGCTCTGGTTTCTACTGTTCCTGTATCTACTCCTCAGACATCTTTACCATCGTTTGGATCCACGATTCAAACTACGGTTCAGATGCCTGTAGGATAACCTGGTTTAAGTACGGTTGTCACAAGTCAACCACAATTCACTTATCAACCGTACCAGGGATAGTACCAATTCGGTCCTGCTGTCCAGCAGCCAGTTTATCAGTATTAACCGTATCCTGGGTACACTTATCAACACCCACAACAACCCCAGTACGGTCCGGTTAATCCTGGTTTTCCAGGAGGATACAATATCCCAAACACGATTCCTATTCCTAGTTATCCTGGATATCCTCCTCCTGGGGCTGGTCTCATGACCCAGAGTTTTAGGGATCCTAATCGGCAGCTACCGTTTATCGCAACTTTGGACTTACCAAACTTGTCGCGCCTAACGAATGATCCAATTAATTATCTTCCGTTTTGGCCGCCAATGCCGAATAAGTTGCCCAGTGACATTCCCAAGTTCGAAGGTAAATCTGGAGAGGACCCGTCTAACCATGTGATGACTTACCACCTCTGGTGTGCCTCTAATTCCATCTCGGATGATTCGATCTGCTTACGTCTTTTCCAGCGCACTCTCATTGGTCTTGTGGCCAAGTGGTATATTGAGTTATCACGAGCCTCTTTTTATAATTTTAGCCAGTTAGCTACCTTGTTTTTAACTCATTTTCAGTTGTCGGTCAGATATGATAATGGCACGGAGTTACTAACTTCATTAAAGCAATCGAAGTCCACTTATATTTCTGATCATATTCATGAATGGAGACGTCGAAGGCGGTTAGTGAAAGTTTTTATCCCGGACCAGATCTTAGCTGAATGGTTTGTTAAATCATTGTTACCAAAGATTACTGAAGACGTAGCTAAGGCCGAAGTAGTTATTGAGGAGCAAGTGATTGCTCAAGCACAGTACCTTGACTTAGTTTATACTCAGTCAGGTACGTTACACGAAAAGATCCCTGATCTTCCCAAGTCAAATCAAATCGCTGCAGCTCCTTCGGGATCTCATGCTGCTGATGGTATGATTGGTACGGTTAACACTAAAAGTAAGAAGAAGTCTTCCAAGAATTCTTCTCCTATCATAACCTTGCCTGATTTCCCGACAGGAGATTCTTTTGCAGAGGTTTCTGCCGATATTCACGCTGTAGACTCATCTACGACTAAATCAAAATACGGTGGAAAGAAGAAAGGAAAGAAGAAGAATAAAACGGACAAGAGTTCAAAAGAGAAATCTGAAAAGGCGGAATCCAATGATGAAAAGCGCAAACCTTGATATCCTTGTCTTATTTGTGAAGAGGAACACTTTACAAGAGACTGCCCTCATCGAGCAGAGGTTGTGAAAATCGTCAAAGGTTCCCAAGCTCCTGCTGTTTTGAAGGATCCATTTCCGAATCAAGATAGCAAGATGATAGGTTCTTCCTCGAGTGCCAATGAAGAACCCATATTGATGATGTCCCATGTAAGGATTGCGACTCGATCGCAAGATTATGGTAGTAAAAGTCCTGCTGATGGCAAAGAAGCAGAATATTCTCATTCTAATCCATCAACCTCAGCTCCTGGTTCCGATCCACTACAGATCGAGAAGCCTAATCCAGACTTAGTAATCAAACCGCCCACCAAGGGTATACTTCGAAAGTCTGCTTTCGATCCACATGCGAGAGCGGCCCAGAATTATAACATTGTTGAGGACTTAGCTATTTCACCCTCAGCAATGTCGGCTTTGGAAGTGCTACACTCATGCCCAGCACAGCGTAAATTACTTTTGTCGGCTATAGGAGTTGTTGATGTTCAGGACCCGAACCTAATAATCTTTTATTTAGAAAATAGTACACCGCGTTTGCCTCATCAAATGGCTTTCCAGATCCTAGTGATAGTAAAAAACAGGCCTATTCATCGCACTGTAATTGATGAGGGAGCTTCAACGTGTATTATGTCGATACAGTGTTGGAGATTGCTTGGTTCTCCTTCACTAAATCAATCCCCGACAATTCTTAAGGCCTTTGATGGCTGTGGGTTTCATCCTTTTGGCATTCTACAGGATTTGCCTATAGGGGTTGAAGGAAAAACCGTTAGTCTAGATGTGGAGGTGGTTGATGCCCCTCTAGACTACAACCTTCTCTTGGGTCGAAGTTGGACTTACGCTATGACAACGGTCGTTTCATCAGTCTTCCGAGTAATAAAGTTCCCACATAATGGAAAGATCGTAACAATAGACTAGCTGGCTTACTTTTCATCCGACCCAGCCTCTTCAGAGAGTATTCAACATGTCGGTAAAACAACTATCCCATATAAGGATGTTGGAGTAGGATTAGTTAAAGATGCCGGTTTACTGGGAACTTTTCCTTTCCTCCAATCAACACATCATCTTCATTTGCAACCATTCATATGATTACATCAGACACTATTTTTTATGATGATCCTTGGATCATTCCTTCTGAATCTGAAATAGACTCATTTAGTAATTTTATGCCGTTGAGTCCATATGAAATTGCCTATGAATCCGTGCAGTCTTTTACCGACCCATGTTCAACCAAAAAAGAATTAATGAATGTGGTCTGTGAGGACTCACTTTCACATCAACCTCGGATTTAACTACGTTTTCTGAACTTGTTCACTCTGATGAGCAAATTCGTGAAATCCTATGTGTAGATGATTTACCATGGGAAGATCTCCATCACATATCTTCGTTTTTACCTGAGGATGATCGTTTTGAAAATGATTTCTCATCAATATTTACGACTGAATATGTCAAGGAACCTCAGAATCCAATGAAACATCCCGATTCAGAGTTAAATTTGGGAAACATTTCTCGAACTATTCCCATTGACATTTCGGTTAAGCCTGGAATTGTTGAGAACATTCATATAGGTGCCTCATGTACAGATGACGAAATTCAGACATACAAGGCCCTATTTCAAGAATTCCGCGACGTGTTTGCCTGGTCCTATGAGGAAATGCCAGGAATTGATCCCGCGATTGTTGTTCATGAGATCAAGACTTACCCGGACGCTAAACCCGTCCAGCAACGTTTGCGTCAGATTCACCCACAAAAAGCTGCTGCAATTAAAGAAAAAGTTGAAAAACTGTTGAAAGCAGGTTTCATTTATCTGATCCCGTTAACGGATTGGGTATCGAATATTGTTCTGGTTAACAAAAAACAGGGAACAATAAGAATATGCATCGATTATAGGGACATTAATCGAGCTTGTCCAAAGGACAACTACCCAACTCCCTATATCGATCAAATCATTGATGATTGTGCCGGCAGCGAAATATTTTCCTTTATGGACGGTTTTTCCGGATACAATCAAATCAATATTCTACCTGCCGATCAACCAAAAACGGCTTTCATTTGTCTATGGGGGACATTTGCTTATTGCAAATTACCTTTTGGGCTCAAGAATGCCGGAGCAACTTTTCAAAGGGCGATGTCTTATGCGTTTCATGACATCAAACACATTGTGCAACCGTATCTCGATGATTTGTCCGCTCATTCATTACATCGAGCTGATCACCTCGTCCATTTACGAGCAATCTTTATGAGGTGTAGGCATTATCGTATACGGTTGAATCCACACAAATGTGTCTTCTGTATAGAAGCAGGACGATTGCTAGGATTTGTAGTTCCGAAAGCCGGCATTCGCATCGATCCCTCGAAGGTAGAAGCTATCATCAAATTGCCTCCTCCTTCGAGTCTTCGCCAACTCCAAAGTTTGCAGGGGAAAGCAAACTTTTTACGACGATTCATTCCTAACTACGCCGAGGTTACAAAGGGGTTTACACGGTTGTTGAAACAGAATGCTCAATTCTCTTGGGATGAGATAGCTCAGAAATCTTTTGATGCACTCAAACACGCGTTGACCCATGCACCGTTGTTGCATCCTCCCAACTACAACCAGGATTACTTTTTGTATCTCGCTGCCTCCCATTCCACCATTGGAATGGTCTTAGTTCAGGAAGATGAATTCGGAATGGAACATGTGATATATTACCTTAGTCAAATGTTAAATCCAACTAAGCTAAAATACTCACATGTGGAGAAATTGGCATTGGCAGCCGTTCAAGCTCTCCAACGTTTTCGTCACTACATTTTACTACGTAAAACTACAGTCATTTCGGATTGCAACCCTATGATCTACATTTTGACCAAACAATTGCTAGGGGGCAAGTACTCTAAATGGATTGTTATCCTGCAGGAGTTCGACTTGGAGTTTGAGAAATCTAAGTCTAAGAAATCTTTAGTTTTTGCTGAGTTAATGCGTGACTTCCAACGTGCTGACACGGAAACTGTGGCAGAGGAGCCCATTGCGGATGAATCTTTGTTTCTAATCAGCACTTTAGATCCGTGGTATGGGGATATCATTGTCTATCTCCAGACCCAATCCTTTCGGCTCGAAGTTTCAAAGTCGGAACGTCGGAAAATTCGATTCCAATCCCAACAATACAAAATTATTGGAGATACTCTTTATCGCCGTGGGGCGAACTCTATTTTTCGACGTTGCTTAACTCACGAAGAGGCTGAAAGGGTTCTAAATGACTGTCACTCTGGAGCGTGTGGCGGTCATATGTCTGGGTATGCCACAGCCCAAAAGATATTGCGCGCTGGCTACTTCTGGCCGTCCTTGTTTAAAGATTGTATTATTGCGGTCCGAAAATGCCACAACTGTCAAGTGTTTGATCGAAAGATGCGCGCTCCACCTACTCCTCTCCACCCTATAATTGCTGTTGGTCCTTTTGCCAAATGGGGTATCGACTTTATTACATGTAACCCTCACTCGGCCGGGGGGCATGCGTATATCATCCTTGCGGTAGATTATTTTACTAAGTGGGCCGAGGCGATGCCTACATTCGAGGCAGACGGCAAGACAACTGCAATTTTTGTGTTCAATCATATAATTGCTAGGTTTGGTGTCCCACAAGTGATAATCACTGACCATGGGCGCCATTTTCGAAACGTTATGATGACAGAACTTACAGGCCAGCTTGGTTTGCGTCACGATAGTTCAACTCCTTATTATCCACAAGCGAATGGTCTGGTTGAGTCCATCAACAAAGTTTTAGTTATCATGATCCGACGAATCATTGGTATTCATCGGTCAAATTGGCACAACATGTTATTTCAGCGCTTTGGGAGTACCGAACCTCAGTGAAAACATCAACAGGGTTCACTCCTTTCCAACTAGTTTATGGTTTGGAAGCTGTGCTACCCATTGAATGCGAAATCCCGTCACTGCAAATGGCCATCGAGTTACTTCCAGCTACTTCCGAAGAGGAAAAGTGTTTATTATACTTAGCTCAATTAGATGAGAATCGACGTGATGCTGCATTGGCGATCGAGACTCACGCAAAACGTATGAAAGCTCAGTATGATCGAAATGTGACCCCTCGAAATTTTTCGGAAGGAGACCTAGTGTTATTATATGATCAAGCTAATGATAAATTAGGTGCTGGAAAATTCGTTCCTATGTGGCATGGGCCCTATATTGTCAAGCGAAAGCTAGCAAAAGGGGCCTATGAGTTGGTAGACTTTGACGGGGACTCCTTAGGTAAACCCAGAAATGGTCTTTACTTGAAGAGGTATTATGCTTAAAAGAATGGGTATGGAGATTTTTAGTTAGGTTAGTTTTTCTTTCTAGCTGGTGTGTTTGTTAGTTTAGACAGTGTGCTTAGCTTAGAGAGTGTGTTTTCGTCATTATTTCTGCTTATCTTGGTTTTACTCTTGATGTTGCAGATGTCGATGCCTCTCCAAACATACATTGGTTTCGCTGATGGTGCTTGTCGTAGTACACGGAACGTTTCTTCCGCAGCTTGGGTTATCTATTCGCCCTCTGACAAGTTAGTTTCTATGCATGGGGTAAGCCTCGGTCAAACAACAAACAACATTGCCGAGTATAGTGCAGTGATTGAGTTATTATCTGAATCTATTTCATTTGGGATTCAGAGTTTGATAGTGAGGTTAGATTCTGAACTCGTTGTATTACAGCTTAATAGAGTGTATGCCATTAGAAATCCAGTGTTATTAAGATTATTTTTGAGAGTGCGTCTCTTGGAACGTGAGTTTGATTACATTGAATATCAGCATATTCCAAGGTCTTTAAATACATTAGCAGATGCAATTACTTCTCGAATGTTAAATAGACATTTGCAATAATCATACATGTAAAATTTAAAACCATTCCATAACATGATTTACAAGATAAGCCGGTAATAATGATATATATATATATATATATATATATATATATATATATATAGGAGTGTGTCAAAAAATACATCATCTTCGATCATAGGTTGAAAAACACCTTATGATCGGCAAGAATGATAAGTACAAAAAACCAAAATGTCACATGTGTCTACAAAACGACCATCCAATCATTGGTGATGATCTCTATATGACACCACTGCACGGGCCACCCTACACAAGAACCTCCTAAAAGGTCCTGGGACCCCGACTACATAGCGCTGAAGCCTGATTGGAATATCATCTATGGTAGTCTCCGGTATATCTGCTGTAAGACGCTCCAGGTCACTTTCCAACTCAGCCAAAGTCTCTTTGACCTCGTCCTGTGGGGCCGGTGCCGCTGCAGCTGGTAGTCTCCTCTCGTAAGGCCGGAGATTGGCTGGACGTCGTGGGCCTACATCTGCATTTTGAAAATTATTACTATCAGTTTTGAGACGATATAAAACAAACAAAAATAATAGATAGTTTAAAAAACTTTTGAAAAATGAAGTTACCTGTATCATCCCATTGTTCTCCCGGTGGAAGAACCATGTCCGGATCTCCACGAAAATCAACTCCGGCATAAGGAAAATCCTGTATAGAAAAGACCTAGTTTTCTAACCAGTGAAAATACTCCGGAGTAAATCGGACAACCTCCGTCCCCTCATTAGGATGATGGGCCATAACCGCAACCCATCGCATCAATTTGGGCTCTCGAGGAAGCCCAATCTCAACAGTGAGCTGCTGTGGGATCAGCATCGGAACCCTCTCTAAGCCAAAACTCACAACTAAAGCCCCATAACCAAAGGTCTTTAGCTGTCCGTTTTTGGCTCTAGTCAGTTGGCCTTTTACATTGGCCAACACAGCATCACACCAGTTGAAAATGGTACCTTGATAGCAATCAATTGCCATCCGCATCTGGGATCCAGTGGCAATGTGTAAAGCGGCAGCCCCGCAAAGTCTGGTAACTGTAAAGGCAATCACCATAAGTTCAGGACGGGATATAGTTTTGATCTCTATCCCCTTCTCCTGAGACTGAGTGTTACACCACTCTAGTCGGAGACTAGCGATAGACTGGCCACCTGCCCTAGTCCCGAACAGAGTCAAGTGTTCGCCTCTCTTGGGCAAACCAGTGAGAAAGTAGATATATGCCGGCTCCATCTCAAGCTGGTGCCCTCCAATATAAAAACACTGGTCCTGAACGTTCCATCTTTCTACCAGCCACTCTAGAAAGCTCACTTGGGCCCTCATGCCAGGTATGGCCCAGTATTTATAAAGGCCGCATGCCTTCAAAGCATCAATTGACGGTTGATGATTAATGGCGGCCAAATCAACATCTTCTTGCTCTCTCTCGCACCAATCGAGCATGGTGAACAATCTACATACCATAAAACATCCATTAGATTCCATAAAATAAAAAAATTTTGGTCCATTTTGGAGAATTTAGGTTTTAAAAACTCGTTGCATGGAGTACGCACCCCGCCTTTAGGAATAGAGTGTAGGTACGCAGGGTCCCTGAAGGGAGGGTGCGTACCCCTGACATTTTTCCAACTGAGAAAATGCCGGGGTACGCGGGTCCCTAGTGTGGCGCCTGCGTACCCCGAGAGGCGGTTTTTGAAACCATAAAACCTCCCAAAAATGAAATCTGGGGCCTTAAAAAGAATTCTAAACGGATGAAATTGAAGAGGAGGATGTTGTAGATTACCTGGAAGAGACGGCGTTCGATTTCGACGGTCGGATTCTCGCAATGTCCACGGGAATTTTCTTGTGAAAAGCCCTTTTTCTCTCCTCAAATAGTAAAATGGTAAAAATGAATTGGTAAAAGCCCTTTTTATAGGTTTTTTGGGTAAATAAATGGTAAATTTGTTTATTTTTAACCATGAAAAGGTGTTTTTCAAAGTATTTTTATCTATCTTCAACAGGTACGAGTAATGTGTTGGTTTTTGTGCAGGATAAAGGATTTTCAGGGAAAATTGTCATTTTTTACAAACAAAAACATTAGAGTCATCTTTAAGCTCTTTTCTGACTCCTAAAATGTGAAAAGATTGCCGAGTTTTCTTTTTAGCTCGTTAAAACGGAATTAAAAAGACGGTCCTCTTACAGCTCTTTTCTGACCGTAAAAACATGAAAAGATTGCCGGATTTTTGTCGTTTCAAATTCGATATTGGAAATAAAACGACGTGTCCTTGATCGCTTTCTACTTTTCACATCAGAGACACTAATCATGAAAGTAATCCTTGGTCGTAAAGATCAAGCGGTTCTCTCAAGTATTATTTTATACTTTTTCGGGCTTGGGAGACACAAATTTACGAAAAAGGTCAACCCTGGAGTCTTCTTAAGTTTTTCAGACTCTTTAAAATTGAAAAACGTCGAGTTTCTCCTATACTGGACTCGTTAAAATTTCACAGTAAAGGACCTGTTCGATTACAAACAGGAACGGACCACTTCTTCTTAGGGTTCGAATCTAAACTAAGTTGGACTCATCCGAAGGATGAGCTTATAATCAAGCAAATGTTATCCTCCTCAAGCTTGTAAAAAATAAAGAGGTACTTGCCAGAAATGGTGGGGGAAAAGAGAGGAAAATGAGCCTATTTGTTATACTTTGTCTCGGAAAAACCTTATCACCACTCTTGAACACGACACTTTTCATTCACCTGGGTTGGGAAATCCTTTGCCTAATAGTTGATCAAACCACATTGAAAGTCTTCAGCCGGTTTTCGGGTATTAACTTTGGGACAATTGTCACCAAACCATCTGTAGTGTCGTTATGTGTTCAAGAGGAGTCTTGCAAATAAACCATTCATCTGCAAAATATCTGTCATCCATCTTGACCATCCCTGAGTTAGTCCTTACAGCTACATTTCTTCAACTTGATCTACGATTTCGTGTTGTGGGCTTGCCTGCAACGGATCGCTTTCGATCGAAATCAACACATTATCTAGAAAGATGATCTAGGAATCATCAGTACCTTGAAATCTGCATGCCTCAATGGCAGGTTTCTCGCCTTTGACGACAGTTTACATCATTGACTTTCGATTGAAGGATTCCGTGACATGTTCGACATCAACACATTCATTCATATCTCATGGATTGTACTGGGTACTTTGAGAGCCATTGACATCACTGGTGGTCTCTCTCACACTTGTTAACAGTTTACATCATTGACTGGTAATCAAGTGGTTTCTACCATGTTCGACATCAACTCATTTATTCGCATGGATAGAATCGTACTATTTCGGGAAGCAGAAATGAAGACCCTGGATCTAGTTTCCGCTATCCAGGTTGTGAGGAGTTTTGTATTCATTATACAGTAGACTAATTATAAATAGATGGCTGCGTCCATACTTTGTCTACATATGTCTATGATTATGATGTATTGCGAAATCATTCCTATATCAGAGCAGTAGTTAGTTTGTTAGTTAAGTTTTTGATCTGAGTATGGGAATGCCTACCTCAGCGATGATATGATGTCATATATGTATTTTGTGTTGAATATTTGCAGGTTCCGACTGGGCTCTCCACAAGATAATCCTCGAAATGATAAAGTGCTTCACCCTTCCTAGATGATATAAAACCCTAATCTACTACATACCTCGCACTTTAAGGGGCAATCTGTTACACTAAAATTTGTCACCATGACTATTTGCAGTCAGTATGGCTCCATCAATAACCATACTGTCCTCCTTGGCAAGTCTTATACCTCTGCTCCTCATGTCAAACCCCAAAAAAGAGAGAAAGCCTTTAAAAAATCAATATAACTCTGGTTCCGCACTTTCTCTTACTCTTACCTATGGGCTTGCACCTCAAGTACATAATATCCGCGTACTTGTACGCTCTGTCTGTAAAGGGGTGGGTGCGTACCCCTGTAAAAGTCAAAAGGCGCAAGTTTTACTTCAAAAAACCTACTTGCGGTCGATTCTAGAGCATTCTAGAAGATGGTTTGACGTGGATTGAGCGCCTCCAGATGGTTCATGCATCCCAATGAAAGAGGAACTTATCCCATGAAGAGGGGAGCTATCCCTTTGAAAGAGGGGCTTATCCCACTGATGGTGGACCTGTTTAACTTCCTCCAAAGCATTATAAATACAGGCATTGGGCCAGAGGCAAAGGAGGTTGAAAGCTAAACATTCCTAAGGGTAGATGCTGTTGAAATTAGGACTCCCTTAGAGAGCTTGAGAGGAGAGATCACATTCCTTTCTTAGCTTCATTTGGAAGTGGGTGAGCTGATCAAAGTAGAGGAGAACTCTTGCTGGACCCTAGGAGGGACCTGCACAACACCAAGGCATTGGTTGTAAGGTTTTGTTTTGTTTCCAATTAATACAATTAAGTTCATTTTTCTCAACAAGTTGTTATATATAATTTGTTTCATAAACTCCTTGGTCTTTATGATGAATATGTTTTATTATATGAGTTATTCAGGTGCTATGTAATCGTTTGCTTGTTTGTGTATGCAGGTTTCAAGGAGAGGAGCTCATCTGGATCGAAGAGGCTTGGCTGCTACAAACAACGTTGGACTAAAGGTAAGCCTTAAACACGTGGTTGATTTGATTTTAAATGCATATTTAGGGAAAGATAGTGCTTGATTGTTTTGTTTGTCACTAGAAATGCCTTAGTTTCTAGGGAGGTCGGTTTTGTCCGCAAAATTGACTCTTTCTGCATGACACTTTCCTTCAAATCTTTGGCACCTATCACAAGATTTAAAAAAAACAAATACATTAGAAAATAAAGTGGGCCAATAGTACCCAGCTCTGAGAATTTTATGGCTGTAGTCTTCCAATAATAGTGCCCTCCACACATGCTGTTATGAAACCACTGCATAACTTCTTTTGATTGTTCTTTGTCCAGACACCTTAAAAATACTCCAGATGGATCCCTCCAGTAGAGCAGATTTTCCATAATGCAAAATTTTGCTGCTCTAAGTTTTAAAGTTCTGGCCTGACTTTGAGTAAATCCTGAAGGGATCTCTAGCTTCAACAAGAAATTAATTATTGCAGCATACCAATTACATGAAGCTAGATTCTCGACCACTAATTTCTTTCTCTCTGTTTTAGCTGCTTCTTCCTTTTCTACCTGACCAATTTATGCCATCGTGCATAGGAAATCAATATCTAAAGACCTGCAGTTTTCTTCAGCCAATAACTTGGCAAGCCCCTAACCTCTAACCAAATTTGTGGGCATCAGCTCTATATTAAATTCTATCATTTTTGCAATCTATTTTTCCCTTCTTCCATCAACATCAGTTTGGGTCAAGACATATTTTATTGCAGTAGAAGGCACATATGCAGTTATTTTGGAATGAAGGATATAAACTCTAAAAGCTTTCAAGGATTTGATAAGAGCATATGCCTATTTTTCTATAATATCATACCTGAGTTCAACATCCCTCAAGTCCTTGCTGAAAAAAGCTACAGGATGTTCTAAACCTTCTTCATCTTGCTGCAATAAAACTGCTGCAATGGTGTCTTCAGAGGCAAATAAAACACATGAAACTCCTTGCTGTAATCTAGACCTATTATTGTGGGAGCCTCCATAATAGCCTTTTTAATAGACTCAAGTGATTGTCTTGCTGTATCAGTCCATCTCACCTCTGCTCCTTTATTTAACATGGAGGTAATATGCTTCACTAGTTCAGAAAAATTTGGAATAAACCTCTTGACAAAATTAATTTTGCCCAAAAAGGACTGGATATCCTTCTTTGATCTCGGGATAGACAAAGTCTGTATTGCCTTTACTCTTTCTGGGTCAATCTGAACATCTGCAGCAGACACAACATGTCCTAACAGCTTGCCTTCATTGAAAGCAAATTGAGATTTTTTGGGATTGACTGATATTCCAAACCTCCTGCACTTCAAGAATACTTTTTTCAAATGTTGCAAATGATTTTGATGGCTGCTGGAGTAAACTATTATATCATCAAGGTAGATAAGCACAAATTTGTCCTTCTCTCTCACAAATGCTATATCCATAGCTCTCTGAAAGGTGGCTCCAACATTCATCAATCCAAATGGCATTTTGGCATACATAAAAGTGCCCCAAAGAGTGGTAAATGCAGTCTTTTCTTGATCATCTGGGTGCACAACGATCTGATTAAAGCCTGAAAATCCATCCAAGAATGACATCACTTTGGCTCTTGAGACCTTTTGCAACAAGTGCTCCATATTTGGCAGAGGATAGTTGTCTTTCTTGGAGCATTTGTTTAGATTTCTGAAATCAACACATAGTCTGATTTCCCCACTCTTCTTCCTCACCACCACCAAATTAGCTACCCATTTGGAATATCTGAGAGGGACTATGATCTTGGCAGCCAACAACTTTTTAATTTCTTTTTCAATTAGAGGAAGAAGCATCGGATTTATTGGTCTCAGCCTCTGTTTGAAATGAAAAGTGTTTCTCCAGATGGATTTTATTCTGAATTATGTTCTTGTCATATGTTTTCAGATAACTATACTTCCAGGCAAACACATCAGCAAATTGCCTCATTAAATTGCAGTATTCAACACTTTGATCAGTAGACAAATGAGTGGACAAATTCACATACCTAGGCTGACCTGGACTTCCTATATCATGGTTACAGACTACAGATTGGTCTTCTTTTTGGGCAGCCTTGTAAGGCACATCATTCTGGTCAAACAGTCTTTCAAGAGGGATTAGGCCCTTAGGAATATGGTTACTAGGAAGCTGGACAGTGCTATTTTTACCAATCTTGTTTCTAAGCTGGGACTTGGGGTTTTCTTCCAAGGCAACATTCTCTTGGTCAATTTGCATTTCTGAAAATTCATCAATAACTTGCAAGAACCTATTCAATTCATCATCATCTTCAAAAACTTTCCAATGGTGGACATTATTAGGCAAGGAAGGTCTGTACTTCATTTTGACTTCATAGACTAATCTGGGAGGCATGGGAGGAATAAATAGACTAGCAGAGACGGCAAGGGAATCAACAAGCTGATTTTGGGTTCTAGAAATGTATGAAATACAGAAATAATCAAAAGAGTATCTGATTCTTCATACCTCATCTCAGTATGCCTTCAACCTTTGGTGCTTTTCTTGAAATGTCTTATTTACTTGCTGGATGATCACATTAGCATCTCCAAACACCTTCAGATTCTTGATTCCTCTGTCTTTTGCTGCATTAAGGCCAAACAACAAAGCTTCATACTTTGCTATATTATTTGTGACTTGGAGAACCAGCTTAAAAGACAGCTGAATGATTTCTTTTTGTGGAGATACTAGCACCACCCCTGCTCCTGCAGTCTCCCTGGAACATGCTCCATCAAAGAACAACTCCGAAATTTGACTTCTTTGCTCTTTATTGGCCTGAACTGTTGGTTTCCTGATCTGCATTACAACCTTATGAGATTCTTCTATTTGGAGAATACATGCTCCAAAATCAGTGTCCACTACATAAATGGGATGATTTGTAGGATTATTCTCATCACTGATGATGTATGCCAACCGTGCTTCTTTGTACAATCTCTTGGTTTCTCCTCCAAACACTGGGACAGTGGCATAAGATAAATCATTCAGTAATGTCCCACCTAGTCTCTTAATCCACCCTCTGGACAACAACATGCCAAACTTAGGAGGGACATCTGCTACCATAATATCCATCATCATACTCTTCATAGGCAGTTGAGTTAAGATAATGGCCAGATCTTTAATCAATCCAAGACATTTCACCTTCCTTGAATCAAAAGAAAATAAATCATGATAGGGTCTAGTGATATCAAGGCCTAACTCTTCCATGACAGCTTTAGGCATCAAATTGTGGCTGGCCCCTGTGTCTATCAGGAAATTGTGGAGGATTTTATCATGAATGGTCAATGAGACATAAAAAGACGGAGAATTATTATCAACAGGTTCAATCATGGGGCTGAGCACAATAGTAGGCTTGTCATCTTGCAAATTAACAGAGTTAGTGGAGGCTTGTTTGGTTTCTAGCTCAAGGGCTTCAAGGATGGGCTTTCTAAACACTTCACTCTTCATCAACTCAACCAGAGGCACAGATATTTTCAATTTTTGAACTTCTGACTCAAAGCTGAAAGAAGAAGATGATTTATCAGAACTTTTTACCTCTTGAACTGGAGCTTTGAGGATGACTGGATCAACTGCTGGTTTTCTTTGTTTGACATTCTGTGGTTCTGCTTGGGCAGCAGCTCTTTGGGCAGGATTCTCCTTGGCATTTTTTGCATTGGATCTCAGATTATATCTTTGCTGCTATTCAGTTTGTAGAACATCTCCTCTGTCCCACTCTTGATTGACTTGTTCCTGTAGCAATAATTTTTCATACTCAGCCGAAGTAAAAAGTGCAACGCTGCCTTTATCTTCCATACAGTGAATTTCATCCTCATCTTCTTCAAATTGTTCTTCCTCCATGACTACATTTTGGAAAGGAGCTTTAACTTTCTGTTCTTCTTTTGAATCTTCACCCCTTTGCATAATTTGTAACTGCTCATTTTCTCTTCTGAATGGGTTGTGGTTTCTTGGAGCAAATGTGTTATGTTGCCTCGTTTTTCCTGAATTTTGTTCAACCTTCAGCTTAGAAATTTCAGCAGCGAATGACTCTATCATCTTAGTCATTTTGTCTAATTTAGGCTCTGAAGATGATGCAGAAGAAGTAGAAGCTTGACCTCTCTGCCTCCTTCTGTCAGCTTTACTTTTAAGCTTTTCTGCAGCCATAATATTGGATTCCACCTCCAGTGTTGCATCCTGCATATCAGCTAGAGTGGCACATCTTTTTTCTATCAATAACAGGCAAAAATCAGAGTCAAAAGCATTGGCATAAGTGAGTTTGACAGAGGTAGGAGTAGGCTTTACCTCAGCTGGTATCTTACTATACATTCGATTGAATCTTTTATTAAAATTAGGTATTGATTCACCATTTTCCCTCTTCAGACTACCAAACTTAGTATGATAATACAACAAGTCTTTTTTATCTCCCCATTGCTTCAAAAATGCATCATCTAATGCTTCTATATCTGTAATATATCTCTGGGGTAATTCTATGAACCACTTCCTAGCCTCTCCATCAAGGCTCTGGACAAAAACTCTCATCCACACATCATTCTCGCTTATATCTAAATTATTAGCATAACTGTAAAAAGCTTCAAGATGTTCTTCTGCTGTTACTCCCTCTGTACCAGTGAATTTAGGCATATACTTTTGATATTCTCCCACAGGAATAGGATTTAAAGGCACAGGCAATACTAATGGTCCATATCTGGCAGCTACAATTCTTTCTATCCTCGTAGGTGCTTGCTGTCCTGCCATGATTGGAATATTTGGAAGAATACTAGAAGATTTAATGGTAGGGAGTAATGTGATGGATGACAGAGATAAAGAGATGCTTTGGACTAAATGGGAAGCTTTATTTGGACTAAGATTCAAAGGGGAACTAACTGTACAAGGGGTTGAACTAATATCTGAAGGCTTTTCCTTATTAACAGTGCTAGGTTCTAAATCTTCAAACTGTGAATCTTCAGCAATAACTTTATCTAGTTAGAGAAAGATTCTTCGGCGAAAATCACATGGAATCTCATTTGTCGACGCGTTTTGAACCAACTAGTGTGGTTCATCGTCAGGATAGGTTGAAGAAACAGATCTAGCTCATCATGCTAAATAGTCTGAGCGGAGCCTCCAACAACTATCTTCCCTAACGGCTAGTTTGACTCAAGGACAGGGGTCAAAATTATTATAATAGTTTAATTCGTAAAAATAAATAAATTATTATTAAGGGTAAATGGTACGAGACCTAATAATTAAAAATTATAAGTTAATTAATAATTTAAAAGGAAAATTAGTCAAATAAATGACCTTGAAATGCCTAAAAAATATAAATAATTTTATTTAAAAGTATTAAAAAATAAAAGGTAATAAAGAAAATCAAAGTTAATAATTAAAAATTATAATTTAATTAATAATTTAAAAGGAAAATTAGTTAATTAAATGACTTTATAATAAATGGATAAGTGAAATAAAATATTATTATTTCAGAGATGAGTAAGATTTCTTAGGCTTACCTGATCCTGATGCCCCTTTCTGTGATGATTTCTTCGATTTGACAGTCCTCTCAGGGTCAGGCACTGGTTCAGATGGTGATTTCTGAGGATTTCTTCGAGTGTGTCTTACAAACTGAGCCAGAACTTCAATATTGGAGTCACCAAATGATGGTATTCCTCCAATGGAGTCGCCAGATAGATGATTACAATCAAAAACTGTGTTCAAACCTTGTCTATCATCAAAGCTTGAAGCTGTGTCATTTTCCCAGGGAAGTTGAGCTTCAATTCTCCTCTCCCCGGCAACGGCGCCAATTAATGTTATCACCCCAAGAAACTCTCCTAGGTTGTATATCAGAGATGCTCGGGAACATTACAAACTCAACAAAAAGTTGGATAAATGGTGGATGAATGAAAGAAATGTTGCATATTAAAGCCAGATAACCACTTCTACTATGCTTAACCCCAGACATGGGTGAACACCCCCAGACTACAAGGATTTTAACCACCAATTACTCACAGTTTGAGGATAAGGTGATGATGGAGAAGACTGACCACACCAGCAGATACACAGGACCCTGTGATGGCTGGCTGCAACTGGTTTAAAGGTCTGTAAATCTGTTTTCTAATACACAGACAGGATGACAACTCCCTGGCATTAAAATAACAGAAACCTACAAGTAAATTCAATGATACATGCTAAATCCTAACACAGAGGTGGGATGACAGCGCCTCTAATGCTAAACATTAACAACTCATGAATAAATGCAAAATAGACACAACCTAGAACAAGAAGAAGAAGTGGACAGTGAACAATTAACAACAAAATAAGCTTGCATTAGCTGGAAATGAAGAGCAGAAGTTGCAGGTCTCATAGTAGTTATAGTCTCCAGAAGTTGAAGCTTACAACAGAATAACACTCATCAACCCCATTACATCATTTTTCTGGGTATATATATAGGTTGAGTACAAAATTTCTCTGTAGACTCATTCGTGGAGGGGTCATAACTAACCACCAATTGCTTTTACAAACTATCATGGGCCTCTGATACATTCTGACTGTTTTAATAAACAAATTTGACATTCCCTGGTACTTTGTTGTACTCCTTGAACAGGTGGAATGTTTCATGAATAAATGTCCATAATTGCTGAAGGAATTCAACTGCTTGAGGCAATACTTTCTCGTCCTTGACCGTGCTATTCTTTGAATGAAGTTGCTGAGGATTAAATGTGCAGATTGTTGGGTCATCTCTTCCTTCTTCGCGTGCATGGGACAAGCCCGAAACACGCAAAATGCATGAACAATGAACTAGGAGCTGAGGATGAACGCCAGCTGTTGGATGAATCAGATGGACAGCCTAGATCTGATGGTGGGAGGTGATGTGGAGGCTCAGAGGTGAGATAGATTGTAGGCCATCGGATCTGTCAAATCAGACGGCGGAGATTAGATCTGAGAGGGCTATTGGGTGTAAACGAGGATGGGCGAACGATGGCCATTGGATCGTGGCGGGAATGATCCAACAGCTGATGGGAGGAAGAGATGAACACATGTTAACGGCCGGGGAGTCGGGTACAGTGGCGGGAAGCGGTTTCCCCACACCACTTATGGGCAACGGTGGTAAACGTACAGGGAGGGTGTGATATGAGTCAGCGAGTGCTGCCTGTCTGATTTGATAGTCGTGAAACTGCTTTCCCGCGGGTTATCGTATACGTAGGTTCGCGGAGCGGGAGAAGCGTCTATGGTTAGATCCTGGCGAGGTAAGATCGGACGGCGCCGAATGAATACACAGGTTTATTGTTTGATGTGACAGGTGATGTGATAGGTAAGGGGCGAGCCCGGTTATGTTTTTATTATATCCATGCGTTATAAAGGGTTAGGGCCTTTGCGCCGGGGTTTAAACAAAAATGGATTAATATGGGGTTTAAAAAAGGTTTTCAGGCTTTTAACAAAGGATAACGAGGTTAAATAGGTTTTACACAAAAGAAGCCTGGAAGCCCGAAAAAGGGTTTATGAGGGGGTTTACGGGGAAATTAAAGGAAAGGAGGAAATGGAGGTAGCGGGGAAAATAGGAAGAGACCATGATAACCATAATAAACCATCTCTGAGCCAGCAACCAAGGACCAAACCAATTCCTTCTCCTGTAAAATCAGCTGCATGTAGCAAAGCTAACAGGCCCAACTTACCCACCAGGATGCCCACTGTAGAGCAAATGTGCCATGGAATGAAGAAGGAATTTAATAATCCTGTCAATTGATTTACCCTTATCAATATTCCTCCTACACTTCAAGGTTTTCAACTTATTAATAATCATAAGACATGACATGTCGATATTGTGTTCTCATCCTCCCTTAGTTCGCCTTACTCTAGGTTAACGACCTAATTGGCTTGATCATCCACCAAAACATTATTTTCCCTCTTGATGTTGTAAAACTCTATTGTCTCAAATTTTCCCATTATCATATAAATTATTTGCATGGTTGACCTCAAATCGATATCCTTGCTGTGAGACTGATTGAAACATTTTTAGGTGATGATAAGAGAGTCTCCAAAAGAAAATAACTGCAATATTCCTTTTGGTACTCCCAATCTGAGCTCTTGCCAAAGTCCAAGTTCTTTTGCCTATTTATTTGTTTCTACTCCCAATCCCCAGGGTTTTTTTCCTACGTTTCCATCAGGTTGATAGATAACCCCTCTCGCTCTAGCCTCCCATGGATTCCCTTTCGACGTTCCATCAAAAAAGAGTTGATATTGGCCCATCATTTTTCTCCATTTCTAAAACTGTTATTTTTGCATACATATGAGAAATTTCATCTTCCTTTAACCATGAATTGGGTATCCTTTTGTATCTAAACGCTTTTTAACATTAATCTATTCTTTGTCTGCCTCCGAAAAATTATCCATGTCACCCAGATCAAAAATGTTTTCTAATACTACAGATATACTCTGGGAGGCTTTCCACGCTCTGGATGAGACATTAGGATTCATTTCCTTGAAAATATCGTTGTTTATAGTGAGCCAAATTGCCCAACATATATATTTTGGGATAGCATCCCAACACCTAGATATGATTAAAGACGAACCATGATTCCACAGGGGGTGAGAGTTCCATTTTTCAAATATTTCGGTCCAATTTGCAAGGATGACCTGAATTTGTCTTATCGGATGTAATGCCGCTCTCCATACTTCTAAGGTGATTGTGTAATGAAGAAAAATATGGGATATGTACTCGTCTACATTTCTACATAGCACACACCAAGATGGACCCTGTATCTATCTTTTTTTTCTTCTTAAGGTTTTTTGTTGTTAAGATTTTGCCATGAATCAATTTCCAAAAAAATGTATTTACTTTATGAAGGCCATCCTTATTCCAAATCCTACTCCAAATGTTAGAGGCTTGTGGGTGCAGGAGCTTCTTAACTAAAATTTCATACCCTTCTCTCACTGTGTAATGCATTCGTTTACCTCCCTTCCAAATTCACCGATCCAATATATCATAGGCGATCGACGCCTTCCCTTTAAGGGCCTTTACAATATCAGCCCAAGATAAATCCATCTGAGGGGGGAAATTTAGACAATACCATCCCATCCATTACCCATTGTCATCCCAAACCGAAATATCTACTAAACTTCTCAGCCCTTGTGCCTCCATCCACCTAGCCAAGTTCGAACCTCTAAAGAGTCAAGCATTAATTCACCAGGGATAATATGATCTTTCCAGATTATAATGTGCCACCCATTACCCACCTCTCACACCAAATATTCCAACACAACTGAGGTTGAGGCTTTGCAGAGATTCCATATTTTGGTCCCTGACCCTTCCCAACTTTCTTCCTCTAGTCTTATCAGTCGATTCTTGTGGAAATATTTCCTCAGAAAGGCATGATTCCACCATTCCTTAGAGTCTGTCAACAATCTTCACACCAATTTGGCTCCAAGAGCCAAATTCATGTATTTGGGATCTTTAATTTCTATTCCTCCCCATTTTTTGTTAGTCTAACTATGTTACAATTTATCAAGTAATATCATTTCTCATTATGTTTTCCTCCCCGCCACAAGAATTTCTTCATCATGCAATATATACTATGAATTATGCTTTGGGGAGCTAAAAGGCCAGAGCCAATATATATGGGAAGAGCAGATAATGTAGATTTTTTTATATTTTTTTTTCCTGCTATGTTTAACCACCTTGACTGGATTATTTTTTGAATTTTTTGATAATTGCTTCCCAGTCCTCTCCAGAGGATGGTCCCAAGGAAATTGGAAGACCAAGGTAAGGGAAAGCTCTCCAATTTTTAGCTAGAAGGAATACCAGTATATGAGAGATTTCATTAAAAATGATTTTGGCAATGTTCCATCCCAAGATCAAGATTTTCTTCTTGTTCACCATACCTCTATAAATTCTTAGTTAGCAATCCAGAACCTCTTTAAAATGAGATGCAATGATTCTGGAGTCCCTACCTAGAAAGAAAGCATCATTAGAAAATTGAGAATGATTAATTTCTTTAACATTCCTATCTATTTTGAGCCCTTGAAGATTCCCATGCTCCCTAGCCAATTCTAGAATTCTAACGAGGCTTTCTTCCATGATAATATATAGTATAGGAGATAAGAGGCATCCGTACCTCAAACCCTGAGAAGCCCTGATGAATGGGGTCGGGCATCCATTGATCAGAGGGGAAATTCAAGGGATACCAATGCAAGCCTTTATCGAATGAAAAAAATCTTGACCAAATCCTAGCTTTGATAAAACAAATAAGAGAAAGGAGTGATTTACTCGGTCAAATGTGTTTGCCATATCCATCGTGATGACCATTCCATCATGTCCTGCTTCCTTGTTGGAGTGAACTACTTCTTGTACCAAAGTGATGTTATTCAATATGTTCCTGTTTTGCATGAATCCACCTTGATACTATGAGATTATGGAGGGAAGAAGGGATTTCAATATGCTGGCTATAATTTTGGCTAGAATTTTATAGGGTGTATTACAAAGGGAAATGGGCCAAAATATGGAAAAATTCACAAGATTCAATTCTTTTGGAATTAGGGACAGGAAAGAAGAATTTGTACTTCCTCCCAATTTTTTCTTCTCATGAGCATAATTGATCAATTTTAGAAGATCAAATTTGATAAGGGTCCAAAATGCACAATAAAATCATATATGGAATCCATCCAACCCAGGACTTTGTCCAAATTGAGGGATCTAATTACCACTAAGACTTCTTCTTCCACAATTGGCTTCCTCAGATTTAGGTTTACAGATTGGGATATTACTAATGGTATACACCTTAGGAATTCATTTTCCTATTCCAGAGGAATCTACTCTTCTAAATAAGCTTCTTTTTAAATTTTTTCAAAATTCGTTTTTTTTTTGTACAATTTCTTTAACCCTATTCCTCACCTCCCTTGCTTTGGCCTGCTTATGAAAGATGCTGGTGTTAAGGTCCCCTTCGTTTAGCTAGAGGCTCCTAGATTTGAGCCACCACAATGCTTCATCCTGTCTTCTAGCAGAAAATATATCCTTAGTAAGATCTCTTTCCTTTTGCAAATTCCAATCTTCAATCGACACGTGTTCAACAAATTACAATGATTTTCCAATTGATTAATGAGATCTTTATTTTTTTCCTCAGAGGATGAAATGATTCCTTCAACCATTTTCTAAGAGATTTTTTTACATTGTGAAGTTTATTCTCCCATATGAAATATGGGAAACCTTGGACCAAGATTTTGCATGCCTGAGTAATGAGGTATTGCACTCCTTCTTGAACCCAAGCTGCATTAAAACAAAAAGAAATCGACCCGTAATTTTTGGTTTATCTAATTGTAAAATTATAGGTCGATGATTTGAGATGCCCTTTGAAATTATAACAGATGGAAAATCAAGGCCTTTGAGGAGCCAGCTGTGGAGTCAAGAAAAAGGTATGTTTTGTCCTTGGTAATAGCTTTATGTAGCACGTATCCTCACATGATTATCATTGTTTATGGATAAAAGTAGAGGAAATAAAAACTAAAGTGGGTAAAAGTAATCAGTAACAAATTAAATGAATCTAAGCTGGAAAAACTGATTTTTACTATCTTTATGTGCAGAAGACGGGAATTGGATGATAGTTGTTCAATCGACAGAACAATAACATCTCATAAAGAAAAAGACAACGTTAGAGGAAAGGCAGGACAATGGAAGACCGGGTAGACCAATGCTATTTTATGACAGAATCAGATCCCGTATTGTGAAATCCTCAGGATCCCTTGATCTTGAGGATTCACTTTTATCTATTTACTTTTCTAATTGTTATATATAAGTCCGAAAGGAAAACTGCATGACTAGTTCAGAAATTCACAGTTTATAATTATTCTTTTGGACATATAATACTGTTACTTTGGTGATGATGTAACTCTATTATTCGTTTTAATGAATAAGATTGCGTTTAAATCTTAATTATATTCTGAGTATCTCATAGTGGAGACTTGTGGCAACTTTGGGCCCAGTTAAGAGAATATCTACTACTTCGCTTGTGCTATAATATTTTCTATTTTATTGTTTACTATTTGTTAATGTTAAGTTAATATCAATTTGATTATCATGAGGATTGTCGATTCCGATTTGCTTTTTCTATTCATTCGAGATTCAGATTTAGCCGTGTGTTATATATGAGTAATAATTTTGGTTGGATTGGTTATGTTAGTTCCAACATTAGATCGCTGATTCATTCCAGGTAATGTTATCATAGATTTTAGAGATAGAATTGATCTCTTTCCACAATATAGTTATTTTCTGTTCAGATATCCTTTGTTGTTCAATTATTAGTTGTTGTTCAATTGTTGTAGTTCTCTTTAATGATTGAGTGAGTTGGTTTTGATTCCATTTAAGACTGCCAAGTGTGATTCTTTACAGTTGTATTCAGATTCATTTGCTTTCATGATAGGTTAAGTAGAATTGCAAAGTATGTTATGAATTTATTTCAGAGTTACTTCTTTCATAATTGTTTGGATTGAGTTTGAAGAAGATAGTCATTAATAATTGCAACAATTTATTATTAGTTAAACTCTAAATTCACTACATATATTGTGCTGATACTCTTGAAATAAAAAGACTTGCCTTGGGTTGACAATTAATGTAGGAATTAAGATTTCCTGTAATAAGACATCTTAGGGCACCAATATTTTGGTGCCATTTCCAAGGGGAGTGTTTCAAAGTGATTTCCTTTTTATCTTGTTGCAAAAGAATTGGGTTTTAAAAATGAGAGGTAAGAACCTGCGTACCTAGCAAGTAAAGTGATTGCTTACTAGCCCGCTTTTTAGCAAACGCTTAGAGGTTAAATAAGAATAGGTTTTTATGAATGACTAGGAATAGAAAGATAGAAAAAGATCAGAACCCCCCACCTAAATCCACAAAACCAAGGGATCATGAACCTTGGGAGAATGACCTTTATAGACGAAATTGTAAGAAAAGCATAGTCTCAAGCATCAGTAGGATTTCGTGCTGTATCTAGAAAAAGTCCTACTATAATCCCTCAGGCAACAGGCTCACCATCTGTAGCTTATGCTGAGATTCAAAGTCAAATTGGAGGATCTGAACAGAGTCTTTAGGTTACAACGAATTTACATTCTGATCCTCTATAAGAGGGAAATTCATGTAACTTAAGATAAGGAGAGGGAGAAACTTGTGGAACTACTAAGGCAGGACCTCAAATGTTAGAACAAGGGTCTCTTGTGATCCCGTATCTAGGCAGCGTTGCAAAGCCAACCCGGATTGCTAATCCTTCACTTACTCAAAAGGCACCCCCTGAAATCCCTGAAGGATATTGGCACATCTTTGACCAAATGGAAAATCAACCACCTCAAGGTCAAACCTTGACATTGGAATACCCCATAGTCGAGCAAGTAGCTAATGCGCCCATGAAGGCTATTCCTCTGTAGAGCATCCCAACTTTTCATGGGATGATCATAAAGGATCCTGATGCCTTCTAGTTTGAATTTAATGCCCTCTGCAGAGGGTATGACTACACCACTGACCATCAAAAGCTAAAACTATTTCCTTCTACTATGAAAGGAGTAGATTTAAGATGGTTCATGGGTTTAGGTGGATGTACTGTTAATTCTTGGGATGCTATGAAGATTTCCTTCCTCACAAGATACCAGGAATTTTGCAAGACTAGAGAACTAAAAGATGAAATATTTAAGATGGTTGCAAAGGATAATGAAACTATAGAAGAATACGTCGAACAATTTCATTATAACTTGTAGAGATATACACACACCACCTTACCAAAAGAAGTCATAAGAGTTATCTTGATTAAAGGAATGAAATACGAGTGGATAAAAACTCTAAACTTACTGGGGAAAGGGGATATTTCTCAAGATGATTATGATGAAATAATTCACTTGTGTATTAGGTGTTCATGAGGAAGCACACACACAAGAGCAGGAAGTCGAGATCCCATGAGTAAGGGAAACAAACCCCTCAGTGGAGGCGGAACACAAATGGAAATTGGTAACCTCCTAGAAGATTTCAAGACAGACATCCTGGGCACCCTCACGACGAAGATAGATGTCCTACAGGCTAATAAGAAACAATCCTTAGTAGAACAAAACTTGACCATTTTTTTCCCACGTTGTCGAAAGAAGCACAACCAACCGGAGTGTCCATTAGACATGGTTCAAACGTACCAAGGGTCATGCCACTGAACAATGTCCATCACTCCTAGGGTTGAAAGCAGTGTTCAAGGAAGCAAAAGAAGAGACAGAGCCAATATATCTAATGAACCATCGTCGATGGTGGCAGGCCAAACCTACAGGTATGTCACAAGATGCATCCCACTTCTTTCCTTCTTTATAGTTTAGTCAGCAATTGAACCTTGAACCAGCATGGCAAGGCCAATCACCTTACTTGAATTGGAAACCTTAGCCATTCCCTATGACACCATGGTCAACTCAATCCTTTCCAGGTAATGGCTGGCCAAATTCTCCTTTTACTCATGTTTGGCAAGGTAATCCCTATCCATCCTAGTGGCCTGCCTCCACTTCTCAAAATCCAAATTTGTCTACAAATTGGAAGAGACCTTTGGGAATATACAATACTCCTATGGGGACAGGTCCTCTACCTAAACCTACATTATCAACTCCTTATCCATTACAACAAAATCCTCAGCCTCTTCTGCACCCTCAACTACCATCTCAACTGAATATGAATCCCAATAATATACTAGTTCAATTGGTGCAAATTGTAGAAAACTCAGACTATGATATTGAACAAAAAGAATGTAATGAACTAAGATTGAGGTCAAGATGTATCATCACCCTTGAGGAAAATAGGGATCAACCATCAATTGATATTGGAACACCACCTGTACATATACCACACTTGTAATTGATACTGAAATAAAATAAGGAGAAGAGATAGATCAACATAAAGATCCCGAGGAACTCATAGTCACTTCACCCCCATTCCCCGAAAGGTTAACGATACCTAAGCCTATTATTTACCCAGATTTTGATCTTGTAGTGGAACTAAAAAATATGTTTATAAAAGTTCCTCTCCTCCAGGCCATCCTGGACATTCCCATATATGTTAAAACATTTAAAGAGCTATGTGTAAAGAAGCCTGTGAGGAAAGAAAAAACTTCACCCACCATTCATGTTGTAGGAACCTTATCTGATTTACTCTTGGGAGGGGAAACTCTGGTAAAGTATGAAGATCCTGGGAATCCCATAGTGACAGTTCAAATATATGGCCACTCTTTTCCCAATACGCTAGTTGATCTGGGTGCAACCATTAACATTTTAACAACAGAAACCTGTCAAGCACTTGGTATTACAACCTTGGAACCAACCACCACCTTACTAGAACTTGTTGATTGTTCGGTGGTAAGGCTAGAAGGAACTTTACAAGATATTATGGTTTATGTTGATTCATGGGAGTATCAGTATATTTTCTTGTTATAAACCCAAAGAGTCGATTGGATGGGTACCCTCTAATACTGGGCCGATCTTGGCTGGCGATAGCTAATGCATATATAGGCTGCCGAGAGGGTAGCATGACTATTGCAAAGGAGGATGCTGTACAATTTTTTGTTTTATATCCCCCTGCCAAACCAAGTCTACCCATTGTAATAATATGCAAACAACCACCAACATACCTGGAGGAAAGCATATGTTCACCACTCACAATAGTAGAGGCACTTGAATTCAAAGATCAGATTAAAGATGATCTTATCAACAACTTTATCAATCAACTAGATAATGTGAGCAATGTAAAGTGTCAAATGTTAAAATAAATTCTGGATAATGAAGCCTTGGAAGATTCCTTGAAGGATACCGATGATCAACACATCCAAACGAATGTTGCTCATAACAACAAGCTTATGGAAGTTGAACTAGGAAAGGTTTTAAACATTAATGATAGCCTGGACAATGATCAGTAGAAAAAGCTCATTCAGCTCCTGCAAAAATATAAAGGGGTTCTTTCCTGGGATTATCCCAAAATGAAGGGTATATACCCACAACTGTGTACACATCACATCTATACCGAAAAGGATGCTTGTCCTATCTGGGAACCTCAGCGGAGATTGAATCCACATCTCAAGGACATTGTGAAAGAAGAGTTACAAAAGTTGTTGGATGTGAATTTCATTTATCCTATTTTTGATAACAAATGGGTTTCTCCATTAGTGGTCGTCCCCAAGAAAAATGGCAAGTGGCGTTGATCCAAAATGAATTCAGTTTTGCGTTCGGATCAAAGTCTTGAAATGCATATGAATGTGGAACCAAGTCAACGGTCAATAGCTACATTAGCGGGACACGTGGCAACCCGGGAATGAGTCACGGGTTTTGGATGATGTCAGCAAAGAAGCTGACATGGAAATTTGTGATTGGTTCACATGAGCCAATTGGTGCTGACACATGGCAGCCGAATTTGCCCAATATTGGCATGAAATCCCAATATGGCGGATAAGAAAGAAATTTGGTAGACTGCTAAAACTAACGGAAATTGCAGGGAAATGGTGATCTTCTGATCAGAGAAGATTGACACATATCACATCAGAACATGCAAGCAGGTTAACATTCTAAATGGACGCGATGTGGTTATTAAAAATAATTTTAACTTCTTTGAGTTCCAACGGGAAAATGGGAAGTGGTATCTCACACGCCCTAAAGGTGGTAAACGATTTTTCAAAAATTCACGCGATTAACCTTAGCATGTGACACATAGCACGAGAAAACCACTTATCTTTTGTGCTCTCGGTTTGATATTGATCATGCAAGATTTCATGCGAGATTGCGTGATAGCCGTTCGATTGGATGGGTCACATCAAGACTGGATATCGTCCATGCTAGTTGGCAAGTGGATGACGCGATAACCGTTGGATCACGCAAGATACATCAATGGTAGAGATTGAAGTGCTCGGTCTGAGGAAAAGTCAAAGTGATAATGGATATGATAAACTTGTATTCATTTTGATGTCGGGATCACCGCCGGAAAAAGGCCAAATGCTCAGGGTCAACCCCACGACTGTCGATCCTCTGATATTATGTTATCGCATTATCCCACATTCACTACAGATTGCAACTGCATGTGGTATATTAATACCATATCACTGAAATATAAGAGGGGATTATGGTTTTGGACCATTCTAGGGGGTCTCGACATCACAGTGGCCAAGTATGGTCAAGTTTATACTTGTTTGACTCGAAATCTTGAGCTGAACATAGTGGTAATGTTCATACCTATAACAAAAATTTGAAGACAAAATAAAGAGCTCAACATTGGAAGTAGAAGGACCAGGATACGTAGCCAGAAAGTCTGGTGAACTCCTTTATTAAATCTGGCTGTGTTGATGTGTTTGAACTTGTTTTCAAATTTTTTATGTGTTTATGTTATTCACAATCTTTTCGATCTGTTGCACTAAGTAACATAAGCAAACTCACACATAGTCTATTATACCTTTTCATTAACAGATCAAGCATATTTGTGTGGATTACCAGGAAATGAATAAGGCAACACATCAATATCACTTCCCTCTTCCTTTTATTGATCAGGTCCTTGATACTTTTGAAGGGAAGCGGTTCTTTTCCTTTCTATATGGCTTCAGCGACTACAATCGGATGCAAATCACCTTTGAAGATCAAGACAAAACAACCTTCACCTGTCCCTGGGGTACATTTGCTTAAAAAATGTTACCATTTGGCTTATACAATGCCCCCACCACGTTTCAAAGAGCTATACTCAACATTTTTTCCGACCTGATAAATGAAGGACTTGAGGTATATATGGATGACTTTACTCCATATGGAGATGACTTTGATCAAGCACTGTAAACATTAGAAAAGGTTTTAGAATGATGCATTGCTACGAGGTTATGTTTAAGCAATGTCAAGTGTCACATGATGATGACTGAAGGCATAATATTGGGACATTATATTTTGGTAGCAGGGATACAGGTAGATCCAATGAAAATACAGGTAATTCTTTTACTACCTAAACCCTGTACTCAGATGGAGGTATGTAGCTTCCTGGGATATGCAGGCTATTATCATAGGTTTATTAAAAACATTTCACAAGTTGCTGCACGTTTATATGCTTTAACTGGAAATGTTGATTTCAAGTGGCTTGACAAATGTGACACAAATTTTACAAGTTTAAAGAAACTAGTATTGATGACACCAGTATTATGAGGACCAAACTAGGAGCTGCCTTTTCACATATCCACGAACACATTAGATGCAGTGATAGGCGTTGTCCTCGGCTAGGAGGAGGACAGAAAACCATATGCTATATATTATATTAGCAAAAATCTTATTGCTATAGAGCTCAATTAAACAGTAACAGAAAAAGAATTCTTAGCTGTCATTTATGCCATAAACAAGTTTAGAAATTATATAATTGGCTACCAAGTTTTTATGTATACTGATCACTCTTCCATTCAGTATTTAGCTAACAAACCTATCACAAATGGTCGAGTGACTCGTTGGATATTGCTCTTGCAGGAGTTTGACATCACTATCAAAGATTGTTCGGGGAAGGAAAACCTAGTTGCTGATTTTCTGTCCGAGTTTCGAAGATAAATGATCCACTGGCAGTAGACGACCAATTTCTAGATGAACATTTGTTTGCCATAGCAGTCAAGATGATGTGGTACTCAGATGTGGCAATTTATCTGGCAGTAGGGAAGCTGCCCAGGCATTTGATAGCAAGGGAAAGGAAATAGATCGTTTAGCGTAGCGCCAAATTCTCTTGGATTGGCGAATATCTTTTTTCACGTAGGGTCCGATGTGTGTATATGCAGATGCATTCATGAGGATGAGATTTATGACATCCTAAAGGCTTTCCATGACAAACCCTACAGGGTACACTTCACAGATCGAAGGATAGGGCATAAGGTACTACAGATGGGCTATTATTGGCCCACTATTTTTAAAGATGCTAAGAAATATGCCTAGGCTTGTGATAGCTGCCAAGGATGGGTTGGCCCAGACAATCTAATGAAATGTCATTCCAGGCCCAACTAGTCATAGAACCCTTCAAGTAATGGGCATTATACTTTGTTGGCCTATTCCATCCGCCATTAAATAAGAAATCCTACATACTGGTTACCACAGATTATGTGACGAAATGGGTGGAAACAGTAGATTCACCAAGAGCTACAGAGGAAGCCATGCTTAACTTCCTCTTTGGGTTATTCATGCAATATGGTTTACCACGGAAAGTGATAACATATGGGGGAGGGAAATTTGTAGGACACAAGATTATAACCACTCTCAGAAATCATCACATTACACACAAGATCACTTCCCAATATCAACTACAGGTGAATGGGCAGGTTGAAAGCACCAATAAGGTCATTGAAGCAATTCTGACCAAGACAGTGTCAACACATCAGCGAGACTGGGCTGCTAGACTTCCAGAGGCCTTGTGGGCCTATCGCATGACTTGGAGGAATAATACTAGATACTCTTTGTATGAACTCGTGTTAGGCAAAGAACCTATTTTTCCGATTCAATTCGAAATAAAGACTCTAGGAACGACTCAAGAAGTGGGACTGGATTTAACAGAATCCCAAACCAAGAGACTTCAACAAATCAATGAACTAGATGAGGCTCGACTGCTTGCTCTGCAATAGACTACAATTATTCAACAGCAAAGGGAAAAGTGGTACGATAGCCTTATTAAAAAGAAGACGTTTCAAAAATGGGATTGGCACTCCTCTATGACTCCAGATTCTAGGATTTTCCGGGAAAGTTACAAAAGATATGGCTCAGCCCTTATGAAATTCAAGAAGTACATAACAGTGGTACTCTCACTTTGACTACCATTGACGGGTCTGGCTATTCTTTCAAGGTAAATGGGCATCAGGTACATCTTTACCACACACCACTCACCAAGGAGTCTTTCTGCCAACAGGTACATGAGGACCCCTCCATGCAAATATTAGCTGGAGGAAGTGATGACCCGATAACTTTTCTTTCGTAAAATTGTGATTTACTTTAAATTTTAAATAATGTATACATTCTTTTGCTTGATTGCAATTTAGTAGGCATCACCATGTAAATATGAGATTTTTTGTTTTTGTTTTTGGTAAGTGTTATTCAATCGATTGAACGATTGCTCTTTAATTAATTGAATAAAAACTTTTTGTATTTTTTGAATTTGTTTGTTTAGATGATTGAACTGTTGGGCATCGGATCCCCCGCAGCAGGTTTTGGGGCTCAAAGCCCAAGTTTTGGTCAAATATGGTGTAGAGCTCCGCGAAGTATGGGCGCAGAGCGCGAATTGTATAATCGAGTCATAGGGTTGTCCGCCCTAAGAATTGTAATTTAATGTAAAGTTGTGTCGACCTACCCATGGTCCGTGGAACATGGGATTGTATAAATAGAGCGAGGCTTTAAGTGTAAAGGTTGGCAAGAATAGATAGAATAACTAAAGCATGGTAAGAGCATAGAGTAAAAGTTGAAGTGTATTGGGTCGTAGTAGTAGGAAGAGGCTTTGCAGCTAAGTGCACAGAGGCCTAGTAGAGTCCATAACTGAGTGCGCGGAACCCTGCAGCTGAGTATGCAGGGCAGAGTCGGGTCTGTACTTGGGATTGAAAGATAATAAAGAGAAGTTTATTCTGTGCACCTGTTTTGGAATCTTTATGTTAATGCTATTCATTACTTTTATTCGGTTTATTTACTGCGCGCACTTGATAAATACGTGTATGAATGCTTATATGTGAATTTAATCTAAGTAATCAGCTAATAGAAGACTAATTAAGGAAGACTTGGGTAAATAACATGGGTCGCGCTGCGTGAAGGCAATATCACAGGGCGCAAGGTGCTTGCAGGTGCGCATACCAATCACTTCATATCAGACATCCCCAGGGTGCGGAAGCTTGGTTCTAGCACCCTCCCATACTACTTCGGGTGAGACCTCAGTCTGCACTCTGTGGACTGTTGCTGAAAGGGCTAGTAGTACTGTGATTTTCTTGGCTAGATCACTTCCGAACCTGGGTCAGGACCCACTAAGCCAACATGAACGTTTGCTGTTCAATCGACTGAACATCACTTTTTATTTATTTATTTTGGTTGTTCAATTGATTGAACAACACTTTTTGCATTATTCTATTTTGCTGTTCAAACGATTGAATGATTGCTGTTCAATCGATTGAAAAACACTTTTGCATTTTTGATTTGTTGTTCAAACAATTGAACAATTGTTGTTCAATCGGTTGAACAACACTTTCGTGTTTTGATTTGTTGTTCAAATGATTGAATTATTGTTGTTCAATCGATTGAACAACACTTTTGTGTTTTTTTCTTTTTGATATTTGTTGTTCAAATGATTGAGCGATTTCTATTCAATCGATTGAACAACACTTTTGTGTTTTTCTTTTCGATATTTGTTGTTCAAAAGATTGAACGATTTCTATTCAATCGATTGAACAACACATTCACATTTTTGATTTTTTTGTTCAAATGATTGAACAATTGATGTTCAATCATTTGAACAACACTCTTGCATTTGTTTTCTTTTTGATATTTTCTGTTCAAACAATTGAACAGTTGTTGTTCAATTGATTGAACACACTTTCATGTTATTTTCTTTTCGATTTTTGTTGTTCAAACGATTGAACGATTACTTTTCAATCGATTTAACAACATTTTTTTTTTCTTTTCGATTTTGCTATTCAATCGATTGAACGATTGTTGTTCAATCAATTGAACAACAATTTTGTTTTCTTTTCGATTTTACTGTTCAATTGATTGAACAATTGTTGTCCAATCAATTGAACAACACTTTTTGTGCTTTTTATAGGAAGACCTATGATTTATTTTATTGTTTCATCACCAACCATTGTGCCATCTTTCTTTTTTCTTTTATGTTTTGAATAAACACCATCTAAGTGGATTTGTTCCTAACATAAAGAAAAACAATAATATCAATACCATTATGACTAATGAAGCATTTTGATGGTTATGTTTATTCAAAAGCTGATATGGTGCATCTGTATAATGACTCACTGAACATCTTTTCTTTGGATACATCATAAAATGATTCATTATTTTAAAACCATGCTGGCTTATTTTTCAAACTTTCAAATGGATAAATCCCTTTGATATGATGAGATGGGGGTAAAAGTATAAACTTTCATTGGAAATTTTCTTACTTCTTACACCATCCCTGACTCTTAAGGATTAAATGAGTCTCCCCCTTTTTACAATAAAAGCATCAAAATATGAAAATAACGAAATATGAAAATACAACAAAAAGAGGATAGGGGGTCTCATCATGAGATAGCTTACCATGATCATAAGGACGTAACAGGTGACATGCCATGTTGGCCACCAAACCAAGGTAATGACCTTCTTGATAATTAAAACTGTCAGAAGGATAGGGGTCTCATCACGAGCCAACCTGATCACTTTGTTATATCTTGGTAAATGGCACTATGATTATCTGGTCACCTGCCAGCATAATGGTCTCTTTATGACAAGAAAAGAAAGAATCATCTATGTCATGCGGAAAGAGTCAATTTTGCGGACAAAACCGACCTCCCTAGAAACTAAGGTGTTTCTAGTGATAAACAAAACAATCAAGCACTATCTTTCCCTAAATATGCATTTAAAATAAAATCAACCAGGTGTTTAAGGCTTACCTTTAGTCCAACGCTGTTTGTAGCAGCCAAGCCTCTCCGATCCAGATAAGCTCCTTCTCCTTGAAGCCTGCATACACTAACAAGCAAACGATTACATAGCACCTGAATAACTCATATAATAAAACATATCCATCATAAAGACCAAGGAGTTTATGAAACAAATTATATATAACAACTTGTTGAGAAAAATGAACTTAATTGTATTGATTGGAAACAAAAGAAACCATTACAACCAGTGCCTTGGTGTTGTGCAGGTCCCTCCCAGGGTCCAGCAAGAGTTCTCCTCTACTTTGATCAGCTCACCCACTTCCAAATGAAGCTAAGAAAGGATTGGAATCTCTCCTCTCAAGCTCTATAAGGGAGTCCTAATTTCAGCAGCATCTACCCTTAGGAATGTTCAGCTTTCAACCTCTCCTCCCTCTGGCCCAATGTCTATATTTATAATGCTTTGGAGGAAGTTAAACATGTCCACCATCAATGGGATAAGCCCCTCTTTCAAAGGGATAGCTCCCCTCTTCATGGGATAAGTTCCTCTTTCATTGGGATGCATGAACCATCTGGAGGCGCTCAATCCACATCAAACCATCTTCTAGAATGCTCTAGAATCGACCAAAAGTAAGTTTTTTGAAGTAAAACTTGCGCCTTTTGACTTTTACAGGAGTACGCACCCACCCCTTTACAGACAGAGCGTACAAGTACGCAGGTATTATGTACTTGAGGTGCGTACACGCAGGTAAGAGTAAGAGAAACTGCGTAACCAGAGTTATATTGATTTTTAAAGACTTTCTCTCTTTTTTGGAGTTTGACATGAGCAGAGGTATAAGACTTGCCAAGGAGGACAGTATGGTTGTTAATGGAGCCATACTGACTGCAAATAGTCATGGTGACAAATTTTAGTGTAACAATCTACATGCTAAAAGGAGGACTCTGGCTCATTTTGATGCAGGAGCATCCAGAATTAGCCAACAATGTGATTGTATGTTCACATGTTGTTGCTACCAAGAGATGAATTTCATTAGCCTGAGTGGTCAAAATCAGTTTTAGTAGAGAGGGTTGGATCTCTCGAATTTATCTTTGCTTTAATTATTGTAATAATTAGATCACTGTATTATTTTTATACTAAGAGATAAGTTGTTAGTATAGGTGTGTATCAGAGCTTGAGAATAGGTATTTAATGGTTGAGTTGATAAAAATAGAGATTGATTTGTTAATGCAGTTACGATAGGATTTGATTCATAAAAGAGGAAAGAATGAAATGATGGGGAGATTAGATGATCGAAAATAGAGTGAGTAAGCGAGAGGTGTGATAGAGATAGGGTTTGAGATTAAAACAGAGGTCATACAAACTGTTGTAATTGAGCCGAGAGGGCCAAGACTCTGTAATTTCCATTTTGTTGAATAATTGATTGAAGTGTGGTGTGGACGCACTGTTCTGGTCAATAAATTCATTTGTAGTTGTGTATTGACGTTATGGACCCTAATCGGGTATTAATTTCTATTTATGTGTTTTATTGTTAATTGCTGTCAATTAGCATTAAGGCTTTATTATGAGATTAAGCTAAACCTATGTTAAACTATGTTTCTTAAAATTATGTATTAAGAACGTGGGCAGTATTCCCAAGTGGTAGACGGTATCTCGCGCGCCATAAATGTGGTAAGTGGTATTCCTAAATTTCACGCGATTAACCTTAGCGAGGGACACGTAGCACGATAAACCACTTTTCTTGTGCATTCTCGACCTGATATCGTTCGTGCAAGAATTCACGCAAGATTGGCCGATATCCGTTCAATTGGACAGGTCACATCGACAGTGGAGATCGTTCGTGTTAGTTGGTGAGCGGACGACGCGACATCCATTGGATCTAGAGAAGTGAGATCAACGATGTGGATTGAAGTGCTTGATAAAAGGAGAAGTCAACGAGGGACCGATAGTAATTGGTCAGATAAGAAGGACCCTTAGGGGGAAAAATCCACGTACATAATCTTTTTGTGCGCAGATGATTGGTTACAAAGTTAACCAATAGTTTAATTCCCAACTACCACCCCATTTCGTTAACCTCCTACGTTATTTTTGGTATCATATCACAGAGATTAAGTTTTGATACAATAAACATGCCACTGAGGAGAGAAGGAGGCATAGGTCGGGGGAGACCTGTAGCAAATGCATTTCTGCGGGTGAGATCCAGAATCTACGTACAAGGATGGAGACAGTGTAGACTACTCAGAGGAGGGCACCTAATGAAGGAGATGCTAATGCTGCAGAAAAATCTTCTGAGGAAGAAGAAGAGGATGAAAGTGAAGCTGCCAAAGTTATCAATATATTGGCCAAAGCAAGTGGAAGATGAAAGGTGGAAATACCTTTGTATGATGGGAATATCAATGTAGACGAGTTAATGGACTGGATTAGTTCATTAGACAAGTATTTTGACTATGAGGAGGTTGATGATGAAAAGAAGGTGAAATTTGCAGTTACCAGATTGAAGGGTCATGCAGCTATCTGGTGGGATGAATTACAAACATCTAGAGCAAGAAAAGGGAAGTCCAAGATCAAACAATGGGATAAAATGGTAAGTAGATTGAAAGCCAAATTTATGCGAAATGATTATCAGTTAAGTCTTTTCAGACATTTACAAAATTTGGGGCAAAAAGGAATGACTGTCAAAGAATACACAGAAGAGTTTTATAAGCTGAGCATTAGAGTAGGACATGCAAAGGATGATGTAGAAAAGGTAGCTAGATACATAAATGGGTTGAGATATGACATACAGGATGAAATCAGCTTGTTGAGTCTGAAGACAATTGAATACAACTATCAAGTAGCTTTGAAGGTAGAAGAGAAGATGTTGAGGAAGGAAAATCAGAGGAATAGAGAAAAAAGTTCAGCAAGAGGTAGAGGAACTACCAGATCAATATTTTAGCACCCTCAGGGTGAAGCAAGAAGTTCAAGTAGTAGACAACCACAGAGAGGAGAATTTAGTAGAGGAATATTTGCACCCAGAGGAAGAGGCTGAGGAAGAGAAATTCGGTGTTACACATGTGGAAAATGGGGACATGGATCATGGGACTGTCCTAATAACAAAGTAACAAATCAGAGGAATGTGAATGTGGCTAAGGCAAGGGAAGAAAAATCTCAAATTGGAAACAAGGAAGAATCACCAGAAGTAGGAGAATCCTTTTTGTTGAAAAGGGTATTTCTTAAGGCAAAGAAAGAGATAGGAGAACCAACTTAGAGAAAGAGTTTATTCAAAACTACATGCAAGTCCAAAGAAAATGCTGTAAAGTGATAATTGATAGTGGAAGCACTGATAACCTTGTTTCTACAGAAATGGTGGACAAGTTAGGACTAGTGAAAAAAATACATGTTAAAATTCACAACTAGGGCCAAACTCCATGCAGGTCATCTTATTCATCACTGATAATATTTTTATTAGATTCCTCTCGTCATGAGGTGTAGGATTGATCTAAAGATCATCGAATTCTGATAAGTATTTATGGAGATATGAATTTATTTTGATTATGGAATAATTATCAAGCCGAACAACAACTCATGTAGGCTCAGAAGCCCAACAGACACATCTATTCATCATCAACATTGTATATAAATAAAGAAGGTCTTTTCCTCATTTGGACACTCACTCTCATCACATCTCTCTTTCTCTCTCCTGCGCAGAAAAGAGGCTCTTCTCCTATTGTGCAGAAAGGAACTCTTCTCTGACACGTGTGGAAGGAAGGACACAGAATTTAGGGCTGCAACTACAAATCAGAAGTTTGACCAGCGTTGACCATCTTTCTCTCTCTCAGAACTATGTTGTAGGTGGAACTAACTCTCCTTAAAAGGCCACATTTTTTGATGAAGGAATCAAGCCGATTTGACGGTCAGTTTGCAAGATATTGTCTATCCTAGTTGAGGGATGATCTAGGGTTTGCTGCTGCTGATGTAAATCAGATTTATGTACTATTTCTCTCTACTGAATTATTGAATATAAAAGAAGATTTGATCAAAGGGTTTCCCCATATTGGGGTTTGTCACTAGCTAGACGCCACATTTTGTGTCTCTTGTCTTGGCTTGTTTTTTCTGTCGATCGTTTAATGTTCTATCTGCACTTTACTTAATGTACATGTGATTGCTAATCTATGGATAATATTAATAAAAATAAGTAAACTGCTCTAAGCATAGAACATACTATAACTTAACATGGTATCAAAGCCGAGGTGAAGATAAAGCTCGAGCAAGAGCAAGAGCAATCACCAAATAGAAGATTGGCAAGGCTATCCTAAAAGAACTATGGGGTCCTCAACACTCTTCCCTGCCGCAGACAAGCTCCATGAGAAGTCTAACTATCACGGATGGAAGATGTCTCTCGATCTAACCTTAGAAGATCAAGGAGTGTTGGACCATGTGAGAGGCAATATTGTTGAGCCTCCATCAAATGCACCCGCTGCTGCCAGGAAAAAATGGAAAAGCGGTGAAGTCAAAACAAAGAAGATCATCTGGGTTTCTATCAACAAGTGCTTGGTGGCCTACATATCCGACCTAAACACCTCCAAGGAAATCTATGATATACTGGTGAGTTTATTTAAAGTTAATGATGAAAATCAAGTTTTTTTCTTAGAAATAAGCTGAAGGAAATTAAAAAGGGAAAAGATGAGAGTATGCAAGCATACTTCTTAAGAATCACCGAGATCAAGAACGATCTCCTATCTATTGTGGAGATTATTACTGATAGGGAAATGGCACTCACGACTCTTAGAGGATTACCATTTGAATGGTACGTGTTCAGGACTACTCTTCTCAACAATAGCATAATTCTTGGATTCGAGGAATTAATGGGAAGATGCATTCAAGAAGAAACAAGGATAGAAGAGCAAGAAATTCCCATCCCTAAAGGTCCTCCTACTGCCTTTTCTTCTCATGCTAAGAAAAGAAATAATTTCAGGACTAAATAAAAAAGAAAGGCTAGACCTAAGGGTGGAAGAAAAGGATGATGTTACATTTGTGATAAAGTAGGTCACTATGCAAGGGAATGTCTTGATAGAAGGAACTCTCACCAGGACGATGATCAAAATCCCTCTCATGGAAATCAAAGGAATGGTAAATCTAATAGCAGAGGTAAAAGGAGTGTCAGAAATCAAGGAAGAGGACAACCATTCAAGAAGGCTAGAAATTCCAGGTATGAATCTAACACTGTTGACAATAAACAGGATGATTATTATCTACCAGTTGCTCTATCTACCTCTTCTCCTCCGGACTCACTGGGAAATTGGCTTATTGATAGTGGTGCCTCTAGGCACTTCACTGGTTACAAAGAAGTTCTCCATAATCTGATAGAGAAGGAAACTAACCTGGAAATTTTCCTTGGAGATAATATGAAATATCTCGTGAAAGGTGTAGGCAATGTCTCTCTTAAATTGAATCAAGGTCATATTATCTACTTACAGGATGTATTATATGTACCTGACCTAAAAAATAACCTGGTGTCCATCTCAACAATGGAAGACAAAGGCTACGAGGTGACCTTCAGTGATGGCAAGGTACGTGTATGGAAAAAAAATGTTAAAGATTCCTTTACTCTTGGGTTTCGAGTTGATTCATTATATCAAGTCGGTGGAAGTTTGCTAGGTGTCATGTCTTGTGACAATCTCTTCAGTCCGAACTTTGGCATCAGAGATTTTCCCACCTTCATTATAAATCTCTACCTGATGTAAGACAAATGGTGACAAGGATACTCGAATTCTGAGTAAAGAAAGAAGGTGTATGTTCAGGATGTGCCGAAGGAAAGCTCAAAAGGGGACCATTCCCATCAAGCCAAAGTAAGACCTCTGATATATTACAGTTGGTTCACTCAGACATATCTAGTATGATCCCTGTGAACTCCTTGGGAGGATATTCATAGTACCTTACTTTTACAGATGAATATTCTCGAAAGACTTGGATATACTTCTTGAGAAAGAAGGATGAAGTGTTCTCTTGGTTTCAGCACTTCAAAGCCTTGATCGAGAATCAAACTGAAAAGAAGATCAAGATCTTAAGGACTGATAATGGGACTGAATATGAATCTAACGAGTTTCATGACTTTTGTAAAGAGGCTGACATTAAGAGGGAGACTACTATACCATATACTCTTGAACAAAATGGCATGGCAGAAAGGAAGAACCGTTCGATTGTGGAAGCTGTCCATGCCATGCTCCATGATCAAAGACTTCCGAAGTTTCTATGGGCCGAAGCTGCAAACACCGCTGTATATGTACAAAACCGATGCCCTCATGAAGCATTGGGTTCTAAGACTCCTGAAGAAATGTTCACAGGTAAGAAACCTGATGTATCTCATTTTTATAATTTTTGGAAGCCCTGTATATTTTCATATGCCAAAAGAGAAAAGGAATAAATTGGGTGCATCTGGAAAGAAAGGAATCTTCGTGGGCTATGGTGAAAATATTAAGGGATATAGAATCTATGTATCCAATCAAAGGGAAGTCATGATTAGTCATGATGTCACCTTTGACGAAGATATGGCTCTCAACAATGTGAACAATATTCCTACTTTAAGGAGCTCTTAAGAAACTGACACTAGGGAACCAAAAGAAAAAGATGGTGTAACAATGCCCAATGTGGATGAACCCATGGATCCTATTGATCCACCTGAGCCTTCCTCTTCTAGGAAGAGGTCCTCTTGGCTTAGGGTGATACTCGATGATGCTGAAGGACACATTGCTCCTTGAGGAACCTTTCGTGAATGTAAGAAACCTAACAGGTATCAGGGATACCTGACCATCATGAGCACGATCATATAAAATGAGCCTTCATCATTCTCAGATGCTGTCAAGCATCAAGTATGGAAGGATGCTATGACCGAAGAATATGAGTCTATTATGAAGAATGATGTCTGGGAAATAGTTCCCAGACCCCGTGACAAGACAATTGTCACTTCTAAATGGATTTACAAGATAAAGCATGCAACAGATGGAAGTATGGAAAATTATGAGGCTCGTTTTGTCGCTTGTAGCTTCTCCCAGAAGGAAGGTATAAACTATGACGAGATATTTGCACCTGTTGCCAGATATACCACCATCTACTCGATCATAGCCCTTGCGGCTTCACAAGGATGGAACCTACATTAGATGGATGTCAAGACTGCGTTCTTGCATGGTTCGATCAAAGAAGAGGTCTACGTGGAGCAACCCGAAGGATTTGAGATTTATGATCGAAAATCTCATGTATGCATGTTGAAGAAGGCTCTCTATGGGCTAAAGCAAGCACCCTGAGAATGGTATGAGAGGATCAATAGCTGCTTGATGAAGTTGGGATTCACTAGGAGTGAAGCCAATCCTAACCTTTACTTTAAGGTTGAAGATGAAAAATCTTTCATACTGGTGCCGTATGTGGATGACCTCTTTCTAACAGGTGCAGAACCTCTCATTCACAAATGTAAGAGGGAGTTGGCTTCTGAATTTTAAATGAAGCACCTAGGATTGATGCACTATTTCCTAGGACTTGAAGTCTGGTAGAAGCCAAGAGAAATTTTCCTATCTCAAGGAAAATATGTGGTGAAGATATTGGAAAGATTTGGCATGGTAGACTGCAAGCCTGTAACTACCCCGATGGAGCTTGACTTCAAGAAGTTAAGAGGTAGTGCTGCTGGACCTGTTTTACAAAATGCTACCAAGTATTGGTAACTCATCGGAGCATTAATGTTCTTAGTGAACTCCCATCCAGATATATTCTTTGAAGTCAACACATTAAGTCAACATATAGTTGAACCTCACCACATACATTGGATTGGTACCAAGAATCTATTAATATATCTTCGTGGCACAATTACATATGGGTTAAGATACACTGCTGGATATGTGAGACTACTTGGATACATTGATGTTGATTGGGTAGACAGTGTGGTGGATCGTAAGAGCACTTCCGGGTGTTTTTTCTCCTTGGGAACTGCTTCTATATCTTGGATGAGCAGGAAGCAAAAGTCGGTGGCTTTGGGCACCGCCGAGGCAGAGTATATTGCTGCTAGCATGGCCTCCTGTGAGGCAGTTTGGTTGCGAAAGCTCTTCAGTGAGCTGTTTGGATTTACATTGGATACCACCGTGATCCTATGTGACAACCCGAGTGGGATTCGTTTGTCAGAGAATCTCGTATTTCGTGATCACTCCAAGCATATTGATATCAGATTTCACTATATTCGAGATATGGTGCAGCAGGGAGCTATAAGGCTCTAACATATCGGTACAGATGAAAAGGTCGTCGACATTCTGACAAAACCCCTAGGAAAGGTAAAATTTTTTACTTTCCGAGAATGACTTGGTGTCATTCAGAAACCCTTTGATGAGGGTCCTGTATGATGTATGGAGCTCTTGGAGCTCTGGGGGGGGGGGCGGGGGTACTTCTTGGAGCGACATATGACCGCAGGGTGACTCACCATCCCCTGGTGGTGTACATGTATAGGGTAAAAGAATCAAAACTTCCCCTGTAACACCTCGTGGCGACTATGTAGCAGGATGATTAGTTCTCCTGTGAGGTCTAGATGATGTTTTCTCCATGACGATTATGTAGCAGGATGATTAGTTCTCCTATGAGGTCTGGATGATGTGTTCTCCATGACGATTGTGTAGCAAGATGATTAGTTCTGTTGTGAGGCCTAGATGATGTGTTCTCCATGGCAATTATGGAACAGGATGATTCACTCTCCTGTGGATAGGATGATTAGTTCTCCTGTCGAGGCATCCTACCCATGTAGTCTGGGACTCATGGGAGGTACCTCTCATCTGATCAATGAGCAGGGAAATGATGATAGGGACCATAGTAGTACCAATGGATGCATCATTGTATCTACAATACTCCCTATGCTAGAATGACCTTCATTGGTATAGGATCAATGATACTGGTCTGGGACCAGTGTTAGGAGTTGTACCCACTATGACACTGACTTCGAGTCGGTTAAGGACTGGTCTGGGACCAGTGGTACACACTCTGAGACTGACTTTGAGTCAGTGGAGGATGGTATGATACATCCTCGATCACTTCTTCCTCTTCATAATTCGAGCAAAGAAGAACAGATCAGATCAGAGCAGATCAACACAAGGTCGAACAGAGTAGAGCAGAGCAGGGGTCAAGTTGTACAGGGCAGTGCATTTGATGGATGAATAGTAGCGACGGATAGACGGATTGTTGATGGAGTTCTCCCAAGTTGAGAGGGAGTGTTAAAATTGGCAACTAGGGCCAAAATCCATGTCGGTCATCTTATTCATGGCTGAGAATATTTTTATTAGATTCCTCTCGTCAAGAGGTGTAGGATTGATCTAAAGATCATCTGATTCCGATATGTATTTATGGAGATATGAATTTATTTTGATTATGGAATAACTATCAAGCCAACCAGCAACTCATGTAGGCTCAGAAGCCCAATAGACGCATCTATTCATCATCAAAATTTGTATATAAATACAAGAGATTTTTTCCTCATTTGGACACTCACTCTCATCACATCTCTCTCTCTCTCTCTCTCTCTCTCTCTCTTGCATAGAAAAGAGGCTCTTCTCCTACTGTGCAGAAAGGGACTCTTCTCTCACACGTGTGGAAGGAAGGAAGCAAAATTTAGGGCTACAACTGCAGATCGGAATTTTGACCAGCGTTGACCATCTTTCTCTATCTCAAAACTGAACTGTAGGTGGAACTGACTCTCCTCAGAAGGATGCATTTTTGGTGAAGGAATCAAGCTAATTCGACAGTTGGTTTGCAAGATATTGTCTGCCCTAGTTGAGGGCTAATCTAGGGTTTGCTGCTGCTAATGTAAAATTAGATTTATGTACTACTTCTCTTTGCTGAATTATTGAAGATAAAAGAAGAATTGATCAAAGGGTTTCCCCATATTGGGTTTTGTCCCTGGCTAGCTGCCACATCTTGTGTTTCTTGTCTTGGCTTGTTTTTTCTATCGATCGTTTACCGTTCTATATGCACTTTACTTAATGTACATGTGACTACTAATCTGTGGATAATAATAATAAAAAGAAGTAAACTGCTCTAAGCATAGAACATACTATAACTTAACAGTACACCCTACTCCTTACAAAGTATCATGGTTGCAAAAAGGACATCAGCTTATTGTGACAGAACAATGCAAGGTAGAGATACAGATTGGTGCTTATAAGGATGTGATATTGTGTGATGTAATTCCAATGGATGTATGCCATGTGTTGCTGGGAAGACCTTGGCAGTTTGATCAGAAATCTATTCATGATGGGAGAAGAAATACTTACACTATGGAGAAGGATGGAAATAAACACATGTTGTTGCCATTGAAGGATGAAGCATGCAAAGAAGCTTCTGGAAACAGTGTTATGTTGATGAGTGGGAAAGAATTGCTGCAAGAAGTCAAGAAGGATGAAGAGATGCATTTTGCTATCATAAGGAGACCTAAGGTAATTTTAACTTCCACAAACTTAGATGATTTATCTGCAGAAATCAAAACACTGTTGACTGATTTTGTTGATATTATTGTGGGTGAATTTCCAAATGCATTACCACCCATTAAGAGTATTAGTCATCATATTGATCTAATACTTGGAGCAATTTTTCCAAACAAAGCAGCATACATGTTAACTCCTTGAGAAAATGCAGAAGTTGGAAGACAAGTACGGGAACTGATGGATAAGGGATTAATTAGAGAGAGTCTTAGTCCATGTGCTGTACCAACAGTACTCAGTCCAAAGAAAGGTGGTGAATGGCGTATGTGTACAGATTGCAGAGCCATAAACAAGATTACTATTAGACATAGATTTCCTTTACCACACATGGATGATTTGATAGATTGTTTAAGTGGGTCAAAGTATTTTTCTAAAATATATCCAAAGAGTGGATATCATCAAATAAGGATTAGAGAGGGAGATGAATGGAAGACTGCATTTAAAACAAGTAGTGGGTTGTATGAATGGTTACTGATGCCTTTTAGACTCACTAATGCACCTAGCACATTCATGAGGTTAATGAATGAAGTGTTGAAGGAATATGCAGGCAAGTTTTTCATTGTTTATCTTGATGACATTCTAGTTTTCAGTAGAAGCAAAGAAGAACATCTGAAGCATCTTAAGTTGGTTTTAAGAACTTTGCAGAAAGAGAAACTGCTGATAAATCTAAAGAAATGTAGTTTCATGAAATAAGAATTAATCTATTTGGGATTTGTAGTTTCCAAAGAAGGTTTGAAAATGGATCCAGAGAAAGTCCAAGCAATTTGGAACTGGACTACTCCAAGAATCATATTTGAGGTAAGAATCTTTCATGATCTTGAAAGTTTTTTTAGAAAATTTATCAAAAGTTTTGGTCAAATTTGCGCACTAATTATTGAAACAATCAAAGAGACTAATCAGCCATTGAAGTGTCCAGAAGTAGCGGACCAAAATTTTAAGTTGTTGATGAAGAAAATTGTAGAGAAACCCGTTTTAGCTTTACCTGATTTTGGGAAAGTTTTCCAAGTTGAAACTGATGCTAGTGGAGTTGCAATTGGAGTATTTTTGAATCAGGAACATAGACCAATAGCCTACTTTAGAGAGAAACTAAATGAAGCTAAGAAGAATTATTCTTCTTATGATAAAGAATTTTATGCTATTGTGCAAGCTTTAGAAAAATGGAGACATTATTTGCTACCAAAGGAGTTTGTATTATATTCTGACAATCATGCATTATCGTTCATAAACAACCAACCAAAATTGAACCAGAAACATGCCAATTGGGTAGAGTTTTTATAGAGTTTTACTTTTGTGATAAAACACACAAATGTTAAGTTGAACAAAGTTGTTGATGCTTTGAGCAGGGTAAATTTCATTGTACAAGAATTAAGAGTTGGTGTTGTAGGATTTGAAGAATTGGTTGATAGGTATAAAGATGATGCAAAAGTCAAAGATATTTATGCAGTTGTACAAAATCCAATAGTTCATAATAGAAGTTAGTGGTTAGATTATCTTATCCAAGGAGGTTTATTGTTTAAAGGTAACAAATTGTGCATTCCCAAATGCTCTATGAGGGAAAACATAATCAAGGAGAAACACAGTGGAGGATTATCTAGTCACTTTGGACAAGACAAAACCTTTTCTTAGGTAAATGCTTTTTACAATGGGCCAAATATGCAAACTGATGTTAAGAAATTTGTTAAGAAGTGCAGGATCTGTCAGCATGCTAAAGGGAGAAGCAAAAATATAGGATTGTACCTGTTATCACTCAGGTTGTTCCCCAAAAGTTGTGAGAAAAGGGAATAGGGCCAAGGTAACCACTAACCAATATTTTAGATCTAGATTCTAGCCAATCTACAGCCAGAGAGGGCTCTCTCTTTATAATTTAGCTTTGTTTTGGGGTATGTTAGGCTAGTTATGAAGCACAAGTATTTGTTTGATTTTTGGATGGTGACATTAAACACAACAGGGGTGCAAAATATGAGAAGTTCAGACCATTGGGTTAATGGAGTCTATGAAGATGAACTGCTGGGTATGATTTCTTTGACAGAGAGGGGTACTTTAGAGCAAGATAATTAACCATGGAACAACTTTCAAGCTGGAATCAGGTGAAATGGAGTCAGGGGATGAAATGAAATTAAGAATCTTTCATCATGTTGACAGAGGGAACGTGTATGAATATTACCAGGGAGTAGTTAAGAATTCCTTGGTTATATTCAAGGTGTAAGAACCAGGGAAATAGGAGCAGTTAAGAATTCCTGCTTACGTTAGTCCTGAAGAAAACATAAAAATAACAGGAATTGAACATAGAGTACAGTTAAGTAAGTTATGAGCTATTATTTTTCCCTGCAATTTAGAGTATGATATGTAAATGATGTATAAAACACAGAAAAAGTAAAACATTAGTTTAAAAGACTTATTGATACATGAAATAATTCGAGAATTCTGCAACATGGGCTTCTGCCATCAATTCCATAGCCAGAGAGTTCATCAAAAAAGCATTCCAGCAACCTTTTATTTAGAAGAGTTCTCAAATTTACAGCGCAGTTCCAGAATGGTATCACCAACCCCTAATACTTTTCTTGGGGAGGTATTTGTACAAAAATGTTCACAAAATATCTCAAAGAGATAAAATCTAACAATAAATTCTTCCACCTACTCTACAGAAAGAGTAAATGATTTTGGGATCAGAGAGAAATGAATGCAGAAGTAAGAGATGCTGCGCTGGCCACTCAGTTGATAAGATGCATTGATTATTTGCTCAGCAAGTCGGCCGATGGATATGTTAGTGAAATTCCGCGCTATTGGCTTTGTTGTCCTGGTGCTTTTAATTGTGCTTTAATAGACTATTGGCCAACGCGATTTTTATCTTCTCTTTTCTCCACTTTATAATATCTGTTGTGTTTTGGGAAAAATAAATAAAACTTTGAAATCTGCCTACAAATTTTCTAGCATACTCTGCCACCACTGGTCATTTGGGAATTGGTGTATGCGCATTTTTATCAGAGTTTCATCAGCATCTGTGTACCTGAAAAAAGTAGGCTGGACTGTGAAAAGATGCCTCACTTCATGCTCAATAAAAAACAGATTTTCTAAATTGTCATATAGGCTTTGTCCAGATGGGAGTGCTTTCTCTCCTGCAGAACTTGATGATGCTGTGACTTGGTTATCCACATATGTATTCAACCTGTGTATATAGTGTTGGAAATAATACTGAGAGGGGGGGGGGTGAATCAGTATTATCAGATTAATTAAACTTTTTAAATGCTCAGAAACATATACGCTACTTCAGTTAAGTTAACCAGCGTGTACACGCTACTGTGACGAAGTAAAACAACGTATAAGAAGAAAACTCACAATTTAGTTAGCTTATTCTTCAATCAAGTGCATCAGGACATTATTCACCACATTAACAGTAAACATGTGCAGTATAACAGAACAGATAAAAAGCCACACACATGAACACCAAGATATAAGGTGGAAACCCAATGTGGGTGAAAACCACCTGCTGCAAGTTGTCTCTATCTTTCTTTAATATGAAACTTCAGTTTACAATCTTTTGTACTGGTGCAGCCTTATACCAGTACGCAGGCTACAACCTTCTCTCGTTCTCCAAACTTCCTTGGAAGGGAGCTCCAACCCCCTTTGCTCTTGTACTAGCCAAGATACTAGTACGTAGGTGCTGACCTACAATCTTCCTTCTTTCAGATATCACTTTTCATACATTTTCAGACTTGGATATTCCTGAAGCACAACATTACAATCTGAAGACCACAAATCATTCAATTTCCACAACAGATCATTGAAGCATAAAACAACCAAACTTTGAATCACTGAACCACTGAACCCTGTCAATCACCAGTTACCAGAACACAGAGCAGACTGCAGAACTCTGCAATAACAGTCAGACCCCACTGTAAACCCAAAATCAAGCTTCAAAAGATATACGCTACTTCAATGAGCAAAACCCGCGTATACACGCGCTTTTACCGAAGCCAACCTGCGTACAGATCTAAAAATAAACTTTCTCAATTTGCAGCTGTACCAGACATTAGTTAGATCCAAAACGTAACATTGTGACAATATGCAGATCTAGAAATACGCATAATCAACCATATCATGATAGTGCATTTCAAACCATTAGATCCCGATCTATCCTTAGATCTAGTCTTCCATCAACCGATGTGATCTCTCCTTGGCTTAGATCAAGCAACCCAGAACCTGCATATCAGATCTCTTTCTCTCTTAGATATTCAAGCCTTGTCGAAAGATGATCTTGCCTAATGATCTTCTTCTCCTTATATAGTCTTAGGCCTAGCTCAATACCAAGAGCCAAAACCATAGTAACACAATACCATCAACTTCAAAACTAGGGATCGACACGCCCGTCGAGACACAATGGTCCGAAATCATAGGCACAACTTCCAAGGACTAACCACCATGGACCAAAGGAACCTTTCCACATACACGCGCTTTTTACGAATCGAACTAGCGTGTACACGCGACTTGGGCTTAACGAAACGGCGTGTATGAGCTTCCTTGGCATGCTGTACTGAGATCTGTCTTCTGATTAAGATGCCATCACCTGTACCAACCTCTGAGCACCTGTACCATCCTCTGAGTGAGTTGCCATCAAGGACAACACTTGAATCATAATGCCAACAATCTCCCCCTTTGGACTTGATGGCAACCACCACACCAAGTCACTCTCCCCCTTTGACATCAAGAGCAAAGGGCTGTGCTCCCCCTGAGGACATGCTAATACCTCTGCTTGGCTGTGCTGACTCGTGCTCCCCCTGACAGTAGGCCAGATCTGAAAAAGATGTTCTTCAACAAGAACCAAGATTTATACACCATAAGGGACCTTCCTATCACCAAAAGACTCAATACATACATCCATACTCCCTACCAAGAGGGGACATATCAGAAACAACCAATTATATTACAGCATTCATCCCAGGCATAGTGGGGAAACCAACATAGGCCGTTACATGACCTTGACACCATAAAAGAGATATGACAAGAGAGATACATGACATAGAGACAACAGATCTAGACCAAGACTTAGGAAAGACACCAGCAGCATCTGATAAACATCTTGTTAGATCAGCAACCAGAATTTCTTTCTGAGCTCCTTCTCCTGAAACCAACAACCAAAACATCTGAATGCCAACAATGCTTTATGAGACTTTTGAGCTGCTCCCCCTGAACCTGTGCCTGTTGCACTCCCTGAAACTGTGCCTGAAGAATTCTGACATTCCTATTGCTGTTCAGAACTTCAGAGTTTTCCCTTGCTGTTCAGAACTTCATATACGCGTTTTATCCTGTATAAAACAGCGTATGTACGCGGATATTCTTTCTGCAACAAGCGTCCATCATACACGCGACTTACCCAGCATGAATCCGCGTGTATACGCTCATATCCCTTCCGTAACCTGCGTATACCAACTTTTCTGTAGAACAAACAAACTTCAACAACAGGATGAAGCATCAACTACTCCCAGCTTTTGTCTGAGATATTCAAAAGTTTCCCTGGGCAGTGGTTTTGTGAGAATATCAGCAACTTGCTCCTTAGAAGGAACATACTCCAACTTGACCTTCTGCTCAAGCACTTGTTCCCGAAGAAAATGGTACTTGATTGGTATGTGCTTGGTCTTTGAGTGCATGACAGGATTCTTTGAAATGCTGATTGCACTTGTATTATCACATAAGATAGAGACAGGTGGAGTGCAAGTGATTTGAAAGTCCTGCAAGGTCTGCATCATCCAAAGAAGTTGTGTGCAACAAGATGCTGCAGCCACATATTCTGCTTCAGCTGTAGATAAGGCAATCGAACTTTGTTTCTTGCTGAACCAAGATACTAATCTGGAACCCATGAAGAAAGCACCTCCACTTGTGCTTTTCCTATCATCCACACTTCCAGCCCAATCTGCATCTGTGTAAGCATGAAGAGTGAGATCAGTATTTCTAGGATACCATAAGCCATAGTTTTGGGTCCCTTGAAGATATTTGAAGATTCTTTTGACTGCCTGAAGATGAGTTTCCTTTGGGTTGGCTTGAAATCTTCCAACCATTCCTACTGCATGTGTAATATCTGGTCGAGTACCTGTCAAATAAAGCAAACTCCCAATCATGGATCTATAAGTGGGTTGGTGAACTGCTGCTGATTCATCATTTGCACTGAGGCTGCATCCTGTAACCATGGGTGTACATACTGGCTTTTACTCTTCCATGCCATACTTCTTCAAGATCTGCTTGAGGTATTTGGTTTGAGACAAGAAGATACCTCCTTCATTTTGTTGGATTTGCAATCCAAGAAAATATGTCAATTCTCCAAGAAGTGACATTTCGAATTCTTTCTGCATAACCAAGGCAAAGTTTTGACTCATGGTCTCTTCATTGCTGCCAAAAATAATATCATCTACATAAACAACAAGAATTAGCAATTTGTTATTTTCAACTTTTATATAGAGATTGCTATCTGCTGATCCTTTTGAAAAGCCTTGTTGGTGAAGATATTTGTCCAACCGATAGTACCAAGCCCTTGGAGCTTGTTTGAGCCCATAGAGTGCCTTTTTCAATCTGCATACAAGGTTTGGATCATTTCCAAGAATGAACCCATCTGGCTGCTCAATATATACTTCTTCTTCTAAGTCTCCATTCAGGAAGGCTGATTTCACGTCCATTTGAAATACCTTGAAGTTTTGAAAGCTTGAGAGAGCAAGGAACATTCGGATGGCCTCTAGTCTTGCCACAGGAGCAAAGGTCTCTTCAAAATCTATTCCTTCTTGCTGTGCATACCCTTTACAAACAAGTCTGGCCTTGTTTCTAATTACTTCTCCATTTTCATTTAACTTATTCTTGAAGACCCATTTTGTTCCTATTACATTCTTATCTTTTGGTCTAGGAACTAATTCCCAAGTGTTGTTCCTTTCGATTTGCTCAAGTTCTTCATCCATTGCTTTGACCCAACATTCATCTTTGCATGCTTCTTTCACATTTTGTGGTTCAATGGAGGAGAGTAGAGCCAAGTAGCTTGAAGCTTCTGCAAGTGTCCTTCTTGTTTGTACTCCTGCTTCTTTCTGCCCCACAATCTGAGTTTCTGGATGATTCTTTTGGACATATCTGGATGGAGTCTTCTCTTCTATTCTTGTCTGCTCCTCTGGTTCTTCTTGAGATTCTTCTTCTTCTTGAGGTTCTTCTTCTTCATCATTTCGCCTTTGAGAGTAACCTTCATCTTCTTCAATGTCTTCATGATGAACTTGCCTAGGAATATATCCCTTCTCATCAACCACTATATCAATACTGTCAACAATTCTGCCAAGTCTTTTATTGTAGCACTTGTATGCTTTGCTATGTGGAGAATAACCAAGAAGAATGCCCTCATCTGCTCTAGGTTCAAGTTTGCCAAGTTGCTCATCAGTATTCTTAATATAACATTTGCTCCCAAAGATTTTGAAATGCTTCACGGAAGGAGTTTTACCACTCCAAAGCTCATGAGGTGTTTGAGTGCTGTTTACTCGGACATTTGTTTTGTTAAGAATGATAACAGCAGCATGTGCAGCTTCACCCCAGAAGGTTGCAGGAGTACCTGATTCATCGAGCATAGCACGAGCCATTTGTTGGATAGTTCTGTTCATTCTTTCCACAACCCCATTTTGCTGAGGAGTTCTAGCTGTAGAGAATTCTCTTCTTATCCCATGTTCATCGCAGAAATCGAAAAATTCATTTGATGTGAACTCCCCACCTCTGTCAGATCTGAGGCACTTAATTTTGTGTCCTGATTCATTTTCAGCCAATGCTTTGAAGGATTTGAATTTTTCGAATGCTTCATCTTTGTGCTTCATAAGCCCTAACCAAACAAACCTTGAGAAATCATCAATGAATAATATCAGATATTCTTCTCCTCGAGGTGTCCTTTTCCTAAATGGACCACATACATCTGTATGGACTAGCTCAAGAGGCAAGCTAGCTGATCCTTCCTTTTCTGGAAAGTTAGTTCTGGTTTGCTTTCCAAACTGACAAGATTTGCATATAGTGTTGTCTGGAATTTTGATATCTGGAAGATCGCGAACTGCCTGATATTTGCATGCTTTCCTTATTTGTGAGAAGCTTAGATGTCCCAACCTTCGATGCCATAACCAGTGCTCTTCATCCTTGCTAAGATAGCATTGTTGTTGTCCTTCTTCAAATATGTACAGATTATTTGGAGTTCTTTTGCCTTTGAGAACTGTTTTACCTGTATCAAGATCACGAACAAGACATCCATTCGATCTGAAAATAACCTCGGTTTTTTGATCACACATCTGGCTGACACTTAGAAGATTATGCTTCAATCCATCAACATACAAAACATTTCCAGCCTTGACCTTTTCTTTCAAAGGAGCAATACCTTTTCCTTTTATAGTTGCAGGAGTATCATTTCCAAAAGAAACTTTCTTTCCCTTTTCTAAAGTAGAATAAGATTCAAGTTTTTCTTTATCACCTGTCATATGTTTCGAACATCCACTGTCAATGTACCATAGATTTTCCTGTCCTTCTGCATAAAACGCTATCCCACATCTTTCTGTCTGAGGTTCTTTTATTCTCCATTTTTTGGTGCTCGTGGCTTGTTCCTTTTTCTCCTGAAACCTGCTCCTGCATTCAGATTCTTTATGACCAAAATTATTGCAAATAGAACATTCAACTTCATTTTCAAGAACCGAAAAGTTGTTATAGGTCCTCTTTGTAATCCCTGTCATACTTCTTTGTTTTTGAGCTTCCCTAGTCATGATTGTTTTATATGCAACACATTGAGCTGCTTTGTGACCAAAGTTATGGCAAGAAAAGCATTGTCCATTGAAGAAGCTTCTGCGGTTATTGAATCTACCAGCCAACTGATTGTAATTTCTATTTTCATCTATTCTTGTGCCAAACTGAGAAGATTTTACCTGTGGTTGGTTGTAGCTTTTGTTCACCCTTAAGAAGGATTGTCCCTGATAGTTTCTGTTTGTAATTCGTCCCTGCTTTACCTGATTATCTTCATTGTTCTTCTGCTCATTTCTTCTTGCTGCATCAAGATAACTCTTTGAGGTGGATGCTTGAGAGGTTTCTCCATTATAGCCCAAACCTGTCTTGTTTAGAGGAGACCGCTGCACATTGATAATCTCATCCAAAGTTTCAGATCCTTTGACAAACTTAAGATTAATAGTTTTTGTTTTCTCAATTTCTTTTCTGAGACCAACAATTTCACCTTCTAGTTTTTCAAGATGTTTTTCCTTTTCATCAATTTGAAATTGCAAAGTATCAATGATCACACTCTTTTCTTCTATGCATCTCTTGAGTCTAGTAATTTCATTATAGAGATTATCCACATCTACAGCATCCTCATAATCATCATCTTCAAATGCCATTAATAGCTTATATTTATTACCTTGTTCATCTTCATCACTGTTTGATAAGCCATCACTATCTTCATGGGTGTAGTAGCTTTTCTTATTTGCACTTTGTTTCTTATTCCATCTAGCAGGTTCTTTTCCTTTATCCTTATTAGGACATTTTGCAGCATAATGACCTACTCTTCCACAAGCAAAGCATTTGAAAGGTAGCTTACCTCTGAACCTTCCAGCACCCCTTTGAAGATTTCTGACAAAATTTGATTCTTCTTCCTCTTCTTCTGGAACATGGCTTGCTTCATAGTAATCTTCTTTTCTTGATGCCTTAAAAGCAGCTTCCCTTCTGTCTGATGGACCTCCCTTTCTCATTTCATAAGCAGTTAGAATTCCATGTAGCTGAGACATAGTGAGAACTTTGAGATTTTCCTTTTCTTCTATTGCAGATACTTTAGATTCAAACTTGGGGGATAATGATCTTAGAATCTTTTGAACTACTATAGTCTCTTTTATTTCTTCACCCAAATTTTTCATACAATTAACAATCTCATCTACCCGAAGAAAATAATTAGCCACACTTTCATCATTATACATCTTGAGGGTCTCATATTGAATCCTGAGAGTTTGAAGTTTAGCTTGCTTTACCTGTTCATCTCCTTCATAGCTAGTGATCATTTTGTCCCATATCTCTTTTGCTGATTTGAAGTGCATGACCTTCATGAATTCTGTTTGAGATATACTTCCTAATAGAGTACTGACTGCTTTTGCATTTGTTTCATATGCCTTTTTCTCAGCTGGATCTGTAGGAGTAGCTGAAGGAAAAACATAGCCTGTTTCTACAATGTCCCAAACTTCTGTACCAAGAGATTGAAGATATGCAGTAACTCTTACCTTCCAATAATTGAAATTTGTTCCATCAAAAACCGGTGGCCTGATTGATGCTTCTTTCTCGTAGTTGCTCATGATGAATGATCTTCCTTCAAGCGATCAAGCTTCTCTGAAGGACCTGCTCTGATACCAATTGTTGGAAATAATACTGAGAGGGGGGGTGAATCAGTATTATCAGATTAATCAAACTTTTTAAATGCTCAGAAACATATACGCTACTTCAGTTAAGTGAACCAGCGTGTACACGCTACTGTGACGAAGTAAAACAGCGTATAAGAAGAAAACTCACAATTTAGTTAGCTTATTCTTCAATTAAGTGCATCAGGACATTATTCACCACATTAACAGTAAACATGTGCAGTATAACAGAACAGATAAAAAGCCACACACATGAACACCAAGATATAAGGTGGAAACCCAATGTGGGTGAAAACCACCTGCTGCAAGTTGTCTCTATCTTTCTTTAATATGAAACTTCAGTTTACAATCTTTTGTACTGGTGCAGCCTTATACCAGTACGCAGGCTACAACCTGCAGAAGGCTACAACCTTCTCTCGTTCTCCAAACTTCCTTGGAAGGGAGCTCCAACCCCCTTTGCTCTTGTACTAGCCAAGATACTAGTACGTAGGTGCTGACCTACAATCTTCCTTCTTTCAGATATCACTTTTCATACATTTTCAGACTTGGATATTCCTGAAGCACAACATTACAATCTGAAGACCACAATTCATTCAATTTCCACAACAGATCATTGAAGCATAAAACAACCAAACTTTGAATCACTGAACCACTGAACCCTGTCAATCACCAGTTACCAGAACACAGAGCAGACTACAGAACTCTGCAATAACAGTCAGACCCCACTGTAAACCCAAAATCAAGCTTCAAAAGATATACGCTACTTCAATGAGCAAAACCCGCGTATACACGCGCTTTTACCGAAGCCAACCTGCGTACAGATCTAAAAATAAACTTTCTCAATTTGCAGCTGTACCAGACATTAGTTAGATCCAAAACGTAACATTGCGACAATATGCAGATCTAGAAATACGCATAATCAACCATATCATGATAGTGCATTTCAAACCATTAGATCCCGATCTATCCTTAGATCTAGTCTTCCATCAACCGATGTGATCTCTCCTTGGCTTAGATCAAGCAACCCAGAACCTGCATATCAGATCTCTTTCTCTCTTAGATATTCAAGCCTTGTCGAAAGATGATTTTGCCTAATGATCTTCTTCTCCTTATATAGTCTTAGGCCTAGCTCAATACCAAGAGCCAAAACCATAGTAACACAATACCATCAACTTCAAAACTAGGGATCGACACGCCCGTCGAGACACAATGGTCCGAAATCATAGGCACAACTTCCAAGGACTAACCACCATGGACCAAAGGAACCTTTCCACATACACGCGCTTTTTACTGAATCGAACTAGCGTGTACACGCGACTTGGGCTTAACGAAACGGCGTGTATGAGCTTCCTTGGCATGCTGTACTGAGATCTGTCTTCTGATTAAGTTGCCATCACCTGTACCAACCTCTGAGCACCTGTACCATCCTCTGAGTGAGTTGCCATCAAGGACAACACTTGAATCATAATGCCAACAATCTCCCCCTTTGGACTTGATGGCAACCACCACACCAAGTCACTCTCCCCCTTTGACATCAAGAGCAAAGGGCTGTGCTCCCCCTGAGGACATGCTGATACCTCTGCTTGGCTGTGCTGACTCGTGCTCCCCCTGACAGTAGGCCAGATCTGAAAAAGATGTTCTTCAACAAGAACCAAGATTTATACACCATAAGGGACCTTCCTATCACCAAAAGACTCAATACATACATCCATACTCCCTACCAAGAGGGGACATATCAGAAACAACCAATTATATTACAGCATTCATCCCAGGCATAGTGGGGAAACCAACATAGGCCGTTACATGACCTTGACACCATAAAAGAGATATGACAAGAGAGATACATGACATAGAGACAACAGATCTAGACCAAGACTTAGGAAAGACACCAGCAGCATCTGATAAACATCTTGTTAGATCAGCAACCAGAATTTCTTTCTGAGCTCCTTCTCCTGAAACCAACAACCAAAACATCTGAATGCCAACAATGCTTTATGAGACTTTTGAGCTGCTCCCCCTGAACCTGTGCCTGTTGCACTCCCTGAAACTGTGCCTGAAGAATTCTGACATTCCTATTGCTGTTCAGAACTTCAGAGTTTTCCCTTGCTGTTCAGAACTTCATATACGCGTTTTATCCTGTATAAAACAGCGTATGTACGCGGATATTCTTTCTGCAACAAGCGTCCATCATACACGCGACTTACCCAGCATGAATCCGCGTGTATACGCTCATATCCCTTCCGTAACCTGCGTATACCAACTTTTCTGTAGAACAAACAAACTTCAACAACAGGATGAAGCATCAACTACTCCCAGCTTTTGTCTGAGATATTCAAAAGTTTCCCTGGGCAGTGGTTTTGTGAGAATATCAGCAACTTGCTCCTTAGAAGGAACATACTCCAACTTGACCTTCTGCTCAAGCACTTGTTCCCGAAGAAAATGGTACTTGATTGGTATGTGCTTGGTCTTTGAGTGCATGACAGGATTCTTTGAAATGCTGATTGCACTTGTATTATCACATAAGATAGAGACAGGTGGAGTGCAAGTGATTTGAAAGTCCTGCAAGGTCTGCATCATCCAAAGAAGTTGTGTGCAACAAGATGCTGCAGCCACATATTCTGCTTCAGCTGTAGATAAGGCAATCGAACTTTGTTTCTTGCTGAACCAAGATACTAATCTGGAACCCATGAAGAAAGCACCTCCACTTGTGCTTTTCCTATCATCCACACTTCCAGCCCAATCTGCATCTGTGTAAGCATGAAGAGTGAGATCAGTATTTCTAGGATACCATAAGCCATAGTTTTGGGTCCCTTGAAGATATTTGAAGATTCTTTTGACTGCCTGAAGATGAGTTTCCTTTGGGTTGGCTTGAAATCTTCCAACCATTCCTACTGCATGTGTAATATCTGGTCGAGTACCTGTCAAATAAAGCAAACTCCCAATCATGGATCTATAAGTGGGTTGGTGAACTGCTGCTGATTCATCATTTGCACTGAGGCTGCATCCTGTAACCATGGGTGTACATACTGGCTTTGACTCTTCCATGCCATACTTCTTCAAGATCTGCTTGAGGTATTTGGTTTGAGACAAGAAGATACCTCCTTCATTTTGTTGGATTTGCAATCCAAGAAAATATGTCAATTCTCCAAGAAGTGACATTTCGAATTCTTTCTGCATAACCAAGGCAAAGTTTTGACTCATGGTCTCTTCATTGCTGCCAAAAATAATATCATCTACATAAACAACAAGAATTAGCAATTTGTTATTTTCAACTTTTATATAGAGATTGCTATCTGCTGATCCTTTTGAAAAGCCTTGTTGGTGAAGATATTTGTCCAACCGATAGTACCAAGCCCTTGGAGCTTGTTTGAGCCCATAGAGTGCCTTTTTCAATCTGCATACAAGGTTTGGATCATTTCCAAGAATGAACCCATCTGGCTGCTCAATATATACTTCTTCTTCTAAGTCTCCATTCAGGAAGGCTGATTTCACGTCCATTTGAAATACCTTGAAGTTTTGAAAGCTTGAGAGAGCAAGGAACATTCGGATGGCCTCTAGTCTTGCCACAGGAGCAAAGGTCTCTTCAAAATCTATTCCTTCTTGCTGTGCATACCCTTTACAAACAAGTCTGGCCTTGTTTCTAATTACTTCTCCATTTTCATTTAACTTATTCTTGAAGACCCATTTTGTTCCTATTACATTCTTATCTTTTGGTCTAGGAACTAATTCCCAAGTGTTGTTCCTTTCGATTTGCTCAAGTTCTTCATCCATTGCTTTGACCCAACATTCATCTTTGCATGCTTCTTTCACATTTTGTGGTTCAATGGAGGAGAGTAGAGCCAAGTAGCTTGAAGCTTCTGCAAGTGTCCTTCTTGTTTGTACTCCTGCTTCTTTCTGCCCCACAATCTGAGTTTCTGGATGATTCTTTTGGACATATCTGGATGGAGTCTTCTCTTCTATTCTTGTCTGCTCCTCTGGTTCTTCTTGAGATTCTTCTTCTTCTTGAGGTTCTTCTTCTTCATCATTTCGCCTTTGAGAGTAACCTTCATCTTCTTCAATGTCTTCATGATGAACTTGCCTAGGAATATATCCCTTCTCATCAACCACTATATCAATACTGTCAACAATTCTGCCAAGTCTTTTATTGTAGCACTTGTATGCTTTGCTATGTGGAGAATAACCAAGAAGAATGCCCTCATCTGCTCTAGGTTCAAGTTTGCCAAGTTGCTCATCAGTATTCTTAATATAACATTTGCTCCCAAAGATTTTGAAATGCTTCACGGAAGGAGTTTTACCACTCCAAAGCTCATGAGGTGTTTGAGTGCTGTTTACTCGGACATTTGTTTTGTTAAGAATGATAACAACAGCATGTGCAGCTTCACCCCAGAAGGTTGCAGGAGTACCTGATTCATCGAGCATAGCACGAGCCATTTGTTGGATAGTTCTGTTCATTCTTTCCACAACCCCATTTTGCTGAGGAGTTCTAGCTGTAGAGAATTCTCTTCTTATCCCATGTTCATCGCAGAAATCGAAAAATTCATTTGATGTGAACTCCCCACCTCTGTCAGATCTGAGGCACTTAATTTTGTGTCCTGATTCATTTTCAGCCAATGCTTTGAAGGATTTGAATTTTTCGAATGCTTCATCTTTGTGCTTCATAAGCCCTAACCAAACAAACCTTGAGAAATCATCAATGAATAATATCAGATATTCTTCTCCTCGAGGTGTCCTTTTCCTAAATGGACCACATACATCTGTATGGACTAGCTCAAGAGGCAAGCTAGCTGATCCTTCCTTTTCTGGAAAGTTAGTTCTGGTTTGCTTTCCAAACTGACAAGATTTGCATATGGTGTTGTCTGGAATTTTGATATCTGGAAGATCGCGAACTGCCTGATATTTGCATGCTTTTCTTATTTGTGAGAAGCTTAGATGTCCCAACCTTCGATGCCATAACCAGTGCTCTTCATCCTTGCTAAGATAGCATTGTTGTTGTCCTTCTTCAAATATGTACAGATTATTTGGAGTTCTTTTGCCTTTGAGAACTGTTTTACCTGTATCAAGATCACGAACAAGACATCCATTCGATCTGAAAATAACCTCGGTTTTTTGATCACACATCTGGCTGACACTTAGAAGATTATGCTTCAATCCATCAACATACAAAACATTTCCAGCCTTGACCTTTTCTTTCAAAGGAGCAATACCTTTTCCTTTTATAGTTGCAGGAGTATCATTTCCAAAAGAAACTTTCTTTCCCTTTTCTAAAGTAGAATAAGATTCAAGTTTTTCTTTATCACCTGTCATATGTTTCGAACATCCACTGTCAATGTACCATAGATTTTCCTGTCCTTCTGCATAAAACGCTATCCCACATCTTTCTGTCTGAGGTTCTTTTATTCTCCATTTTTTGGTGCTCGTGGCTTGTTCCTTTTTCTCCTGAAACCTGCTCCTGCATTCAGATTCTTTATGACCAAAATTATTGCAAATAGAACATTCAACTTCATTTTCAAGAACCGAAAAGTTGTTATAGGTCCTCTTTGTAATCCCTGTCATACTTCTTTGTTTTTGAGCTTCCCTAGTCATGATTGTTTTATATGCAACACATTGAGCTGCTTTGTGACCAAAGTTATGGCAAGAAAAGCATTGTCCATTGAAGAAGCTTCTGCGGTTATTGAATCTACCAGCCAACTGATTGTAATTTCTATTTTCATCTATTCTTGTGCCAAACTGAGAAGATTTTACCTGTGGTTGGTTGTAGCTTTTGTTCACCCTTAAGAAGGATTGTCCCTGATAGTTTCTGTTTGTAATTCGTCCCTGCTTTACCTGATTATCTTCATTGTTCTTCTGCTCATTTCTTCTTGCTGCATCAAGATAACTTTTTGAGGTGGATGCTTGAGAGGTTTCTCCATTATAGCCCAAACCTGTCTTGTTTAGAGGAGACCGCTGCACATTGATAATCTCATCCAAAGTTTCAGATCCTTTGACAAACTTAAGATTAATAGTTTTTGTTTTCTCAATTTCTTTTCTGAGACCAACAATTTCACCTTCTAGTTTTTCAAGATGTTTTTCCTTTTCATCAATTTGAAATTGCAAAGTATCAATGATCACACTCTTTTCTTCTATGCATCTCTTGAGTCTAGTAATTTCATTATAGAGATTATCCACATCTACAGCATCCTCATAATCATCATCTTCAAATGCCATTAATAGCTTATATTTATTACCTTGTTCATCTTCATCACTGTTTGATAAGCCATCACTATCTTCATGGGTGTAGTAGCTTTTCTTATTTGCACTTTGTTTCTTATTCCATCTAGCAGGTTCTTTTCCTTTATCCTTATTAGGACATTTTGCAGCATAATGACCTACTCTTCCACAAGCAAAGCATTTGAAAGGTAGCTTACCTCTGAACCTTCCAGCACCCCTTTGAAGATTTCTGACAAAATTTGATTCTTCTTCCTCTTCTTCTGGAACATGGCTTGCTTCATAGTAATCTTCTTTTCTTGATGCCTTAAAAGCAGCTTCCCTTCTGTCTGATGGACCTCCCTTTCTCATTTCATAAGCAGTTAGAATTCCATGTAGCTGAGACATAGTGAGAACTTTGAGATTTTCCTTTTCTTCTATTGCAGATACTTTAGATTCAAACTTGGGGGATAATGATCTTAGAATCTTTTGAACTACTATAGTCTCTTTTATTTCTTCACCCAAATTTTTCATACAATTAACAATCTCATCTACCCGAAGAAAATAATTAGCCACACTTTCATCATTATACATCTTGAGGGTCTCATATTGAATCCTGAGAGTTTGAAGTTTAGCTTGCTTTACCTGTTCATCTCCTTCATAGCTAGTGATCATTTTGTCCCATATCTCTTTTGCTGATTTGAAGTGCATGACCTTCATGAATTCTGTTTGAGATATACTTCCTAATAGAGTACTGACTGCTTTTGCATTTGTTTCATATGCCTTTTTCTCAGCTGGATCTGTAGGAGTAGCTGAAGGAAAAACATAGCCTGTTTCTACAATGTCCCAAACTTCTGTACCAAGAGATTGAAGATATGCAGTAACTCTTACCTTCCAATAATTGAAATTTGTTCCATCAAAAACCGGTGGCCTGATTGATGCTTCTTTCTCGTAGTTGCTCATGATGAATGATCTTCCTTCAAGCGATCAAGCTTCTCTGAAGGACCTGCTCTGATACCAATTGTTGGAAATAATACTGAGAGGGGGGGGGGTGAATCAGTATTATCAGATTAATCAAACTTTTTAAATGCTCAGAAACATATACGCTACTTCAGTTAAGTTAACCAGCGTGTACACGCTACTGTGACGAAGTAAAACAGCGTATAAGAAGAAAACTCACAATTTAGTTAGCTTATTCTTCAATCAAGTGCATCAGGACATTATTCACCACATTAACAGTAAACATGTGCAGTATAACAGAACAGATAAAAAGCCACACACATGAACACCAAGATATAAGGTGGAAACCCAATGTGGGTGAAAACCACCTGCTGCAAGTTGTTTATCTTTCTTTAATATGAAACTTCAGTTTACAATCTTTTGTACTGGTGCAGCCTTATACCAGTACGCAGGCTACAACCTGCAGAAGGCTACAACCTTCTCTCGTTCTCCAAACTTCCTTGGAAGGGAGCTCCAACCCCCTTTGCTCTTGTACTAGCCAAGATACTAGTACGTAGGTGCTGACCTACAATCTTCCTTCTTTCAGATATCACTTTTCATACATTTTCAGACTTGGATATTCCTGAAGCACAACATTACAATCTGAAGACCACAAATCATTCAATTTCCACAACAGATCATTGAAGCATAAAACAACCAAACTTTGAATCACTGAACCACTGAACCCTGTCAATCACCAGTTACCAGAACACAGAGCAGACTGCAGAACTCTGCAATAACAGTCAGACCCCACTGTAAACCCAAAATCAAGCTTCAAAAGATATACGCTACTTCAATGAGCAAAACCCGCGTATACACGCGCTTTTACCGAAGCCAACCTGCGTACAGATCTAAAAATAACCTTTCTCAATTTGCAGCTGTACCAGACATTAGTTAGATCCAAAACGTAACATTGCGACAATATGCAGATCTAGAAATACGCATAATCAACCATATCATGATAGTGCATTTCAAACCATTAGATCCCGATCTATCCTTAGATCTAGTCTTCCATTAACCGATGTGATCTCTCCTTGGCTTAGATCAAGCAACCCAGAACCTGCATATCAGATCTCTTTCTCTCTTAGATATTCAAGCCTTGTCGAAAGATGATCTTGCCTAATGATCTTCTTCTCCTTATATAGTCTTAGGCCTAGCTCAATACCAAGAGCCAAAACCATAGTAACACAATACCATCAACTTCAAAACTAGGGATCGACACGCCCGTCGAGACACAATGGTCCGAAATCATAGGCACAACTTCCAAGGACTAACCACCATGGACCAAAGGAACCTTTCCACATACACGCGCTTTTTACGAATCGAACTAGCGTGTACACGCGACTTGGGCTTAACGAAACGGCGTGTATGAGCTTCCTTGGCATGCTGTACTGAGATCTGTCTTCTGATTAAGATGCCATCACCTGTACCAACCTCTGAGCACCTGTACCATCCTCTGAGTGAGTTGCCATCAAGGACAACACTTGAATCATAATGCCAACATATAGTCTGCATGTGTCATTAGTTTATGGTCCTTAGTTAATAAACTGGGCAGACCCTTTTCCTCCAAAGTTGTAAACTTCTCTGTGAAAGCATCTATATCCATTTGCATGTCCTGGCACTTCCTCTCCAGATTTTGTATGAAGTTCCTCATGGTCAGAACTCGTTTAATTGTTAGGATGGTGCCTATCCTATCCTTGATATCCAGTGCTACCAGTTGCTCCTTGGTGTGGGTGTTCAAAAATTGTATTAGCCTATTGGCCTGCTCGGGCATGTGTCCCAATGCATCCCTGGCCTTTTGAATTTCTTCTTGAGCTAATGTCACCAAATCAATCTGCTCATGAATTATCTGTATTGATGTCCATATATCAGTGATGGATTGGCCAATGTTGGCCCACAAAATGCTCCTGATTTCTCCCAGAGGCTTCTCTAATAAGAGGTCCTTTTCCAATGCCTTTACTTTATTTTCCAATGCCTTTACCTCTCTTGTTTTTTCTGCCACAATCATTTTAGATTTATCATAACTAATTTCCAACTTGGCCAATTTCTCTTTAGCATCCTTTAATTATGATACTTGGAGTCTTAGATCCTCCATAGCCTTTATCAGTTCCTTAGTAGTCATGGTAGTGCTGCTGCTTGTTGTTGTTGTTGTTGAAGTACTTGGTGCTGTTGATGCCGGGACAGTAGGAGGGACTGCTGTTGTGATTGTAGAAGGAGTAGTTGTGACTATTGGAGCTGTTTGAGAGGGCTGGGAGGTCGACACTCCTTGCTTTTCCTGTAATGCCTTCTCTAATGCCTACTCCGTTTCTGCCAATATCTCATTCATTTTCATTAGCAGGTCCATCGTATCTTCCTGTGATTTTTGTTCAACAATCTCTGTAGTTTTGGGATGCATGGTAATGGGCAACTTGAGCTGCTTCCTGAGAGCTGCAATGTATTCTTCCTTCTTTTTTATTAATGCTTTGATGCCTTTAGCATCCTTGGGATCATGTCCTAGCTATATGATAATCTCTTCCAAGGACTTGATCCTGTTATCCTTGGCTAAAGAGGAGGCTTTTTCCAACTCTAATTGGGCAGAGGTATTATTTGAAGAATTCTGCAATTTGTGGGCCAGCAATGCCTTATTTGCCAATGTGGAGTATACCATTTCTCTGGTTTGCTTATGTAATTCAATTTGGTCCATTGGATGGATATCTTTGGCTAATACTTCTATATTGGTCCTGATGTAATTAGCAGCTGACTATGGTTGCTGCATTTTGGGCTTAAAGTGACTCAGGATCATCTTTCCTTCTTGAATGTCATATGCTGACATTAACCTTTGTTGATTTGTGGGGGCTGTTAACACCCAGGTTGTTCCCTATGACTCCCAAGGGAATACGGCCGGGGTAACCACTAACCAATCTTTGGATCATGGCTTCTAGCCAAACTGTGATCAGAGAGGGCTCTCTCTTTATGATTTGTCTCTGTTATGATGGTGTTTTAGGCTAGCTATTATGCTCAGGTTTTGGTTTATGTTTTGGTTGAAGGATTTCTTTTAGGTCTTATGATATAGTGTTTAGATAGTGTAATACCATTGGGCAATGGAGTTATGAAATGATCTGATACGCTGGATTGGCGGTGTTCAAACTGCAGGGCCTATTGTGTATTTTAGACAAACAAAATTAGCTTAAATGGTGATGTATGTCAACCAACAGAAAGCAATTAAGAATTTTCTATTAAGTTGGTGAGGTGAAGGTGAACACACTGCACAGGAGCAAAACTTGAATTCCTGTGACAAAGGCCACTGTGAAAGGTGTATTCTGAAAGTGCAGCAATTAAGAATTACACTTATCTAGATTACAGCTGAAGAAAACATTCATAAACAACACAGATTGAACTCAGGGTACTCAGTGAATAAATCCTGAAAGTTATTCTTTTTCCTTGTTGCTTAGTATTGAAATCAGATAACATATATGGATTTTAACAAAACAACTAATTGACAGAGAGAGATACAGAGACTTATTGTATGGTGAAATACACAGGAATCCAGCAGTTATCAACAGACACCAGAACGCATCCAACACCTCAGAAATCCGAGAAATTCCATTGCTTTCTTTATTAACTTCTGAAAGGATTACAGCATAAGAACTTCTTCAGGAGAAATCAACAAAAACCCTTGCAAGCTCATGCGAAGGGGGCTTTATAGGAATGCGTATACAAAATATCTCAGGCATTGAGTCATCTGAGAGAGAAAATATCTTCATAAATTTGTTCAGAAAGTAGAGAAGAAGTTATTACAACTTTAAATGCAGCATAAATGCCCTTTATGTCTGTCAGAGGATAATCTTGACCTTTGGAGGTCATTGAGTCGGTTGCAACGCTTAGCTTTAATGCTGATAAATGCGCCTTTATTTCTTGCTGCGCTATATTTTCTCGGCCCTGCCAGCTGTAGTCTTCTATCTCTGCTTTGTTGGCTGATCCATCTGCTGAGTTGGCTCAGCTTTAATCCGTCGTGCATGCTGATTTTGTTAAACTTTGCTTTGCATGACCACTGATATTTTTAAGAAACAAAATTGTTAAGTGACTCCCTGTTTACAAAATCTTCTGTATTGCGTTTGTCCACCATTCTTGTGTAGGGAGTTGATGCCTGAGAATAGCATCCATTGTCTCCTCTGCCTCTGTGTACTTGAAGAAATTGGGAGCCACCCCAAACAGGTGATTGATCTCATTCATTATAAAAAACAGATTCTCGACCCTGTCGTAAGGAGACTGTCCTGTGGCTGGCCCTGTTTCCTCTGAGGTGCTGGGCTTATCACTGATCTGGCTAGTGGCAAATGTATTGACCTTTTTGGCATACTGGTCATGTGTGAACAATCTCCCTGCGCTGTTCAGTAAGCCAGGGAGTCCTCTGCTTTCTAACACTTGAAACTTTTCCAAAAACTTGTTCACCTCAGTCTGCATATCCTGGGTTCTTCTCTCCAATGTCTGCACTAAGTTTCTCAGTGTGAGAACCCTTTTGACCATTTGGATAGTCTCAGTTCTGTTTGTAATTCCCATGGTAGCCAACTGAGAACTTGTTCTATGGTTAAGTATATTGATCATTCTGGTGGCCACTTCAGGCATATTGCCCAATGAAGCTCTTGATCTGTAAATCTCCTTCTGTGCCTTTGGGATGAGCTCTGATTGCTCATGGATTGTCTCAATATATGGCCATTGCACATTGACAGATTGACCAATGTTAGCCCACAACACTATTTTAAGCTCAGCCACCACCTTGTCTAACTTGAGCTCATTCTCTAGCTCCTTGATCTTGTCTTTGAGGGCTTTGATTTCCCTGCCCTTTTCTGCCACTTCTCTCTTTGATTTATCATGTCTGTCATTTACCTTGGCCAACTTATCCTTGGTCTCATTTAACTCTGTCATTTGAGCTTCCAGGATTTGGATTTCATTCTTCAGCTTTTGCATATCCAGGCTTTGGGCCTGCTCTGTAGTTGTTGGCACTGCTGAAGTAGATGTTGCTGTCTGTTCAGTCTGTTGAGGAGGAGGAGCAGTGATAGGAGCAGTTTCCTCAAGATTTATGATTTGAGGAGGAGGCTGAGAGGTCTGACCCTCTTCTTTTTGTTTTAATGCTGCTTGCAATGTTGCCTTTGCAGCCTCTGATTCTCCTAATTTCTCTTGTGCTTGAACAAGCTCTTTATAAATGGAGATCAACAAATTTGTGGTGTCTTTCTCCTGCCTTTGTTGGGCTACTTCATCTGTTTGAGGGTGCATGGTGGCTGGGAGTTTGATTTTCTTCCTCATGGCAGCCATGTCAGCATCCCTTAACTTCAAGATTTCCTGTATCCCTGAAATATCTTTGGGATCATGCCCAATTTCAACGATTATGTCTTCCAGGGACCTTATTCTATTGTCCTTCGCCTAGGATGATGCCTTCTCCAATTCCAGTTGAGAGGCTGTGGCATTAAGGCTGCTCTTTAGTTTGTAATTTTCTAATGTTTCATCTGCCAAGGAGGCATACACCATCTCACCAGTTTGTTTGTGCAGTTCAATTTTGTCCATTGGGTGTATGTCTTTGGCCATGACCTCCAGGTTAGTCGTGAGATAATCTGAGGCAGATTGGGTTTGCAGTGCTGTGGGCATAAAATGACTCATGACCATTTTTCCCTCACCTACATCAAAGGCAGACATAAGTCTTTGCTGATTGGTAGGAGCCATGTTTAGCAGGTGATTGTACAGTTGTACTTTGATAGGATCACTCCTCCTTTTGATGTCTATAAATTGCTGTTTGATGCTTATTTGTCCTTCTTTTTGTCGGCTGGAGGAGCTGACCTCCCCTCCCATGGTCCTGTCCTGTTCCTGCTGGAAGGAACTTGTTGAAGCTTCTCTACTGGGTGGGCCCATGCCCAATGCTTATCTTATTGCTGCATCATCCTCAGAAAAGTCATTTAATCTTTGTCTCTTCTCTCCCTGGTTGATAGATGAAGTGAGAGGAGTTTCTCTATCCCTTTTTCTGCTTAAGTCCTCCTTCTGTGGAGTTTGGAGGACCGAGGCATCAGTGGTGACTTCTGGCCTAGGAGGCACTATGTTTTGAGCCTGTTGCTCAGTGGAAGTTGGGGTATCCACCACTCTTTCCTGCTGCAAGGGCTGCTGTCTGTCAGGTTGCCCTTCTTCATGCTGCCTTTCCTGCTGTTGTTGATGTTGTTGCTGCTCTGCTTGTCGCTGTTCTTTATCTAGCTGCTGTGGCTCTTTCTCCATTTCCTTTTCTTTTCCCTTCTCTGATATGTTTTCAACAGCTTTTGTAGTTCGCTGTTGGGCAGTTGAGGAGGATGCAGCTGCTCCAATTTGTGTGCTTGGAAGTGAGCTCACCTGTGAAAAAATTTCAAGGTCAGCCATCTTCCTTAGATTCCTTACTGCCCTCAGATTTAGCTCTTCTTGTGATACAGGCTCTTCTAGGGTCCCTCTCCTCCATTTGTCTTGATTAGTATATTTTTCAATGTGAGGGATACTATGATGATCATAGGCAGACAACTTATATTTGAGCCTCCTCATTGTTATAAAATGATTAGGGTCATAGGGTGTCCATGGGAAACTTGTTTGGAGGCCAAGGAACTCAAGCATTCTATCTGCTTCCCTCCATCCTTGCTCCCTCTCGTTATAGATGAGATGGCCAAGTTGGCTTTTCACTTTTAACTGTGCCTTTTTGCCTTTTCCTGAAAAGTGAAGCACATCAACTCTGCCAAATTGCCTAAAATATTCTAGGGCAAATAGCCTCATAGGCACATACTTAGGTAATCTGAATGGAGGCAAATCACACCCATATATCCTGATGACGGTGTGGTTTTGGTAGAAGTACCAATCCCCAATGCTGTAAGATTTGGACAGCTGAAGAATTCTCTGCATGTCATCAGTGAGTCTTGGAAGAGGCGAGCTCATCAACATTGCCATAGCTGGATGGACAAACAGATCTATGAATTCACAGTAAGTGTATGGAGACTCAGGTGTAATGTGGAAGACAGAGGACCAATAGACCACTGATCTGGGATTGCCTTGGGCATCCACTCTTTTGATTGAAAAATGAAATTTCTCATGTTGATGGTACAAGATCAAATGGTAAATGTAGGAGGTGTATCTGAACATCCTTTCTCTCGCCAAATTCATCAATTTCTCATGAATCTTGTCTGATATGTAGGTGGCATAGTCATAACAGATTGGTGACTTGCCAGGAGTAAACATAAGCATCATTACCAGCACAGTTGCATCAATATGCTCAATTGAATTATATCCCAATATGGGACAAATCATATCTGCGAGGTCTCTGCCCAGCCCATTGAGATATACATGACCAATTGGAGGGTACATCACAATCTCAGAGTTAATGTATAATTGATTAAGTTTGATAATTTGAGCATCTGTCAGTTTAGCCCCTTGTTGTATCAGGTTCACTAGTGACAAAGGGACCAACTTCTTCTGAGTGTTGAAGCAAAGCATGTCTCTGATAGCTTGAGGGGTAGCATAGAAAAGTACTAAACCAGATGGGTCAACAACTGCCCTCTAAGAAGCATCATAATGTGCAGCACATAGGTGGATTAGTTCAGGGAACTGGTTGACCTGAGGGAGCTTAAACATAGGGAGGAAAGAGTCCCATATGCCCAATATATCTGTCCCATTTTCATACTTGGCTTTCAATTCATTCAACAAATGAATGTGGAATTTGCTGCTCATAAACATTTCTTCTGTAATTTGGTAATCCATATCTGCCAGGGCTTGCCATTTCAAGTTCCTTTGAGGGGCATTCAGAGGCTGAACATTTAGTATTACAGGAGGGACTGATGGGTCCATGGATTTTCTAGGATTGTGGGTAGAGTTGCTATGCAGAGCAACACAATCAGGTTTTCTTCAATGAAAGATGTGAATTGTAGAGGACAGAGAGTGCATGGGAAGGTTGCAGCAATTGAAATACTGCTCTGAGCCAATAAACCAGTAGCAGGACCGAGCAGAGTTTGCTTTGTGGTGAATTTGTTTCTTGCAGGTAGCTGGTTCACGATTGCGCGAACCAACGAGGAATTTCCACTAAATTTGCCCAATGTGGCCTCCTAAACGTGTAATGGTAGCACTGGTTTGGTATGAATGCTGGTACGGTGGAGTTTTAATGGCGAAATTGGCATTTTAAGGTCTGCTCACAGGCTATACCCGGAATTCACGGAAAAATGGACTTGCAGAGTGAAAATGGAGAATACCTGGTGAATTTCGTCGGCTTAATCTTGCTAATGCGCGAGTGATGGACGCTCTGGCGGTCTTGAAATTTCCTCAGCAGGCTGGTGCAAGTTTTATACGTAAATTGCATGCAGAACAAACAGTGCAGCTTTTGCCAAAAATAGCAAAAAACGCGAAATTTTCGGTCTAAATATGGATTTTGGCGATTTTGGCGCGTTTTTGTGCTGACGTCAGCATGATGTCATAGGTGGGGTCAGGGTCGAATGACGTCAGCATGATGTCATCAGGCCAGGTGGCGGGCTCTGATTGGTCCACGGGGATGGTGAGGTGGCAGGATAGGTCAGCCAATGGTTGAGCGGGAGGTTGACGTGACGGCATAAGTGGCAGTGACGTGGGGTGACGGGGAAATGACGTGGTGATGACGTAATGCAAATGGAATGGGGGAAACCGGAAACCGGAGGCGGTTTCATATCGCACCGCTTACGGTACGGTGGCGGTAAGTGTCAGTTGTACCTCCGATGAGCCGTGGAGGGGACGCGTGGCTATCGCATGACGTAGCTAATAATACGGCCGTCGGAAGATATCGCCCGGACAGAGGATCTGCTCTGATGCAGTGATGGCCGTCAGATCTGGGGGGCATGATCGGACGGCTATCGGAGGGTTGATGTGATAGGGGGATAGGGCGGGTAACTAACGGTCGTCGGAAAGGGTCCGATGCCTTGAGAGCCGTTGGATCTTCAATTCTTTAATCGGAGGGTCGTCGGGAGGACGAAGGGATCGACAGGTAAGGGGAGGGGCGGGGATTATTTTAATAATTATTCTGGGGATCTGTGTATGGGCGGAAAACTTTGGTATAGTGGGTTTTCGCGAATTTTCTGTGGAAATGCGCCCGCCCTTTGGACTTTAGGTAAAAGGGAAAAAATGGGTTTTCCATGTTTTTAGCCATTTGAAGTGGGTAAGGGTATAAACAAGGCTTTTTTAGGAGGTTTTATGTGTAAATGGGGGTTAAAAGTGAAAAAATGGATTTGTAAAGGGGAAAGGGGGTTTGGCTTAGGCTTATCACAATGACCAGATGTCATTTGATCCCTTTAGAGAACATATGGCTATAATGCCAAGGGGAGGGATATTTATACAAAATTTGGGGTTTATACACCATGGTGTTAATACTAGTAGGGGAAAGGCAATATAGGGGATTTACATAGTAGAGTTAGAGTTAATATGGATGGGGGGAGTGAATGGAGGGAGAAAATACTAAGTTTACTTGAAACTCACTTAGTTTAGGGAGTAGATCAAAATGAAAAGATTTTAGACAAGAAATGTGGCTTCTAAAAGATTAAGAACCACCATGAAACCATAATTTTTCCATGAATCTCAGCTGATGAGGGGATGTTAGTAAATGACATGAAAAAGGGAAAAGAGAAGTTAGTCATGTTTTTTGTTGCAACTTGATGAAGAAGAACACCTTGTCAACTGATTGACTTTGCTCTGGTAAACATAGTTAACACATTTGCAATGGTAAAGATAACCTTTCTGCAACCCCAACTACTTACCCAGCTACTTGCCTAGCATTTTTTATTTCTTCTTGGAGGGTGCACTTGGACTTGCAAACCCTTACTTGCCTTTTCTTTTCTTTGGCTTTTCTTTTGTTTTTGCTATCTACTTCTACCCTTATCTCTTCCAAGGTCCCAGATTAAGCTGTTGGGAGCCTTTTCTTCTCTACCTGAACTACTTGTCTGCCAAGATTAAACAGTTTGGACAGACTTCTTTTTCTAATCTACAACTGGAAATTCAAAACATGGCATGATCCAGATTAGACTGTTGGACCATCCATCAAAATTGGGATGCATTAATCTATTTACACACCTTATACTTCCTTGGAAATATGTGATCTTTGCATGATCAAAGCAGAGCATATTTGGACCTTCCCTTGCCAATCATGAAATATGAAACCTATTGGTATAGGTGGCTAACAGTGGCTCCACATGGGGATGGTGTTTCATTTGAAAGACCAAGAACAGCAGGTCAGATTGCCTTGGTCCATGGCTGCCCAAATCATTCTTGAAGTTTGCTGCTTTGAAGTGCCAAATTTTGTGCTTCTCTTCTTGGTAGACCTCTGATTCTATTTACCTTTTGCTGATAGTCAATAATCTTCAAAAAACCGCATTTTTACAATCTAAACAGAAAATAATATATACATCTGCATATATACAAGGGAACCTCAGGTTGCACTCATGGGAAATAGTCAAAATAGTGCTTCAGCATCCTGCCATTGACAGGACCTTCATCCAAGTCAGCTTCAGTTAGACTTTTAAGGAAATAGGTATTATTACCTTGTACTGCTTGGACAGCAAATGGTCCTCTCCATAAGGAATCAAATTTTCCATGTTTTCCTTTCTCTTCTCTTCTTGCATCCCACTTGAGGACTTTATCACCAACATTAAAATCTTCTGCTTTGGTTCTTCTATCAAAGGCCTTCTTCAGTTTTTCTTGTAATACTTGAACTCTGCTGAAAACTTGATCTCTGGTTTGCTGCAGACATATGATCTGATTAATCCTTCTTTGCATATCATTTGGTTCAGCTTGGCTTTCTTGAAGAAGCTTCATAACAGGCACTCCTAAGGATGAGGGGAACTTGGCCTCTAATCCATAAACCAACTCATATGGGCTGGTCCCAATTGATCTTTTGGTTGTTAGTCTATCTGCCCATAAGGCATTGACCAGTTTCTTGTGCCAATTCTTTTTATTTTCTTCCAATACCTTCTTTATGATGTTCACCAGGCTTTTGTTTAATGATTCAGCAAGGCCATTTCCTTGGGGATAGTATGCAGTAGAATGGCCCAAAGTAATATGAAATTTATGGCAAAAGTTCACCATTTTCTTGGATCTGAAAGCAGCAGCATTGTCTGTAATGATTTTATCAGGGCAGCCAAATCTGGCCAGTATGTTGTTCTCCAAAAACTGAATGATTATGGAATCATTTGCTTGTCTGCATGGGGCAGCTTCAATCCACTTGGTGAAGTAGTCTGTGGCTGTCAAAATCCATCTGTGTTGTCCTGAAGATGAGGGATGAATTTCCCCAATGAAGTCCAAGCCCCATTGTTGAAAAGGTCTGTCTGTTGCAATGGGCTTTAAAGGAAGAGGCAGTAGCTTTCTTTTCCCCTCAAACACTTGGCATTTATGACATGAGGTTGTGAATTTCTTGACATCAGAGAACATGGTGGGCCAGTAGTATCCAGCCCTTAGTATCTTATCCACAGTGGACTTCCAGTACAAGTGTCCACCACAGTCACCTGCATGGAATTCTTTTATGATATTGTCAGTTTCATTTTCAATTAAACAGTGCAGCAATATACCTTCATGGTTTTTCCAAAGCAAATTGCCATCCATTACACAAAATCTTGATGTTTTCATTTTTAAGAACCTACACTTAGTTCTGGACAGTCCTGGGGGAGCACACAGGTTTTGTAAGACATAACAGATATCAGAGTACCAAGGAGATTGTTCAAAGGCTACATTGATCTTTGGAGTCGCCAGCTCTGTTTCACTGTCCAGCTGATTGATATCTAAGGCTTGGAAATTTGCTTCTATCATTAACTTGGCCAGACCTTGCCCTTTTATTAGTTTAGTTGGTTTTATCTCAATATCAAATTCCAATATGTTGGCAATCCACTTTCCTCTTCTGCCCTCTAAGTTTTCTTGGGTGAGAATGTCTTTGACAATAGGACTTGGTACATAAGCCACAACATGGGAATAAAGGATATAAATCCTAAAGTCTTTAATGGCCTTGACCAAAGCATAGGCTTGTTTCTCCATGATTTGATATTTTAGAGGTGCATCTCTAAGAGCCCTGCTGAAGAAGGCAATAGGCTTCTCATTTCCTTGGTCATCTTTCTGTAATAAAATAGCAGCAATAGTATGCTGGGAGGCAAAAGAGAAGATGATGAATTCTCTGTCAAACTGAGGATTGATCAACACCGGGGTTTGAGTGAGGGCCAGCTTTATACCTTCAAAGGCTTGATTTGCTTCAACTGTCCATTTCACCTTTGAATCTTTCTTTAGCATATTATTAAGCAATCTGATCAACTCGGCCAGATTTGGGATAAATCTCCTTAAGAAGTTGATTTTTCCCAAGAATCCTTGCAATTCTTTTATATTTCTTGGGTGGGGCATTTGTAGGATAGCTTGTATCCTATCTGGATCAATTCTTATGCCATCTTTAGAGATGATATGGCCCAATAGTTTACCTTCCTCTAAACCAAACAGGGATTTTTTGGGATTCAACGAAATTCCATATTTCCTACATGTTAGGAAGATCTGTCTCAAATGTTTCAAATGTTCTTGGTCAGACTTGGAAAAAGGTGTGAGGTCATCTAAATAAATGACAAGGAAATCGTGAATCTCCTTCGCGAAAGCAATATCCATTGCTCTTTGAAACGTTGCCCCGGCATTCTTCAACCCAAAAGGCATTTTAACATACTTGAAAGTTCCCCATGGGGTTGTAAATGCAGTTTTGTCTTGATCATCAGGGTGTACTAGGATTTGGTTGAAACCCGAGAATCCATCAAGTAATGAGATCCTTGAGGCCCCTACCACTCTTTGGAGAATATGATCCATCTTAGGTAAGGGATAGTTGTCTTTGAGGGATACTTGGTTCAGATTCCTTAAGTCCACACACAGCCTAATTTCACCGGTCTTCTTTCTTGTAGGGACTAAGTTGGAGATCCATTCAGAGAATCTGATTGGTGCTATGATGCCTGCCTTAAACATTTTTTGTACTTCTTGTTCCATTGCTGGGAGAAGCATAGGATTGATTCTCCTCAATTTTTGCTTAAAGGGCTTTTGATCAGGCTTGAGAGGGATAGTATGCTGGATAACAGAGGTGTCATAGGACTTTAGGTCCTCATAACTCCATGCAAAGACATCCTGGAACTCTTTGAAGAGGTCAATGTATTTTGGCTTTTGGTCAGGAGGTAAGGAAGCAGATAATTTAATTATCTTGGGTTTGTCAATTGTACCTATGTTGCACTCTTCAATGGCTGCATTCAAGGGCTGCATTTTTGGTTTTCTGGGAATATCATTTGAATCAAAGATGTCCTCTAAGGGAGTTAGGCCTGTTGGTAGAAAGTTGTCTTTCAGCTCTATGATTTCAGTTTCAGCATTGGCCACTTCCTCCCAATGGATTGATTGAATTTGCTGAATGCTGTCCTTGTCGAAAATAGTTGGATTTAGCATTTGTTTTGCTGTCCTGGGTGATATTGGGTGAGTAATCTCCTGAAACTGTATTTGTGATTGACTTGCTTTGTCAAGTATTTGTGATTGACTTGCTTTGTCATTGTCAATATTTAGTCCTGAAAATTCTTGCTGCAAAGTCAAGAAATTGTTTATTTGCTTGTCATCATCAAACACTTGCCAATCATTAACATTGTTTGGGACAGATGGTCTGTGTTTTATCTCAGCTGTAAAACAATGATGGGGCTGACAAGGCAGCTTGCAGGTACTTGCAAAGGTGGCTAAACTATGGGCATGTAGATTGTGGGTCCTAGAAATCTTAGTGATCTGGAATTCAAAGAAGGAGTTTAGTACATCAGCAACAGCAGACCTATAAGACCTCAATCTTTTATCATTGGTGACAAAATTTCCCTTTACTTGTTGGATAACTAGGTCTGAGTCTCCTAGGATTGACACTTTTATCGCTTGTAGGGACTTTACTAACTTGAGACCTAGTAAGAGAGCCTCATATTCAGCCATGTTATTAGTACATCTGAAATTCAATCTGTAGGCTCTGCCTTCTACATAGCTATTTTCTTTATTGTGTACCCAAACTCCAGCCCCTGCTCCTAATTTGTTAACTGCACCATCAAATTCAAGGAACCATAGAATATCCTGTTGGGAAGGAGTTTTAATGATCTTTTCATGGGCTGGCAATGTGAGTAGAAGTTGTGGTTTTTCCTTTAGGTCGTCTTCTAGGACAGTTTCATCATTTGATTGGGTATGCTTGAGATTTAGAACAGCAGCAGTATCTAGTGTTTGATTAACTGCTGTTTCATGGGTGGTGATACTTTCATTTGAGTCTTTCTCTTGTATGAATATCTTGGTTTCAACTTCACCTTTTGAGGGAGTTGTGGTGTCATTGAAGAGAATGTATGAGTCTATGTCTGAGTGGATAGCATATATGGGAAAGTTTTGAGGCTTTTCCTCACTGCTGACCATGTATTTCATTAGTGTTTCTCTGTACAGTCTTTTTGGTTGCCCAAAAACAGAGATGGTGGCATATGACATGTCTAATTGTAGGGAACCTTGGAGTTTAGCTCCCCATGATCTTGATAACAGCATCCCATACTTAGGTGGGATATCAGCAACTACCACATCCATTAGGATTGTCTTATTTGGGTATTGAACCAAAGACACACATAAATCTTTTATGAGACCTAGGCACTTGACTTGGCTGGAATCAAAGGAAAACAGGTCTTTGTATGGTCTTGTTATGTCCAAATTCAGTCTTTCCATGACTGCTTTTGGCATGAGGTTGTGAGAAGCACCTGAATCAAACATTGCATTGTGTAGTATTTTGTCATGAATATGTAGGCTGACATAAAAAGGTAGTACCCCTGTGACTATTGTTTTTCCATCCACTTCTGGGCCAAATAACAATTCTGGAGTGTCATCCAGCACATTGACATCATCTATGTTGCTGGTGAGTTGAAGGGACCTTTTGATCTGTAGTTTATAGATGTCATGCTTGGCTAATTCCAAGAGAGGAATAGCTATCTTTATTTTGCCAATTTCAGTTTCTAGATCAAAGGATTTTTCAGATTGGGTCCTGGGGTTATAGGTGACAGTCCTCTCCTTATTCATTAAATCTTCTTCTTGATTTTTATCTTGATTTTGGGACTTATCCTTTTTACTCATTTCTTGAGGAGAAATAGTTGAATAAGGATGAGAGGGGGGAGTGACCATAGGCTGCTGTTTTATGGACAGTGGTTCGGTGATCTCTTCAACAATCACTTCTTGTGTATGTGAATTTATTTTGTCATTAGGTTCTGTGCCTGTGACTCTTTCGGGCTGCTGATTATCCTTTTTCTTTTCAGGCTGGTTAACATTTACAGTTCTGCTCCTCAGCTTGTATTGTTTATGGACTTCATAAACAGCAGTGTCATAGCCTTGTTTGAAGTCAAAGGATTCACCTGATTTAGTTTGGAATAGTTTGATTTCATCATCCTCATGATCCTCTTGTGTTAAGAAAACTTGACTTTCACCATCCAGACCCATTAAATTAATCTCAGGATCTTCATTGGGCTCAGTTGATGTGGAAGTTTCTGCATAATTTTCTTGGAAAGGGGGTCTTATGTCTTGGTCAGCCCTGGCCTTGCCAATGTTTGGGTTTGGATTTCTCCTAAAATTTGGATTCCCAGGAGGATTGTTTTGTGGTGCTTCCCATGATGCTTTTCTCTCAACCGATTCTACCCTATCACCCAATCTCTTCATACCATTAAGTATTGCATCAAGTTTTTGATCAAGGGCTGTAGGTTCTTCTTTGTATATGCTTCTCTTTTCTAACCTTGCCCTGTTTCTTTTGGCAATCAGGTTTGCCTCCACTGTGACAGCAGCCTTTTGAGCGTCTTCAAGGGTTTCAGGTTCTCTTTCCTTCAACTGATATGCCATGTCAGGATCAAATCCATCAGGGAATTTGTACAAGGCCAAATCAGGAGGAGGTCTTAGGTTTTGTGGTATTGCATTGTACACATTGTTGAATCTAGCAAAATACTCCAGAACGGTCTCTTGCGGACCTCTCTTGATTGTTTCATATTCAGCAAGTATGTGCAGGGGATCTTTCTTCTTCTCCCATCTGGTAGTAAAGGCTTGATACAGTTCATCAGGAGTTGCAATGGAGTTTGCATTCAGGGATCTAAACCAAGTTCTTACATCCCCGGTTAGGCTTTGAACAAACATCCTCATTCTGACACTGTCATCATCTATTTCATAGGTCTCAAAATGGTCTTGCATCTTCTTCGCATGCTGGACAGCTGTTAGAGAGCCATTGGAGTCAAAATACGATATTTTTCTTTGGTAGTCTTGAGTTAAAGCTGCAGCATTAGCTGGTATCTGCAAGGGTGCATATCTGTTAGCCATATTTACAGGATTTAGAGGATTAACAGGTGCAGCTGGGATAATAGGAACAGCAGGTATGACAGGGGTGACAAGTGAGGATGAACCTAGAGTGTTGGTCAAGGGGATATGAGCAGTGGATGAGGATGTGAGAGGAGAAGTTTGAGATGTGGACGGTGAGCTAGGGGAACTAGGGGTGGACCGGAAAAGGACCTTGCATGGAGTAGGGATGAGGCTGGGATGATCTGACTCTGAGGTCAAATCAGCAGGTTGCTCCTGCCTTTGCTGCCTCCTAATATTTCTAGGGATGGTATTTGGATTATCAACAATGATGGGTGGATTAGGGTCAGGATTTGCCCTAGTGTGCCGTGGATTTTTCTTAGGAGCCAGTTTCCAACCTGTTTTTTGGGATTTTGTAGGAAGTTTTTATATCTGCAAGGACTAAGTGGAGATTTTGGAATGGCTATGTATATTTCAAAGCTAAGATGAAGATTCCCTAAATAAGCTCTTCCCTAAAGCTGTCACTGTGATGCAGAAACAGTTTTAAGGCCTCTTGGCTGATTTCAGGCTTGATGGTAGCTATGGAAGATAAATAGCAATTTAACGAATCCTAAAAAGTCCCCAGTGGAGTCGCCAATTATGTTAACACCCAGGTTGTTCCCTATGACTCCCAAGGGAATACGGCCGGGGTAACCACTAACCAATCTTTGGATCACGGCTTCTAGCCAAACTGTGATCAGAGAGGGCTCTCTCTTTATGATTTGTCTCTGTTATGATGGTGTTTTAGGCTAGCTATTATGCTCAGGTTTTGGTTTATGTTTTGGTTGAAGGATTTCTTTTAGGTCTTATGATATAGTGTTTAGATAGTGTAATACCATTGGGCAATGGAGTCTGGAGTTATGAAATGATCTGATACGCTGGATTGGCGGTGTTCAAACTGCAGGGCCTATTGTGTATTTTAGACAAACAAAATTAGCTTAAATGGTGATGTATGTCAACCAACAGAAAGCAATTAAGAATTTTCTATTAAGTTGGTGAGGTGAAGGTGAACACACTGCACAGGAGCAAAACTTGAATTCCTGTGACAAAGGCCACTGTGAAAGGTGTATTCTGAAAGTGCAGCAATTAAGAATTACACTTATCTAGATTACAGCTGAAGAAAACATTCATAAACAACACAGATTGAACTCAGGGTACTCAGTGAATAAATCCTGAAAGTTATTCTTTTTCCTTGTTGCTTAGTATTGAAATCAGATAACATATATGGATTTTAACAAAACAACTAATTGACAGAGAGAGATACAGAGACTTATTGTATGGTGAAATACACAGGAATCCAGCAGTTATCAACAGACACCAGAACGCATCCAACACCTCAGAAATCCGAGAAATTCCATTGCTTTCTTTATTAACTTCTGAAAGGATTACAGCATAAGAACTTCTTCAGGAGAAATCAACAACAACCCTTGCAAGCTCATGCGAAGGGGGCTTTATAGGAATGCGTATACAAAATATCTCAGGCATTGAGTCATCTGAGAGAGAAAATATCTTCATAAATTTGTTCAGAAAGTAGAGAAGAAGTTATTACAACTTTAAATGCAGCATAAATGCCCTTTATGTCTGTCAGAGGATAATCTTGACCTTTGGAGGTCATTGAGTCGGTTGCAACGCTTAGCTTTAATGCTGATAAATGTGCCTTTATTTCTTGCTGCGCTATATTTTCTCGGCCCTGCCAGCTGTAGTATTCTATCTCTGCTTTGTTGGCTGATCCATCTGCTGAGTTGGCTCAGCTTTAATCCGTCGTGCATGCTGATTTTGTTAAACTTTGCTTTGCATGACCACTGATATTTTTAAGAAACAAAATTGTTAAGTGACTCCCTGTTTACAAAATCTTCTGTATTGCGTTTGTCCACCATTCTTGCGTAGGGAGTTGATGCCTGAGAATAGCATCCATTGTCTCCTCTGCCTCTTTGTACTTGAAGAAATTGGGAGCCACCCCAAACAGGTGATTGATCTCATTCATTATAAAAAACAGATTCTCGACCCTGTCGTAAAGAGACTGTCCTGTGGCTGGCCCTGTTTCCTCTGAGGTGCTGGGCTTATCACTGATCTGGCTAGTGGCAAATGTATTGACCTTTTTGGCATACTGGTCATGTGTGAACAATCTCCCTGCGCTGTTCAGTAAGCCAGGGAGTCCTCTGCTTTCTAACACTTGAAACTTTTCCAAAAAATTTTTCACCTCAGTCTGCATATCCTGGGTTCTTCTCTCCAATGTCTGCACTAAGTTTCTCAGTGTGAGAACCCTTTTGACCATTTGGATAGTCTCAGTTCTGTTTGTAATTCCCATGGTAGCCAACTGAGAACTTGTTCTATGGTTAAGTATATTGATCATTCTGGTGGCCACTTCAGGCATATTGCCCAATGAAGCTCTTGATCTGTAAATCTCCTTCTGTGCCTTTGGGATGAGCTCTGATTGCTCATGGATTGTCTCAATATATGGCCATTGCACATTGACAGATTGACCAATGTTAGCCCACAGCACTATTTTAAGCTCAGCCACCACCTTGTCTAACTTGAGCTCATTCTCTAGCTCCTTGATCTTGTCTTTGAGGGCTTTGATTTCCCTGCCCTTTTCTGCCACTTCTCTCTTTGATTTATCATGTCTGTCATTTACCTTGGCCAACTTATCCTTGGTCTCATTTAACTCTGTCATTTGAGCTTCCAGGATTTGGATTTCATTCTTCAGCTTTTGCATATCCAGGCTTTGGGCCTGCTCTGTAGTTGTTGGCACTGCTGAAGTAGATGTTGCTGTCTGTTCAGTCTGTTGAGGAGGAGGAGCAGTGATAGGAGCAGTTTCCTCAAGATTTATGATTTGAGGAGGAGGCTGAGAGGTCTGACCCTCTTCTTTTTGTTTTAATGCTGCTTGCAATGCTGCCTTTGCAGCCTCTGATTCTCCTAATTTCTCTTGTGCTTGAACAAGCTCTTTATAAATGGAGATCAACAAATTTGTGGTGTCTTTCTCCTGCCTTTGTTGGGATACTTCATCTGTCTGAGGGTGCATGGTGGCTGGGAGTTTGATTTTCTTCCTCATGGCAGCCATGTCAGCATCCCTTAACTTCAAGATTTCCTGTATCCCTGAAATATCTTTGGGATCATGCCCAATTTCAACGATTATGTCTTCCAGGGACCTTATTCTGTTGTCCTTCGCCTGGGATGATGCCTTTTCCAATTCCAGTTGAGAGGCTGTGGCATTAAGGCTGCTCTTTAGTTTGTAATTTTCTAATGTTTCATCTGCCAAGGAGGCATACACCATCTCACCAGTTTGTTTGTGCAGTTCAATTTTGTCCATTGGGTGTATGTCTTTGGCCATGACCTCCAGGTTAGTCGTGAGATAATCTGAGGCAGATTGGGGTTGCAGTGCTGTGGGCATAAAATGACTCATGACCATTTTGCCCTCACCTACATCAAAGGCAGACATAAGTCTTTGCAGATTGGTAGGAGCCATGTTTAGCAGGTGATTGTACAACTGTACTTTGATAGGATCATTCCTCCTTTTGATGTCTATAAATTGCTGTTTGATGCTTATTTGTCCTTCTTTTTGTCGGCTGGAGGAGCTGACCTCCCCTCCCATGGTCCTGTCCTGTTCCTGCTGGAAGGAACTTGCTGAAGCTTCTCTGCTGGGTGGGCCCATGCCCAATGCTTGTCTTATTGCTGCATCATCCTCAGAAAAGTCATTTAATCTTTGTCTCTTCTCTCCCTGGTTGATAGATGAAGTGAGAGGAGTTTCTCTATCCCTTTTTCTGCTTAAGTCCTCCTTCTGTGGAGTTTGGAGGACCGAGGCATCAGTGGTGACTTCTGGCCTAGGAGGCACTATGTTTTGAGCCTGTTGCTCAGTGGAAGTTGGGGTATCCACCACTCTTTCCTGCTGCAAGGGCTGCTGTCTGTCAGGTTGCCCTTCTTCATGCTGCCTTTCCTGCTGTTGTTGATGCTGTTGCAACTCTGCTTGCCGCTGTTCTTTATCTAGCTGCTGTGGCTCTTTCTCCATTTCCTTTTCTTTTCCCTTCTCTGATATGTTTTCAACAACTTTTGTAGTTCGCTGTTGCGCAGTTGAGGAGGATGCAGCTGCTCCAATTTGTGTGCTTGGAAGTGAGCTCACCTGTGAACAAATTTCAAGGTCAGCCATCTTCCTTAGATTCCTTACTGCCCTCAGATTTAGCTCTTCTTGTGATACAGGCTCTTCTAGGGTCCCTCTCCTCCATTTGTCTTGATTAGCATATTTTTCAATGTGAGGGATACTATGATGATCATAGGCAGACAACTTATATTTGAGCCTCCTCATTGTTATAAAATGATTAGGGTCATAGGGTGTCCATGGGAAACTTGTTTGGAGGCCAAGGAACTCAAGCATTCTATCTGCTTCCCTCCATCCTTGCTCCCTCTCGTTATAGATGAGATGGCCAAGTTGGCTTTTCACTTTTAACTGTGCCCTTTTGCCTTTTCCTGAAAAGTGAAGCACATCAACTCTGCCAAATTGCCTAAAATACTCTAGGGCAAATAGCCTCATCGGCACATACTTAGGTAATCTGAATGGAGGCAAATCACACCCATATATCCTGATGACGGTGTGGTTTTGGTAGAAGTACCAATCCCCAATGCTGTAAGATTTGGACAGCTGAAGAATTCTCTGCATGTCATCAGTGAGTCTTGGAGGAGGTGAGCTCATCAGCATTGCCATAGCTGGATGGACAAACAGATCTATGAATTCACAGTAAGTGTATGGAGACCCAGGTGTAATGTGGAAGACAGAGGACCAATAGACCACTGATCTGGGATTGCCTTGGGCATCCACTCTTTTGATTGAAAAATGAAATTTCTCATGTTGATGGTACAAGATCAAATGGTAAATGTAGGAGGTGTATCTGAACATCCGTTCTCTCGCCAAATTCATCAATTTCTCATGAATCTTGTTTGATATGTAGGTGGCATAGTCATAGCAGATTGGTGACTTGCCAGGAGTAAACATAAGCATCATTACCAGCACAGTTGCATCAATATGCTCAATTGAATTATATCCCAAGATGGGACAAATCATATCTGCGAGGTCTCTGCCCAGCCCATTGAGATATACATGACCAATTGGAGGGTACATCACAATCTCAGAGTTAATGTATAATTGATTAAGTTTGATAATTTGAGCATCTGTCAGTTTAGCCCCTTGTTGTATCAGGTTCACTAGTGACAAAGGGACCAACTTCTTCTGAGTGTTGAAGCAAAGCATGTCTCTGATAGCTTGAGGGGTAACATAGAAAAGTACTAAACCAGATGGGTCAACAACTGCCCTCTGAGAAGCATCATAATGTGCAGCACATAGGTGGATTAGTTCAGGGAACTGGTTGACTTGAGGGAGCTTAAACATAGGGAGGAAAGAGTCCCATATGCCCAATATATCTGTCCCATTTTCATACTTGGCTTTCAATTCATTCAACAAATGAATGTGGAATTTGCTGCTCATAAACATTTCTTCTGTAATTTGGTAATCCATATCTGCCAGGGCTTGCCATTTCAAGTTCCTTTGAGGGGCATTCAGAGGCTGAACATTTAGTATTACAGGAGGGACTGATGGGTCCATGGATTTTCTAGGATTGTGGGTAGAGTTGCTATGCAGAGCAACACAATCAGGTTTTCTTCAATGAAAGATGTGAATTGTAGAGGACAGAGAGTGCATGGGAAGGTTGCAGCAATTGAAATACTGCTCTGAACCAATAAACCAGTAGCAGAACTGAGCAGAGTTTGCTTTGTGGTGAATTTGTTTCTTGCAGGTAGCTGGTTCACGATTGCGCGAACCAACGAGGAATTTCCACTAAATTTGCCCAATGTGGCCTCCTAAACGTGTAATGGTAGCACTGGTTTGGTATGAATGCTGGTACGGTGGAGTTTTAATGGCGAAATTGGCGTTTTAAGGTCTGCTCACAGGCTATACCCGGAATTCACGGAAAAATGGACTTGCAGAGTGAAAATGGAGAATACCTGGTGAATTTCGTCGGCTTAATCTTGCTAATGCGCGAGTGATGGACGCTCTGGCGGTCTCGAAATTTCCTCAGCAGGCTGGTGCAAGTTTTATACGTAAATTGCATGCAGAACAAACAGTGCAGCTTTTGCCAAAAATAGCAAAAAACGCGAAATTTTCGGTCTAAATATGGATTTTGGCGATTTTGGCGCGTTTTTGTGCTGACGTCAGCATGACGTCATAGGTGGGGTCAGGGTCGGATGACGTCAGCATGACGTCATCAGGCCAGGTGGCGGGCTCTGATTGGTCCACGGGGATGGTGAGGTGGCAGGATAGGTCAGCCAATGGTTGAGCGGGAGGTTGACGTGACGGCATAAGTGGCAGTGACGTGGGGTGACGGGGAAATGACGTGGTGATGACGTAATGCAAATGGAATGGGGGAAACCGGAAACCGGAGGCGGTTTCATATCGCACCGCTTACGGTACGGTGGCGGTAAGTGTCAGTTGTACCTCCGATGAGCCGTGGAGGGGATGCGTGGCTATCGCATGACATAGCCAATAATACGACCGTCGGAAGATATCGCCCGGACAGAGGATCTGCTCCGATGCAGTGATGGCCGTCAGATCTGGGGGGCATGATCGGACGGCTATCGGAGGGTTGATGTGATAGGGGGATAGGGCGGGTAACCAACGGTCGTCGGAAAGGGTCCGATGCCTTGAGAGCCGTTGGATCTTCAATTCTTTAATCGGAGGGTCGTCGGGAGGATGAAGGGATCGACAGGTAAGGGGAGGGGCGGGGATTATTTTAATAATTATTCTGGGGATCTGTGTATGGGCGGAAAACTTTGGTATAGTGGGTTTTCGCGAATTTTCTGTGGAAATGCGCTCGCCCTTTGGACTTTAGGTAAAAGGGAAAAAATGGGTTTTCCATGTTTTTAGCCATTTGAAGCGGGTAAGGGTATAAACAAGGCTTTTTTAGGAGGTTTTATGTGTAAATGGGGGTTAAAAGTGAAAAAATGGATTTGTAAAGGGGAAAGGGGGTTTGGCTTAGGCTTATCACAATGACCAGATTTCATTTGATCCCTTTAGAGAACATATGGCTATAATGCCAAAGGGAGGGATATTTATACAAAATTTGGGGTTTATACACCATGGTGTTAATACTAGTAGGGGAAAGGCAATATAGGGGATTTACATAGTAGAGTTAGAGTTAATATGGGTGGGGGGAGTGAATGGAGGGAGAAAATACTAAGTTTACTTGAAACTCACTTAGTTTAGGGAGTAGATCAAAATGAAAAGATTTTAGACAAGAAATGTGGCTTCTAAAAGATTAAGAACCACCATGAAACCATAATTTTTCCATGAATCTCAGCTAATGAGGGGATGTTAGTAAATGACATGAAAAAGGGAAAAGAGAAGTTAGTCATGTTTTTTGTTGCAACTTGATGAAGAAGAACACCTTGTCAACTGATTGACTTTGCTCTGGTAAACATAGTTAACACATTTGCAATGGTAAAGATAACCTTTCTGCAACCCCAACTACTTACCCAGCTACTTGCCTAGCATTTTTTATTTCTTCTTGGAGGGTGCACTTGGACTTGCAAACCCTTACTTGCCTTTTCTTTTCTTTGGCTTTTCTTTTGTTTTTGCTATCTACTTCTACCCTTATCTCTTCCAAGGTCCCAGATTAAGCTGTTGGGAGCCTTTTCTTCTCTACCTGAACTACTTGTCTGCCAAGATTAAACAGTTTGGACAAACTTCTTTTTCTAATCTACAACTGGAAATTCAAAACATGGCATGATCCAGATTAGACTATTGGACCATCCATCAAAATTGGGATGCATTAATCTATTTACACACCTTATACTTCCTTGGAAATATGTGATCTTTGCATGATCAAAGCAGAGCATATTTGGACCTTCCCTTGCCAATCATGAAATATGAAACCTATTGGTATAGGTGGCTAACAGGGGCCATCTTTAGCAAGTGATTATAAAGTTGAATTCTTATTGGCTCATTATTTGCCTTTATTTCAGTAAATGTTCGCTTAATGTCAGAGCCTTGCTTGCCTTGTGGCCTGACAGAAGAGAATTCCACACTATTTTGTCTTCTGATTTCCTGCCTGTGTGAACTGGCCGATGTTTCTGTGACTGGGGATGTATCCTGGCTGACTGCTCTTTCATCCCTTGGATTGTCTGTGATCTCCTGAATGAATTCCTCCTCTGATAGGGGGTTCAATCTCTGCCTTTTCTCCCCTGGTTGCTCTTTAGGACCACTGATCGGTGTGTCTTCTTGCCTGTCCCTTTTCTTGCCTCTCTCCTCATTTAGAGGAGTTTGTAGTATAGGGATTTCTGGTGCTTTTGTTTGAGCTGGAGGAACCTGCCCTTGGCCTTGTTCCTTTGATGTAGCTGGTTGGTCTGTCATTATGTCCTGCTCTGAACCTATTACCTCCTTGCCCTTTGCTGACCCTGTGCTGGCTTTTTGTGTGGGCTGCTGAGAAGTCCCGGCAAAAGATGTATCACCTCCTGTGTGCTGGGGCAGTTTGAAGGATACCTGTCCAAAAGAGTCCAGGTCAAGCATTTTTTCATGATCTTTCATGGATTTTTCCAATTTCTCTTCCTCAGTAATTTCTTCAACTAACGTGCCTTCTACCCATTCTTGTTGGTTAGCATATTGTTGAATTTCAGGGATCTTGAGGTGAACATATGATGTCAGCTTGTTTTTCACATTTCTATAACTTATGAAATGTTTAGGGTCATATGGTACCCAATAAAAACTTTGTTTCAACTTAAGTTGCTCCCCTAAAATCTTGTCAGCCTCCTCCCAGGCTTCCCTTTTATTGAAGACAAATGAGCCCAATTGATTTCTTATTTTGAGCTGTGCCTTTTTCTTTGCAGCATAGAAGTGAGTCAAATCTGAGCTAATAAATGGCCTGAAGTATTCCAGGGCAAACAATCTCATAGGCACATATTTTGGTAGCTTATAGGGGCATAACTCACAACCATATATCCTGATCTCAATGTGATTCTGGTAAAAGTAGCAGTCACCTATACTGTAGCCCTTTGAGAGATGTAAATTTTTTTTCATTTCACCAGAGAGTCTGGCAGGAGGAGTTGTTACCAATAAAGAAGAGGCTGGGTGTATGAACAGGTCAATGGATTCACAATAAGTATAAGGAGAGTTATGGACTTCATGGAATGCTGAGGTCCAGAAGATTACAGACCAGCGCTCTCCTTTGAGATCCAATTTTCTAAGGGGCATTTGAAAACTATCTGGTTGATTGTACAACAGCAGATGATATATGTATGATGTATATTTGAACACTCTTTCTCTGTCCAAGCTCATGAATTGCTCATGGATTTTATTAGCTATGAAGGTGGCAAAATCATATTTGACAGCAGGGAGCTGTCCTGGAGTAAATATGGACAACAAAACTAATGTAGTCTCATCAATATGCTCACTGGTTTTAAATCCCAAGATGTAGGAAATCATGTCAGTAATGAATTTCCCAGCTTCATTGAACCAGACCTGATTAAAAGGAGGTGGTTGCCTGGGTTGGCGATCTGGTCTCATGAATAATTGAGCTATTCTGGTTATCTCTGAACTGGGCAGTTTGGTACCTTGGTCAAGCAAGAATTCCATGGTGAGAGGAGCCAAAGGCTGAGTTGGCTTAAAGTGTAACATCACATTTATGGATTGAGGGGTAATATAGAAGAGGACAGTCCCAGATGGAGCCATAACTGCTCTTTGAGTGGGGTCATAATTGGCACATCATAAGTGGATGAGATGAGGGAGCACATTTACTGAGGGGATGTAGTATATGGGCATGTTGGAATCCAAAATTCCATAGACATTAGCATTGCTGCGGTAGCTATTCCTAATTTCACAAAAAGCTTGGAGGTGAGGCTTGTCACCAATTAAGTCATTAATTTGGAAATCTCTGTCAGCAAGGGGCAACCATTCCAATTCTTTTTGCGGTGCATTGAGGGGGGAAACCTTGAGGGCCACTGGAGCCTCCATTATTCAATATTCTGTGATTTTTCAATTTGAATTTTGGGTTTTATGCAACAACGACAGGAAAAATAATACTTTTGGGTCCTTTCTACGGGAATTGTAGGCCTAAACAAGCTTGAATTCAGCTTAATGGGCGAATTTGCAGTGGGAGACGGGATTTGAGGGATTTCTTGGTAAAATGGATAAAAACAGAGGTTACAGTGCGTGGGTTTGAAGGAAGCACAGTGTTTCTAACTCAAATTTGGGTGTTTTTGGCAAATTTACAAAGAAAACTAGAAAAAATGAGGCTTGGGAGAAAAATTTGGGTAAATACCTGTTTCAATACGTGCCCTATGCGAAATGTAGGTGGTGGAATGAGCTGAGGGGCCGAGCTGTGGAGTCAATTTAGCTGGGTGGCGGACTGTATAGTCGAAATGCTGCTTCGGACGTGAAAACGCATGCAGAAGTCACACAGAAGAAACAAATAAAAATGAACGAAAAAATGACATTTTACGCCTTTTTAACAAAAATTTGATTTCAGCGGGTTTTGGTGCGCTTCGGTCGGGTGACGTCCGCATGACGTAATCTTTGTCGTGTAGCGGGGGTACAGAAGCTGACTTGGCGATGACATGGCGGATGACACAACGGATGATACAGAGGTGAAGTGGCAGCTGACGTGGGTGATGATGTGGGCGATGACGTCAGCAGCGGGAAGCAAGAGGCGGTATATGGTATTATCTTGCACTGCTTTTGTACAAAGGCTGTTTTGGGCGGAGGGGTCGGGATAGCACCGGGCGGGCGCCATGTGGATCCTGTACGGTGGAAAAACCGCCATTTTCCTGGGCGCTATTGTTCGATCATCGGAGGGGTTCCGATATTGATAGGGGTCGTCCGATGGGAAAGCCCGGATCGGACGGTCAGGAGTGGACAGAGTTGGCGGATGGGTACGGTGTGGGGACCCGTCATTTAATTCGGCGTTTTGTAATGTTGCGCAATGTATTTCAACTTTGGTTAAATGTTCGGGTGTGGTTATTTATTCAACCAAACGTTGAATAAATCCCAATGTTTATATGCGCGTGCGGGGAGGGTTGTCCATAAGGTTTCGGATAAACCTTGGACCCCCGTTAAAACATTAACATATGGCTTTAATTAAGCCCGGGGCAGAATATTAAAAACTTTGGGATTTTTATGTATTTTATACAATAGGGGCGGGGAAAACATTATATAGGAGTTATATAATAGAGTTAATAGGTTAAAATGAGAAGTATATATAAACCAAAAACACTAAGTAAAAAGGTGAAACTTAGGCTTAGGGAATAAAAGGGATCCAAGTTATGAACTTTTAGAAAACTTAGCATAATGGAAGAAAAGAATTTTTACACAAGAAATGTGGCTTTAATATCCTAAGTAAACACAGAGTTTCACTTAGTCTTTCTCATGAAATGAAGTGAACTAGGAGCACTGAGCAGATCTCAATGTCCTTGAGGGGATGTTAGTAAATGTTCTTGGAGAAATGAGGAGGGAAATTAGTCATGCTTCAACTGTTTTGCAGTCACCTTGCCATAGAACTTGTCATATCCATGAGATGCAACATATTTTTTAAAGACTAAATTGCCCAAAAACCTGTTTCTACAACATCAAAACTGCCTACCCAGCCTAATACACCTAACATTTTTTCTTCTTTTTCCTTGGGTGCATTTGAACTAGCAAACCTTTACTCTCTTGTTTTCTTTTAAGTTCCCTCCTATCTAATTCTGCCCTTATTTCTTCCAAGGGCTCAGATTTAACTGTTGAGCTCCTTTTCTTCTCTACTTAACTACTGGTCTGCCAAGCTTGAACTGTTTGGACAGAATTCACTCCCTATTTCTAAAACAAAAAATTTAAACAAGGACCGGCCAAGATTAAGCTGTTTGGCCATTCATCAACTGTGACAGAAGTCACTGATTGCACATTTTGAACTTCTTTGCAAAAATAGGATAGTAGTGGCATTTTGGACTAGCACACTTTCCTGGTCTTTTCTTTGGGGTTCATTTTCTTTCCTTTTGACCAATTCATTCTTTTTACCCTTTGATTTTTCTTTTAGGACATACCCTCTTTTCTTTTTTTTAATTTTTGATTTTTTTTGAAAATATGGAACCTTTGCAGCATGGAAAGGATGATCATATTTGGCCCTTCACCAGTCAATCATGAAATATGACACCTATTGGTATATGAACCTAACAGTACTAGCCATTACCAATACCAGACCGACCATGGGATGCAAATAGTATGGACTTTGTTTTGGGGTTACCTAGAACTCAAAGAGGGAATGATTCCATTTATGTTGTGGTAGATAGATTTTTCAAAATGGCACATTTCATTGCATGTAAAAAGACTAGTGATGCAACACATACTGCTAATCTATTTTTTAAAGGTTGTAAGGTTACATGGATTGCCTGTAAGTATTGTGTCTGATAGGGATACAAAGTTTGTTGGGTATTTCTGGAGAACTCTTTGCAAGAAACTAGTTGCTAACCTTAGTTTCCGTTCAACATACCATCCTCAAACATATGGATAGATTGAAGTGGTAAACAGAACCTTGGGAAACATATTGACAAGTTTAGTGTACATCAATCCTAAGCAGTGAGATTTAGCACTTGCTCAAGTTGAGTTTGCTTATATCGAAACTCCAAACTTAAATACTAGGATGAGTCCATTTCAAATTGTTTTTGGAATGAATCCAAGAGGTGTGTATGAACTCAGAGATGTGGGTAAACAAGAGACAAGAAGTTCAAAAGATGAAGAGTTTGCAGAGTAGATGTAGAGACTACAAGAAGATGTCAAAGACATATTGCAGGAAAGCAGTGAAAAATACAAACAGAGAGCTGATATGAAGAGGAAAGAAAAGAATTCCAAGTGGGAGATCTAGTGATGGTATACTTGAGAAAAAAATATTTCATGTTGGGACTTACAATAAACTAAAGATGAAAAAGATAGGACCATGCAGAATTGTGAGGAATTTTTCAACTAATGCTTATGAAATTGAATTGCGAGAAGGGATTGGAATATCACCTATATTCAATGTTGCAGATTTGTATCCATACAAGGAGACAGAGTTAGAGCTACAGAAAGGAACCTGTAGGAGATGGAGTTCAAACTTTAAACAGGGAAGAACAAATGCCAAAGACAGTCAAGAAAGAGGTGGAAGCTGTTTTGGAGAAAAGAGTATCCAAAAGAACCAGAGGACAAGTTTATTTTCAATATCTAGTCAAATGGAAGGGACAACTAGTGGAGGATGCCAGTTAGTTAACAACAACAAAATTACAAAAATATGGAGTCAATCCTGAGAGTTCGATGAAGAATTCTTTTCTTCCCTGGGAGTTTGATTCCGGAGCATCCGGACTTAGCGAGAAATGTGATTGTATGTTCACATGTTGTGGCTAACAAGAGATGAATTTCATTGACCTGAGTGGTTAAAATCAATTTTAGTAGAGAGGTTTGGATGTCTCGAATTTATCTTTTCTTTAATTATTATGATAATTATATCACTGTATTACTTTTAGACTAAGAGATAAGTTGTTAGTATAGGTGTGTATCAGAGCTTGAGAATAGGGATTTAATGGTTGAGTTGATAAAAATAGAGATTGAGTTGTCAATGTAGTTAGGGTAGGATTTGATTCATAAAAGAGGAAAGAATGTAATGATAGGGAGATTAGATGATAAAGAATAGAGTGAGTAAGCGAGAGGTGCGACAGAGATAGGGTTTGAGATTGAAACATAGGTCAGACAAACTGTTGTAATCAAGCTGAGAGGGCTAAGACTCTGTAATTTCCATTTTGTTGAATAATTGATTAAAGTGTGTCGTGGACACACTATTCTGGTGCAAAGATTCATTTGTAGCTGTGTATCGACATTCTGGACCCTAATCAGGTATTAATTTCTATTTGTGTTTTATTGTTAGTCGTTGTCAATTTGCGTTAAGGATTTATTTTGAGATTAAGCTAAACCTCTATTAAAACATGTTTCTTAAAGTTATGTATTAAGCACGTGGGCAGTATTCCCAAGTGGTAGATGGTATCTTGTGCACCCTAAAGGTGGTAAGAGGTATTCCTAAATTTCACGCGATTAACCTTAGCAGGTGACATGTAGCATGAGAAAACCACTTTTCTTGCATGCTCTTGACCTGATATTGGTCGTGCAAGAACTCACGCGAGATTGCATGATAGCTATTCGATTGGACGGGTCACATCGACGGTGGAGATTGTTCGGGTTAGTTGGTGAGTGGACTATGTGATATCTGTTGGATCTGGAGAAGTGAGATCAACGGTGCGGATTGAAGTGCTTGATAAAAGGAGAATTCAATGAGAAACTGACTATGATTGGTTAGATAAGCGGGACCCTCAAGGGAGAAAATCCACGTACATAATCTGTTTGTGCACAACTGATTGCTTATAAGGTTAACCAGTAGTCTAATTCCAGACTACCACCCCATTTCATCAACCTCCCGCGTCACATTTGTGGGGTTAAAAAGCAACCCTGTCGAGGCTATGAAAATGCTGGCAGTAGTGGCTCTGCTTGTGGTATTGGAGTATTATCTTACACTGCCAAATGCTCTCTATTCTGTTACCACCTATGGATTCGTTTCTAAAGGAAATTTCCCATTTGAACAACACTCTCACAAGCCAACATGCATGGTAACTTATGTTATATATTCATTATATTATATTTGTCCAATCACTTTATGATAGTCATTAATACCTACCGCCAATTATGTGTTTGTTACTAATACCACTTAAGGTGAAAATCTTTGACATAATGATTTTGTTTTGTTTTGTTTTTTTTTTTCGGCCATTTTACCTCTGATACGTGCATTGCTTTAATTTATTTGTCATAAATCGTGTCAATTTTATGGATTGGTTGCTTGCATTTATGAACTACCAATTCTTTCTCTTTATTTTCACATGCTTAGTAGATGTGGATGCCCTTTTCTCATTAGAGGTGGGGATGGTCTGCGTATGAACAACATGTGTGACAATTATGGATAATTTAGTGATAATTATTAAATTGATTTTTGGGTAAAGGACTACATGATGATTGTGTATGCGTAATAATTATCAAAGGATTTTTGATTGGAGAAAGGAAGGAGATCATTATGGATGACATGTGGATCGCTTATGAGCATGCATCAAATATTGTTGACAAGAAAAATTACTTAACTGCATATGCTGTTAATTCCCAAAACAACATCATTTTCCTGTAAATTTCTTTAATGTTCTTTGTTGTTGTTCTAAACTGCGAAAGTGTATGAGAAGTGCATGCAAGTGAACCAGTCACAAGAAAACAACAGCCATGGGGGGTAGAGCTATCCAAAATGAACTCATAGTACTCATGGTATCGGACTAGGCTCTTGCGATTCTCGAGCGCGCTGGCTGGCTAGAATATCTGAATAAATTGCAGCGATTTCACAAAGAAATGACACTCGAACTCCTAGAATTTGCAGAATGGCAGCACCACAGTAAGAGGTAGGGACATAACAGTCTCTGAAGTAGTCATAGGTGAAGTCACTGGACTTCCGACTAAGGAAAAAAATGGACAGAAAAGCACGTCCTTCTGCACAGTGTGGTCGCAATGTTCCAGGACCCAGGTGAGCAATTGGTGCGAACAGGGTAAGGGATTCACCCTTCAGCATTAAGACAACCATGGAAGAAATTAGCACTCATTGTGCAATGATACATCACATGAAATGGTCATCAGGATGCAATTAAGCCATGCAACCTCAAATTGTTAGCCATCCTAAAACAAAAAATTTCAGTTAATTTTTTGTTTTATATGAATTCCCTATTGCATGATGTCGCTCGTCGAGTTAGGAAATCTAAGGACCCACACCTAATCATTAGTCATCATGGACTTGTTGGGCATGCAATCCCCCCAAGGCATGTTATGGGGCTCAAAGCCCAAGTTTTGACCCGATATTGTTGTAAAGACTTCACGAATTGCGGGCGCGGAACGCGAAATGTTTGATAGAGTCACAGGGTTGTTTGCCCTAGTCTTGTAATGTAATGTCAGCCTACCCATGGGCCACGAACCATGGGATTGTATAAATAGAGTGAGGATGTAAGTGTAAAAGATAGCAAGCGAAGCAGAGAGGTAGAGTAGAGAGAAGAAAGACTCGAAGTGACTAAGTGTGCCTTGGATCGTAGAGTAGGAGAAGGCTTTGCAACTGAGTGCGCAAAGGCCTAGTAGTCCGTAACTCAGTGCGCAGACCCCTACATCTAAGTGCGTAGGGTAGAGTCAAGTTTGTAATTGAGGAAGAAATTAATAAAGAGAATTTTTGTTACCAATTTGTGTATCTATTCTTGGGTTAATGCATGTTTGATATAAATTGTATATATACTGTTTATTTACTCCACACACCTATATGAATGGTTTATATTGTTAAGTATAACTTAAAGCATGCAAGTAGGCTAAGCTAATCAACTAAATAGTGCAATATTAGTGGAGTGTTGGGTAATAACACAAAAGCGCAATGGTCAACCCTTGAGTAGGGCTACGCGAAGGCAACATCTCAGGCTTCAAGGTACGTGAAAGTGCGCGTAGTGACGTGCGTGCAGGGTCGAACCGAGGACCACTTGAACTCATCAGACATCTCCAGGGTGCAGAAACCTAGTTCTAGCACCCTCCCATACTACTTCGGGTGAGACCTCTATCCGTGCTCCGCGAACTATTGCCGAAAGGTCCAGTAATACCCCGATAAGCTAACAAATGGTTCCAATGCCGGGACCGGGATCTGCATAAGAGATGTCTGATGTCGTGTTAATGGAATCTGACAAAGAAAGAAATTGAAGAGTGGTTGGATAGAAATATTCATGAGTTTACGACATAGGAAAATAGGAATCTGCAAGTATCGAAGGAAGAGTGGTTAGAGCGCTACTTATATACGAAAATCCATGAAATTTTCTTTGCATCCTTCCCCTTTGAGTTGTATGAGTGGATCGCGAAGCTAGCAGACAGTCAAGGAAGGTGTAGGCTCGATAAGCCTATTGTGTGGACTCCAGAGTTGGTGCGTAGACTAGAAGCATCAGAAGATAAGATCATGTGCACTGTGGACCATTGGATCGATCGGATTATAGGAGGGCTTATCACCGAGTTCGTGGTAGATACTTTAGTCAGATATAGCGAGGCAGAATGACGCTTCCTCAAAGGACCGTGAGGTAAGTACATTAAATATTTGAACACTTGGATTAAAATGCTACTGTGTGAAAAGCAGGTTATGCAAATAAATTGATGTTTGGGGCTACGCAAAGTGGGAGGATCTATAGAAATGAAGGTAGCGAAGAATTAGTGACTGGTCCCTTGATTTAACCTCCGCGGGAGAGCGAGGAGGAGCTCGTGAAAGTTTCACCAAGAAGTGCGGTGAATTCTGTGCATACCACCCCCACCTACACCACCACCAGTTTCACCATTTGCACCTCCATCTTCGCCCACACCACCTTCGCCACCACCACAGTTCAATATGGCGAGTGCAATAAAGTTTCCGGTGTTCAAAGGAGTAGGGAATGAAGATCTGGACTAATTTTGGTTTGTAGTAAAGGCTGTATGGGAAGCGCAGGAGTCACGGATGACAATATAAAGAAGGCAACATTGGTCAGCACCTTGTAGGATCGCTGACATGGTACATTAAGCATTCCAATGACAATCCAAACACAGGGATTGCGGATATCCAAGATGCGCTAAACAGGGAATTTAGTAGGCCAAAACCAGAGACACAGTCGATTATTGGATTTAAGGAAATTGTGATGCTTCCAGGTGAGACCCCTTGGGAGCTGGATCAGAGACTAAAGTGTATGTTTCGTGAAGCCTACATGACCTTGACGGATGTGCAACATCACACATGGTTTGTAGCATTGCTAACGCCGCACCTAAGGAACGCGCTATCACAATTGAAGCTGTCAACTCAGGCCGACGCCTTGGAGATTGCAATGAGACTGCATGAGAACCCGATACAAGATCCTAACATGGGAGTCCAATAGATCCACACGCAGTTGAAAAACTTGTGTCTTGAGATACAGAGCTTGAAACAAGATAGGATAGTTCGCCCAAAAGCACGCGAGGAGCTATGGTGCATAAAGTGCAAAGGCTAGGGACATGACAAGGAGCATTGTCCAGTCTTCATGAACTACCTGGCAGGAGGAGGGCCAATTCCATTGAGACTAGAGGAACAAGTGGAACTAAGTGCGGCGCCTACATTATGGTGTGCGATTTGTCAGATAGGAGGGAAGCATGCTATAGATAACTGCTATCTATTACAAAAGTATACGTAGACGTCCCAACAATTGTTTTGTAATTTCTACAGGTCAGTAGGCCATGATTAGTGTACCTGTAGAAATTATGAACTGATGACGGTTCAGACTCCTACCTATAGAGTTCAGACTGAAACGTGAGCCCTTGATCAAAATGCAGGGATGGCGCGCAGTGGGTTTCAGGGGCGCGAATAGGGTCGAGGTGGAATGGGACCAGGAAGGGGTCTCAAATAGCTAATTTGTTACAATTGCGGAGGGCCAAGGCGTTATGCCTGCGATTGTACAAATCTGACGAGAGAATCATGTTTATATTGTACCTAGTTTGATCATGAGATGAAGGACTACTGATGGCAAGGTTGCGCGATAATGGAACACTCCAACCTCCCCTGACTCAGGACTTGCAAATGATGAGGTTTGAGGCATGTGAGGAGGACCCGAATGTAAACATCGTGCTCCAAAGTGGTATCATGGCAGGAGATGACAATGGCAAGCAGCTTGAAGAGAGTGCCTGGGTTCACAAGGCTCCAACAAAGGAACTATAGTTTGATTTAGAGCATGCGAAGGAGACATGCATGGAAGCTAAGAAGAGATTCATGGAGGCCTCCACTTCAGGTAGTAAAGACAAAGTAGAACCGGAAATGGACCCATCAATGCTCACTACCTTTCCGGGGACATGCAAAGATACTGCACAACAACAAAGCGGTGAGGGGATTGCAAGAAATCGTCACTAGATGTGCTAGCCCGGGAGAACCACATGTAGTCCTGAAGCTTGGAAAGCACATAATGTGAATAGGAAGGGAGATGAGATTGGCTGCGCAAATCGGGGAATATGAAATGGATCATGTGATTTTGGATCTAGGATCGGACGCAAACATCCTGCGAAAGAAGACATGGGAGCACAGTGCGCATGGGCAGGCTCACGTTGCAATGGTCTCTTATTCAATTGTGAATGACAAACCAGCAAAAGATCATACCGATGGGAAGATTGCTGGGAATAATGGTAGATATTGAAGGTGCAAGCACACTTACATATTTCAAAGTAATAGAGATTTTTGATGACAAAAATTTCTATCCCACGCTACTGGGAATAGATTAGGACACTGATACGAATGGAGTGATAAATCTAAAGAAGCGCAAGATGATTTTTGAGAAAAAGTCACTTCACGTAGTGGTACCTTTAGACCCCGCGGAAGGATCGCGCTACACAGAGTTGGTGCGCGACTGTGATAGTGATGATAATTTAGATTGTATCTACAAGATAACCGCGTGGGAGTAGGACTGGGTGAATCCAACAGTGGATGGGAGGATTTCGTGGTAGTGCAAAAGCTCCTGCACTTCAGATTCAGATGAAGAGATAGAACGGTGGCAGAACCAGTTGCACGAGGTAACCACGCTCAATTGTAACATGATGATAAGGTCACTACACTGTGTGACAAAAGAGGTAAGAGATTTGCCTATGTATGACGAGTTGAGTGAGGCAGATGATTTCCTGAAAAAATTTGAAAGAGAAGTACTGAAAAAATAGTGTTTCAATGCTCTGAAATGGGCACTACGCGCTACGTCTGTAAGGTGGTGGGGTACGCACTAGCAACATTTTTAGGATTGGAGGGAATGTAGAAGGATGATGCGCCTACGATTCGAGAAACCTCAGGTGCGACTAATAGACAAGTATGATGGACATGATGATCCACGTGCACACCTTGCTAAATGGACCAAGGTCTACGGGGAAGAGCCACAACCTGAGTGTGTGCACCTCTTCTATCATACCCTGGATAACATACCCATGAATTGGTATACTAAGACGTAGCTCTGCCATGGCATGGACGAATGGGATATATTGTTCAAAGGATTCCTGTTAACCTTCATGTTTAAGGATCTTTGGTGGGATACTGTTGATGATGCACTACAAGCAGTAAAAGAAGCTATCTTCAAAATACCCTAAGAGCCAGTGGAAGTGCTTCAGCTGGAATGGGTGATCTAGCTGAGCTGCGTGCTGGAATGTTACAATGTAAATATTAAGGAGGATGATGAGGATCCATGGAAAATTAACATTCCAGAAACTCAAGGCTGTCGCTAAAAATGAAGCAGGTAAACATTGGGATAGAGGCTGAACCAAAGTATGCAATGCTAGGTTATTATTGGGATGATACCACGATGGATAAGGTCGTTGAGTTACTCTGCGAGTACCAAGACTTATTCTCAACCAAGATTATGGACTTAAAAGGGATCATTGGTGACTTAGGGATGGTGAAGATCACCCTAAAACCCGACATGAAGGCAGATAAGTAGAGGCCTTACCTCTTGAATCCGAAGTATAAGGAAAAGGTCTGCGTAGAACTAGAAAAAATGCTCGCAGCCAGAATTATTGAGCCAATGGAAGAATCCGATTGGGTGAGCCCTATGGTAGTGTAGGAGAAAAAGCAGAAGGGTGAGATAAGAATATGCGTGGACCTTAGGAAGTTGCATGACACCTGTGCACACGACCCATTCCTGACATCGTTCACAGATGAAGTATTGGAAAATGTTGGCAGACAAGAAGCATACTCATTCACAGATGAGTTCTCAAGGCAACACAAGATCAAAATCATGCCAGAAGACAGGAGCATGACAATCTTCGAAATGGAATGGGGTTGCTTTCAATACACCGTTATGTCGTTTGGGTTGAAGAATGCGCCAGCCATATTTTTGCGCATCATGGTTTCCGCATTCAAAGAATACAACCACAAGTTCCTGGAGGTCTATCTGGATGAGTAGACTGTCTTTGGATTGGTTAAGCACCACATAGCAAGCTTATGCTTGATGCTGGATACTTGTCGATGACACCAGATTGCGCTGAACCTTAAGAAGTGCACATTCCTCATTCCCTTTGGGAACCTGTTGGGACATGTGGTCTGCAAATAGGGGTTGATGGTGGACCCCACGGGGATTGCAGTAGTTCTAAATTTGGAAGCACCACGTGTTCAGATCCATTTGGGCACATCAACCCCGACTTACAGATCAATACTATTAGGGCCCATCAAACCCTAATTAAATTGTTAGATGCCGTAAAGAAGTCAATCATTAGAGTTCCTAGCTTCCCATGAAGTTCCATGACTGAAATCATCCAAAAATTACCTCTAAGAAGATCAGCATAGGTAGGCCTTCATTAGGGTGCACTGCAGTGTAGTCTAGTACACTGCTAGGGTGCTGTGCAATGCACTTGAGCCCTATTTGGCCTACGCTAGGCAAATTTGAGCAAAATTGCATTGGGGTTTGGGAATATTCTTATCTAGTGGATGCATCTAGAAGTTTCCCAAGTTTATCTACTCCTTTGGGCTTGAATTTGGATGAGGTAGGGAGTTAAGGAACATTAATCCCTTTATCCCTTCCTCCATGGAACTAAATCCTAAGTTTGGGAGGGAACTCATTATCACGATTATGGCATAAATTTCTTCATTCACCTATAAAAAGACCACTCATCTGAGTGATCAGGGGTTGGAAATCATTGAATTATAGGGAGATGCTGTTAGTATGAGCCTTGAGTTGATTTCAAGTATTGTAATGATGTCAAAATGTCTTGCTTGTTATGAGGAGAGGATGGGATTAAACTGGAGGAGTGATGCTAAATCAAGAAAATTGGGTTGTAACTCTTCCTTTTACTAATAAAGTGTTCAAAGTTTTTTCCATATGCTTGTGTTATTCATTGATGATTTCATATGTATACTATGTACTTGATAACATGCTATGTTTAATCAATAAATCATTATCATATGCTTTGATCAATTTTTGTCTTTTGTTTGTGTGCAGGTACTTTTCAAGTGGCTTAAGTATAGAAAGGAGTGACATAATTGATCAAGGGAGATAAGAAGTAAGCGAAAGCTATAGGTAGGCTTCTTTACTGTCTTATTTAATCTATTTGTTATAGAAAAGGTAGAGAATGCTTTGCACTATTGTTCTAGACTTAGCTACTTGTCTAGGGGTTTAAGCGTTTATCCATAGACACTAAAAATTCCCAAAAAAAATTGTTAACTCCGCTAGGGAAAGATTATCCATCTTAGTAGCTTATCATCCTCTTAAGACATTTCTACATGCTATACTTGTGGTTGTTTATTGAATTTCAGTCTTCTTTCATTGAAAATTGAGTCAAAACTATGTCAAAATTACCTTCAAAATCGCTCACTGTCACCAACGCAGCCCAATGAAGGACACAGTGCGCCGCAATGCACTTCCCGCATAGAGCCAGTGTGCTGAAGCACACTATCTCTCACTGCTGCCTGTGTTGATCCCTTGAGGGTCAGTTTCCCATCTAGGAGCTGAAGTGTTTGCCAATCTTCTCCTATTTGAATGATTTGCTAAATGTCAATGATGTCTTGTCTCTGAAAATAGTTTTTCATCTCCTTACCTGGCCCTACTTACACTAGGATTGACGAATGTTTGTTATCTATTTGCTTTTTCATTTTCAATCTATAGTCAAAAGTTAGTTTTTTGGTCAATTGATCTTTAGCGAAAGAAAGTGTCGTAAAATCATCTTTTCCTTCGAAAATTGAACTGTCATAAAATCTTCATTCATGAAAGATCGATTGATTGATGCATGCATATGATTAGTATTTTAATTGAAAGTGTCGTAATTCCTCATTTCTTTGAAAACAAAAGTGTCGTAAAGTCTTCCTTTCCTTGAAAAGAAATTGTCACAAAATCGTCATTTTTATGAAATGCGTTTATTGATCGATTGTGCATTAGTTTTCCTTTTTGTTCATTCACATTAAGGGAAATCGAAAATAAATACATGCATGTTGCATTGAAAAAGTTTCTAAATGCTTGAAAGGAATAGCTAGGGAAATTGCATTAGATGTTCTCTTTGCTCTTTGTCAAAGATCTGATTGCTCTATCCCTACTAGCTAAGGATTTTCATTGTTAAATTGAATGGAAAGAATGCGTATCATATTAGTTGCATTTTAGGAATTACGAACATACATCACGTGGTGAACCTTGAAAGGCAAATTCTAAAGAAGATCAACTTAAAATTTATTTGAATTTACCTAATGGAGCATTGTCACCTAATGAAAAACATTTAGATGTCTAGGCTAGAGATGTGTTCCGCGTCGTAAAACAAAGAAGTTGTCGCTAAATTGTCTGCAATACATCCCAAGTGTGATACCTCATTCCATATACGTGAGTATATCATAGATTTTCCACGTACCTTCAGGTATATAGGGTGGTGTTACAGTACGTAAAGTATACGGGAATGCTCTCACTGTGCAGTTTTGCATTAGACATCGCTTATACGGATTGGGCATCCACGTACCTTTGGGTATATATGGGAGGACAAATCTAGGTTGCTATCCATCCTTAGGTACCGAGTCGGCTGCCTTGTACACTATGATACACCGAACATAGCATTCGGGGAGATTACTTGCTCTACTTCTTGGTTCGCTAGGAGGTATTCTGCAGTTCACAGTTGCTTGGTAAACCTTTTTCCTAGATTATCCCTCTTTTGTTTTTGTTATGTTACTTTTATTAAAATAAATTAATTGACTGTGGATAACATCCTCCACGCTCACTGCTTAGTTGATCTTAGGTTGAAAAATATCGCGGCAAATCTGGAGTCCACTGATCAAGGAATTCATTTTGATGGGAATCCTAGTCCTTTTCCTCCTTTGGAAGTATTGGTGCTCCTTATATGGCTACATTGTCCCTTTCGGGATTTACCATCAGCTTTCTAGTATGGTTGTTTTCAACCTCCTTGGTTCAAAATGTCGTGATTTCTCCACAATCAAGTAGTCCTATAACTAGTCAAAATCAACCTCCAGTTGATCCTAAAGTTGACCCTTTTCCTTCTTCCTCGGTTGTTTATTCTTCCCCTTCTTCCTCTTCGCCTAGTGAAAGTATTGGTACTAGTAACCAGGTGGCTAAGAAGAAGAAGAAAGGGAATAAGAAGAAGAAGAAGCAAATTTAGCAGAGGGCCAACCAAGCAACCATTGCTTTGAATGCAACATTTGACGAGCAACTGTCCATCAAGCCTCATAAATTTTGATATCCATGCAAACTTTGTACGGGAGACCATCTTCTTCAAAATTGTCCTAACATTCCTCAGATCTTAGAAGAATGGTCTTCTCGTTCACATCATCCTGTGTCATCAACTTCTAGAGATCATGCTAGTGACACACCATCAACTAGTGACAATAAAGTTCATGGAAAAAATGGTAGAGTTAAGTTTCCCTGTAGGTTATGTCAAGGGAATCATCCCATTCACCTTTTTCCATATCTGGATGAAGCTAAAAAAGTGTTGGATAACCGTCTTGCTTCACCGCAACGACTTCCATCTGGTTACAGGAAACTATCCCTTAATCCTTCACTAGTTGATGAATTGACTGACAAAAATCAACCATTGGTCAAACCCACTCTCTTTGAAAGTGAATCCTATGAGTCTATACCCAACCCAAATCAACAGCTTAAGGTAACAGTTGACCCGATTTCACCTTCAGCTAATCATACCTTTCCCGAAGAGAGTGAATATGATACCACTCAAGTTCTTTTTGTTTCTTCAGATTCTAATGAGCTTGGGGGAAATCCACCTGTTCCATCAAGACAGGAGGAAAATCCTCCCGTTCTCGTAACTCAAGGGGTTAATTCTCCCATTTCTATGGTACCCCCTCCAAGTAGTCTAGTCACTTCCTTTGATTGGAATCAATTGGCAGGATTATGGCTTCCTTCTTATGTTCCTTTCCAGATCATAGTACAAGTTTGTAATATGATTGTATTTGGCACTATTATAGATGAAGGTGCATCCCAAAACACCACGAAGAGTTAAATAGCTGTGCACTACCTTGGGACATAGAAGGTACTATAGGAAGTTAATCAAAAGCTATGCCCAAATTACTGTGACGATGGAGAAACTATTGAAAAAGGATGTCACATTTTGTTGGAATGATGATTGCATGAAGAGCTTAGATGTCCTAAAGGGGAAATTGGCCTCCGCTCCAATCCTGGTCTTCCCAAAGGGGATGTAGAGTTTCATGACCATGTTGATGCATCGTGTATCGTGCTGGGAGCAATGCTCACACAAGAGGGTGGAGAGGGCTTGGATCACCCTATCGCATTTGCAAGTCATAGATTTTCCAAATCTGAGAATAATTATTCCACAACTAAGTGCGAGGGTTTGGCGATGGTGTACGCGCTCCAAAAATACCAGCACTATTTGCTAGGAGGACATTTCAAGATGTATACAGACCATTCCGCGCTAAAGTACTTGGTCAATAAGCCTGTGTTGGGGGGGGCACATATGTAGGTGGCTCTTATGGTTCCAAGAATATGACTTTGAGGTCGTGGTAAAACCTGGATGCCTAAACATAGGACCGGATCACTTGTCATCTATTAAGATGGGCGAGGAACCTATTATTTTGGAGGAAGGATTACTTGACACACGACTCTTTGTTGTCTGCGTGGCAGAAGGGCACTTCGAAGATATAATCCACTTTTTGACAATAGAGACTACATTGAAGGAATACTCCGTCCAACAGAAGAAGGAATTGGTGGTGCGCGCAGTGGATTTTTCTGTCATCGCGGGGGACCTATACAAAATGGGAAATGATGAGATATTGCGAAGGTACATACCTGAATTTGAATGAAGTCAGATCCTCATGGAAGCACATGGGGGCACTACAGTAGGAGATTGTGCAGGACGAGCAACCACACAAAATATTCTTCACACAGGGTTGTGCTGGCCAACCCTTCACTAGGATTCAAAAGCACACTGTAAGGCTTGCGATATATGTCAAAGGATCGGAAAACCATTGCGGAGGGACGAGATGCTGTTAAATCAACAAATGACACTGCAGTTGTTCGAGAAATGGGAAATCGACTTTGTGGGACCTATCAAACCTTAGGGAAAGACGGGCGCGCACTACATCATCACTTCAACGGAGTACCTGAAATGGTGGCCAGAAGCATAGCCAGTCAAAGACTGCACGGCCGCTACGGCTGCGAAGTTTTTGTTTGAAAACATGTTGACCCGATTTTTCTTTCCAAAAACCTTAATGAGCGATCAAGGTACACATTTCCTAAACAAAACCATCAGCGCGCTCACATAAGAGTTCTAGGTGTATCATCAGAAATGCACACTGTATCACCCACAAGCCAATGGGATAGTAGAAGCATTCAATAAAATACTGGAGACTATGCCAACCAAAGTGTGCAACGTGCAACGAAGTGATTGGGACTTGCGCATACCCACAATACTATGGGTTTATAGGAAAACGTACAAGAAACTGACGGGACAAACACCTTTTAGGTTAGTTTATGGCGTGGAAGCTCTCACACCGATGGAATGTATTGTACCTAGTTTGCGAATAGTAGCGCTCACAGGTATGACGGACCGAGAAGCTCTGGAAGAAAGGCTCGCGCAATTGGAAGAACTTGAGGAGGAATGGTTCTTGGATGCTTTTCATCAGAAGGTACAAAAGCAACGTGAAAAGGACTGGCACGATCGCCATAATAAGTTGTGCACCTTCAAGGTAAATGACTTAGTGCTGTTGTATGACAGTAAGTTTGAAAAATTTCTCGAAAAATTCAGAATGCATTGGCTGGGACCATACATGGTTAAGGAGGTGATAGATAGAGGCGTGATCCATCTAGTCAAACTAAATGGAGAACCCTTCCCAAGCAAAGTGAATGGCAACCGCTTGAAGCCCTACACGGGTGGGCTAACTATCTGACTAGCTAGTAGAAGCATAGTCTTCATGCATCAAGTATCTGGAAAAGGGCATGGGACTATAAACATATGCAACAGATACCAGTACAGAGGTATGGAAGCAGTTTGGATACAAAATTCTTGGAACAGAGGATGCAACAGATCCAGTAAGCAACATCTCAGTGCGTTGCTGACCTTAGCACAGTTCGAGGGACTCCATGCAAAGATTGCCACGTCGATAGAGTGACTCAAGGGCGAGTCACGATGTTTGTGTTGGGGGCCTGTTGGGCATGGAATCCCCCCAAGGCATGTTTTTGGGCTCAAAGCCCAAGTTTTGACCCGATGTTATTGTAAACACTTCGCGAATTGGGGGCGCGGAGCGTCAAATCTATGATAAAGTCACAGGGTTATCCACCCTAGTCTTGTAATGTAATGTCAACATTGTATAAATAGAGCGAGGCTCTAAGTGTAAAAGATAGGAAGTGAAGTAGAGAGGTAGAGTAGAGAGAAGAAAGAGTCTAAGTGACTAAGTGTGTCTTGGGTCATAGAGTAGGAGAAGGCTCTGCAACTGAGTGTGCAAAGGCCTACTAGTCCACAGCTGAGTGCGTGGACCCTTGCAGCTGAGTGCGCAGGGTGAAGTCAAGTCTGTAATTGAGGAAGAAATTCATAAAGAGAAGTTTTGTTACCAATTTGTGTATCTGTTCTTGGGTTAATGCATGTTTGATATAAATTGCAAATATATTGTTTAGTTACTTTGCGCACCTGTATGAATGGTTTATATTGTTAAGTATAGCTTAAAGCATGCAAGTATGTTAAGTTAATCAACTAAACAATGGAATATCAGTGAAGTGTTGGGTAATAATGCAGAAGCACAGCGTTCAACCCTTGATTAGGGCTATGCGAAGGCAACATCTCAGGTTGCGAGGTACGGGAAAGTGCGTGTAGATACGTGTGCGCAGGGTCGAACCGCAGACCACTTGAACTCATAAGACATCTCCAAGGTGCAGAAACCTGGTTCAAGCACCCTACCATACCACGGGTGAGACCTTAGTCCGCGCTCCACGGACTGTTGTCGAAAGGGCCATTAGTACCAGGATTTGTTTGGCTAAATCAACTTTGAACCTAGTTCAGGACCCAATAAGCTAACATGACTGACCAAATAGATTATCATGCATGGACTGCCCCAATAGTAGCTAACCTAGGACAATATTGTAAATCCGACTCTGGCCTTACCTTCAGAAAACCCAGCAACAAAACAACAAGGGCCAAGAAACCCACGTCCGAGAAGGACACTGAAAAGAAATAATTCCTCTGTGCCCTTGAAGCCAAAAAAATGTAAGTGCTCTATTTGGGTGAAGTCCCAGCGACATACCCCATTTCAAGAAACTGAGGTTTGGCCATCTCACACACCACCTCCAAGTCTGCAAAATTCCCCTTTGCAAGACTATGAGGAAGAGGTGGTGAGGGTATTGGAAAACATGGGGACATTTGGTGAGCGAAGAGAAAAATATGAGAATGTTGAAGGACACCCCCAACCAGTCTCCTCTGATGACAACCTTGGTTATGATCAAACCCTACTATTTACTGATTTCTTGGAAGAACATAGGGACCAGTCCCTTTCATGGAAAAACCACTTGAAACCGAGGTGCATGAAGAGGAAGCCATTAGAGAAGAAAATCAGACAGCAGGTACTGGTCCAGTGGATCCCCTAGTTGAAGAAAATTCTGCAGATGAAACCCTGGGAACCAGCCACTCTGTTTATGGTCAAAAGTAACACTCTCAACACATGATCCCAAACAATCATGATTTCAATCTTGCCACTTTTTTATTTGAGTGCTTCTAGGCAATGTTATGCAAGTAGCTTGGCCACACTTGCCCCAATAGGTCTTGACCCATATATATTAACTGGCTCCCCAATTTGGAATAGTCTTATGATGAAATAAATGTCTAAAGTTTCCAACTCCAACTCTTGGTCACGGATCATGAAAACTTCTCGATTCACGTCCCAGAGACTAATCAAATATCGTAGAAATTTGGGTTGAGCCTGTAGACCTAGTGTGGAAGGAGCACAGTGTTCCTCAAATCATTCAAGCAATTTGGGTTAGCCATTGCTTGAGTGTCAATATCCCCATGCTCGTGTTCCTTCCAATCCACCATTTTTCATAATTCGTTCCTTGCAAAAACCATATAATCTAGTCAATAAACATCTGTAGATAGATAAATTTGGATTCAAATGGATAAATTGGGAAAAAAGTTGAATTTTTTTTATTCACGGAGTTGACGCGACTGTTTTACAAACAATAGCTCTGACGGTGCTCTTGACAGTCTTCATAGCTCCCAATCGACATGATTCCGTGCTCAGAAATTGCGCTGACCGAGGGCGAACTTTTTTGATAAAACCTCCTCAAAAAATCCAAAACATTGTTAAAAACAGGTAAAATAAGTATAAAAATGGAGCTTAAGGTCTTGGCACTTACCTGCAACTGGTGGGTCGATGAATGGCCTCCTGGATCTCTCGCAATCTTCTCCAGAAAAACTAGGGCACAAGTGGTTAAAAAACTCTTCACACAAAGGTAAAATGGTAAATGGTAAAAAATAATTACTTTTTCCTCCTTTTATTAACTTTTCATGAAATACTAGGGTTTTTGAAGTATTTTTGACCTATTTTTCCGCAGAAACTAGATAATGCATTTACCTTTTTGTGCAGCGACAGGTGATGGATTATCGATGATGATACTGGAGTCATGCTTAAGCTCTTTTCTCATCTCGTAAAACTCAAATGAAAAGATCACCAAGTATTTTTCCCTTTTTGACTCGTAAAAGAGAATAAAAATGGGGGGTCTGCTTTCAAGCTCTTTTTCGACTCTTTAAACACAAAGGGATTGCTGAGCTCTTGTCATTTTGAACTCGTTAAAGGCTATGAAACATAATTCACCCAGTATACGGTTACCCCTTTTTTGGGTTGTGATGAACTATTTATGAAAAAGGTACTCCTTGACTGAAATGGTCAAGAGGTTCTCTCAAGTATCGTTTTCTACCATTTCGAGCTCAAGAGACACAAATGTACGAAAAGGGACCATGTGGAGCCTTTTTTTCGTGTCTTTTTCAAACTCTCTAAACATGAAAAAGATACCGAGTTACACCTTTGTCGAACTCATTAAAAAATTAAACGACATTTAATTCATCGCCATGACGAACATGAGCTTCTCCTTCCTAGCACTCATTAAAATTATAGGTTGGATTCATCCAAAGAATGAACTTATAGTGCAAGCACATGCTATCCCCTTCAAGCTTGCAATAAAAAATAATTGGGGTACCTGCCAGAAATGGTGGGGGAAAATTGGAAATTCTATCAGTCGTGTCGGTAGCTCACTCTTGAACATGACACTTTCTGCTTCGTGTTAGGTTGAGATATCCTCCTTTTCATCATTGACCTTCCTAGGTTGGGCCATTCATTTTTTCCTTCCATTTTATCTCTGCCACGTCATCATGACCACCGATCTTATGGATCCAAAAGCTGCAAAACTCGAGAGTCGTGTCACCAATATGTTCGAGAGTTAGTCCTTTTGCATTTACACATACTCCTGAATCTCTTTATCATCTAAAATCATTTGCATCCCATTGTCTCATGTCGGTGATGTGGGATACATCATGTCCCTCCTTTGACATAGTCGCTTCCTATCGACTTCAGCTCATTATCCAAGAAGCTACTGAGAGAATTCCTTCCAGTACCTTAGAGCTTGCATGCCCTAATGACAAGTTCTTCACACATAACGACAAGCTCACATCATTGGCTTTCGATCAGTTGATTTCACGGGTGTTAGAAATCAGTTCCTTTATTTGCATTCTGTGAACTGTGCTGCTGGTATCCATGGAAAATATTAGGGGCTAATGTTTGCCCAGTGGACTAATTTTCCATGATTTTTCAAAAAAACGATTCACCAATTTCCTATTTTTATAAAAGACGATTCGCCCAAATTTTAGAATATAAAATTATTTTACCTTAAAAATTGCCAACATTATATAGATATTATATATAAAATTATTATAAATTTGAATAATTTTACAAATATATCAATAAACATTTTATAGTTTGCATATTATGGATTAGTGAGAATCGCCAATGTTTTTAAACTTCAAGAAAATTTTCTATCCTTAAAATTTTCCTTGATGGTACCTTGAAATCCATTGTCATTATTGGTGGTTTCTCTCGCGCTTGTTAATAGTACACATCATTGACTCGTAATCAAGAGAATTTCTAGCATGTTTGACTTCAATACATTCCTTCACATATTAATATTTGTACTTTTATCAGGTCGTTTGGAGCGCAAGACCTTGGGATCAGATTACACCAGTCCAGGTTGCGAGGCGATGTGACATGATCATGTTGATATACATGTCTCTTTCAGATGGATGGTTGCAACCATACCATGAGTTGTTATATGTGATCCTTCTCTTTATTGGATGGTTGTGAACATAGCTTGGTTTCGTTATGATCCTTTCTATTGCATGGATCCGCCCATGCCTTGGATCCATTTACATGATATTTCTTTGGATGGCTGCATCCATACCATGATTCATGTATCATTTGTTAGAGTTTTCAGTGATGTATATGTATCTACGTGCTTTTAGGTTTTTCGATGACAGACTCTGGTTCCCTACATCCACTTGTAAAGCATTTCACCCCTCACTCTAGTTTGGCCTTCACGCTTTAGGGGGAATCTGTTACACAACATTTTGTCATTGTCCATGTACTCTCCATCCATAATCCTAGAGGACCTCTACAGTGAACCCGACATGATTTCCCATCATGAAGAAACTCCCAGTATGTACCTCTTCATGAGCAGAATAATTCCCCTTTGCATAATTTCCCAAGAATCTTCCTTTTATCCCAGTTTACAAGACGACACTACTAACCAGTTTCCTCGTCGCGCCAATTTGCAGAGATTAAAACTATCCCTAGCATCGTACAGAGGGATTGAGCCCTTTTCCAGTCACGTCGATCCTCTTTTGGAAATATTTTTAAATATGGAGTTGTTGGCTTATGGGGGCCTGACCCAGGTTCAGAGTTATTTAGCCAAACAAATCCCTACACTACTGGTACTTTTGGCATCAGCTCGTGGAATGCAGGCTAAAGTCTCACCCGAAGCAGTATGGGGGGATGCTGGAACCTAGTTTCCGCACCCTTGAGGTGTCTATGATGTCGGCTTAGTCCAACTAGACCTGCCTTTGTGCAGGTCACTTTGCGCACTGTTCTACCCTTCAGTAGCTTCGTGATTTGTTATAATCGACTTTCATGCAGCCCTAACCAGGGGCTTAAGTCCTTTCGCTCTGCTACGGTAGCGAACTACCCTATTTCCCAAACTAGACACGTATCTTACTTATCTTAGTGACATATCTTAATTATCTTCACGTAAACATATCTTCTTACTTGTGTTCACTTAATCAATACAATTATACACATTCGCGCATCATATAAGCATTAGAAGTGAAATTTATACCCAAGATAAGAGATGCATAAACATGAAATAAATACACAGAAATGGTAGAAAATTCTCTTTATTAATACTTCCAACTGTTTACAGACTCAACTCACCATGTGTAATCAGCTGCAGGGGGTTCGCGCACTCAACTGGAGAGCCTCTTCCTACTCTACGACCCAAAACTAGACTTTACACTTCACATCTATCTTTCATAAATCATATGTTCTTCACATTCGATTAGATTAGCTTAGCTACTTAGAGCCTTGCTCTATTTATACAATCCCATGGTCCACGGACCATGGGTAGATCTTCTACAACATACATTATAATAACAAATAAGGGCGGACAAACCTATGACTGTTTAACAAACTATGCGCTCTGCACCCACAAAATGTAGAGTCTTTACTTTGGAATTACGAAATTGACCAAAATCTGGGCTTTAAGGCCCAAAACGTCCCTTGGGGATCACGCCCCCAACAGGCCCCAACACAAACATTGTGACTCACCCTCGAGTCACTCTGTAGGTGTAGAGATCTTTGCATGAAGACCTCCCAACTTTGATTGGATCGCTGCAAGTTCGGTAGCACACTGAGAGGCTGCTTGCTGAACTTCCTCAACACACTATTCAGTGACTGTTGTCATTGGACTGCTACCTTGAATCCTTTCTTGAGTTGCTTGTAGCTACGTGAGATTTGCTTCAATAGAGGTTGTAATGGTATAGCCTCATCAATCCATGGCTCCAGGCGCACCTTCAAAACTGCTTCCTTATGCCGAGCAGCATCCACCTGCTCCTTGAGTGCCTTTATCTGTTGCATCCTTGTGATCCTCTACATAAGGGAAACTTTCTACACGGTCCGTTTGACCTTGTCATACTTCTGTTGCAGCTTGTGTGCCTATGTCTCTAGGCGTTCTATGTTCGGGTCCTTTTGCAGGATGGTGAGGACCTCGAACGACTACTCGAACAGCTTCATGCAGTCTATCACTACACTATTAACCACCACCATTGTTGTTTTGATCGTGGTGGTGCATTTTTCCTTAACCTCTGGTGGAGTTGAAGGTTGTGCTTCAACTACAGTTCTTCTATCTAAAGTTTCAGCTCCAATTGAACCCTGGCCATTTTAGCTCTTGTGTCACACACCCCTGCTGCTAACATTCAGATGTGCCCCTCTACTGGTTCCTTTGCTTGGATGGCCAACTCCAAGACCATCTAGAAGGCTTCCTCCACCACCTGCACTATCTGTCTATTCTGCTCCACAACCTTGTTGCACTGCAGGCTCAATTTCTCAATGTTGATGCACTTCTCTCTCATTACTTGTATTGCTCCTTGGGACATAGTTCAGCAATGACTCAATCCTGCAAAATATAGAGCGTCTCTGGAGTGATCACAACCATGTTTAACTCGATCCCTTTCAAGCTACTGACCATAGGCCTGTCGACCTCATTTTCTGTAACGAGTGCTCCATCTGGCAGCACTATTGTGTTGGTCATCCTTGCGTGCAACATTTCCTCAGCCGCCGATGTGCCGACTGCAAGGCTGGTGGACACTGTGCCAGCCTACAGAGTGCACACCTGCATCTCCTGTATTTGCATCCGGAGAGTCCTCAATACCATTTGGTGTTGCTCCTCAAACTTCCAGAGGGCCTCAGCTGTGACATATCGTACCGTTTCAACGATATCATGTAGATCCCTCTTAGTGAGGGTAATTGGGTTGAACGAACTTTTTGAGGCCTTTGTCTTCTTGCGCGGCCCTACCTTCTCTCTTGGGCATGAACATTTTAGCTGGGTGGACATTGTTTGTGGGTCCATGCCACATTGTTCTGTATCGGTCTTTGGCTCAGGCGAACGCGACTTCTGTCCTTCACCATCTTCTTCTACTATCTTCTACTGCTCCTTGGCCAACTTCACAACGTCGTGCGCTGCCTGGGACTTAGGCGTTACTTCTTCCTTCCTACGTTTTTTTGCTAGCTATGCCATACGTAGTTTCATCTCTTCCTTCTTTCGTTGTGCGACGAACTTCTCTGCTTCCACTGCGGAGCCAGCTAGAGTGCGCCACTCCAATGGCCAAGACTCAAGGACCACGAAGATGACATTTTCAGTCACCACGTAAGGTAACTCATGCCACGTCTTTGTGGGGTCCTTCTACACCCTGATGAAGACATGGTGGAAGTCTGCTTTGAACTCTGTGAAGCTCTGTAGAATGTTGTAGACTGTGGGTGATAACCATGGCTTACAATTAATCCCCATCCTGAAGTTCATCTCCATGAGCACCCAAAATATCTTGCTCTCCCTTATCCTCTGTGCATCCTTGGTTGCTCATAACGAAGCGTACTTCACTGCCTCTGGAAGGTCTTGCATGATCGATGGGAATTGGCTATCCTCAGGTAACTCCCATGCCACCAGTACTATTGACAACAGGATCCATGCATAATGGAATGTTTTACCCTACTCCTGTGCCTTGTGACAGTTCTCAAGGAACTCACCACATGTATAGTTTTCCGAGTTAAACTGGACCACTTCTGCGTATTCCACTGCTAGTACAACCACTGGCGCGGGAACCTCATCCATGCGACACGTCCGTATCACATTTCCTACCAATATCTGTGTCGCGACCTTGACAGTAGGGTTATTGATGTTGGAAACAGCGTACCGTCGCTTCTTCTTTTCCAAATTAAAATTCTTTTTCATGGCCACTGCGATGGCCAAATCATCACTATTTCCTTCTAAAATGTTTGTTTGGTCCTCCCCTGTGCAAGGGAGCTGTGTAATCCTATGAATCAAGTGGTTTGTCATGGGGATGGGCTCCTCCAACCACAAGCACCCATCATGCACCAAGTAGTGTAGCTGCCTAATGATGAAAATGGTCACCGGGGCACAATGGTAATGCGGCACCCAAAGTAGGTTTAGCAACCATGCTTTCTAAACACCTATAAGCCATTTGCGCGACTCCAAATCTATTATTCTAGTTGGCATGTCTTTCTTCTGGCGCATTAGCTATGCAGTCATGAGATGTGGGAACTTCTCATGGTCTGCAAGTTCCCAATCTTCAAATTTCCACACAGGTAGCCATCCCAAGTGTGCTCCTTCAAACACAATATCATTTGGGAGCAGCAGAGTTTGCAGAGAGCTCTTACTCTCATCTATATCTTTGGGCACCTCAGCTTTACCCTTCCACGGAGGAACATATGCCAGCAGCCTAATGAGAGGGTCCGCACCCTACGTTTCGAATTCCATCTCTACATCCTCCTCCTCAACTAGGACTTATTCAAACTCTTCCTCCTCATCGGCCTCCAAATTAATGGCCTTCCTCCATTGTGAGCTTGGTCCTTAGCAGATTTCTAGGTGAGATGCACACTGGTATCATGGCTTGCTTATCCTTCTTAGGTCTTAGAGTGCGTGGTGATTTAGGGATTTCAGCGGCTATTCCGGTGCTCTTTGGTGCTTCTAGTTCTGTAATTTCCTACGCGGCTTCCTCGACTGTCATTTCTTCGGTATCCATGAATTCTTCAGGTGCTGCCATAGTGCGATTCCACAGTTCTCTCAGTGTCTCTGGTAATTTCTCAAGTAATGAATTCGCCTTCAGAATATCGAACAAGTCTCGGTTCATGAATATCTGAGCGCGCAACAACTTAGTTCTCAAATTTCCAAGTACTGTTTGTTAGACAGTCATTTGCAATTTATAGCGCCTTTTGAATTTGAATTCAACCATTCCCCCCACATTCGGTCCACTAATTCTAGATTGGCGGCAGATTTTGAAGAATCTAGCCTATAAAGTTCACCTTAAATGCCTGTCACCCACTCCATTTGGTCTCAAACCAAGCATCACATTGTGAATAGTGACTTTAATGGTGACTTTCCGGCCGACCCAAGTGACTGCACGTCTGTCCTCACACCGTCGTAGACCTTGTGACACTTCACTATTGCGTGCTGTCCTGACATCACACAATTCTTGGGCAGAGTAGTTCATAGTTCCGCGCCTCCTTTCAGCTGCCTAGAGTGCTAAGACTGTGCTTCTGTCAGCTAGTCAAATGGTCGGGCCACCAGTGTATGGATTCAAATGACTGGTATTCACTTTTCCTGGGAAGGGTTCTCCATTTAACTTTACCAACTATACCACACCACCATTTGTAATCTCCTTAATAACATACAGTCCCAAGAAATGCATTCTGAGCTTCCCTGGAAATTTATCAAACTTACTATCATACAACAAAACCAAGTCATTCACCTTGAATGTGCACACCTTAATATGTCAGTTGTGCCATGCCTTTTTCGTGCTACTTCTGGACCTGCTGGTGAAATCCAGTGAAAAATCGTTCTTCTTCGAGCTCATCCAACTGCGTGAGCCCCTCCTCCAGGGCTCCGCAATCTGTCATACCTGTGAGCGCTGCTATGTGTAAACTAGGCACGATGTATTCCATAGAAATTACGGTTTCCACTCCAAATACAAGCTTGAAAGGTGTTTGTCCTGTCATTTTCTTTCATGTCATCTGATAAGCCCATAAAACTACTAGTACGCGTAGGTCCATTCACTTTGTTGCGCATTGCATACCTTGGTCAGCACATTGTATACCTTGTTGAACGCTTCTGCACAATTTCTCTTCCTGCATAAGGTATTCCCAACATTAAGAGCCATTTGCAAGTTTGCCCCCCCAACACATGCTTATTGACCAGGTGTTTTAGTGCGGAGTGCATGTGCTTCTGCGCAGGTTCGAGCTTTTCTCCATAGGCCTGCGTCCACTTGGCTAGATGCCTGCGCGGGTCATCCTGTTCATCATATTTGTCTTCCAATCACATCTTAGGCTTCCCAAATCGTGTGCGCATCATTCTCCTACATTTGCGCCAATCATCAAAGCTTCCTTTATGCGTACGACACCATCTTGCAGGCATAGCACACAGTACCCAGTCAAAGGCCTAGGAGCATTGCTTTTCTGAAACCTCTCTTTCGAATGCATCCAAGAAGGTATCTACCTCATTTAGACCATCATAAGTAGGCAGATATCTTACTTCTGTCAACATGCAGCACAATGACTTGGTCATCATATTGCAATTCAGCGTAGTTACATCATGTAACTGATTCTGCCATTGTTCTATTTCTTCATCAGAATCCTAAGTGTCGGAGCTCTCGTGCTCCCATGTAATCTGCCCATCTGCGGTGTGATTCAACCAATCTTGGTCTCGCACTATTATGTTATAGATGTAGTCCAAATCATCATCGCTCTCATAGTCGTGAACCGTTTCTATATAGCGCGATCCTTCAGCAGGGTCTAGGGGTACAATTACGTGCAGTGAATTTTTCTCAAAGATCATTTTCCGCTTCTTCAGATTAATTACCTCGTTCATGTTAGTAGCCCATTCAATTCCTAAGAGCGCGGGGTAGGGATTTCTATCATCAACAATCTCTATCACTTCGAAATCTGCCAGGGCACTCGCTCCCTCAATATCCACAGTTATTTCCTAGAGTCGCCCCATGGGTATTATTTTCTGCTGGTTTTCCATCCTTAGCTGAATTGGAGACCATTCTAGTGCAGGTCTTCCCATTTTCTTCCATGTATGTTTTGGCAGAACATTCACATCTGATCCCAAATCCAGAATGACTTGATCCATTTCATATTCTTTGATCTGCACAGTTAGTCTCATTTCTTGTCCCGGCCTTGTTTTATATTTTCCGATCTTCCGGACTACACGCGGTTCTCTTGGCATGGTCCCAACGCATCTTTTGATGAGTTCCTGTAACCCTTTCATAGCCTTACTATCGCACAGTAACTTCATACATGCTTCAAGGAAATTTGTCAGCATGGATGGGTCCATTTCCAGCTCCAATTTATCTTTTCTTCCTGAAGTGGAGGCATAAGCAAAGCTCTTCTTAGCTTCCATGAAGGTTTCCCGCACTCCGAATCAAACTCCGCTTCCTTCATCGGAGCTTTGTGAACCCAAGTACTATCTTCTGGCTCTTTGCCTTGTCATCTCCCATCGCGATCCCACTTCAGAGCACAATGTTTACATTTGGGACTTCCTCGCGTGGCTCAGACCTCATCATCTGCAGGTTCTGAGTCGGGGGAGGTGGTAGTGCTCCTTTGTAACGTATCCTAGCTATCAATGTAGGACAATCTTCTGTCTCATGACCAAACATCGTGCAGTATTTTCACGATGGGCATGTTGGATTCGTGCAATCATGGGCATAGTTTCTTGGCCCTCCACAATTGTAGAAAATCAACTATCTGTGACCTCTACCAGGTCCTCCTTCGCCTCGGCCTCATCAGCGCCCCTGAAATCCTGTTCGTGCCATTCCTACATTCTGGTCAAGGGGTCGCGTTTCAGCCTAAACTATGTAGGTGGGAGTTCTATCCATCATCAACTCATAGCTTTTGCAAGTGCACTCGTCATGTCCCACCGACCTACAAATGTTGTAGAACAATTGTGTGAATTTCACGTATACTTCTTTAACAAGTGACAATTGTTCGTGGAATGTTTTCTAGCTATTTGATAGATCGCGCACCACAAAGCAGGTGTCGCACCAGGTCTTGCTTGAGCTTCCAGCCTTAAAGGCATCGATCCTCCTCCTGTGAGGTAATTAGTAAAAACTAGGCAGTGGCCTTTGTCATGACCCTAACCATTGCATTTTATACACCATATTCTTCGCACAGTTCTGGATGAACCATCCTATCATGTTTCAGACTATGCATCTCAAGGCAAAAATTCTTCAATTGTGTGTGGATCTACTAAACTCCTACGTTAGGATCTTACATCGAGGTCTCATGAAGCCTCATGGCAATATCCAAAGCCTCTGCTTCAGTTGTTATCTTTTGCTATGATAGCACACTCCTTAAATGTGGTAGTAGCGAAGCTACAAACCACTCGTGATGTTGTCCATCCCTCAAAGTCATATTGGCTTCGCAAGTCATACATTTAAGCCTTTGATCCAGCTCGTAAGGAGTCTCACCTAGTAGCATCGTAATCTCTTTAAATCCAATGATCGACTACGCTTCAGACTTAGGCATGCTAGATTCTCTATTTAGCGTTGTTTGAATATTTGCGGCCCTCGCATTCGGGTTATCGTTGGAATACCTAATATACTAGGTCAACACGTGATCCTGTAGTGCACTAACCAGCATCACTCTCTTGATATGATCATCTGTAATGCTTTGCGCTTCCCATACAACCCTTACAACGAACCAGAATTGGTTTGGATCCTCATTTCCCAAACCTTTGAACACAAGAAACTTTACTGTGCTAGCCATATTGAATCACGGTGGTGGTGGAGTTGGTATGGGTGAAGATGGAGGTGATGGCAGTGAAGCCAGTGGTAGTGTGGTTGGAGGTGGTATTCGTGGAATTCTTTGTCGTATCAGCTGAATAGCACTTCGCGGAGAGACCTTCACAAGCTCTTCCTCATCCCCTCATCAAGGTGAAATCAAGGGGCTATTTTCTGGACCCTTATTTCCTTCGTTCATGTAAACCTTTATGCTTTACGTAGCCCCGAACATCAAGTTAACTGCACAACTTGCTTTTCGCACAACAACATTTTAATCCAAGTATTCAAAGACTTTGCCTCGTTGCACCTAACTGAGGTGTCGACCTTGAACTCAGTAACAAATCCTCCTATAATTCGATCAAGCCAATGATCAATGGCGCACGTGGTCTTATCCCTCGATGCTTCCAACCTTCACACTAGCTCTGGGGTCCACACAATAGGACCGTCAAGTTTCCACCTTCCTTGGCTATCTGCTAGCTTCACGATCAACTCGTATAGCTTAGTACAGAAGGATGCAAAAGATATTTCATGGACCTCTATATACAGGTAGTTGTCTAGCCATTCTTCTTTTGACAATTGTTGATTTCTGTTCTCGTGCGCCGCAAACTCGTGAATTCTTCTGTCCAACCAGCCTTCGATTTCTTTCTTAGTTGGATTCCAATTTTATGACATCACACATCTCTTATGCAGATTTCAGTCCAGGAAATGGAACCATTTGTTGGCTTATGGGGGCCTGACCCAGGTTCAGAGTTATTTAGCCAAACAAATCCCTACACTACTGGCCCTTTCAGCATCAGCTCGTGAAGCGCGGACTGAAGTCTCACCCAAAGTAGTATGAGGGCATGTTGGAACCAAGTTTCCACACCCTTGAGATGTTTTTGATGTTAGTTTAGTCCAACTAGACCTACCTTCGTGGAGGTCTCTTCACGCAGGTCGCTTCACGCACTGTTCTACCCTTCAGTACCTTCGTGATTTGTTATAATCGACTTTCACGCAGCCCTAACTAGGGGCTTAAGTCCTTTCACGCTGCTACGATAGTGAACTATGCTATTTCCCAACTAGACTAAGTATCTTAGTTATCTTTGTGAAAAATCTTAATTATCTTCATGTGAACAGATCTTCCTACTTGCTTTCACTTAATCAATACAATTATACACATTCGCGCATCATATAAGAATTAGAAGTGAAATTTATACCCAAGATAACAAATGCATAAACAAGAAATAAATACACAAAAATGGTAGAAACTTCTCATTATTAATATTTCCAACTGTTTACAGACTCGACTCGCCCTGTGCACTCAGCTGTAGGGGGTCCGCGTGCTCAGCTGCGGACTACTAGGCCTCTGTGCACTTAGCTACAGAGCTTCTTCCTACTCTACAATCCAAAACCAGACTTGACACTTCATATCTATCTCGTATACATCATATTTTCTTCATCTTCGATCAGATTATCTTAACTACTTAGAGCCTCACTCTATTTATACAATCCCATGGTCCGCAGGCCATGGGTAGATATTCTACAGCTAACATTACAATAACAAAGTAAGGGTGGACAACCCTATGACTCTTTAAAAAACTACGCGCTCCACGCCAAAAAAATGTGGATTCTTTATGTTGGAATTACAAAATTGACCAAAATCTGGGCTCTAAGCCCCAAAAATTCCCTTGGGGGATCCCGCGCCCAACAGGAGTTGAAGCTTCTAGCTCTAGAAGCTTCGTAACAGAAGTACGGTAGATGGTCGGGCTGGATGGAGCCTAAGAAGTCAGTTTGGGATCCTTTCCCTTATTAGGATGAAACAAACTCAAGAGATAAGACCTTCTCCCATTATGAGAGGAACCATCTCCCATCCATGCAAGCTATATAAACCTCTTGTTTCCCAAGCTAAACTAGGTTTGGAGTGAGTTTGAATGATCAACAAGACATCTATAGATTGTAGCTTTCTAGTGTATGTTTGAGGGAGAATAGTGTGTTCTGGTTTGGTTTGAGACTAGATGGAAGAGGTGTTAAAGCTTCCACTATTGGGGCTATCCATGAAGTGCTAGCAGAAGTGTGGGAACTCGGATACATCAGAGGAGACCAGCAATGCCAAGGCATTGGTTGTAATCTCTTTCTGATTTATATGAATACAACTATTGATTGATTTCCTACATGAAGTGTTATTTTACATCTTTATGGCTTAATGTGTCTTGACCTATTAAGTAGGCTGAATACAATATTGTATGCTATCACGTTTGTTGTTGTTGTTTGTTTTCTTGTTTCAGGTATTTGAAGGAATGAAACATAAGATAGCTGGAGTGACGAGGCAGGATCATCACCAAGTGGAATAGCGTTCTAAGAGGTAGGCCCTCTTAATTGATTCTAGCTTAAAGAGATTTTCCATAGATTGTTTTTTTGTGGCTAGACCTGCTCTCTCGAGCTAGACGAATTGTTTGTGTCCACATTGAGAATTTACCTACACCACACCCTCCGTCCTTTCCACTCATGCTTTTAGTCTCTTTGTTCTTTAAAATCTCTAAGATTATAGACTGATTTCCCAATTCCTTATTCAATTATTCTTCATTCTCCCTCAGGGTTTGATGTTTCAGCCTTCCTCTCTTTCGAGAGCTCTCAGTCTCATGGCTACTTCCCTCGTTAGCCTCTACACGATTTTGAGCCATATGCTTTGTGAGAAACCCCACTATTTCATTCACCATTCTCATAGGAATTTTCTACGAGATTGGAGTCTTTGGATTTGGTGATGGATCCTTGCCATGAGATTCCATCATTATTAACGTGCCATTATTTGGAGGAGTATTCTCCTTCATTTCTCCATTCTGCGTCGGTTCCTTTGTGTTGTCTAACACATTAAAGGGATTAGACAAGGTTGTCATTGTGATATATCCTTTGTTCATCTAAAATTTATGTCTAGCTACATAACCCTTGTTACCCTTCCTTCACTGAGTCTGCCATTATTCTTTAGCTTGTGGAGGTTGTTAAGAACCATTGGAAGGAGGTTTTTTCGAAAAATCATGAGAAAAATGATCGTATTCATGGAAATGTCTACACTTAAAGGGAACTTGTTTGTAATTCAAAATTTGTTTGTGCTTTCATTCTCCCATGGTTAAATTTACTTCCCCTAGAAACCATTACTCTAGATCCACCTCCACATAAATATTTTCACAGACAAACTGTGATCCACTCGACTCGACTTTATCAATATATTTCCCAACCCAATTTTCAATCACCCTAAGGTAGTCAATGCTTCAGCATGACAATGAGATGTGAGGCAACTTCACCCACACTAGGATAGTTATTGGAACATCCTCATCTCGATTGAAGTGAGGAGTCCACTTTTTTGGATACATCCCCTGTGACCCAAGAAAATAAGGGCCATTGTGGAAAATCACATCCCTATCCTCTCTAAGCTAAAAAAAAACACGAAAAAACTGTTTCCTATTGCAAATATTGTAATATTACCTTTCATCTTGGCCTTCCAAGTGTTTTCGATCCATGATTCAACCGATCTTGACGAGGGTCACATCCCCATAATTTTTCCAATCAGTGCCCATTTAGAATAAAGAAGCATGGCTCACCTGGCCCCAATAGGAGCACTATCTCTCATACTTCCTAATTTCTTTTCACAAATTTTGAATGATGTTCAACAAGTTTCTAACACTTTGGCAGGGAGGCCACTTGAGCCTAGAAACCCGCCACTTCTTCCGTAGAAATGGGGGAAAGGGGATGGGGAGGGGGAGGCCCCCCCTTTGCGGGCACCATCTAAGCTATGGTGTTTGCAGGGAATCAAAGTGGAGAATAAAAATCATTAATAACTCTTTGAACCAGAGTTTATGGGTATGTTTCTCATCTTATTTATATGAATGGTTGCATAAATTTTGAACATCATGGGTATGTTTTGTTTTTGTTTTTTATTTATTTATTTTATTTTTTATTTTTTCTGTGAAATTTGGTTTTTATGTTGGTTAGTTTAGAATATTTGGTTTGTAAAAGGATTAGTGGTGGTTTCATTTTAAAGGAATTATAAATCCCAACTGCTACAGAATTGGTAATTAAATTACGTGTAATCCTTTTGTAACTTTGAGACTATTTTGAGCTTATCCTTTAGAGATTGTTGGGTAACAGAGAGCCACTAAGTTTGAGGTTAAAAAGTAAGATCCTTTGAATGAAACCACCATCCCTCATGCACCTAGAAAATATCTTTTAATAAGAGAAAAGTCTTGTCTTCTGTGTATATCGTACGCTTCTTCTCATAAGTTTACTAACCCGGTTGACAATTTAAGGACAATGTTTAGTGCTAGAAGGACATTAGGGCTAGAAGTGACCAAAGGATTTGTCCCTTTTAGTAACCTAGGTACCCTTTTTCTTTGTATTATATCATGATAAATTCATTTAGGACATCCTATCTAGGAAAAATAAAAAGTCTCTTACAACCCCAACATGTGGTACGATGGGGACCACTTCTGATAAAGTGTCGATAAGCCCAAAAGGTATTCCTCTAAAGCTTACCTTTATAGTAGGGCAACGATTAGGAGGAAAACCATAAAAAAATGGAAGAAACCCCTTTTGAAGAGGAATTTGAGAGTTCCTTGGGATTTAATAAGATTCAAACTCTGAAAACTACACAAGAAGAAAATATGGGAGATGAAGAAGTTAATGGACCAAAACAACAAAAACTAATTACTTTTGAATTTCCCATTCAAGATCTTGATGTTGTGGTACAAATGAAAAATATTCCTCTCTTTACTCTTCCAAATTTTCAAGGCCTATCTAAAGGGGATCTCGATACCTTCTTGTTTGAGTTTGATTTTCTTTGTTGAAGTTATGATTATTCAAAACATTCCCAACAATTAAAACTCTTTCATGGCAACTTAAAAGATGCAACCCTCTAGTGGTTTATGGGACTAGGAGGAAACACTATATGATCTTGGGATCATATGGAAAATAAACTATTAAGTAAATACCAATATTATTCCAAACTTAGGGACATTAAGGAAGAAATTTTTAAGATGTCTCAGTGAGAGGATGAAAGTTTAGAAGACTATGTGGAGAGATTCCAATATACTTTGCAAAGAACTAAACAAAGCTCCTTAGATCTTGAAACTTTACGTATCCTCTTTCTTAAAGGTGTATGAGAGGATTGTTTAGATACCTTGAATTTGATGGGTGTAGAAGATGTTTATGAATTAACATATGAGGAAGCCTATGAATTATGTAAACAATATTATAGAGGAAGCACAATATATGGGAAAAGTTCTCGAGATATTTTATCACTCATCAATAGACTGAGTGGAACAGGGATGACCAAGGATGAACTAGGGAATCGTTTTATACAATTCCAAAATCTATATTCTAAGCACACTTACTTCACAATTGGATACCCTACAAGCCAAGAGAAAGAAGGAAATAGTTGAGCTAGCCTTTGCTATATTTGGTTCAAAATGTCAAAAAAAGCATCCACTTAGAGAATGTCCTTTGAATAATGTAGATGCATGTGGCATTTGTGAACAAAATAATTCCACCAAAAAATGCCCATATTTTCCTAGACTTAAAGCAATGTTTCAAGAAGAACATGGGGAGACTCCATAGATTTGTTTTGTGACCAAGAAGAAACCTTGGCCACCCCAAACATTTGTACCTCCTGATCCTTCCCAACCTTTTACTTTCCTGTTTGGATGGTATCCTTCTATCCCATGGCTACAATGGCCCCCTTAGGTGCAAGGAAAGGGTTGAACCTAGTTTGGAGATGACCCCCATCCTTCAAGATTGTGTTTCCTCTTCAACCACTTCCATGACAGCTTCAATTACCGTAAAATAAAGAAACTTAAAATCAACCACAACCTCAATTTCTCTCCCAACCTCTTCCAAATATAAATAATTATAAGATTATTCAACCCACCTATAATATTGAACTGTGACCTTTTCCTACTTATCCCCTTTCAACGATGGACTGTAAAAATATTCATTTACAATTTGGGAACGTTATGTAAAATTAAACTGCTCCCATTATCCAAAAGAAAGATTAAGAGGATAACTTACCTGAGCTAGTATTTCCTTCTTTTGTGTAACAACCCATGGTTGATTTCTATGTAAAAAAATATAAGACCAAGGCCATGGGACACGTATTCCAGTCTAAGTGGTTGGAAAAACATCCTAGTGGGTGTTCATTTGGTTTATTGGATAAAGGAAATTGGCAAAGGAAATGGAAAAGGATTTGGAAAGTAAAAGAGGCATTAATTGGCATTTTATTCATGAAAATAAAGGAAAATAGGAGAAAAGGAAGGTAAAATGTCACAAATTTGCATTAGGAGGAAATTGAAGGAAAAAATAATGGAAAGTGAAGAAAATAAAGGCCTCAATTATGAAAATGCTTCGGAGGAATAGTTCATGTCTTTTTGACAGGTTTTGGGTGGAGCTCTCATTCTATTCTCTCTCTCATACTCTTTCACACTTAGAGAATTCTTGGAGCATGCTTGGAGAACTCTAGTATTCATTTGGAAATGGAGAAAGAAGGAAAAGGAAAGAAGAGAGAGTGCAAGGGAATAGTTGGATCAACAAGTTACAACTAGATTTCTTTGCAGGTATCGAGTTGCATGTGTGGTTTCCTTGGTAGTTTTGGCATGCATGGAACATGCATGTGGTTTCTTGGTTATGATATGTCATTGGCATGGAGGATTGCTTAGATTGACAGTGATTTTTCCTATCCTTTCCATTTCCTAGATAGCCATGGTGTTCTTGGGTTTCCCTTTTGTTTTCTAGTTGGTTCTCATGTTTGTTATGGCTGTGGGTTGAGTTATTAGTTTCTGGAAGCCTTGGTTGGACAAATTATTTGGAAGCCCTATAATAGCTCAGGTTGAGTTACTAGTCATGGAAGTATTGGTTGGAAAAATGCTTTGGAGCCTTTGGTGGGTTGCGTTACTAGTCCTGGATCCTTGTTGGACAAACACTCTGGAAGCTTGACAAAAACTATGGGTTGAGTTAATAGTCCTGGAGTCAGGTTGGAACAAAAGCTCTAGAGTCCTGGAAAACTTTGGTAGAGACTGATATGGTGATGAATACTGATGTCTGATTGTGAGGTGGAATCATTATATGGGGTTGAGGTGGTGTGGTCTCTGGAAGCCTTGTTTTGGTTTTGATTTTTTATTCCATGAGATCCCAAATTCATGCTTGGAATATAGCATGAGGCTGATTAGATGAAAGAAATATTTGGTTCAACCCAATCTATGGTCAGGTGGTACTTGGAATTCCCTGACTTGGTTGGTATTTTCATGTGTTAATAAGAGGCATTTTGTATTGTGATATATGAGCAGATGTATTGATTATGATGGTGATGTTATGGTTTTTATTCCATTGTTTATATGCTAGTTATTTGTTGATTATATAATGTATATTGTCTATGGATTTTGACTTGTTTTGATTGGTAAATGAATGATTATTGGATGCATGACCTAATATATGTTATTGCAGCTATTATGAGAGGGAATTATACCTTCTTGATGATTCTCAGATAAGTATGAGATCCCTATGTTTAGATATGTAATTAGGACCTATAGATGACATGTTCATGACATGTTTGATGAAATGTATGTCATGGTTAGGACTGGTTAGGTCAATTCCTTGATCAAGTTTTATGTTATAAACTTTGTCTTTGTGTCATTTATTGTTATGGAAAGTTTCATCAAGTTTTGAACAGTGGCCTAGAGTCTAGCCCTTAAAAGGTGACACAAATTTCATAGTTTGAGGCACAAAACTCACAGAAAAATATTGCAGTCGTACCCTTGCAGTGGTTATGCGTGCGATTGGAGGCCTACAGTGAAATGGATGCAAGATTATGCATGCGACTGGTAGTCTAGATCAGTGAAAAGGCAAGTTAACTCAAGGTTTGGACACCTAGATGGGTGGTTTAGCCCTTGGGGGTCTTGTAGCACCTCAGGAAGTCCAATAAGGTTTTGTTTTGTTGATTCCACTTCTTTAAGGTGACCTAGGTGTTATAGACATTTTTGTGCCTTACAACATTGAGCATGAAATGTCCATAATCTAAGGGATCCAAAGTCCCTAAACATGTTGTTCCTACCCCTAGAGGAAAAAGGCTAACAAACCACAACAATTCACAGAAGTTCTCCACCAGAAACTGCTCAAAAACAAGTCAATTCAGGATCATGTCAATGGCTCCACTAGCTGTCTGCGCTGAATGTCAATGGCAACACTGGCTACCTGCGCTGAATGTCAAAGCCAACACTGGCTACCTGCGCTGAGCGAGAGTGGACATGTGGCAAGCTCATTTCTCAAGGTGTCAAAACCCAGGAAGCTTCAAAAATGACACTTGCCTCAGGGAATTCGACTGGTGATGAGTAAGAGGTTCCAAATCTCCAAGTGGAAGCAAGAACCTCCAAGTGGAATCAAGAACTGACAGAGGGAGAGGACACTAGTCAGATCTCAAGCTGACTCATCCTCTCTCCAAACATCTATATATGGATCTCTCCTCCATGAGATCTAGAGGCTGGAATTTTGTTATTGCAAATAATTGCTGTTGGTTTGAGACTGGAATCATTGGGTGCTTAATGCTTTGAAGGGAGGTGAAGATAGGAATTCCATTTTGCTGGGAAGGAGATGCTGGATTGGAGCCCTCTGGGTTGTATCTCTTCCTGAACCTTGTTATTCATCAATAAAGCTATCTTGGTTTTCTCCTATATACTGATGTATCTTTGATGTATGATTGCATTAGTATGTTTAGTTTACTTCTAATCCTGAACTAGTTATGTTTATGAATCTATGTCTTTGTGTAGTGTTCTTCTATTGTAATCTTGCAGAGACCTGTTGAAACTGGGCGAGCGAGAAGGCAAGTAGCTGTGAACACCCAAAGAGAAGAGGAACTGGATCGAGGGACAAATGGAAGACACCGGTTAGTCCATCCATCTCTCTTCATTCTTAATTCATAAAGGAAGAATACTAGAATAGCTGTCTCTGTTTGTTGCTAAGGCACTGTCACACCTTAGGTGGATAGGATCGTCCTGCATAGGCATTTTTCCCCACAAAAATTGGCGACTCCACTGGGGAGATTTGTTTTAGTCATTTTATTTGTGTCTCTATCATTGTTTGTTTCATAGACTCAACAGCAACAATCGAACTGCTTCTGCTATTCTCAGTTGCAAAGTAGACAGTTGCTGCCTTGATCCAATCATTGGATTTGTCTATGATCTGAACAATGGACTCACAAATGATTTGATGATCCTTTGTGATAGATCTTAGTACCCCCTCAAAGCATCCCTTTGATTGTACCTTGCTTGTTGCTTTTATTTGGCCTGAAACCGTTGATTAATTAGCAATCTGTGACCCAGAACCCAGTGAGAAACGAGAGTTTCTCCTTCAGCGCGACCACTGTGAAGGCATTCTGCATTTCAACGCAGGTCCCGTGAAGGCTACCTACGCTGAATGTCAAAACCACAGTGTTGAGGTTGCGCTGAACCAGTTTTGCCTTGTGCAGCTGGGGTTCTCTGCTCTCTGTTGCCTTGTTTTGATCTCTGTTTTTTGCAGCCTGTAACCAGCATAGGTACCAGTCTGATAACTCCTTTTCTCTGCTTAAATTCCGCCTCCTTTTGTACAAAAAGACTGTGAGTGTTTTTATGTGTTTGTGGCGTCATTTACAGTTTTCCTTTGCATGAGTGAAATAATCATCCTGTAGCCCTTGATTCAGATCTGTTGATTGTGATCTTAGGAGAGAGTTCATTGGCTGTTTACAGTTGATTATACATTTGCTTTTGCTTATTGGTTTGAGTTTGTCTCTTTTAAGTGTCGAAACAAGTGTTCATTTCGAAAGTCGCAAAGTGTTGTAATCTCTTCTACCCTTGTTGATTTCGAAAAAGTAAACTTGTTTGTACTTGTCATTTAAAAGCAAATTCAAAGTTGTACAAAAAGCTTTCTTTGTAGGCATCAATACTAAGAAAGCGGAAAACAAACACCTGCATTGTGCATTTGCATTTTGATAAGTTTGCATGCTTGATTTAGGGAAAGTGCATTAGAGTGTGCTGATTGCTCTTTGAGAAAAGATGGTGTCTTTCTTTTCCCTTAGTAGCTAGGATTTTCAAAGTTGAAAAGATATAAAGCTTGCTTATCATCTTAGACTGCATTTAGGAATTGTACCATACATCTCGTGGTGATCCAGAAAGGCAAACTTCTAAAAAGATCAACTTAAAATAAATTGAATGAACTTAACAACGCTTTGCAACATAACGCACAACATAGAGGTCTAGGCTAGAGACGTGTTCCGGCGTCGTTAAGCCTGGTGACTGTCGATCTCGTGGAAGGTGGGTGATTCCTCCTGAGGGACGATAGCGCCAGTACGGATTGTGCTCCCACGTACCGTCGCGTATATATTGGGAGACCCCTATAGGAATTTAACCTTTATCCTTAGGAAGCCGTGTCGGCCGCCCTACTGATCGCAATGCACTGAACACAACATTCAGGAAGATCGACCGCCCGTACCTTAAAAAGTATTCTGCGGTTTTGCGAAAAGTTTGGCACACCCTCTGCCTAGAACTCCAGAGCAGTTCCTTTTGGCCTTTTTCAGACTCTATAACGGAAAAAGTCCATCCGAGCATTTGTCACTTCGGGCTCGTTAAAACATCGAAGGAGACTAGAGTCATCTTTAGCTTTTTCTCGACTCTTTAAAAGTGAAAAAGCAAGTTGTGTCTAAAGCGTCGTTAACAATTTATTTTAAACGGAACAATCACCCTTTATTCCCGCGTTGATCTTTGGGTTGAAAAGATGGAGCACACCAACCAAGGAATTCTCCTTGGTGGAAATCCTAGTCCCTTCTCCTCTTGGGGAGATGTTGGTGCGCCCCACATGGCCACATTGTCGCTTCCAGGACTGACAATTGGCCTACCAGTCTGGCTCTTTTCAACCAATGTCGTTCAGAACACCACGGTTCCTGAACAGTCGAGTCAACAGTTAGACCAGACAAGAGTTGCCCACCAGCCTTTGACTTCATATAATTCTTCCTCTCCTCCTTCCTCTTCGTTGGACGGAACTGGTAGAACAAAAAACCGAGTTCCTAAGGAGAAGAAGGAGAAGAAGAAGAAAGAAAAGAAGAAGAAGGAGCTAAAGGCGACTGGGGGAAAGCAAATGTCGTCTGACAAAAATCCACACACAGCACTCACTAGGCCTAAATCGCCATGTGTCATATGCAAGGGAGACCACTTCCACAGAGATTGTCCCTGTATCCCTCGGATACTAAGGGACTGGTCCCCCCGTTTGCACAATTCGGTAGCGTCGACCTCTGATAGCCATGTTGACTGCTCACCGTCAACTAGTGGGAGTGAAGCCCCAGGACAGAGAGGGAAAGCTAGATTTCCCTGCAGACTGTGTGAAGGCGATCATGCCATCCACCGTTGTCCCTTCTTAGACGAGGCAAAAAGAGTTCTGGAAGATCGCCCGATTTTACGAGCGCAACTTCCTCCTGGATATCAAAGACTCCTGCCAAGTCCTTCACTAGTTGAGAACCCGGCTGGCCCGCTCAGGTGGTCAGCCGAAGCACCTATCATTGAAGATGAACCGTCTGAATCCATACCTGACGAAAGTCAAAAGGTTGAGGCGGCAGTTGACCCGGTTTTGCCTTCAGAGGCTCTATCTTCGAATGATACCATCACAGAGGAGAATAAAGACGACACCGTCCAAATTCTCTTCATCAACACTGACTCTGATGAACAAGGAGGCAATGCCCCCATTCCTTTATCGCAGGAGGGAAGTTCGTCAGAGCGATATCCGGCCGTCTATTCGGTCCCACCACCAAGCAACCTAGTTGTCTCGTTCGACTGGAACCAACTAGGCAAACCCCAGTTGCCAGCCAGTATACCATTCAGAATTATCGTCCAAATATACAGAATGGTAATGGCTGGCACTATCATTGATGAGGGGGCATCTGTGAGTATCCTTTCCTCTATTGCTTGGAAAGCGCTTGGTTCGCCAGCGCTTTTGCCTGAAATGAGAAATCTATCAGGCTTTGATAAAGGAACCAGTCGACCTTTAGGGATCCTCCCCAATGTGCCTATCACATTGAAAGGGAAGACCGTTCAAATGAACGTGATGGTCGTTCAAGGACCCTTGGATTATAACCTACTCCTTGGACGAGACTATATATATTGCATGGGAGCCATCGTCTCCTCACTCTTTAGAGTAATGTGTTTTCCGCACGAAGGAAGAGTGGTCAAGCTCATGGACCAGCTTTCATTTCCCGGATCACGCATCGCAAATAGTCATGTACCATCCCTAAATGGTCTCTTCACGCAAGAAGTGTCTCAACCCACGGTCCGTCCTCCTGATGAGCGCGAGTAATCCGGGAGGATATGACTGGAACCCAGGGGGCATGCGTCCTGGTCTGCTTCGGCAGGGAAAATTTGGGTATAGAATAGGTTTCCGCGGGAGAATATGACTAGTCTGTACCCCGTCCGTCTAGGAAGAGGGTTTGTTCTAGAATAAGATTCTTTTGTCAAAGCTATGTGTTTGGCGCTCGTTGTCACTCACCTTTGTTTATCTCGGTAGACATCGCTGAAGAAGTGTTTCGTTTGAAAGATTAATGGAACAATCTTTGGGTAGCCTGAAAGAGGTAGGCCTCTCCCGGTTAAACAAATGTTTTTCCTGCAAATTGGGGGGTAACCTTGAAACTCTATTTTATACCTGGGGGCATGCAAACCTTTTTGAGTGCAAGCAAGGGGCGGCTATTTATTTTTTAAATTTTTAGGTCCTCCCTTTAAACCTGTAGGTCTAACCCTTTAAACTCGTAGGATTAGTCGTTTCCGAACTTGCATAACGAAAGGATCCGGAGCAAAGCTTTGTAAGATCTAAGCTCTCTAAAAAATAGCATCTTCAATGAGACATTCTTATCATATGACTGGGTTATACGAGCAGTTTTAGCACAAAGTTCATGCTCGTTAAAAAATAAACGCAAGATCCGAGCAGTTTTAGCGCATAGTTCATGCTCGTTAAAAAATAAACATAAGTTTGAGCAATGTTTTTCCGCGTTCAAGCTCGTTAAAAAATGAACCTATTCCGGTAAATAACCATTGTGTATGTAACTTTATCAGCCATTAAAGCCTTGGTCGTGTTTGCACCATCACCTCCACTTTTCATTTGGCCAATCGTTCACCTCCATATGATTGTTTACCCATTTTGAGGAACAGCTGCGAAGAGTGATTTCACCTAGCCATCCTTGTGACACTGCCGTGATTGGAAAATTCCAACCTGTACCTGGAATCAGCTGCTAACCCTGTTTATCACTCGTTCCTCAAAAGACGAGTCTTCTTTAAGCTCTTTTCAACTGACTCGTAAAATATGAAAAGATTGCCGAGTTTTGGCCTTCCAGCTCGTTAAAGCGACCGGAAGTGCTATCCCTCCTCTAGATTTTAATCTTTTTGGACCTGAGGGATTATTGCACAAAAAGATCGAGCGCTTGTTTTGTTCGGCTCGTTAAAACTATCGAAAACTCATCCCTTCTGTATTGTTTTATACTTTTTCGGACTAAAGGGATTAGATGACGAAAAAGGACTTTCGGAGTTAACTTTATGTACCTTTTCAGACTCTCTAAAAATGAAAAGGACCGAGTTATCTTTGTCGTTAGACTCGTTAAAATCACTAAATAGCGACAAACTTGTCTTTAGACGAGAACGAGTTTCACTATCGCTAGGCTCGTTAAAACACAGCGATGGGCTTGCCCGAAGGGCAGGTTATAGAACAAGCATATGTTATCCTCCTCAAGCTTGACAAAAATAAAGAGGTACTGGTCAGCAATGACTGGGGAAAAATAGGGAGAAACTCAAGAAAACTTTGATGGTAGCAAGTCGCTCTTGAACATGACACTTTTCCTCCGTACCACAATCGGGTTGGGTTGTTTCATTCACCGGTCACATCACCATGGTCTCGCCATACCATCCATAATTGGGGTAATGCTACCGATCCATCGCATCAGTGTCGCCATATGTTCAAGAGAAGTCGTTCAGAAAGAGTCAACCGTGTCCCATCCACTGCCATACATTATCCTTCATCCGTTCATGACCGCCACCCTGAATCATATGTCACAGATCGTTTTCACCTCCATCAAAATCATTAGCTCCGTTCCGTGTCACTGATGTGGGATTCATTAAGGCCCTCCTTTGACGGATCGCTTCTTGTCGACATCAGCTCATTATCCAAGAAGTTGATCTAGGAACAACCCCTTCAGTACTTTGAAGCTTGCATGCCTCAATGGCAAGTTTCTCACTTCCGGCGACAGGTATACATCAATGACCTTCGACCATAAGATTTTGCGTGGTGTTCGACGCCAAGTCCTTTATTCACACCACGTGAATTGTACTGCAGTACCTTGAGGGTCATTATCATTATCGGTGATTCCTCTCGCGCTTGTTAACGGTTTACCTCATTGACCGGTAATCAAGCGATGTCTTTCCATGTTCGACTTCAGAACAATTCTCACATGGATCGACTTGTACTTAGAGTGAAGATCGAACGAGTTTGAAGACCCCGGATCTAGTTTCATCCATCCGGGCTGCGATATATATTCATGAAAGATAAAGACATTTGACATGTACATCATTGCAGCAGATGATCATCCTACTCAAAGGATGATAATTTCATCAAAATTATCAGTCTACCATCAGACGGTTGTCTGTTCTATGTACAGAAAATGAATTTATAAACCTGAGCATGGGAATGCCCGCCTCAGTCAGATCATGAAAGCAGTATGAAAAATAATGTATTGTATTGTATCTTATTACAGGTCTCCTCCCAGCATTGGATGAACTTCGGACCCTCCTGGATAAAGCATTTCACCCGATAAACGGCCTCATACTTTAGGGGGCAACTGTTATAGACATTTTTGTGCCTTACAGCATTGAGCATGAAATGTCCATAATCTAAGGGATCCAAAGTCCCTAAACATGTTGTTCCTACCCCTAGAGGAACAAGGCTAACAAACCACAACAATTCACAGAAGTTCTCCACCAGAAACTGCTCAAAAACAAGTCAATTCAGGATCATGTCAATGGCTCCACTGGCTTTCTGCGCTGAATGTCAATGGCAACACTGGCTACCTGCACTGAATGTCAAAGCCAACACTGGCTACCTGCGCTGAGCGAGAGTGGACATGTGGCAAGCTCATTTCTCAAGGTGTCAAAACCCAGGAAGCTTCCAAAATGACACTTGCCTCAGGGAATTCGACTGGTGATGAGTAAGAGGTTCCAAATCTCCAAGTGGAAGCAAGAACCTCCAAGTGGAATCAAGAACTGACAGAGGGAGAGGACACTAGTCAGATCTCAAGCTGACTCATCCTCTCTCCAAACATCTATATATGGATCTCTCCTCCATGAGATCTAGAGGCTGGAATTTTGTTATTGCAAAGAATTGCTGTTGGTTTGAGACTGGAATCATTGGGTGCTTAATGCTTTGAAGGGAGGTGAAGATAGGAATTCCATTTTGTTGGGAAGGAGATGCTGGATTGGAGCCCTTTGGGTTGTATCTCTTCCTGAACCTTGTTATTCATCAATAAAGCTATCTTGGTTTTCTCCTATATACTGATGTATCTTTGATGTATGATTGCATTAGTATGTTTAGTTTACTTCTAATCCTGAACTAGTTATGTTTATGAATCTATGTCTTTGTGTAGTGTTCTTCTCTTGTAATCTTGCAGAGACCTGTTGAAACTGGGCGAGCGAGAAGGCAAGTAGCTGTGAACACCCAAAGAGAAGAGGAACCGGATCGAGGGACAAACGGAAGACACCAGTTAGTCCATCCATCTCTCTTCATTCTTAATTCATAAAGGAAGAATACTAGAATAGCTGTCTTTGTTTGTTGCTAAGGCACTGTCACACCTTAGGTGGATAGGATCGTCCTGCATAGGCATTTTTCCCCACAACACTAGGAGGTTAAATCATATCATATTAACTGTTGTTCACATATTTACCCCAGTGAACCAGTAAACTTGGGTAAGTGTTGGAGGAGGGTGTTACATAGTGGTATTAGAGGGGGTTCCATTCTCTTTGGGTGATATCCGATACCACAAAGAGGTATTAGAGCATGGTTCAACGCTTGGACTAGATGGGAATAATATGCTTTTCTTGCATTCATGTAGGTTATTTATGTATTATGTATGCATGGTAGTGGTCATTGTTACAGGTATATTGACATGTAGAAGTTGATGATGTTGTTGTTGGGATGCATTTGTCATGACTGCATGTCGGTTGTATATGAATTTGTTATGCATGTTAGTGTCTATATGTTGTTATGCATGTATTGTCATGGTGAAGGTTTTCATGAATGAGGTCATTCCATTCAGTTCTATCATCATGACGCTAATGTGTATGCTCAAATAAATCAAGAGATGCATATTATCAAAGCGAGGTTGCAGCACTAGACCTCGGGGTAAGAGCAGATTGTCATACATATTTGTACGTTGGGCATGTAGGTATGTTGATTAATGGTTTTTATAAGAATTATGGTTATGTGCATGCCTATCATTCCATTTTTGTTTTTTTTACATGCATGATAGATGCTATTTGATTAGTGTAGTCGTGTGCACATGCATTGGTTAGTCATGCATGGTAGTTGATTTGTTGTTATATGCATTACAGTAGTACACATGATCATTATGGTCATTGCACTTAATATATTGATGTTATATCTATCGTGTTAATCTTGATTGTCCTATGTAGATGGATATGGTTATGATACTCAGGTTTGAGCCGATAGACTTGTGACATTTTTCCATACTAATCTAGACTGACTTGCATACATGTGATAGCCTCCCCTGACATACATTAAGGTATGAGTTTGATTATGTCATCTATTTTGTGTTTGATGTAGAAATTCCTTTTATATTTAGACTTCTAATTGTAATTTACTAAAAGAATAGACTTGAATCTACTCTACTCATCAGTGGAAACAATTAGTCGATCAAGAAATCAAAATTAAATCAGGATTTTCTTGTTGCCATTTTCAACGCTCCCTCTCAACAAGAAAGGGATTATCAGATACTGTAATCCTTTCTCTGTGGAACTTGAATTTTCCTCTTGAGAGTGCCTTAGTCAAGATGTCTGCATTCTATTCGTCTATAGGAATGTACTCCAACAACATGATTCTCCTCTGCACACAATATTGTAGATGGTGATACTCGATGCCAATATGCTTGGACCGATCATGAAAAAATGTATTCTAAGAAGTTTGATAGAACTCTGATAGTCACAGTAAATCACTGTAGGATACATCTATTGACCAAATAATCCAACATAGATGTTCCCCATCTATTATCATTATGTGATTTTGAATATTGGCAAGACAAAGTCACAAACGATACATCAAACCACTTAGCAGTCTAGGATCTGTCCATCCTAGACTCAGAGAGGGATCTCTCTATATATTTTCATATTGATCTTTATGTTCAATGTTTTAATGGGTTAGGCTAGATGTAATAATGAAAAGTTTGATTTCTTGGTTGTTTGTTTAGGGTTGGTCATATTTGAATCCTTTCCATTGGTCTATGGAGTCAAAGGCTAGGTGGTAACATCAATTTTCCAGAGCATTTGCAAGGAAAGCTAACTATATATACTAGATCCAAAAGTAGAATGAAAAGTGAGATGACAAAATAATGATATCAGTAATGATTAAAAAGAAATTAATTATTTCTTAATCATACATGAGAGGAAAAATATTAGATTGTAAACACATATAGAAATAAGGTGCTCCAACAACATATCTTAATCTAGATTTTTTCTTTACAATAAGACATAATGATGCACAATGAATAAACAAAAATACATTCAATCATAGAAAGGAAGACATCACCAGGTTAACACAGTTAGAGTATCTCACAAATGGTCCTTTTATTGATGCTCCAGCTCAAATGTATAATGCTCCAAAAATAACAGACAGTTCAAATGACTCGCGTCCAACCCCTAATACTTCCAATGCATGAAGTATTAAAAAAAAACCTACAAAGATTGCCTTATACACTTTGCAATTTTCTATTAATTACACTAAAATAAAATTGACAAGAGTAACCATGAAGTGGCCACGATGATAAAACTGGGAGATCTGGTCCTTTTTTTTAGGGATGTTGTTGTTGAGAGATTAATTTCGTTGTAGTGGCTCTGCTGACATGGCTAGTGCTGACTCAGATCTACATTGTCACTTCAATCCTCCTTCTCTTGCTCTTCTTGATAATCACACAGGTCACTCCATGCTTCCTCATTTGGAATCTTGATCTTAATTAATCTCCTGTATATTTCATCAACTTCAGTGTATTTTGCAAAAGTTGGTTTGACCACAAAAACATGTTTCAACTCATGCTCAATATAAATTGGATTGTTGATAGCTTCCAACAATACCTTTCCTGTTATGCTTCCTTTAATATTAGATATACTCACAGCATCTAGGGCTATGCCTTGGAGTCTCTTGACATAATATTCTCTGGCCATGAGTTTTTCATTGATAACAAATAGAGAAGGGAGACCTTTTTGTGTTAAAGTTTCAATTTTGTTGAAAAACATGTTCACTATTAGCTCCAGATTTTCTTCTAGCTGTAATTCAGGTTCTTCTTAGTTAACACATTTTTCACCTGAATAATAGTTTCTATTCTGTCTGCTACTCCTAGCTCTTCTATCTCATACCTATTCCTTGAATTGAGAAATTTGATTATCCTGTTGGTTGTTGCTGGCATGTCTCCCGACTCTAGATTAGTAGTTGAAATAGCTTTTTTAGCTTTTTCAACTAACTCCTTTTGTTCAAAGATAATTTGTATGCTGGGCCAAATTTCATTCATTCCATTGATGATGTTGTGCCAAATGATCTCTTTCACCCTTCCTAGAGTGTTACCAATGGAATATTATTTTTCATATTTTTGCAACCTTTAAATTAAGGTCATGTAGAACACTGACTTGGGTTTCTAATCTCTTGATTTCTTCACTCTGAAGATTCATGCCTTCCATGGACCTAGCCAGTTGTTTTGTACTACTTCATGTACCCATAGTAGCAGTTGATGGAGTGGCTGTAGGAATTTCTATAAGAGGAAGAGCCTCCATAGTGGTGTTGGCCGTTTGTACAGTCTTTTCTTTCTCTTGTATCATTTTCTCCATCTCTGCTTCCATTTGTTTAATTTTGAGAGATTTCTCTATTATTAACTTCATCATTTCGGCCTTTTGACTCTTTGTTTCCTCTATCTCTTTGGTCAATAGATCATGTGTAGTGGGCATTTTGAGATGCTTCTTCAAAGCTGCTATATCCATCCCCTTTTTCTTAATTATCTCTTCTACTGCTTTTACATGTGAGGGATCATACTCAATCATCAATACTAAGTCTTCCAAAGACTCGATTCTCTTGTACTTTGATTGAGATGAAAGCTTTTCCATATTTAGCTGAGAATGAGCATTTGACAAGGCCACGTACATTTTAAACAAACTTAGGGAAGTACTGGTTAGAGAGGAGGAAATCATTTCACCTTTTTTCTTGTGCATTTCCAGCTGATCAATAGGATGCACGTTCTTGACATCAAACTCAAAAGAGGTCTGTTTGTAATTGGCTGGAGTTTTAGGCTCTGCTATCTATGATTCCAAGAATGCCATATGCATTTTTCCTTTTTTTGAATCAAAGGCTGAGAGAAGTCTTCCCTGAGAAGTTGCACTCTGTTTCCAAAATTGAGCATAAGTGCTCTTTTTCAATATCTCATTCCTTATTTTAATCTCCCTGAAAGTGTCAAAGATGGTCTCCTCCTTTTCTCTAGTTACATTTGTACATGTGGAAACTTGAAGAGACTATTTTTTTTCTAAAATTGGAGTGGTAGGAAGAGATTAACCTCTGATTGGGGATGAATCAGGAATATCAATGAGATTAATAACTGTTTGCTGTGGTGATTCCTATGTCCATGTGTATTTTGGCCCTTTTCCTAAATTTTATTTTGAATTCTTTCATAGAAGTATCAGTCCCTATTGACTGATCTTCTCTTGGCCTTTTCCCAGTTTCTCCCTATTCTTGTTCCTTGCCTTTGTCTGATATTTCTTCTGTTCTCTACCTTTCCTACCATCTTGGGGTCTATGCACTTGAGGAAGAAATTACTTACTCCTCAGCCTCTTGCAGTGTGTCAGACATCCACTCAATTTGGTTAATAAATTTCTCTATGTCAGGCCTTTGAGTGTGAATGTAGGGTGTTGACTTGTTCTGTACCCTCTTCTTAGAGACGACGCCCCATGGGTCATAGGACCATGTAAAATTGTGAGTAAATTTCTTTTCCTTCAATCTCTTGTCTACCTTCTCACTTGCTTCCCTGCTGCTGCAAATGAAAGGACCAATCTGAGATTTGATCCGAAATTGTGATTTCTTCTTTGTTGCTACAAAATGTATTTCATATGCATTGATCATTTGTTTGATATATTCGAGTTCGAAGATCCACATGGGGAGGAGCTTTGGCAGCTTGTAATGGGCCAACTCACATCCTTATACTCTTAATTCAGTATAATTTTGGTACAAGTACCAATCTCCTGTTCTTGCTTAATTTGTCAACTACATGATCCTTTTAATTTCTTCACTGATTCTGGGTTCTGGAGTCCCACTGAGGAGGCTCATAGCTGGATGAACAAACATTTCCACAAATGTCTTGTAGGTGAAGTTATTTTGATCCTTCATCACTAAGGTGGTCCAGAAAATAACAGATTGAGCTTCACCTTCTTCATACAACTTGGTCATTGTAAATTGAAACCTGTATTCCTGAAAATAAACAAACATATATACCAAAATTGAGGGGTACTGAAAGACTTCCTCTGTGATGAAATTTACATATTTTTCATGGATGACATATGCTAGAAATTAACTGAAATTGAATAGGATAGATGGTTTTGAATCTACTGATAAAATGGATAGGAAACCTATAATAGCCTCATCAAGCTAGTGATATGAATAATAGCCCAACAAATAAGAAAGAGCAACAACTATCTGTTTGGTTCTATCAGGAAAAACAGAGGACAAATATGGAGGATTCTTGCTTGGAAGTGGGGTTTGCTCAGTCATAAAGAGTTCTAAGGTTTTGGATCTTTTGGTAAATTCTAGCCTCAGATACATCTCACTAAGGATCTCATGGGAAAAGGGAGTGGTTCCTTCAATCATAGGAGCCTGCATCATCTGCATAATAGACTTAGCATCAATAGTAACCAATATATGTCCTTTTTGGCCATCATTTCCCTTTTCTGTGGGTTATAGCATAAGTGGAATTTCCTAATTAATTCTGGGCAGCTATGGGTTTTAGGAAAGATATAGAAGGGTAAATTAGTGTCCCAGAACCCTATTTCATCCACTCCATCTACGAATTTATCTTCTCACCAGAAATAAATGTCAAATAAATCAGACTCTGAGAGTGTCTCATGTATTTTGAAGTCTTTGTCTACAATGGGTATGTTATCCAAATCCAGTGGTGGATGCACCATTGGATTAACCCCTCATGTTCTTTCTTCTTTGGTGGCTTGGATATCTTCTACAAAAAACCTTTAAACCTGAACTATGTCATATTTGCAGTTGAACTGCAACACAAAGGGTTGAGAAGAAATGGGAATTCAGTGAGGGATAAAGAAAAGGAATGAACAAGAAGTGTGATTCAAGAAGGCGAATGCTTGATAATTGCAGAAAAATGGAGCATTCTGCGCCTGTCCTACTATTTGAGTGTGCTCACTGCTTTCTCTGGATATTCCTGTATGAATTTTTAATTGCACATGTAAGTAGATAGAGCACATTAAAATTTGTAAATGGGGTGAAATGGTGCATGTGTAGTTTTTTTGTGTTCCTGTTGGATTGGCTTGAAGTGGCACGGGTTCATTGGCTAACAGTCCATCCAATTGAATGCGCAATGACAGGAATGGAGGTGATAGGAGGATGGGATGAAATGGCACTGTGAGGTGGCAAGAGTGGTAAACGGTCACAACGAGAACGGGGAGAGGTGGTTTAGTGAAGGCAGAAGCCACTTTTTGAGGGGGCAGAAAATGGGGAGCGAGGTGGGGTGTGAATTCTTGTGAGTGTGACACGTTAGTGGTTTGAAACTATTGACTTTGGACCCCCCCGGAATTAACGTGTGGAGGGTGAGGGGGGGGGGGGGCAGAAAGTGATATGGGCCATCAGATCAGATGGTGGGTGCGGAGATTCAATGAGAGGTGAGGGGTGGGTTATGTTTGATGCGATGGGTACGTGAGTGGTGGGGTAGGAGAATTAATAGGGGGGAGAATATTGAATATAGGGGTATAGAATAAGGTTAGGGAAAATAACATAAGACTCTTCCCCTTTTTAATTTCTTTTCCTGACATTAGGAAAAAACATTGAGATATGTCATAGAACCTTAAAGAACTCTTCATGTCTTTTTTTTCCCTTTGCAATTCTTCTTAACCTACCTACCCTTATTTTTCTAATCTAAGATTTTTTCTTTCTTTTTGTATTTGTATGGTGCATTTGGATTTGTAGACCCTTTATTCAACTCTTTTTATTTCCAGCCTAATCTATCACTTATTTCTCCATTGGTCTAGATTAAACAATTGAATAAATTTCATTTCTACCTAACTACTGATTTTCCAAGCTTAAACTATTTGGCAAATATTTATTTTCTACCCTATCGGCAGAAATTGAATTTTTTTCAATCATGCTTAGATTGTATGAATTGAACAACATTTGGGGTTTTCTTTTCTTTTGATTTTTTATTCTTTTGTTCTTATTCTCTCTCTCTCTTTTTTCCCTCTTTTCATTTTTTTGTGAAATCAATTGAATATTGAACTCTATGAAAAATATGAAAACTTCCAACTGTGAAATACTCAATCACCTTGAGATTATATAAATTATAGGACCCTAATAGTGGCTACAACTGGGGATGGCACTTCTTAGCTTGAAGTGTGAAGAACACATGATGAGTAGCCTTGAGTCCTCCATATCTGCATTGTCATCAATCTTATTTCCTTTTATCAAATGAATTAATCAAATAAAAAAACCTAAAATACTGTGATATTTACAATGGAGTGAAAAATCTATGTGTTCATGAAAAGTAATTCTTCAACATCCTACCATTGACATGAACTCTTGACAATTCTATTCCATCTAACTCTTTGAGGAAAAATGCATTATTCCCTCTTAAAGCATAAATAATATATGGACCCTTCCAAAGATTTTCAAATTTGCCATGCTTTCCTTTATCTTCTCTTCTTCAGTCCCATTTTAGCACTTTGTCTCCAAGGTTGAAATCATCAGCTTTGGTTCTTTTATCAAAAAAAATCTTTATGTTTTCTTGGGCAACCTGAGTTCTATTATATACCTCTTCTCTGGACTGTTGTAATTGAATTTTCTAATTTATCCTTATCTGTATATCATTTGGTTCACTTTGTACCTCCTGAATGATGTTCATGACTGGCACTCCCATGGAAGAAGGGAAAACTACGTCTATTCCACAAACCAATTGAAATGGGGACATGCCAATGGATTTCTTTGTAGTCAATCTGTCAGCCCATAATGCATAGATCAATTTGTTATGCCATGACATCTTATTGTCCTCCAGTATCTTCTTAATAATGTTTACCAAACTTTTGTTTGAGGATTCAACCACCCCATTACCTTGAGGGTAGTAATCTATTAAATGACCCAAATAAATATGATATTTGTGACAAAAATCCACCATCTTCTTTGACTTGAAAGCTGCAACATTGTCAGTGATCAACTTCCTTGGACGACCAAATCTATAAAGGATATTGGTTTCAAGGAATTTTATAATAAAAAATCAGTAGCAGCTTTGAAAGGGACGGCTTCTATCCATTTGGTGAAGTAGTCTGTGGCAGTCAGGATCCATTTGTGTTGGGCAGAGGATGAAGGATGAATCTCACCAATGAAATCCAATCCTCACTGTTGGAAAGGACTTTCAACAAAGATGGGTTTTAGGGTCAAAGGAAGTAATTTTCTCTTTCCTTCAAACATTTTGCATTTATGACAAGCAGTTACCATCTTGTGGATGTTTGGGAAAATTGTAGGCCAATAGAAACCAAATCTAAGGATTTTATTAGCAATTTCTTTTCAATAAAGATGGCCCCCACAATCGTCTTCATGGAATTCCTGCATAAATTTATCAGCTTCATCCTTTAACAAACATCTGAGTAAGACACCTCCAACATATTTCCAATATAATGTACTATCAATAATGCAAAACTTGATTGTTTTAATTTTAGAAATCTGGCCTTTGTTTTGGATAATCCAGGAGGAGCATTAAAATTAAATTGAACATATAAAAGGTCTACATATGAGGGGGAGTTTAGATACACTTCATCTATTGGTAGAGTCACCATCTCCTTAAGATCATCCAAAGTGAATACCATGTTGATATCTAATGCATTGAAATTTGATTTAGCCATTAATTTGGCTAATCCCTATCCTTTAATCAACTTTGTGGGCTTGATTTCAATGTCATATTCCAAAATGACAACTATCAAGTTGCCTCTCTTGCCATCAGGTCCATTTTGTGTGAGAATATCTCCGACAACTATATTAGGCACATAAGTAATGATATGGGAATGTAAAATGTAATCTCTGAAAACTTTTATTGCTTTGACTAGAGAAAATGCCTATTTCTCCATAATATTGTACTTCAAAGAAGCATCTCTCAGAGCTTTGCTAAATAGTGCTATTGGTTATTCATATCCTTCATTATTTTTCTGTAGTATCACAATGACAATAACATGTTTAGATGCAAAAGAAAAGATAATGAAATCTTTAGTGAAATATGGGCTGATAAAAACTGGAGCTTGTGTTAATGCATGTTTGACTAGATCAAAAGATTGTTTGGCCTCAATATTCCATTTAATTTCTGTGTCTTTCTTGAGCATGTTTGTTATATTTCTGAGTAGTGCAACAAGATTTAGTATGGACCTCCTCAAGAAATTTATTTTTCTAATAAAAGATTGAAGTTCTTTCATATTTCTTGGATGATTGATTTTAAGGATACCTTTAATTTGACTAGGGTCAATTATGATTCCATCTTTGGAGATGATGTGGCCTAAAAGTTTTCCTTATTCAAGCCCAAACAATGTTTTCTTGGGATTTAGTGAGATACCAAATTTCTGCAATTTTCAAATACTCTTCTTAGATGTGCTATGTGTTCTTCATCAGTCTTTGAAAATACAGTGATGTCATCGAGATAAATCACAATTAAATGTCCAATTTCATCTGAAAACGGAATGTCCATTTCTCTCTAGAAAGTAGCACCAACATTCATTAATCCAAAGGGAACTTTCACATACATGAAAGTCCCCCAAGGAGTAGTAAAAGTCGTTTTGTCCTGATCATCAAGATGCACCAAGACTTGATTATACCCCGAAAAACCATATAACAAGGAGGTCCTACTAGAACCTACTACCCTTTGCAGTATGTGATCCATTTTTGGTAAGGGATAGTTGTCCTTAAGGGAAACCTTGTTTAAATTCCTAAATTCAATGCACAATCTGATTTCACCAATTTTTTTCCTTGTAGGCACAATGTTGGATACCCATTTAGAATATCGAATTGGGACTATGATCCTAGCATCATACATTTTATTGATTTCTTTTTCAACCAAGGGAATTAGGACAAGATTTATCCTACACAGCTTCTGTTTAGATGGTTTTTGGTATTCTCTGATTGGAATTTTATGTTGTATAATTATTGTATCATAAGATTTCAAATCTTCATAGCTCCAAGCAAATACATCTATGAATTCTTTGAATAGAGCTATAAACCTTTGTTTAGCTATGAGAGGTAGTGATTTTGACAATTTTATAATTTTGGGGTTTTGTTCACTGGCTATGTTTAATTCCTCAATGTTTGTTCCTGTTGGTTCCATTTTTGTCTTTCTAGCAACGTCATTAAAGTCAAATAAATCTTCCAAAGGGGCAAGCCCTCTGGGCAAAACATTGCCTTTGAGTCAAAGTACTTTGAATTCTTATTTTTTTGGGTCTTTATGTATTTCTGTTTTATGTACAGTTTTATTTACATTAAATTTTCCATAAAAAACAACAGGTTGTTCTATATTGATATGTACATCAGTTTGGGATTCGGAGTTTGATAGTGAGGTTAGATTCTGAACTCGTTGTATTACAGCTTAATAGAGTGTATGCCATTAGAAATCCAGTGTTATTAAGGTTATTTTTGAGAGTGCGTCTCTTGGAACGTGAGTTTGATTACATTGAATATCAACATATTCCAAGGTCTTTAAATACATTAGCAGATGCAATTGCTTCTCGAATGTTAAATAGACATTTGCGATAATCATACATGTAAATTTAAAAACATTTAATCACGCATGTTTAACAAGATAAGCTGGTAATAATGATATATATAGATAGGAGTGTGTCAAAAATACATCATCTTCGATCATAGGTTGTAAAACACCTTATGATTGGCAAAAAATGATAAGTACAAAAAACCAAAATGTCACATGTGTCTACAAAAACGATCATCCAATCACTGGTGATGATCTCTATACGACACCACTGCACAGGCTACCCTACACAAGAACCTCCTAAAAGGTCCCGGGACTCCGACTACATAGCGCTGAAGCCTGATAGGAATATCATCTATAATAGTCTCTAGTATATCTGCCGTCAGACGCTCTAGGTCTTGTTCCAACTCAGCTAAGGTCTCTATAGCCTCGCCCTGTGGGATCGGTGCCAGTACAACTGGTTGTCTCCTCTCGAAAGGCTGGAGATTGGCTGGACGCCGTGGGCCTACATCTGCATTTTGAAAATTGTCACTGTCAGTTTTGAGACGATATAAAAACAAAAATATAGATAATTTAAAAACTTGGGAAAAATGAAGTACCTGTGTCATCCCACTATTCTCCCGGTGGAAGAATCATGTCCGGATCTCCACGAAAATCAACTCCGGCATAAGGAAAATCCTGTATCGAAAAGATCTGGTCCTCTAACCAGTGAAAGTACTCCGGTCTAAATCAGACAACCTCCGTGCCCTTGTCAGGATGACGGGTCATCACCGCAACCCATCGCATCAACTTAGGCTCTCGAGGAAGCCCAACCTCAACAGTAAGCTGCTGCGGGATCAACATCAGAACCCTCTCTAGAGCAAAACTCACAACTAAAGGCCCATACCCAAAGTCTTTAGTTGCTCGTTTTTTGCCCTGGTCAGTTGGCCCTTTAAATTGGCCAACACAGCATCACACCAGTTGAAAATGGTGCCTCGATAGCAGTCAATCGCCATCCGCATTTGGGACCCGGTGGCAATGTGCAAAGCGGCAGCTCCGCAAAGTTTGGTAACTGTAAAGGCAATTACCATAAGTTTAGGTCGGGATATCTTTTTAATCTCTATCCCCCTCTCCTGGTTTTGATTATTGCACCACTCTAGACGGAGACTAGCGATGGACTGGCCACCCGGCCTAGTCCCGGACAAAGTCAATTGTTCGCCCCTCTTGGGCAAACCAGTGAGAAAGTAAATATTTGAGGGCTCTATCTCGAGCTGGTGCCATCCAATGTAAAAGCATTGATCCTGGACGTTCCACCTTTCAACCAGCCACTCTAGAAATCTCACCTGGGCCCTCATGCCAGGTATGGCCCAGTATTTGTAAAGGCCGCATGCCTTGAAAGCATCAATGGAAGGTTGGTGATTAATGGCGGCAAAATCAACATCTTTGTGTTCTCTTTCGCGCCAATCAAGCATGGTGGGCAATCTACACACCATAAAACATCTGTTAGAGTTCATAAAATTAAAATTTTTTGGTTCATTTTGGAGAATTGGGGGTTTGAAAATCCACTCTGCGGTGTACGCAGCCCGCCTTTAGAGACAGAGCGTGTGTACGTAGGTTCTCTTAAGGAAAGCTGCGTATGCCTGGCATTTTCCCAACTGAGAAAATGTCGGGGTACGCAGGTCACCAGTAGAGCACCTACGTACCCCGAAAAGCGGACCTTGAAACCCCAAGGCCTCCAAAAAATGAAACTAAAGCTTAAAAACAAATTCTAAACTGATGGAAATGCAAGGGAGGATGTTGTAGAATACCTGATGAGACGACATTCGGTTTCGACGGTCGGATTCTCCGCAATCCACAGGAAGTTTCTTGCCAAAAGCCCTTTTTCTCTCCTCAACAGTAAAATGGTAAAATCCATTTTTATAGGTTTTTTGAGTAAATGAATGTTAAATTTGTTTATTTTCCACCGTGAAAAGGTATTTTTCAAAGTATTTTTATCTATCTTAAACAGGTATGAGTAATGTGCTGGTTTTTTGTGCAGGATAAAAGGATTTTCAGGGGAAATTGTCATATTTCACAAACAAAAACATCAGAGTCATATTTTAATCCCTTTTCTGACTCCTAAAACATGAAAAGATTGTTGAGCGTTTCTTTTACACTCGTTAAAATGGAATTAAAAGACGGTCCCCTTATAGCCCTTTTCCGACCATAAAAACAGGAAAGGATTGCCGGTTTTTGTCGTTTCAAACTCGATATTGGAAATAAAACGACGTGTCCTTGATCGCTTTTACTTTTCAGGTCAAAGACACTAACTATGAAAGTACTCCTTGATCGTAAAAGATCAAGCGGTTCTCTCAAGTATTATTTTATACTTTTTCGGGCTTGGGAGACACAAATTTACGAAAAAGTTCAACCCTGGAGTCTTCTTAAGTTTTTCAGACTCTCTAAAATTGAAAAACGCCGAGTTTCTCCTATACTGGACTCGTTAAAATTTCACAGTAAAGGACCTGTTTGATTACAAACAGGAACGGACCACTCCTTCTTAGGGTTCGAATCTAAACTAAGTTGGACTCATTCGAAGGATGAGCTTATAATCAAGCATATGTTATCCTCCTCAAGCTTGTAAAAAATAAAGAAGTACTTGTCAGAAATGGTGGGGGAAAAGAGAGGAAAATGAGTCTATTTGTTATCCTTTGTCTCAGAAGAAACCTTATCACCACTCTTGAACACGACACTTTTCATTCACCTGGGTTGGGAAATCCTTTGCCTCACAGTTGATTGAACCACATTGAAAGTCTTCAGCCGGGTATTAACTTTGGGTCAAATGTCACCAAGCCATCTGTTGTGTCGTTATGTGTTCAAGAGGTTACTGCAAATAAACCATTCATCTGCAAAATATCTGTCATCCATCTTGACCATCCCTGAGTCAGTCCTTACAGCTAAATTTCTTCAACTTGACTTATGATTTCGTGTTGTGGGCTTGCCTACAACGGATCGCTTTCTATCGACATCAGCACATTATCTAGAAAGATGATCTAGAAATCGTCAGTACCTTGAGATCCGCATGCATCAATGGCAGATTTCTCGCCTTCGACGACAGTTTACATCATTGACTTTCGATCGAAGGATTCTGTGACATGTTCGACATCAGCGCATTCATTCACATCTCATGGATTGTACTGGGTACTTTGAGAACCATTGACATCACTGGTGGTTTCTCTCACACTTGTTAACAGTTTACATCATTGACTGGTAATCAAGTGGTTTCTACCATGCTCGACATCAACTCATTCATTCGCATGGATAGAATTGTACTATTTCAAGAAGTAGAAATGAAGACCCTGGATCTAGTTTCCACCATCCAGGCTGCGAGGAGTTTTGTATTCATTATATAGTAGACTAACTATAAACAGATGGCTGCGTCCATACTGTGTCTACATGAGTCTATGATTATGATGTACTATGAAATCATTCCTGTATCAGAGCAGTAGTTAGTTTGCTAGTTAAAGTTTTTGATCTGAGTATGGGAATGCCTACCTCAGCAATGATATGATCTCATACATGTATTTTGTGTTGAATACTTGCAGGTTCCAACCGGGCTCTCCACAAGATAATCCTTGAAATGATAAAGTACTTCACCCTTCCTAGATGATATGAAACCCTAAATCTACTACAGGCTTCGCACTTTAGGGGGCAATCTGTTACACTGAAATTTGTCACCATGACTATTTGCAGTTAGTATGGCTCTATCAACTATCATACTATCCTCCTTGGCAACTCTCATACCTCTGCTCCTCATGTCAAACTCCAAGAAAGAGAGAAAGTCCTTAAAAAGTCAATTAACTCTGGTTACGCAGTTTCTCTTAGCCTTACCTACGTGTACGCACCTCCAGTTCATAAAACCTGTGTACTTGTACGCTCTGTATATAAAGGGGTGGCTGCGTACTCCTGTAAAGGTCAAAAGGCGCAAGTTTCACTTCAAAAAAGTTACTTGTGGTCATTTCTAGAGCATTCTAGAAGATGGTTTGACGTGGATTGAGCGCCTCTAGATGGTTCATGCATCCCAATAAAAGAGGAACTTATCCCATGAAGAAGGGAGCTATCCCATTGAAAGAGGGGCTTATCCCATTCATGGTGGACCTGATTAACTTCCTCCAAAGCACTATAAATACAGGCATTGGGCCAGAGGGAGGGGAGGTTGAAAGCTGAACATTCCTAAGGGTAGATGCTGCTGAGATTAGGACTCCCTTATAGAGCTTGAGAGGAGAGATTCCCATCCTTTCTTAGCTTCATTTGGAAGTGGGTGAGCTGATCAAAGTAAAGGAGAACTCTTGCTGGACCCTGGGAGGGACCTGCACAACACCAAGGCACAGGTTGTAATGGTTTCTTTTGTTTCCACTTAATACAATTAAGCTCATTTTTCTCAACAAGTTGTTATACATGATTTGTTTCATATACTCCTTGGTCTTTATGATGAATATGATTTATTTTATGAGTTATTCAGGTGCTATGTAATCGTTTGCTTGTTAGTGAATGCAGGTTTCGAAGAGAAGGAGGAGCTCATCCAGATCGGAGAGACTGGACTACTACAAAGCGTTGGACTAAAGGTATGTTATAAACACCTGATTACTTGTATTCTAAATGCATATTTAGGGAAAGATAGTGTTTAATTGTCTTGTTTGTCACTAGAAAGCCTTAGCTTCTACGGAGGTTGGTTTTGTCCGCAGAATTGACTCTTTCCACATGACAAAATATGACAGTTGATAGAGCCACACGTTTTGCATGAGTCTCGATTGCCAATGCAGCATCGCGTCGAGTCTCATCTAATTGAGCTAAGTATAATAAACGCTTCTCCTCTTCGGAAGTAGCTGGAAGTAATTCGACAACCATTTGAAGTGACGGGATTTCGCATTCAATGGGCAGCACAGCTTCCAAACCATAAACTAGTTGGAAAGGAGTGAACCCTGTTGATGTTTTCACTGAAGCTCGGTATGCCCAAAGCGCAGAAAATAACATGTTGTGCCAATTCGACCGATGAATACCAATGATTCGTCAGATCATATAAAGGGTTTGAACCTTTTATGTTTTGTGAATGTAGAGAATGTTATGAATTAAGATATTGCAAAGTATTTTTTGGCATTTATGACAAGTGTATTTTATGTTCATATCTTATGTTTCCAATAATTGTGCTTTCATGATGGATAAATGAGAAATTAAGTGTATATCAATGTTATTTTTCTTCTTTAGAAAATATTGTTTTAATGATATATGAATGCTCAATAGTCAATGGATGGGTCCATCTCAATTTGGTAATAAGATAATCGAGGCCATGTTAATTTGCATCGATTTAAAATAGTCCTTTAGTCCAACGCTTTGTAGTAGTCCAGTCTCGTCGATCCAGATGAGCTCCTCCTTCTCTTCGAAACCTGCATTCACTAACAAGCAAACGATTACATAGCACCTGAATAACTCATAAAATAAAACATATTCATCATAAAGACCAAGGAGTATATGAAACAAATCATGTATAACAACTTGTTGAGAAAAATGAGCTTAATTGTATTAAGTGGAAACAAAAAAAACCATTACAACCAGCGCCTTGGTGTTGTGCAGGTCCCTCCCAGGGTTCAGCAAGAGTTCTCCTTTACTTTGATCAGCTCACCCACTTCCAAATGAAGCTAAGAAAGGATGGGAATCTCTCCTCTCAAGCTCTATAAGGGAGTCCTAATCTCAGCAGCATCTACCCTTAGGAATGTTCAGCTTTCAACCTTCCCTCCCTCTGGCCCAATGCCTGTATTTATAGTGCTTTGGAGGAAGTTAATCAGGTCCACCATGAATGGGATAAGCCCCTCTTTCAATGGGATAGCTCCCCTCTTCATGGGATAAGTTCCTCTTTCATTGGGATGCATGAACCATCTGGAGGCGCTCAATCCATGTCAAACCATCTTCTAGAATGCTCTAGAAATGACCACAAGTAACTTTTTTGAAGTGAAACTTGCGCCTTTTGACCTTTACAGGAGTACGCACCCACCCCTTTATATACAGAGTGTACAAGTATGCAGGTTTTATGAACTGGAGGTGCGTACACGCAGGTAAGGCTAAGAGAAACTGCGTAACCAGAGTTAATTGACTTTTTAAGGACTTTCTCTCTTTCTTGGAGTTTGACATGAGGAGCAGAGGTATGAGACTTGCTAAGGAGGATAGTATGACAGTTGATAGAGCCATACTAACTGTAGATAGTCATGGTGACAAATTTTAGTGTAACAAAAGCCCGATGATTGGAAAAAGTAGGGGAGAGAGGATTTTGGCACAGAGTTCGAGGCAAGAGCTTGTAGGAGGGGTGATTGGTCATTTTGTCTGAATTGGGAAAATTTTATATGGTTTCTACCCTTCTCGATGCCACGGACACAGTGGTGCTATCCATTTCTCCATCCGAGTTCTCCATTTCTTAGCCATTTTCCACAATGGAGGTATAAGACTCCTTTTATGTAATTTATGATTGTATTCTGTTCTTTTCATGCCGTTTAATGAATGAAGGCCCCCCCATTGATCGAGTAGGGTTCGGAGATGTAGTCCAAGTTGGATGAACTTTGTTATCAAGTCGTGGTGTCTTCTTTTCGTGCCTTTATGTGTCTCTTCTTCTTTCTTGTGTGCACATTAAATTTCTATGTTAAGTTGCAATTTTCACATGTGATTCTTTTGATACATCTATAAGCAAAAGATCTCAGGATCAAAACTTATCCTCTCCATCATTGTTTCCATGGTCCTTACTAAATAATCAATCCTAGCATCTGCTACAAAAGTTGAAGCTTCTTCCTTTATAGTAATCCTTCTTTCCATTTTCATCCTAGCTCTTTTTTCTTGTAAATTTGCTTCTACACTCACGGCATCTCTTTGCATTGCTTCTAATGTTGGAGAATTCATTTCCCTAAGCTGGTAGGACATATCTGTATCAAAGCCATCTAGGAACTTTATCAAGGCTAAATCCTGGGGTGGTTTAATATTTACAAGTATTACATTATAGGTATTTTTGAATCTAGCACAATAGTCCTATACATTTTCACCTACCTCCCTTTTAATATTTTCATATTTTGATAGAATCTGTAAAGGATTTTTCTTAACTTCCCATTTATTAAGAAAGGTTTGGTGGAATGCAGGGAGATCATTTATGCTATTTGCAGGCAAAGGTTTAAACCACTTTCGAACTTCTCCTCCTAAACTTTGAGCAAACATTCTAAGCTTAACACTTTCGTCAACTACCTCTTGTAGGTCAAAAAAAACATTCATTTTATCCACATGTTCTTGGGTTGTTAAAGGAACTATCCCATCAAATAGTGTGATTTTAGACTGATTATCTTGTGGCATATTAGCCAATGGAGCTGGAAACACCAAAGGAGCATACCTGGTAGCCATGATTGGTGGTAGTGGAGGGCCACTTGAAGGAAGTTGAACAGTGGATGAGGGAAGTTGAATAGTGGATGAGGTTAGACTAGTACTAGGTGGGAATGAGAGTAAAGGAATTTGAGTAACCTTATGTTGAAGGATGAAAGAAGGGGTAGGAATTATAGAGGCAATAGGACTTGGTGACTAAATATGTGCAAGTTGAGATGTGAAGGAAGAAGCTGCTATGTTTACGGCAGTAAATTCTACTAACTGTTGGAGATAAGCATCGTCTATTTCAGAGGTGAGTCTATCACTAGATCTTGTAGAGTATCAAAATGTTGTAAGAGCTGAAGATCTGATTCAGTTTGTGAAGAAAGTTCTCTCACTGGGCTTTTTGATAAGATTGATGATAAAAGATAATATGATCTTTCCAATTCTTTGATTGGTCCTGAATAAGCCTTGTTCAAAGTATAAATCAAACAAGATATCTTGAAAGGTAACAAAGTTTTCAGGAAGCGAGTTGGATCTTTGAAGAAATCTACTGCTTGTCTGACTCTCTGTTCTAGGAGTTTTCCTTAAGATTTTTTTAGGATTGTCCACTATGGTAGGAGGATTTGGATCTGGATGGGATCTAGTAGAGATTCTTTGGGAGCCAGTGTTCAGATCTAAAACACAAACAAACTGAAGATACACAAAAATAGAAAAGAAACCAATGTTAAGAATAATCTTATAATACAAATATTTTAATTGGGTACTTTGAATTCGGATGGAAATGAAAAATTTTCAATAGTCCCCAATATGGTCGCCACTATGTTATCGTTCTGTGATTTTTAATATTGGCAACAAAAAGTCACAAAAGATACATAAAACTGCTTAGGATTCTAGGATCTTGCCCTCCTAGACTCAGAGAGGGCTCTCTCTATATATTTTCATATTTATCTTTATGTTCAGTGTTTTAATGGGTTAGGCTAGATGTAATAATGAAATAGATTGATTGCGTGGTTATTTTTTGTGTTTGGTTGGGGTGGGTCATATTTTAATTCTTTCCATTGGTCTATGGAGTCAAAGGTTGGGTGGTAACATCAATTTTCCAGAGCATTTTCAAGGCAAGCTAACTATATTTACTGGATCCAAAAGCAAAATGAAAAATTAGATGACAGAATAATGATATCAGTAATGATTAAAAAGCAATTAAGTATTTCTTAATCGTACATTAGAGGAAAACATTTAGATTGTAAACACAGATATAAATAAGGTGCTCCAACATCATATATTAATATGGAATTTCTGCTTCACAACAAGAATTAATGATGCACAATGAATAAACAGAAATACATTCAATCACAGAAAGGAAGACATCATGAGCTTAACACAGTTGAAGTATCTCGCAGAGGATCCTTTTATTGATGCTCCATCTCAAAATTACAATTCTCTGAAAAGAACAGATAGTTCAAATGACTCAGGTCCAACCCCTAATACTTCCAATGCATGAAGTATTTGAAAAAAAACCTACAACGATTGCCTTGTACACTTGGAAATTTATTATTAATTACACTGAAAGAAAATTGACTAGTGTAACCATGAAGTGGCCACGATTATAAAACTGGGACATATGGTCCTTTTTTTAGGGATTTTGTTGCTGAGAAATTAATTTCTTTGTAGTGGCTCTGCAGACATGGCTGGTGCTGACTTCGATCTATGTTGTCACTTCAATCATCCTTGTCTTACTCTTCTTGATAATCACACAGGTCACTCCATGCTTCTCCATCTAGAATCTTGATCTTAATTAATCTCTTGTATATTTCATCAGCTTCAGTGTATTTTGCAAAAGTTAGTTTGACCACAAAAACATGTTTTAGCTCATGCTCGATATAAATTGGATTGTTGATAACTTCCAACAATGCTTTTCCTCTTATGATGCATTTAATATTAGAGATATTCATAACATCTAGGGCTATGCCTTGGAGCCTCTTGACATAATATTCTATGGCCATGAGTTTGTCATTGATAAAAAACAAAGAAAGGAGATATTTTTGTGTTAAAGGCTTAGTTCTGTTGAAAAACCTTTTCACTCTTAGTTCCGAACTCTAACATTTTTCTTCTAGCTATACATTCATGTTCTTCTTAGTTAACACCTTTTTCACCTGAAGAATAGTTTCTATTTTGTCTCCTACTCCCAACTCTTCTAGCTCATACATGTTCCTTTAATTGAGAAATTTTATTATCCCATTGGCTGTTGATGGCATGTCTCCCAGCTCTAGATTAGTAGCTGAAATAACTTCTTTAGATTTTTCAACTGACTCCTTCTGTTCAAAGATAATTTGTATGTTGGGCCAAATTTCATTCATTCCATTGATGATGTTGTGCCAAATGATCTCTTTGACCCTTCCAAGAGTGTTACCAATGGATGATTCTTTTTCAGATTCTTACAACCTTTCAATTAAGGTCCGTGCCATTGGCATCTCTACTGAGTGGTCACTTTTAGCTCTTTTGATTTGGTCCTGTAGAACAATGACATCGGTTTCTAATCTCTTGATTTATTCACTCTGAAGATTCATGCCTTCCATGGACCTAGCCAGCTGTTCTGTACTGCTTCTTGTGCTTGTAGTAGCAGTTGTTGGAGTGGTTGTAGGAACTGCTGTAAGAGGAAGAGCCTCCATAGTGGTGTTGGACGTCTGTGTCATCTTTTCTTTCTCTTGTATCATTTTCTCCATCTCTGCTTCCATTTGTTTAATTTAGAGAGACTGCTCTATTATTAACTTCATCATTTCGGCCTTCTGACTCTCTGTTTCCTCTATCTCTTTGGTCAATGCATCATGTGTAGTGGGAATTTTGAGATGCTTCTTTAAAGTTGCTATATCCATCCCCTTTTTCTTAATTATCTCTTCTGCTTCTTTTACATCTGAGGGATCATACCCAATCCTCATTACTAAGTCTTCTAAAGACTTGATTCTGTTGTCCTTTTGCTGAGATGAAATCTTTTCCATATTTAGTTCAGATTGAGAATTTGAAAAGGCCACCTACATTTTAAACAAACTCATGGAAGCACTGGTTAGAGTGGAGGAAATCATTTCACATGTTTTCTTGTGCATTTCCAGCTGATCAATAGGATTAACGTTCTTGACATCAAGCTCAAAAGAGGTTTGTTTATAATCGGTTGGAGTTTTAGGTTTTGTTGTTTGTGCTTCCAAGAATGCCATATGCATTTTTCCTTTTTCTGAATCAAGGTTGAGAGATGTATGCCTTTAAAAGTTGCACTCTGTTTCCAAAATTGAGCATAAGTTCTCTTTTTCAATATCTCATTCCTGATTTTAATCTCCCTGAAAGTGTCAAAGACGGTTTCCTCCTTTTCTCCAGTTACATTTGTAGATGTGGAAACTTGAAGAGATTGTTGTTTTTCTGAAATTGGAGTGACAAGAAGAGATTCACCTCTAGTTGGGGATGAATCAGTGTTGGGAACAGGATCCTCCAAAGGATAGTTTTGGGGCTAAAAGCCCATGTTTTTGTCAAATTTTGTAATAAACTTGTAAATACTTTGCATTTTGTGGTCGTGGATCGTGAAGGTGTCATAAGTCATAAAGAGTTGTCCTCCCTTAGTTTTGTAAAGTAAAAGTCAGCTGTAAAAGATCTACACATGGTCCATGGACCATGGGATTGTATAGAAAGAGCTAAGCTCTAAGTAGTTTTGTAGTAATGGAATATCATGAATAAGATAGGCATAGCTCTGAAGTAAGAAGTCTAAGTTTTGGGTTGTAGCATAGGTAGAGGCTCTGTAGCTGAGTGCCCAGAGGCCTAGGGTAGAGGTCTGCAGCTGAGTGCGCAGAGTCCTGTAGTTGTGTGTGCAGGGCATATAGAGTCTGTAATCGCTTGAAGACATCAATAAAGAGAAGTATTCTGCAATTTCTGTGTCTTTGTTTCGATTAATGCATCTTGTCAGTTTATGTGTGAATTTCCTTTATAATACTTATATGGTGTGCGAATGAATGTAATTATGTTGGATAACTGAACACAAATAAGAATATATGTTTACACGGTGCTAACTCTGAGTATCTAATAAGATAAGTAATATTCTTAAGATAACTTGAAAATCTGAGTAATACGCTTCTAAGCAGCACGAAAGCATCTGAATCGAAGGTTAGTGTTGCGCGAAGGTCAGTCGTACCCTTTCGCAGAGGTATCAAAGGGAGGAATAAGGGGTTAGGTAGACAGAGTCCTAGAAATAAGTGACATGCACGAAGGCAGGAATAGAGGGAATAAAACGACATCACGACCATCTTAGGGTGCGAAAACTTGGTTCCAAAATCCCCCCATACTTCGTCGGGTGAGACTTCGGTCTGTGCTCCGTGGGCTAATGTCGAAAGGGCCAGTAGTGTAGGGATTTGTTTGGATAACTAACGTTGAACCTGGGTCAAACCCCAACAAGCTAATGATCAGGAATATCCATGATATTTATGACTATTTTCTATGGTGATTCCTTGCCTATGTCCATGTGTATTTTGGCCCTTTTCTTAAATTTTAATTTGAACTCTTTCATAGAAGTATCAGTCACTGGTCACTAATCTTCTCTTGGCCTTTTCCTAGTTGCTCCCTCTTCTTTTTCCTTGCCTTTGTCTGATATTTCTTATATTCTCTACCTTTCCTATTGTCTTGGGGTCTGTGCACTTGAAGAAGAAATTACTTGCTCCTTAGCCTCTTACAGTGTGTTAGGCATCCACTCAATCTGGTTCATAAATTTCTCTATGTCAGGCCTTTGAGTGTGAATGTAGGGTGTTGACTTGTTCTCTACCCTCTTCTTGGAGATGATGCCCCATGGGTCATAGGACCATGTAAAAATTTGAGTAAATTTCATTTCCTTCAATCTCTTATATACCTCCTCACCTGCTGCCCTGCTATTTCAAATGAAAGGACCTATCTGAGATTTGATCCTAAATTGTGATTTCTTCTTTATTGCTACAAAATGTATTTCATCTGCATTGATCATTTGTATGATATATTTGAGTGCGAAGATCCTCATGGGGAGGAACTTTGGTAGCTTGTAAGGGGCCAAATCACATCCATATACTCTTAATTTATTATAATTTTAGTACAAGTACCAATCTCCTGTTCTTGCTTGATCTGTCAACTGCATGATCCTTTTAATTTCTTCATTGATTCTGGGTTCTGGAGTTCCACTAAGGAGGCTCATAGCTGGATGAACAAACATTTCCACAAATGTCTTGTAGGTGAAGTTATTTTGATTCTTCATCACTAAGGTGGTCCATAAAATAACAGATTGGGCTTCACCTTCTTCATTCAACTTGGTCATTGTAAACAGAAACCTGTCTGCCTCAAAATAAACAAACATATATACTAGAACTGAGGAGTAATGAAACACTTCCTCTGTGACGAATTTTCTGAAATTGAATAGGACAAAGTGCTTTGAATCTTCTGATAAAATGGATGGGAAACCTATAATAGCCTCATCAGGCCACTAATCTGAATAATAGCGTAGAAAATACGAAAGAGTAGTGACTATGTGTCTAGTTCTATAAGGAAAAAAAAGGAGGAATAAGGAGGATTCTTACTTGGCAGTGGGGTTTTCTTAGTCATAAAGAGTTCCAAGGTTTTGGCTCTTTTGGTAAATTCTAGCCTCTGATACATCTTATTGAGGATCTCATGAGAAAAGGGAGTGGTTCCTTCAATCATAGGAGCCTGCGCCATCTGCATAATAGACTTAGCATCAATAGTAAACAATATGTGTCATGTTGGGGCCATCACTGCCCTTTGCTGTGGGTTATAGCATATGTGGCATTTCCTAATTAATTCTAGGTAGCTATGGGTTTTAGGAAAGATATAGAAGGGTAAATTAGTGTCCCAGAGCCCTATGTCATCCACTCCATCTACGAATTTATCTTCCCACTAGTAGTAGATGTCAAATAAATCAAACTCTGAGAGTGTCTCATGTATTTTGAAGTCTCTGTCTGCAAGGGGTGTGTGATCCAAATCTAGTGGTGGATTCACCATTGTATTAAAAACCTCCTATTCTTTATTCTTTGGTGGCATGGCTATCCTTTGCAAAAAAACCTTTAAACATGAACTGTGTCAGATTTTCAGTTGAAATGCAACACAAAGGGTTGAGAAGAAATGGGAATTCAGTGAGGGAGAAAGAAAAGGAATGAATAAGAAGTGGGATTCGAGAAGGGGAATGCTTGATAATTGTAGAAAAATGGAGCTTTCTGTGCATGTACTACTATTTGAGTGTGCTCGCTACTTTCTCTTTATATTCCTGTATGAATTTTGAATTGCACCTGTAAGTAGATAAAGCACGTTCAAATTTATAAATGGAGTGAAATAGTGCATTTGTAGTTTTGTTGTATTCCCGTTGGATTGGCCTGAAGTGGCGTGGCTCTGTTGGCTAACGGTCTAGCCAAGTGAATGTGCAACGATAGGAATGGAGGTGATAGGCGGATGGGACGGAATGGCACTATGAGGTGGGAGGAGTGGTAAATGGTCACAACGGGAATGGGAAGAGGTGGTTTAGTGAAGGCAGAAACCACTTTTCGGGGGACCCTGGGAGTGGTGAGCGGAATGAGCGAGGGGGGATGCGAAATTCTGAGAGTGTGACATGTCAGTGGTTTGAAACCGTTGACTTTAGATCCACCCCCATCCCACCGTCATTAACGTTTGGAGGGTGAGGGGGGGGGGGGAAGTGATATGGGCCGTCAGATTGGATGGTGGGTGCAGAGATTCGATGAGAGGTGAGGGGTGGGTTCTATTTGATGCGATGGGTACGTGAGTGGTGCAGTAGGAGAATTAATAGGGTGGAAAAATATTGAATATAGGGGTATAGAATAAGGTTAGGGAAAATAACATAAGACCCTTCCCCTTTCTAATTTCGTTTCCCGACATTAGGAAACAAACATTGAGATATGTCATAAAACTTTAAAGAACTCTTCATGTATTTTTTTTCCCTTTGCAATTCTTCTTAACCTACGTAGCCTTATTTTTCTAATCTAACATTTTTTCTTTCTTTTTGCATTTGCAGGGTTCATTTGGATTTGCAAACCCTTTCTTCACCTCTTTTTATTTCTAACCTACTCTATCACTTATGGAGCCTGATTATCTTCTGTATTCAAAGGTATTGCCACATTGGACCCTAGTTCGAAATGGGGCAGCAACACCACCTCTAAAATATTCGCTGCAGGGGGGTTCCAAGCGGGGCGGCTGCGACCTTTAGGGAGCCTCCCTAGCGGGGGGTTTCGAGGGCCGCACCCCCAAAGCTAAAAACAAATGTAAAATTGCCTTGTAAAAGTATAGTAGTTTCTAGTCAATCTGGGCCGTTCATTAGGCAGATGATCTGATGGTAGAACTTATGTTTAGTTTAGGGTTTTTTTCCCTAGAAGGCAACCCTCTCTTTGTATGAGGGCATTGTATTGAGTCTGTGTAATATATGTGTATTCTCCGAGAGAGAAGCAGAGACGTGAGACTGTGAGAGAAAACAGAGGATATTACAGTGGATCTGTTGTAGGTTGTGTCTCTTCATTTTGTTGGATAATAGAAAGGAAGACTGGCTGTTCAGGGTGGACGTAGCCCAAACTGGGTTAACCATGTATATATGTGTCTCTCTTGTTTTATGTGTTTATATTTTTGCAATATTTTATGTGTTCCATTGCTCCGTAATATATAATTTTCTAACAGGGTGCAGATATTCGATGAGAGGTGAGGGGTGGATTTTGTTTGATGCGATCGGTACGTGAGTGGTGGGGTAGGAGAATTAATAGGGTGGTGGAATAGTGCATATAGGGGTATAGAATAAGGTTAGGGAAAATAACATAAGACCCTTCCCCTTTCTAATTTCTTTTCCCGACATTAGGAAACAAACATTGAGATATGTCATAAAACCTTAAAGAACTCTTCATGTCTTTTTTTTCCTTTTGCAATTCTTCTTAACCTACCTACCCTTATTTTTCTAATCTAACATTTTTTCTTTCTTTTTTCATTTGCAAGGTGCATTTGGATTTGCAGACCCTTTCTTCACCCCTTTTTATTTCTAACCTACTCTATCACTTATTTCTCCCATTGGTCTAGATTAAACAGCTGAACCAATTTCATTTCTACCTAACTACTGATTTTCCAAGCTTAAACTGTTTGGCAGATCTTTTTTTTCTACCCTATCAACATAAATTGAAATTTGTTTAATCATGCTTAGACTGTATGAATTGAACAACATTTGGGGTTTTCTTTTATTCTGAATTTTTTTTCTTTTGTTCTTATTCTCTCTTTTTTTTTTTATATACCCTCTTTTCATTTATTTTTTGTGTGAAATCAATTGAATATTGAACTCTATGAACAATATGAAAATTGGCAACTGTGAAAGACTCAATCACCTTGAGATCCTATAAATTATAGGACCCTAACACCATCTATATAGCCTCACAAGCTGCTTGAATAAAAACCGTGTACTCTACTTCTGTTGAACTGAGTGAAATTGGTCTCTGCTTCCTGTTATATCAAGAAACTATTGCTAACACAATACTGAATATTCCCCCTGATGTGATCTTCATGTGCGATGGACTCCCTACCCAATATGCATCTGTGAAGCCTTGAAGCTTCACTCACTCTGTTCATTTGTACCAAACACCAAACTAAGTGTTTCCTATGAAGTATCTCAACACATGTTTAGCAACCTTCCAATACAATTTGATTGGTTTAACCATTGCTTTACTAAGTTTGTTAACTGAAAAAAACATGTCTGGTCGTGTGTTCACCAATTACATAAGTGAACCCACAAGCTTCTTGTAAATAGTATCATCCACTACTTCACCTAAAGTAGCATCTTCTTTCCTCCAATTCCATGCTCCCTGAGAGACAAACAATTCCCCATCTCCTTCACATACTTCCATACCAAGGAAATAATGCATGAGCCCTAGGTCATTCATCTCGAATTCTCTTTCAAGGTCCTCTTTACAAGATTTAACCATCTTGTCATCACTTGTTAGAATTAAATCAACGACATGTAATACTATAATCAATAATTTACCTTCAACCACATTATGGTAACTGTTTTCATATTCTTCACTTTTGGTGAAGCCCAACCTGGTGAAATAACTGTCGATCCTAGTGTACCAAGTATGAGGTGCTTGTTTCAATCCATACAATGCTTGCTTGAGTTTGCACATGTGCATCTCTCTGCAAAAGGTCTCAAATCCTTTTGGATACTCTATGTATACCTCTTCCTCAATCAATCCATTGAGGAATGTTGTCTTCATATCCAACTTGTGATGCAGGTAAGTTCCCTCTATGGACAGAGACAACCCCTCTAGCCCTAGAGTGGGTCTAGTCACAACAAGACAAAGACAATAGCTAATTCCTTAAATAGTTATCGTTAAAGAGGCCTACCTTATACCAGTGTTTGATGAAGTATTTGTCACGTCACTTCAGATATTGCTTTCTTCTCCTTAATGAATGATTTACCTAAAACAACATATGAAAACAACAAAACACATAATATATCACAATAATGAACTATCTACTTATAAAGTCAAGGAACCATAAGCTATCAACATACATTTCATACATGATATAGGAAATAACCATTGATTGTATTAATATGAATAACAGTAAAGCTTACAACCATGCCTTGACTTTGCAAGCTTCCTTGAAGGGTTCAATCAGTATTTCTCCATAAGAATTCACTCTCAAAGGTATCCCAAAAAGGCTGATGACTCTCTCTCACCCAAAAGCACAAGTATGAAATTAAGGCAATCACAATAAGGCTTCCTTCTTACAAAACCATTTCACACTATCAATCCACAACATGAAAGGCTATTCTCATACCTCACAAGCTATTGCTAGGCTATCAACAATCCAAACTGTAAGCTATCAATCCAACAAACCAAAAACTAGCTAACTAAGAACTAGCTAACCCCTCAAAAAACTAGCTGATCATAGTCATTGAGGACGCTTTTATAAGAGGAGAAGCCTCCATAAATGAGGGGAGAGGAAGCTTATCTTCAAGGGAGGTCACTCAAAATGTGGAACCACCATCTCAAATGAGGAGAGGTGAACTTCTTTGACCCAACAACCAGCTCCAGAACCACCTAGAAGTATTCCATATGAACTAGTTTTCCATATCTGGGTCATCGCAGGTCAAACATTGAGACTCAGAGACAACGTCACAAGGCGTTAGTTCATTCTGGGCTATCGTTGCAGGCAGAATATTGATGACCTGAGACGATTTTGAAACATGGGCAAGGAGGGGTCAACTTCAGGATTAATGAGATTTAAGAAATATTCTTGAGTAATATGGAAGATTTCGATACATATTTTGGTATATGAAAAAGAGCAGATTTCATTCAGGGACTGACTCTATCTAGGATCAGGGGATGCGGGGTCAGTGACAAAATACTGTGTAATAGATGCCCCCTAAAGCATGAAGGCCAAGAGAGTCGGAGGGGTGAAATGCTTTACGAAACTATAACTAAACAGGAACACCATCGCGGATAACCTGAAGACACAAGTACAACTAATATCTCTGATAGTGAAAGAATTACATGTAGTCGAGGTATGGATGCAGCCATCCAAAAGACAAATAGAACTGGTCTATGGTATGGATGCAACCATCTAGTCGAAAATACCATATGAAAAAACAGGTATGGTCACAACCATCCAGAAAAAATCAGGTATGGTTGCAGCCATCCAATCAAAAGAGTCATGTATAAATAATCCACGCAACTTGGACTTGTGTGATCTCAGCCCAAGGTCTTGAATCCCAACCTGTCCATCGTACAATTACTAATATGCGAATAAATGTGTTGAAGTCGAGCATACTAGAAAATCGCTTGATTACCAGCCAATGATGTGAACCGTTAACAAGCATGAGAGAGACCACCAGTAATTTCAATGGTTCTCAAGGTACCACGAGTACAATCCACAAAGTGTGAAGAATGATCTGGAGTCGAACACTTGTGAAATCACCCGATCGAAGACCAATGATGCAAGCCTGTTGTCGAGTGCGAAGAACTTGCCATTGAGGCATGCAAGCTCCAAGGTACCCGAAAAGGGGTCTGTAGATCGACTTCCTGGATAATGAGTTGATGTCGACAGGAAGCGATCCGTCATAGGAGGGCCATAATGTTTCCCACATCAATGATGCAAGACAAAGGAACAAGATGAAGATGGATGAAATAGAGAATCGGAGGAGGATGTAAGGGTGCAAACTGCAAAAGGTTTAAGCTCTTGAACATATTGGTGACACGACTCAGGAATGTGGCAACATTTTGGTACCAAGGGATCGAAGGTCATGCGGAGACAGCAGGGATCGAATGGAGTGAGGCAAAATGAAGAACCCAAATCCCGGAAGGCAAATGATGAAGTGAGGATATCCCAAACCCGACGAGAAGCAAAAAAGTGTCGATGTTCAAGAGCGACAAGCTGTCGTAGGTAATCAACAGAATATTTCCAAATTTTCCCGCACCATTGTTGGCGAGTACCCCAATTATTTTTGAAACACAAGCTTGAAGGGGATAGCATTTACTTGCAATAAAAGTTTTTCCTTTGGACAAATCCAACCCAGTGAAATTTTAATGAGCCCTAGGGAGGAGAAGCTCGGGTCTCATCATGGCGACGAGTCCAATGTCATCAGGGTTTAACAAGTTCGACATAGGTAAAAATCGAAGTCTTTTTCGTATTTAGAGAGTTTGAAGGAGACACGGAAAGAAAACTCCAAAGAGGCCCTTTTCGTATGTTTGTCCCTCGAATCCGAAAAGGTATAAAATAATATCCAAGGGAACCTATTAACCATGATAGATCAACGTATACCTTTTTCGTAAATAATCTATCCCAGCCTGAAAAAGGGGTAAACGTATACTAGGTAGATGACGCTTCACAGCCTTTAACGAGGTCAAAGTGACAAGAGCTCAATGATACTTTCATTTTTAAAGGGTCAAAAAAGAGCTTGAAAGTGGATCCCCCCATTTCATTTCTTTTACGAGTCAAGAGGGAAAAATACTGGGCAAGATTTTCATTTTTTACGAGTCAGAAGAGAGCTTAAAGGTGACTCGTCCTAGAGGAACGAGTGGTATAAAGGGTAGAAATTGGTTTCGACAATGGTGGAATTGCTCAAAACACATAATGGTCAAGAGGTTGGCTAATAAAACCACTCATCGCTGCGGTCCCTCAAGAAAGGAAAAACAACCAAGTGAAATCATATGATCGGCCAAAGAGATGGTGACGATGGAATGAAACAACCAAGGCTCATCTAGCAGAAATTAGCTGATAAAAATGGCGATCACGAGGGTGAAAATTGGGTGTGGGTTCATTTTTACACAAGCTTGAACCATGGAGAACTCTGCTTGAATTCAGTTTCATGTTTACACAAGCTTGAAATGAAAAACTATGCTTGTTATAAGTTCGCATGCCCCCAACATAATGACTCAAATCGAGGTACATGCCCCCCAAGCTTCATTGCATTCAACTAGGTGGATGGAATGAAGGTTCACTTGCGAGATCTGGGAAAGACTCGGCTGAGATTTTACAAGATCTTAATCAAAGACTTGATTTGGGAAAAGGGAGTTGTTTCATTTTTTAACGAGGTTGACACAGTGAAAGAACTATCCTCAAAACATTTGTTTCATTTTTTAACGAGGTTGACACAAGATCAAGAACTCTCCTCAAGACTCTTGTTTCATTTTTTGACGAGCTTGACACAAGACAAGGAACTATGCTCCATACGCCTTGTTTCATTTTTTAGCAAAGTTGACACAATGAAAGAACTATCTTCAGATGCCTATTCATGACCCATATGAAAACATGGCTCCCAAGAGGTCTTCACAAGACAAAAGAACCATGCACTGGGAGGAATACATGTTGTTGGGTACCATTGACAGATCAGGTCCCAATGCCCCCAATACAAGATGTACTAGATCATCTACGTGATCACCAATGGAGGCGGAACGGGTAGCCACATAATTGACCTGTGGCAGGGAAGGTATTTTCGGCAAATAAGAGCCGATAGGGGATGATGGTTGCAAAGGAGGTACCTAGTGACCAAAGAATGATAATTGATCTATAGTCACAATTCTTCCATCATGTGAAAAATAAACCCCACAGAAAAGCGAAGAAACAAGAGCTCCCATAACATAAATATAGTCATGGCCAGGGAGAATATTAAAATCCAACGCGGCTTGGATGACCATCACATCTATATAGACAGTTTTACCTCCCAACATAATAGGGAACTTTAGAAGGATCCCTAAGGGTTGACTGGTTCCTTCGTCGAAAGCTAACAGATTCTAGGTGATAGGCACAATCTATGGGGAGCCCAAATCTTGCCAAGTAGTAGAAGACATGAGGCTAACAGACACACCTTCATCCAAGAGAGTGCCAGGTATTGCCATATTATAGGCATGTACTGTGATCTAGAAAGGCACATAAGATGGGCGGCGGAAAGCAATCAAGTGACTCCAATCGAAGGAAACGACAAAACTACTTGGTGGGGGTATCATATGATTGCCCCCATGCTCTGTAGGAATCAAAGAAGGACTCTCTTGATCAGCTGGGACGGAGGGGTCATTTTTTTTATTTAGGAGAATCTAACGAGATGATAAGAACATGAGCATTATGATCATTATGCTCTTCCAGAACAGCATGAACAACTGGTGGTGAAACCAAGCCGACACTCTCTTTTACCAATGGTTGGTTGGGAATAGACATAACATAGTCAGGCTTAGGAAGAGTAGGATGGGTGAGGGATGAATCCAAGTCAATCTCTTTACCAGTCTGGGGAGGATCAGAAGAAAGCCTCTGATAACCAACAGGAAGTTGGGGTTGAGGAACTGTAAGGTTTTCCAAAGCTTTGGAAGCTTTATCCATGAGAGGAAAAAGGTGAAGAAGATGTTCACCTTCACATAACCTACAGAGGAATCTAATCTTCCCTTTCTTCTTACCACTACTAGCTAAAGGTGTAACATCGACATGATCTTCAAAGGTCGATAAGGATGGTTGATTCATATCTCGAGACCATACTTCTAAGATCCTAGGAATACCAGGACAATCTCAAAGGAAATGCTCACTCTTGCATAGCTTACAAGGAAATTTTACCTTCCGTGGAGGATCAGAAGGTTTTTCTACCAGAGGTGTACTTAGAGAAATAGTCGCATGGTTGGCCTCTTGGTTATCTAACTTCTTCTTCTTCGTCTTCCTCTTCTACTTCTTAGCCTCCTAGTTATTGGATTTGGAACTTTCACCAGGAGAAATAGAAGAGGAGGGTGAAGAAATAGGGGAAGAAGGTGAAGGGTCAACCCTAGAATCATCGTGACGTGATCCAAATGAAGGAGATGGTGGAGCAAGAGTCGGGATGCTCGGGACCACCGAGGTTGAAAACAACCAAATATGTAAGCCAATGGTTAACCTAGGCAGGGACAACATTGCCATATAAGAAGCACCATCATTTCGAAAAGAAGGAAAAGGACAAGGATTCCCATCTAGGGGGAGAACTTGACTGGTAGACTTTGGAAATGTTTCCATTGGAATTGAATTTTAAAGAAACACTAAATGTAACCAAGAATATTTCGTGGGTAGTTAATTTTACAACATTGAAACAAAACTTGGCTTTTTCATATTTTAAGAGTCGAGAAAAGGATGAAAAGTGACTCTAATGCTTTCAAAGTTTAATGAGCCTGAAAGGATAAGTGCTCAAATGATCCTTTTACTTCTAAAGAGTCAAAAAGGAATGAAAGTGACTGCTCTAGAATTCTAGGAAAGAGGTTTACCAGACAAATCGTAAAACTACATATACACCTTGGTGATAAATGAAAGAGAAATGACCAAGGACTTTCCGTATGACAGTCAATCTTCCCAAATGCTATGTTCGGTGCATTATGACTCGTCAGGTGGTAGACTTGGCTTCCCATGGATAACAGGATGATAACCTAGTGGGGTCTCCCAATATATACGCGACGGTATTGGGAGCACAAATCTGTATTAGCATCTATTGCATCACAAAGGGAGGAATCACCCAACCTTAGTGAGAACAATAGAACTAGGTTTAATGACACTGGAACACGTCTCTAGCCTCGACCTCTAGATATGTGAGTATTAGGTTTTAATGCGTTTTTAAGTTCATTCAATAGATTTTAACAGTTAATCTTGAATTAAGTTTTGATTTCAAGGCCTTATCGAATGTTTCTTTAACACTCCTAGAATGCAACTAGATAAGCAAAAATCCATTCCTTTCAATGAACGACTACCTAAATGAGGGTAAGGAGTTCATTTCCAAGTGAATGAAGACAATAACAGGAAAATGCAAGAACAACAGTGCAAGCAAGTAATCCAATCAATAGGAAACACAATGCATCGGTTTCCGCTTATATTGCAACTACTATGACGAAAAATGAAAGATTTGAATTTCACTTTTCAATTCCTAATCATAAAGAATCTACTAATGCAAACATGATTTCATTTTCATATACTATATGAGTGAAATTGTTTTTGATTTTTGGAATAAATAACAAATAATCTAATGCACAGCCTTACTGATCAAAAGGCAAATGTAATCTATGCTTCAATAGTAAATAGAAATCAAATCAACACAACAAGCTAGTTTGATGACCGATCACTAGGGATCAACCAGGAAGATGGGCAAGTAGCAAGATAATAGCTTCAAACAAGCCAACAAGACTATTGTGGATGTAGCTCAGAAACCTGAAAGGACAAGCAACCCAAAACCAGCGAATTCTTGACGGAACCCTAAAGGACCTAGGTCACACAGTCCAAAAAGCCAAATTTCATACAAATGTAATGAAGAAGGACATGGCTTAGAAAACACAATAAAAAAAGCTTAACAAGGTGAAAGAAATAGCAGAGGACAAGCTACACTGGTCTATTCACGAGGTAGGGCTATAAAAATTAACCCTACAGGAATTGTCACAAGAGCAACACTGACAACATGTGATGATCGCTAATCGTCGCAAACAAAACACGGTTAATTGAGAGACGTAGTCGCAAGTGTACACCTGTTTTCAGAGACGGTTCGATTTCAAGAATCCTCATAGCTGTATGATGGGATAGCCATGACATATAGTGAGGGTAAAGAGAAAAAGAGCGATTCATCGCAGCTGTTAGGAATTAAACAACGACAATCTCAATAAAGAGGGAAAACAAGGCAAAACCAGTGGAAAGACACCAGGCTTATCACTCAAATAGTGAGGTGGACTACCATATATACTAAAGTGATCCAAGTCACTGATGGTTTAGTCCCAAAACAAAGAGACACTATGTAAACAACAAGAGCAAACTCAAGAGACAACACACAAAAGGCTCCCTAGTGGAGTCGCCAACTTGTGATGCAGGTAAGTTCCCTCTGTGGATAGAGACAACCCCTCTAGCCCTAGAGTGGGTCTAGTCACAACATGACAAAGACAATAACTAATTCCTTAAATAATTATCATTAAAGAGGCCTACCTTATACCGGTGTTTGATGATGTCTTCGTCACATCGCTTCAGCTATCACTTTCTTCTCCTTAATGAATGATTCACCTGAAACAACATATGAAAACGACAAAAAACATAATAGAGCACAATATTGAAATATCTACTTATAGAGTCCAGGAACCATAAGCTATCAACATACATTTCATACATGATATAGGAAATAACCATTTATTGTATTAATATGAACAATAGTAAAGCTTACAACCATGCCTTGACATCACAAGCTTCCTTGAAGGGTCTGATCAATATGTCTCCATAAGCATTCACTCTCAAAGGTCTCCTAGAAAGGCTGATGACTCTCTCTCACCCAAAAGCACAAGTATGAAACTAAGGCAATCACAATAAGGCTTTGTTCTTACAAAACCATTTCACACAATCAATCCACAACATGAAAGGCTATTCTCATACCTCACAAGCAATTGCTAGGCTATTAGCAATCTAAACTGTAAGCTATCAATCCAACAAACCAAGAACTAGCTAACCCCTAAAAGACTAGTTGATCATAGTCATGGAGGATGATTTTAGAAGAGGATGAGCCTCCATAAATGAGGGGAGAGGAAGCTTGTCTTCAAGGGAGGTTACTCAAAAGGTGGAACCACCATCTCAATTGATGAGAGGTGAACTTCTTTGGCCCAACAACCAGCTCCATAACCACCTAAAAATATTATGTTTGAACCAATTTTCCATATCTAGGTCATCGTAGGTCAAACACTAAGACTCAAAGACAATGTTGTAAGGCGTTAGTTCATTCTGGGTTATCGTCGTAGGCAGGATACTTATGACCTGAGACGATTTTGAAACATGGGTAAAAATGGGTCAACTTCAGGATTAATGAGCTTTAGGTAATCTTCTTGAGTAATATAGAAGATTTGGACACATATTTTGGTATATGACAAAGAGAAGATGTCATTCAGGGACCGACTCTATCCAGGATAAGGGGATGCAGGCCCGGTGACAAAATATTGTGTAACACACTTGATGTATCTTCCATCCCATCTGTGTTGAAAGTGATAGAATATATGTGATTGAATAATACCTTGCTATTGGAGAAAAAGTCTCCTCGGAATCAATTCCCTCCACCTGAGAGAACTCCTTGGCCACAAATATGGCCTTGTGTTTCTTGACACTCCCATATGTTGGTTGCTTCACCTTTTAGATCCACCTAGAACTTACCACTGACTTGTCCTCTGGGCTTGTGACAACTTCCCAAGCACTTTTCCTGATAATGGAGTCGTACTCCTCTACCATGGAATCAACCCATATTGGTTGTTGCACTGCTTCCTCGAATGAGAATGGCTCGGTCTCTACATTCTGGCTCATCAGAGCTATGTGTCCAGTGTACCAATCTGGTGATCTCCTCTGCCTGCATTTTCATGTGGGTGCTCCCACTTTCTCTCTAGCATGATGCATCAATCTGTCATATTTTTTGGTGCGCTTCCTTCCATCTTTGGATTTCTCTACATGAGTGCATGCTTCCACTAATTGGTCCTCTACATGTGGCTACTCCAAATCGTCCTAAGTTTCTTCCTTTGGAGCTAAAATATCCTCATTTTCATGTAACTGAAGCTCCCTCTCAAGGGCACATCTCATGGCCTTATCTTCATTAAAATCCACATCTCTATGAATATTTATCATCTTATGAGATGGAAGGTACATCAGATAGTTGTGAGGTGGATCAGTGTACCCCACAACTATGCCCAAATCAACTGTTGGCTCTAGATTTTTCTTTGCATCCTTGGTAACATATCAATAAACTAATGAACCAAATATCCTAAAGTGTGCACATCTGGTTTCTTCCCTAAAAATATTGTTTTGGTGTAGTCATCCCGAGAATTTGATGAAGAATCATGTTTTGCACATATACAATTGTGTTGCATGATTTAGCCCACAAGTGCAATGGTAGCCCTTGATCATGTAACATCGCCCTTGTAGCTCCCACAATACTTATGTTCTTCCTTTCAGCCATGCCATTATTTTGTGGGTTATGGGGTGCTATTAGCTCCCGTCGAATTCCTTCTAATGCACAAAATATCTTGAACTCATTCAACACATATTATCCACCATTATCGCTCCTAAGAGCCTTCACTTTCCTGCTTGTATCTTTCTCAAAAAGTGCTTCAAATTCAAAAAATTTAGAGAAATTCTCACCTTTCTTTTACATGAATAAAATCTAGCACTTACATGAGAAATCATCTACAAATATCACATAATACCTATGCTTGGATGTCGAGGTTGTCAAGAACGATTCACAAACATCTGAGTGAAATATTTAAAGGATTGCTTATGCTCGACTGTCCTTATCATGAAAGGTGGATTTGGTGTACTTCCCAAATGTAGACCGTTTTCATGAATCTTGTTGCTCTAATGCACCCTTACGAAGTCCTATATAAAACTTTTGCATGATATTCAAGTCTCCATGATGTAAATGGCCAATTCTCCCATGCCATAATTAACTGATTATTGGCTCTGCAGCTTCTCTTCTTTCATGCTCAAAGAAACATAGTCTTCTACATCAAAACTATAGAGGTTCTTTTCCTAAACCCTAATCCACTTCGCTTTTCCTATGGCTATGTGATGAAGGAAAACCTTTCCTTTGCTAAATATCAAATTGTAGTTACGATATTCCAACATAGGAACTAAAAATAAATTTTCTTTAGACTTTGAACATACATGACATCTTTTAGTGTGAGAGGAGAACCAAACTCCCTCTAAAAAGTAACAGTACTAATACTAGTTGTGCCATACATTCCATCATCTCCCATCTTGATGTGCATGTGGAGGTCCTTCTCCTCCAAGTCACTAAAAAATGATTTGTTTCTTGTCATATGTGTTAGCCTCCTGTTGCAACAGGTGTTCATCTTTCATGATTGACATTTTTACATGCCAAATATGTCATACTTTGCATGCTGCAATGCTCCATATTTCCAGAAAGAGGCCAAAGAAGGGGCCATGAAAGTGTGCCGGTCTAAATGCCACCAATGTATTCCAATTTTGATGAGTTAACCATTTTTGAAGAATTTTCTGTTAAGGGAAGTCCAAACAGCTTAATCTTGGCTTCCCTAGGTTTCAATTTCTTGTTTTAGAATATAGAGAATCATTATCTGTCCAAACAGTTTAATCTTGGCAGATTTGTAGATAGGTAGAGAAACAAAGGAGCCCAACTGCTTAATCTGGGCCCTTGGAAGAAATAAGTGTAGATTTAGATAGGAAGATAGCAAAAAAGAAAAAAGGATAATCAGGGTCTGCAAGTCTAAGTGCACCCAAAGCAAAAAGAAGAAAAAATGCTAGGTAAGTAGGTTGGGTAGGTAGTTTTGAGGTTGCAGAATGTTGATTTGTGAACAATTTTGTGTTTCAAAGTGATATTGTACTTCAGATCACAAGTACAAGGCAGTTTTCATTTGGAAGAGCTCAAGCGAGGCATGTCTAACTCCCCCTTCTTCTTACTCCCCAAATCACTCACTAACTTCCTTGAAGAGGTCAAGATCTACTTGATACCTCTTAGTTTCATCATTTTCCATATCATTTGCCTTGGTAAAGATCTTCTTTACTCAAGGAATGTTCATACTTCCTCTATGAATCATTTTCCCCCCTAATAGCCTAAGATTCACATACTTAGCGCTTTCTTATCACTTGTCATATTAACTATTAATTTTACTATGTAGATTCCTATCTATCTCCCCTTCCCCCACTAAAACTATGTTAATAACTCCCCTATGTACATATTCCCATCCCTTGGCATTATAGCCATATTTATCAAGTCCGGAAATAGTAGTCCATCTGGGGCTCCTACTAACCCTTCCGTGTCCTAACCTGGAGTTAGTCTGACATCTGGTCACACTAATAACCATTTCCCCTAAGTCCTAACCCTACAATACTCATTTCCCGCCCTTATCCTAAGGTCATCCTTGAAAATATTTAACCTCGCTTGTACACAATCCAAAAACCCACTTTCTTAAAGTTCCCCCCCCCGCCGTATGAATAAAACAAATAAAATAGCGCGTGGGCCCCGTCCCTAACCCTCTATCGCATTTTCTGTCCCATCGGCCGTCAGATCTGGCGCGCCACATATCAACGGTGGGCGGGTCTTTCCATACACCGATATGCCGAGGGTTAGCGCTCGGGAGATGGGCGGTTTTCCCATCGTACTCCCGCCACGCGTCGCCCTCCCGGCTGTGGCGGAGCCCCCTCCTCCGAAATCGCTTCTGCACAAAAGCGATGCGATATGAAACCAGATACCTCCCTCCCCTTTGTGATGTCACCGCCACGTCTCCCCCATGACGTCATCATCCTGCGTCAGCCTCCTGCCACCGTGTCCTTACCACATCATTGCCACGTTGCTGCCACCGTACTACCACGTCATCACCTCTACCGTACTTCCACGTCACCCGGCTGTACTGCTGACGTCACCTTGCCACGTCACTGTCGTACTGGGACCCACCACTGACGTCATGCTGATGTCATCGTCAAAAGTGCGCGAAGGGCACAAATCGCAGCAAAGAGAGCCCGGAATGAAAATCCGAGGCAAGCGTTAATCGCACATCGCTAAGGAAAAAAGGCCGAAATGGAAAGCCCTTTCATGGCTCGGCCACCAGCAAGCCCAAAAGTCGCAAAATGACAAGAATTTCTTCGCGTAGGATTCATAAAAGGGGCAAAGACAGTTTTTAAAGCAACAGAGAGCCGAACAGCAACCATAAAAGGTCGATGGGACAGTTTAAAGCATTCAGAAGACATTAAAGAGCCCAGGTTCAGTGAAAGAGTATCAGAGGAAAGATGAAACGACAAAGAGTATCAGTTTGGCAACATCAAAGCAGGTGAACATTAAAGACCTCCATCAAAGTCAGCGAAGCAGTAAAGGCCATTTAAAAGCTTATCTGGTCGGGATTAGTGCACATTAATGCCACCGAACAACAATGTTGGGCCTTAGTTTTGGTCTTATTTTTGCTCAAAGAAACTTACTTATCCATCTATTTTCCATCCATTTTCCCTTCATTTATCCCATTTTAATGTATATTTGATATCCATTCAGGTATTTAATTTTAATTTTTCAATTTCTAAAGTTTTTATGAAAATTTGGTTTTTTAGTGCAAAATTGGCAGATTCAGAAATTCCCGTAATAGCTCTATGGTTGATATGGTTGCAGGACACTTGGGCACGAATGGAATGCATGGATGAATAGCTTTGGAACTAGGACTAAGCAAGAAATGCTTAGTTCGAACAGAACAAGCTTTATTAGGCCCATTTGGTGCTAGCCAACCATGACTAGTCATTCAGAAATCCCATAGAAATAGGGCAGTTTTGAGATTCTATAGGATTGGTCATCTTTCTTGGGATGGGAGTAATGAATTCGACTTAGATAGGTGGATGAGAGTAGATGGTTTTGTTTGAGTGAATATATATCATTTTGTTCATGAGACTTCTTATTTAAAGCCAAAACTTTGATGGCTTATGTATTGACTTATGATATACTTTTATGCTGTGACATCTTTGGATTGAGGAGTTAATTTGAAGACTTGTGTTATTATTATTTTGCTGTTCAATGCTATGGATGTGTGACTGAATTTAAGCTTCTGATATCACCTCTCAAGTGTGCAAGGCAAGGGTGGAGGGCCCCCATTCCAAGCTAAGTACACTTCCTTGTTAACTAGTTTTATTTCCTTGTAATCTGGTTGTTGTAGCACTAGTTTTTCAAAGATTTATTTCAGATTGCTTTATGGTTCATGCATAGTGATTGATTTCATTAGTTAATAGCTTATTCATCACTTTATTGAGTTGGAAAAATAGGTGTTCAAGTTGGGCATCCCTTCTGCTAAAATGATGAATCAAAACTAGTTTTTTTTGTTTGCATGCAAGTAGTTTCTTATTGAGATTTTGATTGAGATGAATGAATTATGATGGAATACCTTATGTGTCTCTTAAGTTAAGAGCTTCTTTCATTAATAATTTATCCATCTTAAGCTTTTGGTTTCAATATCTGATTCATTAAGTGATAATTGAGGTGAAGCTGGACTTCTTGAGTCAAGAACCATTTCAATGTTTTTCCTCTTTTTTAAACTGATTGAATTAGAATTATAGAATGTATTACTTTTAGCTTTTTAATAACTTATCTTTCAAGGTTTGATTACATCTGATCTTCACATATAGTGAACTTGCCTCAAAGCATAAACAACCCGGATTGATAAGAAATAATTGTGTTAATTTAGGTCCACAAATTAGCTCAACATTTTGGCGCCGTTGCCGGGGAGGAAAATATCGACATAGTCAATAGAAAGATAAATTTCAAAACAACAAAAACATTAGTTACATTCCTTTTTAGTTATGTTTCTTTATGCCTAGATATAGAGATCCTCAAGGTAGATTTATCAAAAACCCCCCACAAATAGAGATAGGATCATCAAACACCCCAGTTACTGGTAATCCAATAATTGAGGAATTGGCAGAAAAACAAAGAACTGGACAAAGATTAACCTTGATTGAAAGGCAAACTTTGTTAGCTTGGGAAGCAAAACAAAAACAATTTTCAACTTCCAGAAAACAAAAAGAAATTATCAAAGGAAAACAACCTGTCTTTCCATCCATAAATCCTCCTATCTTCCAACAACCTGAAACTCCACTCAAAATTGAAACAAATCAACCAATGGCAGAAGAGGGACATGGATCTGTTATTTTCACTCCTGAACAAAGAGCTGAATATGAAAGACAACAAAGAGAATGGAGAAGAAAGAGAGAGGAGGAGGCAAAACGAGAAAATGATAGAAAGCTAGAAAACGATCGGAAAAGACAAGAAGATGGCAATGATCAAGAGACTACCTTTGGCTTTCCAATAGTAGACAAAAGTGCAATATTATGAGAAGAAGTGAAAATGAAAAATATTCCACCTTCTGTATTGCCAAACTTTTATTGAATGTCCACAGAAGATCCTGATGCATTTATGTTTGAATTTGATATTCTATGTAGAACATATGGATATACTGATGACATTCATAAACTTTGTCTTTTCCCTGCAACATTAAAAGCAACAGCTTTGAAATGGTTTATGGGTTTAGGAGAACAAACAATAGCTTCTTGGGATGATATGAGATCTATCTTCCTTAAGAAATATCAAGCTTATTGTAGATCTAGAGATTCAAAGGAAGATGTTTTCAGAATGACACAACAAGAAGATGAAAGTTTAGAAGAATATTTGGAAAGATTTGCATATAATCTACAAAAATCTAAACAACACTCTCTAAATCAAGAAACCATTCGAACAATCTTTCTCAAGGTTGTAAGGGATGAATACCTTGAAATTTTGAATGTGATGGGTAAAGGAGACATTTCAAACCTACCATTCGATGAAATTGTTGAGTTATGTCAAAAATATTCTAGAGGAAGATCAAAAACAGGAAGAAGAGAAGCAAGTTCAAAAGCAGCAAAGTCAGTTGCAGGAGGGATAACAAGAGCTGAAATAGGAAGTTTATTGGAAAATTTCAAAACAGATCTCTTGAGTACATTAGGGACACAAGTAGATGTGCTAAAGGCAAACAAGAAGAAAGAAGAACAAGAACAAGCTCTAGCAATCTTTTGTTCCAAATGTAGAAAGAAACATCCATTGAGAGAATGTCCTTTGGATAGTGTTCAGGTTTGTGGTCTTTGTACAGAAAATCATTCCACAGAAAATTGTCTAAGATTGAAAGAATTACAAATGAACTCAATGGAAGAAGTGCCAGGGATAGAAGGTTTCTATTATGTAGCACCACGAAGACCATGGCAACCTAGGATGCCTCAACAAAATCAGCAACAATTCCCTCAACAAAATTATCCCTATCCACCTCAAAATCCTTGGACCCCTCCAATGCCATGGAAAGCTTGGCCTCCACAACAATATTCACAACAACCTGTAAAAGGTTGGAGAGGATATGGTTATGGAAGCCAGCCACCTCAACAGTATCAACAACAATACCAGCAAAAATACCAACAACCATTTGCATATCCACAATATCCACAATCCATACCATTTCAACAATAACATTCTGCATATCCGCAATCCATTCCATTTCCACAGCAGAATCCACCACCGTTGTTGACCCAACCACAACAGTTACAGCTACCCACAAATCAACCCAGACCAACTCAACTACCAGCCCAACCAATGGCAATTCCAAATAATAAGGTGGAAAAATCTGCATACACTGTAGAGGAAGCAGCATGTTTTCCTACATATTTGATTCTTCCTCTTAATGATGTCCATCTAAGGTCTGGAAAAGTGCTTAAAAAGGATTCTCCTCCAATCATAGAAGAACCAACTGAACAAGGAGAATCACCTGAAACATCACAAACTGAGATACAAATTCAGAAAGGAACAAACATTACAACACAAACACCACCTTATCCTGAAAGGTTAGTGGAACAACAAAACAAAACAACCCTTCCTGAATTTGATATCTTAGATGAGTTAAAAAATGCTTATGTAAAAATTCCTTTGTTAAAGGCAATTAAAGAAATACCAATATATGCTAAAACAATAAAGGAATTGTGCATTAGGAAATCAGAGAAAAAGAAAAAGGATCCTACTACAATCCAAGTCATTGGTAAATTAGCAAGCCTCATGTCTACACAAACCATAGTAGAGAAATATATTGATCCTGGTATCCCTATGGTTACTATATCAATAAATAATTTCTCAGTACCAAACACATTAATAGACTTGGGAGCAGCTATAAATGTAATGACAATGGAGACAATGAAAACTTTGCATTTAAACAACATTAGATCAACTTGTACAATCTTGGAACTAGCAGATAGATCTAAAGTTGTTCCTGAAGGAATAATAGAAGATATCATAGTATCTTTGGATTCATGGGAGTATCCTGTTGACTTCCTTATCTTGCAACCAAAATCAAACTTGGGAGGACATCCTCTAATCTTAGGCAGACCATGGTTAGCTACCGCTGATGCCTTCATAGGATGCAGATCAGGAAGCATGATTATTTCACATGGAGATGAAAGGAAACACATAACTCTTTATTCACCTGCACAATCAACTTCTTTAGAATCAGTACTTGAAACTCAAGAAAAACAACAAACTAAATCAGTTTTAAGTCTAAATCAATTCTTTGATTTTAGAGAAGAAGAAGAGAATGAAGACTTAATGGATATTTTCATTTCAGAACCAAGTATTTCAGAGCAGCTTAGAAAAGTTCAATATGAAGCTGCAAGTAACCTTTTGAATCAATGCTTTCAGGAGACTTTGCCTGTTTGGAGAGATCATCATAAATGATTGACATGAAGTATTCAGCCAAAGTTGCTCCTGTATAAGGGGCGAGATATTGTAATGTTCCGCAGTTTCAGGATTAGAATATCTCGTTTCTTATCAATATTCCCTACATTGTGTATTGGTACATACAAACGATAAAATATCTTGTACTATTCAAACTCTGTGGAAATATTTTATAGACATCTTTCCTGTAAACACAATCTCCAATCCAACAATAAAAACAATTGAGGTATATCTTGGAAAACATCTAAACATTGGAAACGAATTGCAATCAGCACAAGAGAAAGAGGTAATTGCATTATTACAGAAATATTCAAAAGCTTTTGCCTGGGATTATACTGACATGCAAGGAATCCATCCTAGCACATGTATCCACCACATCTATACAGATGACTAACTTAAACCTATAAGACAACCTCAAAGACGAATGAATCCGATGATGAAGGAAATAATGAAAGAAGAACTGCAAAAATTGTTAAAAGTTGGATTCATCTATCCTATTTCAGATAGTCAATGGGTTTCTCCACTGGTTATTGTACCAAAGAAAAATGGAAAGTGGAGGGTATGTGTGGACTATCGGGAAATAAACAAAGCTACACTAAAAAAGATCATTTTCCTCTACCATTCATTGATCAAGCGTTAGACTCATTAGCTGGAAAGAAATTTTTCTCCTTCTTAGATGGGTTTAGCGGATACAACCAGATAAGAATAGAAACAGAAGACCAAGACAAGACAACATTCACTTGCCCATGGGGAACCTATGCATATAATGTTTTGCCATTTGGTCTATGCAATGCACCTGCAACTTTCCAACGAGCAGTGCTTGCAATATTTGCTGATCTAATTCATGAATGTGTAGAGGTCTATATGGATGACTTCACAGTTTATGGAAACACATATAATGATTGCCTAAACAACCTTGAGAAAGTTTTGAAACGATGCATTGAAACAAATTTGTCATTAAGCAATGAGAAATGCTATATGATGTTGACAGAAGGAATAGTTCTGGGACACCATATTTCTGCTTCAGGAATTAAGGTGGATCCAGCAAAAATCCAAGTCCTAGTAAACTTAATGCCTCCTACAACACAGAAAGAGGTAAGAAGCTTCTTAGGCTATGCAGGCTATTATAGACGATTCATTGAAAACTTTAGTAAAATAGCCCAACCTCTGTTCAAACTATTAGCAAAAGATATTGAATTTCACTGGACAAATGATTGTCAAAATGCATTTCAAATTCTGAAAGAGAAATTGTCAGTTGCACCCATTCTTCGTGGGCCAAACTGGTCTTTTCCATTTCATATATCAACTGATGCATCCGATATTGCGATAGGTGCCTCTCTTAGACAGAAAGAGAACTTGTTCACTTATGCAATATACTTTATAAGCAAGAATCTAACACCTGCAGAAATGAACTATAGAGTCACAGAGAAAGAAATGTTAGCCGTTATACATGCAGTAAACAAATTCCGGCACTATATAACAGGATATCAAGTTTTCATTCATACGGATCATTCAGCAATCAAATACTTGATGAATAAACCCATCACCGATGGAAGAATAACAAGATAGTTACTGTTATTGCAAGAATTTAATATCACAATACAAGACCGGCCAGGCAAAGAAAATCAAGTGGCTGACTTTCTGTCCCGCATACACTCACCCAACGATCCAAATCCAGTTGCAGATAACTTTCCAGATGAACACCTATTTGCCATCACAATAAAAACACCATGGTTTGCAGACATTGCAAACTATTTATCTTCTAGAAAGTTTCCAGCTCAATTCACTAAAAAGAAAAAATACAAAATTGTTAGAGAAAGCTCTAGGTATAGTTGGGTAAATGGTGATTTATTTTATACTGGTTCAGACTTGATAATTAGAAAATGTGTGCGAGAAGATGAAATATTAGACATTCTAATAGCATGTCACGATGAACCATGTGGTGGCCATTTTGCAGATAAACGAACAACATATAAGGTGTTGCAACTGGGCTATTACTAGCCATCCATGTTCAGAGATTCTAAGAAATCTGTCAAGAAATGTGACAGCTGCTAGAGAATAGGGCGACCAATCACAATAGATGAGATGCCGCTGAAGCCACAGGTCCTCATAGAACCATTTGAGCAATGGGCACTTGACTTTGTTGGACCTATCAATCCACCATCAAATGGAAGGAGGTACATCTTAGTATGTACAGACTATGTAACCAAATGGGTAGAGGCTAAAGCAGTAAACAAAGCAACAGAAGATACAGTGGTCACCTTTCTTTTTGAAGAAATCTTTGTCAGATATGGATTACCTAGACAAATTGTAACAGATCAAGGAACACAGTTTACATCAAAGCTGGTACGAGATCTAACGGAAAAATACAAGATCAAACACAGGAAATCTACACCATATCATCCTCAAGCAAATGGGCAGGTTGAATCAACAAATAAAGTCCTAGAAAATATCATGACAAAAACAGTACAGATGAACAGAAAAGATTGGTCTGAAAAATTAAAAGATGCATTATGGGCCTATAGAATCACATGGAAAACTACAACTGGTTTTAGTCCATACTAGTTAGTATATGGGAAAGAGGCCCTACTGCCTATAGAGTTTCAGATACATACATACAGACTAGCAACTGAACTAGGACTAGACTTGACAGAAGCACAACAACAGCGGATCATGGAACTGAATCAGTTGGATGAGCATCGTTAACAAGCCATGGAACATACTACACTGGTGCAACAACAAAGAATGAAGTGGCACGACAGATATATCAAAACAAAGACATTTCGCAAGGGAGACTGGGCATTGCTTTTTGACTCCAAATTCAAAGACTTCAAAGCAAAGTTCACAACACACTGGCTAGGCCCATATGAAATTGACGAAATCTTATACAATGGAGCAGTCAAGATCAGGACAATCGACCAAGACTCCACCTCATTTATAGTGAATGGACATAGGCTCAAAGTTTACAATAGGCCTATCAGTAAAGAAGCATTTATGAAACAACTGATCGAAGATACAGAACTGGAACTCATGGTACAGGATCAACCATCTTCCAGTCTAGTAGTTGAATAAAAAAAAAGAAAAAAAAGGGAAAACCAGGGCAACTTGGACTCTATGAATTCCTTATACTTGTTCTATTGTTCTCAGATACTTTCAATGCAGGCACTCTCCACCACCAACTGACTTGAGGACAAGTCATATCTTCAACAAGGGGGAGACTTGGAAAGCTGAAGTTGAAAGCTGAAGTTGCAAACATCAGCTCTTTAGCTGGAAAGCTGAAGTATAGAAGGAACTTGTATTGTCAACAGAGGGACCTGACATAACCAATCATTTCCGAGGGACCTGAAAGACCTGCCAATGTCAAAACAACATGTGCATATTTTGTAAGCAGTGCAAAGGGACCTGAAACAAAGAATCATTACAGAGGGACCTGACTAACAATTCAAGAACCAGAACATGAAGAACAAGGAGCAGCAATAAAGTTTACATTTTGATCCATCTACAACATCTGATCAATTGATTTCATCTCACTTGTACAGCCATCATCCAGGGGAGTATATGTATAATCATTTTGTGCTTAAAAAATTCAAATTTTTCTTAGAAATTTTTAGTTTTTGTTAAGTTGAAATTAGTACCTGAGGATATTCATTATCATTCATATCCTATATTCCTATAACCCTTATACATCATAACCCTATTCCCTTTAATTTCCATACATATTCCCTATTTTCATTAACCCTATTACCCCTAAGTATTTTTCTTTAAGAGCTTAGAAAGACCAAACTGGGACAACTTTCAACCTGCACATACAACTCAAAGCATTAGTGGTGGTGATAATTTTAAATATGACCCAAATGGTCATTTTAAAATTATAAAGATATGTTATACAAGTCAAACAAACCCCATGCGCTATATGGAAATCAAAGTTATTATATATCATACCAAAATATACCATAGTTCAAATAATGTGAATGCGCTATAGTCATCTATATAACCCAAAGCACATATGATATAAGGTATATGAAACAAAGGTGCATAATATATGGTATATAATATAGTTATAAGTGAAGGCTTATAAATAGCGCATGCGATATGGTATGATATATGGTGGACGGCCGCATGCAAAGACTGTGCATATAAACATTGCGGTGGGGTGTTGAAATGTCATTGCATACATATCATTGCAAGACAAGCAATGTTTGAATATCATTGCAAGCACATGATGGTGGCCATGATGGTAAAACAATAGCAATGAATAAAACGTTACACCCCAAATGACAACCGGCCAGCACACAGGTACGAGCTCAACACGGTGGCATGGCAACCAGTTGTCATTGGACATTACACTGCGCAAGGGTCATGCGTATGAAACGATGATTTTTCCATCCTCATGACACAGTCAAGAGACTGGTGAAACAGGATGGCCATACCAACCACGCATTGTAAACACCAATGAATAAGAAGCGCAGTACAGCCCTGAAACGGTCATGAACCGACTGAGCTCTTGCACTGTTTAAACCATATTCCTCATTGCCGAATAGCTCAAAGAAATGGTGTTTGAAGCTGCAGCCTAGTGAAAAGGAGGGTGAAGTGAGTTTAGGCGAATTTAAAGAAGGAAATCGTCCCGGGTTTAACGTTCAGAGATAACAGATTTTCGGGATTCAATCAGGTAATGCACTAGTTGTTTAAGCTCGGCACACAGTGAAGTAAAGGTTATGAACTATCTGTTATTAATGGTTACGATTGCTCTGCCCTGGCCACCAGTCAATTACACAGTTGAACAAGGATTTGGAGCGCCGTATATTTGTCAAACACTCATTGATAACAGGTAACGCCGAAACCATAGCCTCAAATCTGTTGATTCACTGCGTAAATCTTGGTATGAACTGCTAGTGAATCGCGCTGCACTTAAATGAGAATGCGTTGCATGGTTAACACGTTAGGATTTGGTATTGTTATGAGGAGTTTTTATGGCATGCCCTGTTAACAATAAAGTCTACGAACAGAGGAGGCACAAAATTTAACTGTTATGGCATGTTATGTTGTATGGTGAGGAGTGGTGATTAAATTGTGAGTGCTGTAGAATGCGCACTGCGCTTTGTTTGTTGCCACACCTTGTTCTGTTGTGCGCCATTTTAAACTTCAAACAAATAGTCAATCTAATATACCATATGCATGAAACAACATGCGTCTGTGTCATGAACCCTTGCTGCACATTGTTGCTTTCATTTGCACTGAAACAGGGGATTGAAATGTCTGAGGGTTGAATGAATAATGCCATGTGGAATTTTTGGGTTACCAAACAAAGTTTGATTGCCGAGCCATTTAGAACTAAATGCGCTGTGTTTTTTGTTTTATCATCCATGTTTTGAGGCCAAGATTATGTGTATAATCCTCAACCTTCCATGCTGAGGCCGAGAGCCTTCTTGCAAATATTTATGATATAACCAAGCGCATTTTTGTAATTGTTTTTTATGATGAGGCCGCAAGCATATTTTCCAAAATTTTGTGATCAGTCAAAAGCATTTTTGCAAATGTTTTTGATTAGGCCGAGAGCATTTTGAAATTTTTTTATGAGGCCGAGAGCCATATGCATGCGAACCACTCAGTTTTCTTGGTTGAACATACACAGTAAAACAATGGTTTGATTTTGGCAACGAAATAAGGCGATGAGCATACATGGACATTGTTTGTATATGTATTTTGTTTTCAAAAACAGAGAGCAGTATATTGACAGGGGTATACAGGTGTTTGTTTGCATTGAACAGGGAACTAAAACAGTGCTGTTGCAGAGAGCAGAGTCAAACAGAGGTTAAGAAAGTCAGAATTAAGTTGATTGAGAGGAGGAAGGTAAGCTTCTTTACTTACAAAATTTCATTTTGAAAACAAACAAATAGTTATATTTTTATTGTCAAGATGAAATTAGTAACAACAGAGGAATTCATTCACTGGTTTACAGAAGCAATATCAGTCAGAGTAGAGCCAAAATTTCAGATAGAAAGCTGGGGGAAGGAAACTATAGAAAAAAATTACCAAGCGGGGATGATAAGTTTCTTACAAAAATTTGATGGCCACTCTGAACAAATAACCAGGGACTTTATAAATAATTTTAGTCAAGACCAGACACGGGTAGGAGATGTCATTATTCCTGTAACCCAGGAATATCTTTCCCAAGCTTTAGATAGGTGAGAAGTATTACAAAGGCCTCCACTTCAACGAGAAAGCTTGGACTTTCTTTCTTGAGAAGAACCGGAAAGGGACATTTGATAGAACAAAAGGGATACCCAGGGAAAGGTTTAATGAACCATGGGGTGAGTTGGTTTTGGTCATCCAGAAGTTTTTGACTTGTGATAGAGGATATAGCGTTGCCCACTTGTCTCATGTCAGACTTCTGTAGCATATTAAAGGGGAGGATAGGATTAACTTGCCTTATTTTCTATATAGGAGCCTTTTGAGAATGATTGAAACAGTCAAACATGAACACAGGCCTAAAGCAGGACAGATTTACCACCATGGATTAATCAAAATCGTAGTTGAGTATCAGGTGAGGTCACAGGGCATAGTGTGGTGAGAGTTCATGTCTAAAAATCAATTCATTGAACAGGTGAATGAAGTACAGGATAAAACAGAGCAAGAAAATAGAGGATTGATGAAATCGCCCTTGTATCCCAGAACAAGAGCTAAACAACAGAATAACATGGACATGCAAGAAAATGAAACCTCTGTTATGTCTATTCCTAGAAGATTTAGGAATAAAAGTCCCATTGATTTAGACAAGGAAGTAGAAACATATTCCCCAAGACAACAAGAAGAAAATGATATTGCACAAGAAGTATTTGAGAATGATTCTTCATATGATGATGCAGCAGCAGCATCACTAATGAAAACAACACAAGATTTTGAGAGAGAAATCAATTTGGGAAGAATCAGGGACTTAACTGACCAATTGGAAATTAGCAAAATCTTGGAGAAACAATTGAAAGAGGAAAACAAAGCAAATAATAAAGATAATGCTAAATTGGTTAAGGCAAATGAAAAATTAAATGAAGAATTGGGGAGACCGAAAAGGAAAAATGTTCCACTTTCTAAGCAAGCATTTAAATGGCTAAAGGAAAAGAACATGTGGCAGGCAAAGTATGAAAAACAAAAGGTCAAAGCAGCTTTGTTCAGGGAGAGACATGATACAGGTCTAGATTGTTTGGTCAGGGCAGCACAACAGGAAGCATCTACAGGTACAACATCTACTACAGAGAGAAGAAGGTCAAAGAGGAGTAAGCAAGCATGGGGACATGCTTGATGATAAGCAAGGGAGAGATGTTGGGCCTTAGTTTTGGTCTTATTTTTTCTCAAAGAAACTTACTTATCCATCTATTTTCCATCCATTTTCCCTTCATTTATCCCATTTTGATGTATATTTGATATCCATTCAGGTATTTAATTTTAATTTTTCAATTTCTAAAGTTTTTATGAAAATTTGGTTTTTTAGTGCAAAATTGGCAGATTCAGAAATTCCCGTAATAGCTCTATGGTTGATATGGTTGCAGGACACTTGGGCATGAATGGAATGCATGGATGAATAGCTTGGGAACTAGGACTAAGCCAACACTTCTTAGATTGAACAGAACAAGCTTTATTAGGCCCATTTGGTGCTAGTCAACCATGACTAGTCATTCAGAAATCCCATAGAAATAGGGCAGTTTTGAGATTCTATAGGATTGGTCATCTTTCTTGGGATGGAAGTAATGAATTCGACTTAGATAGGTGGATGAGAGTAGATGGTTTTTTTTGAGTGAATATAGATCAGTTTGTTCATGAGACTTCTTATTTAAAGCCAAAACTTTGATGGCTTATGTATTGACTTATGATATACTTTTATGTTGTGATATCTTTGGATTGAGGAGTTAATTTGAAGACTTGTGTTATTATTATTTTGCTGTTCAATGTTATGGATGTGTGACTGAACTTAAGCTTCTGATATCACCTCTCAAGTGTGTAAGGCAAGGGTGGAGGGCCCCCATTCCAAGCTAAGTACATTTCCTTGTTAACTAGTTTTATTTCCTTGTAATCTGGTTGTTGTAGCACTAGTTTTTCAAAGCTTTATTTTAGATTTCTTTATGGTTCATGCATAGTGATTGATTTCATTAGTTAATAGCTTATTCATCACTTTATTGAGTTGGAAAAACAGGTGTTCAAGTTGGGCATCCCTTTTGCTAAAATGATGAATCAAAACTAGTTTCTTTTGTTTGCATGCAAGTAGTTTCTTATTGAGATTTTGATATTGAGATGAATGAATTATGATGGAATACCTTATGTGACTCTTAAGTTAAGAGCTTCTTTCATTAATAATTTATCCATCTTAAGCTTTTGGTTTCAATCTCTGATTCATTAAGTGATAATTGAGGTGAAGGTGGACTTCTTGAGTCAAGAACCATTTCAATGTTTTTCCTCTTTTTAAACTGATTGAATTAGAATTATAGAATGTATTACTTTTAGCTTTTGAATAACTTATCTTTCAAGGTTTGATTACATCTGATCTTCACATATAGTGAACCTGCCTCAAAGCATAAACAACCCGGATTGATAAGAAATAATTGTGTTAATTTAGGTCCACAAATTAGCTCAACAAACAGCATAACCGACTTAGAGGTGGAGGAATGACTGTTTGCTGTGTGTTTAATGGTTGAAGGATGAATACAGAATTCTTGTGCTGCAACATGACTCAATAAGTGTTTCCTTATCTTTGTTTTCCATTGATATACCATCTAAAATAGCAGAAAAAATGAATAGTTTAGACTTGGTTTAATTTCCCTCTATGCTCAATTTCTGTTGTTTCTTTATATTTTCATCTGGATTAGCAATGAATATGAATTTCCTATGGCTCATATTCCCCTAATTCACTCATGTTTGACAGTTATCTAGGGATTCTTCACTCCTCCTAGATAGAGCTCATTCACCTTCCCTCTGTTAAGTTGAACGAGAGATTCTTAACTGCCTCTCATTCCTTAGCCCTCATTCCATCCTTTTAAGCTTGAATCATTGTTTCATGTGCAGCTAGCTTGCTCCATATTCCTTTCTTGTGACCAAGAAAACGCACCAGCTATCCTACTCCTTGACTCCACACCTAATGGTTCTAAAAATTTCATGCTATCCCTGCCTCTCTACTTGAAAGCATCAATCATCCCACCAAAACTCAAACAAAACCCCTTGAACCTAATAACTAGCCTAAAATCATCATCAACAAAGCTAAACCCTAAAGAGAGAGCCCTCTCTGACTGCTGGTAGGCTAGGACCTGCAGTCCAAATATTGGTTTGTGGTTACCTCGACCGTATCCCTTTAAGGAGCTTTAGGGACAACCTGAGTGATAACATAATGGCAATTCCACTGGGGACATCCTCAGTTAATTTCACAAATCAAGTTGGAAAGCTCCACTGCGGAGAACAATAAATTTTCCAATTGTTGTATATTCCTTAAAACTACAGATGAAGCCTGAATGTCAGCCAGGAAGCCTTTGAAACTGTTCTTGCTTTGCATCTACAGGAGTAAATAAATGCTGCTTCAGTCGATCTTCAGGCTAGTTTTAAGCTATAGATAGCTATTCCTAAATTTGATTAGTCCCTTGCTAATTCTAAAAACATTCACAGAAAATACCAAAACAAATTCAGAATCTGGCTCCCAAAAGGAATCCACGTTATACAAGGTAGAATCCAGACCCAAATCCCCCAGCTGCTTTTGAAAATCCGAATTTAATCCCAAGAAAACTCAAGAAACTAGAGCCAATTGAGGATTTTGTTGATTCTAGTCCTCAGACAGTTCAGCCAGGCTTTGTTCCAACCCCTGTCAAAGTTTTATTCCGTTCTACCCCTACCTCCCCTTGTTCATCATCCACCTCTCAAAGCACTCCTTCCACACCTTCATTCACTGCACATACTCCCATTACCGCTGTTGTTACAGTTGTTCCAGTTGTTCCTGTTGTTCTTGTTGTTCCACTTATCCTTGTCAACATGGCTAATAGATATGCACCCCTGCAATTACCTGCAAATCCTGGGGCTATGCCTCAGGATTATCAAACTAAAATCACATATTTTGATGGAACTGGTTCTTGCACAGCCCTTCAACATACCAAAAAGATGCAAGACTATTTTGAGAACTACGATATAGATGACGATAGCGTGAGAATGAAGATTTTTGTCCAAAGTTTGACAGGTGATGTCAGGACTTGGTTTAGAGCACTCACGGCCAATTCCATAGCCGACCCAGAAGCCTTATATCAGTCATTTATCAATAGATGGGAGAAAAATAAAGACCCATTGCACATATTATCTGAATATGACACCATCAAAAGAGGCCCTCAAGAGTCTGTCTTGGATTATTGTGCAAGATTTAATAATGTTTATAATGCAATACCACAGAACTTAAGACCTCCTCCTGATCTTGCTTTGTATAAATTCCCTGATGGTTTTGATACTGACATGGCTTACCAGTTAAGGGAAAGAGCCCCTCAGACCCTTGCAGACATGCAAAATGTTGTTGTTAGCGTAGAGGCAAATCTAATTGCCAAAAGAAACAGAGCTAGAACCGAGAGAAGAACCACTTTTAAAGAAGAACCCTCAGCCTTAGATCAAAAGCTAGATGCTATTATCAGTGGCATGCACAGGCTGGGAGACAGAGTAGAGAGTGTTGAGAGGAAATCATCATGGGATGGACAACAACCTAATACCATAAGGAACCCAAATTTCAGGAAAACACAGAACACAAATGCTGGTAGGTCTAGCCCAGACCATGATGTAAGTTCCCCTTTTCATGAAAATTATGCGGAAGCATCTACATCTAGTGAGCCCACAGAGGATACTCACATGAACTTGGTGGATTCCAAGGTTGAGAAACAAATTTTCCTAACCCAAGCAGACCAAGATGAGCATGACTTTAATCAATTCCAAACTAAATCTGGTGAGTCTTTTGATTTTAAACAAGGCTATGATACTGCTGTTTATGAGGTCCACAAATAGTATAAGCTAAGGACAAGAACCATAGATGTGCCCGAAAATGTTAAACCAAATGATACCAAGCAGCCGAAGAAGATCAAAGAGAAGGCTGCCCTTATAGAAACTACTGATATAACTGTCCCAAACCCACATCAAGTGACTGTAGAGGATGTCACGAGCATGCAGCCCTCTAATGATCAGCCTCTACCACCTTTTTCCTCAAAAGAAGATTTGAACAGCATTCCTAAAAGCCTTCCAAAAATAGAAGTAACGCAAGATATCACTCACCACAACTCTGATAATCAAGAGGAAAACACAGAGAATACACTTAAAAAAGAGAAATCTGCTACTGCCAACACAAAGACTCCATTGGAGAAACCATTTAATTTAGAGGCAAAAAATAGGTAAATTGAAGATATCCATCCCTTTATCTGAACTTTCCAAACATGATGTGTATAGGCAACAAATTCAAAGATCACTTCAAATGCCAGAGGTCAAGGATGATGTAAATGTTCTTGATGATCAGCCTGAACTGTTGTTCGCTCCAGAAGTTAATGGAGAATCAACATATGGATATGTTCTACCATTCTATGTCAGTTTGCACATACATGACAAAGTCTTGCACAATGCTATGTTTGACTCAGGTGCCTCACACAACCTTATGCCCAAAGTTGTAATGGAAAAGCTGAACCTTGATGTTACAAGACCCTACAAAGATCTATTCTCCTTTGACTCAAGTCAAGTCAAATGTTTAGGCCTCATCAAAGACTTGTGTGTCTCCTTAGTCCAATATCCAAACAAGACGATCCTCATGGATGTGGTGGTTGCTGACATTCCACCAAAGTATGGCATGCTATTGTCAAGATCTTTGGGATAAAAAATCCAAGGATCCCTCCAATTAGACCTCTCTTATGCCACTATATCTGTCTTTGGGAAACCAAAGAGACTATATAGAGAAACACTGATGAAGTATGTGGTAACTAGTGAGGACAAGCCCCAAAATTTTCCTATTCACTCAATCCATTTTGTTATGGATTCTTTTATTTTATTTAATGATAAAACAAATCCTCCCACTAATGATAAGTCGTTGGCTTTATAACTGCACACACACATCAATGAAGAATCGGTTGCCCATACTAATGAAACTGTCAAAACAATCAAGGCAACCAGCATACAAGAAGAACCTCCCCAAACAGAAATTTCAAATCTGCCCAATCCTAAAGTGATTGAAACTCTTGATACTAACCACAAGCAAGAAATCACATGGTATTTAGAGTTTGATGGCTCCGTTAACAAGTTAGGAGCAGGGGTAGGTGTCTAGATTCACAATACACATAACAGTCATGCAAAAGGTCATGCCTACAGACTGAACTTTAAATGCACCAATAATATGGCAGAGTATGAGGCTCTCCTTTTAGGCCTTAAAATGCTCAAATCTATAGGAGCTGCAAAGGTGTCCATTCTAGGTGACTCTGATTTAATCATACAACAGATGAAAGGCAACTTTGTTACCAATGACAAAAGAATGAGGGCCTATAGGACTGCTGCCACTAATATAATCAATGCATTCATTGAATCCAAGCTTGCCAAGATTTCAAGAAATCATAGCATTCATGCACACAGCCTAGCCACTTTTGCTAGTACATGCAAGCTTCCCTTTGAGCCAAATCACCATTTTACTGCTGAGATAAAACATAGGCCTGCTATCCCAAATAATGTTAAAGATTGGCAAGTATTTGAAAATGATACCCAGATTAACAATTTCCTTACTCTTGAGCATGAGTTTTCAAATATTAACATTGACATGGATGCTATGACAGCTAAACAACAACAGACAAATGAAAATCAGCAGGCTGTAACACCTATAACAGCCAAACAAATGTTAAACCCAACTTTTTTTGACAATGCAAACACAGAAGAGCTGAAACAGATGCATTTGGAGGAAATAGTAGAAACAGAGGTCGAGATCGTTGATCTAAAAGATAACTTTCTCCCTACCAGCCTCACTCCGTTAGAAGATATGTTTGATGCAAATGATGTGCCCAAAAAACCAAAAATGCAACCCTTAAACGCTGCTATAGAAGAACACAACATTGGGACAGCAGAGAAACCCAAAATGATCAAACTATCTCAATCTTTGCCACCCGATGAAAAACCCAAATATGTTGATTTGTTCAAAGAATTCCAAGATGTATTTTCTTGGAGTTATGAGGACTTGAAGTCCTATGACACCTCAGTAATCCAACACACCATTCCCTTAAAACCAAACCAAAAGCCCTTCAAACAAAAACTGAGGAGAATCAATCATGTGCTTCTCCCATTGATTGAAAAGGAAGTGAAAAGAATGTTTGAAGCAGGTATCATAGCACCCATCAGATTCTCTGAATGGGTATCCAACCTTGTTCCCACAAGAAAAAAGACAGGTGAGATTAGGCTATGTGTAGACCTAAGAAATTTAAACCAAGTCTCCCTAAAATACCACTACCCCTTGCCAAAAATGGAGCACATTCTGCAAAGAGTAGTGGGGTCATCTAGAATCTCTTTTCTAGATGGCTTTTCAAGTTTCAATCAAATACTGGTTCACCCGGATGACCAAGACAAGACAGCCTTTACCACACCCTGGGGAACATTTAAATATGTGAAGATGCCTTTTGGACTTAAAAATGCTGGTGCTACCTTTCAAAGGGCAATGGATATTGCATTTGCCAAGGAAATACATGATTTCCTAGTTGTATACCTTGATGACTTAACCCCTTTCTCCAAATCTGATCAAGAGCACCTAAAACATTTGAGGCAAATATTCATGACATGTAGGAAATATGGCATTTCCTTGAACCCCAAGAAGTCTCTCTTTGGCCTTGAAGAAGGCAAACTTCTTGGCAATATCATATCAAAGGACGGGATTAGAATTGATCCTAAAAGAATCCTAGCCATCCTCCAAATCCCATATCCAAGGAAGATAAAAGAGTTGCAAGCATTCCTTGGAAAGATCAACTTCCTAAGGAGATTTATTCCAAATCTAGCTGAACTAATAAGATTGTTAATCAACATGTTAAAAAAGGATGCCAAGGTAAAATGGTCTCTTGAAACCAAACAAGCCTTTGAGAGTATCAAATCTGCCTTAACCCAAGCCCCAATCCTCACAAGTCCACAATTTGACAAAGATTTTATCATTTTTTCTTTTGCATCTGAGCACACCTTAGTTGTTGTCCTTTTGCAAAAGGATGATCAAGGAGCTGAAAAGCCAATTGCATTTTTCAGTCGAGCCTTAAGAGATGCCCCTTTGAAGTACCCAGTCATGGAGAAGTAGGCCTATGCCCTCATTAAAGAAATAAAATATTTCCGAGTCTACATTTTATATTCACATGTGATTGCTTATGTGCCAAATGCTGTTGTAAAAGACATATTAACCCAAGAGGGATTAGAAGGCAAAAGAGGCAAATGGATTGCAAACATCCTTGAGTATGACATAGAAATAAAACCAACCAAGCTCATAAAGGGACAAGGTTTAGCCAAACTGATGTCCGAAACAAACTTTCAAGCCTTAGACATTAACCAATTGGACAATGAACAGGAGCTAGCGACTCCACAGATCAGTGAAACCTTTTTGCAATCCCCATGGTATGCTGATATATGCTTTGTATTGTTAAACCTGTTTGCTCCCCTAGGATTGTCCAGAACCAAGAAAAGATTTTTAAAGATGAAGGCTTCAAAGTTTTGTGTCATAGATGGTGCATTATTTTGGAAAAATCATGAAGGTATATTGCTTAATTGTTTAACCATGAATGAAACTAACAATGTCATGAAAGAATTCCATGCAGGGGACTGTGGAGGACATCTATATTGGAAGTCCACTGCTGATAAAATTTTAAGGGCTGGTTTCTATTGGCCCTCTTTATTTGCAGATGTAAAGAAGTTTGCTATCTCATGTCATAAATGCCAAATCTTTGAGGGCAAAAGAAAGTTGTTACCCTTGCCTCTTAAGCCCATCTCAACCGAGAAGCCCTTTCAACAATGGGGTCTCGACTTCATTGGAGAAATCCACCCCTTTTCCTCAAGCCAGCATAAGTGGATTTTAACAGCCATTGACTATTTCACCAAATGGATTGAGGCCATCCCATGTAGGCAAGCCAATGACTCCATCATTATCCAATTCCTTGAGTGCAATATCCTTTCTAGATTTGGCTACCTTGAGAAGATCATCACTGACAACGCCGCTGCCTTCAAATCCAAAAAGATGATCAATTTCTGCCATAAATTCCACATTACCTTGGGCCACTCCACAACATATTACCCTCAAGGTAATGGCTTGGCCGAGTCATCCAACAAAAGCCTCATCAACATCATAAAGAAAGTGCTAGAAGAAAACAAAAAGAACTGGCATAAAAAGCTCACAAATGCCCTATGGGCAGACAGACTTTCAACAAAGAAATCCATTGGGATGAGCCCTTATGAGCTAGTATATGGCATGGAGGCCAGATTTCCTTCATCCTTGGGCATCCCTACTATCAAACTGTTACAAGAGGTTCAGGCTGAACCAAATGACATTCAACAAAGAATCAATCATACCATTCATCTTCAGCAAACCAGACAGCAAGTTTATGAAAGGGCTTAAATTTTGCAAGAGAAGCTCAAAAAGATGTTTGATAAGAGAGCTAAGGTTGAGGATTTCTGTGTTAGCAACAAATTTCTAAGGTGGGACTCATGAAGAGAAGACAAGGGCAAACATGCAAAATTTGATTTTTTATGGAAAGGGCCATTTGTTATTTCTGTTGTTAAGGGAAATAACACATTTCCTCAAATCTGTAGAGGGCAGCTCTGCTGAAGAAGGCCCTGTTAATGGCCGACTGTTAAAACATTACCATGATCCCTTTTAGGGGATACAATGCAGCTCTGTATATATCTCTTTGTACATTGATATTTGTATATATCAGCACTTTATTTTTATTTTTTGTATAAGCAGTCTGATTGTTAGAGGAGCAGCATCAAAGTTTGTGAAGACACAGCCAATGCAAGTATGCTATTTTCAAAAGCTTTGTCTCTGCATTAATCTCAGCAAAACAACAAGAATAGCGTTGTCATATCACAGCAATTCATGGTAAAAAGAAACTGTTTGCAACTTGCAGTCTTCAGTGAAACAGTATCAATAAGAGAGGAGCATTTTTTAGTTTCACATCAACAACTGTTTCTAGATCAAAGGCTAAGGGAAATACATCAGTTTTGATCCATATTTTGGATCTATTTCAAAGGCAATGCTCAAGTAACATTGTATATAATATCAAGCACGCAGAAGAAAGTAGGCAGTGCTATGTATTTCACAATATTTCAGTGGAGGAGAAGGCTGCTCATATGTCAAAGTTTCACACTTTTAGTAGCCAGCACAAAGAAAATTTTCAGTCCATAGCAACAAAAGAAGATCAAGGCAGTCTGACCTGTTATTCTTGGCTTTTCACAAGGAAAAGCCATCCCCAAGTGGAGCCACTGTTAGCCTCCTGTTGCAACAGGTGTTCATCTTTCATGATTGACATTTTTACATGCCAAATATGTCATACTTTGCATGCTGCAATGCTCCATATTTCCAGAAAGAGGCCAAAGAAGGGGCCATGAAAGTGTGCCAGTCTAAATTCCACCACTGTATTCCAATTTTGATGAGTTAACCATTTTTTAATAATTTTCTGTTAAGGGAAGTCCAAACAGCTTAATCTTGGCTTCCCTAGGTTTCAATTTCTTATTCTAGAATATAGAGAATCATTATCTGTCCAAACAGTTTAATCTTGGCAGATTTGTAGATAGGTAGAGAAACAAAGGAGCCCAACTGCTTAATCTGGGCCCTTGGAAGAAATAAGTGTAGATTTAGATAGAAAGATAGCAAAAAAGAAAAAAAGATAATCAGGGTCTGCAAGTCTAAGTGCACCCAAACCAAAAAGAAGAGGTAGTTTTGAGGTTGCAGAATGTTGATTTGTGATCAATTTTGTGTTTCAAAGTGATATTGTACTTCAGATCACAAGTACAAGGCAGTTTTCATTTGGAGGAGCTCAAGCGAGGCATGTCTAACTCCCCCTTCTTCTTACTCCCAAAATCACTCACTAACTTCCTTGAAGAGGTCAAGATCTGCTTGATACCTCTTAGTTTCATCATTTTCCATATCATTTGCCTTGGTAAAGATCTGCTTTACTCAAGGAATGTTCATACTTCCTCTATGAATCATTTTAATAGCCTAAGATTCACATACTTAGCGCTTTCTTATCATTTGTCATATTAACTATTAATTTTACTATGTAGCTCCCTATCTATCTCCCCTTCCCCTACTAAAACTATGTTAATAACTCCCCTATGTACATATTCCCATCCCTTGGCATTATAGCCATATTTATCAAGTCCGGGAAATAGTAGTCCATCTGGGGCTCCTACTAACCCTTCCGTGTCCTAACCTGGAGTTAGTCTGACATCTGGTCACACTAATAACCATTTCCCCTAAGTCCTAACCCTACAATACTCATTTCCCACCCTTATCCTAAGGTCATGCTTGTAAATATTTAACCCCGCTTGTACACAACCCAAAAACCCACTTTCCTAAAGTTTCCCCCCCCGCCGTATGAATAAAACAAATAAAATAGCACGCGGGCCCCGTCCCTAACCCTCCGCTGCCTTGTCTGTCCCGTCGGCCGTCAGATCTGGCGCGCCACAGATCAACGGTGGGCGGGTCTTTCCATACGCCGATATGCTGAGGGTTAGCGCCCGGGAGATGGGCGGTTTTCCCGTCGTACTCCCGCCACGCGTCGCCCTCCCGACTGTGGCGGAGCTCCCTCCTCCAAAACTGCTTCTGCACAAAAGTGGCGCGACATGAAACCGGATACCTCCCTCCCCTGTGTGACGCCACCGCCACGTCTCCCCCATGATGTCATCATCCTGCGTCGGCCTCCTGCCACCGTGTCCTTGCCACATCATTGCCACATTGCTGCCACCATACTACCACGTCATCATCTCTACCATACTGCCACATCACTCGGCCGTACTGCTGACGTCACCCTACCACGTCACCACTGTACTAGGACCCACCGTTGACGTCATCGTCAAAAGGGCGCGAAGGGTGCAAATCACAGCAAAGAGAGACCGGAATGAAAATCCGAGGCATTTTTTGATGTGTGATTAGCGCTTAGTGCTAATCATGCATCGCTAAGGAAAAAAGGCCGAAATGGAAAGCCCTTTCATGGCTCGGCCACCAGCAGGCCCGAAAGTTGCAAAATGACAAGAATTTCTTCGCGTAGGATTCAGAAAAGGGGAAAAGACAGTTTTTAAAGCAACAGAGAGCCGAACAGCAACCATAAAAGGTCGATGGGATAGTTTAAAGCATTCAGAAGACATTAAAGAGCCCAGGTTCAGTGAAAGAGTATCAGAGGAAAGATGAAGCGGCAAAGAGTATCAGTTCGGCAACATCAAAGCAGGTGAACATTAAAGACCTCCATCAAAGTCAGCGAAGCAGTAAAGGCCATTTAAAAGCTTATCTGGTCGGGATTAGTGCACATTAATGCCACCAAACAGCAGCATAACCGACTTAGAGGTGGAGATAAAAGACAAAGCACAGTTATTACAGAAACACTGCACTGAGCCACCAGGACAGATATTAACTCATTTTGATACAGCTGCCCCCAGCGCAGCTCAAAAGATATTTTTTGCATTTACTTCTGGAAAAGATTAGATTAAAGAAATGATTTTCCATCAGACCTGTTTAGGTCGGCTGTAATAGATAATTTCGGATAATTTTCCCTATTTATACCACCCTCTGTATTGTTTAAAGGGTTGGTTTGGTTGTATAGCTCCAAGAGAGACTCGCTCTGTATACCTGATGTTTTACTTAATCAAAGACTGTTGAAAATCTTGGAGGAATGATTGTTTGCTGTGTGTTTAATGGTTGAAGGATGAATACAGAATTCTTGTGCTGCAACATGGCTCAATAAGTGTTTCCTTACCTTTGTTTTCCATTGATATACCATCTGAAATAGCAGAAAAAATGAATAGTTTAGACTTGGTTTAATTGCCCTCTATGCTCAATTTCTGTTGTTTCTTTATGTTTTCATCTGGATTATTAATGAATATGAATTCCCTATGGCTCATATTTCCCCTAATTCACTCATGTTTGACAATTATCTATGGATTCTTCACTCCTCCTAGATAGAGCTCATTCACCTTCCCTCTGTTAAGCTAAACGAGGGATTCTTAACTGCCTCTCATTTCTTAGCCCTCATTCCATCCTTTTAAGCTTGAATCATTGTTTCATGTGTAGCTAGCTTGCTCCATATTCCTTTCTTGTGACCAAGAAAATGCACCAGCAGTCCTACTCCTTGACTCCACGCCCAATGGTTCTAAAACTTTCATGCTATCCCTGCCTCTCTACTTGAAAGCATCAATCATCCCACCAAAACTCAAAAAAAACCCCTTGAGCCCAATAACTAGCCTAAAATCATCATCAACAAAGCTAAACCCTAAAGAGAGAGCCCTCTCTGACTGTTGGTAGGCTAGGACCTGTAGTCCAAAGATTGGATTGTGGTTACCTCGGTCGTATCCCTTTAAGGAGCTTTAGGGACAACCTGAGTGATAACAATATGGAATGAGGCTCCACTATCCAGATACCACACACTAACCATCACCAATGTCACCATGCATGCAATGAGGGTGAAATCAAACTCGAATTGTGAATCTAGAGCTTCACCTACCACTCTTCATGAGGGATTCTTGTCGGCCTTCTTGTGCAGAGACTTCATGGGATAGTGTCCTATCTCATTACAGTGAAAAAATTTAATATTCGACAAGTCCTTGTTCTTGCTGTCCTGACTGGAATCCCCTTTGGGTTGGGATTTCTTCCCTTTCCCTTTTTCTTCCTTTCCGGCCAAGGCACAATTATCCTCATCATCATGCTTAGATGAGGTTCCAACTATGGTGTTTCACCTTTTCTCTTCTTGCACCAATTCAAACCACAAACACTCCCACCTTAATGATCCCTTGCACTTACCAAATCTTGGTAACTATGCCAACTCTTCGGAAGGCTTAGAAGTGTTAGGCTGACCAGATCATGTTCAAAAACTATAATACAAGTCCTCCTAAGCTCATCCTGACATTGGGTGTGTTGGCACTGGATAAGTTTTTGGAAAAAATAGCAATTTGGCCAACATTTTGGGATTATGTCCATTTTTCGTCATGGCCGAAGTTTTCATATTTTCAAGTCTTTCGGGAGGGCATTTGAAACTTGGACAAATATTTTTTTGTTTTTATTTTTTGGCTTTATAGCCAATGTTTCACTTTTGGTTCTAATGAGAATTTTAAGTTTTTATAAAAATTATTGGCCTTGAGGGCAATCTCCACATCACAACCTCAAGTCCATAGAACATAGAGCCAACATAGAGTCACAAGTCAAAGCCCAATGCACAATCACCAAGCCAAGCCAAAGAGGAGAGTAATTTGCACTACGCATTGATATAGCCCATAGGTAGTGGTGAATATGAACATATGATATTATTATATTCCCAGCAATGTGGGAAATATCCCAACATATGGATAAATAAAAAAACAAAGCGCTAAATGGGGAGCTCTAATCTATCTTTTGCGTGGAATGGAGATCACCCAAATGCCTAGGTAAATTACTATGTAAATAGGGGATAGGCAACAATTTCACACCAGTGTAAGAGGTCGATCCAAAAGTGGTATGAGATATGGTCGTTGTATTACTACCAAGTGTTTCAATGTCCACATGCAGATCCAAGTGTCAACCTAGAGGGTTGATTTCGACTATGATTTCTGAGCGAATGGAAGCAAATTTTCCAAATCTGAGACATGGGTTTTGTGTAGGAGGGTGTTAATAAGGGGATTTTTATTTCAAATCTGTGTTTCCGTTCCAAGAGAGCCAGATAATTCTTAGTAATCAATCACACTTTTTCTCACTATGAGACTACAATTTCGGCATGAATCGTTACCAACATCGGCCATCCAGCGCTCACAATTCACCATACTTGAAAAAAACCAGGGATCGCCAGTGTGGAATAATTCCTTGATTGTTGGAATGTGAGGTCCAGTTCTACTGGAGCAATACCACCTGATCGAGAAGTTTGCAGCATTTGACAGAGAATGAATTCCTGAGAGGGTCTTTCATGCTAGAGGGGAATCTGCAAAGGGGTTTTTCAAGGTGACCCACTATGCCTTGAATCTCAGATGTGCAGATTTCTTGAGAGCACCTACTGTTCAAACCCCCATGTTTGTTTCGATTTCTATGTTCATACATTAACGTGGGTGTCCAGAGACTATGAGAGAGCCTAGGGGTTTTGCAGTCAAGTTTAACATGAGAGAAATAAAATTTGACATTGTCGGCAATAATATTACCATTTTATTTACTCGTGATGCCATGCAGTTTACAGATGTTATTCGATCTCTCAAATCCAACTCAAAGACACACATTCAAGAGACATGGTGCTATTTGGATTTCATGTCCCACTTTTCGAAGATCTGTTTCACCTTCCTTTATTGGTTCAATGATTGGGGAATCACTTCGGACTACTGCCACATGGATGGATATGGATTTCACACATTTAAGATAATAAAAAAAAAAGGTAGAGAAACCTATTGCAAGTTTCATTGGAAACCAACATGTGGGTTGAAGTTTTTTCTTGACGAGGAAGTTGTGATCGTGGGATGTATCATTCACAGCCATGGTACTAAAACTTAATTGATGCCATAGCTTTAGAAAATTACCTGAAACAAAAGCTTTATTGCAAGAATATCATGCAGAGGGTGTGCATTGCCTATTGAAGGTGTTGCATTAGGCAGTCTTTTGGCATATTATAATGATAATTATTACTTTAAGAGTGCCAGTAAACAATGAATCATTATTTTTCAAAGAGTCTAATGGAAAGATGATACAATCATGACTTATACCTCTAGAAAATTCTACAAATATCATCACTGACAGAGGGAAGGGTTAGAGTTTATCTAAGGTGCTAAAGCAAATTGATTGTTGTTGGTGGCAGAAACAAGTATTTAATTAATGGCCATCTTGAATAGTCATCGCGTGTCCAAGACCTTTTCCATTGTTTCCAGCTTAATCTAAATAATCCACATTTTCTCATTATGCAAGGGAGCACTAATAATGTTCTCAACATGAAGCCTCCTGAGATCTTGTCCATGCTTGAGGAGGCAGCAGGGACATGGATGTATGAAACAAAAAAGGAAGATGCTCTAAAAATATTTGAAAATAAGCAGAACAAAGTAAATGAAATATATAACCTCTTGGCTCAAGAAATTCTACATGCTTTGGAGAAGTTGAGGAAAGAGCGACCTCAATATATGCAATGGGTCAATGGTAATGCTAAACCTAATTGATTTAAGATGTTTTGTATTGCTTATGAATTTGTGCAAGCAGAGAGAGTCAAAGAAGTTGCTATGAGTGGAGTTGAGAAAATGAAATCAAATATTATAAACTTAAGAGCAATATGGAACAATTATAGATAGAAACAAATGAGAAGGAAAATCAATCTCAGATTTAACTACAGAAAAAGAGAAGCAAATTGGTGCGAAGATGGCATCAAATTATAATGTTTTGTTTATAGGGGTATTTCCATGAGGAGAGAATTGTGAGCCTATAGCAATTTCAATGAGTTGAATAAAATCACAAATGGGGAACATCTATGTCTAATTTGAGCAATTATGTAATTCACCTATAAGGATCTTGAGCAAGCGATGTTGGATTTATGATACAAGTGTTGTCCTTGATGGCAACTCACTTGCAGGTCAATTTAGTTTTGGTAAAAGGCAACTCACTGTACAACATGTATATTCAGAGGTAACAAGGAAGTGGTATAAAAGAACACGAAGACGGAACTAAGGGCTACTGATCAAAATAAAGAAGGTAAAGGAAAAGGCTGATGGAAAGGAATTTAAGAAGTATACGTAGGTCCACTTAGTCAAAACAATGTATACACACTGGTCCATAGAACAAAACGAGCGTATAAGTATACCCGCACTCCCAGAAGAAGAAAAACGCGTACATGTTGGGAAACCAAGGTTTTGGTCCGAGGTATTGACCCTAGGTATTTGGTCCATGGTTTTGACCCTACGTATTTGGTCCAAGGTATTGATCCTAAGTGGTTTTGGTCCAAGGTATTGACAAAGGGACTAAGGCTATATAAGGAGGAGAAGATCATAAGGCCAGGAGTGCAAGTGTATGGGTTTCTAAGGAGTACTTCTATCTGAAGTATATTTCATGTTGCAGGGGCTATGTTCATGATTTGATCTGAAATACTTTGTGCACCTTGAATTCAATGTTGGATCGGCATCATAAGACCTGAAATGACTTATTATTAGATGATATGATATTGGCTGGGCTATATCTGATCATGTACACCTATTTTATTATTTAAATGTCATGATTGGGGTTTGTCTAAAGTTTACAGATCTGTATGCTGGTTCATCTCTTCAAAAGCACGTGTACACGTAGGTTATACTCTTCAAAATAACGCATACAAATTAAAGCCTCTTCTTCAGATATGACTGATCTATTTCATCAATTCTACTATTTTACAGTGGTCTGTCAATGAAGTCTTCTTAAATTTGAATATAAAACTGAGTGCATAAGGAGGTTGGTATTTTATTGATTGATTGTATGAGTGAGAAAAAGTGATCTCTGTTGCTGCCTGTGTAAAGCTTTGTAAGTTGACAATAGATGTTCAGTATATTGTTGGTTGGCATAGACTTGATTCAGAAGTTTTATGTTTTCGGTATTTTTGAAGGTATGTGTAGGTTTAATTATAGGAAGTAGCATATACACGCATGTTAGGTTCAGTAAAGTAGCGTGTACATTCTGATGCATGATTTTTGAGGTTGGAGTTGATTCTTAGGTTCAGCACAATGTTCTGGTGATAGTGATCTGATTGTTTAGATTAACTGATTGTTGGTTGATGCAGTTTGAGTTTCAAAGTTTTTGAAGTGTCCAGTATGAAAATTTGATTAAACGAGGCCTTCATGTGTATTGTTGTGTACCAGGAGCATCCAGTCTGAAAATTTATGAAACATGGTCCCTTGAGGAAGGGAGAAGGTCGTAGCCTTTTGTAGGCTGATGCCTACATACTAGTAATCACATTGGCTAGTACAAGAGCTAGGGGGTTGCAACTCCCTTCCAGTAGAAGCTGGAAAATAAGAGAACGTTGTAGCCTTCTACATGTGGGTGCCTGCGTACTGGCATGAGTCTACACTAGTATAAGATTGTAAATAGATTTTCTTATTATTAAAAGAAGACAGAGATGACATCAGAAGGTGGTTTTCACCCACATTGGGTTTCCACCTTATATCTTGGTGTTCATGTGTGTTGCTTTATTCCTTTTTACTGCATCGTTTAATAAGTTACTAATGCATTGGTTAAAGATCAACACATGATAAATTGTCTAAATTACAAGTTCTTTGGGTATACACTGGTTTCTCTAATCACAATAGGTGTGTACACGCTAGTTCACTTCACAGAAGTAGCATATATAAATAAGTTTTTGTTGGGTCCCTATAATACTAGTAATTACCCCATTACTATTGTAGTTATACCCCTTATTTATATTGTTGTGCCCCTATTACCCCCATATTGTTATTTCTATGCCCCATAGAATCCCTCTATTGTTATTTTTGTGGCTTTATATTATTATTGTTAGGTCGGCTGGATTATATTGTGACTCCTTAGACTCCTATATATAGAAAGGAGGTTTTGTCATTTATATCATCCAAGAATTGTTCATTTATGTAATGTAAAGGAGGTTGCCCCCTCGAAGAGGATGAATTCTAAGGCGTTGATCTCTATTTTCTATCTTTTCTTGAGCTGGTTTCATAACATTTGGTATCAGAGCTTTGGATTCTAGGGTTTCACCGCTCCAAACAGGTCATCGTTGAATTTTCGCTATAACTTTTTTTCTGTGACGTTTCAGAAGTCGCAAAAAAAACCCATTTGAGAAGAAATCGCGCCGAACCTTGGGTCCGAATTTCAGAGCTTTTCACGCGATTTTCGGAGATATGATCTGAGGAAGTTGGTCTTTTTGCAGACTCCTGAATTACACTCAAAACAGGTGACCTGGGGAAAATCGTCATAACTTTCTTTCTGAGCATCGGATTGAAATTTCGTAAGAAGGTACAGAAAGAGGACGGACTTTAGTTTTCTTTTATATATTTTTCAGAGTCAAAGGTTGAAACAGTGACACGTGGCACTTCATACAACTTCGCTCTACTGAACTAGTCTATAATCAGGTCACTGCGGGAGATTGTGCATAACTCTTTCTTGGAGAATCCAATTTGGATCAGACTAGTGGCATTGGAAAGAGGACATAGAAGGCTACTACAGGTCACAATGTTCAGAACTGGATGATTCGAAATTACAGAGATACATCAGATTCAATATCAGGCTTCTACAAAGTAAAAAAAAGGTGTGTAGTTTTTTTTTAATTTTTGCATAAGCTTGGTTTGAAGGAATTCAAAGGGCATAGTAAAGCATTATTATCGGTAACTGATGCCCCGAGGAAAGAAAATGCAAACACCTAGTAAGGAACCTGAAAGCTCTAGCATGACTCATGAAGAAGAGGAAGAAATGCTACATGATATATCAAAATTACAAGAACAAGTGCAACAAATGTCACGCTCACAAAAGCTAACAGATGCTAAGATAAATGGCGTGGAATCTAAGATAAAGGGCATGGAAGCTCAGGTGAATGGCATGGACACTAAAATTGATGGCATGGATGATAAGATGGAAGAATTGAAGATAAATATGAATAAGTTGCTACAAGAAATGGTCACTAAGGGTGAAAGAGTACTAAAGGAAACTCATGATGAGAACAAAAGAAATGTTAATCATGATTCCATAGACTCTAATGTTGGATCGAAGACTCACCATGTTCCAAAAATCGATATGAGGAAGTTTGATGGCAAGGATCCCGCCACATGGATATTACAGATGGAGCAATTCTTCGATCTCAATAATGTGCAAAACACACAAAAGGTACGTATGGCAACTTTATATTTGGAACCAAATCAGTTTGTATGGTATCAATGGCTTTGTTCTCGTAAACAATTTATCACTTGGGCAATTTTTACGGAAGAATTGATAGCACATTATGAGGATACAAAAAGCAACACTTTTTTTAGCCAATTGATAAGTCTCAAACAAAAGGGTTCAATAATGGAGCACATTGAGGAGTTCCAAAAATTGAACATAAGGGTAAAAGATATTCCAGAGGAGCATAGGATTGATGTGTTCATAGGGTCTTTAAAGGATAATATCCAACATGATGTGCGCCTTTGGGAACCTGATTCATTAGAGAAGGCATTCAGGTTAGCAAGAAAAATGGAAAGCAAAATTATGGCAACTAGGAAGCATACCATTCACAACTATAAAGACGGAAGTGTTGTTGCCCATAGTCTTCCACAACCTACAAGGTTGACACCACAACAATTGGAAGAAAAAAGAGCAAAAGGGCTTTGTTACAATTGTGATAGCAAATACACAAAGGTCATAAGTGTGCTGAGAAGAAATTATTCTACATAGATTGTGAAGAGGAAGAAGAAAAGGAGCAAGAAAGGTCAAAAGAAGAGGATATATTCCAGGAACAAAGCCTAGATGAAGAACAAATAAATCCGACCATATCTTGTAATGCATTGGCGGGAATTACCACTCCTCAAACCATCAAGATAGAAGGACAAATCAAGAAGAAAAAGGTAATAGTGTTGATTGATTCAGGAAGCACCCACAATTTTATTCATTGTAGGGTAGCAAAAGAATTGAATTGCTTCCTATATCCAGCACCAGAGTGTCAAGTGATGATTGCAAATGGAGGAACAATAAATTGTTCTGGAAAGTGCCATAATATCAAGCTATCCATGGGAGAATATGTATTGACTAGCCCAATGCTTTCCATTCCAATGGGAGGTGCTGATGTTGTACTAGGAGTCCAATGGCTACAATCCTTGGGTACAATAGCTTTTAATTTTCAAGAACTTTTCATGAAATTTTCTGTGGAAGGAAAGGAAGTTGAATTAAGGGGTATTGCAGGGAAACCAGGAAAGATAATCAGCTCTAATGGCATGACAAAGCTTCTAAAAAAGGAGCAAAGAGGTGTAATTGCACAATTATGTTCGCTAGATGTTTCCACATTGGAATCATCTATTTCTCCAGATCTCCAAAAAGTCCTGGACAATCATTCCAAGGTATTTGAGACTCCCAAAGGTCTCCCACCTATGCGTGATCATGATCATGCTATTCATCTGATTCCAGGAAGTGTTCCTCCAAACATCAGGCCGTACAGATATCCATATGTCCAAAAAAGTGAAATTGAACGTATGGTTGCAGAAATGCTAGAGGCTGGTATAATTCAACCGAGTCAAAGTTCTTTCTCAGCTCCAGTAGTATTGGTGCACAAGAAGGATGGATCATGGCGCATGTGTCCAGATTATAGGGAGCTCAACAAGCTCACTATTAAAGATAAGTTCCCCATTCCTGTCATTGATGAATTACTGGATGAATTGCATGGATCAATTTACTTCACCAAGTTGGATCTTCGTTCGGGATATCATCAAATCAGAATGAAGATTGAAGACATTCCGAAAACGGCATTTAGAACTCATGAGGGTCATTATGAATTTTTGGTCATGCCTTTTGGCCTTACCAATGCACCTTCAACATTTCAAGGTTTGATGAATTCAATTTTCAAACCATTCCTTAGAAAATTTGTGTTAGTATTTTTTGATGATATACTAATCTACAGCAAGTCTTGGAAGGATCATGTTGAACATGTTGACAAGGTGCTACAACTATTGGAGGAGAAACAATTATATGCAAAAAGATCCAAATGTTTCTTTGGAGTCCAGGAGGTGGAATATTTGGGTCATATTGTATCTCATGAAGGAGTTAAGGTAGACCCTAGAAAAATTAAAGCCATTAAGGAATGGAAAATCCCCACATCCATAAAGCATCTGCGAGGATTTCTTGGGTTGACAGGGTATTATCGCAAGTTTGTTAAGAATTATGGGAGAATAGCAGCACCTCTAACAACATTATTGAAGAAAGATTCATTTTCATGGACTCCGAAAGCAACAAAGGCCTTTAAACATCTTAAAGAGGCAATGTGCCAAGCACCGGTCTTAGCTACACCGGACTTCACAAAAACCTTTATTGTGGAATGTGATGCTTCAGGAAATGGAATTGGTGCTGTTCTAATGCAAGATGAAAGACCCATTGCTTTTGAAAGTCGTCCAATCAAGGGAAAGTTTTTAAGCAAAGCTATTTATGAGAAGGAAATGTTGGCAATACTCCATGCACTTAAGAAATGGCGACCCTACCTAATGGGAAGACACTTCAAGGTAAAAACGGATCATGATAGCCTTAAATACTTTTTAGAACAAAGATTATCCTCTGAAGAGCAACAAAAGTGGGTCACAAAGATGTTGGGTTATGACTTTGAAATCATCTACAAAAAAGGGAAGCAAAATGTGGTGGCAGATGCACTCTCAAGAAAGGATGAGGATATGGAAGCATTGTTGTGTGCCATTTCTATTATCCAACCAGATTGGATAAACGAAGCAAAGGAGGAATGGAAGAATGACGAAGAAGTGTGGGCACTTATTCGAAAGCTACAACAAGATTCCAGTACTTCTGATACATTTAGCTGGAAAAATGATTCGTTATGGTACAAAGATCGCTTATACCTCTGTAAGAATTCCCAGCTAAAACAAAAGATTCTTATGGAATTGCACACTTCTCCCTTAGGAGGGCACTCAGGATTTTTAAAAACTTACCACAGGGTTAAGAAGGAATTTTTTTGGGATGGCCTTAAATCAGATATTCAAAAGTTTGTGGCGGAATGTTTGGTTTGCCAACAAAATAAAGTTGAAACAATTAAGACACCGGGTCTATTACAACCTTTATCCATTCCAAGCCAACGTTGGGAGGAGGTTTCAATGGATTTTATCACAGGTTTACCCAAGTCTGAGGGAAAGAGTGTCATCATGGTGGTAGTTGACAGACTTACCAAGTATGCACACTTTTGTGCATTATCACATCCATTTAAAGCCAGTACAGTTTCTACTGCATTTATGGAAACAGTTCAAAAGCTACATGGAAACCCAAAGATTATTGTAAGTGACAGAGATCCCATTTTCACTGGAAATTTTTGGACAGAATTATTTTCTTGTCTTGGTACTCAGTTAGCTCATAGCTCATCTTATCATCCTCAATCTGATGGGCAAACTGAGATAGTAAACAAATGTTTGGAAGGATATCTTCGTTGCTTTGTATCTGATAAACAGACACAATGGGTCAAATGGTTGCCTCTGGCTGAATGGTGGTATAACACTTCCTTCCATACAGCAACAAAAATGACCCCATTTATGGCACTTTATGGGTATCAACCACCATCAATCACATCATATTTAAGAGAAAATTCTAAGGTTCAGGCAGTGGAACATCACATCGAACATCAACAACAAGTCCTCCAACTCTTAAAGGATAACCTCGTGTTGGCACAAAATAGAATGAAACAACAGGCAGATCAACATCGCAGTGAAAGAAGTTTTGATGTAGGTGATTGGGTATTCCTACGGCTACAACCATATAAGCAAATGTCCCTAAAGCAAGCTAAGAAGGATAATAAATTATCACCAAAGTATTATGGTCCGTACAAGGTGTTGGAAAAGATTGGTACTATGGCATACAAATTGGAGCTTCCTGCAGCTTCTCGATTGCACCCAGTTTTCCATGTTTCATGTTTAAAGAAGGTTATAGGCGACAAGCTCCCAGTTCAAACAATATTGCCAGAACTTGACGAGGAAGGAAAAATTATATTGGAACCGGAAGCAGTCACAGAAACAAGAACTCGACAGCTACGAAATCGATCAATTTCAGAGTATCTTATCAAGTGGAAGAACTTATCCGCTGAAGATTCCACATGGGAGGATGAAAATTTTATGCAGAAGTATCCAGAACTGCTCAAGCGTTGAGGACAACACTTTTTTGAAGGAGAGGGGCATGTTGGGTCCCTATAATACTAGTAATTACCCCATTACTATTGTAGTTATACCCCTTATTTATATTGTTGTGCCCCTATTACCCCCATATTGTTATTTCTGTGCCCCATAGAATCCCTCTATTGTTATTTTTGTGGCTTTATATTATTATTGTTAGGTCGGTTGGATTATATTGTGACTCCTTAGACTCCTATATATAGAAAGGAGGTTTTGTCATTTGTATCATCCAAGAATTGTTCATTTATGTAATGTAAAGGAGGTTGCCCCCTTGAAGAGGCTGAATTCTAAGGCGTTGATCTCTCTTTTCTATCTTTTCTTGAGCTGGTTTCATAACAGTTTTGGAAATAAAATTATTGATCTAATAACACTGATTCACCCCCCCCCTGTATCATTCCCAATAATTGGTATCAGAGCAGGTCCTTTAGAAGAAGCTTGATCACTTGAAGGTAGATCTTTCTAGATGAATAATCACGAAGGCATGGGATCCATCAGACCACCAATCGTCAATGGGAGCAACTTAGTATATTGGAAAATAAGAACCTAAACCTATCTACAATCGCTTGGAGCTGATGTTTGGGACATTGTGGGAGGATATAAATTTTCAACAGAAATTCCTACAGACTCTGCATGTAAGAAGTTATATGAAACCAATGCCAAAACAACCAATACATGATTAGGAAGTCTGTAAGAATCAGAATTTGTCAAGGTCATGCAGCACAAGACAACCAAAGAAATATGGGACAAAATCATTCAGAGCTACGAAGGAGACTCTCAGGTAAAAAGTGGTAAGTTTCAAACTCTCAGAATTCAGTATGAAACTCTTAAGATGCACAGTGATGAGAGTATAGCTAGTTACTTTTTACGTATAGATGAGATTGTTAATTGTATGAAGAATCTGGGTGAAGAGATAAAGGAAGATAATTCAGTTGAGAAAATTTTGAGATCTTTGTCTGCCAAATTTGAGTCAAAAGTGTCTGCCATAGAAGAAAAATAGGATCTTCAGACTATCACTGTGACTCAACTTCACAGAATCCTAACTGCTTTTGAAATGAGAAAAGGAGGTCCATTAGATATGAGAGAATCCGCATTTAAAGAATCAACAAAATGAAAGGAAAAGGAAGAGAACAATGAATCAAGACACATTTCAAAAGAATAAGATGAGGTAAATTTTGTCAAGAATCTTCAACGGGGTTTTGGAAGGTTCAGAGTTAAGCTACCTTTTAAATGCTTTGCTTGTGGTAGAGTCGGTCACTATGCTACAAAATGTCCTCATAAAGATAAATATGAAAATGGGAAGGAATATGAAAAAGGCAATAGAAAATAGGTAGTGAATAGGAGGAGTTACTATACGCATGAAGATAGTGATGGTTTATCTAATAGTGATGAAGATGAAACTGAACAAGATTATAGACTACTCATGACTTATGACAATGATGATTTTTTTGATGCATTAGAAGAGGAAGACTATCTTGAAGAAATCATTAAACTCAAAGTCTATTTAGAAGAAAATAACATGATTATAGATACTTTAACACACCAACTTGCTGAAAGAGAAAAGGACAATGAAAATCTAGAATGTGAAATTGTGGTTCTAAGAAAATATCTTGAGAAGACAAAGTCTCTCAATCTTAGATTTTCTAAAGGATCAAAAACTTTAAATGAAATTATCAATGTTCAACGTTATCCTCTGATAAAGATAGGTCTTGGATATACTAAAGAATCACCTCAATCACAGAAGTCGTCAACCTCCACCAGAAGCTATCTTGTTGCAGAAAAGACCAGTGAATAGTATGTCAATCGTCAGTAAAGGCCTAAAACTACTCATCAAGTAAATCATACTCAATTCACTCCAAGAATAAATATCAGTAGAAGATGCAACCAACAGGTAAACAATGTTAAAAGATTCTATTATCACAGAAACTTATTTAATGGGCAATGTTTTTCATGTCATAACTTTGGGAACAAGGCTGCTCAATGTGTTGCTTACAAAACCATCATGACTAGAGAAGCATGAAATCAAAGGAGTGTAACAGGAATCAAGAAAAGTTCCTATAATAAATTTTCTCCTCTTGAAAATGAAATAGAATGCTCGATTTGTTACAACTTTGGTCATGAAGAATCTAAATGTAGGAGAAAATTTCAGCCAACACTTCAAAAGGAGCAAATGCCATTTAATCCCAAGATATGGAGAAGGAAGGAATCTCAATCAGAAAGATGTGGCATAAAGCTTTATGCAGAAGGACAAGAAAATCAATGGTACATCGACAGTAGGTGCTCCAAACACATGATAGGTGATAAAGAGAAACTTCATTCATATAATGCTTTAGAAAAGGAAAAGAATGTCTCATTTGGAAATGACACTCCAGCTGTCATTAAAGGTAAAGGTTCTGTTTTCTTGAAAGAAAATGTTAAATTTGTAAATGTCATGTATGTAGATGGTTTAAAGCATAACCCATTGAGTGTCAGTCAAATGTGTGATCAAGGAAATGAAGTAGTGTTTCGATCAAACTGATGTGTTGTTTGTGAGCTTGATACAAGAAATATCGTGATCAAAGGTACAAGAACTCCAAATGACTTATACATACTCAAAGGATGACAAAAACAATGCTATCTAAGAAAAATAGATGAAAATTAGTTGTGGAACAGAAGATTGGGACATCTAAGCTTTTCTCAAATAAGAAAAGCATGCAAGCTCAAGGTAGTTCGTGATCTTCTAGATATCAGCATCCCAAAAAATACCATATGCACACCATGTCAAATCGGTAAGCAAACTAGAGTTCACTTCATTAAAAATGAAGGGTCGACAGGTAAGCCTCTTGAACTCATCCATACTGTTCTATGTGGACCAACAAGGAAAAAGTCACCTCATGGAGAAGAATACTTTATTTTGTTTATTGACGATTTTTCCAGAATGTGTTGGATAGGTCTTCTAAAGCATAAAGATGAAGCATTTGAAAAGTTTAAAGCCTTCAAATCTTTGGTTGAAAATGAATCAGATCAAAAAATCAAATGTATCAGATTTGATTGAGGGGGATAATTCATATCAGATGAATTCTTTGACTTTTGTGAACAACATGAAATAAAAAGGCAATTCTCCACCGCAAGAACTCCTCACCAAAATGGTGTGGTAGAAAGGATGAACAGAACAGTTCAACAAATGGCTCAAGCTATGCTAGATGAATTTGGAACTCCTGCAACCTTTTGGGGTGAAGCTGCATTTGCTACTGTCACTATTCTCAACAAGGTGAATGTTCAGGTAAATAACAATCAAACTCCACATGAACTTTGGTATGGTAAGCCTCCCACTGTAAAACACTTTAAAGTTTTTGGAAGAAAATGTTTTATCAAAAGAACTGACGAAAAACTTGGTAAGTTTGAACCCAGAGAAGACGAAGGTATTCTTCTTGGTTATTCTTCCAGAAGTAAAGGATACAAATGTTATAATAAAAGACTTCGGAAAATTGTTAAAAGCAATGATGTTGTAGTTGATGAAGCATGTAGAAATCTGGAACAGATGAAATCAACATAGGAATATGACAATGATGAAGATGGGGATTGTTTCCCACTTCAAATCAAAATGATATTGAAGAATAAACTAATGAAGCATCAGAAGAGAATACACCAGAAATGGAAAATACTCCATCCAGGTATGTTCAAAAGAATCATCCAAAATCTCAAATTCTAGGAGAAAATGGGGCTGGTGTACAGACAAGAAGAACTCTTACAAGGACCTCAAGCTATCTGGCATTACTAACCTCCATCAAACTTCAAAATGTAAATGAATCCTGCAAAGATGAATGTTGGGTCAAGGCCATGGATGAAGAACTTGAGAAAAAAGAAAAGAATGATACCTGGGAATTAGTTCCTAGACCCCATGATAAAAATATTATAGGAACAAAATGGATATTTAAGAACAAGCTGAATGAAAATGGAGAAGTTATTATAAACAAGGCCAGACTTGTTTGTAAATGGTATGCTCAACAAGAAGATATAGATTTTGAAGAAACTTTTGCACCTGTTACCAGACTTGAAGCCATAAGGATGTTTCTTGCTCTTTCTATTTTCTGGAAATTCAAAGTACATCAAACGGATGTAAAATTAGCGTTCCTTAATGGAGATTTAGAAGAAGAAGTTTATATTGAACAACCAGAAGGATTAATTCTTGGAAATGATGCAAATCTCGTATGCAAGCTCAAAAAGGCTCTCTATGGTCTGAAATAGGCTCCAAGGGCTTGGTATTTCTGCCTTGACAAATATCTACAACAACAAGGCTTTACAAAAGGATTTGTAGATAGCAATTTATACACAAAGATTGAAAATGATAAATTGCTAATTATTGTTGTTTATGTTGATGATATCATTTTTGGTAGAAATGAAGAATCCATGAGTCAGAATTTTGCTTCAATAATGCAGCAAGAATTTGAAATGTCCTTACTTGGTGAACTTACTTATTTTCTTCGTCTACAAGTTCAGCAAACAAAATATGGTACTTTTCTTTCACAAACCAAATATCTCAAGCAGATCTTGAAAAAGTACGGAATGGAAGATTCTAAACCAGTATGTACTCCAATGGTAACAAGATGCAATCTCAACTCTAATGATGAATCACCAGCAGTAAACCAACCAAATTATAGATCTATGATTGGAATTCTGCTTTATCTAATAGGTACCAGACCTCACATCATGCATACAATAGGAATTGTTGGAAGGTTCCAAGCAAATCCAAAGGAATCACATCTCTAGGCAGTCAAAAGAATTTTCAAATATCTTCAAGGAACTTAGGACTTTGGACTACGGTATCCTAAAGATACAAAACTTACTCTTCATGCATATACAAATGCAGATTGGGCAAGAAGTGTTGATGATCGAAAGAGCACTAGTGGTGGTGCATTCTATAGGGGTTCTCAGTTAGTGTCTTGGTTCAACAAGAAACAAAGTTCGATTGCCTTATCTACAGCTGAAGCAGAATATGTGGCTGCTACATCTTGTTGCACAAAAATATTTTGGATGATGCAAAATTTGCAAGACATTTAAATCACATGTACTCCACCCATCTCCATTCTATGTGATAATACAAGTGCCATCAGTATTTCAAAAAATCTTGTCATGCACTCCAAGACCAAGCACATACCCATCAAGTACCATTTTATACGAGAGCAAGTGCTTGAATAGAAGGTCAAATTAAAGTATGTTCCCTCCAAAGAACAAGTTGTTGATATATTCACTAAACCACTTCCTGGAGAAACATTTGAATATCTCAAACAAAATCTCGAAGTAGTTACTACATCATCCTGCTGTTAAATCCAATTTTTCACAGGAAGGTCATGAAGTATGGTCACATATACATGTGGGTTTCTGTGGCTAAAGAAGCGTATGTGTTTTTCTAACAGAAAAATAGTGGGTCAGACTCTGCTATGAGTACTCTGTCTAATGTTGATGATTACAGTATGACGATATTCTTTGTTCATTGATTTTTATCTGACTAATAAAGATGCCTTGATGAATGTCTTGTTAACAATGCACAAGTACCATAGGTTCAGGGGGAGCATTAGCCTTCATGCACATTCTGCATTGTTGGGATTATGGTTGCTGAGTCCATCTATGGCTTCGGATATTTATACCATTTGTTGCTTAAGTCATGTAAATGTCTAGGGTGTGATATGACTTCTCATACATTTGAATGAGTCCTATTGGAAAAATGATGTAATTTGTATCCCCACTTTGCATGGGATTGATGATGTAATATTTACTGTATTTCTGTCATGTATAAACAATTGTTATATCCCCACTTGGTTGGGTTGATGATTCAAATGTGTTGTATCCCCACTTGGTTGGGTGATTGATGTATGTATGAGTCACTGGTCATAAGGAGGTCATAATAACTTAGTTGAGTTATAGATTCATGTTATTTTTTTGAATCATCTCTCTGCAAACTCGGCATGTACTCAGGGGGAGCATGGACAACATAATGTATATCCAAGGAGGAAAGTTGCTTGGTCCGTCCTTTTCCCTTGATGTCAAAGCGGGAGAGTATTTTGGTGTTAGTGTTTTGGCGTTGCATTTGTCTCTAACAGTTTCTACAACTTGCAGTAATCAACACCATCATGGTTGCCATCAAGTCCAAATGGGGAGATTGTTAGATTTATGATATAAGTGTTGTCGTTGATGGAAACTCACTCACAGGTCAATTCAGTTTTGGTAAAAGGAAACTCACAGTACAATAGGTATATCCAGAGGTAACATGGAAGTGGTACAGAAGAACAGGAAGATGGAACTAAGGTCTACTGATCAGAATAAAGAAGGTAAAGGAAAAGGCTGATGAAAAAAAAATTAAGAAGTATACGCAGGTCCACTTAGTCAAAATAGCGTATACACGCTCATCCAGAGACCAAAAAGAGCGTATACGTATACTTGCACTCCAATAGGAAGAAAAGCGCGTACATGTTGGAAAACCAAGGTTTTGGTACAAGGTATTTGGACTGTTGTATTGAACCTACGTATTTGGTCTGAGGTATTTGATCCATGGTTTTGACCCTAGGTATTTGGTCCAAGGTATTAGTCCTCAGTGGTTTTGGTCCAAAGTATTGACAAAGGGCCTAAAGCTATATAAGGAGGATAATATCATAAGGCCAAGAGTGAAAGTGTATGGGTTTCTAAGGAATACTTCTATCTGAAGTATATTTTATGTTGCAGGGGCTGTGTTCGTGATTTTATTTGAAATACTTTGTGCACCTTCAATTCAATGTTGGATCAGGATCATAAGACTTGAAATGACTTATTATTGGATGATCTGATATTGGTTGGGCTATATCTGATCATGTACACCTATTTTATTCTTTAAATGTTGTGATTGGGGTTTGTCTAAAGTCTAAAAGTGCAATGAAGTCATGGGTTAATATTTGTGAATCTATACGTTAGTTCTTCTCTTAAAAAGTGTGTGTACACGTAGGTTATACTCTTCAAAATGGTGTATACAAATTAAAAGCCTCTTCTTCATATTTGATTGATCTATCTGATCAGTTCTGCTATTTTACTGTTGTCTGTCAATGAAGGCTTCCTAAATCTGAATATAAAATTGAGTGCATAAGGAGGTTGGTATTTGACTGATTGATTGTACAGGTGAGAGAAAGTGAACTATGTTGCTGCCTATGTAAAGCTTTATAAGTTGACAGTAGATGTTCAGTATATTGTTGGTTGGTACAGACTTGATTCAGAAGTTTTATGTTTTCGGTAGTTTTGAAGGTATACGCATGTTTAATTATAGGAAGTAGTGTATACACGCATGTTAGGTTCAGTAAAGTAGTGTGTACATTCCGATGCATGATTTTTGAGGTTGCAGCTGATTCGTGGGTTCAGCACAGTGTTATGGTGACAATGATATAATTGTTTAGATTAACTGATTGTCAGTTGATGTAGTTTGAGTTTCAAAGTTTATGATGGGTCCAGTATGAAAATTTGATGAAACGAGGCCTTCATGCATATTCTTGTGTACCAGGAGCATCTAGTATGAAAATTTATGAAACATGGTCCCTAGAGGAAGAGAGAAGGTCGTAGCCTTCTATAGGTTGGTGCCTACGTACTAGTAATCACATTGGCTAGTACAAGAGCTATGGGGTTGCAACTCCCTTCCAGTAGAAGCTAGAAAATGAGAGAAGATTGTACCCTTCTACAGGTGGGTGCCTACATACTGGTGTGAGTTTGCACCAGTACAAGATTGTAAACAGATTTTCTTATTATTAAAAGAAGACAGAGACAATAGCAGGAGGTGGTTTTCACCGACATTGAGTTTCCACCTTAAATTGTGGAGCTCATATGTGTTTCTTATGTGTGACAATTTATTCTATTTTACTGCACTGTTTAATAAGTTATTGATGCACTGGTTAAAGATCAACACATGATAAATTGTCTAAATTACAAGTTCTTTAGGTATACGCGAGTATCTCTAATCACAGTTGCATGTACACGCTAGCTCACTTCACAGAAGTAGTGTATATAAATCAGTTTTGGAAATAAAATTATTGGTCTAATTAATATTGATTCACCGCCCCTCTCAATGTTATTTCCAACAAGCGAAAGATGCAGAAGCTACAACCATGGTGCAAATAAAAGTTGTATATGAAAAAACTAGTGCTACACGAGATTCTACTTCAAAATTTAGCGGTGGGATTACAATTTCAATGTCTGAATTTGATTCCCTAATCACGAGGGTGGAGGATATCAACAGGCTTATAGATCCACTGCAACTTTAAGAGGGAGGCGATGAACTTGTCGACAAATGAAAGAAAATTGGTTATAGCTTCTGTCATGGATGTGTAGCAGGAATCCAAACTAAAAAGAAAGGGGATATTGCATTTCTGAGCAGTGTGTTAAAACTCTTGTCAATTGTATTCTCAAACCAAACATATCACATGATTTAGAATATATGTAATTCAAATTCTGGGAGTCAGTTAATGATATTGGATGGCGTTCATATTTATTGGTTGCTCCACACCATCCAAAAAACTTATAAATTCTCTTTGAGCTAGTCGATAAACACGATATTTTTGGCACCTCATCTGGTGAAGTTATAGATACGTGATGGACAACATGGAAACTTTTGATATGGGATCATGTAGTCACAAATGTGATAGGGTAGGGATAAACGTGAGAGATCCTTTTGAATCAGTTAAGGTTTTTGTCAGCATGTTTGGAGAGAGGGCTATTTGAGATAAAATTACTAAGAAACGGTTTGAAATTACAGAAGAAGAGGTGATGCGAAGACAAATATAAAATGAAACATAGTTGCATATTCTACAAAAGGACTTAGCTAAGTTAAGGTAAAAACTTAAAAACACATAGACAACAAAGGCTCAAGCTCGGGTTGAAATGACAGAAGCTAAGAAATTTTTCGAGGATTTCTCTTAGAAGTTGGAAAAAGCAACAAAATCAAGAGAAAAGGATTATAAAGCTTTTGAAGTTGTTGGGCTTAGTACTAAAGAAGTATATGTTGAAAATATAGGTAATCCTAAGGGTGATAATATAGGCTGGAACTTAGATCATACTATTGCACGAAATGAGCTTATAGCAGCTACAACTGAGCTGGAAGATGCCAAAAAAGAGCTTAGAAAGTTTAAACAAGACTTTCAAACTTGCATGGAAACCAAGTTATTTACCATTAAACAAGTAGAAGAGGAAATTACCAAAGTATAAATAAATACAATCAGGGTAAAGGAGATTCAGAAGGAGATTGTTTCATCTCATGAATATCATGCCCTTATTAAACGGGCTTGTATGAAAGTAGAAAAGGAAAGCATTTCTATTACAACTGAGAGGGGGGCCATAACAAGGGAGGCTTATGCAATAGAAGAACACATTAGAAAACAAAAAATTGGCTATTACGCAAGATCTTGGTGCTATAGAGGATCTAGAAAGAAAGAAAAGTTGTCACAAAAACAACAATGGAGAACTTCCAAAATGAATTCAATTTAGCAAAGAGTGTAGAGTCTAAGGTTTGTAAGAGTGTTTCTCATCCTATTGAGAATCTTAAGAAGGTGAAGGAAGAGATTGAGAAGGAAAAGAAACAATAATCTGATGCATGTTCTTCATTGGAATAAAAATCTCTTTAGCTTGAGCAGGCACAAATGGATTTCCCAAATATCCTACATCAATGGCAAATTTTCAGGTGGTCTTGTTGGTTTAAGGAGGCATGCTCCAAGTTCAGAGTGCACTGTGCACCAAACAAATCCTCAACTACTGGATTTTTTGTCAATGACCTACAAGAAGATCATAGTCTCACCCGAAGCAGTTATGGGAGGTTGTAGAACAAGGTTTTTGTAGCCAGAGGGATATCCGTGGTGTGGTGCCCATGTGTTTACATGTATTTTATATCTATCTACAACTTTGCATACATGAACACGCTAATGATTAACTTCAAAGATTTGTACTTAATGCATAAACATAACATAGAATAATGTAACATGTATTCTTCCACGTAATTCAATAAAAAAAACACGCAACACGATATTTATAACAACATATAATGAACACAAAAAGATGCATAATACTTCCCCAAAACTTCTTACTTATTAATAAGGATATTCAATACATACACTTCACTGACCTATGCACCTAGCTACAGGTGGTTTGCGCACTCATTCGTAGACTCTTCCAAGGCCTCTACGTACTCAGCTGTGGAGCCTTTCCAAAAAGACAGATCCAAGACAAAAAATATTATCAATATAGGAATTCTATCTATTCTTAGATATCGATAAAGTATTACATATTCCTTATATAGGTTTCATTACTACAAGACCATGGTCCACATATCATGGATCTGACAAAACAATGGACTAATACCTGATACCCATTACAAAATAAGGGATTTGACCCACCCCAAATCCCCTAAACATTGCGCGATGAATAGAACTTTGCCAGCTTTGCACGCTCTTCTCCTCAAAATGCGGAGTCTTTGACTAGAATTTGGACCAAGTTAGGCTATGCCCAACAAGCCCCCAACACTTACCTGTCACTCATCCCGAGTCACTCAGCTATGGTTCTCTTGATTTTTTCTACAATTCAATTGTAGACTACATTATACTGCTGGACTATCTCTGCCATTTATTTCTCCTCTCAGTGCACCTCTTCCAACAATGCCTCTATGGTTGGGCCAATAGCCTTCTGTAATATTTCTGTCTCCCTTTTTTTCAACTCTTTTATCCTTTCGTTCACTACATGAGAAATTTTGAGGGTGTTATCCTGCCACAACTAATTCCTCTCTTGAAAAAATTTCTCTTTCCTTCGAAGATCATATATCTACTTTTGGAGGTTCTTTCCTTCAATAATACTAGCGAGCCTTTGTAATATTAGTAGGGTATTCATAACTACCAAGATCTTGTCACATTGCTTCTGCTTCACCTATAATTCCTCCTCGATCTTTTGGATGTTTGGATCCTCCTGCAATGAGGTCCAAATCTAAATTGTGTCATCCAATAATTTTCGTAGTTCTCCACTGTGTCAGAGATTCCTTTCAAAGCTTATTTTAAGTCCTTCTGACTCTGCTCCCACACTTTTGGTGGCATGGCTGGCTGCAACCTTATTTGCATCTCTGATATCTGCACTTCATACTCAAATTTCACCTTTGCCAGTGTATCATTTGATTCCTTGATTTCTAGGGCGAGCTTCACGACCTTCTCTACTGGTGGTTCCTCCTCATTGACCTTCATGTCCGAATCTCTGCTGCAAGTATCTTCGATGGATTTTCCAGCTACTGTCATCACTACCATGTATCATCTCTTTTCTTAGCTAGCTACTCCACCTCCTTCTTCAGTGAAACTTTCTCCTTTTCCACCTGCATCATCAATACTGAGGTTCGTTGTTCCCGCTCCTACAACTCACTTGTTAAACTTTGATGGAACTCATGCAACACCGTAATGGGCAGTGTGGAAATATTCATGTTGTTGGTCTTCCATGATTTGACTCATTTTGTCGTCCGGTGTGTCGAATTTTAGTGCCCCAAATGGCACCTGCAAAATTCTAACACTGGATTGCATTTATATTCTACGCTCTACTTGTAGTGGCTGAGTTATTTGTTCTAGTTGTTTTGATGTTTTGTGGAACTGCCTTCAGCTTCATGATGTCCAGTTGTAACTCAGCTAATATCACTCTGTAATGATTCTCAATTATGTCCCACGTCTCCGTAGTGATATCCTGAACATTCTCGCCAGTCTTGTCGATGTCCCCATCAATGAGGACCAACAGTATTGCCCCCTTGGACTTATCTTCTTTCTTCTTTTTCCTCTTGCCCACTGCCGTTGTTGGTACTCTCCTTTTCACAATAAAATTTGACTCCTCTGATACTCCTGCATCACTGAGGGGTTCCTCATGCTTCTACTATGTTTCCTCTATTTCTATCTCTACATCCTTTCCACTTGTACCTACATCCTGCAGGGTACCCTTCTCTATTCCAACTACTCCATTGGGTGGAGTCATCCATTCTTCCATCCTACATTGTACTACTGGGAGAAAATCATCTTTGGTTACTAAGTATGGAGATGGGTGCCATGTCCTAATCAGGTCCTGCATTGCCTTCACATAGGCTCTGTGGAAGTTCTCTTTGAAGTCCACAATGTGACAATACTGCTTATATAAACTAGCTGACAGCATTGGATGCTGATTCACTACCATGTGTAGATCCATTAACATTACCACAAGGAAAATCCTATTCTATTTTGCATGCGTCAGATCCTTAGTAAACTAGGGGGAGGCATAACTTGCTGCTTCACAAATATTCACCTCAATAGATGGAAACTATGAGTCTTTTGGTTCTTTCCACGCAACTAGCACGATGAGGATTATTAGCCAAGCGTAGTGGAATGTTTTTCCCTCTTCCTATGCTTCCCTACAATCTATCAAAAATTACTTGCACACATAGGCAACCTAGTTAAAATGGACCCCTACACTGCATTGCGTAGCTAAGGATACTACAACTATTGGCACCTCATTGGCGCTACACTTCCTCATTATCTTACCTTCCAAGATGCGCATGGTGAAGCACACTCCATAGTCATCAATGGAATTGATATCATATCCCCATGACTTCTTCACTAGTCTGAATTTGTCCTTCACAATTTGTGCCATCTCTTTGTCCTTATTTTTCCCACAAATTCTTTTGCGTGGTCTTTTCCCTAATGAGGCAATGCTGTGATTCTTCTGATTAACATCTCGATGATCGAGATCCTTGTCCCTAGCCAGAGGCATTCATCATGTACCAGTGCAAGGAGATGTTGCACACAGGCTGTACTGGACATGCTTCGACCGAAGTGGGCACATTCAACATGTTTAAGAGGCCTTCTTTCCCCAATCCTATAGCCCACTTGTGTGACTCCAACCTTGTGACTCCACTTTCTAGGTACTGAACGTGCTTTAGATATCTACTCGATTCAAATTGCAAGTATTTTCTCTAATCATTAAATTCCCAGTCTCCATATTAAATTGTGGTATCTTACCAAAAATTCACCATCAAACAACACTTTGTCCGACAATAATGGAGTATACATGCCAAAATTTCCACCTTTGGATCCCTAACTGACTTGGCGCTCGGTTTTCATGGTGGCATGTAAGGTGGGAGCACAACAAGAATCTTTTTGTCCCCTATCTCCATCTGGTGAAATTCAAGCTCCTCTTCACTATCATTGATCTTGATTAGATATTGGTCCAGGAGCTTAATGATATCTCAAATTTCAAAGTGTTCGAAAGAGTGTTGAACCTGAGTGACCAGATAGATCTCGTTTTCCTGATTCTGGAACCATGAACGGTTTGAAAAATTGACACCGTATGAAGGCGTTATCACAATTTGAAAAATTCTACTAAACTGCAAATTATGGACATTTGACCAAGATTAATTTGGTTTTAAGCACTAAAACTTTCCTTAAGAACCTTTCTTAAAAGTGTGAATTATGCACGTGGGTAGTATTCAAAAAGTGGAAACCGGTATCTCGCACGCCCTAAAGGTGGGAAGTGGTATTCCTAAATTTCACGTGATTATCCTTAGCGGGCGACAAGTAGCACATGAAAACTACTTTTCTCGCGTGCTCTCGACCAGGTATCGGTCACGCAAGATTTCATGCAAGATTGTGTAATAGCCATTCGATTAGACAGGTCACATCGATAGTGGAGATCGGCCAAGCTAGTTGGCGAGTGGGTGACACAATAATCGTTGGATCGGACCGGACAAATCGACGGTGGAGATCATCCAAGTTAGTTGGTACGCAGATGACACAATATCGGTTGGATCTACAGAAGTGAGATCAATGGCGCAGATTGAAGCACTTGATAAAAGGGAAAGTCAAAGAAGGATCGAGAGAGATTGATCGATGGTGGTGATTCCGCTAAGTAAACAGTCCCACGCGGTTGTCGATTAATATGACCGCCAACATTATCCCTAACCGCTGGAGTTATATCGCTGCATATGCGTGCTAAAAAGTTAATGTAACAGTCACCTCCGATGGTTAGCCTGGTGGAGTAGACAAATTTAGGAGGATATGCTAAGTTTAACTAGAGTTAGGTGTAGTTCACCAAATTTGGTAGAGTATCCCTATGGGATATTGATTAAATGCACTCGAGGAGAAGTTTTCATCCAGAGCCATAGAGAGAGACAGAGTGAAACAAGAGGTTGATTAGGCTAACTGGAGCCTTCTGAAGCCAATGGAATAGTCCAGAGAAGCTGAAGAAGTAGTCTTCATGGAGATTTTCATCCAGGGATATTTTTTAGCTCAGGGCCACCAGGAGTTGGAGGCAGTTGTAGGAGATACCAGTACTTGTTCTCAACGAACCAATAGTAATTCCTAACTGCAATGAGCCTTTTGAATCCATTGCAGGGATTTCCAGAAGAATTTGGAGACTTCTAAAGGCCGAGATGCTATAGGGAAGTTTCAGGCAGCTAAGTGCCAACCGTGGAGGAAGGCCTAGTTTGGGGATGCAGTGCTCATTTTGAGAAAATGACTAGTCTCTCTTCAGTGTCTGATATGTGTTAGAGATAGTAGATGAAGTTTCAAAGATAGTTAAAGAATTATGAAGGATTTAGTGCCATCAAGAAGCTCAGGGTAGCTCAAAGCATTGATTGAAGGAATTAAGCCTAAGGGAGCTTAGATCCATTTGCAGAGTGATGATAGCCATGACAGGGATATAGATGGTATTCTAAGCCCATTGGTTCAATTCAGTAACCTTTGGAGTTAAGTGTGGAACTTGTAAAAGGAACTTTACCATAATCCCAAAGAGCCAAGTCAAGATGACAAAAGCTCAAGGAGACATAGCCCATGATATTCGGGTGAACTCCATGATTAAATTTGTTTTTATGTGTGGTTGTTTATTTTCTGCATTATATGGCTATTATTTGTGTTTAATATCAGCATAAACAGATGGACTTAAACCACTTAAATAGTTAAAAGTAAACATACACTTGTTTCAAGTATTTAATTCTGCAAATGTCATATAAAAGCTAGATCATTTATTTTTTTAACTGAGTGGGAGGTTCTTGTAAGCATAACAAGTTATCAAACCCCCATTTCAGATCAGATGTATTGAGGCACCTTCTGCTACATCGATTTATTTCCTTTCTGCATAGGCTTATTCCCCTTATCTTCTTTGTTCTTTGTACGCACTTCCTTCTGTGTTTGCTTCCCTGGGGATGTTTTGAGTTATGGCCCAGAGACCTCAACTGGTCCCTTCTCCTACTTCTTCTATGGTTTTGGTTGTTGGCTTGAGGGGGCCTAAATGAGGTTCAGCGTTAGGTAGCCAAACAAATCCCTACACCACTGGTTTATTCCTTCTATTCCTACTTTCGGGCAAGTTGTTAAGTTCTAGGGCCCTATCTTCCTATCCCCTCACTCCCTAACCTTCGATCCAAACACTTTCATGCTGCTAAGGTAGCGTATTGCATAGATTGTCAAGTTATCTTAAAAATCTTACTTATCTTATCATGTAATCACAATTAGCAACACGTAAACAAACATTCTTACTTGCGTTCACTTAACCAACGTAATTACATACATTCGCGCATCATATAAGTGTTAGGATATTCCGACACATAGGAAATAGTTAAGTACAACTTGGTCTAGTATAGAGTTAGGTATAGAGTTAGGTAAAGTGTGTTTCTTTACCGTTGTACATTTTGTAACTTACAATCTGACGGTCACGATATGTAGTGATCCGACGGTTCATTCTCTCCTCGGTATTACCGACACTTGATCCGTGGCTTGACACCCGATTGGTCCATGATTTCTATTTAAAGCGCATGGAGGGTCATTTGTAGGGTAATCCGTGCATGAGAGAAACATATGTAAATTTTCATTCTTTTATTAATAAATTGCCTGAAGTGGCCGCGTTGGCTCAGGCCGTGGACTGTTTCCCTCTTTGAGGGTTTTAACCACGTCAAAAATACTGGTGTATTGATCTGCGATCTGGTTGTGAGCGGTGTCCTTTGGTGTTCTGTCTGAGGAACTTACCCTGTAAATTCCTACATGGAATTAGAGCTATTTGAGGGCCGTGTCCGTTGGTGATCCAAATCTGAAGCTGGTAGAACTGCATCCGATTGTTGTTTCCTAGATCTGTTGTTTCTGACTACTTTCGGGCCGAGAGGACTGCTCTGTTGTGTTGGGAGCATCTATTCCAGTGAGGAACCCCTTTCGTTTCACGCGAAAAAGTTTCCGGTAGCCCTAGCTGCGTCATTTTTAAGATTTGGAGGTATACAGTGTTTATTTGTAGTTTACTGTTATTTTCTCTCTGTTTATTTCGGTTTCGGTTTATTTAGCCTTTTTTATTACCAAATCTATACCTTTCATTTCTGCGTATGCTCTTTGCCCTGCGACTCTGTGCGATCTGGGCAAATCAGAAACAGAAAGGAAGGATTTTTCTCATGCGTATGCTCTTTTCCCTATGCCTTAGGGTGATCTCGGAAAATCAGAAACATTGAGGAAAATATTTAGTTTTCGGCCAAAGCTAACTTTGAGCCGCAAGGTTCATTTTTGAAAATATTTAGTTTTTCGGCTAAAGCTAACTTCGAGCTGTAAGGTTCGTTTTCTTCGCATGTCCGTGTTGGGTTTTGTGTTTTTTGTTTTGTAGGGAAAAAGTGGGGGCGGATTTTTCATTTCCGCACATTCCCGCACCTCGTCGGCAACTTCAACAACTTTTTTTCAAAAAGCCATAACTTCTTCATCCGGAAGCCGTTTTCAGAGCCGTTTTTTTTAAACCAGCCTAATTTTTCGAGATCTATCCATTGGAACACTTAGTTTCAGCATCTTTAGCTTCAGTTTCCATTGAAATGGAAAGTCAATACCAAGTTACCCTTGACAGCACCAACTACTTCCAATGGTTGGCCTACATTGAGGATTTACTTAGAAGTAAAGGTCTCTACAGAATAGCCTCAGGCCAAGAAAAGAAATCGAAGGATGAAGATAAGGCTGCTAAATGGGAAAATAGGCAAGATCAAGCACGTGGATTGATAGGGATGTCTATTTCTCCAGATCTTAGATTCCATATTGCAGAACTTGATACTCCTGATGAAGCAATGAAACAAATCAATAAAGTTTTTGGGATTAAAAATGAACTTAGAGCCCATCAACTTGAAAATGAGTTGCTTACATTGGACCCTAATAATTTTTCTTGCATTGAAGATTTCTTGTCCAAGTTCAAGACCCTTAGATATCTCTTGGAAGGTGTTAAAGTTAAGAAAGAAGATAGTAACCTTATCTATTCCATTCTTACAATGTTGGGACCAGCCTACTCTGTGTTTGTTTCCACCTTCCATTCTACAAGAGAAGCCTTCATTTCTCAAGGAACAGACTACAAGTCCCCTTCCTTTGACTCTTTTTGTGATTCTTTAATAAGAGAACAAGAAAAACTCTTACACCTTGGTCTTCTTAATCTTGGAAACTCTTCCAAGAAAGTGTTAGCCGCCCAGCAGCAACCAAATTCAAAGAATCCTAAGAAGTCATATCCTAAAAAGAATGGTCCTAAACCAAACAAGGGTCCTAAGCAATTTCAGCCCCAAAATGAAAAATCATTTCAACAAAATGATAAGACAAATAAAAACAAAGGGAAGAAGACTGATAGACATTGCAATTTTTGTAATCGAGATGGCCACTTAGAATCAAAATGCTTTAAGAAGATGGAAGCCTTGGAAGCAGCAATGAAGAAGCATAACATCCATTTGGGGCAATCTTCAACTTCAACTTCATCTTCAGGAATGGCACTTTCTGCATGTGGTTGTCAAGCATCTCGGTCTGGCTATGCATTAAATGTATCTTCTTCTTCTCATTCTCATGAGTGGCTCATTGATTCTGGAGCTTCTTATCACATGGCCAAAAACAAAGCCATGTTTTCTTCTTTAAATGATTGTAACACCAAAAATATATATGTTGGTGATGATAGATCTCTTAATGTTGTAGGGACTGGAACTATTCATCTAGACAATGGTCAGTGTAATGATGTATTATGTGTTCCAACCTTATCCTGCAACCTTCTATCTGTATATCAGATAACTCATTCAGGTGAAGGTAAAATCGTTGAGTTTTCACCTCATGATGTTGTAATCAAGGACTTAAGAGATCCTAAACAGATTTTGGCTACTGGCATTGCTGATGATTCTACAAGGTTGTATAAGTTTCACAACTTTGGGTCATCAAATCTTCCCTCAGTATTTGTTGCTCATAACGATGAAGTGAGCAAACTTTGGCATGAGCGATTTGGTCACTTAAACTATTGCTCCCTTCAGCATCTATGTAAAGAAAATATGGTGACAGGTCTTCCTATGGTATCTTGCAGAGATGGTGTTTGTTTCGGATGTGTACTCGGAAAACATCATCGGGACAGTTTTGAAAAACGTGCCTCTTGGCACGCCTCAGCCCCTTTACAGCTTGTGTATAGTGATTTATGTGGTCCATTTCCAGTTGTGTCATTCTCTGGCTGCAAGTATTTCTTAACTTTCATTGATGATTTCTCCAGATGCACTTGGGTATACTTCTTAAAACTCAAGAGTGAAGTATTTAACACTTTTTTGGCCTTCAAGGCCTTTGTTGAAAAACAATTTGGACATCAAATTCTTAAGTTAAGATCTGATAATGGTGGAGAATATGTTAAAAACACATTCATCAACTATTGCACTGAGAATGGAATTCAAATGCAACATACTGTTCCATATACTCCACAACAAAATGGTGTAGCTGAAAGGAAGAATCACACCTTAAAGGAAATGGCTAATTGTATGCTACAATCTAAAGGACTTGGTCTTAGTTTTTGGGCAGAAGCAATTAACTGTGCAAATTACATAATAAATCGCACTCCTACTAAGGCTTTAAAGAATATCACTCCAGAAGAAGCATGGAGCTCAATCAAACCAGATGTAAGTCACTTTCGTGTTTTTGGAAGTGAAGCGTGGGCCCATATTCCAGATGAAAAGCATAAAGCTTTAGAACCTAAGAGTGAAAAATGTACTTTTGTTGGATATTTTGAAGATGTCAAAGGCTATAGACTTATTCCATTTAAGTCCAAAAATGTTATCATTAGAAGAGATGTAAAATTTGATGAAAATATATCGGCCTGCGAGCCTAGTCCGGCCAATGTGCCACCTCTCCCTATCTCTTCTACCTTTGAAAACATTTCTTCTTCAGATGATGAAAGTGAGGATGACAATCCTCCCCCACCATCTCAGGATCCTCCTTCAGCTCCTGAGCTTCCAAAATGGGTTCGTGCTACTCGAGATGCAGCAGGTGATCTTGCCGTTGATCCTACAGATTAGCGACGCACACGTTCTCAGTTCGAGAGAGCCTCTTCTTTACTGGCTCAAGCTCCAGTAAATTATGATCCTGACACCTTTGCAGAAGCTTCAGGCCATCCAGATTGGGAAGTAGCTATGAATGAAGAATATCATTCATTATTGGCAAATGATACATGGGATCTTGTTCCTCTATGAAAGGGACGAAAACTTGTTAGATGCAAATGGGTTTACAGAACCAAGTATGGACTAGATGGGAAAGTTGATAAACATAAAGCTCGTCTTGTTGCTAAAGGTTTTTCACAGGTTGAAGGCATTGACTACACTGAAACCTTCTCCCCTGTTGCCAAAATGAACTCTATCCGCCTTGTTCTTTCCCTTGCTTCCTCTTTCAAATGGGAAGTCCATCAGATGGATGTTAAATCTGCCTTCTTGCATGGGGACTTGCATGAAGAAATCTATATGGAACAACCCATTGGCTTCATACAAATAGACTCCAGCCTTGTATGTCGACTTAAGAAATCCCTTTATGGTCTCAAGCAAGCTCCTCGGGCTTGGTATGCCAAAATGGATAGCTTTCTTTTAGAATCTGGCTTTTCTAGGTGTCATTCTGACAATACTGTCTACACCAAGAAAGTGGGCAACTCTCTTATCATCCTTGTTCTTTATGTTGATGATCTTATCCTTAATGGTAGTGATCCCAACCTTATAAACCATGTGAAGTCTAGCCTTAAAAGGAAATTTGAAATGACAGACTTAGGACACTTACACTATTTTCTCGGTCTTCAAGTCTTGCAATCCAAGGAGGGTATTTCTCTTTCCCAGTCCAAGTATGCTTGTGATATTCTACGCCATTTTCACATGGAAGACTGTAAGCCAACCCCTTCTCCCTTTCAGTCTGGAGTCAAACTTTCAGTCACTTGTACTTCTCCTGAAGTTGATGCTACCTTATACCGTCAACTTGTAGGAAAACTTTTGTATCTAACCCATACTTGTCCTGACCTTTCCTTTGTTGTTGGCCTTGTTGCTCGATTCATGCAAAACCCCCGTGAAAGTCATTGGAAAGCAGCTAAAAGAATACTTCGTTATGTTCGAGGTATAGTTCAGTTTGGGATTCATTACAGTGCCGAAGCATCTCCTCTATTGGTTGGTTTCATTGATTCCGATTGGGTTGGTGACCCTGATGATCGAAAGTCTACTGCCGGTTATGTGTTCACTCTTGGTTCAGGACCTATTACATGGGCTTGCAAGAAACAAGGTGCCATTTCTCTTTCATCAGCAGAAGCAGAGTATCGTGGTGCCATAGAAGCTAGTAAGGAACCCTTGTGGCTTCGTCAGATCCTGTCAGAGTTTGGCTTTGAGCAGCAGCATCCGACTACACTTTGGTGTGATAATCAAAGTGCCATTCAGCTATGCAAAGATCCAGTCTAACATCAGCGTAGCAAACACATTGAACTGCACATGCACTTCATCAGAAAGCTCATTCACAACCATGTTCTTGAAGTGCAATATTGTTCAACCGATGATCAAGTTGCAGACATCTTCACAAAGGCTCTCACAGAGGCGAAGTTCACTAAACTTCGATTTATGGTTGGAGTTCATGAAGTTGTCACTAAGGGGGGATAGGCTCTAGTGCCTCCTTCCTTCTCCTATTGTGTCATATTTGTAAATCCTTCAATCCTATCCCAAGTTGTTCTTAAGGGGGGATGTTAGGATATTCCGACACATAGGAAATAGTTAAGTACAACTTGGTCTAGTATAGAGTTAGGTATAGAGTTAGGTAAAGTGTGTTTCTTTACCGTTGTACATTTTGTAACTTACAATCCGACGGTCACGATATGTAGTGATCCGACGGTTCATTCTCTCCTCGGTATTACCGACACTTGATCCGTGGCTTGACACCCGATTGGTCCATGATTTCTATTTAAAGCTCATGGAGGGTCATTTGTAGGGTAATCCGCGCATGAGAGAAACATATGTAAATTTTCAAACTTTTATTAATAAATTGCCTGAAGTGGCCGCGTTGGCTCAGGCCGTGGACTGTTTCCCTCTTTGAGGGTTTTAACCACGTCAAAAATACTGGTGTATTGATCTGCGATCTGGTTGTGAGCGGTGTCCTTTGGTGTTCTGTCTGAGGAACTTACCCTGTAAATTCCTACAATAAGTATTATAAATGAAATTCATACATAACATGTCAAGATGCATTAATAGGAAAAAAGACAGAATTTGTAGAATACGTCCCTTTATTGATATTTTCAAGTAATTACAGACTCTACCCTGTTGGGTGTGGAGCCTGATTATCTTCTATAGTACCGGCATATTGGACCCCAGTTCAAAATGGGGAGGCAACGCCGCCCGTAAAATAATCGCTGCCCTGGGGGAGCCCCCCCCTGGCGGGGGGTTTCGGGGGCAGCGCCCCAGAAGCTAAAAACAACTGTAAAATTGCCTTGTAAAAGTATAGTAATTTCTAGTCAATCTGGGCCGTTCATTAGGCGGATGATCTGACGGTAGAACTTATGTTTAGTTTAGGGTTTTTTTCCCTAGAAGGCAACCCGTCTCTTTATATGAGGGCATTGTATTTGAGGCTATGATATATAGATGTGTATTCGGTGAGCGAGAAATATAGAGGTGAGACTGTGAGAGAAAACAGAGGATATTACAGCGGTTTTGCTGTAGGTTGTACCTCTTCATTTTGCTGGATAATAGAAAGGAAGGACTGGCTATTCGGGGTGGACGTAGCCCAAACTGGGTGAACCACGTATATCTGTGTCTTTCTTGTTTTGTGCGTTTTCTGTGTTTATATTTCTGCAATATTTTATGTGTTCCATTGCTCCGTAATATATAATTTTCTAACATACCCGCCCTGCGCACACAGCTTTAGGGTTCCACACACTCAGCTGCGGGCTTCCACCGTAAGCCTCTATGCACTCAGCTGCAGATCCTCTACCTACACTATGACTTGGAATTTAGACTTCTTACTTCAGAGCTATGACTATCTTCTTCATTACATTACTCTAAAACTACTTAGAGCTTATCCCATTTTATACAATCCCATGGTCCACTAACCATGGGTATATCTTTTACAGCTGACTTTACTTTAAAAAAACTAAGGGCAGACAACCCTTTATGACACCTGACACCTTCATGCTCTGCAACCACAAAAGGCAATGTCTTTAAAATTTTATTACAAAATTTGACTAAAACGGGGACATTTAGCCCCAAAGTTGTCCTTGGGGGATCCCATTCCCAACAAACCCCCAACACAAACATCGTTACTCACCCTCAAGTCACTCGAAAAGTGTAGAGATCTTTGCCCGAATCCCTTCTAGCTCAACCCGTATGACTGCAACCTCAGTCGTCCACTTAGCTACTACTTGCTTCACATCTTCGATTGTCTGCTCGGTCACTGCACCTGCCCTGTCACCCTAAAGCTTTTGCTGCATCGCAAGCCTACCTTTGATAGATCCTGTCACTGTGCAAGCCTCATCCAAGCAAGGCTTTAGTCGTTCCTTCAGCACTCCTTCCTTGTGCAATTCTACATCCACCTGTTCCTTCAGCTGCTTCGCCCCCTGAAACTTGGCTAGTCTCTGTGTCAGTTCAATGGTTCGCGCTATGCCCTTAACCTCATCATAGTGCTGATATAGCTCACACACTTTCATCTCTAGCTGCTATACATTGGGGTCCTCCTACAAGCTGGTCAGGACCTCAAATGATTGTTCAAACAATTACGTGCAGTCAGCTACTTCACTATCCACCACCACTACTGCTTCTATGACAACGGTCACCCACTGTTCCTTCACTTATGGTGGAGTTGAAGGCTAGGCCTTCAACTGAAACTCTGTGATCTACAGGTTCAATGTTATAGCCTGATACCACTTGTTATGGATCTGGCCTATAAATATAGGATAATAGAAATAAACCCAAGAAAAACAAGATCTGAATATAGATAAATGCTTCTTTATTAATATCAAAACCCTTAAGGTAGGGCAACACCATACATTGACTCCTTAAGGAAGGAGAACACTCCACAAGCCATATGCCTATTCATACAATAATCCTTGATACCTCTCCATGTGGAGTCTCTAGCCTCTATGTAGGCCTCATACATACAATATCATGGGTCATTACCATGGTTCCCTCATACCATCAAACTAATACCATGGGCCCATTACATTATTAATAACTACTTGTGGTCCCTTACATGATACAGGTTAACCACCTTATTTATTACTATGGCCCATCCCATTATTACACTATTACCTTGGGTACCTCTCTTTGTACCCCATATTATCCCCCCTAGGTATATAACATTCAACTCCAACTGAACCCTCGCCATCTCCGTACGAGTGTCATGTGGAAATGTGGCAACAAGAATATTCCAATTTAGTTTGTCCTTGAATTAAATTGTGAATTAAAATCGAATTTAGTCTTAATAGCTACTTGGAAATAATTAATTAAGTTATTTTGACTTAATTAGTTGGATAAATTCAAGTTAGAAGTCTTTCTGAATTCATGCAAGAGTTATACCTTAAATTAAGGAGATAATATTGAGTTATATTTGAGTTGTAATTAGTTAACTCAGTTTACTGAGTTAAGTCTAGTTAAATTAGTTCCAAACTATTTGAGGAACTGATAGAGAGTTAACAGTCATTTGATGCATGCATGCACTAAACTAGTGTACTCCAATTAACTGAATATTCCCTCATCAGAAACTCATTCATGTCTATTCTAAGAAAGACCTAGTTGAGATTAAAGACAAGGACAATGTACTATCAGTTGCATGTGTTTTCTTGTAAAGAAAACACATGCACACAGAAGTCATCATTCCTTGAGGATTGCACAGTTCTGACATTGTGTGAGATCAAAAGATCATCCACTTGGTAAATTGAGTTTTTCCACTTGTTTGAAGGAGATCATCCCAGAGGAACAACGCAAGGAAATAGGAGCTTGGAGGGTAGAGAGGAAGGTTTGTGAGAAGCCAGGATTTTCTGTGAGCATCTGTGAGGATTTTACTGAGACTTAGCTAGCTATAAGAGCTAAGGCCTTGTATAATCTCTATGTATTTCCACCTTGTATGATAATACAGATAGTGGGGTTTTTAGCTGAGGCTTTCCCCAAAGTATTTTCATGTGTATTATGTGATTGATTCTTCTTGTTCTGGTTATATTGTTTAGCTCGATTTTTAAGCTTCTACAAATTGATAGTAGAAGTAGGTTATTGTATTTTTCTTTTATCTATATTGCATTATCAGGTTAACCTACACAACAGATTTTCTACATGGTATCAGAGGGATATTTGTAGAGAATTTTCAGAATTTCTACATGGTATCAAAGGCAAGTTTATCGGAGCTGTGAACAGTATACTGAGAAGAGAATTCGAAGTTTGAAGTTTAGGGTTGCAGGTACAAATCGAATTCTTATCATACTTCAAGGTTGGTTGATGGTGTTCTATGGCTTGAGATTCGAGTATGCCCTGGAAGGTAGCTCAAATTACATATCATGGAAAGATAGAATGGAGGCTATATTATAAGACAATGGATTGAAGGAATTCATTGATCAATAAATCCAAAAGCCAACTTCAACTAATACACAAGAGTTCACTAAGTGGAAGAAGTGTGTGGCAAAGGCGAGACGGATCATCCTTGAGGAAGTTCGAGACCATATTGTCTCAAGTCTCCATGGGAAGGATACTCCATTTTCAATGTGGAAGACATTGAAGAACCTCTACCAGAATAGTACTGACTAGAGGAAATTAGCGCTCAAGGATAAGCTTCAAAGAATTAAGATGGAGAAGGGCGATACTATTTCCACATATTTGGACAAGCTCACCACCTGCAGAGATGAGCTTAGCAGTGTGGGAATAACTACTGCTGATGATGATATGGTGAGCCTCACTCTCCTTGGCCTTCCAAAGAGTTGGAATACCTACCAGGACTCTATGAATGGAAGGGAGAAACTGTTAGATTGGGAATGACTATAGTGGGATATGATGCAGGAGGATATTAGGAGGAGCACATGAGATGGTTCTTCATCCAAGGATGATGATGAAGAAAATATGGCCTTAGCAAGTAAGGCAATTTAGGAGAGGGGAAGGCGTCCCATTTCAAATCGAATTCATCTCATGGAGGGAAGAAGGGTGACAAGTCTAAAGTGAGATTGTTTAATTGTCACAATTAGGGACATTATCTGACTAATTTCCCATCAAAGAAGTCCAATAAGGGATCCTAGGAAGGATAGAAAGGTGAGGCATTAGCCTCTCAATTCAAAATGGACTTTACCATCATCGCATGCATAGTGTCATTGATGATGGGTTGTGTTTGGTATCTTGACAGAGGAGCCTTATTCCATATGACCATCGATAAAATTTTATTCAGTGCCTTGGGGGAGAAAGACCTAAAGATGCGCATAGATATGGGTGACGATGGGAAGTATTGTGTTTCAGGAGTGGGCACGGTTGCTTTTCAGAGGGAGCATGGAGCTCCTCTCATATTGATAGTTGTGATGTATGTGCCTGGACTGAAGAATAACTTGGCATCGGTCGTGATGTTGGAGGACAAAAGCTATGATGTTGTCTTCAGTAAAGGAAAGGCATTCCTAAGACACATAGTAATGGGTCAGACCAAGAGGATAGGGATTCGGGTGAAGAATCTCTATAAACAAGAGGTAGATGATTGTGTAGCATTGAGTACGAAAGCAAAATTGGTGAAAAGCCAAGACATTGGTGAGTTGTGGCACAGGCAGTTGGGCCATATGCATCATGGGGCTTTGAAGATAATGCAGCAGATATCTATAGGACTTCCCAAAGGTAAACTTGAAAAAGTTGACACATGCAAAGGTTGTACCTTGGGAAGGTACACCAAGTCTTCCATTCATGATCGAGATAGTCGAGCAAAGGCTATCTTAGAGAAAGTTCATACTAATGTGTGTGGACCATCCTCGACGGAATCCATAGTGAAACAAAGGTATATGTGATTTTCATTGATGACTATTCTCGTAAATGCTAGATTTATTTCATGCAGAAGAAGGACCAATCCTTCATAAATTTTTGTGATTTTAGAGCTTTCGTCGAGAAAGAGTTAGGGAAGAAGATCAAGGCCTTGAGAAGAGACAACGGTGGAGAATATGTCTCTCAAGATTTTAAGGAATTTTGTGCAGTGGAAGGAATTAAACTAGAGTTTACGGCACCTCATAAACCATAGCAAAATGGGGTGGCCGAGAGGAAGAACAAAACTATTATAGGGGTAACACATGCAATGCTGCATGACCAAGGCCTACCACTTCACTTGTGAGTTAAGGAATGCAACACAACGGTCTATTTGCAAAATAGAAGCCCGCATCACATACTTGGGATGAAGACACCAGAGGAAGCTTTCTCCGGTAAGAGACAAGATGTGGGTCAATTCAGGATCTTTGGCTCATTGGTATATTACCATGTGACAAAGGATGCATGGAATAAGCTTGAGTCAACAACAAATTTGGGGATATTTATAGGGTACACTGATACACCTCACAAGTATCGAGTGTACTTTCCTACCAATCAGAGGACAATGGTTTGCATAGATCTCAAGTTTGATGAGCAGAAGTCCATGTCAGTTTCCCTTGACAGGGAGCTCCAACTATAGGCTGTGGAGGAATTGTTGGTTCCTAAGGAGGAGGAGCCTCAGACTGATGCACAGTAGCTGCATGTAGAGATTCCAGGAGTGGAGACATCCACTCAAGTGGAGTCTTCTAGAGATGGAAGGAAGTGCACAAGAGAAGCTGACAGATTGTTGCAAGATGCAAGAGAGAATGTGGGAGCACCATCTTCTCAATGCAGACAGAGGAGGTCACCTGAGAGGTACACTAGATACATGGCCCTTGTTGGGGAATGTGTTGATATCGAGCCATATTCCTTTGAGGAAGAAATGTAGCATCCGATTTTGGTTGATGCTATAGTGGAGGAGTATGACTCGATAGTTCGTAACAGTGTTTGGGATGTGGTTCCAAGACCGAAGAACAAGTCAGTTGTGAGTTCATTTGGCTTTACTAGGTAAAGCAGGCTGCTGATGATGGGAGGATCATGTTGTTGCAGTATATTTCGATTAAGGGGCTAGATGCTGACATTTTGACAAAGGCATTGTCAAAGTGTAAATTCGAGTTCCATAGAGACAGGATCGGGGTGGCAGATAATCCATTTCTTTTTGAGAGGGAGTGTTGAAATGTGGCAACAAAAATATTCCAATTTAATTTGTCCTTGAATTAAATTCTGAATTAAAATCGAATTTAGTCTTAATAGCTACCTAGAAATAATTAATTAAGTTATTTTGACTTAATTAGTTGGAGAAATTCAAGTTAGAAGTCTTTATGAATTCATGCAAGAGTTATCCCTTAAATTAAGGAGATAAGCCTTAAATTAAGGAGATAAGATTGAGTTATATTTGAGTTGTAATTATTTAACTCAGTTTACTGAGCTAAGTCCAGTTAAATTAGTTTCAAACTGTTTGAGGAACTAATAGAGAGTTAACAGTCAGTTGATGCATGCATGCACTCAACTAGTGTACTCTAGTTAACTGATGATTCCCTCATCATAAACTCATGCATGTCTGTTCTAAGAAAGACCCAGTTGAGATTAAAGACAGGGACATTGTACTATTAGTTGCATGTGTTTTCTTATAAATAAAACTCATGCATGTAGAAGGCATCATTCCTTAAGGATTGCACAGTTCTGACAGTGTGTGAGATCAGGAGATCATCCAATTGGTAAATCGGGTTTTTCCACTTGGTTGAAGGAGATCATCCTAGATGAACAACGCAAGGAAATAGGAGCTTGGAGGTCAGAGAGGAAGGCTTGTGAGAATCTAGAATTTCCTATGAGCATCTATGAGGATTGTACTAAGAGTTGGCTACCTATGAGAGTTAAGGCTTTCTATAATCTCTATGTATTTCCACCTTGTATGATAATACAGATAGTGGGGTCTTTAGCTGAGGCTTTCCCTAAAGTATTTTCTTGTGTATTGTGCATTGATTCTTCTTCTTCTGGTTATATTGTTCAGCTTGATTTTTATGCTTCTATAAATTGATAGTAGAAGTACGTTATAGTATTTTTCTTTGATCTATATTGCATTATCGGGTTAACCTACATAGGAATGGCCAATTCTCGGACCATTTGGCATGCCTCCTCAACGACCTGCATAATTCGCTTGCTCTAATTGGTCACCTCAGTCTCAGCGGTGACAGTAGAATCTCGTTGTAGTTCCATTTGCTCGCTATTGATCCGTTGTTCACTGCTCACCTAGAGGGCGCGGTGCTCATAGGACCTCAAATCTCCAATCACTCCATCCTACAAGAGGTGGAGCACTTCACACGAAAGCACTGCCAGATTCAACCCTACTCCCTTTAGGGCATTGACAGTGGGCTTGTCAACCTCATTCTCTGTGGTTAGTGCTCCGTTAGGCAGCACTATCGCTCTAGAGGCCTTTGCGTGCAGCATCTCGACAGCCTCTAAAGTACCGACGGAAAGTCTGGTAGACATCGTGCTAGCCTGAAATGTGAGGGTCTGCAGCTCGTGCAAACTTGTCTAGATAGCCCCCAGGATGATCTGTTGCTGCTACTTAAATTTTTGTAGGACCTCCGCGGTGACATCCTTCATTGTGTCATTGATATCGTGCAAGTAGCCCTTTGTTAGCATGATAGGGTCCAATGATGTCTTGGTCACCTTTTATTTCTTCTTGGACCCTTCTTTCTCCAACTCCCTTGGGTGCTTGATGCAGCTGGACATCTCATGTGGGTTTGCACCATGCTTCTTGTCTGTCTCGCCCTCTGTCTCAGGTGAAGGCAACCACGCGCCTTTATCAGAGCCACCTGTCTACTTTTCTATTTGTTGCGCAGCCTCACGCTCTGCCTGGGCCTTATCAGTGGCCTCCTTCTTTCTCTTCTCGTCCATCTAGGTCATATTTAGCTTGGCCTCCTCCTTCTTTTTCTACATGACAAACTTACTTCCTCCCATCGCCAAGTTTGTTGTAGAATGCCACTCTGCAGGTCATTGATAAAGTACTGCATCAAGGGTGTTATCCGTTACCAAGTAAGGAAAGTCGTAACATTTCTGTGCAAGGTCCTTCCACACCCTGATGGACACATGGTGGAAGTATGCTCTAAATTCTGCGTAGCCCTACAAGTTGGTGTACATCATAGGTGATAATCGCAGTTTGTGATTGATGGCCATTTGGATGTTCATCTCCATCAAGATCTAAAAGATCTTGTTGTCCTTGACTCATTGCATGTCCTTGGTCGCCCACAGCGAAGCGTACATCGCTGCTTTTGGGGGGTCTAGCATGACTGAAGGGAGCTAGCTATCTTATGGCAGCTCCCACGCTACGAGCATAATTGACAGCGAGAGCCATGCAAAGTCGAACATCTTGCTGAGCTCTTGTGCTTTGTGGCAGTTCACCAAGAACTCACTGTGAAGGTAGTCTGACCAGTTGAACTGGACTCATTCGGTGCACTGAGCTACTAGTGCAACGACAGGTGCTGGCACCTCGTCAGCGCGACACTTCCTCATAAGCCTCCCTGCTAAGATCTGTGTGGCTACCTTGACAGCAGGGTCATAGATGCTGGATATAGTATATCGGCACAGCTTCTTCACCAATTTAAACTTTTCCTTCATAGACTCTATGAGGACCTACTCTCCACTTTCTCTGCCAAATATCATGGCCAGATTCTCTCTTATGTAAGGAAATCACATTATCCTTTGAATCAGTCTATCTGTGATGGGTATCGGCTCCTTAAGACATAGGCACCCATCATGCACCAAGCACAACAACTGCTTGATGACCAATACTGTCGCCGGGGGGTGGTTGAAATGCGACACCCAAATTAGGTTGAGCAACCCTGCCTTGTCTACTCCTCTGAGCCACCTCTGCAACTCCAATGTAGTCATTCTAGTATTCGTATCAATGATGTGGTGCATCCGCTGCTTGGTATCTAGGTGTGGGAACTTCTCGTGATTAGCTAGGTCCCAGTCCTCAAGTTTTAATAGTGGCACCCATGCCAAGGGCGATTTGTCAAAAACAATATCATTCGGCAACAAAGGGGTTTGTAAGGGGGTCTTGCTTTCATTGATGTCTTTCGACACAGTGGTCTTGGGCTTGCACAGAGGGACATACTCAGGCAATCAAGTAATAGGGTCCACACCCTAGGCTTCAACCTCCTCTACTACAACTCCCACATCCTCATCGTCTATTGGGATGTCTTCAATGTCTTCCTCCTCTTGGCTCCAAATTTATGGCCTTGCCTTTCTCCTGAGCGGTGGGTTTTGGTTGGTTTGTCCTTGGTGATGTGCGCAACGATATGGTAGGCTACTTGCCCTTTCTATCCTTGGCAGTCTCCTTGGTTGGGGTTGACTTTGGTCTCGATGTCCTCAGCAATTTAGGTACTTCTACTAATACTTCAGCCACTTCTGGAGCAACTACTTGTACCTCTATCTCCATTTCTAGCACTGAATCCTCTGCTACTTCATCGATATTTATAGTTTCTACGGGTGCCGAGATAATGCTTTCCAATAGTGCTCGTGACATCTTTGGTAAGTTTTCAAATGCTGGAGTCTCTTTCAAAGCCTTGAAGAATTCTCGGTTCATGAGTGCTTGAGAGCTCAACAACTCAATTCTCAAAATGCCAAGTGCTTTTTGCTGGACAACCACTTGTAATTTATAGGAAATTTTGAATTCAAATCTGACCATTCCCCCTAAATTCGGTCCATTAATTCTGGATTGGCGACAGATTTTCAAAGATCTAAGCCATAAATTGCGTCTTAAATGTCGGCCACCCACTCCATTTGGCTGTATTTCTACCGTCAAATCATGAACGGTGACTTTAAAGGTCACTTTTCGGCCGACCTACGCGATTTCTCCTTGGGTAGCGCAACTCCCTTCGCATTGTCGTGAACCTTGTGACACTTCCTTGTTTCATACAATCCTCCAATCACACAGCTCCCCAACTCGGGAAGTGTAGTTTATAGTCCTGTGCCTCCTTTCAGCTGCCTTGAGCTCTAAGACTGTGCTACCTTCATCTAGTCACATGACTGGACCGCTCATGTATGGCTTCAATCAACTTCCATTCTGATGTAGGAGCATGAGGCTTGAAGACAAAAGGCTTCATTTTATTCCAAAAATCCAAAAAAAGTTTACAAGCAAAGGAGTGGGATCCTTTAGCTGTCAATTTACAAAGTTTTCCAGATAGGATTTGAGTTAGAATATAGGTATTTTAATGATTTGGTAATTAATCCAAGTAGTTCAGACTTAGTTGAGATTCTCGAGGAGAATATCAAGCAGTTTAGGTATTTATCTAGGATTAGATAGATTCGATGTATTGATTGAGGATTGGATTGTTGGATGTAAAGTATTTATGTAAGTTTTGAACTATTGTAAGAGTATTGGGCTGGATTTGGCTATGGAGAATTAGACTGTAAAAGAATTTAAATACCTTTGTATCTCTATGTATTCTATGCATGACAGGTTAAATCTCAAAGGTTGAATTCCTTCGAAATATCTTTTTGTATTGTTGAATTCCAGTTTGTCCTATAAAATTAGAGTTTTGTATGATATGGTGTTATTGCATTTAATTCCTCATTCACTGTGTATTAAGTTAAATCGAATGTGTTCAAGCCACGAAGCTTTAGTTAGCTAAGCTCTGAGTTCCATAGAGAAGAGTCAAACCTAGCAGAAGCGCTAAAATCATAGCGAAAGGAGAAAAGTCTGATCAATTCACGAGGGAACCTGAAGAAGCCTAGAACCGTCTGATCGACAGAACCGTTAGATCTTTGGCAGTAGCATGCAAACAAGTACTGGAGTTAAACGAAGCAGTATAGTGGTCATCATAGGTGAAAGTTGTTTTCACGCGGGCTCAAGGAGGTAAGGAGTATTTTGGGATAGTCACGCGATTCCATTTAGCAGCCGACACGTAGCACGGAGAAACTGCTTTTCTCGCGTGTTCTTGGCTTGATAAACATCGGCAAGAATTCCACACGATATTAAGCATCAATCATTGGATCAAGTGGCATGATCAATAGTGGACAATCATCCAACTAGTTTGCGAGCGGGGAAAGCGCCAACCGTCGGATTGAAGAAAGAGGATCGATTGTGGAGAATTAATGCGATAAAAGTTGGGAGAAAGGTGGATGCGAGAATTTTATGAACAACGATGTTGTTTTCCTTTCGATTCCAGGGTAAGTGAAGTTCTACTAATTTTTGGGTAATATTATCAATTCTGTTGTTTTAGTAGAATATCTAAGTTTGGAGGCGAATGATTGAGACTAGAAAGGAAATTGAAGAAGAACTTCCACCTGCGGTTGAGGAAATTGTTTCTGGATTTGAACAATTATCCCTTACATCTACAACCAGACCACCATTAGTGGTATCAGAGTAGCCTACTGACACTAAATAGGATCTCAAGGATCAGAAAAAGAAATCCAACATGGCTTTCAGAGTTGAAGGAAGAAGTGGTGGTCAAAGGAGAGGAAGACTAGTTGCAAATGCTGAAGTGTTGGAAGCTATGCGACAGATGCAAGCTAGATTAGAAGCAATGGAAATGGGAAGAGATGTAGATGTTGGAGATGTCAATGACCCTGAAGTTGGAGCTATAGAAGAAGAGGAACCTACAGATGTAACTCCTGAAATGAGATTCTTTAAGTCAGTATTGAGATCCACATCTAAACCCAGACTTGAAGTTTCAATTTATACATGAAGTTTAAGGCTTGAGGAATTGATAGACTGGATTAATGACATGGAGAAATTCTTTGATTATGAAGAAACAAAAGAAGGAAAGAAAGTGAAGTTTGTTGTCACAAATTTGAAAGGACATGCAACACTCTGGTGGGATGGAGTGCATGCAGAAAGACGAAGACTTGGTAAACATCCAATTAAAAATTGGAACAGGATGGTGGCAAAGTTGAAAGGTAAGTTTTTTCCAAGTGATTATCAACAGACATTATTTAGACAGATGCAGAATCTTAGACAAAGGTCTATCACAGTAAAGTAATACACGGCAGAATTCTACAAAGTGAGCATAAGAGATGGACAAATTCAGGATACATATGAGAAGGTTGCAAGATATGTAAATGGTCTCAGAATGGAGATTGAAGATGAGATAAGTGTACTGTCTCCTAAAATAGTAGTAGAGGCTTATCAGATGGTATTGAAGGCTGAAGAAAAATTCATGAGGAAGAAATCTGCTAGAAATAGAGGTACTTTCTGAGGAAGGGGAATGTTCACACCTAATCCGAAGGCGGTTGGGTAAACTGGAACGTGAACAGTCATCAAGAAGATGAATTGTTCCGTCTCCTTTGTGTATATAAACAATAGTTCTCTAATGAAATAATAGATCAGTTTTTCTGTTCATTTTGGAGTTACCCTAGCCTAACATGGTATCAGAGCACAGGTCCTAGGTTCTAAAAATAGTTGTAACTCCTGCCTCTGTCCTGAGCACTGCGCTGCTCTGTCCTGCGCTGCTCTGCCTCTGCCTGGTCTGACATTGATTCTCTGCGCATTAATTGCCTCTGTCCACACCTGATGCACCGGCTCTGAAATCCTTCCGTTGAGGAGATTTCAAAGGAAACGATGTATCAGATTCAAATCTTTTCGCAAGACGCTTTCTACCAAGTATATTCCTGGTTTTCGATTTTCAAATCTTTGTTTTCGCATTGCAATTCTTAATTGATGTACATTGTTCTTCATTACAAGCTTGATTGGGAACCGTATCTCCATAAGAGTTATATGCTCGGTGAGTAGAAACATTCAACGCCTGATTCCCCAGTAAGGTGCTTTCAATCGCTGCAGAACAATTGTAATTTTTGTGGCCTTGAAACCACTGAATGGAAACCATTCTATCGAGCCCGACATAGACAGGCGAGCAATTCCAAGTCCGGGTTCGAGGGCGACCTACACTTGGCATTCAGAGGTACCCAGATGAGCTCTCTCGTCTTGGCGAACTTCATTCTGGTCTATGGCTCGTCCTGTGTCTTTTTTCATCAAATTATTCGGCAACCTCTACTGTATCTAGCTTCCCCTGCTCCCATGGTTTCTGAAGCCCCCGCATTGACACTATGGCAATTTACCGGTTTGATTTACTACGGAGGATTCTCTTCATTTACATGCTCGGTATTAATTTCACATTAGAGTCAAGAAACCCCGTTGTTAAAGCTTTTAACTCCGCAGATAGCATTTTTTTCATTTAAATGCGCACTGTCCATGGTTATGCACTGTTGAATGTGCGTTTTTTTTTTTTATATTGAATACGCACTGTCCTGGATATAACATTACTCTGTGTGCCCATTTGCTGGCCTGAGGAAGAGCCGTCAAGAAGGGGCCGAACCCACCACAGCAAGGATATGGTAACTGATTCAGTATTGTGCGTTTTATTCCATGTGAGTGTGAATGTCCAAATGGTAATGCTGTGAGCCAAAGTATTGCACAGTCAATATAAACAGTCTTTCAAAGCAGTCAAAGTATTGTGCAAAGCATTCAGAGTATTGCATTGTTTTTCATCAATTAAAGTGTTTGGTATTGCACGATTTTATGTGAATGGTAATGCTGCGTTGAAGCATAAAGTAATATATTGAAGTGATATGTACATAATATTTCAATGAGATACTAATGCTTCTGTCAAACATTAGAAGGATTTGTATAAAATATAGTGCATAAGGCTGTAAGGAAGTTTTTTTATCAAGCAGAAGTTATTTTTTACAGAATGCATTCAATCATTTCTATGGTAGGAATAGTTCTCACTGGCAAGGAGAACTATTTTGAATGGTCTCAGATGGTAAAAAACACCCTCATCTACAATGAGTTGTGGAAAGGAGTGTGTGTCGGAGAAGAAGACAAAGACCCTGTGCAGCCTACATCAGATAAAGAACTTGTCATTTGGGAAAACAAGAACAGCAAAGCCTATGCATTGATCGCAGCATCTGTAAATGAAGAAGTAAATCGTCATATTTCATCCTATTCCACTGCCTTTGAAGCTTTACAAAAGCTAAAAGAACTCTATGATTCACATTCTGCACTTGAAGTTGTTCAGCTCATGATTAAACTCTTCACTCTTGAACTGAAAAATAATGATCCTCTTGCTCTTGCATCTGAAATAAATTCTATAATGCATGATATTAAATCCACTAAGGTTGAGCTGGATATCTCTCTTATTGCCTTTCTCAAAGCACTCTATCCTACCTACTCCAATTATCTTGAGTCATTACAAGCAAATGGAAATCTTAAAGATATAACCTTTGACTCTCTTGTGAAAAAGTTTGCTGAAAGAGAGAAAGCCTTTGGAAAGAAGACAGTCCATGAATCTTCTGAAGAGACTGTTTGCCTTGCTCATAAAGAAAAGCATCCTGCTCAAGATTCTACAAGAGGAAGAGGTGGACGAAGAGGAAGAGGAAGATACTTCAGAGGCAGGGGGGGCAGACATTCTCAAGCAGAAAAGGCAGATCTGCATTGCATTCGCTGCAAACGAAATGGATCACATGATGCTTCTACATGCAAGCTACCATGGGACAAAATTGAGCAGAGAAGAAATCAGCAGAAAGGTAAAACTGATGACACAGACAAAGGTAAAGCACCTGAATCCGCTCACTATATTGAGGCACAATGTAACATTGGAGTAAATGAAGATTTGTTTAATGCTTCACTTGCTTCTTTGAAAAATGATTGGTTGCTTGATTCAGGAGCAACCTGTCATATGACTCATAGGAAAGATTTTTTTGAAGATTTCACTGACAATGTTGATGGAGCAGTATACTTTGCAGATCAGTCAAAAATCAAGCCATCAGGGCTTGGCACAATCAGGCTTAAACTACCTGGTCTTCCAGACTTTCTTCTGGATCATGTTCTATATCTCCCACAGCTCAAGAGAAACTTGTTGTCCCTGGTCCACATCCGCCAGCAAGGTCACTCCATTCATATGTTTGATGGAAAGCTTGAGGTATGACCACTCACTTGTCATGAGGGGAATATAAGAAGAAAGACTTCTTAAACTGCAAGGAACCTATGCTCATGCACAACATTTCTCATATATTTCTCATCATGAAGAAGGTACACTTCCATCAAGTTTATTATGGCATGCTAGATTTGGACATTTAAACTATGATAGTCTCCGCTTGTTGAAGAAAAATGGTGTTTCTGGTTTGCCTACCATTCCTAGAAAACATAAGCAATGTGATGCTTGCATTCTAGGAAAGCATAGCAAACAGTCTTTTCATGATTCACATTCAAGAGCACATAGGAAGCTTGAACTCATTCATTCAGATTTATGTGGTCCAATGCCTGTTCCTTCTGCAAATGGAAATAAATATATCATGACATTTATTGATGATTACACCAGAATGTGTTGGGTTTATTTATTGAAGAACAAATCTGATGCTTTTCAAACATTCAAGAATTTTCATAAGTGGATTGAAAATGATGCACAATCTCATATTGGGTCTATTCACACTGATAATGGAAAAGAATATACATCAAATGAATTTGAAAACTATCTTCGCCAACATGGGATCAAACATCAAACAACTGTACCTTATAATCCCCAACAGAATGGTGTAGCAGAAAGAATGAATAGAACAATCTTGAATATGGTACGATCCATGCTTTTCTTCAAAAATGTAAAGATAATGTTTTGGGTTGATGATGTTCTATGTGCTGCATATATAAAGAATAGATGTCCATCTAGTGCTATAAGAAACAAGACTCCTTATGAATTGTGGTATGGACATGTTCCTTCGGTAAAACATCTCAGGATTTTTGGTTCCACCTGTTATGCTTTAATACCAAAGGTACATAGAAACAAACTTAGTGCTAGAAGTCGTAAGTGTATCTTCCTGGGGTATTCAAACACCTCTAAAGCATACCGTCTCTATGATGAAGTAAATAAAAAGTTTGTTGTATCTAGAGATGTCATTTTTCTTGAATCATCCAAATCTGACAGTGTTGTTGAGCGGCAACTTGATCACTTGGATAGATTCACAAAAACAAAATCATTTCAAGAGTTTGATAATCAGATTCCACATCTTGAAAGGGGGATTCCTATACTAGATCAACATGTGGAATCTTCTTCTGAAGAACAATCTCCCTTGCATGAAACTCCAACACCGGATGATCCTTTAAGTGATGTAATTGACAGAATTGGGAGACTCAATCTTGATTCAGTCCCAACTCAATCAACAGAGCAGCCTGGACCATCTCAGAAAGGTCCCCCAAAGTGGCTGACAAAGACACTTGAAAGTGTTCATCCTGATGAAATTAGAAAAACAGGAACCAGAAATACAAACCGACAAGATGGAGGTGATGTAGATGACTCTAATTCACCTGTTGATATGGATGTTACTTATGATTGTGAATTGAACTTGTCTACAGATTTTGAACCAACTTCCTTCAAAGAAGCTGCTTCTCATGATGAATGGAAAGAAGCGATGCAGAAGGAGTATGATGCCCTCATAAAGAATGGCACTTGGAAGCTGGTTGATCCTCCATTTGGAACCAAACCAATTGGCTGCAAGTGGGTCTACAAGAACAAGTACAAAGTTGATGGCTCACTTGACAAGCACAAAGCTAGGCTTGTGGCAAAAGGTTTTGCACATAAGGAATGGGTCGATTATGAGGAAACTTTTGCCCCCATAGCAAAATGGGCCACCATCCGGACACTCTTTGCACTAGCTGCCCAGAACGGTTGGAAAGTCCATCAAATGGATGTAAAAACTGCATTCTTGAATGGAGATCTAAAAGAGAATTTTTTTATGTCCCAGCTTGAAGGATTTGCTGTGAAAGGACATGAACATAAAGTATGCAAACTTGTGAAGTCCTTGTATGGCCTCAAACAAGCACCATGAGCCTGGTATGAAAAACTAACTGAGCATCTTCTGAAACTCAACTTCAAACATTTTGATCTTGATGATGCAACTTTATTTGTCAAGAAAGTTGGAAAAACAGTTGTATATCTTGTGGTATATGTAGATGATCTTTTAATGACAGGGAACAATGAAAGCTATATTGCATCCATAAAGAAAGAATTAGGAAAAAGTTTTGAAATGACTGATTTGGGCTATGTTCATTACTATCTTGGCATTGAAGTAACCCAACATCCAAAATCCATATTTCTTTCTCAAAAGAAATACATTGGAGACTTGTTAAACAGATTTGGCATGACAGAGTGCAATCCTCTTTCTACTCCAATGGAACAAAACTTGAAGATCACATCTATTGAAGGAAAGGAATTTGAGGATGCAACAAAGTATAGACAGCTTGTAGGAAGTCTCATCTACCTCACTACTACCAGACCAGACATTTCATTTGCTGTTGGAATCCTCTCCAGGTTTATGCAAAAGCCTTGTGAGGGACATTGGTCTGCTGCAAAAAGAGTTCTAAGGTACTTGAAGGGAACTCAAAACCTTGGAATCAAGTATACACAGGTGGACGACTTCAACTTGATTGGATACTCTGATTCAGACTTCGATGGAGACAAAGAAACTGGGGTATCTACTTCAGGATATGCTATGAGTCTTGGATCAGGAGCTTTCTCCTGGAGATCATGCAAACAATCAGTTCCAGCAGATTCCACAACAGAAGCAGAATACGTGGCAGCAGCTGAAGCAACGAAAGAAATTGTGTGGCTCAGGAAAATTCTTGAAGATTTGCAGGTAAAACAAGTACAATCAACTCCACTCATGATTGATAACACCTCTGCAATAAAGTTGGCCAAGAACCCAAAGTTCCATGATCATACTAAGCACATCAATACTAAATATCATCTGATCCGACATCATGTTGAGGCCAAAACAATCCATCTCCGTCATTGTTCCACAAATGAGCAAATTGCAGACATCTTCACCAAAGCGCTTGGAAAAGAAAAGCTTGAAAGATTCAGAACGATGCTTGGACTCACCAACATCCCTTCAGATTAAGGGGGGGAATGTTCACACCTAATCCGAAGGCGGTTGGGTAAACTGGAACGTGAACAGTCATCAAGAAGATGAACTTTTCCGTCTCCTTTGTGTATATAAGCAATAGTTCTCTAATGAAATAATAGATCAGTTTTTCTGTTCATTCTGGAGTTACCCTGGCCTACAGAAGTCAAGGTGGTAGAGGAAGGTCTACAACACCTAGAGATGGAGCTAGCAGTAGCTCAAGTCAGCATGCACCCACAGTAGGTGACACAAGTGGCAGAGGGAGTATTTCCTGAGGAAGAGGAGGTAGAGCCAGAGGAAGAGAAGTCATATGTTACAGATGTAACAAGCTAGGACACAGAGCTTATGTGTGCCCAGAAAACATAGGAATAAATCAAAGAAATTCAATTGTTGCTAAGATTGAAGAGGAATCAACATAGATAATAGAAGAAGAAAATGTACCAGATAAAGGAGAATCTTTGGTAGTTAACAAAGTTTCGTTAAATCTAGCTAAGAAAATTGTTGAACCAATGCAGAGAAAGACCTTGTTTAGGAATGTGTGCAAGGTTCAAGGGAAATGTTGTCAGATGATAATTGATAGTGATAGTACAGATAATTTGGTCTCCACAAAAGTGGTGGAGAAGTTGAAATTGAAGACAAAGAAACACCCAACACCTTACAAGGTGTCATGGCTTCAAAATGGATATTAGTTGATAGTGAATGAGCAGTGTGAAGTGGAGATGCAGTTGGGCAAATACAAAGACAATATTTTGTGTGATGTGATGCCTATGTATGTGTGTCACATATTGCTAGGAAGACCTTGGTAGTATGACAGGGGAGCTATGCATGATGGAAAGAGGAACACATACAAATTTAGTAAAGATGGTGTTAACCATACATTGTTGCCTATGGAAGAAGAGGATGCATCAAGGAAACCTGATCCAAAGACCCTATTGTAGAGTGGAAAGTAGTACTTGCGGCAGATTAAGAGGATGAGGTAAATTTTGCATTGTTTTGCAAACCCAAGGTAATAATTACTTACACAAAAATTTCTTATTTGCCAATTGAAATTCAAGAGATGCTAGACAATTATTGTGACATCATTGTAGATGATTTGCCTGATGAGTTACTGTTAAAATTGGAAACCAGGGCAAAACTTCATGTGGGTCATCTTATTCATGGCTAATAATATTTTTATTAGATTCCTCTCGTCGAGAGGTGTAGGATTGATATAAAGATCATCCAATTCCGATAAGTATTCATGGAGATATGAATTTATTTTGATTATGGAATTATTATCAAGCCGACCTACAACTCATGTAGGCTCAGAAGCCCAACAGTCGCATTATTCACCCACCAACGTTGTGTATAAATATAAGAGGACTTTTCCTCATTTAGAATCACTCATCTCATCACATCTCTCTCTCTCTACTGCGCAGATATGAGTCTCTTCTCTACTGCGTTGAAATGGGTCTCTCTCTCTCACACATGTGAAGTCGGAAGCTGTTGAATTTGAAGCTGCAACTGCAGAAGTAAAGATTGACTTGTGTGGCCTAGAATATCTCCTCTTTGGAACTACGTTGTAGGTTCATCTGAATCTTCTTTGAAAGCCGCAACTTTTGGTGGTGGAATGAAGTCAATCCGACGAACGGTTTGCAAGATATTGACTGCCCTAGTTTGAAGCCGGAAACTGCTGAAACTGAAGCTGCAACTGCAGAAGTAAAGATTGACTTGCGTGGCCTAGAATATCTCCTCTTTGGAACTGCGCTATAGGTTCATCTGAATCTCCTTTGAAAGCCGCAAATTTTGGTGGTGGAATGAAGTCAATCCGACGAACGGTTTGCAAGATATCGACTACCCTAGTTTGAAGCCGAAACTGCTGAAACTGAAGCTACAACTGCAGAAGTAAAGATTGACTTGCGTGGCCTAGAATATCTCCTCATCTGAACTGCGTTGTAGGTTCATCTGAATCTCCTCTGGAAGCCGAAACTTTTGGTGGTGGAATGAAGTCAATCCGACGGTCGGTTTGTGAGATATTGTCTGCCCTAGTTTGATAATGAAGCCGCTAATGCTGATGCTGCTGATCTAGAGTTTGCTACTGCTGATATGAATTAGATTTATTGTACTATTTCTCTCTGCTGAATTATTGAAGATAAAAGAAGATTTGATCAAAGGGTTTCCCCACACATTGTGGGGTTTGTCCCTAGCTAGCCGCCACATCTTGTGTCTCTTGTCTTGGCTTGTTTTCTGTCGATCGTTTAATGTTCTATCTGCACTTTACTTTATGTACATGTGATTGCTGATTGGTGGAATATAATAAGAAAAAGAAGTAAACTGTTATATGCATAGAACATACCATAACTTAACATGGTACCAGAGCTGAGGTGAAGACAAAACCCGAGCAAGAGCAAGAGCAATCATTGAAGAGAAGATTGGCAAGGCTATCCTAAAAGAACTATGGGGTCCTCAACACTCTTTCCTGCCGAAGACAAGCTCCGTGAGAAAGTTGACTATCACGGATGGAAGATGTCTATCGATCTAACCCTTGAAGATCAAGGAGTGCTGGACCATGTAAGAGGCAATATTGTTGAGCCTTCATCAAATGCATCTGCTGCTGCCTGGAACAAATGGAAAAATGGAGAAGTCAAAAAAAAGAAGATCATCCGGGACTCTATCGACAAGCGCTTGGTGGCCTACATCTCTGATCTAGACACCTCCAAGGAAATCTACGACAGACTGGTGAGTTTATTTAAAGTTAATGATGCAAATCAAGTTTTGTTTCTTAGAAATAAGTTGAAGGAAATCAAGAAGGGTAAAGATGAAAGTATGCAAGCATACTTCTTAAGAATCACCGAGATCAAGAACGATCTCCTATCTATTGGGGAAACCATTACTGACAGAGAAATGGCACTCACAACTCTTGGAGGATTACCATCTGAATGGTATGTGTTCAGGACTACTCTTCTGAACAATAATGTAATTCCTAGTTTCGAGGAATTAATGGCTAGATGCATTCAAGAACAAACAAGGGTAGAAGAGCAGGAAATGCCCTTGCCTAAAGGTCCTCCTGCTGCTTTTTCTTCTCATGCTAAGAAAAGAAATAATTCTGGGTCTAAATCAAAAGGAAAGGCTGGACCTAAGGGTGGAAGAAAATGATGATGTTACATCTACGATAAAGCAGGTCACTATGCAAGGGAGTGCCCTGATAGAAAGGACTCACACCGAGACAATGATCAAAATCCCTCTGATGGCAAATCAAAGGAATGACAAATTCAACAGCAAAGGTAAGAGGAGAGCTGGGGATCGAGGAAGAGGACAACCATTCAAGAAGGCTAGAAAGTCCAGGATGTATTAAATGCACCTGACCTAAAAAAGAACCTAGTGTCCATCTCGGCAATGGAAGACAAAGGCTACAAGGTAACCTTAAGCAATGGCAAGGTATGTATATGGAAATGCCTTTACTCTTGGGTTTAGTGTTGATTCATCATATCAGGTCGATGGAAGTCCGCTAGGTGTCATGTCTTGTGACACAACTCTTCAGTCCGAACTTTGGCATCAGAGGTTTGCCCACCTTCATTACAAAGCTCTACTTGGTGTAAAACAAATGGTGACAGGGATGCCCGAATTCCAAGTAGAGAAAGAAGGTGTATGTCTGGGATGTGTCGAAGGAAAGCTCAAAAGGGGACCGTTCCCCTCAAGCCAAAGCAAGACCTCCGATGTATTACAATTGGTTCACTCAGGCATATCTGAGGCTGGCATTAAGAGGGAGACTACTACACCACATACTCTTGAGCAGAATGGTGTGGCAGGAAGGAAGAACCACACGATGATGGAAGTTGTCCGGGCCATGCTACATGATCAAAGACTTCCAAAGTTTCTATGGGCTGAAACTACAATCACTGTCGTATATGTACAAAATTGATGCCCTCATCAAGCATTGGGTTCCTAAACTCCTGAAGAAATGTTCACCACCGGTCAAAGGGAAGTCGTGATTAGTCATGATGTCACCTTTGACAAAGATATGGCTCTCAGCAAGGTGGACAATCTGCTGACTTTGAGTAGCTCTTAAGAAGATGACACCAGGGAACCGAAAGAAAAGGATAATGAATCAATGCCTGATGTAGAAGAACCCATGGATCCGATTGATCCTCATTCACATGAGCCTTCCTCTTCTAGGAAGAGGCCTTCATGGCTTAGGGGGATACTTGATGATGCTGAAGGACATGCTGCACCCTGAGGAACCTTTTATCAAAGTAAGAAACTTAACAGGTATCAGGGATACCTGACCATCATGAGCACGATCATACAAAATGAACCTTCATCATTCTCAGATGTCATCAAGCATTAACTATGGAAGGATGCTATGACCATAGAATATGAGTCTATTATGGAGAATGATGTCTGGGAAGTAGTTCCCAGACCCTGGACAAGACAATTGTTACTTCAAAATGGCTTTACAAGATAAAGCATGCAGCAAATAGAAGTATGGAAAAGTATAAGGTTCATTTTGTTGCTCGTGGTTTATCCCAGAAGGGAGGTATAGACTATGATATTTGCACCTGTTGCCAGATATACGACCATGCGCTTGATCTTAGCCCATGTGGCTTCACAAGGATGGAACCTACATCAGATGGATGTTAAGACTGAGTTCTTGCATGGTTCTATCAAAGAAGAGGTCTATGTGGAGCAACCTGAAGGATTTGAGATTTATGATTGAAAATCTCATGTATGCAGGTTGAAGAAGGCTCTCTATGGGCTGAAGCAAGCACCCCGAGCATGGTATGAGAGGATCGATAGCTACTTGATGAAGCTGGGATTCACTAGGAGTGAAGCTGATCCTAACCTTTACTTTAAGGTTGAAGATGACAAGCCTCTCATACTGGTGTTGTATGTGGATGACCTATTTCTAATAGGTGCAAACCCTCTCATTCACAAATGTTAGAGGGAGATGGCTTTTGAATTTGAAATGAAGGACCAAGGACTTGAAGTGTAGCAGAAGCCAAGGGAAATTTCCCTATCTCAAGGAAAATATGTGGTAAATATATTGGAAAGATTCGGTATGATGGACTGCAAGCCTGTGACTACCTCGAGGATCTTAACTTTTAGAAGTTATATGGTAGTGATGTCGGACCAGACTTGGGAAATGCCTCTGAGTTTCAAAAACTCATTCGCATTGATGTTCTTGGTGAACCTCCGTCCGAACATATGTTTTGCAGTTAGCCTTGTGAGCTCATATTTGGTTGAGCCTCACTGGATTGATGCCAAGAATCTTCTGAGATGTCTTCAGGACACAATCTCTCATGGATTAAGATACACTGCCGGAGATGTGAGACTACTTGGATATACTGATGTTGATTGGGCAGGCAGTGTGGTGGACCGTAAGAGCACTTCGGGTACTGTTTCACATTGGGATCTTCTTCGATATCCTGGATGAGCAGGAAGCAGAAGTCGGTAGCTTTGAGCACCGCCGAAGCAGGATATATTGTTGCTAGCATAACCTCGTGTGAGGCAGTCTGGTTGTGAAAGCTCTTCAGTGAGCTATTTGGATTTACATTGGATACCACTGTGATTCTTTGTAACAACCAGAGGTGGGATTCGATTATTGAGGAATCCCGTATTCGTCAATTGATCTAGCAGATAGACATCATCTGGGATATGGTAAGTTGATGAGCAAGGAAGCTCCATCACATTAAGATGATGTACAGGTTGATACACCTTGTCAAAGCCCTGAGGAAAGATCTAATCTGTGATTTTCCAAAACGACTTGGAGTCGGCAAGAAACCTTTGTACAAGGGTCCTGCATGTTGCATACATTGAGCTCTGGGAGCTCTAAGGGCTTGCGGTTCCTACTGGAGCAACATATGACCACAGGGTGACTCACCCTCCCCTGGTGGTGCACACTGGAACAAGATGATTCGCTCTCTTGTGGGACAAGATGATTCGCTCTCTTGTGGAACAGGATGATTCGCTCTCCTGTGTAGCAGGATGATTAGTTCTCCTGTGAGGCCTGGATTGATGTGTTCTCCATGGCAGCCTGGATTGATGTGTTCTCCACGGCGATTGTAGCAGGATTGATGTGTTCTCCTGTGAGGCCTGGATTGATGTGTTCTCCATGGAAATTGTAGCAGGATTGATGTGTTCTCCTGTGAGGCCTGGATTGATGTGTTCTCCATGGCAATTGTAGCAGGATTGATGTGTTCTCCTGTGAGGATAGGATTGATTAGTTCTCCTGTCGAGGCATCCTACCCATGCAGTCTGGGACTCATGGGAAGTACCTCTCATCTGATCAATGAGCAGGGAAATGAAGTTAGGGACCATAGTAGTACCGATGGACGCATCATTGTAACTACCGTACTCCCTACGCTAGGATGACCTCCATTGATCTGGGATCAATGATACTGGTCTGGGACCAGTGGTAGGAGTTGTACCATACTATGACGTTGACTTCGGGTCGGTTGAGACTGGTCTGGGATCAGTGGTACATACTCTGAGACTGACTTTGAGTCAGTGGAGGATGATATTGGTCTGGGACCATTGGAGTTGTACTCACTATGATGCTGACTTTGGGTTGGTTGAGACTGGTCTGGGACCAGTGGTACATACTTTGAGACTGACTTTGAGTCAGTATGATACATCCTCAATCATTTCTTCTTCTTCATAATTCGGACAAAAGCAGAGTAGAACAGAACAATGCAAGAGCAGAGCAGAACAGAACAAAACAGTACAGATCAGTGCAGGGCAGAACAAGACAAAGCAGAACAGGAAAAATAGAGCAGAGCAGGGCAAGGGTCAGGCTGTACAAGGTAGTGCATTTGATGGATGAATAGTAACGACCGATAGACAGATTGCAGATGAAGTTCTCCATGGTTGAGAGGGAGTGTTAAAATTGGCAACCAGGGCAAAACTTCATGTGGGTCATCTTATTCATGGCTAATAATATTTTTATTAGATTCCTCTCGTCGAGAGGTGTAGGATTGATATAAAGATCATCCAATTCCGATAAGTATTCATGGAGATATGAATTTATTTTGATTATGGAATTATTATCAAGCCGACCTACAACTCATGTAGGCTCAGAAGCCCAACAGTCGCATCTATTCACCCACCAACGTTGTGTATAAATATAAGAGGACTTTTCCTCATTTAGACTCACTCATCTCATCACATCTCTCTCTCTCTACTGCGCAGATATGAGTCTCTTCTCTACTGCGCTGAAATGGGTCTCTCTCTCTCACACATGTGAAGCCGGAAGCTGTTGAATTTGAAGCTGCAACTGCAGAAGTAAATATTGACTTGCGTGGCCTAGAATATCTCCTCTTTGGAACTGCGTTGTAGGTTCATCTGAATCTCCTTTGAAAGCCGCAACTTTTGGTGGTGGAATGAAGTCAATCCGACGAACGGTTTGCAAGATATTGACTGCCCTAGTTTGAAGCCGGAAACTGCTGAAACTGAAGCTGCAAGTAAAGATTGACTTGCATGGCCTAGAAGATCTCCTCTTTGGAACTGCGCTGTAGGTTCATCTAAATCTTCTTTGAAAGCTGCAACTTTTGGTGGTGGAATGAAGTCAATCCGACGAACGGTTTGCAAGATATCGACTACCCTAGTTTGAAGCCGGAAACTGCTGAAACTGAAGCTGCAACTGCAGAAGTAAAAATTGACTTGCGTGGCATAGAAGATCTCCTCATCTGAACTGCGTTGTAGGTTCATCTGAATCTCCTCTAGAAGCCAAAACTTTTGGCGGTGGAATGAAGTCAATCCGACGGTCAGTTTGTGAGATATTGTCTGCCCTAGTTTGATAATGAAACCGCTAATGCTGATGCTGCTGATCTAGGGTTTGCTACTGCTGATATGAATCAGATTTATTGTACTATTTCTCTCTGCTGAATTATTGAAGATAAAAGAAGATTTGATCAAAGGGTTTCCCCACACATTGGTGGGGTTTTTCCCTGGCTAGCCGCCACATCTTGTGTCTCTTGTCTTGGCTTGTTTTCTGTCGATCGTTTAATGTTCTATCTGCACTTTACTTTATGTACATGTGATTGCTAATCGGTGGAATATAATAAGAAAAAGAAGTAAACTATTATATGCATAGAACATACCATAACTTAACAGTTACCACCCATTAGAAAAATTAGTCATCATATAGATTTGATTCTAGGAGCAAATCTACCTAATACAGCAGCTTACAGGATGACTCCCACAGAGAATGAAGAAATCAAGAAACAGGTTCAGGAATTGTTAGATAAGGGATTGGTTAGAGAGAGTTTGAGTCCTTGTGCAGTGCCAACAATGTTGAGCCGAAAGAAAGATGGAGGCTGGAGAATGTGCACTGATTCAAGAGCAATCAATAAGATAACAATCAGGTACAGATTTCATTTACCTAGAATTGAAGATTTGATGGACTTTTTAAGTGGAGCAAAATATTTTACAAAGTTAGATTTAAAAGGTGGTTATCATCAAATTAGAATTAGAGAAGGGGATGAGTGGAAAACTGCTTTTAAGACAAATGAAGGATTGTATGAATGGATGGTAATGCCTTTTGGGTTGTCAAATGATCCTAGTACATTTATGAGGCTCATGAACAAAGTTTTGAAAGAATTTATTGGTAAATTTGTAATAGTATATCTGGATGATATATTAGTTTATAGAAGATCTAAGGAGGAACATGTGAGACATCTAGATTATGTCTTACAGAGGCTACAACAAGAGAAGTTACTATTAAATTTAAATAATTTTTCAGTCATGAAGGAAGAGTTAGTATATTTGGGTTTCGTTGTTTCTGCTGATGGGTTAAAGATGGATCCAGAGAAGATCAAGGCAATCCTGGAGTGGCCTTCACCAAAAAGTGTCTTTGAGGTAAGAAGTTTTCACGGTCTTGCTAGTTTTTATAGGAAATTCATAAGGAGTTTTAGTAAGATCAATGCTTCTATTATTGACACCATAAAGAAGGACAAACAATCATTTAAATGAAATGTTGAAGTAGAAAGGAACTTCTAGCTGTTGAAGAGAAAGATTACTAAGAAACCTATTTTGATTTTGCATGATTTTAATAAACATTTTCAAGTGAAGTATGATGCCATTGGAGCTATTTTAAGTCAGGAGGATAGACCTGTAGCTTATTTTAGTGAAAAAATGAATGAGTCAAAGAAGAAATATTCTTCTTATGACAACGAGTTTTATGCAGTGGTGCAGTCTTTGAATAAGTGGAGACATTACTTGATGTCTAAGGAGTTTATACTTTATTCAGATAACCATGCATTGCAATACATTATGAAACAACCAAAGCTTAATAAAAAACATGCAAAATGGGTAGAGTATCTTCAAAGTTTTAATTTTGTGTTGAAACTTATAACTGGCCAATCAAACAAAGTAGCGAATGCCTTAAGTAGAAAAAGAATTTTAGTTCAAGAAAGTCAAATTCAAGTGTTGGGTTTTTATTTTCTTAAGGAATTATATGAGAAATATTTAGATTTTAAAGAGGCATTTGAAGCTTGTAGAAATCTTGTTTTGTTACACAGAAGTAAGTGGTTGGATTATTTCTTGCAAGAAGGACTGCTGTTTAAAAGAAATTAGTTGTGCATTCCAAATTTTTCTATGAGAGAAAATTTGATCAAGGAGAAACATCGTTGTTATAGACATTTTTGTGCCTTACAGCTCTAAGCATGAAATGTCCATAAATCAAGGGCTCCTAAGTCCCTAAAAGTGTTGTTCTAACTCCTAAAGGAACAAGGTCAACAAATTACAGCTTCTCCCAGAAGTTCTCCACCAGAAACTGCTCAGAATAAGTCAAATCAGGATCATTTCAGCTGCTCCACTAGCCAAGTGTGTTGCATAGCACCTAAGTCCACTAGCTAGGTGCGTTGCAACGCACCTAAATGCACTACCAGGGTGCGTTGAGAGGGAAATGACAAGTGGCAGATTCATTCCACAAGGTGGAGAGACAATGGAAGCTTCCAGAATCTTCTCCAATGACACTTGCCTCACTGAATTCGACCAAGGATGAGTAAGAGGCTTTCAGTCTCCAAGTGGAAGCAAGAATTGACAGAGAGAAGCCACTAATCAATTCATGAGCTGACTCATCCTTCTTGCATACATCTATATATGGATCCCTCATCCCAGAGATCCAGAGGCTGGAATTTTGCACATTGTAAGGAATTGTTGTTGGTTTTGAGATACATATCAGAGAATTGGGTGATCTATGCTTTGTTGGGGCTGAAGAAGGGACTTCTTTGCTGGGAGGTTGATGCTGGGTCAGGAATCATCGGTTGTAACTCCTCCTGTATCTTCTTGTATATCAATAAAACTATTTGAGTTTCTTCTCCATGCTTGTGTTTCATTGATGCTTGTTACATTTGTATGATTAACTTAAATCTGATCCTAAGTTATTTGTGAATATAAACCCATGTCTTTGTATAGTTTCCTTCTTCTGTGATCTTACAGGTACTTGGTGAAGCTGGGCAAGTGAGAGAGCAGGTAGCTGGAAGCTGTCAAAGAGGAGAGAGATTGGATCAAAGGACTAGCGCAAGACACAGGTTGGTTCATCCTATTCCTCTTCGTTTATAGTTCATAAAGAAGAATACAAAAGTAGCTTTCTCTGTTTGTTTCTAAGGTAGCTGTCACACCTTAGTGGGATAGAGTAGTTCTAAATAGACACTTTTCCCGATAACAAAATGGCGACTCCACTGGGGATCGTGTCTAGTTAGTTTGTTTGTGTTTCTCTTGTTGTTTGATTCATAAACTTAGAAGTAGCAATCGAATTGCATTTGCCATTAACAAATGCAAAGTAGACATCTGTTGCTTCAATCCATTCATTGGATTTGTTTATGATTTGAACAGCTGATTCATAAACTAACTGATTTCCCTTGTGATAGCTCTTAGAACCCCCCTTAGATCTACCTCTGATTGTGCATTACCGATTGCTTTTACTCGTCCAAAAACCAAAGATTAAACTGCAAACCGTGACCCAGAACCTGGATAGAATTCTCGTTTCTGCCCCAGCGTAGGCTCTGTGAAGAGGTTCTGCATTTCAAAGCACTTCCCGAGATGGCTACCTACGCTGCAATGCAGTTTCTCTGTGTAACAGGTGCACTGATAAGCCTAGCCTTGTGCAGCTGAGGTTCTTTGCTTCATTTTTTCCATTTTTGTCTCTGATTTTTGCAGCCTGTGATCAGTATTTCACTGTTTCAAACCCCTTTTCCTTACTGATATTTCGCCTCAGTTGTACAAAAGAAATTGTAGATGTTTTTATGTGTTTGTTGCGTTGTTTACAGTTTTCCATTGCAAAAGTAGAATAGTCGTACTGTCGTCCTTTGATTTAGATCTGTCGCAAGTGTCGATTTTGATCATAGGAGAAAGTTTATTTGCTGTTGACAGTCGATTATGCTTTTAATTTTGCCTTTGGTTTGAATTTGTGACTTTCTAGTGTCGAAACAAGTATTTATTTCAAAATCATAAAGTGTCGTAATCATCTCTACCTTTTGATTTTGAAAAGAAGCTTGTTTGTGTTTGTCACTTGAAAGCAAATTCAGATTTGTACATCAACTTTATTTTTAGGCATCAATATTAAGAAAGTGAAAAACAAATACATGCATGTGCATTTGCATATTGACAATTTGTTTGGCTTGATTTAGGAAAAGTGCATTTACAGTGTGCTCTTTGCTCTTTGCGAAAAGATTGTGTCTTTCTTTTCCCCTAGTAGCTAGGATTTTCATTGCTGAAAAGAGATAAAAGTTTGTTTATCATCTTTAGATTGCATTTTAGGAATTACATCTACATCTTGTGGTGATCCCAAAAGGAAAACTTCATAAAAAAGATCAACTTAAAATAAATTCAATGAACTTAACAACGCTTTGTAACTTAACGCACAACATTTAGAGGTCTAGGCTAGAGACGTATTCCGGCGTCGTAAAGCCTGGTAACTGTTGTCCTCACTGATGGTTGGGTGATTCCTCCACTTTGAGACGATAAGTGCCAGTACGGACTTGTGCTCCCACGTACCGTCGAGTATATATTGGGAGACCCCTATAGGCTTAAATCCTTTATCCATAGGAAGCCGTGTCGGCCGCCCTACTGATCGCAATGCACCGAACATAGCATTCGGGAAGATTGACTGTCGTACCGTAAAAAGTATTCTACAGTTTTGCGATTGGTTTGGTACTCCCTCTACCTAGACCTCCAGAGCATTCCCTTTCGTTCCTTTTCAGACTCTTTAACGGAAAAGGTCCATCTGAGCACTTGTCACTTCGGGCTCATTAAAAATCGAAGGAGACTAGAATCATCTTTTGTTTTTTCTCGACTCTTAAAAACTGAAAAAACAAGTTGTGTCAAAAGCGTCTAAAATTCATTTAATTCGGAAAAATAAATTCCCTTTATTTTAGTTGATCGAGTAATCTGCAATCGTGGAAGAAAGTCAATTGAAACCCCGTCGTTCACGGATACTTACGAGTCAACCGTCTTTGTCTCTGGAATCGAAACCAGTACAGACAAAACGAACTCGTTTAACCGGTTCCAAATCTCCTATCAAAGTTAGAACAAGTGTTCCAACGACATCGGAGACTCCAGTTACTCCAAACATTTCTGGAATCCCTGCCTCAACAGAAGAAGTTCAACAGCCACAGAAGGACAGTGATACTGATCCTAGTTTGAGAATAAACACTTGTGTTACTGAACCAGTTCCATCTATAACCGGTTCGGAGAGTCTTACTCTTCAAACATCTGTCGCTGCTTCTTCGGCACCAGAAATTTTTTATGGACCTGACGGTCTTCCCCTTCCACCTAGTCTGATTGTAATAGAAGAAATTGTAGAAGATCCTCAAACGAGTACTCCAACGCACTTTGGAGTTGGGATCACTCTATATCCTTCGACATCAGAAGTTAGTCTACCACCAGCGAAAGTTCCTATAGAATCGCTAGGTAATCTTTTGGATAGACTACAAATGTCTGAAAAACCGTCAACATCTAGGACTGTGTCATCTGACACAGCGACGGCAGAACTCCCTGCTGTCACTCCGACAATGTTCGTCGGCATACCATCTGTCCCAACTAGCTCTCAACCGCTAGAAGGAGCCCACTCAGGGGCTATTTCGACAGTCTAGTCTGTTCCTGTTTGTTCATCCGGAATAATATCCAGAAACTCTTATGTTGAGTCTCGACAAATTGATCCATTTGGAGGTCAATTTGGGCAGTCCGGTCCCCAAGGGCAAACAATTCCCTTGAGTTCTGGATTACCACCGTATGGGGGGCAGTATGCCCTTTCACTATCCCCTCCGGGAGGATATCCATATGGGAGTTCACAACAGCATTCAGGTTATACTGGAATTACCTCAAGTGGTTGGGTACCTATACTACCTCAACAACCAAGAGTTGTGTATTCGATGCAACAATGCGTACCTATGTCGAACATCCCGACTACGCCAGCTATTGTGACGGTGTCGCAAGTTCAAGCGCTGCCTATTGTATGCCAACCTCAGGTTTCTCAGGTTGTAATGCAACAGCCCCTTGACCCTGCGACTCAACCACAATCGCCGACTAGTGGGGCGACACAGGTCCAGACGGGTACAATTACCCCTCACCTTGGTCAAACGGTTAGTATCGGGCAACAGCACATGGCTTCACAACCATGGCTGGTGCAATACCAACAACCACAATTCCAACAAGTATACCAAGGTGCTGAGCAGCAGATCTTTGCGAACAGTGGACAACCGTACATTCAAAATGGTCAAAATCAACCATTTTATAATGGTCAAGTCCACCAACCTTACCAAACATACCAGCATCAAATGCATTATGCCGGTATGCAAAGACCAACTGCTCAGGCGATTCCATCGTATCCTGGGTATGCTTCACCTAACCTGAATCAACAGTTACCATTCGTGGCAACTTTAGAGTTACTTGATTTAAACCGGTTAACAAACGATCCAATTGCTTACGCCCCTTGGTGGCCAGCGATTCCACATAAACTTCCATCATATATTCCTAAATTTAATGGAAATCCGGGTGAAGATCCATCGAATCACGTGATGACCTTTCATCTATGGTGTTCATCAAACACCCTAAACGATGATTCGATAAGACTTCGCCTCTTTCAGAGGACGTTAACGGGTCCAGCGACAAAATGGTACATTGAATTGCCTAGAGCTTCGTTCGACAACTTCAGTACCTTAGCCACAACCTTTTTAACCCATTTTCAATTACCAATAAGGTATGAAACGGGAACAGAACTACTTACCAACTTCAAACAGACAACGGCCACTCACATATCTGATCATATACATGAATGGCGACGTCGTCGTAGGATGGTAAAAACGTATGTTCCCGATCAGCTATTAGCTGAATGGTTTATCAAGTCATTACTGCCTTCCATCACGGAAGATGTGGCAAAGGGGGGAGTCATAACAGAAGAGAAAGTTATCGCTCGTGCACAATATCTGGACTTGATTTACACTCAGTCCGGCACGCTCTACGACAAAATACCTGATGCGCCTAGACCGGAATTCTCAATTCCTCCTCCTCCTAAATCGAACAATGACTCTCATGCCGGCAATGGCGTGATTGGCACGACAGACACGAAATCGACAAAGGCTACATCCAAGAAGGCCCGTAAGATTTCAGGTCAAAATGCAAAAGATGAACTTCTTGCTTCGGAAGTAAATGTCGTATCGACAGATAAGGGCAAAGAAACCAAACAACCAGGAAGCAAGAAGAAAGGCAAAGGGAAGAAGAAGAAACAGGATGAATCATCACCTGAAAAATCTTCTTCAAACCCTCCTGGAAATAGGAAACCAAGAACTCCATGCTTTATATGCGATGAGGATCACCGGACCGCAGAATGTCCACACAGAGCTGAGATTAAGAAATTCTTTAAGAATTCAAAAACCTCAGCAGTGTTAACTGATCCGTTTCCAAATCCAGGAACAAATCTGGTTGAAAGTGGAAATGCTTCCCCGTCTCAAGTGCTAATGTTGTCGATTTCAAAACAACAGAATGATGCTTTGATTTCGACAAGGAACAAAGATTATGGGAATCCGCAGCTGTCGAACAACAAGGATAAAGATCAACCAAGTAGTTCGACAACAACTTCGACAGAAGTTGTACCACCCACCATCCCTGAATTGACGATAAAACCGCCGAAGGGAGTAGTACACAAGTCGACATTTAATCCCCGCACTAGAGCAGCACAACATTATAACATAGTGGAAGATTTGGCCCAATCGCCATCCGCTATGTCGACTCTTGAAGTACTACAAAATTGCCCATCCCAAAGGCAGGCTTTATTATCGGCCATTGGTGGGATTGATCCAAAGGATTCCAATCTTGTATCCTTCGACCACAAAGGATACGATCCTCAGTTACCGGCTCAACTAGCTTTCCTTGTATAAGTGAAAGCCCTCAACAAAATTGTTCATCGAACAATTATTGATGAGGGGGCATCTACATGTATTATGTCGATGAGTTGCTGGAAAAATTTAGGATCTCCAACCTTGTCGCGATCTGCGACGACATTAAAAGCATTCGACGGAAGGACATATACCCCATATAGTATCCTAAATAACTTCAAAGTTGAACTAGGAGGGAAAACAGTAGAAATAGATGTTGAAGTCATCGATGGGAATCTTGATTACAACATCCTACTGGGACGACCATGGATATATGCCATGGCAGCTGTTGTGTCGACCTATTTTAGAAAGATTGCATTTCCCTTTCAAGGAGGGATCACAATCGTCGATTAGCAAAACTTCCTCCCCAATGGTTCTCAAGTTACAGGAAGCATTCCCATGATCCATGGAAGCCCTCATTTGCTTCAGAATATCGAAGTAGGCCTACTAAAAGATCCTATACTAATGGGAACTTTCGCTCTTCCACCTCCAATCAATCTGGCGGAAGTAGCATCGATAGGAACCTGCAACATGATATCTTCTACAAAGATCTCAGAAAATGATATCAACATGGATCATGCAATGGTTTTGCCCCCGAGCCCAATGGAAATATTATAGCAATCAATGTTTCTAGCATGGGAGGCAAACCCAAATCAATGCTCATCAAGCATTTGGATAGATAGGTCTAGAGAATATGGTACTCCTTCAGATCCTTGGTCACAAGTGCATGTCACCGACGAAGGAATTCTCCAAGCTATGGTAATTGAAGGAGCACCATGGAATGATTCCCACCATCGTTCTCTTCTTCCGGATTGTGAAGAAGATACTCAAGATGACCTTTATCATCCTTCAGTAGTTGATTTTCTGTCAAATACTGTAAATACGGTGGATTCCGAGCGAAACTTATCCAACATTGAAGAGACTATAGCCATAAATATCTCGACCAAAACAGATATTGTAGAGAATATTTATGTCGGCAAATGTTGTTCTCCTTCAGAACTGGAAATATATAACGCTCTTTTTCGCGAATTCAGAGATGTCTTTGCTTGGTCATACAGTGAAATGCCAGGCATCGACTCGAGTATCGTTGAACACAAAATTAAGATGTATCCAGATGTCAAACCAGTACGACAACGGCTAAGGCAGGTGCACCCCAAGAAAGCCGCTGCCATTAAGGCAGAAGTTGAAAAAATTCTCCATGCTGGTTTCATATACCCGGTTCCACTAACCGATTGGGTATCGAATATTGTCCTTGTTATGAAAAAACAAGGGACAATTAGAGTGTGCGTCGATTATAGGGATGTAAATCAAGCTTGTCCAAAAGACAACTACCCTACACCCTTCATTGACCAGATAATTGATGAATGCGCCGGATGCGAAATCTTTTCATTCATGGATGGATTCTCCGGGTATAATCAAATAAATATCCGCCCACAGGACCAGTCAAAGACTGCATTCATTTGTCCGTGGGGCACATTCGCATATCGAAAATTACCCTTTGGTTTAAAGAACGCAGGGGCGATATTTCAGAGGGCAATGAATTATGCCTTCCATGACATCAAAAACATCGTTCAACCATACCTCGACGACCTTCCGGCTCATTCGCGAAAGCGGACTGATCATCCACAGCATTTAAGAGCGATATTTATACGTTGCCGACACTACAAGATACGACTCAATCTGCACAAATGTGTATTTTGCGTCAGTTCTGGTCATTTACTTGGCTTTGTAGTCTCCAAGGATGGGATTCGTCTCGACCCGTGTAAGGTCCAGGCAATCATAAATTTGCCTCCACCTTCAAATTTGATTCAGATTCAGAAACTCCAAGGGAAAGCAAACTTTCTGAGGAGCTTCATTCCAAATTACGCTGAACTTGCTAAAGGTTATACTCGTCTCTTGAAAAAGGAGGTACCCTTTGTCTGGGATCAGGTCGCGCAAGCTTCCTTTGATGCTTTAAAAGATTCCCTAATGAAAGCATCATTAATGTACGCCCCCGATTATCAAAGAGATTTTAACCTGTATCTGGCTACAGCAGATACGACCATCGGAATGGTTTTAGTTCAAGAAGTCGATGGAATTGAACATCCTATATATTATTTAAGTAAGAACTTAAATGATACAGAAAGCAAATATTCTTATGTTGAAAAACTAGCGCTTGCAGCTGTTCAAGCGATACAAAGATTTCGACACTATTTCCTCTTTCGAAAGACTACCATTCTGTCAGATTGCAACCCCATGACTTATATATTGTCGCGACAGTTGTTGGGGGGAAAATATTCAAAATGGATAGCAATCCTTCAAGAGTTTGATCTGGAATTTGTAAAATCCAAGTCAAAGAAAGCTCTAGTTTTCGCAGAATTATTATGCGATCTCCCATCGTCGTCCAACGATGAAACATCCGAAGAAACAATCGTGGATGAAAGTTTGTTTCTGATATCTACAAGCAATGAGTGGTATGGGGATATAATCATTTATCTCCAAACCCAAAAATTTAGGCCAAACACCTCCCACTCTGAACAAAAACGTATACGATACCAAGCAAAAGACTACATGATCGTCAGTAATACACTTTACCGTCGTGGTATTGATACAGTTCTGAGAAGGTGCCTCACCCATGAGGAGGCCGAAAAAGTCCTGAATGAGTGTCATTCAGGCACGTGTGGGGGGCATCAATCTGGATATGCTACAGCACAAAAAATCTTACGAGCAGGATACTTCTGGCCAACAATGTTCAAAGATTGCATAACCGCAGTTAGAAGTTGCCATGCTTGTCAAATTTTTGATAGCAAAACTAGAAGACCACCCGCACCTCTACAGCCAATAGTTGTTGTTGGGCCATTCACCAAATGGGGCATCGATTTCATGACATGTAACCCCACCTCGACCGGGGGGCATGGGTATATCATAGTCGCAGTTGACTATTTTACCAAATGAGCCGAGGCGATGCCTACATTAGATAATACTGGTCATGGGTATATCATAGTCGCAGTTGACAATTTTACCAAATGGGTCGAGGCGATGCCTACATTAGATAATACTGGTGAAACAACTGCCCTCTTCTTTTTCAATCATGTAGTCGCCAGATTCGGCATACCACAGGCCATAGTCACAGATCATGGATCGCATTTCCGCAATCACATGATGGTTGAATTAGCTGCCAAACTAGGGTTGTCTCACGACAGCTCTACTCCATATTATCCGCAGGCCAACGGACAAGTTGAAGCGATCAACAAGGTCCTGAAACGCATGCTGCAAAGGATGATCGGAGTTTACAAAAGAAGATGGCACCTAATCCTGTACTCAGCTTTGTGGGCTTACCGAACATCGGTAAGGAATGCAACCGGGTTCACACCCTTCCAACTGGTATATGGCCTGGAAGCGGTCTTACCAGTCCAGTGTGAAATCTCGTCTCTCAAACTCGCAATTGATCTCCTCCCCGGAACTTCAGAAGAAGAGGCTCATTTCTTGGAATTAATCCAATTGGATGAAACCCGTCGTGACGCCGCTTTGGCTAACGAAGCCCATAAGAAACGATTCAAGGCGCAGTTCGACAAAAATGTCAAACCCCGTGTCTTCTCAGAAGGTGACTTGGTCTTGCTTGACGACCAAGAATCCGATAAATTGGGAGCAGGTAAATTTAAGTCTTTATGGATGGGCCCCTATATTGTTAAGTGGGTGTTAGCAAAGGGAGCCTACGAGTTAATGGATTATGACGGAATTCCACTGGCGCAACCTCGTAATGGGTTGTACCTCAAGCGTTACTATGCGTAATAGTAACCAATATGCTTTTGTTATATTTTTGTTTTCGCTAAAGTGTTTGTTTTGGTCGAGTAATCCACCTTTTTACATTTATTGCAGATGTCAAACCCATTGGAGCCATGTGTTGGATATTTCGACGGAGCGAGTCGTAGTTTGTGGAACCTGTCCTCCACAACCTAGGCCATTTTTTATCCAAGCGGCGAGTTAGTAAGTTTCATAGGTGTATGTATTGGTCGATCAACAAATAATATCGCTGAGTATAGCGCGTTGATAGAACTTCTCTCTGATGCCATCACTCATGGTATACGCTGACTAATTGTCAGGCTAGACTCACAGCTCGTAATACTACAACTCAATTGTATATATTCCGTCCGAAACCCAGCTATTTATCGCATGTTCCTAAGGGTTAAGATTTTGGAAAGACAATTTGATCTTATTCAATACCAACATATTTCCAGAAACTTAAACACATTAACCGACTCATTAGCAAACTATGTGTTAGATAGACATTTGCAACATTTATAAAAGGAAACACATCATCAATGTTTTACATGTGGATCATATAACTCAACCAGAATAAAACTCTGAAAATCAAATATATATATAGCTATTTATGGTTTACATATAATGTTCTGTAACCAAGACAAAATTGGTCACGCGACCAAAAAACTCAAAATGCTAGGGGGCACCCTAGTCTAATGATGCTCGTGATAGCAAGTCACAGCCTGTGCGATCATGCATAGGAGACGAGTCCATCGTCTAGGCACACCAGTAGTATGCCGCTGTAACTGCAAAGGTAGCTCATCAGTCCTCACATCTGGTGTACCGAGAGTGAGGCCCTCAACCTGCTCCTGCAAAGCTATGAGAGTCTCGGCCACATCGAGGTCGCGAAGAATAACCCTTCTGGCGGCCTCTCCTGCTGGGGCAATAGCTGTTACTCTCAGGTGAACTACTGGATGAACAGGAACAACATCTGCATGTACACATGAGTTTGATTAGAGTCTTGATAGAACAAAGCACAAGGACATTATAAACAAAAACAGTAAACAGTGATATGGTCAGAGATTTTACCAATAGCACCCCACTGCTCGCCATCCGACAATAGTAAATCTGGATCACCCCGGAAGTCCATGCCAGCATATGGATACTCGGCAGAAACCATCTCCTGACGATCAAACCACCTGAAGAAGGTATCAGAAAATGAAATCTGAGATTGGCCAGCATGCCTAGACATATGGTCAACCCATCTCTGCATACGTGGTTCAGTAGGAGAAGGTAAATCGAGTGCAATGTATTGCGGCTGCATCAGTGGTATCTTCTCCAAGGCAAAGGCGGTCAAAATAGAACCATACCCAAAGTTCTTCAACCTCCCGTTCTTTATCTTGGTCAACTGTTCTTTCATCACAAGAAGTACTACGTCGCACCAGTTGAACACCTTCAGTTGGAGGCATTCCAAGGCATGCTGCATATACGATCTGTTGGCTACATGAAGAGACGCACTACCGGCCATCCTACCAAAAGTAAACAAGATAATCCTAAGGGACCTGTTAGTGACATCACAGATGATGATCTTGCCGTCTTTACTCGGCTGAGATCCTTCTCTGCAATACCGGCGGACATAATCTCTCACAGAATCGCCTCCTCGGGCCGAACCTGACAAAGAGATGGGGGCACCCCGCCTCGACAAGCCAGTCAAGAAATAGATGTCTACTGCAGTCAAGGGGATAGATTTGCCCCTAATCTGGAAAACCTGATTGATAGGATCCCAAGCATCGAGCAAATACTGCAGTAAGTTAATCTGTTGTCTCATGCTAGAAATGCGGAAGAACTTCAGCAAGCCACAATTCCGCAGCGCGTTCACTGTAACTGGATCATGTAGGGCAATCATGTCCTCTTCTTCATGCTCACGTTCTCGCCATGTAAGGGTCATCTTGCTCCAAGATCTCTGAAAAACCAAACAAGAGAGGAGTTAGATCCTGATTTTGGTGAGAAACAGGCAAAAATTCCATCAAAAATTGTGCAACAGATTCCCTTTCTGCGCCCAACGCACCTGCAGCAGTGTTCTAGGTGCATTGAATGTCAAACTGCCTTCATACAAGCCAGCATTTAACGCAGGTTTCAATACACTAGGGGTGCGTTGATGGCAGAACGAGTCCCTCAAACCCCAGGGGCTCAGAAAAGCAGGGAATTAGGCTCAAAATGCAAAATGGAAACCATGAAAGGAAAGAGCTCAGGTTTAGCTCCTACCTGGTCCAGACGGCGCTGAGAATCGTCCACATAATCTCCCGAAATCAAGTGATGAAAATCAAGGGGGAAAGCACCTCCAAAGCTCCAACAAACCAGGTTCAAATGAAATGGTAAAGTGAGAGGTAAAAAACACTTTTTAATTACTTTTACGTAGTTCAAAATAAAATATTAGCGTTTTAATCTCGTTTTCAAGCAAATATTGTTCATTTCTAACTAGTTTGATGAAGCAGTTGAAAATACAGTACGATCTTTGGAAGGACAAAGCTATTTATGGTAAAAAATCAAAACAAGACCATCTAATCGAGCAGTGTTACCGCAAGGTTCAAGCTCGTTAAAAAATAAACCCGCACCGAGCAAATGTTTCCACCCGCGTTTAAGCTCGTTAAAAAATGAACTATCCCCTGATAAATAACCATCGTGAATGTAGCATTTCAGCCATTAAATCCTTGGTCGTGTTTGCACCGTCACCTCCACTTTTCCATTGGCCGATCATTCACCTCCATTTGATTGTTTACCCATTTTGAGGAACAACTGCGAAGAGTGATTTCACTAGCCATCCTTGTGACACTGCCGTGATTGGAAAATTCCAAACCTTACCTGGAATCAGCTGCTACCCATTTCATCACTCGTTCCTTAAAAGACGAGTCTTCTTTAAGCTCTTTTCTGACTCGTAAAATATGAAAAGATTGCCGAGTTCTGGCCTTCCAGCTCGTTAAAGCGACAGGAAGTGCTATCCCTCCTCTAGATTTTAATCTTTTTGGACCCGAGGGATTATTGCACAAAAAGATCGAGCGCTTGTTTTGTTCGGCTCGTTAAAGCGATCGAAAATGCATCCCTTCTGTATTGTTTTATACTTTTTCAGACTTAAGGGATTAGATGACGAAAAAGGAATTTTGGAGTTGCCTTTACGTACCTTTTCAGACTCTCTAAAAATGAAAAGGACCGAGTTATCTTTGTCGTTAGACTCGTTAATAAGATTAATAGCGACAAACTTGTCTTTAGACGAGAACGAGTTTCACTATCGCTAGGCTCGTTAAAACATAGCGATGGGTTTGCCCGAAGGGCAAATTATAGAACAAGCATATGTTATCCTCCTCAAGCTTGACAAAAATAAAGAGGTACTGGTCAGCAATGACTGGGGAAAAATTGGGAAGAAAACTCAAAGAATCTTTATTGGTAGCAAGTCGCTCTTGAACATGACACTTCCGCTCCATGCCCAAGTCGGGTTGGGTTGTTTCATTCACCGGTCACATTGCCATGGTCTCGCCATACCATCCACATTTGGGGTTAATGCTACCAATCCATCACATAAGTGTCGCCGACATGTTCAAGAGAAGTCATCCAGAAAGGCCACCTGTGTCCCGCCCACTACCATACATTATACTCCATTCTTTCATGACCGCCACCCTGAACCATATATCATCAGATCGTTTTCACCTCCATCAAAATCATTTGCTCCGTTCCGTGTCATTGTTGTGGGATTCATTAAGGCCCTCCAATGACGGATCACTTCTTGTCGACATCAGCTCATTATCCAAGAAGTTGATCTACGAACACCCCATTCAGTACTTTGAAGCTTGCATGCCTCAATGGCAAGTTTCTCACTTCCGGCGACAGGTTTACATCAATGACCTTCGACCGAAAGATTTTGCGTGGTGTTTGACGCCAAGTCCTTTATTCACACCAAGTGAATTGTATTGCAGTACCTTGAGGGTCATTATCATTATCGGTGATTCCTCTCGCGCTTGTTAACAGTTTACATCATTGGCTGGTAATCAAGTGATGTCTTTCCATGTTCGACTTCAAAACATTTCTCACATGGATCGAATTGTACTTAGAGTGAAGATCAGACGAGATTGAAGACCCCAGATCTAGTTTCATCCATCCAGGCTGCGATATATATTCAGGAAAATAAAGACATTGAAATGTACAGCATTACAACACAGATAATCATCCAACTAAATGGCTCTATCAGAATCATCAGTCTACCATCAGACGATTGTCTGTCCTATGTACATGAAAATGAATTTATAAAGCTGAGCATGGGAATGCCCGCCTCAGCTAGATCATGAAAACAGTATGAAGATAATGTATTGTATTGTATCTTATTACAGGTCTTCTCCCAGCATTGAAAGAACTTTAGATCCTCCTAATAAAGCATTTCACCTGATAAACGGCCTCATACTTTAGGGGGAAACTGTTATAGACATTTTTGTGCCTTACAGCTCTAAGCATGAAATGTCCATAAATCAAGGGCTCCTAAGTCCCTAAAAGTGTTGTTCTAACTACTAAAGGAACAAGGTCAACAAATTACAGCTTCTCCCAGAAGTTCTCCAACAGAAACTGCTCAGAATAAGTCAAATCAAGATCATTTCAGCTGCTCCACTAGCCAAGTGCGTTGCATAGCACCTAATTCCACTAGCTAGGTGTGTTGCAACGCACCTAAATGCACTACCAGGGTGCGTTGAGCGGGAAATGACAAGTGGCAGAGTCATTCCACGAGGTGGAGAGACAATGGAAGCTTCGAGAATCTTCTCCAATGACACTTGCCTCACTGAATTCTGTTAGTGTCAGTCTTTCCAGCCTTCCTCCAGTGATCAAATATGCTCTTACAAAGTGGTCTCAGAGTGTCAAGGTCAAATTTTGTCATTTCAAAGAGTTTTCAAGCAAAATTTGGTCACTAGGCATTAGGTCTAGGGTTTGTTTTCACTCCTTCTAAAGTTTCCCAAATGTCAGTCTATGTCACTATTCAACTGATTCTATCATAATTCTTATGGTTTTTATCATCATGTCAAGTTCCATTGGGTCATTTACAACTTATTCATGCTTCAGTTGTGCCAGGCAAGGTCATTTCCCTCTCCTAGGGTTTTGAAAGCTAATTTCTCTTGGATGGTCAAATCATTAGCAAAACTTGTATCCAGATGTTCATACACCTTCCCCTATCTTTCATGTACCTTATCAAATGCTTCCCATCACTGAGATCCCCAAAATTCCTCATTTTTGCACAAACCCTAGTTTCTTGCCACAACTTGGCAATTTTCTAGGCTAGGCCTGTGTTTTTCCCTTTTGGACCCTTTCCCCTCACTCAATCTCTGCGATTCCACTTTCCCCTACTTCCTAAAATCCCTCCCTACTTCCCAAAATTTCCTCAAGAATTTAGAAGCCCCTTATCCCCTTCATTTCGCTTCATTTCGACAAAATCCCTTGCTCCACACATCGGGATAGGTTTCCCTCAAAAGATGTTTCAGAGCAATAAAAGATGAATTTTTGAAACCTGAGAGAGGTTTTTGTCCACAACATTCCAAAGATGAAAAACCTCCCTCACTTTTTACACAGGTGTCATGGTTTTAGAGAAATGTCAAAAATACCGTTGCCTCGGGAGAATCGAATGCACCCCTGAAGTGACCTTGGGAAAATCAAGTTTTCTCCTAGCTTGGTTGGTCAAATGACTTTCTTGATGAGTCAAATGATACCTAGACATAAATAGCTTTCCAATGAGCTATCAGGAGCTCAATTTGGAGTTGAGGAAGGCATTCAAAAGTTGACTTCAACAGCACTCTGCCTTGAGGCAGCCTCATTTGGCACATTTTGACCAGTCTTGGGAGATTTGATGTTTGACAGGGAAAATGAACTTCAAATTGAAAAACTCTAGCGTTTTTGGAAATTAGACTCAAAGACCTTTCCAACGAGCTATCCTGTACCCAATTTGGACATGGGAAGACCTCCAAAAAGCATCTGAAACTCACGCTACGCGTAGGGCTCAGGCGCGCTACGCGTCAGGGTTTTGGCTCAACGCGTAGCGCGCCGCGCGCTACCCTGAAGATGGGCAAGTCAATTTCTCAAAAACTCAGTATTTTTGAATTTTTCATGATAAATTACACTTTCTCAGCAATTTCCAAGACATTTCATCATGTTTTGAGCCCTCAGAAGGTCAAAAAACATGCAAAAAATGACTTTCTGCCACGTTTTGGACACACAGGAAGTAGTCTTGGGAGATTGCAATTTTGGAGAGGCAAATGGACACCAAATTGCGAAATTCCACTTGGGTTGGAAAGTAGACATCCAAACCTTTCCAACAAGCCTACTTTTTCCATATTTGGATGCCGGTAAGTGCCTCAAAAGTTGGCTCAAAGGCGCGCTATGCATCGAGAATTGGGGTGCTACGCATCAAGGAAATTTGCCAGATTTTCACCTACAGCTCAGCAAAACGCAGATTTGACTAGTTTTGACTTTTTGGAGTTATTTTTCATCCTCCTTGATGTAATTGATGTAACTTTATGATGTCATGGCACTTATTTATCTCTTATAGAAGATTCATTCATAAAAAGTCAAAAATTTAATGAATGAATTGGCTTCCTAGCTTATAGAGGCAAGTTGTTTTGACTGCCTAGATTATAGTGTTTTGTTTATAATTGGTTGAAACAGCTCCTAGGATGTTGAGTTCAACCCCTAGAGGCAAGGGAATGGTTTGAATTGCCTATGTTATGTATTTTCTTAGTCATTTTCGGGGGTTGGAGAGGTTGGACTCTTGAGGGATAAGCTTCTATTGTATTACACTTTGTATCTCTGCAATTTTGGCAAAGGAAAGACCAGGGTTTTGCAGCACTATTTGGGATTCCTGTGGTTATTTGTGTTGATGGTGTGCTTCTCTCATGTACTTGTAAGTGTGTTATGTGTATCATTTTCCCACTTTTTTTTTTTTGCACCTTAAGTAAATGAAGTGTTGAGGTAGAATTCATAATTTATATGCTCTGCCTTTAAGTTTGCTTAATATCTATGTTTTCCTCTGTCTAAAGAGAACTCTCGAAAGTTTCTTGCTCTCTTTAGCTCCTCACTGTTCATTCCTATCCATTCACTTAAATCAAAGGCATCAAGACAATCTCCTACCTTGCCCCAAAAAGACCTCTACAAAAGTTGTGTCCCATCCCCGCACCCAAAATTGCTCTCCCCCTGTTTTCCACCAAAACCCTAAAAATCTAAAATCAAACCTTCTCAATCAGTTTACTAGCCTAAAGTCAGTGTTCTTTATTGGTCATCTCCGCCCTTTGAAGACCTTTTGCCGAGATAGACCCGGAGAGATCCCTCTCCTGCCCCGTAGGGCTAGCTACGAGGCTAAGTGGTTTGATGTTGCCTTGGATTTTGTCTTTTTCAGCCTCAGGCCAATTTCAAGCGCTAACATATTGGCGACCATACTGGGGAAGAATAAATGGTTTGCTTGTTGATTTCATTTGTTTTATAAGCTACAGACGGAGCCTGAAGTTATGCCAGGAAGCCTTCGAAACACTTTTGCTTTGCATTAGCGAAAGTAGATAAACGCTGCTTCAGTCAATCTCCGGTCTAGCTTGTAAACGTGACATTTAACTTGTTAATTACCCCAGTACATGTATCAAGTGCAGATCTAATTGTTGATGGTGGACAACGATCAGACACTTGAAAGGCTGAAATCATTCACCTGGTGACTCTAAATTAGTTTTGAGATCAGATCCAAAGACTCCACTGGAGGATGATCCTGACCAGCAGAAGCATGAAAGGACAATATGGACAGATCAGGTACTCAAGTTGGAATTTCATCCAAGACATTTTGTTCTTTGTCATAAATTATTTCTTCTCTTTTCCCAAGAATGTCAAGACTGCGTTGCAAAGTATACTATGCTTGAGAAAAGATCTCAGGCCTGCAGTTGATTCTTTCCCTTTGAAGATTGTGAATACCAAATATTTGCATGCCTTTGAGCTCGATCAGGATCCTTTTTCCGAATTTTGTGATGACCATCTTCAAATTGATGAGTCTCAAGAGACCAAGACTGATTCTATACCTGCTGTACATACCCCTACACCTTGTAAAATTCCAGATCAGTATAAACCTCTTATTTTACCTTATGTTCTCCATGTTTTCCCCAAAAACTATGATCTATACTTGCCGAGGTTTGATGGTGAAAGTAAGAATGTCAACGCTAAGCAACATGTGCAGAATTTTGAGTCTTTTATAGACCTTTTTGAAGTTGATAGCGAAGATGTTAGTATAAGGATTTTTGCTCTTTCTTTGCAAGGCAAAGTTAAGAGTTGGTTCAAAACCCTGCCTGATGTGAGCAGCTCAGATTTCCAGCAGTTCGTCAAAGTTTTTCTCGACAGGTGGATGATCGGGCAGAACCTTTTCTTGATTGTAGAAGAGTATATAACCAGCTGAAAAGATTGCCAGGGGAGACAGTACAACAATTTTCGGCCAGATTTAATCAAGTTTATTATTCGATCCCAATTGATATAAGGCCTACTCCTAGATCTGCTCTCTTGCACTATCCGGGTGCCTTTGATCCGGAGATGGAGTTTCAGCTGAGAGAAAGGGATATTGCAACACTTCATGAGATGCAAAACCGTGCAGTAAATGTAGAGGTGCATCTGTTGATCCGAAGGGCACGGTTGAAAGAAGAAGAGATGAAAAACATAGATCCGGAAAAATCAACATCTCTAGAGGTGAAGCTTGACATTTTGGTAAGTGCAGTGGAAAAGATGATGGACAAGATCAACGCAAGGAATGATTATGATGTTCAAGCTCATGGCGCGCGGATTGAAGAAGAACAAGTTGTTGATCCAAAACATTTTGTTTCTTATCCTAGTTGTCATAGATCTGATAATGATTGTTTTGTAGATCACCTTGGTGAAGAAAGAATTGTTGATATGACCTGCATGCTTGATGATATGTTTTATACCGATGACTTACCTCAGTTTGATCAATATGATGATGATTATGTTATCCAAACAGAAACTAATCTTGCAATCAAACAGGCAGGTTGTTTGTGGGAGGAAGAAGTTCATTTTCAGCAGCTTGAATACAATGTTCAGCCATCACATATCAGCTATGACAGTGACGAGGAAAGTGCAGCAAAGTTTGAAGTAAGTGAAGGATCTTTGCATTTTTGTTTTGATTTGTTTCAGTTCATCAGAGAGAACTACCATGCAATCAGAAATCAAATGTCAACAAGTCTTGATTTGAATCATCTTGAGAGCAATGAAAATTTTGTTCAAGACTTCTCATATTCAGATTTGCAACCCCCAAAAGCCATTGATTGTCAAGTTGTAGCTGAAGACTTGGAAGTGGACACACATGATATAATGATTCAAGGTGACTCCGTACCATTCTGTTTTGAATCATTTCAGTTTTTGAAGGGTAGATTGTATAGTAAATCTTCAAATGAATAGCCTATAACAAATCAGCAATCTCTCAGTGTTAATGTTGAGGATGAGACAGATAACAAAATTCTTGAGCAGCCTGTAGCATCAGATTTGCAGCCACCAAATGAAATTGAAGGGCAGATTACAGATGAATCTGTGGAAGACGAAATACATGATTTGATGATGCAGGAAGATTCTATACCCTTTTGTTTCGAAGCATTTCAGTTTATAAGGCAGAATCTTCATAAAATCTCTCAAGAAAACGATGAACAGCTAAACAGATGTCATACATTTTCAATGGATACATTACAGCAGCCTTTTCAAGTTTTTCATGATCCAATAGCTGATGTTTTGGATGAGGTTTGCAGTCAAAGTTTTTCTCCATTGACTACATGTGAGCTTGAAACATGTGCTGACATGAACTTGATCCGGCAGCCAGTTTCTTTGTCATTTTTAGCAGAGGTCTCGTCACAAGGATCAGATCAAAGTTTGCATTCATGGTATGAGGAAACGAGAAGTAATACATTAGATGAGCTAGGTTCCAGTGTGCTTGAATTTCAAGATCCTAATGCAGTGTTTTTGGAGGTGGAGAGAGAATTCATATCATTTTACGGATCTGTTTCCAAGTTGTCATGGGAGTTGCCTTTCAGTAGTTCTCTCTTGTTGTTCATAAGTGAGCACTTGTGTAGAATTCGAACAGCAAACGGAATACTTACTTGGTTGCACTGGTTGTTTCATTTCACTTGATCAGGTGATGAATGAAACTGTTAGAGTAGGTTGTGATGAATAAGCTCCCCTTTGAGCATCATTTCCAGTTTTTCGGTTGTGTTTAAGTATTGAGTCAGTTTTTAGTTGAGTGAGAGTCAATTTGTGTTGTCAAGTCATCAGTTTTCAGTCATGCATTTTAGTTTGAGTTTTTGACTCCATTGCCCAATGGATAAGGCGCTGGTCTGCTCTCCCAAAGATCTGTCGTTCTTGGCACCTCCAAGGAGCTACCATCCCCATTGGAGCCAATGTTAGTGTCAGTCTTTCCAGCCTTCCTCCAGTGATCAAATATGCTCTTACAAAGTGGTCTCAGAGTGTCAAGGTCAAATTTTGTCATTTCAAGGAGTTTTCAAGCAAAATTTGGTCACTAGGCATTAGGTCTAGGGTTTGTTTTCACTCCTTCTAAAGTTTCCCAAATGTCAGTCTATGTCACTATTCAGTTGAGTCTATCATCATTCTTATGGTTGTTATCATAATGTCAAGTTCCATTGGGTCATTTACAACTTATTCATGCTTCAGTTGTGCCAGGCAAGGTCATTTCCCTCTCCTAGGGTTTTGAAAGCTAATTTCTCTTGGATGGTCAAATCATTAGCAAAACTTGTATCCAGACGTTCATACACCTTCCCCTATCTTTCATGTACCTTATCAAATGCTTCCCATCATTGAGATCCCCCAAATTCCTCATTTTTGCACAAACCCTAGTTTCTTGCCACAACTTGGCAATTTTCTAGGCTAGGCCTGTGTTTTTCCCTTTTGGACCCCTTCCCCTCACTCAATCTCCACGATACCACTTTCCTCTACTTCCTAACATCCCTCCCTACTTCAAAAAATTTCCTCAAGAATTTAGAAGCCCCTTATCCCCTTCATTTCGCTTCATTTCGACAAAATCCCTTGCTCCACACATCGGGATAGGTTTCACTCAAAAGATGTTTCAGAGCAATAAAAGAATAATTTTGGAAACTTGAGAGAGGGTTTTGTCCAAAACATGCCAAAGAAGAAAAACCTACCTCACATTTTACACAGGTGTCATGGTTTTAGAGAAATGTCAAAAATATCGTTGCCTCAAGAGAATTGAATGCACCCCTGAAGTGACCTTGGGAAAATCAAGTTTTCTCCTAGCTTGGTTGGCCAAATGACTTTCTTGATGAGTCAAATAATAACTAGACAGAAATATATTTCCAATGCGCTATCATGAGCTCAATTTGGAGTTGAGGAAGGCATTCAAACATTGACTGCAACAGCACTCGGCCTTGAGGCAGCCTCATTTGGCACATTTTGACCAGTCTTGGGAGATTTGATTTTTGACAGGGAAAATGAACTCCAAATTGAAAACCTCTAGATTTGTTGGAAAGTAGACACAAATACCTTTCCAATGAGATATCCTGCGCCCAATTTGGACACCGGGAAGGCCTCCACAAATCATCTGAAATTCACGCTATGCGTAGGGCTCATGCGCGCTACGCGTTAAGGTTTTGGCTCAACGCGTAGCGCGCCGCGCACTACCCTGAAGATGGGCAAGTTCATTTCTCAAAAACTCAGAATTTTTTGATTTTTCATGAAAATTTACACTTTCTCAGCAATTTCCAAGACATTTCATCAAGTTTTGAGCCCTCAGAAGGTCAAAAAACATGCAAAAAATGACTTTCTGCCACTTTTTGGACACACAGGAAGTAGTCTTGGGAGATTGCAATTTTGGAGGGGCAATACCAAATTGATAAATTCTACTTGGGTTGGAAAGTAGACATCCAGACCTTTCCAACAAGCCTACTTTTGCCTTATTTGGATGCAGGGAAGTGCCTCAAAAGTTGGCTCAAAGGCGCGCTATGCGTAGAGAATTGGGGCGCTACGCATCAGGGAAATTTCCAAGATTTTCACCTACAACTCAGCAAAATGCAGATTTGACTAGTTTTGACTTTTTGGAGTGATTTTTCATCCTCCTTGATGTAATTGATGTAATTTTATGATGTCATGGCACTTATTTATCTCTTCTAGAAGATTCATTCATAAAAAGTCAAAAATTTAATGAATGAATTGGTTTCCTAGCTTATAGAGGCAAGTTGTTTTGACTGCCTAGATTATAGTGCTTTGTATAGATAATCTTCGGCAAAATCACATAACCACTCTTTTGTCGACGCGTTTCGAACCAACCAGTGTGGTTCATCGTTAGGACAAGTTGAAGAACCAATCCGGATTAGCTGATTAAATAGAGCGTGCAGAGACTCCAACGGCTATATTGCCAACGGCTAATTTGACCTAAGGATCCCGGTCAAACCACCAATTTAACTATTAACATTTCTATAAATAGCTAAAACAGTTAAATTTGTTAATTATATCTAAGATTAAAATCATTTAATAATATTTGAATAATATCCATGTTTATTATTTAAATATAATGGTCATATATTTATTAGATGATCTATAATTATTATTATTCTACTATTATTTAAATAAACGATACTCTTAGAATTTAGTTATCTTAGATAAAAATATACTATTTTATTATTTATTATTTACATATAATGGTCCTATAAACATATAAATATAGCTGTAATAATATCTAAGATTAAACTCATAATATAATATCCATGTTTATTATTTATTTTTTATTTTTTAAGTATAATAATCTATAAATATTATTATTCTAATATTATTTAAATATAAATAAATGTTACTCTTAGAATTTAGTTATCTTCGGTAAAATTTTTACCATTTAATTATTTATTATTTAAATATAGTCATCTATGTTTATTAATAAATCCATATTTATTTAATAATTCATAATACCAATATTAAGTAGAATTCTTATTAAAAAATTATTATTATTAGAATAAAGTAATATTCAAGTTTATTAATACTAGAATAACTAATATTATTGTTATATCATATATATATTTATTTATACTACTATCTAATTCTCTTTTAAACCTAATGGTCATTGGTAAACTATGTCTCCTTTAATATTTAAATAACCGTTTTATATTTATTAAATACTCAATATATACTCAATATTCCATTATTAAAGTTAATTATGTCATTAGGTAAATATAATATTACTTATAAGGTTTGAAAGGGTTTTTTTTTAGACATTAGTAAAGGGAGCATATTTAATCAAAATAATGGAACCAAAAAATCTAATCTAATAAATCCAATATTATCATAAACGGGACAAGGTTAATACCCTAAAACTCAGACTAATCCGCCAAAAACGAAACTTAAGGAGGGGGAAGACGGAAACACAAGGGGAATGAGGAGGCTAGGAAGACAAGGCTGGGACCTAGCAGCTGCTAATCTTCCAGCCCTCATCCCTATTAAGATTATTCGGCCTTTTTTCAATCTCCAGGGCCTCTCTAAATTTGCGATGGTGAAACTGCGCAACTTTGGCAATGACTTGAGCCTCTTCTATACATACATGATGCATAGTCTTCCCTGCATGTTCAGCCAGGGCTGAGGACTTGGTCCTACCATGTCTCAAGTCAGCCGAATGCTCACTAATCCATTGAGTGATAGAGCGACCAGTCTCACCAATATAAGGGGTCCCACAGGAACAGGGAATGATATAGACGCCCTTCATGTCCTTAGGGTCAATCGGGTCTTTTACAGACCTGAGGGAGCCACGGATAGTGTTGAGCGGTCTAAAAGTAGCAGGCACATCGTACTTCCTCAGAATTCTCGCAATCCTGTCCGTGGTCCCCTGGATGTAAGGAAGGTTCACACCCATGATATGATCTTTAGGAACCTTTCGGATTGAAGGCTCCTTCTTGGCCCTCAGGAAGGCTCTACGACCGAGGTGCCTATTGTAACCATTCTTCTCAAAGACATCAAGGAGATGAGCCTTCTCTGTTTCCAGGCTCTCATCATCCGAAATTCTAACAGCACGGGTGGCGAGCGTGCTAAGAACCCCTAACTTCTGAGCGGGGAAATGATGCGAAGAAGCATGCAAGTATTGCTCAGTATGCGTCTTCTTTCTAAACACCCGATGAGAAAAGGAACCATCCTCCTTCTTAGAGATGAGAACATCCAAGAATGGAAGACAGCCACTATCTTCTTTTTCCATCGTGAATTTAATGGCGGCGGATTGGTTATTGAGGTGACTAAAGAAACGATCCAGCTCGTCGAGACCATGGGACCAGACAACACCAGTGTCATCAACGAATCTTTTCCAAAGCTTCGGTAAGAGACGAGAGGAGGCCAAAGCCTTAGCCTCAAAATCCTCCATGAAGAGATTAGCGACGACAGGGGACAAGGGGGAGCCCATGGCAACTCCGCAAGTCTGCTCATAGAATTCTCCCTCGAAGCTGAAAAAGGTTGAGGTGAGGCACAGCTCAACTAACTTCGCCGTATCAGGGTCGGTTAGTTTATTAATAACGCTCATGGCCTCATTGATAGGAATACAAGTATAAAGAGAGACCACGTCGAAACTCACCAGAATGTCCTCGGGCTCAAGTTTAATTCTCTTGAGATCCTCAATAAAAGAAGCTGAGTCTTTAACAAAGGACTCAGTCTGCCCAACCAAGGGTCTCAACTTTGCAGCGAGAAACTTGGCCAGGAGGTAAGTCGGACCACCGATGGTATTGACAATGGGTCTCAAGGGGACCCCATCCTTATGGATTTTAGGAAGACCATATATCCTAGGAGTGATGGGGTTCCCCTCAATAAGTTTCTGGGCTAGAGGAATCGTGGAATTGCACGACTTTATCGCAAGAGCGACCGCTCTAGAAACTTTTTTGAGGGGATTTTTAGAAAGCTTCTTATAACTCCCACTATTACAAAGATGGTCAAGCATCTTATTTCTGTAATCCTTCCTATCCAGGATAACGGCAGCCCCACCTTTGTCAGCTTTTAAGACCACGACGTCACGATTTCCGTTCAAGCTCTTCAGAGCTTCAAACTCGGCCTTGCTGATATTGCTACGGGGAGGCTTAGCCCTCCTCAAGGTAACGGCACAATCCTGCCTAATGGTGTCTTTAATCTTATCAGGAAGGTTCTTAATGCCAAATTCCACATCGCAAATGATGTCTTCAATCGGGATTTTTCTGGGTGCTAAGGCAAAATTAAGACCTTTCCCTAAGAGACTAAAAACCGCAGGCGGAAAAGAAAAACTCGACAAATTTACCACCTTATTGCCCTGAGGTGGGGAACTCGACTTACCTACCGACATAACACTACAATCAAGGTTAACATTCCTATTTACCACATTATTACAACAACTCCTATTATTATTATACACTTTATCATCAACAAATATATTATTGCTTTTATGTATTACAGATTTATTATCACGATTGTTTATAATAATATTATTATTACTTTTATGTATATTATCATAATCGTTCATGATATCGTGCTTATTATTCTCGTTATCACCCTTGTTTATAACAATATTATTCCTTTTATATATGTCATCACAATCGTTTAAAATAATAGCGTGTTTATTATTCTCGTTAATAGCCCTAACAATACTTAACTTATTATTCACGTTATCACCATCGTTTATAACAATATTATTACTTTTATATATATCATCACCATCGTTTAAAATAGTAACGGGTTTAATAATTTCGTTCTTAGCCTTAACAATACTTTCGTTATGTGAGTTAGGTTTTTCCATACTTACGGATTCGCTGTCCATGGAGACGGTCTGATGAACCAACGACTCCAGCCCATGAACGCCCGAGCAGCTAAAGCGGCTAGATCTCTGCGCGCATAACAGCTCACCCGAGCCTACGAGCAGATCCAAATCCTCTGATCTACCAGCAGCCAGGCCACCCGAAACAACCATCTCACCTGAGCTACCGCGCGGTTCCATAACCCTTGACGAGCCAGCTGAAACATCATCGAAATGAGAGCGATCATCAACATCAGTTGCTTGGCTGATCAGACCTACGTGCCCTTGATTAAGGAAGACAGCTTCACTGCTCGATATCTTGACGATGCCCACACTATCGCTTTCATTCACACGATTAGATCCAGAGGAAGAGCCGCTTAAAACCCAAGCCCTCAGGGAAGAGATCTGGTTAGCGGAGACCCGACTGTCTGAACCTTGACCATCGAATAGACCAGATTCCAGATTCGAACAGCCCGAAAGTTTATTATACTTCGCGGACTGTCTGATCTTAAGGGACTCTTCTAATCTGAGGGATTTTAATGCAGAACATGCATCAATCCTGGACCAGAGAGAAGCAGGAAAAATATTCGCCAGCTCCAAATGAGTCGCGAGAAGAAGTCTGGATCGATGATCCAGATCCCTCCTTATTCTGCCAATCTCAGATCTGACTAACCCCAAGCTAGCCTTCAGAAAAACGCTACGATTGTTTGGAACATTGAGGTTATGCTTAATCTTAGCAAAGTTAGGAATAACCGACGAATCTCTGCAACGTTGAAGAAACACCAGATCAGATTTCAACTTAGTAACCTGCATGCGTGACCGCTCGAATTGATGAACCTTTTTAGCAGCGGCTTCTCCGTGCAGGGAAATCATTAAGGAATTTAGACTTCTGTGATCCATAACATTGTATAGATAATCTTCGGCAAAATCACATAACCACTCTTTTGTCGACGCGTTTCGAACCAACCAGTGTGGTTCATCGATGAACCACACTGGTTGGTTCGAAACGCGTCGACAAAAGAGTGGTTATGTGATTTTGCCGAAGATTATCTATACAATGTTATGGATCACAGAAGTCTAAATTCCTTAATAATTTCCCTGCACGGAGAAGCCGCTGCTAAAAAGGTTCATCAATTCGAGCGGTCACGCATGCAGGTTACTAAGTTGAAATCTGATCTGGTGTTTCTTAAACGTTGCAGAGATTCGTCGGTTATTCCTAACTTTGCCAAGATTAAGCATAGCCTCAATGTTCCAAACAATCGTAGCGTTTTTCTGAAGGCTAGCTTGGGGTTAGTCAGATCTGAGATTGGCAGAATAAGGAGGGATCTGGATCATCGATCCAGACTTCTTCTCGCGACTCATTTGGAGCTGGCGAATATTTTTCCTGCTTCTCTCTGGTCCAGGATTGATGCATGTTCTGCATTAAAATCCCTCAGATTAGAAGAGTCCCTTAAGATCAGACAGTCCGCGAAGTATAATAAACTTTCGGGCTGTTCGAATCTGGAGTCTGGTCTATTCGATGGTCAAGGTTCAGACAGTCGGGTCTCCGCTAACCAGATCTCTTCCCTGAGGGCTTGGGTTTTAAGCGGCTCTTCCTCTGGATCTAATCTTGTGAATGAAAGCGGCAGTGTGGGCATCGACAAGATATCGAGCAGTGAAGCTGTCTTCCTTAATCGAGGGCACGTAGGTCTGATCAGCCAAGCAACTGATGTTGATGATCGCTCTCATTTCGATGATGTTTCAGCTGGCTCGTCAAGGGTTATGGAACCGCGCGGTAGCTCAGGTGAGATGGTTGTTTCGGGTGGCCTGGCTGCTGGTAGATCAGCGGATTTGGATCTGCTCGTAGGCTCGGATGAGCTGTTATGCGCGCAGAGATCTAGCCGCTTTAGCTGCTCGGGCGTTCATGGGCTGGAGTCGTTGGTTCATCAGACCGTCTCCATGGACAGCGAATCCGTAAGTATTGAAAAACCTAACTCACATAACGAAAGTATTGTTAAGGCTAAGAACGAAATTAATAAACCCGTTACTATTTTAAACGATGGTGATGATATATATAAAAGTAATAATATTGTTATAAACGATGGTGATAACGTGAATAATAAGCTAAGTATTGTTAGGGCTATTAACGAGAATAATAAACACGCTATTATTTTAAACGATTGTGATGACATATATAAAAGTAATAATATTGTTATAAACAAGGGTGATAACGAGAATAATAAGCACGATATCATGAACGATTGTGATAATATACATAAAAGTAATAATAATATTATTATAAACAATCGTGATAATAAATCTGTAATACATAAAAGCAATAATATATTTGTTGATGATAAAGTGTATAATAATAATAGGAGTCGTTGTAATAATGTGGTAAATAGGAATGTTAACCTTGATTGTAGTGTTATGTCGGTAGGTAAGTCGAGTTCCCCACCTCAGGGCAATAAGGTGGTAAATTTGTCGAGTTTTTCTTTTCCGCCTGCGGTTTTTAGTCTCTTAGGGAAAGGTCTTAATTTTGCCTTAGCACCCAGAAAAATCCCGATTGAAGACATCATTTGCGATGTGGAATTTGGCATTAAGAACCTTCCTGATAAGATTAAAGACACCATTAGGCAGGATTGTGCCGTTACCTTGAGGAGGGCTAAGCCTCCCCGTAGCAATATCAGCAAGGCCGAGTTTGAAGCTCTGAAGAGCTTGAACGGAAATCGTGACGTCGTGGTCTTAAAAGCTGACAAAGGTGGGGCTGTCGTTATCCTGGATAGGAAGGATTACAGAAATAAGATGCTTGACCATCTTTGTAATAGTGGGAGTTATAAGAAGCTTTCTAAAAATCCCCTCAAAAAAAGTTTCTAGAGCGGTCGCTCTTGCGATAAAGTCGTGCAATTCCACGATTCCTCTAGCCCAGAAACTTATTGAGGGGAACCCCATCACTCCTAGGATATATGGTCTTCCTAAAATCCATAAGGATGGGGTCCCCTTGAGACCCATTGTCAATACCATCGGTGGTCCGACTTACCTCCTGGCCAAGTTTCTCGCTGCAAAGTTGAGACCCTTGGTTGGGCAGACTGAGTCCTTTGTTAAAGACTCAGCTTCTTTTATTGAGGATCTCAAGAGAATTAAACTTGAGCCCGAGGAAATTCTGGTGAGTTTCGACGTGGTCTCTCTTTATACTTGTATTCCTATCTATGAGGCCATGAGCATTTTTAATAAACTAACCGACCCTGATACGGCGAAGTTAGTTGAGCTGTGCCTCACCTCAACCTTTTTCAGCTTCGAGGGAGAATTCTATGAGCAGACTTGCGGAGTTGCCATGGGCTCCCCCTTGTCCCCTGTCGTCGCTAATCTCTTCATGGAGGATTTTGAGGCTAAGGCTTTGGCCTCCTCTCGTCTCTTACCAAAGCTTTGGAAAAGATTCGTTGATGACACTGGTGTTGTCTGGTCCCATGGTCTCGACGAGCTGGATCGTTTCTTTAGTCACCTCAATAACCAATCCGCCGCCATTAAATTCACGATGGAAAAAGAAGATAATGGCTGTCTTCCATTCTTGGATGTTCTCATCTCTAAGAAGGAGGATGGTTCCTTTTCTCATCGGGTGTTTAGAAAGAAGACGCATACTGAGCAATACTTGCATGCTTCTTCGCATCATTTCCCCGCTCAGAAGTTAGGGGTTCTTAGCACGCTCGCCACCCGTGCTGTTAGAATTTCGGATGATGAGAGCCTGGAAACAGAGAAGGCTCATCTCCTTGATGTCTTTGAGAAGAATGGTTACAATAGGCACCTCGGTCGTAGAGCCTTCCTGAGGGCCAAGAAGGAGCCTTCAATCCGAAAGGTTCCTAAAGATCATATCATGGGTGTGAACCTTCCTTACATCCAGGGGACCACGGACAGGATTGCGAGAATTCTGAGGAAGTACGATGTGCCTGCTACTTTTAGACCGCTCAACACTATCCGTGGCTCCCTCAGGTCTGTAAAAGACCCGATTGACCCTAAGGACATGAAGGGCGTCTATATCATTCCCTGTTCCTGTGGGACCCCTTATATTGGTGAGACTGGTCGCTCTATCACTCAACGGATTAGTGAGAATTCGGCTGACTTGAGACATGGTAGGACCAAGTCCTCAGCCCTGGCTGAACATGCAGGGAAGACTATGCATCATGTATGTATAGAAGAGGCTCAAGTCATTGCCAAAGTTGCGCAGTTTCACCATCGCAAATTTAGAGAGGCCCTGGAGATTGAAAAAAGGCCGAATAATCTTAATAGGGATGAGGGCTGGAAGATTAGCAGCTGCTGGGTCCCAGCCTTGTCTTCCTAGCCTCCTCATTCCCCTTGTGTTTCCGTCTTCCCCCTCCTTAAGTTTCGTTTTTGGCGGATTAGTCTGAGTTTTAGGGTATTAACCTTGTCCCGTTTATGATAATATTGGATTTATTAGATTAGATTTTTTGGTTCCATTATTTTGATTAAATATGCTCCCTTTACTAATGTCTAAAAAAAAAACCCTTTCAAACCTTATAAGTAATATTATATTTACCTAATGACATAATTAACTTTAATAATGGAATATTGAGTATATATTGAGTATTTAATAAATATAAATCGGTTATTTAAATATTAAAGGAGACATAGTTTACCAATGACCATTAGGTTTAAAAGAGAATTAGATAGTAGTATAAATAAATATATATATGATATAACAATAATATTAGTTATTCTAGTATTAATAAACTTGAATATTACTTTATTCTAATAATAATAATTTTTTAATAAGAATTCTACTTAATATTGGTATTATGAATTATTAAATAAATATGGATTTATTAATAAACATAGATGACTATATTTAAATAATAAATAATTAAATGGTAAAAATTTTACCGAAGATAACTAAATTCTAAGAGTAACATTTATTTATATTTAAATAATATTAGAATAATAATATTTATAGATTATTATACTTAAAAAATAAAAAATAAATAATAAACATGGATATTATATTATGAGTTTAATCTTAGATATTATTACAGCTATATTTATATGTTTATAGGACCATTATATGTAAATAATAAATAATAAAATAGTATATTTTTACCTAAGATAACTAAATTCTAAGAGTATCGTTTATTTAAATAATAGTAGAATAATAATAATTATAGATCATCTAATAAATATATGACCATTATATTTAAATAATAAACATGGATATTATTCAAATATTATTAAATGATTTTAATCTTAGATATAATTAACAAATTTAACTGTTTTAGCTATTTATAGAAATGTTAATAGTTAAATTGGTGGTTTGACCGGGATCCTTAGTTCAAATTAGCCGTTGGCAATATAGCCGTTGGAGTCTCTGCACGCTCTATTTAATCAGCTAATCCGGATTGGTTCTTCAACTTGTCCTGACGATGAACCACACTGGTTGGTTCGAAACGCGTCGACAAAAGAGTGGTTATGTGATTTTGCCGAAGATTATCTATACAATGTTATGGATCACAGAAGTCTAAATTCCTTAATTATAGTGCTTTGTTTAGAATTGGTTGAAACAGCTCCTAGGATGTTGAGCTCGACCCCTAGAGGTGAGGGAATGGTTTGACTTGCCTATATTATGTATTTTCTTAGTCATTTTCAGGGGTTGGAGAGGTTGGACTCTTGAGGGATAAGCTTCTATTGTATTACACTTTGTATCTCTGCAATTTTGGCAAAGGAAAGACCAGGGTTTTGCAGCACTATTTGGGATTCATGTGGTTATTTGTGTTGATGGTGTGCTTCTCTCATGTACTTGTAAGTGTGTTATGTGTATCATTTTCCCACTTTTCTTTTCTGCACCTTAAGTAAATGAAGTGTTAAGGTAGAATTCATAATTTATATGCTCTGCCTTTAAGTTTGCTTAATATCTATGTTTTCCTCTGTCTAAAGAGAACTCTCGAAAGTTTCTTGCTCTCTTTAGCTCCTCACCGGTCATTCCTATCCATTCACTTAAATCAAAGGCATCAAGACAATCTCCTACCTTGCCCCAAAAATACCTCTGCAAAAGCTGTGTCCCATCCCCGCACCCAAAATTGCTCTCCCCCTCTTTTCCACCAAAACTCTAAAAATATGAAATCAAACCTTCTCAATCAGTTTACTAGCCTAAAATCAGTGTTCTTTATTGGTCATCTCCGCCCTTTGAAGACCTTTTGCCGAGATAGACCCGGAGAGAGCCCTCTCCTGCCCCGTAGGACTAGCTACGAGGCTAAGTGGTTTGATGTTGCCTTGGATTTTGTCTTTTTCAGCCTAAGGCCAATTTCAAGTGCTAACAAATTCGACCAAGGATGAGTAAGAGGCTTTTATTCTCCAAGTGGAAGCAAGAACTGACAGAGAGAAGTCACTAATTAATTCATGAGCTGACTCATCCTCCTTGCATACATCTATATATGGATCCCTCATCCCAGAGATCCAGAGGCTGGAATTTTGCACATTGTAAGGAATTGTTGTTTGTTTTGAGATACATATCAGAGAATTGGGTGATCTATGCTTTGTTGGGGTTGAAGAGGGGACTTCTTTGCTGGGAGGTTGATGCTGGGTCAGGAATCATCGGTTGTAAGTCCTCCTGGATCTTCTTGTATATCAATAAAACTATTTGAGTTTCTTCTCCATGCTTGTGTTTCATTGATGCTTGTTACATTTGTATGGTTAACTTAAATCTGATCCTAAGTTATTTGTGAATATAAACCCATGTCTTTGTATAGTTTCCTTCTTCTGTGATCTTACAGGTACTTGGTGAAGCTGGGCAAGTGAGAGAGCAGGTAGCTGGAAGCTGTCAAAGAGGAGAGAGATTGGATCAAAGGACTAGCGCAAGACACAGGTTGGTTCATCCTATTCCTCTTCGTTTATAGTTCATAAAGAAGAATACAAAAGTAGCTTTCTCTGTTTGTTTCTAAGGTAGCTGTCACACCTTAGTGGGATAGAGTAGTTCTAAATAGACACTTTTCCCGATAACAATAGTGGTGGACTTGGAGGACATTTTGGTGCAAACAAGAATTATGAGTAGCTGAACTGGTTTTATTTCTAGCCGAAGATGAGATCTGAAGTGGAAAAGTATGTGATTAATTGTAAATTCTATCAGTATGCAAAGGGAAGGAGCCAGAACACAGGTTTGTATGTTACATTACCTATTCCAGATAGACCTTGGGCTATGCTCTGTATGGACTCTGTTTTGGGTTTACCAAAAATTCAGAGAGGCAATGATTCAATTTATATAGTAGTTGACAGATTTTCAAAAATGGAACATTTTATTCCATGTTATAAAACCAGTGATGCTACACATATTGCAATTTTTTTTTTTAAAGAAATTCTAAGGTTACATGGGTTACCTAAGGGCATTGTTTCAGACAGAGACACCATATTTGTTGGTCATTTTTGGAGGACCTTGTGGAAGAAACTTGGTACTAAACTATGTTTCAGTTCTTCTTATCATCCTCAAACTGATGGGAAGAATGAAGTTGTAAAAGAAGCTTGTGTGATCTTCTGAGAAGTCTTGTAGGTGAACATCCAAAATAGTGGGTTCAAGTTTTGGCACAGGCTAAATATGCTTATAATGATTCTCCTAATAGGAGTATAGGGCAAAGTGCATTCCATATAGTTTATGGAATGCATCCAAGAGGAGTGTCTGAATTGAGAGATTTGGGTAAAGATGCAATGAGGAGTGCTCAAGGAGAAGATTTTGCTTCAAATATTCAAGCAGTACATGAATAGGTAAAACAATAGTCATAGGACAGCAACACAAAGTACAAGAACAAAGCAGATTTGAAGAAGAGAGAAGTTAATTTTGAAGTTGGAGATTTGGTTTTGGAAAATGTAAGGAAGGAAAGATTTCCAAAAAGGGAGGATAACAAGTTAAAATTCAAGAATATTGGACTGTGTAGAGCTTTAAGGAAATTTTCTGCAAATGCATATGAAATTGAATTACCCCCTAGTATTGGAATATCTCCAATTTTCAATGTTGCTGAATTGTACATGTATGAAAAGGGACAGGCAGAAGACAAGGAAGAATAAGAGGTGGATTGGGTAAAACAGTTACCTACAGCAAAGGCATTGCAACCAGAGAAGATATTGGATAAAAGAGTGTTTAAGAAGATAAGGGGACAAGAGTATTTTCAGTACTTGATCAAGTGGAAAGAACAACCAATTGTTGATGCTGCCTAGGTGACATATACCATGCTACAGAAGTTGGTCAGTTATATAGAAGAGATCATGTATAGAAGCCCTTGAATAATTTTGTCCTCAGGAGTTTGATGCAGGAGCATGAGGCTTGAAGACAAAAGGCTTCATTTTATTCCAAAAATCCAAAAAAAGTTTAAAAGCAAAGGAGTGGGATCCTTTAGCTGTCAATTTACAAAGTTTTCTAGATAGGATTTGAGCTAGAATATAGGTATTTGAATGATTTGGTAATTAAGCCAAGTAGTTCAAACTTAGTTGAGATTCTCGAGGAGAGTATCAAGCAGTTTAGGTATTTATCTAGGATTAGATAAATTCGATCCATTGATTGAGGATCAGATTGTTGGATGTAAAGTATTTATGTAAGTTTTGAACTATTGTAAGAGGATTTGGCTGGATTTGGCTATGGAGAATTAGACTGTAAAAGAATTGAAATACCTTTGTATCTCTGTGTATTCTATGCATGAAAGGTTAAATCCCGAAGGTTGAATTCCTTCGAAATATCTCTATGTATTGTTGAATTCCAATTTGTCCTGTAAAATTAGAGTTCTATATGATATGGTGTTATCATGTTTAATTCCTCATTCACTATGTATTAAGTTAAATCGAATGTGTTCGAGCCACAAAGCTTTGGTTAGCTAAGCTCCCAGTTCCATAAAGAAGAGATAAACCTAGCGGAAGTGCTAGAATTATAGCGGAAGGAGAAAAGTCTGATAAATTTGTGAGGGAACCTGAAGAAGCCTAGAACCATTCGATCGATAGAACCATTAGATCTATGGTAGTTGCGTGCAAAAAAGAGTTGAAGTTAAACAGAGTAGTAAAGCGGTCTTCATAGGTGAAAGCTATTTTTGTGCAGGATCAAGGAGGTAAGTGGTATTTTGGGATAGTCACGTGATTCCATTTAGTACCTGACATGTAGCACGGAAAAATTGATTTTCTCGCGTGCTCTCATCTTGATAAACATCAGCAAGAATTACACGCGATATTAAGTGTCAACTGTTGAATCAAGTGGCTTGATCAATGGTGGAGGATCACCCAGCTATTTTGCGAGCGGGGAAAGTACCAACCGTCAGATTGAAGAAAGAGGATCGATGGTGGAGAATTAACGCGATAAAGGTTAGGAGAAAGGCAGATGTGAGAAGTTTATGAACAACGTGTTGTTTTCCTTCATGTTCTAGGGTAAGTGATGTTCTGATAATTTTTGGGTAATATTAGCAATTCTGTTGTTTTAGTAGAATATCTATGTTTGGAGGTGGATGACTGGAACTGGAAAGGAAATTGAAGAAGAACTTCCACATGTGCTTGAGGAAATCATTTTTGTATTTGAACGATTACCCCTTACACCTATAACCAAACAACCACATTAACCTTTCCTGGGAAGGGATCTCCATTCAACTTGACAAGTTGTACTGTTCCTCCATCGGTAATTTCCTTAATGACATCAGGCCCTAACCAGTGCATCATAAACTTCCCTGGAAATTTATCAAATTTGCGCAACTTAATGTGTCGATCATGCCATGCTTTTTCGCGTTGCTTTTGGAGTTGTTGGTGAAATCCAACCAGAAATCTCTCTTCCTCAAGCTCATCTAGCTGTGTCAGCCTTTGCTCCATGACTCCATGATCTTTCATACCTGTGAGCATCGCTATGCGTAGATTATGCACAATATATTCCATAGCCATTACCGCTTCAACACCATAGACAAGCCTAAAGGGAGTTTGTCCGGTCAACTTCTTGCACATCGTCTGATAAGCCCATAGTATTGCAGGTATGCGTACGTCCCAATCACTTCGCGAAGCATTGCAAACCTTGGTCAATGCGTTCTATAGCACTTTATTGAATGCTTCCACCATCCCGTTAGACTGTGTTTGATAAGGTGCGCTCTTCTGGTGATATACCTGAAATTCCTCTGTTAGTGCATTGATCATCTCTTTCATAAAGTGCATACCTTGATCAGTCATCAAAATATTTAGAAAGCCAAATCGCATGAGTACATTCTCAAAGAAGAACTTCGCAGTAGTCGCACCTATGCAATCCTTCACAGGTTGTTCCTTTACCCATTGGGTCAAATACTTTGTTGCGGTGAAAATGTACCTTGCTCTCATCTTTCCTTGGGGCTGAATGGGTCCCACAAAGTCTATCACCCATTTTTCAAAGGGTTGTAACGTCATCTATGGATTCAAAGACATCTCATCCCTGGCCTGCCAGTCCTTTGACATACATTGCATGCGTTGCAGTACGCTTTTGAATCCTGATGGAGGGTTCGCCACCACAACCCTGCACGTAGAATCTTCTACGTGGTCGCTCTCCCTACATAATTTCTTCTAGTGGCACCCCCATGATCGTTCGCGAGGATGCTGCTTCTTTCGAACTCTGATACATAGTGCCACAATATCTCATCGGAACCCATTTTTGTACAGATGTCAAACAATGATAGAAAAATCTATCGCGCCCACCACTAACTCCTTATGTTGGATAGTGTATCCCTTTGGGGCAGTTCCTATCGTTAGGAAGTGTATTATGTCTCAAATTGACCATCCACGACGTGCACTACAAATAGCTGGGCTTCAAGCAATCCTTCCTCCAAATTATTGGGCTCTTCCCCTGTTTTGATGCACGACAAATGGTCTGGTCCTGCGTTCAGTCGTCAAACCTTCACAATAACTTCAAAATAATATTCCTAGAACAGTAATAGCCACCTGCAGATTCTCCCCCCCAACACAGGCTTATTGACCAGGTACTTCATCGTGGAGTGATCTATATACATCTTAAATTGGCCACCCAGCAAGTAGTTCCTAAACTTCTGGAGTGCATATACCATAGCTAACCCTTCGCGCTCGGTGGTGGAATAGTTCATTTCTATCTTATATAACCTTCTACTTCCAAACGCTATAGGATGGTCCACGCCTTCTCCACTAGCCTGTGTCAATACTGCTTCCAGCGCTATACATGATGCATCAACGTGTACATGAAACTCCTTCTTCCAATCCAGGAAGACTAAAATTGGTGTGGTGACCATCTTTTCTCTTAATACATCCAGACTCTTCTTATAATCCTCATTCCAGCAGAATGTGCCATCCTTCTTTAAGAACTTTTCCATAGGCACTATGATCTGGGCATAACCTTTGATAAAAATTTTGTAATATCCTGTATGTCCTAAGGTAGCGCGCAACTGCTTCACACTCCTTGGTGCTTCCAAATTTAGTATCACCGTGATCTTTGCAAGATCTACCATCAGCCCTTGCCTGCAAACTACATGACCTAGTAAGGTCCCAAAAGGAACGCATAATAGGCACTTCTTTAGATTGAGTGCAATCTGGTATCTTCGACAGGTGTCCAGCATCAGGCACAACCTTTCTAGATGGCATTTCACTAGTCCAAACACAGTCCAATCATCAAAGTATACTTTCAGGAACTTATGAATAAACTCCTTAAACACAACAACAACTACGCATGAGAAAATCACAGGCGCATTCCTCATTCCAAATGACATTACAGTGTACTAAAAACATCCCCACTCGGTTGCAAAGGTTGTCTTGCTCCTATCCTCTGGTGCAATTTTTATTTAATGGTACCAAGAGAACCCATCAGTGAAGGAATATGCTTCCTAGCCATCTACATTTTCCAACACTTCATCAGTGAACAGAGTCAGGAAAGTATCATGTATGCAAGCATCATTCAGCTTTCTAAGATACACGCATATCCTTATTTCATCCTTCTGCTTCTTCTCCTGTACCACCATTGGGCTTACCTAGTCAGATTCTTCCATAGGCTCAATGATGCCTGCCGCGAGCATCTTGTCTAGCTCCAAGTGGACCTTCTCCTTATACTTCGGATTGAGACGGTAAGGACTTTGCTTAACTCGCTTTGCGTCAGGTTTCAACGTGATATTCATAAGACCTAGGTCCCCGATTATCCCTTTTAAATTTGTAAACTTGGTAGGAAATAAATCCTAGTATTCGTGGAGCAATTCAGCGACCTTATCCACCATCGCATCATCCTAGTAATCTCCAATCTTCACGAATTTTGGCTCTGCCTCCGTACTAATGTTTACTTGTTTTGTTTTCATCGGCGCAGTTATATCAAGATTCTCAACCTGCGGTCCTTCAACCTTGCGGTGACCTTCTGTTTCAGGGATGTTAATTTTTATGGATCCTTGTCCTCTTCTTCAGCAGTTACGTTATATCATTCTAGCGCGTGACTCAAGTGAGTATCCCACTCAGGCTAAACCAGGTCTAAAGTATCCTCCAGTATCCTAAAGATTGCTTCTTTCACCTCTTGTAGTGCCTCATTAATACAGTCAAATCCGTCTTCGAAACTAAATGTCATGAATCCTTCATGTAAAATATCCAATTCACCTGTACCATGGCAAAGCTCTGTTTCTACATACTAGTTCATCGAGATGACATCCAAGGTGTGACAGAACAAGTGCACCCATTTAAGTTGGGGCTTCTCTCCATAAGCCTGAGCCCATTTGGCCAAGTGCATGCACAGATCATCCTACCCATCATACCTATCTGTCAATCACACCTATGACTTCCCAAAGCGAGTTCTCATCATCCTCCTCCATTCTCACCAATCATCAAAGCTTCCCTTGTGCATACCCCACCATCTTGTGGGTGTAGCGCATAGTGCCTAGTCCAATGCCTAGAAGCGCTAATTTTTTGGTATCTCCCTTTCAAATAAATCCAAAATGGTATCTACATCATTCAGGCCATCATAAGTAGTCCTATTTCTTACCTCTGATGACACACAACGCAGCGACCGGGTCATCATATTACAGCTAAGTGTAGTTACTTCATGTAACTGATTCTGTGAGCGCTCTAATTCTTCATCAAAGTCTGAGTTGTAGGAACTCTTGCAATCCCATGTAATTTGTCCATCCACTGTTAGATTCACCCAATCTTGGTCTCGTGTTGTTATCTTATAAATACAATCTAGATCATCATCGCTTTCATAATCATGGATTGGTTCAGTATAGCGTCAGCAGGATCTAGGGGTACTATTAAGCAGAACAATTTCTTCTCAAATATCATCTTCTGCTTCTTTATATTGATTACCCCGATCATATCAGTAGCCCAATCAATTTCCAGGAGCGCAAGATAGGGGTTGTTGTCATCCACAATTTCTATTAATTCAAAGTCAGCTAGTGCGCTTGCGCCTTCAATATCTACAGTCAACCCCTGTAGCCGCCCCATGGGGATGATCTTCTGTTGATTTTCCATCCCTAGTTGAATATAAGACCATTGTAGTGTGGGTCTCCCCATCCGCTCCCAAGTCTGCTTTGGTAGGACGTTCGTGTTTGACCCCAGGTCCAAAATAACATGATCCATTTCAAACTCTCCTATCTGCACGGCCCGCCTCATCTCCAATACTATCCTTGTTTTATGCTTGCCAATCTTTCGTACTATACGCGGCTTGGCTGGAGTGTTTCTGGCGCATCTATTTATAAGCTCCTATAGCCCCTTCACAACCTTGCTATCGCCCAGTAACTTCATGTACGTCTCCAAGAAGGTTGTAAGCATAGAAGGGTCCATCTCCTGATCAGTCTTATCGTTGCTTCTTGAGGTGGAGGCCTCAGCGAAGCTCTTCTTTGCTTCCATGAATGTTTCATGTGTGCACTCCAAATCGAACTCAGCCTCCTTCGCTGGAACTTTGCAAACCCATGTACTGTCCTCGAGCTATTTCCCCTTATCATCCCCTGTTGTGATTCCTCTTCAGAGCACTATATTCACATCCAAATCCTCTTCGCGCAGCTCAGACCTCACCATCTAAAGATTATGAGTGGGCTGAGGTGCTAGCACCCCTTTGTCAAGTATCCTTGCTATCAACATAGGACAATCTTCCATTTCATGATCAAACAGAATGCAATACTTGCACGACAGACGTGTTAGGTTAGTAGAATCACGGGCATAATGTCCCTGTCCTCCACAATTATAGCAGATCAACTGTCCCCGACCTCTGCCAGGTCCTCCCCCACCTCAACCTCGTTCGCACCCCTGAAAGCCTATCTACGCCATCCCCACGCGCTGGTCAGGGGGCCACGTTTCTACCTGAACCCTATAGGATGGAGTCATATCCATCATTAGTACATAGCTTCTGCAATTACTCTCATCATGCCCTACCGACCTATAGAAGTTGTAGAAATGTTGTTGCAGTGTCTGTACAAACTTCTGCAAAAAATGACAGTTATCTGTGGCATGTTTTCCTACTACCTAACATATAGAGCACCATAATGTATGCCACGTGGTTGGTCCTACCTGAGCTTCCAGCCTTAAAGGCATCAACCCTCCTCCTGCCAGTTAGTTCGCAAAGAATGAACAATGGTCTTTTTCATGCCCCTAACTCTTGCATTTCAGACACCATACCTCTTCGCGCACCTCTAGTCGGACTGTTCTGTCCTCCTTCAAACTTTGCATCTCAAGGCAAAGGTTTTTCAACTATGCATGGATCTGTTGAACCCCTAGATTTGGATCTTGCATCGGCATCTCATGCAATCTCATTGTAATCTCCACGACCTCCACTTGAGTCGTTATCTTTTGTTGCGACAACGCAACCCTTAGGTTTGGCAGGAGCGAAGCCAAAAAACATTCACGATGTTGTCTGTCTGTCAAGTTCATGTTAGCTTCATGGATTTTACATGTCAACCTTTGATATAATTCCCAAGGTGTCTCACCTGGCTGCATGGCGATTTCCTTGAACCCCACTATTGAATATGCCTCAAATTTAGGCCTACTGAATTATTTATTCATTGTTGTCTGGATGTCTGCCACTCCAGCATTCAGGTTATCATTGGAGTATTTGATATACTAGGTTAGCACGTGATCCTACAGAGCACTAATCAAGTTTTCATTCTTTATGTTATCATCTGTAATGCCCTGAGCTTCCCACACAACTTTCACGATGAACCAGAACTGGTTCGGGTCCTCATTTCTCAAGCCTTTGAACAAAGGCAGCTTCACTGAATTCACCATACTGATCTGCAGTGGAGGCGGAGGTGGTACACTGAATTCGCCATACTGAACTGTGGGGGAGATGGAGGTGGTACAGGTGAAGTTGCAGGTGATGGTGGTGAAGTTGGAGGTAGTGTGGGTGAAGGTGGAAATTGTGGGAATCCTTATCTTATTAACTGAATAGCACTCTTTAGAGAAACCTGCGCTATCTCCTCTTCATCACCTTGCGGAGGTGAAATCAATGGACTATATTTAGGACCCTTTTTTCCTTCATTCCCGTAGGTTTTTTTGCTTTGCATAGCTCCAAACAACAAGGTAGTTGCACAACCCACTTTTCACACAATAACATTTTAATCTAGGTATTGAAAGATTTCAAGTACTTACTTGCATTCCTTTGACAAAGTGTTGCTCTGCCTTGTTGTAGCTGACTGAGGTGTTGACTGCAAATTTAGTTACAAATCCTCCTATGACGCGATTGAGCTAATGACCGAAAATGTGGGTGATCTTACCCTCAGATGCTTCCAGTCTCCGCACTAGCTCCGGGGTCCAAACAATACGACCGTCCAGTTTCCTCCTTCCTTGGCTATTTGCTAGCTTCACAATCCACTCGTATAGCTCAACAAGAAAGGAATAGAAAAATATCTCATTTATTTTTATATATAGGTACCTGTCGAGCCACTATTCCTTTTTCAGTCACAGACTTCTGTTCTCCTGCATTGCGAATTTGTGGATCTTCCTATCCGACCAGTCTCTGATCTCTTTCTTAGTTGGATTCCAATGATACAACATCACACATCTCTTATGTATATTCTGGTCCCAGCAACGGAACCATTTGTTGGCTTGAGGGGGCCTTATCGAGGTTCAGCGTTAGTTAGCCAAACAAATCGCTACACCACTGGCCCTTTCGGAATCAGCCCACGGAACGTGGATCGAAGTCTCACCTGAATCAATATGGGGGGATGTTGGAACCAAGTTTCCACACCCTAAGATGTTCGTGATGTCGGTTTATTCCTTCTATTCCTGCTTTCACGTAGGTCGTTAAGTTCTAGGGCCATGTCTTCCTATTCCCTTAATCCTCCCTTCAATACCTCGGCGAAAGGGTACGGCTGGCCTTCATGCAGCCCTAACCTTCGATCCAGACACTTTCACGCTGCTAAGGCAACGTATTGCACAGATTGTCAAGTTATCTTAAGAAACTTTCTTATCTTATCAGGTAATCACAGTTAGCATCGTGTAAATAGATGTTCTTACTTGCGTTCACTTAATCAACATAATTACATAAATTCACGCATCATACATAACATGTCAAGATGCATTAATAGGAACAAAGACACAAAATTTGTAGAATACTTCTCTTTATTGATACTTTTCAAGTAATTACAGACTCTACTCGCCCTACACACACAGCTGTAGGGGTCTACACACTTAGCTACGGACTTCCACCCTAGGCCTCTATGCACTCAGCTATAGAGCCTCTACCTACATTACGACCCAGAACTTAGATTTCTTACTTCAGAGGTATGACTATCTTCTTCATTACATTACTCTAAAACTACTTAGAGGTTAGCTTACCATGGGTAGATCTTTTACAACCAACATTACTTTACAAAACTAAGGGCGAACGACCCTTTATGACACCTGACACCTTCACGCTCCGCGACCACAAAATGTGGAGTCTTTACAAGTTTATTACAAATTTTGACCAAAATGGGGGCTTTTAGCCCCAAAAATGTCCTTGGGGGATCCCATTCCCAACAGTGGTTCTTAGAGTACCTACTTTCTCAACAACCTCACATGTCTTGGGGACATGGGTACATTCACTAGTTGTGCCTCCATAATACCCGCTAATCCTCTTTCTGCAAATATTCTAACAAGTTCCTCAAAAATCCACTAAGACATACAATAGCTCTTTCTTAGTTAGATGAAACTTCTTAAATTCTCCAGAAAAAAGTGCAAAATCTGGTGCAGGATATGGTTTTTATAACGAATTTTAATTCCTAATCCCATGATTGGTTCTACGTAGTACTTCATCTGATCCTATTTTGTACAAGTGTCCAACAATCAATTAGAAATCAACTGCGCGAACCACCAACTCCTTCTTTTTCTTCATAGCATACTCCACGGGCGCCATTCCTATGGCCATAAACTGAATAATATCCACAAAGTGATCATCTGCAACTTTGATTGTGATTAACTGTGCATCGGGCAAGTTATCTTCGATATTTGTGGGTTCTTCACCTGTCTCTATTCTTGATATATGATCAAGCCTGACATTCAATTTCCTTAGCTTTACTATAATCTCGAAGTCATACTCCTAGAATAATAACAACCATTGACAAATCTTTCCTCCTAAAATAGGATTATTCACCAAATATTTCAGCAAGAGTGATCAATGAACATCTTTAAATGTGCTCCCAACAAGTAGTGCCTGAACTTTTGTGATGAATATACCATAGCTAATCTCTCTCTTTCTGTCGTGCTATAATTATTTTCCACCTTAGACAATTTTCTTTTTGTAAATTCTATGGGATGATCAATTTATCCTGCTCCTAGCTGCGCTAGCACTACAACCAAGGCTATGCAAGATGCATCAACATGTACATGGAACTCCTTCTTCTAGTCTAGGAAAACTAAAATAGACACAATTACCATCTTCTCTTTTAGTACATCCAAGATCTTCTGACACTCTTCGTCCATTGAAAAGTCACATATTTGTTCAACAATTTCTCCATCGACGTAGGTATTTGCACATACCCATTTATAAATTTTATGTAGTAGCCAGTGTGTCCCAGTGTTATGCATAGTTGTCTCACTATTTTCAGTGCTCGAAAGTTCACAATAAATGTGATCTTCACGAGATCCACCATTAATCATTGTTTACAGACTACATGTCCCAATGGTATACCAAATGGTGCACAAATGATACAGTTCTTCAAGTTCAATGATATTTGTTACTTCCTACATGTATCCAACATCAACCTTAAGCTTTTCACATGCTTCTTTAATAACCCAAACATTGTCCAATCATCGAAGTAAACTTCCAGAAAAATGTGTATATATTCTTTAAAGGTTGCAACTACAACTCTGGAAAAGATAGCAGGAAGACTCTTCAATCCAAAAGGCATCACTGTGTACTAATAAGAGCCCCACTTTGTAGCAAAAGTTGTCTTATGTCTATCTTATGATAGAATTCTACTTTGATGGTATCCTGAAAAAGCCATCTGTGAAAGAATAGGCCTCCTATCCTCCTACATTGTCCAATACTTCATCTGTAAATGGTGTAGGGAATGGGTCATGAAGGCATGCATCATTCAATTTCCTTAAGTCAACACAAATTCTAATTTCCCCTTTTGCCTTCTTTTCCTGAACTTCCATGGGGCTTAGCCATTCTGACTCTTCGACAGGTTCGATTATCCCATCTACTGACATTTTGTCTAATTCTTCTTTCACCTTCTCCTTGTATTTTGGATTCACTCTATAAGGTCTCTCCTTGACAGGCCTCATACCAAGATTCAGAGAAATCCTCATAACTCCTAAATCCCCTACTATTCCCTTCATATTTTAAAACTTAGTGGGGAACAACTCCTAATATTAATGCAAGAGATCCATTATCTTGCTAACTATGTTTTCATCCCAATAATCTCCTATTGTTGCATACTTTAGTGTTATAGACATATTTGGGCACTGAAACCCCAATCACATATGTCCATAAACCAAGGGCTCCTAAGTCCCTAAAAGTGTTGTCTCATACCCTAAAGGAGCAAGGTCAGCTGATTACATCATCTCCTAGAAGTTCTCCCTGAAAAACTACTCAGAACTGGTCAAAACTAGACCATATAGATTGCTCAGTGCTAAGGGTGTGAAGCATCTCACTTGCCACATGCAAAAAGTGCGATGCATACTGGAAAGCCCTTCTGTAGGGTGCAATGAGCAAGAGAAAACAAATGGCAGAAGTAGTTTGCTAGGTGGAAACCTGGAGAATCTTCTAGAAGCTGCTCATTCGACACTTGCCTCTCTAAATTTGCCCAGGGATGAGTAAGAGATCATGAAATCTCCAAGTGGAACCAAGAACTATTAGAGAGATGACACTAATCAAAATCCCAGAAGCTGACTCACCCACCTGCAAACATCTATATATGGATCCCTCATCCTAGAGATCCAAAGGCTAGAATTTTGTATTTTGTAAGGAAGTGCTATTGGTTTCTCTGTGCAACATTGTATTGTTGGGTGATCTAAGCTTTTCATGAGGTGAAGAGGGCTTTCATGCTGGGAGGATGGCACTGGGTTAGACCAATGGGTTGTAATCCTCTCTTCTACTACTTCTATCAATAAAGCTATTTGAGTTTTCCTCCATATGTTTGTGTATCTCTAAATCTTGTCTTGATATATGCATTTGTATGGTTAATATATATCTGATCCTATATTGTTTATGGTTATAGATCTCTATGCTTTGATGGTATCATGTTGCTTTGACTCCACAGGTGTCCTTTGAAGCAGGAAAAGCGAGGAAAAAGTGGTGAAGTTTTGTCAAAGGGGAAAGGAAACAAGCAAGGAGCCAAGCGAAAGACTGAGGTTGGTACTCTCTGCTTATTTCTCATATATCTCTCATAAAGGAAAACATGAGTGAATTTAGTTTGTTTGTTTCTAAGATAGCTACCCGTCTTAGTGGGACTAGCAGCTCTGAATGGACACTAGTTTTCCTAATAACCAAATGGCGACTCCACTGGAGAGCGAATAGCTTGTTTGCTTGTTTATATTTGTTTACTTTATAAACTACAGATGAAACCTGAAGTTAAGCCAGCTAGCCTTCGAACTGCATTTGCTATGCAAGTGCAAAGTAGATCAATGCTTCTTCAGTCTATCTCTGGGTTTTGTTTATAAACTGAACAACTGACTTGCAAACATCCTAAGTGCCCTGGTGGTAGCTCAAGTAAATTCATTAGATTAGCCCTTATACTTTGTGTTTACTGACTGTCATTAGCTCAGCCTAAATCCCTGAACTAAGCTGCAAACTGTGACCAAAAACCATGTTAAAGTCTCATCCTCGGACCATCGCACTGTCTCCTTTTGATAGTCTCGATGCATCGCACCTCCTGTGTGCAGTAGGTGAGATGCATCCCTGTTTCCCTATGTTACAGGTGCGATGATCAGTTAAGACTGCTTTTGCCTCCAGATTTTGGTTTTTTCTTCATTCTCTTCAGCTTTATTCAGGAGTTTTTCTATCTGTGATTAGTATACCACTGTTGAAACTCCCTTCCTTTTCATTATTCAGCCTCCATTGTACAAATAATTGTGAATGTTTTTTATGTATTTTTTGCCATTTACAGTTCTCCTTTACAAAAAAGTAGCTTAATCGAACTGTCGTCTTTTGATTTGGAAGTGCCGCAAGTGTCGTTTTCAGTCAAAGAAAAGAATCTTACTCCTTTTGATGGTCGATTACACTGTTACTCTTGTATTTGATTTGAATTAACAGTATTTCAAGTGTCAAAAGTAGTTTTCAAATTGAAATTGAAAGTGTCGTCTTAGCCTTTCTTTCATTTTTTAAATTCGAAATCTCAAAGTGTCGTCTTAGCCTTCCTTTCATTTTTTGAATTCGAAATCGAAAAGTAGTCTTCCTTTCGTTTTTGAATTCAAAATCGCAAACTATCGTCTTGGTCTTCCTTTCGTTTTTTGAATTTGAAATCACAAAGTTCGTCTTTGTCTTACTTTCGTCTTTTGAAGAGAAAATTGTTAGTACTGTCGCTTTGAGAGAAAAGATAGTTCAAATTTGTATTTAGCATTCTTTTTGTCACTCACACATTAAGAAAGTGAAAAACAAATACATGCATGTGCATTTTCATTTAGACTGCTTGTTGATTTTGATTTAGGACAGTGCATCTAGTGTGTGCTCTCTGCTCTATGTTGAAAGAATTTCGCTTCTCTTTCCTTAGTAGCTAGGATTTTCATTGCAAAAAGAAGAGTAAACGACCATTTATCATCTTAGATTGCATATTTAGGAATTGTATATCTATATCACAAGGTGAACCTTAAAGGCAAAATTCTTAAGAAAGATCAATTGTAAAATAAATTCAATGAACATAAAAACGCTTTGGAACCTAACGCACAACATTTAGAAGTCTAGGCTAGAGACGTATTATGGCATCGTAAAGCCTGGTAACTATCGCTTTCATCATAGGTTGGGTGATTCCTCCTCTTTAAGATGACAAGTTCCAATACGGACTTGTGCTCCCATGTATCGTCAAGTATATATTGGGAGACCAAAATAGGCTACATCCTTTATCCTTAGGAAGTCATTTATGCCGCCCTATCGATCGCAATGCACTGAACACAACATTCGGGAAGATTGACTACCGTACCGCAAAAAGTATTCTGCATTTTTTCGATTGGTTTGGTAATCCCTCTATCTATAATTTCAGAGTACGACCTCATGCTTTAGGAGGCAACTGTTCTAGACATATTTGGGCACTACAACCCCAATCACATATGTCCATAAACCAAGGGCTTCTAAGTCCCTAAAAGTGTTGTTTCATACCCTAAAGGAGCAAGGTCAGCTGATTACATCATCTCCCAGAAGTTCTCCCTAAAAAACTACTCAGAACTAGTCAAAACTGGACCATACAGACTGCTTAGTGCTAAGGGTGCGATGCATCTCACCTACCACATGCAAAAAGTGCAATGCATACTGGAAAGCCCTTCTTTAGGGTGCGATAAGCGAGAGCAGACAAATGGCAGAAGCAATTTGCTAGGTGGAAACCCAAAGAATCTTCTAGAAGCTGCTCATTCGACACTTGCCTCTCTGAATTCACCCAGGGATGAGTAAGAGATCATGAAATCTCCAAGTGGAACCAAGAACTATCAAAGAGATGACACTAATCAAAATCCTAGAAGCTGACTCACCCACCTGCAAACATCTATATATGGATCCCTCATCCTAGAGATCCAAATGTTGGAATTTTGTATTTTGTAAGGAAGTGTTGTTGGTTTCTCTGTGCAACATTGTATTGTTGGGTGATATAAGCTTTTCATGAGGTGAAGAGAGCTTTCATGCTGGGAGGATGGCGTTGGGTCAAACCAATGGGTTGTAATCCTCTCTTCTACTACTTCTATCAATAAAGCTATTTGAGTTTTCCTCCATATGTTTGTGTATCTCTGAATCTTGTCTTGATATATGCATTTGTATGGTTAATATATATTTGATCCTATATTGTTTATGGTTATAGATCTCTATGCTTTGATGGTATCATGCTGCTTTGACTCCACAGGTGTCCTTTGAAGCGGGACAAGCGAGGAAAAAGTGGTGAAGTTCTGTCAAAGGGGAAAGGAAACAAGCAAGGAGCCAAGCGAAAGACTAAGCTTGGTACTCCTTGCTTCTTTCTCATCTATCTCTCATAAAGGAAAACACAAGTGACTTTAATTTGTTTGTTTCTAAGATAGCTACCCGTCTTAGTGGGGCTAGTAGCTCTGAATGGACACTAGTGTTCCCGATAACATTTAGTTCAACCTCTGACCCTATATTCACCTTCTTCATCTTCAATGGCTTCATTAAATCATGCATCTCTATCTCTGGTCCATTTACTTCACGATGACCTTCTAATTCTTTGATGCCAATATTGTGAGGATCTTTATCCTCTTTTGTAATGAGATTATATCATTCCATTACATTACGTATCTGCGTAGCCCAATCAAGTTTCCAGATAATTGGAACTTTGTTCTCAAAAATATTCTCCTTAACTATATTCATATTTTCCTCTATATGTGGATAGTCATATTCAAATTTGAATGTCATTGTAAATCCATCAACCATTTCTAGCCAGCTAGCAGTACCATCTCGAAGCTCCGTTTTTAGATACCAATTCTGAGGAATTGCCGCCAGGGTATGGATGAAGCCATGCACCCATTCTTCTTGCATAATTTCTCCCCAAGCTTCCATACAGAGATGTAGGTGGTCTCTAGGATGAGTCTGGACATCATACTTATCTACGAGCTATGTTTCTACTTGACCAAACCTTACCCACATTAATCTTCTACATTGTTTCCAGTCTCCTATATTCGTCTTATGAGTACCCTACCATCTAGCAGGAGTAGCCCTTAGTGCTTGATCTAGAGCTAAAAATCTCTGACATTCGGGTACTTTTATTTCATAATCTTTCAAGAAAGTATTTATATTACCCAAACCATCATACATAGGCAAATCATATACCTTAGCTGTCATACAACGCAATGCTTTAGTGATCCTTACACATCGCCTTGTAGACATTTCATGCAACCTATTTTTCCAGTTCTCTAATTCCTCTTCTGAATCTAAAGTGTAGGAACTATCTTGCTCCCAAGTCAATTTTCCATCTACAAGAGGGTTAATCGATTCTTCTTATTTTGTTTTTATTTGATAAATGTTGTCGATGTCATCTGTGATGTACTCTTCTTTGACATGTTCAGTAAACCTCGCTCCCTTCGATGGATTAAGGGAACAATAAATCTCATATTATTTCTTTCAAATATAATTTTCCTTTTCTTGAAGTTAATTATAACCATGTTAGGAAATTTGCAATCTAATCCAAGCAATACAGGATAATGATTACTATCATCCACAATTTTAATCACTTTGAAGTCAATGGTAGTGCACACTTCATCAATGTCTACTGTGATACTTGACAATCTTCCTAGAGGAATAAGCTTATGTTGATTCACCATTTTCAGCTGGATAGTTAACCATTGCAACTTTGGCTTACCCATCAGTTCCCAAGTCTGCTTCGACAAGACATTGGCATCAAATCCTAGATCCAGGATAACTTGATCCATGTCGTATTCTCCAGTCTATGCTATAAGCCTAATTTCTTTTCTAGTTCTTTCCTTGTGTCTATGTAGATTATTCATTATGCTCATCTCGCTCTGTGGTACCTCTTTAGAAGGACAAGAGTCTATCAATTCCTGCAGTCTCTCTACGACCTTCTAATTTCTCAACAACTTCATGCAAGTCCACATAAAATACTTCAAGATATCTAGATCCACATTTTGTGTCGCAATCGGTACTATCCTGCAGTTATCCTTCTAAGTCGGCTGCACTGTAGAGTTCGAGGCCCCATCATCCATATATATTCACCTTACCTCCATGAATACTTTCTTTTCCTTTATGATATCAACTACATGAGCTTTTTAAGTAGCTTTTCTTACCCATGTATCTTCAACTTCCTTTTTCCCATTGGCTTTATCATTTGCAATCGTAGTTCTGCTTCTTGTTACAATGCCAATGTGTGGTTGATCCTCCCTTGGCTCAACGGTAATAATTTAAATATTTTCTATGGGTTACTGGTTCCTTTTCTCCTACATCTTCTCGATAAGGATGAGACATTCTTCTATCACATGGTCAAAATACTTACAGTAGTTGCTGGTTGTTGTAGGGTTCTGGCAGTCTCTTGCGAAGTGTCCTGCCTATCCATAGTTATAACAGATAATCTAGCCATGTCTGCGACCAACTCATCATCCTCATCCTCATCCTCATCCTTGAAAGCATCCGTGACCAACGCGCTAGCCTGGCTCTTCATGGTTATGTACTTCAACTTGCAGTCTATAAGTATTAGCAGTGTGCTCCATAATCAAGTCATAACTTTGACAATTTTTCTTATCATGGCCTATTGATCTACAAAAGTTGCAAAATAGCTGCTTCAGGGTTTGCACATAGTTCTGTAATAGGTAGCAATCTTCAGAATGATGTTGACCTCTCATTCTACAAATATTGCACGAAAAACTTGGGTTTATTGGATTAGGTGCTCCACTTGCCAAATAATCTCTGAACACAGGGCATTGATCCTTATAATGACTCTCTGCTTTGCATTTTGTAGACCATACTTTTGATCGAGTTTATTTACCTTTATTGAGATCTTGCATTAACAAGGTCAAATAGGCTCGCTGGTTTTGAATATATTGTACTCCTGCATGAGTATCCCCAATTGGCGAAGCTTCCAACTTCATCACAATCTCCAGTGCTTCATCTTGAGTCACGATCTTCTACTATGTCAATGGTAACCTAATATGTGGTAGTAGCGTGGCTATGGACCATTCCTTGTGCTATTCTGGAGGTAGGATAAAGCTTAATTGTCCCACTAACACCTTGAATCACTGATCCAACTCCCACACATAATCAATTGCTGCCTGTTTGATTTCTTTTAGCTCTGTGATGCATTGTGATTCTGATTTCGGCTTCTTCAATTCTAATACCAATTCTTTCTTAATTTCATCAAACGAAGCAGTCAGATTAGTCATAGGGTGTTTCATATACCATGTTAGCACTCTTTCTCACAGTGACATGACAAGTCATGCCTTCTTTACATCATTAATAGTGATCTGTCTCCTTGTCCATACTGCATCAACTACAAACCAGAAATGGTCAGGATCCTCTGATCCAAGTAGTTTCAAGATAGGCAGCTTAATGTCATCGACCATTTTCCTTCTTGGGGGGCTAGGTGGAGGGGGAGAGGGTGGAGGTGTAGGGGAATTATGGGGAGGGGGATGGGGTGTAAGTGGGGTGGATGGATGGGGAATCCAAAAGGCACCCTGATTTTTCTCAACTCCTAACTTTGACGTGCCTTCAGGATGGTAAGGGGATTGTCACTGTGTTGTAGGGTTACATATTTCTTCTTTACTCTCAGATCCTAATAAGGGGTTATAGTCAGCCTCAATAAAATTCTTTGGATTTATTCTATATCATTTTCCACTTAGGGTATACGCTGGTTCATTCTTAATTCCTCTTCATCCAAACATTAATCTGACTGTATTTGTAGAATCCTCTTTTCACACAATAACATCTTAATCCAAAGATTAAAATAGTTTAGTAGCTTAGCTCGTAGTCCTTTGAAAAATCTTCGTTCAACTTCACTATAGAATACGATCGCATCTATCGTGAACTTAGTCATAAATCCTCCCAAAATGCTATCGATCCAAAAATCAAAAACCCTTGAGATACTCTTACTGATGTTCTTGAGACGCTGTATCAATTCAAGATTGCACTCCTTAGGTCTTCCATTCTTGAAACAAGTCTTATGCTCAGTCAAGTTAGATACCCACTCGTACAATTCAATGTGGAACGAACCAAATAAGATTTTGTATTTCTCTTCGAAGATATACTTCTGAAACTATTCTTCAGCGGATAATCAAGGATTTATGTACTCTTTTTTTGCAAATTCTCTTTTTTTCTGTTCAACCCACTCCTAGATTTTGTTCTTCGACAAATGCCAAAACTTATTGCTTAAGCAGATCCCGGTCTGAACAACGAAACCATTTGTTGGGTTTAAGGGGTCTTGACCCAAGTTCAGAGTGCGCTGCACACCAATAAAACCCTCAACTATTGGCCCTTTTAACAACAACCTACAAGCATATAAGAGTCTCACCCAAAGTAGTTATGGGAGATTGCAAAACCAAGTTTCTGCAGCTAGAGGGATATCCACGGTGTGGTGCCCATGTGTTCACTTATATTTTATATCTATCTACAAATTCTCATACATGAATGACTTCACGTTGATGATTAACTTCACAGATTGGTACATAATGCATAAACATAACATAGAATAGTATAACATGTATTCTTCCGTGTAATTCAATAAAAAGAATGCATGACAATATTTATAACAACAGATAATGAACACAGAAAGATGCACAATACTTCACCAAAAATTCTTCTTTATTAATAAGGATCTTCAATACATACACTTCTCTGCGTGTGAACCAAGCTGCAAGTGGTCTATGCACTGAGCTGCAGAATCTCCCAAGGCCTTCGCACACTCAGTTGCGGATCCTTCCCAAAATACAAACCCAACACATAAAATATGATCAATATATGAATTCTATATATTTTTAGCTATCGACAAAATATAACATCTTGCTTATGTAAGTTTTCTTACTACAAAACCACGGTCCACATATCAAGGATTCGACAAAAAATGGACTAATACATGATACCCGTTACAAAATAAGAGACTTTGACCCACTTCAAAAGCCTTAAAAGTTGCATGATGAATATAACTTAGCCAACTCTGTGTGCTTCGCCTCTCACTACGCACCATTACACAGTATAGCTAGTGGTGGATATAAATATATGATATTATTATATTCCCACCAATGTGGGATATCTCCCCACAGATGGACAAATAAAAAACTCAACGCCAAATGTCCGAAACAAAGTTTATTTGAAGTGGTCATGTGTCATTGGGAGCTCCAATCTATCTTTTGCGTTGAAAGGATATCACCCATATGCCTAGGTAAATTACTAAGTACACAAAGGATAGGAAACGGTTTCACACTAGCGTAAGAGGTCGATCCAACAATGATCTGAGAAATGGCTGTTGTATTACTACCAGGTGTTTCAATGTACAGATGCAGATCCAAGTGTCAACCAAGAGGGTCAACTTCGGCTGTGATTTCTAAGTGAATGGAAGTGAATTTGCCAAATCTGCAACATGGGTTTTGTGCAAGAGGGCGTTAATTAGGGAATTTGTATTTCAAATCTATGTTTCCATTCGGAGAGCCAACACATTCACGATAATAAATCACATTTTTTTCTCTCTAGTCGGCTACAATTTCAGCATGGATCCTTGCCAGCATCAGCCATCCAACGCTCGCAATTCAGCACACTTGAAAAAAAACCAGGGAGCCCCGGTCTGGAATAATAAATGTTCCTTGACCATTGGACCATGAGGTCCGGTTTAGCTGGAGGAATACCACCTAATCAAGAAGTTTGCAGTGTTTGACACAGAATGAATTCCTGAGAGGGTCGTCCATGCCAGAGGGGCATCCATGAAGGGGTTTTCCGAAGTGACCCACTATGTCTCCAATCTCACATGTGCAAATCTCTTGAGGGCACCTAGCGTTCAGACCCCCGTGATTGTTCGGTTTTCTACGGTCATACATGAACGTGGGAGTTTGAAGACTATGAGAGGCCCTAGGGTTATGCTGCCATTTTTACATGAGAGAAGGAAACTTGACATTGTTGGCAACAATAATCCCATTTTCTTTAAGATGCCATTCTGTTTTCGGATCTTATTCGAGCTCTGAAGCCCAACCGGAAGACACAAATTCAAGAGCCATGGCGCTATTTGGATTTCATGTCCCACCTTCCTCTATCGGTTCGCTGCTAGGGGAATCCCTTTGGAATACAACCACTTGGATGGCTATGGCATTCACACATTCAAGCTGATCAACAAAGAAGGTAGAGAAACCTACTGCAAGTTTCATTGGAAACCTACATGTGGGTTGAAGTTTTTGCTTGACGAGGAAGTTGTGATCGTGGGATGTAGCAATCACAGCCACGCTATCAAAGACTTAACTGATCCCATAGCCTCAGGAGATTACCCAAAATGAAAGCTTTATTTTATGATCTCCCAAAATGAAAGCTTTATTTTAAGATCATAAATAGGGTGTGCGTTTCCAGTTGAAGGTGTTTCGTTGTGGAGTATTCTAACGTATTATAATGATAATTGTTACTTTAAGAGTGCCAATAAACAGTGAATCATTATTGGTCAAAGATTCTGATGGCAAGATAATACAGTCACAAACTATACCTCTAGAAACTTCTACAGATATCATCACTATCGGAGGCAAGGGTTCGGTTTTCTCCAAGGAACTAAAGAAAATTGATTGTTGTGGGTGGCAGAAACAAGTATTTAATTAATGTCCATCTTGCACAACTGTCGCGTGTCGAGAACCTTTTCCATTCTTTCCATATTAATGTAAAAAATCCACATTTTTTTCATTATGCAAGGGTGTGTTACCAAAGTTCTCAACATGAAGCCTCCTGAGATCTTATCCATGCTTGAGGAGGCAGTAGGGACATGAAATTTATTAAATGAAAAAGGAATCTTCTCTAAAAACACTTGCAACGAAGCAGACCAAAGTAAACGAAATAGATAATGACACGCGAGTGTATGTTGGAACGGTGGGGGCGGTCGGTTTACTCGCCCCTTGGTCGGTATCGAGTCTTGCGGAGGCTGCGCCAGCAGCATATTTGGGCCATGGCCATATGTACTATGTACAGTTGTATTATGACATATATAGCTTCTTCAGCGGGACCCCGCCCCCCCGGAAAAAAATGTCTTGGCTCAAGTTATTTAGAATTTGAGGAAAGAGCGATCTAGTATATGCAATGGGCCAATGGTAATGCCGAACTTGATCGACTTAGGTTTTGTATTGCTTATGAATTTCTGCAAGCACAGAAATTCAAAGAAGCTACTATGAGTGGTGTTGAGAAAATGAAATCAAATATTATAGAACTTAAGAGAAATATGGAACAATTATAGATAGAAATAAATGAGAAGAAAAATAAATTTCAGATTTAACTGCATTAAAAGAGAAGAGAATTAGTGAGAAGATGGTTGATGGCTTGGGTGCAGGCGTTAAAGACAATCTCCCTAATCGACTTGCAAGTTCTTCTATATCTTGATCAATTTCTCTTTCTTCAGTTCTTGGCGCATCAGTCATTAAACTGATATTTCATTTCTTTTAAAAAAAACACCACGGTCATGTTTTATTATCTAACAGTGGTTTTCGAGAATTCTTAAAAGAAATATCCCTTTTTGTGGACTTATGCATACAACAAATATATATTCACGTTATATATTCCTCTTGCATCGACGATGTTTATAGACAGAATTTTACCATGGGCAAAGGCTTGTGTATATGTATCGCATCGGTGATAGTTATGTATCGCCGCCCTCTATGCTAGTTTCGCCGATATATATATAAGTCGCAATCGCCAAAGCGATGGTCTTCTTCCCTTCGAATCAGCGGATCCGATGCACTAATACACAGCCTTTAATAAATCGGTGGTTCCGCTTTTCGGCAGTCGACTCACTTAACAACTCTTCTACCTCCGAGATAACGGACCTAGCGATACATATATGTTGCAATTTATATTAATTCGGCTCCAAATTCGGAACTCGGCCCTTTGTCACGCTATGGCTCCTTTCGGACCAGAAGGCTTTGTAAATCGGGCATTCAACTATCAGTTCCAACGAACCTCTTGACACCGATATGGTCTCGGATCAACGTGGGTAAGAAATTACAGTTAGAAGATTTCAAATATACCACGGCCACTTAATGAAATTATGCAAGAGTTCTTGCTATAAGCAGAGACATATGCGCTATTATAAAATCGAGCCTGTATAAACCATAAAATGAAAAGGGAAACGATTCAATGATTAACATACAACATTTGCAGTGTGAGGAAATAGGAACCTTTCAACACCGTCGCACTATCCAATAATCGACAAGTACATATTACTCTACACATGCATATCACAGAGTCGTTTAATAAGAGACACCGAGAGAACAAATTTTTCCAAAATAATACTATGGCGCTCGCCCCTCTCTTCTGTCTGATGAGGTTTCGCTGCCTCTTTATTTATAACTGAGGATAGGCCCTCTCGGTCCTTATCCGATACAAAGAAAAGCATGCTTTACAGGATGATTTAAAGCTTGAAAAGCTCTGTTACAAATAGCATGATTTATTGCTAGAATTTATTCTATTTTTAATTAAGAAAGCATATAAATTGCAGGCTAAAGGACCCCACTCCCTTGCCTGTAGATTTTTTTTTTTTTGAAATAATTTGGAAGATTTTTCCCCTCTGAGTTACATGCTCCTGCATCAATGGTATCGAATTTTAATGTTTTGTTTGTAGGGGTATTTCCATGAGGATTTATCAATGCAGGGGATATAATTTCGAGCCTATAGAAATTGCAACGAGTTGAATAAAATGACAAATGGGGAACATCCTTATTTAATTTGAGCAATTTTGAAATCTGCCTATAAGGATCTTAAGCAAACTAAAGTTGTGGAAGCTACAACCATAGAGAAAATAAAAATTGTATTTGAAAATGCACGAGCTTCTACTTCAAAATCTAGTGGTGGGATTACAATTTCACTGCCTTAATTTGATTCCCTAAGCAAGAGGGTGGAGGATATCAACAATCTTACAGATTCACCGCAACTTTAAGAGGGATGTGTTGAACTTGTCAATGGATGGAAAAAAATTGGTTATAGCTTCTGTCATGGATGTGTAGCAGGAATCCCAATAGAAAAGAAAGGGGATATTACATTTGTGAGAAGTGTGTTAAAACTCTTGTCAATTGTATTCTCAAGCCAAACCTATCATAGGAGTCAAAATATATGTAATTCAAAGTTTTATTGTCATTCAATGATATTGGATGGCGTTCATATTTATTGGTTGTTGAACACCATGAGGAAAAATTATAAATTCTCTTTGAACTGGTTGATAGACACAATATTGTTGGCACCTTGTCTAGGGAAATTATATAAACGTGATGGAGAACATGGAAACTTATGATATTGTATCATGTAGTCACAAAGGTGACAGGGTAAAGATAGACATGAGAGATCCTTTTGAATCAGTTAAGGTTGTTGTCAGTGTGTTTGGAGAGAGGGATATTGGAGATAAAATTACTAAGAAAATTCTTGAAATTCTAGAAGAAAAGGTGATGTTGAAACAAATATCAAATGAAACACAACTTCATCTTCTGAAAAAGGAATTAGCTAAGTTAGGGGAACAACTAAAAAACATAGAGACAACAAAGGCTCAAATGCAGGTTGAGCTGACAAAAGCTAAGAAAGTTTCAAAGGATTTTTCTCAGAAGTTGGAAAAAGCAACAAAATCAAGAGAAAAGGCTTATAAGGCTTCTAAAATTGTTAGGCTTCATGTTGAAGAAGTATATACTACAAAATACAGATAATCCTAATGGTGATAATATAGGTTGGAACTTATATCTTATCACTGCATGAAATGAGCTTATAGGGACTACAACTGAGGTGGAAGATGCCAAAAAAGAGCTTAGAAATTTGAAACAAGAGTTATAAACTTGCATGCAAACCAAGGTATTTTCCATTAAACAAGCAGAAGAGGAAATTACCAAAAAAAAATGCAATCAGGGCAAAGGAGGTTTAGAAGGAGTTTTTCGTATCTCATGTATCTCATGCCTTTATTAAACGGGTTGGTAAGGAAGCAGAAAAGGAAATGATTTCAATTATAGCTAAGAGGGAGGCCATAACACGAGAGGATTATGCAACATTAGAACACATTAGAAAATAAAAATTGGCTATTACGCAAGATCTTGGTGCTATAGAGGATCTAGAAAGAAAGCCAATCTGTCACAACAACAGTAGTGGAGAAACTGCAAAACAAAGTCAATTTAGTAAAGATTTCAGAGTCTAAGGTTTGTAAGAGTGTTTCTCATCCTATTGAAAATCTTAAGAAGGTGAAGGAAGAAATTGAGAAGGAAAGGAAACAAGACTCTCATGCATGTTATTCATTGGAATAAAAAACTCTTTAGCTTGAGCAGGAAAAAATGGATCTCCCAAATATCCTACATCAATGACATATTTGCAGGGGGTATTTAGCCATTCAGAGATGTATGTGGTAATAAGTGAGAAAGTGGTTGAGATTTTTAGCATTGAAAGATCTCTTTCAGATTTCAAGATTGGGTGGAAGAACATTCCAAGGCACAAAATTAGCAACAGAGGGAAACTCAGATTTCTAACAGTCAAACAAGCTAATCCCAGGTCTCTATACAGTTGTTTTGACTTCATCCATCATGTGGAAATTATGGATATATCAATCTCAGATTCAAAAGGATAGTTGTGGTTTCTCGAAAGTCAAGCTTAAATTAGATCAAATTCCAAAGACCACCTCACACCAATCCAACAGATTTCCAGCAGTCTTCAATCAACTCAAGATACATTGCAACCAATTTAGTTTAGGTTTTATCTTTTATGATTTTAATTGATTTTATTTCCAGCAAATTAGAAAACAATTTAAAATTTGTATTTGTATATATTCAAGTTTGAAAGTGTAAGGAGGGGTTGATAGTGAGGAAAAAGAAGATTTTCTTTTTGACTGTAAGTTGTGGAGCTCAAACAGAAGTAATTAATTCAGTGATACAGAGGCAGTTTGGTTTTAAGATTCTTGTGTCAAACAAATGGTGATGTTTTCCTTTTTGTAAATATGTTTTTCTTTCAAGTTTCACATGGATTTTCCTTTCTGATTGTTACAAGAAGATGATGAGTAGAATTTACTTGCAGTACTCTTCTCTGGCTTGTTAAGCAATCTTAATGTTTTCTTTCTGAGATTTAAGTGTAGAATTCATCTTTGTATGCTCTATATTTAAATTGATCTTAAATATTATTTATCTCATCCACCCCCAATAACTCTATAAGATCCATGAGTTTTCCTAACTTACCCTAGTTGAAGATTTCGTCTGTCTATCTGTGATTAATTACTGAAAACCCTTATGAATCCATGCCCAATGGGCTCTTCCTTCATTTTTCAACCACAATTTTAAAACCAATTTCTTGATCTTCATACCTAGCCTAAAACCCTAAACTATGATTGATTGAAAATCCATTGAGAGAGAGCCCTCTCTGGGATTAGAAAGGCTAGTTTCTAATCCTACAAGTGGTTTGTGGTTACCTTTGTAATTTTCCTCCTCAGCCTAGGAAAAACATAGAGTGATAACATTCTAGTGACCATACTGGGGATTAAAAGGGTTCTTCCCCAAGAAAGACTATCAAGTCTTAGATATGACTGTTGATGGTGCACAATAGTCTGACATATATGAAGGCTGAATCATTCAATGAGCGACTCAATTATCAAAGAATCCAGATTGCAGAATGTTCATGGTGACTACATGGCTGAAACATCTAGAGCTTAAACTGCTCATCTGGTTTCTTATCAAACAAAATGACATGTTTTGTAGCAAACCCTATTTCTATTCATGGGGGCTTCATTCAATGAACCTCTAACCTATCACGTGAATTTATGACATATTAAACAATACTCCTAATTCGATTACATATTGGAAAACATCCCTAATAATCACATTTTTTAACCCCCTACCAATATGAACCCAATACACTTTCCCAATTAAAAAACTCTACTTCCATTAGATATTGCAGGTATCCATTTTTTCATTAACATTTTTTATACCCCTTTATATTTTTTCATTAACTTTGAACTCCATTTTTTATACCTACCAATATAAAAACCCTTTACCCCCTATATATCCCCAAATATATTATTCCATTTTGTCTTTAATATATATCCCCCAATATGAACCCATGTGGTATGGTATTGCTCTTCGAGTGAAGCCCTCGTGTTTCTATTGAAAGTTTCAAAGAATAATGGGATGATTGTGATGATGATCAAATGGATGAGGATTTCTCCAATTTATTGCTTATTTATTTTAGGACATACAAAATGTAGCTCTGAAGCCAAGGACAAAGTTTTAGAAGAGTTTGTTGACAAATCTGAGAAGGACATTTTGATCTTAAATGTTCGAGTTCAATCTTACAATTTTCAATATCAAATCAGTTTTTTGAGGACCTTTTACAGTTGAAACCAGGGTTTGATTTAAACAACACATATGAGCAGTTCCATTTTGAGAAATAAATTATATAACTTCTTGATGATCGACAAATGAAATATCTTTTCTTTGATCCTGTAGTTGAGTATATGGAAGAATTTATCGACTTAAATTCACAACCATTTTTTCACTATAAGAAACAAAGATATCATCAGATGCCTTTGTTGTTACAAGTTCCAATTTTGACCTTTTTGAAGTTCAACTAAGCAACTATTTGACTGGTTATATTGGCATTTGAGTGTTATTTATTGGAGTAGTTCATTTCAGCTATTAGTGTAGGAGTGTGCAAGTAGGTTTGATATTTAGGAATTTGGGTTTTCATTTGTAGTATGTTTTTAGTTTGAGTGTTTGTCATTTTTAATAAGGATCAATAGTGCTTCCAGGGAAATATGAACAAGGACATAGGTTGATGGAATGATGATGGATAGGTACTGGATCTTAGGTTCTTTGGCACCTCACAGGGAGGATGCCATCCCCAGTTGGAGACAATGTTGGCACTAGATAATTTTTTGGAAAAACTTGCAATTTGGCCAAGGTTTTGGGATTATGTCCATTTTTCTTCATGGCTAAAGTTTTCAAATTTTTGAGTTTTCGGGCCAACATTTGAAAGTTGGACAATTTTTAATTTTTCACTCTTGGGTCTAATGACAATGTCAAAGTTTTTATAAATATTATTGGCCTTAGGGCCAATCTCCACATCACAGCTGCAAGTCCATAGACTCGAGAGACAACATTAAGTAACAAGTGAATGAACAACGCACAATCGCCAAGCCAAGACAAAAGAGGAGTCAATGAACAACGCACAATCGCCAAGCCAAGACAAAAGAGGAGTCAATGAACAACGCACAATCGCCAAGCCAAGACAAAAGAGGAGTAGAGTAATGTACACTACGCGTTCATATATACCATTGGCAGTGGTGAATATAAACATATGATATTATTGTATTCCCACCAATGTGGGATATCTCCCCACAGATGGACAAATAAAAAGCTCAGCGCCAGATGTTTGAAACAAAGTTTATTTGAAGTGGTCATGTGTCATGGGGATCTCTAATCTATCTTTCATTGAATGGAGATCACCCAGATGCCTAGGTAAATTACTAAGTACACAGAGGATAGGCAATCGTTTCACACCAGCATAAGAGGTCGATCCAACAATTGTTAGTTTGACAACGAATTAGTAATTTTGGGTAAAATGTAACTAGACATTTTTTACAGTTTTATACTGAAATATTAGTTATGTAACGACGGTCGATGATATAAAAGAAACAAATGCCCATGAAATGTAGTGTGCGGAGATTCATTGTTTAATAACAAATTCCAATTCAGTTTCTTATTCAGTTTCGTGTCTTGGTCATTCTGTTGTGGTTTCTTTGTTGTTTCTTCTCCTATTTTTCTCCCATTCTACCAACAAGTGGTATCAGAGCTCTGAGGGCGGTGAGCCTCGGCATGAGAGAAAGTGGCTGTGCGTTGAATCGAGCGTGAGACCAAGACCTGCGTGAGGCATTGCATTGCTGCGTGTTTAAAAAAAGGTGGCTGTGCACCTGCGTGAGGCATTGCATTGCTGCGTGTTAAAAAAAAGGTCGTTGTGCGCACAGAGCCTGCGTAGTGGAGTTGCTGTGTGTTGCAGTTCAACAAGGAATGCAAAGCACTGTCCAGCGAGGAACACAGAGCTAGATTGTTGCGTGACTGTGTGAAGACGTTGCAGTTCAGCAAGGAACGCAGAGCCAGATTGCTGCGTCACTGTGTGAAGACGTTGCAGTTCAGCAAGGAACGCAGAGCCAGATTGCTGTGTATTTAAAAAAAAAGGGCGAGCAAATGAGAACCTGCAGTCGAGTTGAATAATTGCCTGTGTGAAAACCTGCTTGATGAGAACCTGCAGTGCGAGTTGAGATTGCTAGATTGCTGCCTAGAGTGAGAACCTGCAGTGCGAGTTGCATGATTGATCTGCATGAGGCGTTTTTCTTTGCTGTGTGAAGGAGCCGAAGTTGCTGTTAAAATCCGGGTTTTTTTTTTTTAAGAAATTTTGTTTCAGAAAGTTTTTGAATAAAGGGGTGAATGTGAGAATTTGAAGAGAAGAAGACAAGTTTTTTTTTCTTTGAGGAAAGGAGAAAAAAAAGTTTTTTTAAAAAAGGGTTTTTTTTTGAATCGAAAAAAAACAAAGGTTTTTTCCTGGAAAAATTATTCAGCAATTTTTTAAAAAAATGAAGTAGGGAGAGTTAAAACTTGGAAATCCTTTGTTGGCATTGGAAAATTTTTTTTGGAAGAAGAAAATTGAAATTTTTTTTAAAAACCCTAGACTGAAGATTGAAAGTCTTAGAAAATGGCCAAGATGTCGAATGCAAAATTCGAGGTGGAGAAATTCACCGGAAAGAGCAATTTTGCTCTTTGGAAACTGAAGGTTAAGGATCTGCTTGTGCAACAAGGGTTGCACAAGGCATTGGATGGGGCAACTAAGAAACCTGCAACCATGACTACTTCAGACTGGGAGGACTTGGATGCCCGAGCTCTCAGTACCATCCAGTTATGCCTAGCGGATGAAGTTCTCTTCAACATTGTTGAAGAGACTACGACGTCAGGATTGTGGGAAAAACTTGAAAACCTCTATATGACAAAATCATTAACCAACAGAATTTATCTGAAATGACAGTTATACAGTGTTCGAATGAAAGAAGGTTCAAGCGTTGCAGAACATTTGAATGTTTTTAATACACTAATTTGTCAATTAACAGATATGGAAGTCAAAATACAGGAAGAAGATAAAGCCATAACCTTGCTGTGTTCTCTGCCTGAATCATGGGATCACTTCGTAACTTTAATCAGCTTCAACTCTGCTGATTCTTTGAAGTTTGAATCAGTCGTGGGAGCTCTTCTGTCTGAAGAAGTACAAATGAAATCCAGCACTGAAACAGCTGCATGGGAAGCCATGGTCGCTAGAGGACGCTCAAAGGAAAGAGGAGAAAAACCAAGGGGGTCTTCCAGGTCGAAATCGAAGGGCAAGAAGTGTAAGGCAAAATGTTGGAACTACAGTAAAGTTGGACACTTGAAGAAGGATTGTTGGAAACGGAAGGAATTCGAAAACCCGAAGAACGAAGTGAATCAAATCGATTCAGGTATGATAGACGAAGTTTTATCTACTGAAAAATTATGTATGGTAGATGAAACTTCACCTGAATGTAATGTCTCTCAGGGTTTTGATAGCTGGCTGTTAGACTCTGGTGCTTCGCATCACATGTGCCCACATAGAAATTGGTTTACTTCGTATAAAAATGTAAATGGTAGTTCTGTGTTTATGGGTAACAATGTGTCATGTCAGACTGTTGGGATGGGAGATATCAGGATTAAGATGTATGATAACACAGTTAGGACATTAACTAGTGTTAGACATGTACCTGATTTGAAGAAAAATTTAATCTCTTTGGGAGTGTTGGATTCAGATGGTTATAAGTTTACAGGTCAGGATGGCGTCTTGAAAGTCTTTAAAGGAGCCCTTGTGGTTATGAAGGCAAAAAAGGTCGGAAATCTTTACAGGTTAAAAGGAAGTACTCAGGTTAGTGAAGCAACGGTTGCGTCAGAAAATGAAGAAGCAGGTACTCGTATGTGGCATCAGCGATTGGGTCATATGAGCGAGAAAGGTCTTCATATACTAATGAAACGTAAATCTCTTCCCGGTCTCAAATCCTTGAATTTAGATTTCTGTAAACATTGTGTGTATGAAAAACAGTGTAAACAGAGATTTAAAATTGGAAATCATAATAGTAAAGATGTTTTAGACTACATTCATTCTGATCTGTGGGGGCCTTCCCCTGTTGTGTCATATGGAGGTGCATTGTATTTTTTAACGTTCATTGATGATTACTCCCGTAGAGTTTGGGTCTATATGCTAAAAAGGAAAGTTGATGTATTAAATGTCTTCAAACAATTTAAAGTAATGGTAGAGAAAAGAACAGGCAAATCTATTAAATGTCTAAGAACTGACAATGGTGGTGAGTTCACTTCTGTTGAATTTGAACAATACTGTAAGGATGAGGGCATTGTTAGACACAAAACTGATGTTTATACTCCTCAGCAAAATGGTGTTGCTGAGCGTATGAATCGGACTCTTATGGAAAGAGCCAGAAGCATGATTAGCAATGCTAACTTGCAAAAGGAGTTGTGGGCAGAAGCTGTATCTACTACTTGTTATTTAGTTAACAGATCACCTTCAGTAGCAATTGATTGTAAAATTCCTGAAGAAGTTGGGACAGGTCAGTCTTGTGACTATTCACATTTGAGGATATTTGGTTGTGATTCTTATTCTCTTATTCCGAAAAATCAGCGTTCAAAATTAGATCCAAAGTCGAAATGTTATGTCTTTGTTGGGTATGACTATGCAGTGAAAGGATATAGGTTGTGGGACCCTACATTGCGGAAGATAGTCATTAGTAGAGATGTAACATTTGATGAATCATCTTTGTTAAAATCAAATGTTGAAAGAATTGAACAGGAACAGGTATCGCCGAGTCAACGAGTTCAGTTGGAGGCTAGACCTTTCGGTGACAGTCGAAAGGAAGGAGAGACTTCTTGAGAAAAAGGTGTTGAAGACACAAAGGAAGCCGTTGAAGCTTCTGAACCAGTGCAAGTTTCTGAACCAGTTCAGCAACTAGTCGCTCTGAGAAGGTCTACAAGGGAAAGGAAAACTCCCAAAAGGTATGAAGATTTTGCTTCATCTTTTGCTTTGATTACTGAAGATGGGGAACCTTCTTGTTATCAGGAAGCAGTAGATGATACAGATAGCGAGAAATGGAAAATGGCTATGGAAGAAGAAATGGACTCCTTAGCCAAGAACAATACCTAGGATCTTGTAGAGCTTCCTGAAGGGAGAAGTGTTGTTGGATGTAAATGGGTCTTCAAGCTGAAACGGAAAGTTGATGGTAGTATTGAAAGGTATAAGGCGTGACTGGTAGCAAAAGGGTATTCTCAGGTTGAAGGTATAGACTTTTATGAGATTTTTTCTCCAGTTGTAAAACTTGTTTCTATACGTACTGTGTTGGCACTAACTGCGTTGCTTAATCTTGAGTTAGAATAGTTAGATGTTAAAACAACTTTTCTACATGGTGATTTGAACGAAGAGATATATATGGAACAACCAGAAGGTTTTGTACGAGGTCGCAGCAGAAGATTAGTTTGCAAGCTCAGGAAATCATTGTATGGTCTGAGGCAGTCTCCCAGACAATGGTACAAGAAGTTTGATTCCTTCATAGTGAGCCAGAACTTTATAAGAAGTGAGTATGATCATTGTGTGTACGTCAAAAGTTTCAATGGCATATTCATTATCTTAGCTTTGTATGTTGACGATATGCTTATTGCAAGCAAAAGCATGGAAGAGATCAACAGGTTAAAGGCTCAACTCTCTAGGACGTTTGATATGAAGGATCTTGGAGCAGCAAAACATATCTTGGGCATGGAGATACACAGAGACAGGGAAAATGGTAAGCTTTGGTTGTCACAGTAGAAGTATGTGGAGAAGGTACTTGAGAAGTTCTCTATGAATAATGTGAAACCTGTTAATGTTCCTTTAGCTTCCCATTTTAAGCTTTCTTCTGTTTTGAGTCCTAGAGCTGATGAAGAAAAGCAGTATATGTCTCATGTACCATATGCAAACGCTGTAGGCAACATAATGTATGCGATGGTATCTACAAGACCTGACATTTCACATGCAGTTGGAGTTGTAAGCAGGTTCATGGAAAATCCAGGTAAAGAACATTAGCAAGCAGTGAAATGGGTGCTTCGATATCTAAGAGGCACAAGTGACCATTGCATCGTCTTTAATGGTAGTGAAGGATTAGTCTGCGGATATGTAGATGCTGACTATGCAGGTGATTTGGACAAAAGAAGATCTACTACAGGTTATGTCTTTACTCTTGCAGGTGGAGAAATTAGTTGGATGTCAAAGCTTCAAGAAACATTTGCGTTGTCCACTACCGAAGCTGAATATATAGCTGCTTCAGATGCCAGTAAAGAAGCAATCTGGTTAAAGGGTCTGCTCGATGAGATTGGAAGGACGCAAGAGAAAGTGAATGTACTTTGTGACAGTCAAAGCACTATTCACTTGGCTACAAATCTTGCTTATCACAGCAGAACCAAGCACATTGATGTAATGTATCATTTTCTGAGACATGTGATCGATGGCGGAAAAGTAGCTCTTCAAAAGGTCCATACACGAGAGAATTGTGCAGATATGTTCACAAAGCCAGTTACAATAGAGAAGTTGCGGTGGTGTTTAGCTTCTCTTGGCTTGCAGAAAAGATGATGAATGGGCATGGGCAAGAAATTAGGAAAATTGTTGTCAAGGTGGAGTTTGTTAGTTTGACAACGAATTAGTAATTTTGGGTAAAATGTAACTAGACAGTTTTATACCGAAATATTAGTTTTGTAACGATGGTCGATGATATAAAAGAAACAAATGCCCATAATTTGTAGTGTGCGGAGATTCATTGTTTAATAACAAATTCCAATTCAGTTTCTTATTCAGTTTCGTGTCTTGGTCATTTTGTTGTGGTTTCTTTGTTATTTCTTCTCCTATTTTTCTCCCATTCTACCAACAACAATGGTCTTAGAAATGGTCGTTGTATTACTACCAAGTGTTTCAATGTCCAGATGTAGATCAAAGTGTCAACCCAGAGGGTCAACTTTGACTGTGATTTCTAGGCAAATGGGAGCGAATTTTCCAAATCTGCGACATGGGTTTTGTGCAGGAGGGTAATTAGGAAATTTTTAATCTCAGATCTATGTTTCCATTCCAAGAGATCCAGGGCATTAACAGTAATCAATCAAATTTTTTCTCACTAGTCGGCTACAATTTTAGCATGGATCCTTACCAGCATCGGCTATCCAGCGCTCACAATTCACCAAACTTGATAAAAAAAAAAGGAGCACCAGTGTGGAATAATAAATCTTCCTTGACCATTGGACCGAGAGGTCCGATTATGCTCGAGGACTACCACCTGATCAAGAAGTTTGAAGAGCTTGACAGAGAACGAATTCCTGAGAGGGTCGTCCATGTTAGAGGGGCATCCGTGAAGGGGTTTTTCGAGGTGACTCACTATGTCTCCAGTCTCACCTGTGCATATTTATTGAGGGAACCTCGCATTCAAACTCCCGTGATTGTTCAGTTTTCTACGGTCATACATGAACATGGAGTTCAGAGACTGTGAGAGACTCCAGGGATTTTGCTGTCAATGTTTACACGAGAGAAGGGAACTTTGACATTGTTAGCAACAATATTCCTGTTTTCTTTACACGTGATGTCATGTAGTTTCCAGATGTTATTCGAGCTTTGAAACCCAACCCGAAGACACACATTCAAAAGCCATGGCGCTATCTAGATTTCATGTCCCACCTTATGGAGAATTGTCTCACCTTCCTCTATTCGTTCGATGAATGGGGAATCCCTTTAGACTGCCGCCACATGGATGGTTATGGAGTTCACACATTTAAGTTGGTCAACAGAGAACGTAGAGAAACCTAGTGCAAGATTCATTGGAAACCTACATGTGGGTTGAATTTTTTGGTTGACGAGGAAGTTGTGATCGTGGGATATAGAAATCACAACCATGCTACAAAAGACTTAACTGATGCCATAGCTTCATGAAATTATCCAAAATGAAAACTTTATTGTAAGAAGATCATGCAAAGGGTGTGTGTTTCCTGTTGAAGATGTTGCATTGTGCATATTCTGGTGTATTATAATGATATTCATTACTTTAAGAGTGCGAGTAAACGTTGAATCATTATTCGTCAAATATTATGATTACAGGATAATAAAGTCACGACTTATACCTCTAGACAATTCTACAGGGATCATCATTATCAAAGGAAAGTGCAAAAGCAAATTGATTGTTGTTGGTGGCAGGAGTTTTAATTAATGTCCATCTTGCACAGTCGTCACGTGTCCAAAACCTTTTCCATTATTTCCAGATTAATATAAAAGTCCACATCTTCTCATTATGGAGGGCGTATTACTAAAATTCTCAATATGAAGCCTCCTGAGATCTTATCCATGTTTAAGGAGGCAGCAGGGACACAAATGTATGAAATGAAAAAGGAAGCTGCTCTAAAAACACTTGAAAAGAAGAAGACCAAACTAAACGAAATATATAATGTCTAGGCTCAAGAGATTGTACCTGCTCTGGAGAAGTTGAGGAAAGGGAGGGCTTTGTATATGCAATGGGCCAATAGTAATGGTGAACTTGATCGACTTAAGAGGTTTTTTATTGCTTATGAATTTGTCCAAGCAGAGAAAGTCAAAGAAGCTAGTATGACTGGAGTTGAGCAAATGAAATCAAATATTAAGAACTTAAGAGAATTATGGAACAATTACAGATAGAAATAAATGAGAAGGAAAAATCAGTTTCAGATTTAACTGTAGAAAAAGAGAAGCAAATTGGTGAGAAGATGGTATCGAATTCTAATGTTTTGTTTGCAGGGGTATTTCCATGAGGATTTACTAGTGCAGAGGATAGGATTATGAGCATATAGCAATTGCAAAGAGTTGAATAAAATGATAAAAGGGGGTAATCTCTGTTTAATTTGAGTAATTATGAAATCTGCCTATCAGGATCTTGAGAAAGCTAAAGCTGCAAAAGATAAAGCCATGGAGAAAATAAAATCTGTATCTAAAAAAACTAGTGTTGTACGAGCTTCTGCTTCAGAATTTAGTGGTGGGATTACAATTTCACAACCTAAATTTGATTCCCTAAGCAGGAGGTTGGAGGATATCAACAGGCTTACAGATCCGCTGCAACTTGAAGAGGGACGCATTGAACTTGTTGATGGATGGAGGAAAATTGGTTATAGCTTTTGTCATGGATGTGTAGCAGGAATCCCAACAGAAAAGAAAGGGGATATTGCATTTGTGAGTTGCGTGTTAAAAATATTGTCAATTGTATTCTCAAATAAAACCTTTCAAAGGAGTCAGAGTATATGTAATTCAAAGTCTGATTTTCAGTGAATAATATCTGATGGAATTGATATTTACTGGTTGTTGAAATTTTTAACACGGAAAGACCTCTTTCATATTTCAACATCCGGTGGAAGAACATTCCAAGGAACAAAAATAACAACAATGGGAAAGCTAGATTTCTAACCGTCAAACAAGCTAATCCCAAGTCTCGAGACAATTATTTTGACTTCATCCATCATGTGGCAATTATGGATGTATCAATCTTAGATTGAAAAGGATAGAGGTGGTTTGTCGAAAGTCAAGTTGAAATTAGATCAAATTCGAAAGACCACATGGCAGCGAGTAGCCTTCAAGCAACTCAAGATACATTGCGATCAGGGAAAATTTTAAGAAACCCCCTAAATTTATAAATATAATAAATAGGCAAATCTCCATGGTATATAGGAAAAATGGAAAGCGATTTTATCAATAATATAATATGTATATATAATTTTTGGCGAATCTCTCACCAGGCATGGTGAATATTTTACTCAATTATAAAATATTGTAAGCTTTCACTAAATAATAAAACTTTGTAAAGTCCTAATGAATCTTAGCATAGGCTACATGTTGGTTTAATTCCCCCATTTAAATAGGCTACATTCCGGGTGAATACCATGGGTCAATACCATGTGCCATTTTGGTGAATACCATGGGTCAATACCATGTGCCATTTTTATTTTTATTAATTCTAATATTAGGGTTAATAATGGTTTTTTGCATGGTATTAATAACAATCTAGTCCATGGTATTTGTCCAATAGTATTTTGGCCATAGGTTTCACCTAAATATAACCCATTTTTTGAGTGTTCATAAATATAAGGTGACTTATGGAGTAAATATAAAAAAACGTTTTATTTGTTTACCATACCTCTCGTTTATTTATATTTTTATTAATTTACCATACCTCTTTTACAAATATGGTATTTGGCCCATAGGATTCACTTAAATAAAACCTCTTTCTTGAGCCTTCATAAATAGAACGAGGGTTATGGACTAGATATAAAAAGAGGTTTTATTTATTTACATACGTCTAGTTTATTTATATTTATATTTATTTACCATACCTTTTGAGTAAGTATAAAAAGACATTTTATTTATTTACCATACCTCCACTTTACTTATATTTTTATTTGTTTACACCCTTATATGTATATAAGGTGACTTATGGAGTAAATATAAAAAATGTTTTATTTATTTACCATACCTCTCATTTATTTATATTTTTATTAATTTACCATACCTCTTTCATAAATATGGTATTTGGCCCATAGGATTCACTTAAATAAAACCTATTCTTGAAAATGGGCGAATGGATTCACTTAAATAAAACCTATTCTTGAAAATGGGCGAATGGATTCACTTAAATAAAACCTATTCTTGAAAATGGGCAAATGGAAGGTTGTAAGTCTTAATTTCAAGGGCTAAATTTACTTTTTTTACCCTCCCTTAAAATAAGGTGGGCTATTTGAGGTGATTTGTAAAAATTTACTATGATACAAAATTATCGCCCACTAAAAATTTAAAACCCCTTAATTTCGCCAAAGGGCGAACATTCGCCCCTAAAATTATCCTTGATTATGACTAATTTAGCTTAGTGTATCTTTTACGGTTTTAATTGATTTTATTTCCAGCAAATTAGAAAACAATTTGAAAATTTGTATTGGTATATATTCAAGTTTGAAAGTGTGAGGGGTTGATATTGAGGAAAAATAAGACTTTCTTTTTTACGATAAGTGGTGGAGGTCAAACATAAGTAATTAATTCAGTGGTAAGTGGTGGAGGTCAAACATAAGTAATTAATTCAGTGATACAGAGGCAGTTTGGTTTTAGGATTCTTGTGTCAAACAAATGGTGATGTTTTCCTTTTTGTAAATATGTTTTTCTTTCAAGTTTCACATGGATTTTCCTTCTTGATTGTTACAAGAAGATGATGAGTAGAATTTACTTGCAGTACTTTGCTCTAGCTTGTTAAGTAATCTTAATGTTTTATTTATGATATTTAAGTGTAGAATTCATCTGTGTATGCTCTATATTTAAATTGATCTTAAATCTGATTCATCTCATCCACCCCAATAGCTCTATAAGATCCAGGAGTTTGCCTACCTCACCCTGATTGAAGCTTTCCTCTGTCTATATGTGATTAATTACTGAAAACCCTTATGACTCCATGCCCAATGGGCTCTTCCTTCATTTTGCAACCACAATTTTAAAACCAATTTCTTGATCTTCATACCTAGCCTAAAACCCTAAACTATGATTGATTGAAAATCTATTGAGAGAGAACCCTCTCTGGGATTGGAAAGGCTAGTTTCTAATCCTACAAGCGGTTTATGGTTACCTTTGTAATTTTCCTCGTCAGCCTAGGAAAAATACTGAGTGATAACATTCCAACGATCATACTGAGGATCGAAAGGGTTCATCTTACCCAAGAAAGACTATCAAGTCTCAGATATGACTCTTGATGGTGCACAATAGTCAGACATATATGAAGGCTGAATCATTCACTTGGTGTTATACAAAATTTATACCTACAGATAAGTATATCTTCCCTAAGTGGGTAGTTACACTTAGAAAAATTGAAGTAAAGATATTTAATCCTTTCCTACAATAAACGGATAAGATAAAAGAACCTACTTGTGATCCTTTGCTTCCTTTGATCTCCTTTGAGTTGCTCCCGTCGCTCCCACTCAAACTGAATTCGCTCAATTAGCACCTGCCAACATAAACAGAAGATGACAACAATCAAAGCATATGATCTATTTATTGTAAACAAATCAAATCGACAACATTTGAACATGCATTCGTCGTAGATATAGACAAAAGTATTGGAAAGGAACAAATAACTTTATCGATTGATAGAAGGAGAAGTTACGCTCAATGTGGTTTGATCTCGTGTCACTCATCCATCTTAGTTGAAGCCCTCATCACACCAATAGCAACATCAATCCAACAACATAACATTACTTTGACAATGATTTTGTTATATACCTAGGGGGGATAATATGGGGTACCAAGGGAGGTACCCAAGGTAATAATGTAATAATGGGATGGGCCATAGTAATAAATAAGGTGGTTAACCCATGTCATGTAAGGGACCACAAGTAGTTAATAATAATGTAATGGGCCCATGGTATTAGTTGATGGTATGAGGAAACCATGGTAATGATGCATGGTATTGTATGTATGAGGCCTATATAGAGGCTAGAGACTCCACATGGAGAGATATGAAGTGAAGTATTATTGTATGAACAGGCATATGGCTTGTGGAGTGTTCTCCTTCCTTAAGGAGTGAATGTATGGTGTTGCCCTACCATAAGGGTTTTGATAATAAAGAATCATTTCATATTATTTCTCGGTTTATTTGCATATCTTATGTTTTGATATCAGATCTATAATATTTCCGGGTTAGATCTACAACAATTGGTATCAGAGCACTTTCTTGGGCAAACCGTGGAGAATTTTTTTTATTTTTGCAGGGATTTTTGGGTGGCGAAATTGCAGATCAGATCTGTACATTTTGGTACAAGATCTGCAAAATCTAATTGCAGATCTATATTCCTGGTGAAAAAATAGCCGATTTCAAAAAAAAAGTCGGTTGCATCGGAGCCCGGATGAAGAAGATATCTCTGATTTAAAAATCAGTGGGGTTGTAGACAATTTTCAGGGCAGCGATTTTGCGGCGCAGATCTAGACGTGCTGGTACAAGATCTGCAAAATCTAATTGCAGATCTGGATTCTTTGGGAAAAAATACCCAACTTCAAAAAAAAAATCAGTCGAATCGGAGTCCGGAAGAGGGAGATATCGCTGAATTAAAATCAACTCTTTTTGTTGAAATTTTGGGTGACGGCGGGAGAGTAGCAGCGTAGATCTGAAATTTCAAGTGCCTGGATCAAGATTTTTACTACATGGGCAGATGCAGAGTGGTGGTTCCATTTCTAAAAACAGGTTATAATAGAGATTCTGAGCAATATTGACGGATCTGTGACCATTTCAATTTTTCACCTATATTTTTGTGATGGCGAGCCTAGATCGGAGTTCGAGGGACTTGTATAAATTTGACGGTTCTCACACGTCAACATGGCTAGCACAAATGGAGCAGTATTTCAGATTGAATCATATCCTAGATGATTGGACTAAGCTTACGGTGGTGACCACGTACTTGGACAATGAACGATGGCAATGGGCGGAATGGCATCAGCGTTGCAATGGACCTTTTCAGAATTGGGATGCCTTTAAAAAAGCTCTTATAGAGCGCTTTGATCGTAAATCAAATCTTGTGGATAAGCACACACAGACAGACACACAGCCTAGCAAAGCTTTTATTTTTACAGGAAAGAAGGAAACCAAGGAACCAAAAGGGTTATTTTTGGCTGGTATCTCTGTATTGCAGGTTCATGGATTGATTCAGAAAGAGAAAATCATTGTGTCTATCAATCCGAATTGCAAACAAAATCTTATAAATGTCAACTTGGCAAAGAAATTGCAAGTCCCAGCAAAACAAATTGAACATACAGAGATTGATGATAAGGATGTTCAAATCTATAAGGATTTGAAGCTTTCTATGGATAAGTATGTGTTTCATGGTGATTTTTATGCTTCAGATATGGATAACATGGATGTTGTTTTGGGATACCCTTGGATGGAATCCGTGGGTACTATCAATATTAATGTGCAGAAGAAATTCCTGAAGCTATGGTATAAAAAGAAGAAAATTACATTACAGGATATTTCCATCCATAAACAGGTAGAGCACATGGAGGCTGAAGCAGAAGATGTTCAAGGGACTGACATATCAGATGATGAGCCTTTGATGATCGACAATCAAACACAAACAGAGGCTGCAGAAGAAAAGGTTACAGGTGATGATACATCAGAGGAGGGCTCCGTGGTTGAAGTCATATTGAAAAAGAAGACACCACAACAGGCACCACAACAGGTTGAAGTCAAGCAAAAGCCATCGTGGGTTAAAACTTCAACATATCATCACCCACATCACCCCGCAAGACAACCATCATGGAAACCAAGTAGTCACATGATGGATAGAAAGGAGAGACGATCCACCTACTACACATCAACACAGAAGAGCTGCCACGGTCAACTTCCATCTCAAGCGAGCGAGGCACCAGCGAGATCGAGGGTTCATCTTTCTCTTGGATGGCTAGATGCACGTGCATGGTACTAGTGGACTACTCTTTTGAGTAGATCTTATTATTTATGTTCTTCCCATGTTTCGGGGACGAAACATGCTTAGGGGGGTGGAATGTTATATACCTAGGGGGGATAATATGGGGTACCAAGGGAGGTACCCAAGGTAATAATGTAATAATGGGATGGGCCATAGTAATAAATAAGGTGGTTAACCCATGTCATGTAAGGGACCACAAGTAGTTAATAATAATGTAATGGGCCCATGGTATTAGTTGATGGTATGAGGAAACCATGGTAATGATGCATGGTATTGTATGTATAAGGCCTATATAGAGGCTAGAGACTCCACATGGAGAGATATGAAGTGAAGTATTATTGTATGAACAGGCATATGGCTTGTGGAGTGTTCTCCTTCCTTAAGGAGTGAATGTATGGTGTTGCCCTACCATAAGGGTTTTGATAATAAAGAATCATTTCATATTATTTCTCGGTTTATTTGCATTATCTTATGTTTTGAAATCAGATCTATAATATTTCCGGGTTAGATCTACAACAATTCAAGTCTCTAAACCAACAATATTTCTTTATAATATCCAAGCCCCTTGGCTTTATGATGGGAGGTCAATTTATAGATGAATGCAAGTGGCTTTGTCATTAATATGGCATTGAATGGTTTTCCATAATTGGATGATTAGTTTCCATGTTCAAAGGGATGAGAGGATAGAGGATTAGATGATCCAAGGATATCCTAAGTTGAGCTCATCTTGATAGGATAGGAGCTGGGTTCCTTCTAGAAGGCTCTAGAAAGGAGGAATATACAACGTAGACTTGAGTGGGCTTAGGTGCTCTACAATGTAGCCTTGAATGGGGCTACCTACTCTGCAGAGCACTTACCCCTGACCAGGGGTGCGTGGGTGACCCAAGGAAGCACTTCAGCAGGGTTTGAAGTTAGGAAACTCTCATGGATGAAAGCACTCAATGAGGTGGCATGTAGCAACTGAATTAGAGTTTGATAGACCCTGTTTACACTGATTTGATCATCGGGAGTGATGTGCCCAAATAGACGTGTAACAGGTGCTCCCTAAAGCATGAATTTAAAAATGATAATGTTGAGTGATATGATTTATGATGTGATGAGGACGATCTTAAGCAGACAGTGACCTGCATCAATTATAATACATAATATCATGATATCTTTGAATTTTTCATGAATTGTTGAGGGAACGCATACCCATGCTCCGCATATAAACTTTTCATTACATTTACATAAATCAGATAGTTGTCTACAGATATAGACCCATGATAAGATGACGATTTGTGTAAAGGCATCATACAAATGATTTAGTACTCTCCTGAAATCACAGCCCAGATGGATGAAACTAGATCCGGGGTCCTCTATCTCGTCCAATCCTTTGCTCAAGTACGAGCCTAACCATGTGAAAATGTGATCTAAAGTCGAACATGGGAAGACACTGTTTGATTACCAGTCAATGATGTAAGCTGTTAACAGACGCGAGAAAAATCACCAATAATGATAATGATTCTCAAGGTACTACAGTACATTCTACATGGTTTGAATAGATGTTTTGATGTCGAATACCATACAAAGTCTTTCGGTTGAAGTCCTATGATGTCAACCTGTCGGCGGAAGAGAGAAACTTTCCATTGATGTATGCAAGCCTCAAGGCACTGGAAGGGTGTTTCTATGTCAACTTCTTGGATAATGCGCTGATGTCCATAAGAAGTGACTCATCGCAGGAGGGCCTTGATGTATCCCCCATCAACGACACGAAATTAGTGTAATGATTTTGAAGACAGAATGTGACTGATGACACAATGTTCAAGAATTACAGTCATGAAAATGAAGGTTTATGAGTATTGCAAAGGATGAAGTTTACTAAGTGACTTCTCTTGAACATGTCAGTTGCGCTGAATGAATTGGCAACATTGACCCAAAACCAAAGTGATGGATGGTATGATAGATCATCAAGCACATAACCCAACCCAAATAGTCACAGAGATGAAGGGAAAGTGTCATGTTCAAGAGCGACTTGCTACCATAAAGTGATTTATCCCTTTTCCCATTTTCCTTAGTCATTGCTGACCAGTACCTCTTTATTCTTTAACAAGCTTGAGGAGGATAACATATGCTTGATGTATACTTCTACCCTTCGGGTGAATCCATTGCTATGTGATGTTTTAATGAGTCTAGCAAAGGTGAAACTCGATCTTGTCATGATGGACAAGTTTTTCGCTATTTGATGCTTTAATGAGTTTAACGACAATGAGAACTCGATCCTTTTCATGTCTAGAGAGTTTGAAAAGGGACAAAAAGAAAAATCCACAAGTTATTTTTTGTAAATTTGTCTCTCAAGTATGAAAAAGCGTATATTAATAAAAGAGAGAACCTATTGACCATGTTCTATCAACGTATTCCTTTTTCGTAAGTAACCTATCTCAGTCCGAAAAAGGGTTAAACTTATACTGAGTAGATGTCGTTTCCAATCCATTTACGAGCTGAAAAGGACAAGTGCCCGACAATCTTTTCATATTTTGAGAGTCTGAAAAGAGCTAAAAGAGGACTCTAGGGGGGTTCCTTTTTCGATGTTTAACAGAGCTTGAAAAAGAGATAAAAATATGCTCTGTGGTCAAAATTATATTCTACGATCATGCACGTCAAATGCACTATGTCAGCTGTAAACTTGCTCAAAGAACCACCAAATGGATTAAGCATACCTATTTCATTGGTAGAAATAGGTAAAAGCTATAGTTTATTCATTTAATGAACATGAAATAACCAAAAAACAAGAATTTACTAAGTCATTTTACCATTTGACATTTACCATTCATTTTTATGCTCTGAACCAGTTTTTTACCTCAAACTTTAGTAGCTAATTGCGGGAGATTCTGTGGATCATTCTTTGTGCCATCAGGGGTGGGTAGGAGATCTACCTCTTCTCTTTCATTTAAGGTCTTTTTTTTCAATTTTAGGAAAATGTTTAGGGTTTTGTGGTCCCTAGGGTAAATATATCACGCCCTAGGATCCACACACTTTTATGCATCAAAAACTGTGCTGCAGAGCAGTCAAACAGAAGGGAAACTGCTTTGCATCACACAGTGTAAATATCAGGCATGCATTGGGTGCAATTTAGAAATTTGATTCATCATTTCTACCCAAAATATCTTCAGTTGTTTGCATGAAATGGATCCTAACTAAGCCTATGGTGTGATTTCAGACTTTGATCGGATCAGAATGGCTGTCACATGGCATGAAAGAGAACATGAAGAATAGGATATGGTTTCCCTAAATGATCCTGGTACTATTGAGGCCCTCAAATATTGGGCTACTCAAATATTTCATATTATCCGAGATGAGGCAACAGTTAGAACTATTGGAGTTCTTGGTTCATTCAAGGGATCCAGCGGAACAGATTTTTCACATAGGGGATAAAGTGCTCCCTGTATTGATCGATGATATTTACTTTCTCGTAGGATTGTTGAGACGTCGTGCCCCCATTTCTCTTTCAGGTTCTTCCCGTGGGGGTGAATCAGTGAGGGAACACATTCGACAATTCTACCAGCCAGGTACACAACCTATCAAATATGGAAAGATAAACATCAGAGATGTTTGTGATATGCCCTTGCGAACAATCCTCTTTACTATTGCAAAGTTGGCGGGTATCGTGACACTCCATGTCGCGAATAGATCATACATGTAGTATGCGCTCGAGTGTCTCGAGCCAACTATGTTCAACTGGTGTGAGGAAATATTCTCTTTGACGAAAGAGCAACTGACTAAAGTAAAAAGCGGTAAGACGAAAAATTTCAACTAGGTTCAATCTTGGTCGCTTTTACTTTGGAGAGAATTCCATTTATGCAACCTTAGTATGTGACACTGAGTTTAGCTGGTCCTAGAAATCCATGGATGTAGAGATGGGTAGAGTTGATGGCTAGACATGCTGGTCAGCCATCAATCTCATTTTCTACCACATTCTTCAGTTGGCTCTATCGACAACATATTGTCATAGAGGAGCATACATATGTAGGGATGTATTTCATAGAAATCCAGATTTGAGACTACGAGTGGGTGCTCAATGGGGTGCTATAGGTAAATTGTTTTGACCATGTATTTTTGATTTTTTGAGTTTTTACATGTTTTTGTGTTTTTTGATGTTTCCAAGACTAAACTAAAAATGTTCTCATGTATACAGATGTTGGCACTATTCGACCAATGGGTCATCAACAGGAGGTGGGTGAACCAACGGGGAGAAATTTTGGAAGAGCAGTTCTCCAGGATTTAGATCTGATCGAGACACTAGCAGAGTTGCAGCATCATATAGAGGGGTTAACCCTCGGTATACCGGATGTTCGGATCGAGGAGTTACCGATGAGACTACAACGCCATACTATTGGTGTACCTAGTCGTTGGATGAGGCTATTGCGCATGATAGCTTAGGCAGTGACCTGTTATCATGAGCATCATTAGATCTACTTAGGATGATTTACTGTATGCATTTTGAGGTTTTGAGGTCAGATGACCAACATGTCTTGGAAATTTTTTTTTGTAAAAACTTTCAACATCTATCTATTTTACTTTCAGTGTTTTTGTATGGTTATGTGTAATCCTATGTCCGTTTAACACGTAATTCGCTAAAGAATGAGTCAATGTATTAAAGTTTCTGGAAATGTGTTGATATTGAATGTAATCAAAATGTCTTTCCAAGAAACGAACTCTAAGGAATATATGATGAATAGTTGGATTTTGGACGGTATAAACATTCATAAGTTGTAGTACGACAAGTTGTGAGCCTAGCCTAATGATGATTCAACGAATGCCAAGTGAAATGGAATCAGAGAGGAGTTTGATCAATGTGTTATAATCATTGATATTGTTCGTACAACGACCGATACAAATCCCTTGAAAACTCACTAACTCGCCACTTGGAGCGAATATGTCCCATGCTGCAGGAGATAGGTTTTGCATACTTTTACTAGTACCATCAGCATAACCAACAAATGGTTCCAAATATTTTCACATCTGCTACAAATTCAAAGTGGATTACTAATCACATAAAAACTCTAAAAGCCACACTGTGACACACACACGCAATCAAAGCATATATACAATGTTTTTACTACACACAATCAAGCATAGTAATGGGTAAAATACAACCCATTTTGGGGCTACAACAATGGAATTCCATCATAATCAATCAAATCATAAGTGCCTTTTGCCAAAACACACTTAACAATGTAGGGGCCCATCCACAGTGGTTCAAATTTTCTTGTTCCTAATTTATCGGCTTCTTGATCATAAAGCAAGACCAAGTCTCCTTTTGAGAATATGCGAGGCTTGACATTGCGGTCATATTGGGCCTTAATTTGTTTCTTATGTGCTTCATTGGCCAATGAGGTTTCACAACGTGTTTCATCTAGATGGATGAGTTCTAAGAAACGTGATTCCTCATCAGAAGTGGTAGGTAACAAGTCAATTGCGAGTTTTAGTGATGAAATCTCACATTGTATTGGCAAGATTGCCTCAAGACCATACACCAATTGGAAAGTTGTGAATACAGTTGCGTTTCTTATCGAGGTTTGGTAAGCCCACACTAAGTACAACATCAAATGCCAATTTCGTTTGTGAACTCTTATCATTCATTGAAGGATTCGCTTAAGGACTTTGTTTATGGTTTGAACTTGTCCATTAGCCTGTGGATAATAAGGAGTAGAACTATCATGTGAGAGTCCTAACTTGGCAGTTAATTCAGTCATCATGTGATTGCAAAAATGGGAACCATGATCTGTAACTATAGCTTGTTGTACACCAAACTGTGCAACCACATGGTTCAAGAAAAAAAGTGTAGCTATCTCACCACTGTTGTTTAATGTAGGCATCACCTCTGCCCATTTCATAAAATAGTCAACGATGACAATAATATACCCATGCCCCCTAGCCGAGTGAGGGTTACATGTCATGAAATCAATGCCCCATTTTGCAAATGGTCCAATGATGATGACAGTATGTAGTGGTGTAGGTGGTAATTGAGTTTTACGGTCAAACATCTGGCATGCATGACAACTTCTGACATCAGTAATGCAATCATTAAATATGGTAGGCCATAAGTAACCTACATGGATAATTTCTGTGCAGTAGCATAACCAGATAAATTTCTATGATAAGGACTAGACTGACAATCATTTAGAACTTTCTTGGCTTCCTCATGTGTGAGGCACCTATGAAAAATCGTATCGATACCGTGACGGTAAAGGGTGTCGCCAATGATCAGATAATATTTGGCTTGATATCAGATACATCGTTGTTGCAAGTGAGAGTTATTAGACCAGAAAGTTTGGATTTGGAGATAGATCAGTATATCTCCATACTAAGGGTCAGATGACGAGATCAGAAACAAAGACTCATCCATAATCGATGGTTCCGTTGTTGAGTCGATGGCGGTAGAGGGAAGGTTGCAAAAAAGCTCAGGAACAACTGGAGATTTCTTTGACTTGGATTTGATGACTTCCAGATCAAATTCCTGCAAAATGATGATCCATTTTGAATATTTTTTGCCCAGCAATTGAAGTGACAAGATGTATGTCATAGGGTTTCAATCCAAAATGACAGTGTTTTTTCGGAGCAGGATATAATGGCAAAATCTTTGTACAACTTGAATGGAAGCCAAAGCTAGCTTCTCTACGTAAGAATACTTAACTTCTATGTCATTGAGATTACGACTCAAATAATAGATCAAATGTTCAATCACATCTTCTTCTTGGACTAAAACCATAACAATGGTTGTATCTGCAGTGATGAGATACAAGAAATAGTCGTTTTGATAATTAGGGGAATACATTAATGACGCTGGGATCAAGGTATCTCTGAGAGCATCAAAGGAAGCTTACGCAACCTGGTCCCAATGGAAAGGAATTCCCTTTTTCAAAATATGAGTGAATCTTTTAGCCATTTTAGCATAGTTAGGAATGAATCTCCTTAGAAAGTTAGTGTTAACTCTGCTACATTTTGTGACATTCGATGGATTGAAAACATGTGTGATAGTGTTGTTCCGTGCCTTAAGAATGCTCACAGTAGTTGGTTTCCTTTTCTCCCTCGTTCTCCTTATAACTCCATAGCCCCTGCTTTCCCTGTTCTTCTTTGAAACTCTGCCTAATCCCGTGTTTTCTCTGAGCCCTGCTTTCTCTGTTTTGTCTCCTAAAACTTCTTCTTTCCATGCTAGCCTTGATTTCTTTCAAAACTCAATGCGAATTCATTTTTATCCCATAAACCTACATTTCCTAAAGATTGAGCGCTTAACCCATGAAACCCCGCCCATATAGCATCCTTCGTTTGTAGCCGTTGATTGTCGCGATCCAACGGTCGCAACCCTTTTTCCTGCATGTTAAACATCGTGCATATTCCTCGCCATTTGACCGTCCGTCGCACGATCAGACGGTAGTCACAAGCCCCGATCACGCAACCTACCCACCCGTTAACGTGTGATCGCGGTGGTTTCCCGCTGCCACGTGTTACAATTCTATTGGATCGTGAGGGGTTATACAGAAACCACCCGACGCCGAAAGCGGTGCGGGGAATACTGCCCGCCTCTCAAAACCGTTCTCCCGCGCGTTAATCTCCGTGCGTCTTCTGCTTCCGTCAACCGTCAGATCTGCTGCGTCCAGATCCAACGGCCTTCGTTTCTCCATCCATTTTTCCTCCCGATAGCTCCTTCTGTTTCGATCTCCGCCACTCATCTATGGGATCCGATGGCCACTAGTTGTTCTCGTCCTGTGCACACCTCCGCCATACTGTCTTTACTCCTTTGACTGTCTTGAGCTCTCGAAGGATGAAGCCATCAGCTAACTGTACCCTGCATAATAAAGCTTCAACTCCTTGCATTCAAATAGTAGAGTTGTCGAGGAGGGAGAGTACAGAGCTCAAGCAGATAGAAGCAGTATTAGTCATGGAGCTTGTATCAGTCAGTACTTCATCTACCCGAGAAGGACCAAAAAACACTAGAGAGTGTCTAAATCATCCATGAAAGCAGGCAGCGTGTAGCAGAGCCCTATATCTGAGAATTAATGTGTTAGGTGGTCCATTATGACCCCTTCTCGTGTAACACAACTGAGTGTTTTTGTAATCAACCTCTATATATATATCCATAAGACAGAGGGTTGTTGGTTGATGAATGTTATTCTGATGTAAAGTTCAACTTCTGGAATCTGTAACTACTATGATACCTACAACGTCTCGTCTTCATTTTCAGCTAATGCAAGCTTCTTTTGCTGTTAATTGCTCACTTTCCACTTCTTCTTCTTTGTTCTAGGCTATGCCCATTATGCATTTTTCATGTACTCTTGATGTTTAGCATTAGAGGGGCTGTCATCCCACCTCTGTGTTAGAATCTAGTTAGTATTATTGAGTGTGTATGCAGGTTTCTGTTGTTTTAATGCCATAGAACTGTCATCCTGTCTGTGCAATAGGAAATAGATTTACAGACCTTTTATCTGGTTGCAGCTAGCCATCACAGGGTCCTGTGCATCTGCTGGTGTGATCAGTGTTCTCCATCATCACATTTTTCGTAAAACTGTGAGTAATTGGTGGTCTAAAGCCTTGTAGTCTGGGGGTGTTCACCCATGTCTGGGGTTAAGCATAGTAGAAGTGGTTATCTGGCTTGAAAATGCATCATTCCTTCCATTCATCCACCATTTTCCAACATTTTGTTGAGTTTGTAATGTTCCTCAGCATCTCTGATATACAACCTAGGAGAGTTTCTTGGGGTGATAACATTAATTGGCGTCGTTGCTGGGGAGAGGAGAATCGAAGCTCAGCTTCCCTAGGAGAATGAAACAGTTCTAGATTTTGATGATAGACAAGGTTTGGGCACATAATTTGGTTGTAATCATCTATCTGGCAACTCCACTGGGGAAGACCAACCTTTGGCAACTCCACATTAAAGTTTTGACTCAGTTTGTGAGACATGCTCGGAGAAATTTTCAGAAATCACCAGTTGAATCAATGCCTGACCCTGAGAAGATCGTTAAGCAGAAGAAAATCTCGTAGAAAGGAGCATCAGGACTAGGTAAGCCTTAGAAATTCCATGTATCTCTGTTAGTGAAATTCATCCTCAGAGATTCATAAATCTCCTTAGTTATTCATCTCCATTTCGGATTCCAGTTCAATGGAAAAAGCTTTCCATTCTGTTCATCATATTCCTCTATTTCTATCATTCTTTTCATTGATTTACACCACTTAGTCCACCAGTATCCTTTCATATACCTTAGCCATGGCAAGTCAGCAAGCCCTTACAAAGATAGAAAGAATAGTTGCTGCTAGGTATGGACCCTTGGTCTTGCCTATCCCTTTGAATGCCATGCCTGTGGGAGATTATCAAGAATTTATGCTTAATTTTACTGGTACAGAAGGAGTAACAGCTGAAGAACACCTTGAGGCTTTTTACATTTATGCTGATAATTTAGATATCAATGAAGAGGATGTCTGGATGAGGGTTTTTGTCCAAAGCCTAGATGCGGAAGCTAGAAAATGTTTTAGAGAATTACCCCCTAGGTCTATTGCAGACATTGACGCCCTAGATGATGTATTCCTAAAGCAATGGGGAATAATAAAGGTCTACTCTTTTATCATACTGAATTTGGGAACTTGCAGAGAGAAGATGGTGAGCTGCTGTCTGATTTCAACATCAGATTCAATCATATGTACAACAAAATGCCAGCTGAAGTAAGACCCACCCCTACTTCTGCTATGATTACTTATGCTAATGCCTTCGACTCTCAGTTCTGCTTGCTGTTAAGAGAAAGAAGATGTGCTTCTTTGGCTGATATGCAAGATGCAGCCTTTGAAGTAGAAGCAAATATCATTGCTACAGAAAGACTTGAAGGTGATGCTGAAAGGAGAAGACAGGGAGGTGAATCCTTATCATCCTTAGAGCCTGAGATTGATGAAATAACCAGGATGATAGAGTTTTTGGCCTCTAAAGTTTCCAAACTAAAGGCTGAGTAGTATTCTGAAAAAGCAGGAGCTCCTTGTTCCTTTACTCTTTCAAAGCCAAATACATATAGAGGAGCATAGGAGCAGATGCACATTTTGCAGAGAAACAGAGATGCAAACGAAGACCAAAGGGTCATCACCCTTTGTCAAAATATAATTATGGAAGAAGAGAATCCTGATGAAGAGGAGGAGGTCCATGGTTTGGAAGGTGCTCCTTTCATAACCAGAGCTACCTATGAAGAATCATTATCCAGAGGCATTGCTTATGAGTTTGTTGTAGCTGCAGAAAAACAAGATGATTAGCAGAGGCAAGTAGTAGCAGGTCCTATCAACTCCAAGAATTTGTGCCCGAAGCCAGCTCATCTTCACATGGCTATGAAGATTTGAAAATTCACCAACCTGCTTTTGTCCCCTGCCCAGTGATCAATAAGGGAGAGGAAATCTCCCCATCATCTTTTGTCCCTATATCTGCTCAAATGACAACCCCTCAAAGTTGCCCCTTGAACATTGAGGTAGAACAAAATTCAATATTCAAGGCTGAAACTGATCATCTCAGTCTTGATATTCTGATGCCTGCCCAGGAGGTCTCCACACAGATCGAAAAGGCAGCTTGCCAGATGATAGAGGAAGAGGGTGTATAGTTTTGGGACTCCTCCTTGGATGAGGATTGTTCAAAGAAAAATTCAGGAGCAGATAATGTTTTTGTGTCCCCTACACATGAACATGTTGGTACACCATTCATATTTATTGTGTAGGCCACAGAAGACACAAACAAGTATAAAACAAACATGGTTATTCAGCAGGTGTACAAAGGCTTCCATGATGAACATCCAAGGAGGAGAGCACACAGAAGGGAGATGAAATTTGATCCATATTTACCTATTAAGCTCAAATGTCCTAAAATTTTTGAGGTAAAGGATCAAATTAATCCAGTTTTGCTGATCTATGATGAACCGGTCGAGAGCAGGAAAAACAATTTTGATGGCTCATTAGTCGGCCAGTTTTTGAGTTTTATGTTGTTTAAGGTCCTTTGGCCTTAATGATTGTAAGCATTTTCTTTCACAGGTTTTAGTGTAGACCTAGTTTGACTCCATGCCCAATGGATACTAGGCATTGTTTTTAAGCTGGTTTTGCATGAAGGCATTGGTCTGCAGGTTCTTGAGACCTCACAGGGAGTATCTCATCCCCAGAAGGAGCCAGTGTTAGCTCTGCTACATTTTGTGACATTCGATGGATTGAAAACAGGTGTGACAGTGTTGTTCCGTGCCTTAATAATGCTCATAGCAGTTGGTTTCCTTTTCTCCCTTGTTCTCCTTATAACTCCATAGCCCTTTCTTTCCCTGTTCTTCTTTGAAACTCTGCCTAATCCCGTGTTTTCTCTGAGCCCTGCTTTCTCTGTTTTGTCTCCTAAAACTTCATCTTTCCCTGCTAGCCCTGATTTCTTTCAAAACTCAGTGGGAATTCATTTTTATCCCATAAACCTACATTTCCTAAAGATGAGCGCTTAACCCACGAAACCCTGCCCATATAGCATCCTTTGTTTGTAGCCGTTGATTGTCACAATTCAACAGTCGCAGCCTTTTTTCCCGCACGTTAAACATCATGCATATTCCTCGCCATTTGACCATCCGTCGCACGATTGGAAAGTAGTCACAAACCCCGATTGTGCGACCTGCCCTCCCGTTAACGCATGATCATGATGGTTTCCCGTTGCCACGTGTTACAATTCTATTGGATCGCGAGGGGTTATACGGAAACCGCCCGATGCCAAAAGCTGTGCGGGGAATACCGCCTGCCTCTCAAAACCGTTCTCCCACGCGTTAATCTCTGTGTGTCTTCTGCTTCCGTCAACAGTCAGATCTGCCGCGTCCAAATCCAACGGCCTTCGTTTCTCCATCCATTTTTCCTCCTGATAGCTACTTCTGTTTCGATCTTCGCTGCTCATCTATGGGATCCGACAACCACTAGTTGTTCTCGTCCTGTGCACGCCTCTGCCATACTATCTTTACTCCTTTGACTATCTTGAGCTCCCGAAGGACGAAGCCATCAACTACCTGTACCCTACGTAATAAAGCTTCAACTACCTACATTCAAATAACAGAGTTGCCGAGGAGGGAGAGTACAGAGCTCAAGCAGATAAAAGTAGTATTAGTCATGGAGCTTGTATCAGTCAGTACTTCATCTGCCCGAGAAGGACCACAGAACACCAGAGAGTGTCTAAATCATCCATGAAAGCAGGCAGAGTGTAGCAGAGCCCCATATCTGAGAATTAATGTGTTAGGTGGTCCATTATGACCCCTTCTCGTGTAACACAGCAGAGTGTTTTTGTAATCAACCTCTATATATCCAGAAGACAGAGGGTTGTTGGTTGATGAATGTTATTCTAATGTAAAGTTCAACTTCTGGAGATTATAACTACTGTGATACCTACAACGTCTGGTCTTCATTTTCAGCTAATGCAAGCTTCTTTTGCTGTTAATTGCTCACTTTCCACTTCTTCTTCTTTGTTCCAGGCTGTGCCTATTATGCATTTTTCATGTGCTCTTGATGTTTAGCATTAGAGGGGCTGTCATCCCACCTTTGTGTTAGAATCTAGTTAGTATTATTGAATGTGTATGCAAGTTTCTGTTATTTTAATGCCAGAGAGCTGTCAACCTGTCTATGCATTAGGAAATAGATTTATAGACCTTTTATCTAGTTGCAGCTGGCCATCATAGGGTCCTGTGCATCTGCTGGTGTGATCAGTATTCTCCATCATCACATTTTTTGTAAAACTATGAGTAATTGGTGGTCTAAAGCCTTGTAGTCTGGGGGTGTTCACCCATGTCTAGGGTTAAGCATAGTAGAAGTGGTTATCTAGCTTGAAAATGCATCATTACTTCCATTCATCTACCATTTTCCAACATTTTGTTGAGTTTGTAATGTTCCCGAGCATCTCTGATATACAACCTAGGAGAGTTTCTTGGGGTGATAACAGTTAGTCTTCCCTTGGAGTCTTTATAATTGAAGTAAATTGGAAGGTGGAGGCAGATCAAGAATTTCCTTAACCTTCAAGGGGTTGAGTCAAATTCCTTCTTTGGACACTATGAAACCAAGAAAACGAATAGAACCAACACAAAACACACATTTATGTGGATTGAGTCAAATTTTGTAGTGTTGACACCATAAAAATATGGTTGTCAAATGTTGTGGGTGATTAGCCTGTTTCCGTGAATGAGCAGGTAAGTCATCTAGATAGGGTTGAATGATGTGTTTGATGTTGTGGAAGGCATAATTCATTGCCTTCTGAAATGTTGCCCCAACGTTCTTCAAACCAAAAGGGAGTTTCTTATATGTGAATGTACCCCAGGGACAAATAAGGGGAGTTTAAATTGGTCTTTTGGGCAGATATTGATCTGATTATAGTCAGAAAAGCCATCCACAAACGAAAATATTTCACATATGACACATTCATCAATTATATGCTTGATAAAGGGAGTGGGATAGTTGTATTTTGGATAAGCATGATTAACATCACTATAATCAACACACACTCATATTGTTCCTTGTTTCTTCATGAAAGGAATAATATTGGAAACCTAATCGGTAAGAGGAACGAGGTATATGAAACTAGCATGCAAAATTTTTTCAACTTCTACTTTTATGGCAACAACCTTATTCAGATGAATAGGACGGAGGCATTGTTGTATTGGCATGACATCATGATACATTTTAATCTCGTGTTCAACTATACTAGACTCAATATCTGACATTTCCTCATATGACCAAGCAAATATATCGCAGAATTCATGAAAAAGAGAACGTTAAGTTTCAAGTTCTGATGGAGAACAAGATTTGCCAACATGGTGTTGAGCCCTGAACTTGCATCTTTCCTATACACTTCCCTAGAATCTTTCCATTCACCTGGACCTCCTAAGCTATCAACATCATTGCATATTAATCATAAAAGAGAATTTAAAGTGGTCTTTAACTATGTTTTGTGTGTGATGTTTGAACTAGATTTTTGCTCATTGAGCTGCGAAATCCTGTTACTTTCCGCAGTTGCTTCAACTTTCCGCAGTTGTTTTTGTTAAAGTCTACATTGCATGTGTCATTAGGCAAATCGAGCCACATGGGAAAGTTGGAAATGACTTGGACATGGACCGAGTCCTATTGGCTCAGTCGGATTCATCAGGGGAGGCTGTGGTCAATGGTGGTCAAGCGGTGGTCAAACAGAAGAGTCCTATGGCAACAGGACTCTGTTTCCAAGCACGTGAAAGATTTTCGTGGCCGTTTCTAGATTTCTAGAGGCACGCTGACACCTGTGGGCTGCCACGATGTGAATCCAACAAGTCGTTTTCAATAGATTGCATAATATCGACAGCATGATGCTAAATCCATGGACGTTGTTATTTACGTGTCTTCTGTCAGCGTAGTTTATAGGAAAACAGTTATGTAACCTTTTGTTATAAATAATGTGTTTCTATACGCATAGTAGTTAGTCTTTCGAATATAATTTTTCTGTTAAAAAAACCCACTGTGTCGTGACACTAGTTTCATTATTGTGACTGCATTATGAAATATATGAGAAGACTCTGTTTTTACATGGTTGCGTGAGCGTAATTCTTGATTGATCGCTGTTGCCCGAGGTTGTGCAGAGGGCCCCTGCACATGCCGAGGTTTTGTTTCTTATTGCTGTATAGTTTCATGCTGTGTTTCTTTATGTTTATTATGCCATAGTTATTCACTTATGTATATTTCATTTACTATGGTACTAACGCTTTATTCTTGTTCATAATTTTACATGCTTTGTACATTGCTGTTAACGCTGATCAGTGTGTATGTTTCAGGATAGAATAGACAGCCCGGGAATTTGCATATAATTTTCACAATGACTAATGACATGGAATCAATCTTTCTGTTGACTTACTTTTCTTAGCTTTTAATTCCAGTTCTGTTTTTTTTATTTCAGTCTTGTTCATTGGTTTTATTAGTTAGTTTAGAAATCAACTTGCTCATAACATTGTCAGTTACCTTCGAAAGCCATAGTTGGACTACTGGCGAGGGATTGAAGTATAAATGTGTAATTTGGTTATAGCTTTACTTTTTTGCAATTAGATATCAGATTTCTCAAGTTGCTGATGATTACCTCCGAAAGCCATAGTGGGACTAACTGGAGAGGGGATAGACTATGAATTGATGTGATTTGATTTCAGTTTTACTTTTCTGCAATTAGATATCAGATTGCTCAAAGTTGTTGATGATTACCTCCGAAAGCCATAGTGGGACTAATTGGCGAGGGGTCAGAATATTAATTGATGTAATTTGATTTTAGCTTTACTTTACTTGCAATTTTTGGATTTCTTTGAGTATAGTAGCTTAATTCATTTCTTTTGTATTTAGATAGCAACAGGGATAATGGTTTCATGATCAATAGTTCACTATTTTTTTGATTAGAATAGTGGCACATTTTCATTTTTTTTAGAAATTAATTTCATCATTAGTATGTACTAAGACCCTCTGAAGTTTGAAGTTTTGGAAATCATTATAAAGGACATAATTGCCTTGAACATTTATATCCATACTTGTCTTTTAGAATTTCCATTTCACATTAGGAGATAAACAAAGATAAAAACCCCCAAAACAAAATAAAAAATCAAAAACGACAAAAAGTAAGAAATAGGTTATCTTGCACATATAGTGCGCCACACTTCAATAGTTTACGACTCCCGGATTGACAATTAATATAGCAATTTAGGACACTCTAAATTTACCAAACACATGGATGTTTTCTACAATTCCAGGTTTGGTTGAAATATCGATAGAAATGGTTTCTTCGATATTCAATAAGTTTCGTTTGGAATCGAATGTGTCTATAAATACAAAATTTGAAAGGAAATAAATGATTGAAGGGCGATTAAGTTCATTTGGAATATATTCTATCTAATTTGGAAGATGGGATCTGTTAACACCCAGGTTGTTCCCTTTGACTCCTGAGGGAATACGGCTGGGGTAACCACTAACCAAGCTTTGGATTACAGGTTCTAGCCTACCTGTAATCAGAGAGGGCTCTCTCTTTTTAGTTTTAACTTTGTTTTTTTTTTTTTTGAAGATTTTAGGCTAGTTATGAAGTGAGAGTTTTGTTTGAATTTTGGTTGTCGGCTATTGTTCAAAGAAGGGCAAGCAAATATCAAAGAGAGTTCAATCCATTGGGCATGTGGAGTCCAGAAATGAATAGCATTTGATATCTGTGATAAAGAGAGGTTCACTGCAGGGCCAGATGGGTATTCATGATACAAACTTTGATTTTTTAGACAAGAAACAGTATAAATCACACCAGAAAAAGGCAGTTAAGAGTTCTTTCACAGTGTAACAGGGAATAATGGACAAATCCTAATCAGCAGCAAGTGAGAATTACTGAATAAAGACTTATCATATGATTAGAGCAAATAGGAGCATTTAAGAATTCCATAGTTGCAGCTAACCCTAGAGAAAACATATTTAGTAGTAAAGATTGAGTTTAGGGTGTTCATAGTGGACAAATCCTGAACTATTCTTTTTCTTTTCTACCAAGGCTAATTACCATACATCACAGATAGATTATGCAAGAAATGAAACACAAATACAGTTAGAAAACACTTATTGTATCACGCAATAACATGAGAATCCTGCAACAGTCAATAGTTTTATCACATCACGTCCAAGCCAAACTCATTCCTTTGGAAACCAACAACTCCTTTGTATTATATCTTTCAGAGGATATACAATCAAGTTCTCTTGAACAACTGAGCAACAACAACCCCCAATAATCTATGCCGGGGTGCATATATACAAAATATCACAAAAATATCTCAGCAATGAGTTATTGCACAATAACTGCTCTTACCAACTTTCTAAGATATTTTTTACAAAATTAAAAGCTACTTAAATAAATATATAACAGCTGTTTGCTGTTTGTTAGAAATTCTTGACTTTTGGGTTTATGGGCCATCTGAGCTCCTTGCGGCGATTTCAATTGTCTTTGCCTTTATGCTACCGTGTCAGGGCACTGCTGTATTCGGACAGCTCATCTGTGATTCTCTAGCTGTGCATAGCCACTGTCCACCTCATTCAACTGTTTTCCTGTCGTCGTGAAAAACTTTTAGACCAAAATTTAAACTTGATTTTACAGCAAGGTTTTAATCATATTCGTCCACCACTCATCAGTGGGCATCTGATGTCTCTGCATCTTGATTAGGGTCTCATCTGCCTCTGTATACTTATAATAATTAGGGGGCACTTCAAAAAGGTGCTTAATTTCATGTTCAATGAAGAATAAATTCTCTAATTTATCATAAATCTCTTGCCCTGATGGTGGCCCAACTCCTTCTAGACTGCTTGCTGTAGCTGTCAACTGATTAGCTGCATAATTGTTGACCCTTTTAGCATACTGTTCATGGGACAACAGTCTTCCTGCACTGGTCACTAGGCTGGGAAGCCCTCTGCCATCAAGGATAATTTTAGGGGCGAATGTTCGCCCTTTGGCGAAATTAAGGGGTTTTAAATTTTTAGTGGGCAAATATTTTATATCATAGTACATTTTTACAAATCACCTCAAATAGCCCACCTTATTTTAAGGGATAGGGTAAAAATGGTAAATTTAGCCCTTGAAATTAGGACTTACAACCTTCCATTCGCCCATTTTCAATAATAGGTTTTATTTAAGTGAATCCATTTGCCCATTTTCAAGAATAGGTTTTGTTTAAGTGAATCCTATGGGCCAAATACCATATTTATAAAAGAGGTATGGTAAATTAATAAAAATATAAATAAATGAGAGGTATGGTAAATAAATAAAACATTTTTTATATTTACTCCATAAGTCACCTTATATACATGTAAGGGTGTAAACAAATAAAAATATAAGTAAAGTGGAGGTATGGTAAATAAATAAAACGTCTTTTTATACTTACTCAAAAGGTATGGTAAATAAATAAAAATATAAATAAACTAGACATATCGTAAATAAATAAAACCTCTTTTTATATTTAGTCCATAACCCTCGTTCTATTTATAAAGGCTCAAGAAAGAGGTTTTATTTAAGTGAATCCTATGGGCCAAATACCATATTTGTAAAATAGGTATGGTAAATTAATAAAAATATAAATAAACGAGAGGTATGGTAAACAAATAAAACATTTTTTTATATTTACTCCATAAGTCACCTTATATTTAAGAACACTCAAAAAATGGGTTATATTTAGGTGAAACCTATGGCCAAAATACTATGGGACAAATACCATGGACTAGATTGTTATTAATACCATGCAAAAAACCATTATTAACCCTAACATTAGAATTAATATAAATATAGATGGCACATGGTATTGACCCATGGTATTCACCAAAATGGCACATGGTATTGACCCATGGTATTCACCAAAATGGCACATGGTATTGACCCATGGTATTCACCTGGAATGTAGCCTATTTAAATGGGGGAATTAAACTAGCATGTAGCCTATGCTAAGATTCACTAGGACTTTACAAAGTTTTATTATTTAGTGAAAGACTCGCCAAGATCTTACAAGATTTTATAATTGAGTAAAATATTCGCCATGCCTGGTGAGAGATTCGCCAAAAAATTATATATACATATTATATTATTGATAAAATCGCCTTCCATTTTTCCTATATACCATGGAGATTCGCCCATTTATTATATTTATAAATTTAGGGGGGTTCTTAAAATTTTCCCTGTCTGCCATGCAATGCTGTGATTTTGGTGGCAAAAGCATTGATCTCTACTTGAATATCTTGGCACTTTCTTTCTAATGTTTGCACATAGCTCCTGAGGGTGAGCACCCTTTTGATTAACAAAATTGTATCAGTCCTATCCCTGATACCCATTGTTGCCAATTGAAGGCCAGTTCTATTATTCAGGACATTGATCATCCTGGTAGCAATATCAAGCATACTTCCCAGAGAGGCTCTGGCCCTTTGACTTTCAGCATGAGCCCTGTTCAGCAGATCCATTTGCTCATGAATTGTCTCTATGTATTTCCACTGATCTGTGATTGATTGGCCAATCTTAGCCCACAGGATCTTCTTGACCTCAGGTATGACCTTGCTCATGGTGAGCTCCTTTTCAAGCTCTTTGATCCTTCTTTCTAGTGTCCTAACTTCCCTGGTCTTTTCTGCCACTTGCTGCTTAGATTTGTCATATTTCTCGTCCAGCTGGGCCAGCTTTTCTTTGGCATCCTTCAGCTCAATCATTTGGGTTTCAAGAGCTTGCAGCTCCTTCATCATATCTCGCATACCGAGGCCTGGGACTTGCTCTGCTGCTGCTTCCTTTTCTGTGGCTTGAGGCCCAGCAATTGAGGCACTTGCTTCTGTTGTTTGTACCAGGGGAGGACTTATAATTTGAGGAGGCTCCTCAAGATTTATTACTGGCTAAGAGGGCTGAGGTATCTGCTCTCCTTGTTTTTGTTTCAGGGCTGCCTCTAATGCACCCTCTGTTGCTACCAATCGTCCTTCTGTTTCTACCAATTGTTTGTGTAATGTCAACAGCATGGCCGCTACATCTTGATCCTTTCTCTGCTGAGCAACATCTTCTGTTTGGGGGTGAAGGGTTGCTGGAAGTTTGACCATCTTCCTCAAAGTTGATATATCTTCATCTTTTTTCTTCATTAGCGCTTGCACAGCTTTGGGATCACTTGGGTCATGCCCAAGCTCTATGATGATATCTTCCAAAGACTTAATCCTGTTGTCTTTGGCTTGAGAAGAAGCTTTCTCCAATTCTAGTTGGGCAGTAGTATTATGGAGAGAATTTTGCAGTTTGTGTGCTAGAAGTGTTTTATCTGCAAGAGTAGAGTAGACCATCTCACCCGTTTTCTTATGTAGCTCTATTTGGTCCATTGGGTGGATGTCTTTTGCAAACACTTCTAGGTTGGTTCTGATGTAATCTGCAGCTGACTGTGGCTGCAGCATGGCAGGCATAAAATGGCTCGTAGTCATCTTCCCTTCTGCAATGTCATATGCTAACATGAGCCTCTGTTGATTAGTGGGATCCATCTTGAGCAAATGATTGTAAAGCTGGATTCTGACTAGCTCATTCCTAGATTTTATATCCATAAATTGTTTTTTGATTCCAGACTCTGCCCTTCTTTGCTGGCTTGAGGAGCTGACCTCTCCTCCAAGTGGTCTCTCTTGTTCCTGCTGGAAGGAACTGGCTGATGCTTCCATACTAGGGGGGCCCATACCCATGGATGGTCCAATAGGCATCTCTTCTTCAGAAAAAGGGTTTAGTCTTTGCCTTTTCTCCCCTTGTTGACTTGCTGATGTAGTAAGGGGAGTTTCTTGCTGTCTGTCCCTCTTCCTGGCTCTCTCTTCATTCATCGGGGTTTGGAGCACCGAGGTCTCCACTGCTATTTCCTGCCTTGGAGGCACACTTTCTTGAACCTGTTGCTCTGTGGATACAGGGGCCTCAGCCATTTCTTCTTGTTGTTCTGTCTGTTCTTTCTGTTGTTCTGCTGTTGGGAGTGTCTGATCCTGCTCCATTTCTTTCCCCTTATCTGTGCTAGCTGCTTGAGTACTGGTTTGAGCTGCTTGCTGGGGAATTGTAGAAGATGAGGCAGCTGCTCCAAGTTGAGTATGATGAAAAGAAGAAACCTGTCCACAATATTCCAAGTCAGCTTCCTTTTCAAGTTTCTTTGCTGCTTTTTGTGCTATTTCCTCTTTAGAACTTGCCTCTTCTAGGGTGCCCTCTTTCCATTCTAATTGATTTGCATATTTTTCAATATGTGGTAACCTGAGATGATCATAGCTAGCCAATTTATATTTGACCCTTCTAAGACTAATGAAGTGATTGGGGTCATAGGGTAACCAGAGGAAACTGCTTTGCAACTCGAGGCACTTCAGGATCTTATCTGCTTCTTGCCATGCCTCTTCTCTTTGAGCCATGCCTAGCTGGTTTTTGACTTTGAGCTGTGCCTTTTTATTTTTGCTGTGGAAATGGATCATGTCCGCATTTCCAAATTGTCTGAAATATTCTAAAGCAAAAAGTCTCATAGGGACATATCTTGGTAGCCTGTATGGGGCTAACTCACAACCATATATCCTGATCACTGTATGGTGTTGGTAAAAGTACCAATCCCCAATGCTGTAGGCCTTTGAGAGCTGGAGGATTCTTTGCATCTCATCTGTCAATCTTGGAGGAGGAGAACTCAATAGCAAGGACATGGCTGGATGGATGAAAAGGTCTATGAATTCACAGTAGCTATATGGTGAAAAAGATATGTGATGAAAGATTGAAGACCAAAATACCACAGACCTTTGGTTCCCCTGGGCATCAAACTTCTTGAGAGTAATAGGGAAGCTGTCAGGCTGATTAAATAGGAACAAGTGATAGATGTAAGAAGTGTATCTAAATATCCTTTCCCTCTCTAAATTCATCAATTTCTCGTGAATTTTGTTGGCAATGAATGTAGCATAATCATAGTGAACCGAAGGAGGCTTTCCAGGGGAGAAGACAGACATCATAACCAGAATGGTTTCATCAACATCCTCAGTTGACCTGTAACCCAGGATATAACTGATCATATCCACAAGAATCCTGCCCAACTCATTGAGATATACATTTCCAATAGGAGGAGACCTCACAGTTTGAGAGCCTGATTGAATGAATAGTTGATTAATCTTTATGATTTGGGCACTGGACAGCTTGCCTCCTTGGTCTATCAAGTGCATCATGGATAGAGGAGTCAATGGCTTTGTAGTATGAAAGTGCAGCATTTGATTTATAGCCTCAGGGGTGACATAGAACAAGACTGAGCCTGAGGGACTGAGGACAACTCTCTGACATGGATCGTAGTTGGCACTGCATCGATGGATTAAATCTGGGAGGATATTGACTTGAGGAAGATTGAAAATGGGCAAATAGGAGTCCCAAATCCCTAGAATATCAGTTCCATTGAGATGTTTGGCTTTTAGCTCATTGATTAAATGAATATGGTATTTGCTGTAATCTGGGATTGCCTCTGCCATCTGGTAGTCTCTATCAGCCAGGGGCAGCCATTCTAGCTCTCTGTGTGGGGCATTTAAAGGTGGAATGTTTAGAGCTACTGGTGTCTCCATGTGTTTGGTGCTCTTCAAGCAGAATTTCACTTAGGAATGTAGGCAAATGCGGCTTTGTGCGGCGAATTAAGGTAAAAAGGATTTACAGCGAAACAGGGCAGTTCTGGCGTAAAAGGGGCACAATTGGTCACTCTTGGGGAAAATTGAGTCACTTGCAGGACAAGGAAGCTTGAGTTTCAGGAGAAAATGGCAGTTCCGGGCGTTTTTTTACAGTGAAGAACAAACTGAACCAGGTGCAGGAAGAATTGGTAAATACCTGGTCACGGCGCGATGGGTGGTGGCTTATCCAAGCTGAATTCTGGGCGGCCACGGCTTTGAATCAATTTCTGTAGGTTGGCGGCGAGAACGACGTGAAATTTCATGCAGGAGGCACAACAGACTTTTTGACAAAAAACGCGAAAAAACGTGATTTTGGGCGAAAATATAGGAAATTTGGCCTTTGGCGCGCTTTTGTCAGATGACGTCAGCATGACGTCATAGGTGGGGTCATGGTACGGAATGATGACGTGGCGGTCTGTGAGGGGTCCACGTGGACGGGGGATGTGGCAGTCAGGTCAGAGCAATGGCGGGTTGGGCGCTGATGTGGTGCTGACTCGACAATAGCGTGGAGGTGACGTAGGGTTGACTTGGCGGGCGGTAAACAGAAGGTGGTAAGCGGTAATTTCGGACCGCTTAACGTACGGGTGCGGTTTTTGCAGGAGGCCACCCGATGCAATTAAATTGTGACGCGTGTCCAGCACCCTATGTCATCATTCTGACATTTTCGGGCGCTAAAGTACCGCCATCGGAGGCAGCCTGATATTGCAGAGGACCGTCAGATGGGAGGGCCCAGATCCGACGGTCGACGGGGAGCAGACGTGATCGGACAATATGGCGGGGCCCGAAGAATAAACAAATGATATTTCTGGAAAGGCGCGCCAGGAACAAAACTTAGGACAACGGCGGATTTGCGGGTTTTACAATGTTTTTTAGAACAAATGGGTTTTCATGTATTTGTTGGTGAAATGCGCTTGGGCTGTTAAATCAACCAGATGTTGATTTAATCCCGAAATAGACCATTTAGCACGCTTTTGCCTTAGCGCTAAACTTCTTTGTGCTCCGACCCTTTGGGACTTAAGGCTATATTGCCTAGGGGAAGGGGTATATACATATTTTTTGGGGTTTTTTATATACAATAGTGATATAATAATAGGAAAAAGGGGAACATAGGGAGTTAAGTAATGATAGAGTTAGTAGTTAGTATTGGATGGGAGATATGGAAGAGAGGAAGCAAACACTAAGTTTTTAGGGAACAAACTTAGTTATGAGAGTAGATCAAAATGAAAAGATTTTTACACAAGAAATGTGGCTCTTCTATATAACAAGAATCAACAAATAAGTTTGTTTTCTGTTATGAACAAAGGTGATAGTGGGATGTTAGAAAGAAGTTTGACAGGGAATGATTGGGAAGTTAGACATGCTTCACTTTGTTGCTACAAAATTGCTGAATAGGAAGATCTGCACTGGCCACCATGTGTTTCCTTTGCTTAGGCCAGTGATATGAAAGAAATCATGCTTCTGCAACCCCATCTACCTACCCATTCTATTGCCTAGCATTTTTTGTTACTTCAAGGAGGGTGCACTTAGACTGGCAAACCCTCAATTGCTCTTTTCTTTTCTTTTTGCATTTCTTTTTGATTTTCTATCTAAGGCTAGCCTTATTACTTCCAAGGCCCCAGATTAAGCAGTTGGGAACCTCCATTCTCTACCTAACTACTGATCTGCCAAGATTGAACAGTTTGGACAAATTTCTTTCTCTAATCTACAACAAAAATTGAAATATGGCATGACCCAGTTTAGACTGTTGGATCACCCATTCAGAAGTAGGACAACATCAAACAACTATAGATATGTGTTTTCCACAAAAATATGAGATCTTTGCATCACCAAAGTAGAGCATATTTGGCACTTCCCCTGCCAATCATGAAAAATGAAACCTATTGGTATAGGTAGCTAACAGGATCGATGATGATAATCTTCCCATGGTTCTTCTTTTGTCATCATTGATTGGATGATTCCTTCATCAGTAGAAAATGTACATGAAAAAGGATCAGAGGAAGTACCATATTCTAACGAATTATCAACCCATACAATCGGTGATGATGGATTTGGATTTGTTGTGCAAGCCAAAAAGATTGATTGATATGCAAGCTCAATTAGGCTTAGCGCTATGGTTTCATTATGCATATCAACTTTGGAATTATTGGAAATATTACATGAGTCAGGTGAAGTGGAAGATATCATGTTACAGGTCTCAACTTTTGCAACTTCCACTGTTTGTGATGGTGACAGTAGTGAATAAGTGCCCATTAGGGAAGAATCTTTGAAGAGACCTACTCCAATGTTCTGAATAGATAATCTAGGTACGTGAACTATTGGAACGCTTCCAGTTGCATGTGAACTAGAGGCAAAGAAGACAGGTTGATCAATTACTGTGATTTCGCCTTTATGGGGGAAAGAGATCATACAAAAGTATGTCGAAACCACAACAGCCATAACATAAACCCATGGTCTTCCTAGTAAAATATTGTAGTCAAGGGGTCGGTCAACGACCTCAACTTCAATAGTTACAATTTTTCCCCCTAGTTATATCTGCAAGTTACTTAAAATTCCACAAGGTTTATAAGTGCGACCATCAAAATATTTTAACGTCGTAGGTGATCGTGACAAAGGCAGTGAGCCAAGTGTTTTCAAGTCATTCATTGACATGATACAAGTAGATGCACCTTCATCAACATTGGTTTGGTGAATGAGGTGATTCAATGTATTTACTTGGATCAAGAATGCTAACTGTGTTGGTAATTACGGCGTATAACCCACATGGTTAAAAACTATGAGATTGGAATATGTTGGATCAGTTCCACCAATTTCTGACAATAAAGCATGCTTTTGGGAGAGACAATTTTGAAGCACCTCAAGCAACGACATAGCAGAAGGTGACTGAGCCAAATCTTCTACTATGTTATAATTTTTCGCTGCTCGAGCTTGAGGGTTGAATGTAGATTTATGAACAACTCCCTTAGGCGGTTTTATTGTTAACTCTGGTGCAATGGGTGGTGGAATGGAGTCAGACGAAGTCGAAGTAGAAGTATTAGGTTGATCTATAGGCTGGTTATTCGATGACGACGGTGGATTACCATAATCTTTACTTCGTGTAGCCACCAAAACATCAATATTAGGCTTAGTGATGGATAGAATAAGCACTTGTGAAGTGGAAGCATGATCTGAGCAATGAAATGAGTCTCTGGGTTTTGAAAAGGCTCTGTCAACACAACGGATGTACTAGAAGTCTTAAGAAGTTTGAAGACTTCAGAGCCGTGAGGACAGTCTCACGTAAAGTACTCCTCATTACCAATTAAAAATGGGTAATGAGATTTCCTAGCCGGAGAAAAGGAATCATAGTATTTCTCTTGAGGGTGAGAATTTTGTTTCTTTTTGGTTTTCCCCTTTTTCTTTCTTCCAAGTTGCTTTTCATTTTTACCTTTGTCAGATGACACTACATTTATTTCGGAAGCAAGTGTATTAGAGGTTTGATTTGAAATAGCAAGTGCTTGACTAGATGGTCTACTTGTTATTTGAGTGCTTGAAGAACCTATCACACCGTCACTGGCATGAGAGTCCTTACTATATGGAGGTGGTGGAACAGTAAAAGCTGGTCTAGGTGCCTTTGGAATCTTATCATAGAGCGTGCCAGAATGGGTGTAAATCAAGTATAAGTATCGGGCATGAGCAATTACTTGCTCTTTAGTAACAACTCCTTATTTAGTCACATCCTCGGTGATAGATGGAAATAAGGATTTAATAAACCACTTAGCTAAAATCTTATCAGGAACAAAAGTTTTGACCATTCGACAATGATGACACCACTCATGAATATGATAAAAAATGTGAGTAGTAGTGGTCTGTTTCAAGTTGGTGAACAGTTCCGTTCTAGTTTCATATCTAATGGGTAACTAGAATGGGTTAAAAATGTAGTGGCTAAGGCTGTGAAGTTGTCAAATGAAGCTTGTGGTAATTCAATATACCACTTTGCAGCTGGACCAGTGAGCATTCGCTGGAAAAGACATAGTCTTACTGAATCATCATTTAGGGAGTTGGATGAACACCATAAATGAAAAGTCATAATGTGATCGGACAAATTTTCTCCATGGTTTCCATTGAAATTAGGAATATCAGAAGGCAATTTGCATGGAATTACCAGCCACCAAGCTGAATAAAGAATGGGATCATTGGTAAGCTGATTTAAATCCAGTAATTCAAGTGTTGCGACAAAAGGCAACTATCGGTTTAGGTCGGGTTGAGCATAACCAGGGTAATATGGAATTGCCTGGGAAATAGGCCTTTGCATACTAGCGTAAGGAATCTGCTGCTGGTAACCTTGATAGGTGTAGGCTTGTTGAGCATATCCAATATAATGTTGTTGTTGGGAACCATGATAAATTTGTTGTTGACCAAAAACAACATAGGATTCTTGACTAGAACTTGGGTAAGCTTGCTGTTGACCAAACCCAGCATAGGCTTGTTGACCAAATCTAGGATAAGTTTGGTACTGTTGGAATTGTCGTTGTTTGTATTGTGGCTGCCACGGTTGTTGATACAATGGTTGTTTCCCACCAGTATAAGTTTGAACAGGTTGTGGATAAATTGGACCAGTATAAGTCTGAGTCATCTCAGTTAATGGTAAACTGACCTGAGGTTGTTGGATTCTAGACACAAATGGTTGTTGTAAAATGGCCTAAGAAGACTGAGTCTGTAGACCCAAAACTTCAGGGTAAGAGGTTGAAGGATCAGCTTGCAAAGGTTGAGATACAATCAACTAAGCTTGCAACTGTGGTAAAGTCATAACGACAAGTTTAGTACGTATGGATGAAACAGGTTGTATTGGTTGTGAGGAATACACAAGCCTTGGTTGAACATGAATTGTAGGCTACCATTGGCAAACAATCATTCCAGAATAAGTTGGACCTAAATATGACGGTATACTGTGATATGGTGGCCCCCCAAAGTATGGAGAATAAGCAGATTGGGCATATTGTTCTTCATATGGAGGTAATCAAGTGTTAAGTGGATACATTGTATGGTAACTAGATGGACTAGCTTGATATTGACTTGATGGATCAAATTGTTCAGTATTCAGTGAAGAACCAGGTAAAATTCCTGTGGACGACATTAGTGAAGACCATGGACTAGAAGAAACACTAGAGTGAGTTCCAGATAATTATTGGTAACCTAGTCACCTTCTTTCAATCTCCAAATGGCTTAAAATATGACTTTCATCCACCAATGGAGAAGAGACATCAGGTCATCCATCTCGCTGATGAGGCAAGAAAGTTATCCTTAAGCTGATCTGGGGCTCAGCCAAGCCACAACTAAAGTTTGCCTCTTTGTGAAGAGGACTTTTAGGAATGTAGAATTAATCTAAATGTAAAATTATTCTAAAATGCAAGCAAAAGGAACTAAATCCTACTCCAATCTCAAGTAGGCAGATATATATCTAACCCAACTGAGAGCAAGATATTTAAATAGTTGGGATTTAAATATGCCTGGGTTATAATGAATATCAAGCTAATGAATTAATTCAATTAACTGACATTATGAATACCAAAACACATTCTATTCAGAGACCTCTTAACTAAAATAATAAACCAACAACATTTAGGAAGTAGTTCACAAAATGATATTGATTGTTAAATCAATAATTCGAATAAGTAAACAACAATATGAGGAAATAGTTCACAACATATCATTATTTGTTAAATCAATATTAAAAGACAGATCTTTGAGTAAATGGTTATTCATAAATCAGAATTCAACCCATAAGAGCATAAATAAATAATAACATACAATTGAGACAAATTACTCATACCGATAATAACGCACAAATATGAATAAAATGACACATTCCTTCCATCATAGAATGAAACTAGTATTAGAAATACCAATTTATTCAATCCATTTCTCTGGCTCTAGTCTCCAACAGTCTAATACAATCTTTGAACTTCTGTTGTTACAACAAGAGCTGCAGTATTGCAAGCTCTGTTCTCGATACATAATTCAGAATGCAAAAGAAAAATCCTCAATAATCCCCAGATTTGGGATTTTCTCTCCTCTCACCTGCGACTCTAAATCCCTATTACAATATTTCTTTTATAATTCCAGAATTATAAAGGAGAGAAGCCCCTTATACATTCTACAATATGTTATTTATAATAGTTACAAAAGAATTATTAACAAGAAAGTTTGTTGAAGAAGAAATTTGCTCCATTAATTTTCATTGGCCCAAAATTTTATTCTTCTATTTTTGGTGCATTCTCAATGGTTGAGATCTTCTCCAACTCATCTATTCAATTGTTTTCTTGCAAAAACAAATCAAAACTAAATTAAAATCAAAAAATAAAATCAAAATAAGAAATCTGGAATTAAAACAAATCCAATAAAAAATTAATTACATAATTAAAATAAAAGCAATCTGAGTTTTTTATTGATTCCTATGAATATTTAATTAGCGAAGGAGAAGATAGGTGAATGGATCTGCACTCAGAAGAAGTTGTGGGAAAATGAAAATGCAGAAAATTAAACTCAAAAAAATAATTTTGTTAAAAAATTCAGAGCTTGATCTTCTACTGGATTTTAGACCAAATAAATGATCAAATCTAGAAATGAAACTACTTCATAAATATTCTTCATAATTTTATCTTTCTAATGAGCCATCCTGGGCATCATTTGACCAATCAAAATTCTATTTATGAGCTTCGAAAGTTAGTATATTAAAATTGTCAGAATTCTAGAATTTCTGTTGCTTAAGCTAAGAAATAATTTTTTTAATTAAAATTTAATTTTAAATTAGACTAAATTATTAATTAATTAATGATAATTAATTGCATCCACATTATTAAACTTAATTAATTATAAATTAATTATTAACAAAAATTAATTAATAAAAAATAATATAGCAATTACTTAGAATATAATCCTATTATATTAAAATTATAATATAAAATTATAATTATAATATAGTATATTATAATATAAATATAATATATTTATTACCAATTATATTAATAAAATTAAAACTCAAATTAATATATAACAAAACTCCTTATTCGTATTGTAAGTGGGAGGATTATGGAGGGGTAAGTGGGAGGTTTACGGAGGAGTGGGGAGAGTAATGGAGTTATAAGGAGTGGAGGGATAAGGGAAGTCAACGAAGGGATAAGGGGTGAGGTGAGGTGGAAGGAATGTGACGGAAGGGTGAGGTAAGGTGAGTGAGTCGGGAGTTATAAGGTGGTGAAAAATTTTATGTTAAAAAAATTTAATCCCTCGCATATACTCCTATCGCATTACAAATCGCAAATCAAAAAATTTAAAACGAGTACCAAATGAAATTGTGATATGTGATATCACAATTGCAATTTTTTATCGCTCTTTTTTTTAGATTGTATTCACTGGAAGGAAGAGAAGGGCTGTGATTTGGGGTTCATGTGAATTAATATTTCTATAAATTGGACTTCAGACATTTTGCAATTATGGGTTCTGGTTTTGTCAATTTGTTTTAAAATAACACATTAAGGGAAATTATCAAAATCTCGAAATGTGTTTTCATGCGTTGTATAATTTAGCTGAGTCATTTGGTAGGGCCATTAGTGAAAAATGAAAGAATAATAAAAATTAACTAAGAGTTAATATTTACAATGAATGAATATTTTAATTGCAAAAAGGAAATATCATACATTTATTTACATTTTTTAGTCTACCCGAGTGATCAAACTTCAAAGGAGTGCTATTTACAAACCGGTTGACCAAATTAGGTGAAACAAGTATCGATAGAAAGTTTTTGAAAAGTCGAATTCAATGAAACAATCAAAATAGAAATCCGATGAAAACTAAAAATGACAAAATTGTAAGACACTTAACTAAAATGAAAATCATAAAAGATGCTTAGCCAAAAATTAATGGAAAGGGTCCCCATTATTTAAAGTAGTGGGGGGTGTTGGATTTTCCTACAACAATGGTGACACACTGGGAAGAATGAGTTATCTCTAGTTAAATATAATGAACTTTAATTTGCCCAAAAGTTAAAAATAATGGAAATCACGAAATTGTCTAACATCAAAAATATTTCCATTGGTCCAACATAAATAGATTAAGTAAGATGAGGTTGTAAAGATAAGTAATCAAAGAAGACTCGAGTAAAAGTCATGAATCCAAATTTGAGAAAATTTGTTTTAAAACTACCTCATATGGAAAATAGAAGAAGGTACAGATAAGATCTTTTGATAAAACATATATCCATTTTATGATTGGTCTCTGACATCTCTTCACTGCCAGCGAGCCTAAATAGTACCTCGACAAAGTTGTCTTTTATGCCATACAAGCTTAGTCCCGCTTCCAGTGAGTGTCCATAACCCCAACGAGTTTACTTGTATTTCTCATGCTTCCTCTTTTAATCACCCTTTTGATAAGTGCATTTTGCAAGATTTTAGTTTATGATGTTTTTGAGTGAAAGAGGTGGGATGGTATTAGAGATTTATGTTTAATGGACATAATACTTTCATAATGTTTACTCCAAATTCTTTCCCTAGAACTATCAATTAGAGGCTTTTATGTGGAAGGGTGGAAGGGTTCATGGTATTGAACTCAAATAAATTCTTTCCTTAAAAAAGTAAATTCCATCACTTAGTAAGGATGTGTGTTCCTCCATGAAAAAGATTCAAAGAAAGATAGTCTTATGGTTACATTAGGATTTGTCTTTAATGATAAATGAAATTCACTGAAATAGATAGCGTTAAGAGATTTCCCATGTATGATAATCAATGTCGGGCGAGGAAAAATGCCTTTCACATAAATCATGGCATAATTACCAAAATCAAAACAAAATCGAAAACAAAAGGAAAATAATTCCTAAACTAAAGTAAGAAAATAAATAATCAAACAAAAATAAAAATGAAAGAAGAAAAAAGTGAAATAAAAATCCAAGTTTAAAAGATAAACTCCAATAAAACTGCTTATACACATGTCTCAACAAAAAATAAAAGAACATAAGCATATGTACGTTCCTTCCTTTGTTGAGTTTTAAATTTTTTTATCTTGCAGAGTTATAAGAAATGAGGCTCTCATAATGTAGAGGGTTAATAGAAGTGATGATAGATAATATGCTAAATGAGAAGTCTCTGTCTGCTACAAACTTTTTGTTTCGAAGAAAAACCTGCAAAAAACATCTTAACCATTTTCTTAATAAAAGTAATGTTTAAAGGAACATACTAAAGGTTCAGAAACTCCCCAGTTTAATTGATTTGATGAGGATCATTATTGCTTCTTTTAAGAAACTAAAAGGAAACTGAGCAAAAGAGAACGAGCTTCAACACTAATTTGGTAGAGATGTGAAATGTTCATGAAGACCTGTAAAACAGAGCTCAATATCAGAAAAACTAAAAAATGAAACTAAAAACAAAAGTAAAGTAATGAAAATGGGCACATGAAACTTACCATTGGAGAATTGCATTTAATCTTGCTCGAAAGATATCATTTTATCCAATACTAGCTAACTTCTTACTTTGATTGGAATTAAAAGTATGAAGAAGTTGAACTAACTGAAATCTTATTAACCCAAAAGCATCATTTATTAAATCTATACTAAAGCGAGCAGTAAACTGGAATAATGTAATGCTTTATGTTCAAGGAATCGAAAATAAACAAAATTTTTCAGAGTGAGAATGAAGATATTCTTCTTAATGAATCACAACGATGAATGTTCTCTTAATATTATAAGTTTTATATCAACTCCATGCTTTTCATAAATTGTTCAGAATTAAGATCAAATTCAAGACAATGTAAAAGAGAAGTATAGATGGAGAGGTATTGAATTTCATATATTAAGTATAGAGTGATATACTAAAACCCAAATATAAGAGAAATTAAAATTGTTTTAGCCATGTTCCAAATTTCTTATGAATTTCTAAATTACCATAATGGATGCCCAAAAGTGCCTTAAATTATTTTATACAAGACAATGCCTCATTAGACGTTGTCCGTTTCACATCGCAAGATTTTTTGCCATGCATAATTTGCAAATTGCAAGATTCACCTCTTATGATATGCGATTGAATAGAAAAATTAAAAGATAAAGGAAGAGAGGCATATACCAGAGTTTATCACATCGAAGGATGTCAAGGCAAGGCATCGTTTGAGTTTTGCGATGTGATAGAAGCGTTGCGATAGCGAGATTGCAATATAAGCATGTGCAATGGGAAATTGTGATGGAACAATTGTTATATCGGAGAATAGTCACACCATTGATTGGAATTGTTAACAAAATAAAATGTCGATATGATTTTTGTGATAATAGGATTGCGATAGATGATGTGGCTCATTGGTGGGACCCACTATGAATTTTATAATAAATCAAAAATCGAAAGATTTGAATACGGGATGTAGCATTGTTGATATGCCGAGGTGAGATGAAGAACATATCTGATTGTTTAATTATATGGATTTAATTTTATATTGGATCCACAACATCAGAACTTTTAAAAATATGCCCCAACAAAATTGCCATTCTTCAATGGAAAAAATATCTTTTAAAATTTAATTTAATTATCGTATTGGGTTCGGGGTTGTGTGGACATAACAATATTAGTGAAGTCATTTTATTAGAGAATGAGTGAAAAGGAATATCAGAGGCCTTGCATCGACACTTTCTTATCAGGAAATGTTAAGAGCTGCTTCCAATCAAATGTTTGTGATACAAAGGTTTTATGATATGGATGATGTGATATCGGGTGGAAGGTTGATCAGAAAATAAGGGGATGGGAATATCGCAGATGTATAGACACCACATTATTGGTGATATGAAGTTCAAGTTAGAATGTTTTGATATTGTTTTAAAGGCCTATTAGGTTTCTAAAGAATGAAAGAAAAATAAAAAATGCTCAAATTCTAATGAACAACCAATAATACTTCCCTTAACATGTTGTGGATTTGAAAATGTTTGGCTGCTTGCTTATCTTAAGTATCCGTAATCAAGTCGATGAAGACTTATAAAAGAAAGAAAATAAAAATAATAAATAACCTTTGAAAAGGTAATACTAACAATAGATGACGATGAACTTGTAAATGCATACCTAGAAGAAAATTGACTGTAAATTTTACCTTATGAATCTTCAATTTCTCTTATGTTCAGTATTATCTACTTATTTGATCTAAAAATTCTAAGTAGTGAGTTTTCATATTGCATCCATCTCAAATTTACATCAAAAGACAAGAGTGGTGAGAACAAACCCTTTTTTAGAAATACTTATGAATAAAAAATTTGTCAAGCTATAGCAAATTCTTGGAATTTCTTCATATGTATGATCAATGTGGTGAATTCTTGCAAAACAAGATAATCAAGTGTTTTCACAAATATGCATGATCTAAGAGCTTAAAATGTTTTGAGCCACTTTCCGAAAATTAAAGGGGATACCCAGAAGAAGTCAGATTCATTACTTGCTTTACTGAAAATCTGCAATAATGTAATAAGTGCAAGCATTAACGAAATATAATATAAATTAATATTTTTCTATTTCTAACTTAATGAAGTGAACATGACTAGGTATATTCATACTTCCAATGTAACCATGTAAGCATTTTAATTCCTGCATGTATGTACAGATCAATCATTAGTAACAAAAATACAAATATAATTAAACTAAGCAAACTAAATTTGAAATAAGCATGTATATATATTGTTAGCAGCTTATTCATACTTAACTTCTATTGAAATGTCATTTCCAACATAATTTTGTTGGAAATAATACTGAGAGGGGAGGGTGAATCAATATTAGCAACTTAACAATATTTCATTTCCATAAACAGATTTGTATACGCTACTTCTGTTAATGCAACTTGCGTATATATGCAACTGTGTTTAGAGCAACCAACGTATACCTTGTAAACTTATTATTTAGTCAGTTGATCTTTAATCTGTGTATTAGAACCATATAAGCAGTAACAGGTATAGTAAAAACAGAGCAGACAATCACACAAAAGAACACAAGATATAAGGTGGAAACCCAATGTGGGTGAAAACCACCTGCTGCAATTTGTCTCTATCTTCTTTTAATAAGAAACTTCTTTTTACAATATTTTTATACTGGTGCAGTCTTATACCAGTACTCAGGCTTCTACCTGCAGAAGGCTAAAACCTTCTCTTGTTCTCCAGCTTCTCCTGGAAGGGAGCTACAACCCCCTTAGCTCTTGTACTAGCTGATGTACTAGTACGTAGGTGCTGACCTACAGAAGGCTACAACCTTCTATTTTCTTCCAGGGACCAAATTTCATAAATTTTCAGACTGGACCCATCAATAAAATCAATCAAACATCAAATATATTTGCATCAATCAATCTCATTTGCACTAACCAAAATTGAATCAAACAATCACTTTTCTAAAAGCTGTAACCAGAACACAATAATAGTAACCAGAACCCAATGCAAAACCTAGAACACTACAACAACAAATAGAAGTATCTAATTTTATGAGACATATGCTACTTCAATGTGTCGAACCTGCGTTCATACGCTGTTATCTAAAGGAAAACCTGCATATATGCCATTTTGAAATGCCGAACCAATGTGTATGCGTGCCTTTGTTATACTAAACCTGCGTACAGATCTATAAAAGATGATTTAACCTTTACAACTATTCAGACATCAGTTATACCTAGATCATCAGATTTACAGATTACGACATGCGCCAATAAAAGATCAAAACCACACAAAGATACTTCTCTTCAAGCCTAAAGATCTTGACCCATCAATAGAACTTTATCCTTCTTCAAGCGCTCAGGTTCCTCCTTGATTCAGATCCAACATAACCCAATGACCAGTAGTCTAGATCTTGCTCTTCATTAGATATTCAATCCTTGAGAGATTTTTCCTAATGATTTCCTTCTCCTTTTATAGTCTTAGGCCTTACTCAATACCATGGTCCAAAACCACTTAGAATTAATACCTAGGACCAAATACCTAGGGTCAACACTTTGGTCAAGATACCTTGGATCAATACCACAGGTCAAAATACTAGGGACCAAATACCACGAACCAAAACCAAGTTTTCCAACATGTATGCGCTTTTTCTTGCATGAAAGTGCGTGTATACGCATATGAGCCTTTTGGCCTGCTAGCCCACGTGTATACACGGATTGGTCAAGGGGAACCTGCGTATACTTCTTTTTCTTTCATTCTATGAGCCTGAATTGTGATCTGTCATCTGAGTGAGTTGCCATCAAGGACAACACCTGTGTCATAGTGCCAAACCTATGTCATAATGCCAACAATCTCCCCCTTTGGACTTGATGGCAACCCCAAATCATTCTCTCCCTTTGTCATCAAGGGCAAAGGGTTATGCTCCCCCTGAGTACTTGCTGAATTCTCTGATATGCTGAAGTGTGCTGATCATGCTCCCCCTAACTGTAAGCAAGTTCTGCAAAATCATGTTCTACAAGAATAACATGACTCTATACATCATAAGTGACCTTCCTATCACCAAAGACTCATACATATATCCATCTGCCAACCAAGTGGGGATATACCAAGATTGACTCATCCATCCAACCAAATGGGGATATACCAAAAATTTATACATGATAAAACAAGAACATTACATCATCCATCCCAGGCATAGTGGGGAAACAAAATAGGTCGTTACATGACCTTGATAATAAAAGATATACATGACATAGAGACAAGATATCTAAAATCAGAAACTATCATCAGCAACATCTGTCAATCACCATCCAGACCAACAACCATGATCTCCCTCTGCGCTTGAATAAAAAACATCTGTGAAATTGTACCAATATCTTCTAAGATAATGCCAACGATACATTATTAGAAGTATATCTTCTCCCTGAACTTGTGTCGATGATCACTGTCAGACCCATATCAGACTCTTTTCATCATGAGTCTGGTCCACTGATATTCTTCAAACCAACATATACGCGGCTGTATCTACAGCAACCGGCGTATGTACGTGGATACGCTTCATGAAACTCGCATACAACCATTGTTCTCTGAAACAGATAAGTGTCAACAACAAGATGATGCATCAACTACTCCCCGCTTCTGTCTAAGGTATTCAAATGTCTCTCTGGGCAGTGGTTTGTTGAATATATTAGCAACCTGTTCCTTGGAGGGAACATACTCCAATTTGACCTTTTGTTCAAGTACTTGTTCCCAGAGAAAATGATATTTGATAGGTATGTGCTTGGTCTTGGAATGCATGACTGGATTCTTTGAAATATTGATTGCACTTGTATTATCACATAGAATGGAGATGGGTGGGGTACATGTGATCCGAATGTCTTGCAATGTTTTCATCATCCAAAGGAGTTGTGTGCAACAAGATGTGGCAGCCACATATTCTGCTTCAGCTGTAGATAATGCAATTGAACTTTGTTTCTTGCTGAACCAAGACACCAATCTGGAACCCATATAGAATGCACCACCACTAGTGTTTTTTCTGTCATCCACGCTTCCTGCCCAATCTGCATCTGTATATGCATGAAGTGTGAGATCTGTATCTCTGGGATACCATAAACCAAAGTTTTGTGTCCCTTGAAGATATTTAAAAATCCTTTTGACTGCTTGAAAGTGTGCTTCCTTTGGATTTGCTTGGAATCTTCCAACTATTCCCACTGCATGCATGATGTTTGGTCGGGTACTTGTTAGATAGAGAAAACTACCAATCATGGATCTGTAGGTTGGTTGATGTACTGCTGCTGATTCATCATTTGCGCTGAGGCTGCATCCTGTTACCATAGGAGTACATACTGGTTTAGAATCTTCCATTCCATATTTCTTCAAGATCTGCTTGAGGTACTTGGTTTGTGATAGAAAAATACCATCTTTATTTTGTTGAACTTGTAAACCTAGAAAATATGTGAGCTTACCAAGAAGGGACATTTCAAATTCTTTTTGCATTACCAAAGCAAAGTTTTGACTCATGGCTTCTTCATTACTCCAAAAAATGATATCATCAACATACAAAACAAGCATTAGTAATTTATCATTGTCAATTTTTATATATAGATTGCTATCAGTTGATCATTTTGAAAAACCTTGTTGATGAAGGTATTTGTCAAGATGATAATACCAGGCGCTTGGAGCTTGTTTTAGACCTTAGAGAGATTTTCTGAGCCTGCATACAAGTTTTGGATCATTTCCAAGGATGAATCTGTCTGGTTGCTCAATATATACTTCTTCTTCTAGGTATCCATTAAGAAAGGCAGATTTCACATCCATTTGATATACTTTGAACTTCTGAAAGCTAGAAAGAGCAAGGAACATTCTTATGGCTTCAAGTCTAGCGACAGGTGCAAAAGTTTCTTCAAAGTCTATACCTTCTTGTTGAGCATACCCTTTACAAACAAGTCTGGCCTTGTTTCTAATAACTTCTCCATTTTCATTCAGCTTGTTTTTGAATATCCATTTGGTTCCTATGACATTCTTATCATGAGGTCTAGGAACTAATTCCCAAGTATTATTCTTTTCAATTTGCTCAAGCTCTTCATTCATGGCCTTGACCCAACATTCATCTTTGCATGCTTCATGTACATTTTGCGGTTCGATGGAAGAAAGCAATGCTAGATAGCTTGAAGCTTCTGTAATAGTTCTTCTTGTCTGCACACCTGCCTCTTTCTGTCCCAAAATTTGAGTCTCTGGATGATTTTTCTGAACATATCTGGATGGAGTCTTTTCTTCTGCCATTATCTACTCTTCTGGTGCTTCATTGGTTTCTTCTTCTTCAACATTAGTCTGATTTGATGTGGAAGGATAATCCTCATCATCTTCCCACTCTTCAGTTTTTACCTGCTTTGGATTTTCACCTGCTTCATCAACCACAACATCAATACTTTCAACAATTTTTCCTAGTCTTTTATTATAAATCTTGTATCCTTTACTTCGGGAAGAGCAACCAAGGAGAATTCCTTCATCTGCTCTAAGTTCAAACTTGCCAAGTTTTTCATCAGTCCTTTTGATGTAACATTTGCTTCCAAAAACTTTGAAGTATTTTACTGTAGGAGTCTTACCATACCAAAATTCATGAAGAGTTTGAGTGCTGTTTACCAAAACATTTGTTTCGTTGAGAATAGTGACATCAGAAAATGCAGCTTCACCCCAGAAGGTTGCAGGAGTTCCAGACTCATCTAGCATAGCATGAGCCATTTGTTGAATAGTTCTGTTCATCCTTTCTACCACTCCATTTTGCTGAGGAGTCCTTGCGGTAGAGAATTCCCTTCTTATTCCATGTTCTTCACAGAAGTTGAAGAATTCATCAGAGGTAAATTCTCCTCCTCGATCAGAACTGAGGCAATTGATTTTGCGATCTGATTCATTTTTAACCAAAGCTTTGAATGCTTTAAACTTTTCAAATGCTTCGTCTTTATGCTTTAGAAGTCCTATCCAACACATTCTGGAAAAGTCGTCAATGAACAATATAAAGTATTCTTCTCCACGAGGTGACTTTTTCCTTGATGGACCACATAAATCAGTATGGACAAGTTCAAGCAGCTTACTAGCCGATCCTTCCTTTTCAGGGAAATGTGTTCTCGTTTTCTTACCAAATTGACATGATTTGCATATTGTATTTTCTGGAATTCTGATGTTAAGAAGATCACGAACAGCCTGGAATTTGCATGCTTTCCTTATCTGAGGGAAGCTTAGATGCCCCAATCTTCTATGCCATAGCCAATGTTCATCAATTTTTCTTAGATAGCATTGTTGTTGTCCTTCTTTGAGTATGTATATTTTATTTGGAGTTCTTATGCCTTTGATCATTGTTTCTCCTGTATCAAGATCACAAACAACACATCCATTTGATCGAAATACTACTTCATTTCCTTGATCACACATTTGACTAACACTGAATAGATTATGCTTTAAACCATCAACATACATAACATTCCCAGCTTTGACCTTTTCTTTTAAGAGAACAAAGCCTTTACCTTTTATGACTACAGGGGTGTCATTTCCAAATGAGACTTTCCTTTCCTTTTATAAAGCACTATATGACTGAAGCTTTTCTTTATCACCTGTCATGTGTTTCAAGCATCCATTGTCAATGTACCATTGATTTTCTTGTCCTTCTGCATATAAGGCTATACCACATTTGGTTAGGAGCTCAGGACCAAGTGTCATAAAATGGTCAAAAATGAAAGTGCTTAGAACTAGTTTGAACCTGAATGATCGGATAGAGCTCATCTTCTTGATTTTGGCGCCGTGAACGGTTCAGAAAATGGTTGCTGTATGAGAAAGTTATGCCAAAAAGAAGAATTGCCCAATAACATTGAAATTTTGAATTTTTTCAAAAAAAATTAAAATAGAATATTCCATAAAATAGTTTTTGGAATGTTCCGTTTTGGGAAAATAATGGCAGGCTGCCACATGGCAGGCCCGGAGGCAGCAACGTGGCCTGGATGACATCAGCGGAGGGCATCGGTCACATTAAAATTTTGTTGGCAGCGGAGAGGTTTGAACCCGCAACCTGTCATGTAACAGTTCCTCGTCTTACCATTAGACCATGTGGTGGGGACTTGATATGTGAGTGGAATGAATTGGTTAAGAGTTTTGAATTCTGTTTGGGTGGGGCTCGAAGGGGGCCAGCCCCTACGGGCCATTCCCCATACACGTGACCACCATGCTCGGAACCTTGGGCCATATTACATAACCGCCGACGAAATGTATCAAAGTCACGTTTAATGTTTATGCAACGTGGTCACATTGCCACAAACGCGGGACAAACAACCACTTCACCTAACTGTGCCATTAAAGGTTGGCACTAAATTTGAGGCACAGAACCGCCAAGTCCGGGTAATGCGGTCACATACACCGTCCAAAAAAAAGTCAGAGCACGGTCAACCTGGTGGAAAATTTGGTGGACTGCCAAATTCAGGTAGTCTCGCCATAATTGGCAGAGCTAACTGAACTTCCACTACTGTTCGCTGGAGTGATTTTAGGCCAAACTAGAGGAAATCTTCAATGAGCCATAACTTTGGCTAGGAAAGTCCTTTTTGGACGATTTCTTTATTTATTTTGGGTCTCTTCGACCTTTTGAAGCCATTGGAATAGGTTTCACAGCCATCTGAGGTCATTTTCAGGTGTTTTTGCTTCGTGGAAGTTCTAGGAGCCACTAGGGCCAAATCAGTTTGGGAGCTGCACTCGGAAGTATGCAGCCATTGAATGTGGAGTGAAAGTCATTCCTAAAGGATTTAAGTGTTATGAATCCATTTCTACAACTTGCTTTTCCTGTTGAGGAATTCTTCTCACTGTTTAGCTTCAGGGAAGCTTTCAGGGCCACTAGGGCCATTACAGTGATTGAGCTGTGCTGGGCTATGTTCATCTGTTTGAGGTGAAAAAAAAGCCTATTCCTACTGTAAGGAACCTTCTAAATCCAATTAAGGTGTTTTCAGAATAATTTGGAGACTTCTAAAGGCCGATATGATGAAGAGAAGTTTTAGTCAGCCTAGAGCCATCCATGGGAGAAGGCCTAGATTGGGGATGCAGTGCTCATTTTGAGAAAATGAACAATCATTTGTTTATGTAAGATATGTGCTGGAGATAGTAGTAGAGGTTTCAGAGACATTTGAATCATTCTGAAGGAGTTTGTGCCATTAAGAAGCTCAGGGAAGCTTAGTGCACCTATTGAAGGAATCAAGTCCAAGGGAGCCTAGATCTACCTGCACAAAGTGGAAAACCATGACAGGGATGTATATGTTTTTTCTGAACCCATAGGTTCAGTTAGTAACCTTTTGGAGTTGAGTGTGGAACTTGTAAAAGAATTCAAGCCATAATCCCAAAGAGCCAAGTCTAGTTGACTAGAGCTCATAGGAGACGTAGCCCACGAGATTGGGGTGAACTCCTTATTAAATTTGCTGTTATGTGTGATGTTTATTTGCTGCCTTATATGTCTGATATATATGTTTAATATCAGCTGAAACAAATCAAGTTAAAATACATAAATGGAAGAAAATACATACATCTCTTCAAGCTAAGATTCCGCATAATGTCAAGTTCAAGAAAGGTCTTGTTTTTAATTGAATCTGAGTGTTTACTTTTTATTTCTTTAGGTAGAGTCTGTAGAGGGCCAGGTAGCTTCTGGATCTCATTCTCTCTTTAGAGGTGACATATCCAGTAAAGGCCCCTACAGTCAATCTCTGTATTAGAAATAAGAAGTGCACATATTTGCAGATTTAAACTTGGAGTATTTGTGCACTCATTTACATAAATGGAAATGGATACCTTGCACCCTTAAACAAGTACATTCCATTTTCAGATCAACATCTTTTGGTTCGCGGTTCTTTCTTTTTCCATGTTTTGGGACCCAATGAATCTTGCTCCTTCTGAGATGTTTGCTGAAATTTACTTCTGCATTTAGAGTCTCCATGACCAAAGTTGTTACAGATAGAGCATTCTATTTCATTTTCAAAAGCAGAAAAGTTATTGTAGGTCCTTTTCATGATCCCAATCACATTCCTTTGATTTTTTACTTCTCTAGCCATGAGGGTCTTGTAAGCAACACATTGAGCAACTTTGTGTCCAAAGTTATGACATGAAAAACATTGGCCATTAAAGAAATTTCTGCGATTATCGAATCTACTAACCTGGTGATTGTAGTTTCCATTGACATTCATTCTTGAAGCAAATTGAGAATGATTTACCTGTGGTTGGTTATAACTTCTGTTCATCCTTGAAGTAGATTGAACTCGATTTACCTGGTGATATGCTTTAGGCCTCTGCTGACGATTGTCAACCTATTAATTTCTCCTTGCTGCATCAAGATAGCTTTTGGAGGTTGATGGCTTCTGTGCTTGAGATGGTTCTTCAATATATCCAAGACCTATCTTTATCAGAGGAGAATGTTGCACTTTGATAATTTCATCTAAAGTTTTTGATCCTTTAGCAAACTTAAGATTGAGAGCTTTTGTTTTCTTAATTTCTTTTCTTAGACCCACAATTTCACATTCTAACTTTTTATTGTGTTTTTCCCTTTTAGCAAGTTGGAATGTAAGAGTATCTATAATCATACTCTTTTCTTCTAAATAGATTTTAAGTTTAGAAATTTCTTCATAGAGACCATCTTCATCTAAGGCATCTAAGAAATCATTATCTTCAAAAGCCATCAGAAGTCTATAATCATTACTATTTTTATCTTCATCACTATTTGATAAACCATCACTATCTTCATGCGTATAGTAGCTCTTCTTATTTACACTTTGTTTTCTATTCCATTTTGCTGATTCCTTACCTTTATTAAGCTTATCTTTGTGAGGACATTTGGCAAGATAATGACCTACTCTTCCACAAGAAAAACATTTGAAAGGTAGTTTACCTCTAAATCTTCCAGAACCCCATTGAAGGTTCTTGACAAAGTTTGATTCTTCCTCTCCTTCTGACGTATGTATTGACTCATTGAGTTCTCCTTTTCTTGAAGCTTTAAATGCAGCTTCTCTCATATCTGATGGACCCCCTTTTCTCATTTCGAAAGCAGTTAGGATTCTGTGCAGTTGTGACATAGTAATACTCTGAAGATCTTGCTTTTCTTCTATGGCAGAAACTTTTGATTCAAACTTAGAAGACAAGGATCTTAGAACCTTTTCAACTAAAGTAACTTCTTTTATCTCTTTACCCAAGTTTTTCATGTGATTAACAATCTCATCTATACGTAAGAAATAATTAGCTACACTTTCATCATTGTGCATTCTGAGAGTTTCATATTGAATTTTGAGAGATTGTAGTTTTTCACGTTTTACCTGATCGTATCCTTGAATGATCTTGTCCCATATTCTTTGGTGGGTTTGAGCTGCATAACTTTGATGAATTCTGATTGTGATAGACTCCCCAATAGAGTATTGACAACCTTTGCATCTGTTTCATACTGCTTTTTACCTGCCGTATTTGTAGGAGTTGCCGATGGAAATGTGTATCCTCCTTCCATGAGATCCCAAACTTCTGTTTGAAGAGATTGAAGATAGGTTGTGGTTCTCACCTTCCAATAGACGAAGTTGCTCCCATCAAAGATTGGTGGCTTGATGGATGCCTCTCTTTCGTAGTTGCTGATGATGATAGATATTCCTTCAAGTGATCAAGCTTCTTCTGAAGGACCTCCTCTAATACCAATTGTTGGAAATAATACTGGGGGGGGGGGGGGTTGAATCAGTATTAGCAACTTAAAAACATTTCATTTCCATAAACAGATTTTTATATGCTACTTCTGGTAATGCAAATTGCGTATATACGCAATTGTGCTTAGAGAAACCAGCATATACCTTGTAAACTTATTATTTAATCTGAGTTTCAGAACCATATAAGTAGTAACAGGTATAGTAAAAACAGAGTAGACAATCACACAGAAGAACACAAGATATAAGGTGGAAACCCAATGTGTGTGAAAACCACCTGCCGCAATTTGTCTCTATCTTCTTTTAATAAGAAACTTCTTTTTACAATATTTTTGTACTGGTGCAGTCTTGTACCAGTACGTAGGCTTCTACCTGCAGAAGGCTACAACCTTCTCTCGTTCTCCAGCTTATCCTAGAAGGGAGCTACAACCCTCTTAGCTCTTGTACTAACTGTTGTACTAGTACGTAGGTGCTGACCTACAGAAGGTTACAACCTTCTCTTTTCTTCCAGGGAACACATTTCATAAATTTTCAGACTAGATCCATCAATAATATCAATCAAACATAAATATATTTGCATCAATCAATCTCCTTTACACTAACCAAAACTGAATCAAACAATCACTTTTCTGAAAGCTGTACCCAGAACACAGTAACAGTAGCTAGAACCCAATGAAAAACCCAGAACACTACAACAACAAACAAAAGTAGCTAAAACATATTTTATGAGACGTACGCTACTTCAATGTGTCGAGCCTGCATTCATACGCTATTATCTGAAGGCAAACCTACGTATACGTCGTTTTGAAATGCCGAACCAGTGTGTATACACGCCTTTGCTATACTGAACCTGCGTACAAATTTGTAAAAGATGATTTAACCTTTACAACTATTCAAACATCAGTTATACCCAGATCATCAGATTTATAGATTATGACATGCGCTAAGAAAAGATCAAAACCACACAAAGATACTTCTCTTCAAGCCTAAAGATCTTGACCCACCAATAGAAATTTATCCTTCTTTAAGTGCTCAGGTTCATCCTTGATTTAGATCCAGCATAACCCATTGATCAGTGGCGTAGATCTTGCTCTTCATTAGATATTCAATCCTTGAGTGCTTTTGCCTAATGATTTCCTTCTCCTTTTATAGTCTTAGGCCTTACTCAATACCATGGTCTAAAACCACTTAGAAGTAATACCTAGGACCAAACACCTGGGGTCAACACTTCAGTCAAGATACCTTGGATCAATACCATGGACCAAAACCAGGTTTTCCAACATGTACGTGCTTTTCCTTACGTGAAAGTGCATGTATATGCATACGCACCTTTTGGTCTTCTAGCCCGCATGTATACACAGTAATTTGTCAGTGTCCTCATCTCAGTCTCTCTGTTGTGTCATGTATCAAATACACATGTCCATATATTCCCATTTATGTAAAAGGATTAAACAATGCACTCTGATGCTGAAGAACTGACCCTTTTTCATAATTTTCTGCATTGTCGCTACTAAGACATTAAAAGGTGTGACGATCCCTTGTCATGAACAGTCTTGTCGTGATGTCGTCGTAGGTGTACATGTGTTTCCCGCGACAGTGCCATTTGAGGGCTCGACGCGAAGCGCCTAGCTATTTACTGCGAAGATTCATCTAAACGCATTGCCTCCTTGCGATGTCGTTGCTGATCCTTAGTTCATGACTTGCGACAACCCAGATTTGGCGAATTTGTTCAAATAGTCGGCCTTCTGGGTGTTTCTAGAGCTGGTTGTTGGGTCAGTTTGGGTCGCTTTTCCTCCTCTAGGATGGTGGTTCTGCCTCTTGTGCAACCTCCCTTAAGGATAAGCTCCCTCTCCCTCATTTCATGGAGAATCATTCTCCTATAAAATCACTCACCATTGCTATGATCTACTAGTTCTTTAGTTCTTCAGTGCTGGAATTAGTGTTTGCTAGTTATTTTGAGTTTGGTTTAAAACTAAGTAGATAGCTTTGGTGTGAGTGTGGCAAGTGTGGGATTGCTAATGGTTTGGTAAGAGGTTGTGGAGTTCCTTAACCTTGTATTAGAGTTTGTGAGTGAGAGAGAGATATCATCTATTTGGGAGACCCATTCTTGAGAGTGAATGCTTGAAGAAACATACTGGCTAGACCCTTCGAGAAGGCTTGCGATGTCAAGACTTGGTTGTAAGCTTTGCTCTTGATTCATTTTAATATAATCAATGATGATTTCCTATATCTTGTGTACAATTTACTTGATAGCTTATGATTTCTTGACTTTATAAGTAAATAGATCATTGTTGTTCTCGGTTATGTGCTTTGTTGTTTTCTTGTGGTGTTTAGGTTGATTGCTCACTAAGGAGAAAGAAACGGAAGATGGAGTAGCGCAATGGAAAATTTATCAACTGGCGGTTTGAGGTAGGCCTCCAACGATGACTATTTAAGGGAATTGATTATTGTTTTGTCTTTGCTGTGACTAGACCCACTCTAGGGCTAGAGGGGTTACCTCTATCCACAGAGGGAACACTTTCCTTTATCACAAGTTGGTGACTTTGCTGGGCAGTCCTTTGTATGTTTTCTTCTTGTTTACCCTTGATTTGTCTTTTGATTTAGTGTCTCTTGAATTTTGGGGTTAAACCATCAGTTTTTTGGGTTACCTGGGTCAATCTGGGAATTCCCCTTACTGCTTGGAAAGATTATCTGGTGTCATTTAGGTTATTTTACTTTGTCTTTTGCTTAAGTAAGATCATCGCTGAAGATAGCCTAATAGTCGCGACGACGTCGCTGATGTTCTAGCTTTGTACCCACGACTATTTGGCTTTCGTCTCAGGTTGCTAGTTTAATTCCCGCGACGACTCCTGAAATCAGACCGTCTCTGAAAACAGGTGTACTTTAGCGACTAGTATCTAGTTGTCAGTGTAACACCTGCGACGACGTATCTAGTTGTTAGTGTAACACCTGCGACAACATCTCTAGTTGTCAGTGTAACACCTACGATGATTCCTGTAAAGTTGTTTTTACAACTTTACCTCCTGAATCCACCAGTCTTGTTTATCCCCTGCTGTTTCCTCTCTCCCATCAACTTGTTTTGATTGCTTTTGGTTAAGGTACTGTCTCTTTGGTTTCATTGAGTGAGTCTTGTGTTTTTAGACCGTGTGACCTAGCTATTTAGAGGTTTCATCAAGAAACTATTTGCTTGGGTTACTTGTCTGTCCAAGGTTCATCCACAACTGTCTTATTGATTTGCTTAAGGCTTTTTCATTCCTTGTTTCTTGTTAGTTGATTTTTATTGTCAATTATTGAACCAATTTTTAATATTGATTCAATTTCTTCACTACCAAGCATAGATCACAATTGTTTGGATCGATCAGTTCACACTTTCTTGTTTGTCTCTTTAAATTCAAAACAAAAAAAATTAAGGGATTGCATTCATTTGATATACAAAAGTGAAAGTATATGTGCATTTCAAATTTTCATGTTTGAGAAATTGAAAAGCGAACTCTAAATATTTCATTAGTAGTATTGATGCATCGTGAGATTAGTGTATTGATGCATCATGTTTCTTAGTGTTTGCATTCGGTTGTGTTTGCTTGGGAACGAACTTTCTACCCTCCTTTAAGTAGGTGTTCATCGAAATGAAAGATGCTTTACTCATTCTAGTTGCATCCTAGGGTTTTTTATATACATATGGTAGGGCCTGAAATCTAAACCTAATTCAAGATCAGCTCTCAAATTAACTGAACGAACTTAACAACGAATTGGAACTTAATGCACATTGTTTAGAGGTCTAGGCTAGAGACGTGCTCTGGCGTTGTTAAACCTAGTAACTATTGTTTTCGCTTAAGGTTGGGTGATTCCTCCTTCTGTGACTCAATAGTTGCTAGTACAAACTTGTGCTCCCAGTACCGTAGAGTATATATCGGGAGACCCTGTCAGGCGGAAAGAGTCGATAGTGCGGACACAAATCAACCTCCCTAGGAGCCTAAGACTCTCTAGTGACAAACAAGACAAACAAGAGCAATCCTTCTCTAAACATGCATTTATTATATAAGAAATCAAGTGTTTAGATCCTACCTGTAGTCCAACGCTGTTGTAGCAGTCCAGCTCCGCGGATCCGGATGAGCTCCTCCTTCCCTTTGAAACCTGCATCCACTAACAATCAAACGATTAAATAGCACTTGATAATCTCATAGAATAAAACATATTTAACACATAGACCAAGGAGTACATGAAACAACTCATAAATAACAAGTTATTGAGAAGAATGGACTCATTTGCATTAATAGGAAACAAAAGGAACAATTACAACCTGAGCCTTGGTGTTGTGCAAGTCCCTCCCAGGGTCCATCAAGAGTTCTCCTTTACTTTGACAAAGCTCACCCACTTCCAAATAGAACAAGTAAAGATGACAATCTCTCATCACAAGCTTCTAAATGGGAGTCCTAATTCCTGCAGCATCTACCCTTAGAAATGTTTAGCTTTCAACCTCCCCTCCTTCTAGCCCAATGCCTGTATTTATAGTGCTCAAGAGGAAGTTAATCAGGTCCACCATCAATGGGATAATCCCCTCTTTGGATGGGATAGCTCCTCTCTTGATGGGATAAGTTCCTCTTTGGTAGGGATACATGAACCATCTGGAGGCGCTCAATACACGTCGAACAACATTCTAGAATGCTCTAGAAATGACCACAAGTAACTTTTTAAAGATGAAACTTGCGCATTTTGACCTTTACAGGGGGACGCACCTGCCCCTTTACATACAGAGCGTACAAGGACGCAGCTTTTGTGAACATTGGGTGCGTACCCGCAGGTAAGGTTGAGAGAACCTGCGTACCCAGAGATAAATACATTTATAAAGACTTTCTCTCTTTTTGGAGTTTGACATGGAGAGCAGAGGCTTAAGACTTGCCCAGGAGGATAGCATGACTGTTGATAGAGCCATACTAACTGTACATAGCCATGGTGACATTTTTTAGTGTAACAGATTGCCCCCTAAAGTGCGAAGCCTGTAGTAGATTAGGGTTTTGTAAATCTAGGAAGGGTGAAGCGCTTTATCATTTCAAGGATTATCTCGTGGAGATCCTGGTCAGAACCTGCAATTTTCAACACAAAATACATGTATAAGATTATATCATCACTGAGGTAGGCATTCCCATACTCAGATCAAAACTTTAACTAACTGACTAACTACTCTGATACATGAATGATCTTGTAGTGCATCATAATCATAGACTTTTGTAGACACAGTATGGGCGCAGCCATCTGTTTATGATTAGTCTACTTAGATAATGAATACAAAACTCCTCGCAGCCTGGATGGTGGAAACTAGATCCAGGGTCTTCATTTCTACTTCTCGAATTGGTACGATTCTAGCCATGCGAATAAATGAGTTGATGTCGAACATGGTAGAAACCACTTGATTACCAGTCGATGATGTAAACTGTTAACAAGTGTGAGAGAGACCACCATAATGTCAATGGTTCTCAAAGTACCCAGTACAATCCATGAGATGTGAATGAATGAGTTGATGTCGAACATTTCACGGAATCCTTCGATCGAAAGTCAATGATGTAAACTGACGTCAAAGGCGAGAAACCTGCCATTGATGCATGCAGACTTCAAGGTACTGACGATTTCTAAGTCATCTCTCTAGATAATGTGCTGATGTCGATAGAAAGCGACCCGTTGCAGGCAAGCCCGCAACACGAAATCATTGTTCAAGTTGAAGAAATGTTGCTGTAAGGACTGACTCAGGGATGGTCAAATGGATGACAAGTATTTTGCAGATGAAAGTTTTGTTTGCAGACCTCTTGAACACATAACGACACAACAGATGGCTTGGTAACGAATGACTCAAAGTTAATCCCCGGAACCCGGTTAAAGACTTTCAATATGGTTTGATCAACTGTGAGGCAAAGGATTTCCCAACCCAGGTGAATGAAAAGTGTCGTGTTCAAGAGTGGTAATAAGGTTTCTTCTGAGACAAAGGATAACAAATAGGCTCATTCTTCTCTCTTTTCCCCCACCATTTCTGGCAAGTACCTCTTTATTTTTAACAAGCTTGAGGAGGATAACATATGCTTGATTATAAGCTCATCCTTCGGATGAGTCCAACCTAGTTTTGATTCGAACCCTAGGAAGGAGTGGTTCGTTCCTGTTTGTAATTGAACAGGTCCTTTACTGTGAAATGTTTAACGAGTCCAGTATAGGAGAAACTCGGCGTTTTTCAATTTTAGAGAGTCTGAAAAACTTAAGAAGACTCCAAGTTGAACTTTTTCGTAGATTTGTGTCCCTCAAGCCCGAAAAAGTATAAAATAATACCTGGGGGAACCGCTTGATCTTGCGACCAAGGAGTACTTTCATAATTAGTGCCACTGACCTGAAAAGTAAAAAGCGATCAAGGACACGTCGTTTTATTTCCAGTATCGAGTTTGAAACGACAAAAACCCGGCAATCTTTTCCTGTTTTTACGGTCAGAAAAGGGCTATAAGGGGACCGTCTTTTAATTCCGTTTTAACGAGTGTAAAAGAAACGCTCGGCAATCTTTTCATATTTTAGGAGTCAGAAAAGGGCTTAAAAGATGACTCTGATATTTTGGTTCGTGAAAAATGACAATTTTCCCTCTAAATCCCTTTGTCCTGCACAAAAACGACACATTACTCATACCTGTTTAAGATAGGCAAAAATACATTGAAAAATATCCTTCCATGGTGAAAAATAAACAAACCTAGCATTCATTCATCCAAAAAACCTATAAAAAGACTTTTTACCATGTCATTTTTACCATTTTACTGTTGAGGTTGAGAAAAGGGCTTTTGGCAAGAAACTTCCCGTGGTCATTGCGGAGAATCCGACCGTCAGAATCGAACGCCGTCTCTTCCAGGTATTTCACAACATCCTCCTCTTCAATTTCATCCGATTAAAAGTTTGTTTTAGGTTTTAGTTTTGATTTTTGGGGGGTTTTGGGTTTCAAAAATCGCTCTGCGGGGTACGCAGGTGCCCCAAGGGTGACCTGCGTCCCCCGACCTTTTCCTATACAGGAAAAAGGTCGGGGTACGCAGCCCACCTTCAGGCCAGCTGCGTCCCGACGCTCTGTGTCCTAAACGCGGGGTGCGTCCCCCGCGAAAGGCGGAATTTGAAACCCCAAACTCCACAAACAACCATTTGAATTTTCCAAAATCAATTCTAATCTTCATTTCTTGGTGTGTAGGGCACTCACCATGTTGGATTGGAGAGAAAGAGAGCACGAGGATGTTGATTTAGCCGCAATTAATCATCAACCTTCCATTGATGCCCTAAAAGCATGCGGACTATATAAATACTGGGCCATACCTGGCATGAGGGCTCAGGTGAGATTCTTGGAGTGGCTGGTTGAGAGATGGAACATTCATGAGCAATGCTTTTACATCGGAGGGCACCAGCTCGAGATAGAGCCCTCTGACATATACTTTCTCACTGGCTTGCCAAACAGGGGCGAGCAACTCAATCTAGCCGGGACTAGGCCGGGTGGCCAATCCCTTGCTAGTCTCCAGGCAGATTGGTGCATACCCAATGCACACCATGTGAAAGGCGTAGAAATCAAACACATCTCTCTGCGTGAACTCAAGGTGATAGCTTTCACGGTTACCAGAATTTGCGGTGCAGTCGCTTTACATATTGCCATCGGGTCCCAAATGCGGATGGCGATTGACTGTTTCCGAGGCACCATCTTCAACTGGTGCGATGCTGTGTCGGCCAATATGAAGGCCCAACTGACTACGGCAAAGAACGAACAACTTAAGACCTTTGGATATGGGCCTCTAGTTGTGAGCTTTGCCTTAGAGAGAGTTCCGATGCTGATCCCTCAGCATCTCACTGTTGATATATTGGGTCCTCGGGAGCCAAAGCTGATACGATGGGTTACGGTGATGGCCCGGCATCCTGACGAGGGCGCGGCAGTTGTTCGATTCCCTGCTGGTTATTTTCACTGGTTAGAGGACCAGGTTTTTGTGATCCAGGACTTTCCGTATGCCGGAGTAGATTTTCGAGGTGATCCGGACATGGTTCTTCCACCGGGAGAACAATGGGATGACAGAGGTACTTTATTTTTCACAAGTTTTCAAATTATATATTTTTTGTTTTTTATATATATCGTCTCAAAACTGACAGTAAAATTTTTCAAAATGCAGATGTTGGTCCACAGCGCCCAGCCAACCTCCGGCCTTTTGAGAGGAGACATCCAGTTGCACCGGTACCGGCCCCACAAGACGTGGCTGCAGAGTCGCTAGCTGAGTTGGAGCAGGATCTAGAGACCGTTTAGGAGGTTTTTGTGTAAGGTAGCCCGTGCAGTGGTGTCGTATAGAGAGCACCACCAGTGATTGGCTAGTCACTTTTGTAGACACATATGACATTTTTGGCTTTTTGTACTTATCATTTTTGCCGATCATAAGGTGTTTTTCAACCTATGATCGAAGACGATGTATATTTTTGACACACTCCTATCTATATATATATATATATCATTATTACCGGCTTATCTTGTTTAACATATGTGATGAAATGTTTTTAAATTTACTTGCATGATTATCGTAAATGTCTGTCCAACATTCGAGAAGCAATTGCATCTGCTAATGTATTTAAAGACCTTGGAATATGCTGATATTCAATGTAATCAAATTCACGTTCCAAGAGACGCACTCTCAAAAACAACCTTAATAACACAGGATTTCTAATGGCATATACTCTATTAAGCTGTAATACAACAAGTTCAGAATCTAACCTCACTATCAAACGTCGAATTCCAAATGAAATAGATTCGGATAATAATTCAACCACTGCACTGTATTCTGCAATGTTGTTCGTTGTTTGACCGAGGCTTACCCCATGCATAGAAACTAACTCGTCAGAGGGCGAATAGATAACCCAAGCTGCGGAAGAGATATTCCGTGTACTACGACAAGCACCATCAGCAAATCCAATGTATGTTTGGAGAGGCGTCGACATCTGCAATATCAAGAGTAAAACCAAGATAAGCCAGAATAACGACGAAAAACACACTCTCTAAGCTAAGCACACTAACTAAACTAACAAACACACTAGCTAGAAAGAAAACCTAACCTAACTAAAAATTCTCCATACCCACCATTTAAGCATAATACCTCTTTAGGTAAAGTCCATTTCTGGGTTTACCCAAAGAGTCCCCATCAAAATCTACCAGCTCATAAGCCCCTTTTGCTAGCTTTCGCTTTACAATGTAGGGTCCATGCCACATAGGAACGAATTTTCCAGCACCTAGCTTATCGTTAGCTTGATCATATAATAGCACTAGGTCTCCCTCCGAAAAACTTCGAGGGGTCACATTTCTATCATACTGAGCTTTCATTCGCTTCGCGTGAGTCTCGATTGCCAATGCAGCGTCACGTCGAGTCTCATCTAATTGAGCTAAGTATAATAAACGTTTCTCCTCTTCGGAAGTAGCTGGGAGTAATTCGACAGCCATTTGAAGTGATGGGATTTCGCATTCAATGGGTAACACAGCTTCCAAGCCATAAACTAGCTGGAAAGGAGTGAACCCTGTTGAAGTTTTCACTGAGGTTCGGTATGCCCATAGCGCTGAAAATAACATGTTGTGCCAATTCGACCGATGAATACCAATGGTTCGTCGGATCATGATAACCAGAACTTTGTTGATAGACTCAACCAAACCGTTGGCTTGCGGATAATAAGGAGTAGAGCTATCGTGGCGCAAACCAAGCTGGCTTGTAAGCTCAGTCATCATGATGTTTCGAAAATGGCTCCCATGGTCAGTGATGATTGCTTGTGGGACACCAAACCTAGTTATAATATGATTGAATACGAAAACTGCAGCTGTTTTGCCGCTTGCGTCGAATGTAGGCATCGCCTCGGCCCATTTAGTAAAATAATCAACCGCGAGGATGATATACGCATGCCCCCCGGCCGAGTGAGGGTTACAAGTAATAAAATCGATACCCCATTTGGCGAAAGGACCAACGACAATTATAGGGTGGAGAGGAGCAGGTGGTGCGCGCATCTTGCGATCAAACACTTGACAGTTGTGGCACTCTCGGACCGCAATGATACAATCTTTAAACATGGACGGCCAGAAATAGCCAGCGCGCAACACCTTCTGAGCTGTGGCATACCCAGACATATGACCGCCACATGCTCCAGAGTGACAATCATTCAAAACCCTCTCAGCCTCTTCGTGAGTTAAACAACGTCGAAAAACTAAGTCTGCCCCCCGCGATAAAGTGTATCTCCAATAATCTTGTATTGCTGGGATTGAAACCGAATTTTTCGACGTTCCGACTTTGAAGCTTCAGGCCGAAAGGTTTGGGTTTGGAGATAGATGATTATATCCCCGTACCACGGATCTAAAGTACTGATAAGAAACAAAGATTCGTCCGCAATGGACTCCTCTGCCACAGTTTCTGTGTCAGCACGCGGGAAATCACACATCAATTCCGCAAAAACTAAGGATTTCTTAGACTTGGACTTCTCAAACTCCAAGTCGAACTCTTGCAGGATAACGATCCATTTAGAGTACTTGCCCCCTAGCAGTTGTTTTGTCAAAATATAAATCATAGGGTTGCAATCCGAAATAACTGTAGTTTTACGGAGAAGAATGTAGTGACGAAAACGCTGGACAGCTTGAACGGCTGCCAGGGCCAATTTCTCCACATGCGAATATTTTAGCTCAGTGGGGTTTAACGTCCTACTAAGATAATATATCACATGTTCCGCTCCGAATTCATCTTCTTGAACTAACACCATTCCAATAGTGGAATGCGAAGCTGCGAGGTATAAGAAGTAGTCCTGGTTGTAGTTGGGAGGATGCAACAACGGTGCATGGGTCAACGCGTGTTTAAGTGCATCAAAAGATTGTTGGGCAATCTCGTCCCAAAAGAATTGAGCGTTCTGTTTCAACAACCGTGTAAAACCTTTAGTGACCTCGGCGTAGTTTGGGATGAATCGGCGTAAAAAGTTTGCTTTCCCTTGCAAACTTTGGAGTTGGCGCAAACTCGAAGGAGGAGGCAATTTGATGATAGCTTCGACCTTCGAGGGATCGACGCGAATGCCGGCTTTTGAAACAACAAATCCCAGCAATCGACCCGCTTCTATACAGAAAACACACTTGTGGGGATTCAACCGAATTCGATAATGCCTACACCTCATAAAGATTGCTCGTAAGTGGACAAGGTGATCAGCTCGATGTAAAGAATGAGCAGGCAAATCATCGAGGTACGGTTGCACAATGTGCTTGATGTCATGAAATGCGTAAGACATCGCCCGTTGAAAAGTGGCTCCGGCATTCTTAAGCCCAAAAGGTAATTTGCAATAAGCAAATGTCCCCCATGGACAAATGAATGCCGTTTTTGGTTGATCGGCAGGTAGAATATTGATTTGATTATAGCCCGAAAAACCATCCATAAAGGAAAACATTTCACTTCCGGCACAATCATCAATTATTTGATCGATATAAGGCGTTGGATAGTTGTCTTTTGGACAAGCTCGATTTATATCCCTATAGTCGATACAGATTCTTATTGTTCCTTGTTTCTTGTTAACCGGAACAATATTCGATACCCAATCCGTTAACGGGATCGGATAAATGAAACCTGCTTTCAACAGCTTCTCGACTTCTGCTTTAATCGCAGCCGCTTTCCGAGGGTGAATCTGACGCAACCGTTGCCGGACGGGTTTAGCATCCGGGTAGGTCTTTATTTCATGAACAACAATGGCAGGGTCGATTCCTGGCATTTCCTCGTAAGACCAGGCAAACACATCGCGGAATTCTTGGAATAGGGCCTTGTAAGTTTGAATTTCATCTTCTGTACATGAGGCACCTATATGAATGTTTTCCTCAATTCCGGGCTTCACTGAAATGTCAATGGGAATAGTGCGAGAAATATTCCCTAAATTCAACTCTGAATCAGATGTTTCGTTGGATTCTGAGCGTCTTTGACATATTCAGCGGTAAAGATAGATGAAAAATCATTTTCAAAAGCATCATCCTCAGGTAAAAACGAAGATCTGTGATGAAGATCTTCCCATGGTAGATCGTCTACACTTAGGATTTCGCGAAGTTGCTCGTCAGATGACACGACTTCGGGAAACGCTATCCGTTCTAAGGTTGATGTGAAAAGTGATTCTTCACTGACCACATTCATTTGGTCGATTTGGGTTGAACGCGAGTCGGTAAAAGACATGACGGCTTCATAAGCAATTTCATATGGACTCAAAGGCATAGCATCACCGAATGAGTCTATCTCAGATTCAGATGGGACAATCCAAGGATCATCGTAAATAATGGTGTCTGATGTAATCATATGAATTGATGCAAATGAAGGGTCTGCGTTGATTGGAGGGAAAGGAAAAGTTCCCAGTAAACCGGAATCTTTAACTAAACCTACGCCAACGTCCCTATAAGGGATTGTCGTCTTACCGACATGCTGGATACTCTCTGAAGAGGCTGGGTCGGATGAAAAGTATGTCAGCTGATCAATTGTCACGATCTTACCGTTATGTGGAAACTTTATTACTCTGAAGACCGATGAAACGACCGCTGTCATAGCATATGACCAACTTCGACCCAAAAGAAGGTTGTAGTCTAGAGGGGCATCAACCACTTCCACATCCAGACTAACGGTTTTACCTTCTACCCCTATAGGCAATTCCTGTAGAATACCAAACGGACGGAACCCACGGCCATCAAAGGCCTTAAGGATGGTCGGGGATTGGTTCAGCGAAGGAGAACCAAGCGATCTCCAACACTGAATCGACATAATACACGTAGAAGCTCCCTCATCAATCACAGTCCGATGAATAGGCCTGTTTTTGACTATCACTGGAATTTGGAAAGCCATTTGATGGGGTAGACGCGGTGTACTATTTTCTAGATCGAAGATTATCAGATTCGGGTCCTGAACATCAACAGCTCCGATAGCCGACAAAAGTAATTTTCGTTGTGCTGGGCATGATTGCAGCACTTCTAAAGCCGACATTGCTGAGGGTGAAACAGCTAAGTCCTCAACAATGTTGTAATTCTGGGCCGCTCTCGCATGTGGATTGAAAGCAGACCTTCGAAGTACACCCTTGGCGGGCGGTTTGATTACTAAGTCCGGGTTAGGTTTTTCGATCTGTAGTGGATCGGAACCAGGAGCTGAGGTTGATGGATTAGAATGAGAAGATTCTGCTTCCTTACCATCAACAGGATTCTTACTACCATAATCTTGCGATCGAGTCGCAATCCTCACATGAGACATCATCAAAATGGGTTCTTCACTGGCAGTCGAGGAAGAACCTATCATCTTACTCTCCTGCTTTGGAAATGGATCTTTCAACACAGCAGGAGTGGGAGAACCTTTGACTATTTTCACAACCTCGGCCCGATGAGGGCAATCTCTTGTAAAATGATCCTCTTCACAAATAAGACAAGGATATCGAGGTTTGCGCTTTTCGTCATTGGTTTCCGACTTTTCTGTTTTCTCCTTCGGAGCCTTGTCTGCTTTAGCCTTCTTCTTCCCTTTCTTCTTTCCACCGTTTTTTGATTTGGCCGTAGATGACTCTACAGCGTGAATATCGGCGGAAAGTTCAGGAGAAGACTCTCCTGTCGGGGAATCAGGCAAGGTGATTATAGGAGTAGTAGAACTCTTGGAAGACTTCTTCTTGCTCTTTGTGTTCACCGTACCAATCATACCATCAGCGGCATGAGATCCCGAAGGAGCAGCAGCGATTTGATTCGATTTTGGAAGATCTGGAATCTTCTCGTGTAACGTACCCGACTGAGTATAAACTAAGTCAAGGTACTGCGCCTGAGCAATGACTTGCTCCTCAGTAACTACTCCGGCCTTAGCTACATCTTCAGTAATCTTCGGTAATAATGATTTAACAAACCATTCAGCTAAGATTTGGTCCGGAATAAAAACTTTCACTAACCTTCTTCGACGTCTCCACTCATGAATGTGATCAGAAATATACGTGGACGTCGATTGTTTTAGTGAAGTTAATAACTCCGTGCCGTTATCGTATCTGACCGGCAACTGAAAGTGAGTTAAGAACGAGGTAGCTAACTGGCTAAAATTGTAAAAAGAGGCCCGTGGTAACTCAATGTACCACTTGGCCGCGAGACCAATGAGTGTACGCTGGAAAAGACGTAAGCGGATCGAATCATCCGAGATAGAATTTGAAGCACACCAGAGGTGGTAAGTCATCACATGATTGGACGGATCCTCTCCAGACTTACCTTCGAACTTGGGTATATCACTGGGCAACTTATTTGGCATTGGCGGCCAGAACTGAAGATATTGAATTGGATCATTCGTTAGGCGCGTCAAGTCTGGTAAATCCAAAGTTGCGATAAACGGTAATTGCCGGTTAGGATCTCTAAAACTCTGAGTCATGACACCAGCCCCAGGAGGAGGATATCCAGGATAACTAGGAACAGGAATCGCATTAGGGATATTATATCCTCCTGGAAAACCAGGATTAACCAGACCGTACTGGGGTTGTTGAGGTTGTTGATAAGTGTACCCAGGATACGGTTGATACTGGTAAACCGGCTGTTGGACAGCTTGCCCTTGTTGGTACTGTCCCTGGTACGGTTGTTGAACAAATTGAGGTTGAGTAGTGACAACCGTACTTATACCAGGCTGACCTATAGGCATCTGGACCGTGGTTTGAATCGTAGATCCAGACAACGGTAAAGATGCCTGAGGAGTGGTTGCAGAGACAGTAGAAACCGGAGCTGTCGATACTCCAGAAGTAAGTGCGGTAGATGTAGCGGTAGTTGCAGCAGCCGTTTGAGATGGAGTACTAGGTGCAATTGGCGGCTGAGTAACTACCGAAGTTACAGAAGTTTGAACATTTGACTGGACAGGTTGCGGTTGCTGGGGTGAACCAGAAACTACGGGTTGTCCAGCTTGAGGTACCAACTGTATACTTGGCTGCAACACCTGTTGACCTTGTGATGGATCCCACACTATCATTCCGGGGTATTGACCCGTAACAGGTTGAGGATACTGAGATCCATAACCAGGTTGAGGATAGGGTTGATAATTGAAAGGTACATTTCCCATACCTTGAACATAAGACTGACCCTGAGGTGGTTGATAACCTTGAGTCGAGTATTGACCTTGAGGTTGATAACCTTGGGGTAAATACTGATACTGGGGTTGACCTTGACCTTGGGCTTGATACCCTTGAGGTTGATATTGATACTGAGGTTGACCTTGGGGTACATATTGAGGCTGGGGTTGACCTTGAGGCATGTATTGTACCATAGGTACATACTGGCCTTGAGGTTGCCCCCCAGACACAATTTGTGTACCTTGAGGTTGCCCCCAGGCGTTAATTGAGGCTGCCCCCCAGGCGGTAATTGGCCACCTTGAGGTTGAGAAACGGGAACTGAACCTGACATCATGTAAATGTCCCCTACACCCAATGGTCTATTACCATTGTTTCCAGCTAATAACCCATGATCGACGGGTTGAGGAGATGCCCCCGCAAAGGTACCAGAAAGTGACTGATACCCAGTGGGAACAGAAGGACCGCCGTGTAAGAAAGATTCAGGAGTTTGAGTAAACACGGACGACTGACCAGACATATTTACAGGAGTATAAATACCTCCTGGTGGAAAAGGAGTACGAGGTGGAGAAAAACCTATCCCTGAGTTGTCTAAATAATTAGTTAACGAAAGGTACCAAGTAGTACTTCTAGGAGGACTGTAAAAGATAGATTCACGCTCCCTGAGCTCAATAGTAAGTTGATCTTCAAGGTTAGAGACGCCTATTTCTTCCTCTGGAGCAAGTTCTTCAATAGCAATCAAACCAGTAGGAAGATTTTCGGTGATAACTCGTTCTATCCTTGGTGAATCTGGAACACTAGAAGTCGGAGTAACAGGTTCGGATATTTCAGGTTCTTCGCCTATATCACTAGTAGACGAAAAACTACCAGCAAGCTCAGAAACTGTAACAGCTTCGGGATTATAACCTGTCTCTAGACTTTGGTAATCTGGATGGACTACCAAGGAAGATTCTCCTTCTTCAGGTGAACCTACTTTACTGCCACTAGGAGGAGTTACAAGGACCTTCAATCCTTCGTACTGACCCGGGACGTCTTCAGGAGATCCACCCCGTGATCTACGGAGTTTCCTCAACAAATCAGTTCCGGTAACAATCTCAGGTGACTTGCCCCGAAGTCTACGGGACTGTCTCGGTAATTCCGCCACAGCTAAAAACTTTTAACTACTACACACGAAAACAAAGTAAAATCTCAAATCAAACCACCTAAAGTCGCTAAAGAACCAAACAAATTTGAATCACACGCCTAAAGAATCTAGGGCGTCAAACCAAGCACAAACAGTAGCCTTCCAGACCGAAAATGCTAGTTGGAGATGAAACCCAACATCGCCGGATTCAGTACAGAAGTGGCGGGTGGAACAGTTACCCCGGCAACCTGCTTAATGAATAGACCGGCACAAGTTCCTCCACTTTAACCGTCTCGAGTGAAGTGAACCCCCCGGAAAATCCAAGTGAGTCTAGCCGACGTCCGCTCCAGGTACAGTGGGATCTTCCCTCCACCGTCACCTCGGTAGAATCCTAAAGATAATGGTCACTAAGGTTACCAACCGCAACAAATGCACCTGGGGGAACAGTCTACACTCCGACAGCACGCAAGGGCAGAGTATCAAGCTCAATCCCCTTGCTGGTTCCTTGACAATAATCCAAGGTTTACCGACAAGTGACCCCTGGCTCCTCGACAATGGTTAATCCGAGGTTTACCGTTTGTAATACGTGCGTGTCTGGCGTCGTTCCCAACGAGGGAGGATTGATCCCCTCACTGGTTCGGACACGAGCTCGTGCTTCTCCTTTAAGAGGAGCTTTCCCAGAGTACAAATGAGACAATTGGATTTATTCTATCACAAGATAAGCTACTTGTTTGGTTTTGTTGTCTTGGAGAGTTAATTACTCTCCTACTCCAAGACACTAGCCTGATCTAAATTGGTGTTTCAGAGCCCTAGTAAATAAAAGTTACTACGTTGATTTTACTTTAAGCGTTAATTTTATGGTTTTTCTTAAAGACAAAAGGTAGCGGAAGTGAAACCAATGGTGTGTAGACTCGACTCAAACCACTACAAAAATGCACCTAGGATGATTTACGCTACTTTTTCTCTTTCAATGAAATTCCTAACTAAGAGAGTTGAGAAATGCAAATTTTATAGAAAACAACTTTCTTAGTAAAGACAATCAAAGAAACAATTCTCTTTATCTTTTCAAGCATACAAACATGACCACTCTTTACGTGCACGAAAAATTCTTTTTCTTTCAAAATGCCTCAAAGCTACTTGAAACAAAACTTTTCAAAGGAGATGTTTTTGTATTTTCTCTTATTTAATAAAGCATATAAATCTATTTTAACAAAAATCAATCTCAAAAGCTATAAAATCTATGAAAACTTGACTCACAAGCAAATCAAAAAGAAATTTACTCTAAGCAAACCTAACAAGGCAAAAGCCTACAAAGATGATTCTAGGTTGTTTTACTTGACCACAATCAAGTCAAGGACCAGCTAATGCAGAATCAAAAGACCAGTCAAAACAAAACTCAAATCTTTTTGTTCTTTTTGTAAAATGGAATTCAATACTCAATCAACAAGCACTTCGAAATTTGCCAAAGAGACCACTCAAAGGTAAGTTGCTCTCACAGGTAGACTTTATGACAGGTCCGACTTCTAAGAAGGCTGACAAAACCAGAGAGATCTAAGGCTTGACAACTTCTACCGCCAAAGTCACTACAAGACCTACTCAAAAATCAAACCCTAGGGCTTAAACTTCTATGAAATCCACTAAAACACTCAATGCTATCGAAACAAGTTCAGGTGAAGATCTTTGACAAGAGACTAATGGATCTGGGCAGTAAAAAACTAAGAAAAAGCAAAATCTAAGAGAAAAAATGCAAAAAATGGAAATTTCTTAATTTTTAGCAGGGGACGCAGGCAACCGGTTAAGACAGGTGCGGGCCCGCTCTGTGCACACAGCGACAGTGCGTCCAGGGACGCACTGTGCAATACTCAGAGGGTGCGTCCTACTGAAAAAACCAAGAAAAACCAAAAAGAATCTAACCCTAAGCTAACCCACCCAAACACAAAGTCACAGAGCCAAAAACCAGAAAATAAATGACTTTTCTCAGATCAAAGTTGCATACAAAGGAAAATACTTTCACATCAATGGATTCCCCAGCGGAGTCGCCATTTTTTCAGGCGGAAAGAGTCGATAGTGTGGACACAAATCAACCTCCCTAGGAGCCTAAGACTCTCTAGTGACAAACAAGACAAACAAGAGCAATCCTTCTCTAAACATGCATTTATTATATAAGAAATCAAGTGTTTAGTTCCTACCTGTAGTCCAACGCTGTTGTAGCAGTCCAGCTCCGCGGATCCGGATGAGCTCCTCCTTCACTTTGAAACCTGCATCCACTAACAATCAAACGATTAAATAGCACTTGATAATCTCATAGAATAAAACATATTTAACACATAGACCAAGGAGTACATGAAACAACTCATAAATAACAAGTTATTGAGAAGAATGGACTCATTTGCATTAATAGGAAACAAAAGGAACAATTACAACCTGAGCCTTGGTGTTGTGCAAGTCCCTCTCAGGGTCCATCAAGAGTTCTCCTTTACTTTGACAAAGCTCACCCACTTCCAAATAGAACAAGTAAAGATGACAATCTCTCCTCACAAGCTTCTAAATGGGAGTCCTAATTCCTGCAGCATCTACCCTTAGAAATGTTTAGCTTTCAACCTCCCCTCCTTCTGGCCCAATGCCTGTATTTATAGTGCTCAAGAGGAAGTTAATCAGGTCCACCATCAATGGGATAATCCCCTCTTTGGATGGGATAGCTCCTCTCTTGATGGGATAAGTTCCTCTTTGGTAGGGATACATGAACCATCTGGAGGCGCTCAATACACGTCGAACAACCTTCTAGAATGCTCTAGAAATGACCACAAGTAACTTTTTAAAGATGAAACTTGCGCATTTTGACCTTTACAGGGGGACGCACCTGCCCCTTTACATACAGAGCGTACAAGGACGCAGCTTTTGTGAACATTGGGTGCGTACCCGCAGGTAAGGTTGAGAGAACCTGCGTACCCAGAGATAAATACATTTATAAAGACTTTCTCTCTTTTTGGAGTTTGACATGGAGAGCAGAGGCTTAAGACTTGCCCAGGAGGATAGCATGACTGTTGATAGAGCCATACTAACTGTACATATCCATGGTGACATTTTTTAGTGTAACAGACCCCACTAGGTTATCATCCCACATCCATAGGAAGCCGTGTCTACCACCTTGCAAACCGTAATGCACCGAACACAACATTTAGGAATATTGATTGCCATATGGAAAGTCCTTGGTCATTTCTCTTTCATTTGATCACCAAGGTGTATATGCAGTTTTACAGTTTGTCTGGTTAACATTTTGCCTAGTTCTCCAGAGTAGCCACTTTCATTCCTTTTCGACTCCTTAAAAGAAAAGGTCCATATGAGCACTTGTCCTTTCAGGCTTATTAAACCTTGAAAGAGATAGAGTCACCTTTTCGTCCTTTTCTCGACTCTTGAAACATGAAAAGGCCCAGTTTTGTTCCTGTGTCATAAAATTTACTACCCACGAAATATTCCTGGTAACAATTCGAGTTCTTGGTTACAGTACGAGTGTTTTTCAGGCTCGTTCCCGATGGAAACTTTCCCTGAGTCTACTATCCAAGGTCTTCCCCCAGATGGAAATCCTGGTCTGTTTCCACCTTTTGGAAATGCCGGTGCTCTGTATATGGCAACATTTTCCTTGCCTAGGTTAACCATCGGTTTACCCGTTTGGTTGTTGTCAACCTCGGTGGTCCCAAGTGTCACGACTCTTGTTCCACCATCTCCTTCATCTGAATCATGACATGATGATTCCAAGGTTGACCCTACGCCTTCTTCCCCTGTTTCTTCATCTTCATCTCCTACTTCACCTGGTGAAAGTTCCACATCTAGTAACCAAGAGACTAAAAAGAAGAAGAAGAAGACGAAGAAGAAGAAGAAGTCTGATTAGTGCGAGACCACTCGTGAAATATTTCTCTGAGTACATCTCAGGTCGGAACACCTTCTGCTCCTTCACAGAAGGTTAAGTTTCCTTGTAAATTGTGCAAGGGTGACCATCTTCTTCGTGATTTTATTGGCATTCCTAGGGTCTTAGAAGTATGGTCTCACGATTCAGCTCGTCCCTCATCATCCTCTGAAGCTCATGACGATGCTATCCTATCAACTGGCAGCGGTAAGAAGAAAGGGAAGATTCAATTCCCCTGTAGGCTATGTGAAGGAAACCATCCCCTTCACCTTTGTCCGCTCATGGGTAAAGCTTCCGCTGTTCTGGAAAGTTTTACAGCTTCTTTGCCTCCACTTCTAGTTGGTTATCAGAGGCTCTCTTCAGATCCTCTCCTGGTTGACAACGAGGTTAACTTAGATTCTTCTCTTGTCCACCCTTCTCTTCCCGAACCTGGTTGTGCTCAGCATGTTCCTGACCAACCATTGGTCGGAGAGAGTGTCGACTTGGATTCACCACCAGTGGTCCACTCTGTTCCTGAAGAACATCATGATTATACTACACATATTATTCTCATCTCATCAGATTCTCTTGAGTCCGAGAATGACCCTCCTATCCCAGCTGATTCAAAGAGTTCTTCTTCGGTTCCTGTAGAGCATGGGGGCAATCATATGATACCCTCACCAAGTAGTTCGTTCATTTCTTTCGACTGGAGTCACTTGATTACTTTCTGCCTTCCATCCTACGTGCCTTTCCAGATTACAATACATGCCTATGATAAGGCAGTACCTGGCACTATCTTGGATGAGGGTGTGTCGGTTAGCCTCATGCCTTTCACTACTTGGCAAGCTTTGGGTTCCCCACAGCTTGTGCCGATCACGCAGAATCTGTTGGCATTTGACGGAGGAAGCAGTCAACCTTTAGGGATCCTTCTGAAGTTCTCTGTTACTTTGGGAGGAAAACCATCTATATAGACGTGCTGGTTGTCCAAGGTGCTTTAGATTTCAGTCTTCTCCTTGGCTGTGACTATATTTATGCCATGGGGGCTCTTGTTTCTTCACTTTTCCGTGTGTTTTATTTTCTACACAATGGAAGAATGGTGACTATCGATTAATTGTCGTTCTTTAGTCACTTGGTGCCTCTTGTATCACCATCATCCCCCATCGGTTCTTATCTGCAAGTAGTACCTTCTTTGCCACAAGTCAATTATGTGGCTACCCGTTTCGTCTCCGCTCTACTGATGATCATGCAGATGGTCTCGTACATCATGTACTGGGGGCATTGGAACCTGATCTATCATTGGTTTCTAATGACATGTGTTCCTCCCAGAGCATGATTCTTCCATCCAGTGAAGATCTCTTGGGAGTCATGTTTGCGTACGATCCATGAACAGGATCTGAGGAGAGTTCTTTTCTTGTGTCAACCTCATTAGAAAATGAAACAATGAGGCCTGAGGATAGTTCTTTTCTTGTGCCGACCTCATTAAAAAAGGAAGCAAGGGCCCGAGGATAGTTTGATCTTGTGTCAACCTCGTTAAAAAATGAAACAAGGACCATGGAGCATAGTTCCTTGTCTTATGTCAAGCTCGTTAAAAAATGAAACAAGGAGTCTTGAGGAAAGTTCTTGATCTTATGTCAACCTCGTTAAAAAATGAAACAAGAGTTATGAGGATAGTTCTTTTACCATGTCAACCTCATTAAAAAATGAAACCACTCGCTTTTCCAAATCGATTCTTTGATTAAGATCTCGCAAAATCCAAGTTGAGTCTTTCCAAGATCTCAAAAGTGAACCTTCATTCCGTCCACCTCGTTGAATGCAATGAAGCTTGGGGGGTAGGTACCTCAATTTGTGTCATTATCCCGGGGCATGTGAACTTATAACAAGCATAGTTTTTCATTTCAAGCTTATGTAAACATGAAACCGAATCCAAGCAGAGTTCTCCATGGTTCAAGGTTGTGTAAAAAATGAACCCATACCCGATTTACACCTCGTGAATGCTGTTTTTATCCGCTAAATTCTGCTAGATGAGCCTTGGTTGTTTCATTCCATCGCCACCATCTCTTTGCTCGATCATATGCTTTCACTTGGTTGTTTTTCCTTTCCTGAGGGACAACAGCAATGAATGGTTTTATTAGCTAGCCTCTTCACCATTACATGTTTTGAGAAGTTCCACCATTGCCGGAACTAGCTGCTACCCTTTATACCACTCATTCATCTAGGACGAGTCACCTTTAAGCTCTTTTTCTGACTCATAAAAAATGAAAATATTGCCGAGTTTTCCTTTTTAACTCGTTAAATGGAATAAAAAAGGCAGTCCACTTTCAACTCTTTTTCAACCGTATAAATGTGAAAAGATAGCTGGACTTTTGTCATTTCAAGTTCGATTTTGGTTATGAAATGACGTGTCTCCAATCACTTTTTTACTTTTTTGGATCGGGACCACTAATTACGAAAAGTACTCCTTGGTCGTAATGGTCAAGCAGTTCTCTCGAGTGTTGTTTTCTACATTTTTGGGCTCGAGAGACACAAATTTATGAAAAAGGAACCCCCCCCCGGAGCTTTATTTTCTGTGTCTTTTTCAAACATTCTAAACATGAAAAAGACTTTGAGTTTTACCTATGTCGGACTCATTAAACTCTGACGACATTGGACTCGTCACCATGATGAGACTCGAGCTTCTCCTCCCTAGGGCTCGTTAAACTATTACTAGGTTGGATTCGTCCGAAGGTCAAACTTATATCACAAGCATATGCTATCCCCTTCAAGCTTGTTTTTCAAAAATAATTGGGGTACTCACCAGCAATGGTGGGGGAAAATTTGGAAGTCGTCATTGGTTACCTACGGTAGCTAGTCACTCTTGAACATCGACACTTTTGCTTCTTGTCAGGTTGGGATATCCTCACATCGTCATTGGCCTTCCGAGGTTTTTTAGGTTGCCTTTTTGCCTCATTCCATCTGATCCATGTTGTCTTCGTCAGACCTTTGATCCCGTGGTACCAAAATGCTACCGCATTCTGGAGTCGTGTCACCGATATGTTCAAGAATATAATCCTTCTGCAGTTCACACCCTTACCTCCTCCTCTGATGCTCTATTTCACCATATACCATTTGTTCCTTATCTTGCGTTGTTGATGGGGGAAACATTATGGCACTCCTGCGACGTATCGTCTCCTGTCAACACCAGCTCATTATCTAGGAGATTGATCTAGAGATCCCTTTCGGTACCTTGGAGCTTGCATGCCTCAATGGCAAGTTCTTCGTGCCTGACGACAGAATTTCATCATTGGTCTTCTATTGGGTGATTCCACGAGTGTTCGACTTCAACCCATTTTTCACACTTAGTGGATTGTACTGGCAGTACCTTGAGAGCCGTTGGCATTATTGATGGTTTCTCTCGTGCTTGTAACAATTTTCTTTATTGACCGGTAATCAAGCGACTTTCTATCATGCTCAACTTCAGCACATTTGTTCGCATGCTAGAATTTGTACTAAGATTGTTTAGGGTTTCAAGACCCTGGACTAAGATTACATATGTTCGGGCTGCGTGGATTGGTTCGTGATTACATACATGACTCTTTATTGGATGGCTGAGACCATACCTAAGTCTTCATGGATGGCTGCAACCATACCTTTATCATTATATATGGTCTTATCAACTGGGTGGCTGCGTCCATACCACATACCAAGTTTCATATGTATTTTGGTTGGCTGCGCCCATGCCTAGACTACATGTATTTCACTATTAGAGATATCAATTGTTCTTGCGCTTGCAGGTTCTTGAAGGTGGTGTTCCTATTTGGTCATGGTTTCATAAAGCATTTCACCCCTACTAATCTCTCGGGCTTTGTTTCAGGGAAAACTAGTGTCGATTCGAACTGCTAGTCCCACTAAGATGGGTAGCTATCTTAGAAACAAACAATGAAAGCTTTTCAAGAGTTCCTTTAAGTGTGATAGATGGAAGAGAAGACACGAGGACCAACCTGAATCTTCTACTTTGATCCTAGCTTGATTTCTCCTTCCCTTGATATAATTTGCCACTCCTCTCCTACTCGTCCCACTTCAAAGAGTACCTATAGAGTCAAAGTAAAAACAAACTATCAAAGCATCTCTATCTAAAACATCATAAACAGTGCGGACTCAGAAACAGATTGACCATACAATTGCATTCATAAACAATAAGATTCACAAATACAAGATTATATGGAGGAAAACTCAAAGAACTTTATTAATCGTAATGTAAGAGAGGATTACAACCCAGCTGTCTGATCCAGCATCATCCTCCCAGTTGTAGAAGCCCTCTTCACCTCATGAATAAGCAAATCACCCAATAATGTAATGTCTCTTCTCACCAACAAACCAACAACACTTCCTTACCAAATACAAAATTCCAGCCTCTAGATCTCTCAGATGAGGGATCCATTTATAGATGTCGTGCAAGGGTGTGAGTCCTCTCTGGGTTTTTGATTAGTGTCATTCCATTGATACTTCTTGGTTCCACTTAGATATTTCAATGATCTCTTACTCATCCCTGGGCGAATTCAGAGAGGCAAGTGTCACAGGAGAAGTTTCTGGAAGATTCCATGATCATCCACCTTTCAAATTGTCTCTGCCATTTGTCTATTCTCACTCATCACACCCCACAGAAGGACATTTCAGTATGCATTGCACCTGGCCAGTTAGGCAGTCAGTATGCATCGCACCTTGCCCATGGAGCAGTTTGTATGGTCCAGTTTTGGCTAGTTCTGAGTAGTTTTTCAGGTGGAACTTCTGGGAAATGATGTAATCAATTGACCATGATCCTTTAGGGTATGAAACAACACTTTTAGGGACTTAAGGAGCCCTTAGTTTATGGACATATGAGTTTGGGGTTGCAGTGCCCAGATATGTCTATAACAGGCTTCATGCTTTAGGGGGCATCTGTTACACAGTAATTTGTCATTGTCCTCATCTCAATCCCTCTACTGTGTCATGTATCAAATGCACATGTCCATATCTTCCCACTTATGCAAAAAGATTAAACAATGCTCTCTGATGCTGAAGAACTGACCCTTTTTCCTAAGTTTCTACATCGTCGCTACTAAGACATTAAAAGGTGCGACGATCCCTTGTCATGAACAGTCTCGTCGCGACGCTATCGCAGGTGTACATGTGTTTCCCGTGACGATGCCATTTGAGGGCTCGGCGTGAAGCTCCCAGCTATTCACCATGATTATTCATCTGAACGCATTGCCTCCTTGCAATGTCGTCGCTAATCCTTAGTTCATGACTTGCGACGACCCAGATTTGGCGAATTTGTTCAAATATTCGGCCTTCTGAGTGTTTCTAGAGCTGGTTGTTGGGTCATTTTGGGTCGCTTTTCCTCCTCTAGGATGGTGGTTCCACCTCTTATGCAACCTCCCTTAAGGATAAGCTCCCTCTCCCTCATTTCATGGAGACTCCTTCTCCTATAAAATCACTCACCATTTCTATGATCTGCTAGTTCTTTAGTTCTTCAGTGCTGGAATTAGTGTTTGCTAGTTATTTTGAGTTTGGTTTAAAACTATGTAGATAGCTTTGGTGTGAGTGTGGCAAGTGTGGGATTGCTAATGGTTTGGTAAGAGGTTGTGGAGTGCCTTAACCTTGTATTAGAGTTTGTGAGTGAGAGAGAGATATCATCTATTTGGGAGACCCATTCTTGAGAGTGAATGCTTGAAGAAACATACTTGCTGGACCCTCCAAGAAGGCTTGCGAAGTCAAGAATTGGTTGTCAACTTTGCTCTTGATTCATTTTAATATAATCAATATAATCAATGATGTTTTCCTATATCTTGTGTACAATTTACTTGATAGCTTATGATTTCTTGACTTTCTAAATAAATAGATCATTGTTGTTCTCAGTTATGTGCTTTGTTGTTTTCTTGTGGTGTTTCAGATTGATTTCTCATTGAGGAGAAAGAAACGAAAGCTGGAGCAGCGCAACAAAAACTTCATCAACCACCGGTTTGAGGTAGGCCTCCAATGATGACTATTTAAAGGAATCGATTGTTTTTTTGTCTTTGCTGTGACTATACCCACTCTAGGGATAGAGGGGTTGCCTCTGTCCACAGAGGGAACACTTTCCTTTATCACAATGAGCCTGAATTATGATCTGTCATCTGAGTGAGTTTCCATCAAGGAAAACACCTATGTCATAGTGCGAAACCTGTGTCATAATGCCAACAAATTTCAATTGGATCATAGAAATCTTGATGGATTTCCATTATTGATTGGAAGGGATTCAAAAGAGAGGATAACATGCTAGATTGTGAAAATGAGCTTTTAGATTCAATGGCTTGCATAAATATGTTAGTGTTTTGTGAAAGTGTTAAACTATTAACAATATTCCGCGAAGGAAAACTTCACAAATATTTTTTAATTGGGTCAATGAAAATGGATTAAAATCTATCATATATAGTAGAAGATTATTAATTGAATTATATTGTTATTCATATTGTGAAAATACACTCTCTTGTTGACACTGCCTTTGAGAAGATAGAAGTAATCGATAAGAAATTAAAATTAATTGAGGTTGGAAGATTAATAACTCTTGATGTTCATGATTATGATGTGAGACTTCATTTTCCCATTTAGGGAACACATCAATTGAGTGTTTAATACCGAGCTGCTCAATATGCCATGACAAAGTATCTAAAAATCGAAAATTAAAAACAGAAAACAAATATGAATTTAAACAAAATAAATGAAAAAAAAATAAAAAAAAATTGAATCATAGTTTACACTAGTGTTACAATTATTGTTACAACACAATTGGGTTTGATTTAAAACAATTTCCTTTTCACAAGAATTGGTCATAATAATGGAATTAGAATGATTTCCAATACCAACTTGTGAATTAGAAAGAGAATCATGACTATGAATAGGAACGAGAGCTTGATCATCATATAAATCATAGATAGGGATGGTTTCTTGAATATTTAAATCATGAGTATGATTAATTGTGGAATTGAGGCTTTTGTGAACATATCAAGTTCTGAGAAGATTTTTCGGTGTAAATCACATTAGAATGCTTTTGTCGACGCGTTTCGAACCAACGAGTGTGGTTCATCGTCAGAATGATGAACCAAACTCGTTGGTTTGAAACGGGTCGAAAAAATCATTCTAATGTGATTTACGCCGAAAAATCTTCTCAGAATATGATTAATTGTCTAAAAATGAGAACTATTTGAAACAATTTCTGAATTAGAGTGTTATTCATTTTCACATGTGATTCGATTTTGATCATAAGGATTCAATTGTGAAGGAGATGAATTAACATCATCAATGTGAAAGTAAATATCATAAATGACCTCATGACTTTCATTAGAATCCCATTTGATTTCATTCAATGTATCAAAACAAGAAGGAATATGAAGCACATGTTGATTAATGCCAGAAGAATGATTAATAATTAATTCATTATCTTAATAAAAACTAATTGGCAATTCATTAAGAACATCCTCTCTGTTTTCTAAAATATCATTAATGTTAAGAGGGGATAAATTGCTATCAGCAAAAATATCAGGATAAAGGGAAAAATGAGAATAAAAAACAACGGATTTAAAAGTATCTCTATTTGAGAATTCTTGTGCATTTTGTTCATTGTAAATTTCAGATTCGAGACCATTCATTTGAGTAATTGTGCTTTCTTGAAGAATGTTGCTTTGTTGTTCTGAATTTGACATTTTCTCATTGTAAAATAATTCAAAACTTTGTACACCAGGTTGCGTGTTATTGGAAACTTTGATTGCTTCTTGTACTTACTGATTTATGTTTTGATTGTTTGAATTTAATGCATATTAATTTTCAGATTTGAAAGCGGTATTTTCTTCAAGATTGTTGCTAATTTCTTCTTGCATTTGAATATTAAAATTCTCCAAGATTTGTGATTGAGATTTGCTGACATGTGAAGGTGCACCCTAATCATTATTAATATTGTGTGAAGTGTGCACTAAATGAAGAAATTAATCCTACATAAAAGAGGCCACTTCATCATCATTTGTTTGCACCTCCATATTTGGATTCTCAATTATGTTAATGAAATTAGAAGGAGATTGAGCAACGCTTGAAATAATTTCACATAGATTATGAATGGGAGGAAGAGAGAAAATATATTCAAACCAATCTAATAATTCATCTTCCGGAGGTTTTTCTTTATTTTTAAATCTCAAGCAATTTAAATGAAATTAAATGGTAATCAATCAAAGACTCATTTTCAAACCTTCGTAAATCTTCAATTTCGTCAGGTACCTGTTCGTAGTTATAGCAGTCAAATTTACAAAGGAACATTATAAAAAATTGATCCCAGTTGTGAATTGAGGTAACTGGAAGCGATGGACACCAACTTCTAGCTTTTGCCAACAATGTAAGAGTAAAAATCCTTTATAAAATGCCTTCATTAATACCATGAAAATTAAAATTTGAATTTTTTTTAATAAATTGAAAGGCATGATTAAAAGCAGAAGAATTCCTCTTACCATTAAACTTTACCTGAGACAAGAGTTTTACTAGTTCAATTGGAGTATTGGAAGATGCATGTTCATGGATATAACTCCAAATTGGAAGTTTAAGAGGAGCCATCGTGATTAAATTAAATTTTAGAATACAAAAAATCCAATAGACAACAAGTTTTAGGCCCTCCTTCTAGAGAAAAAATGTTGAAGCCTCGAAATTTGCTGCAACAACATTGAGGATGACCACCCGATCCGGACCTTAAAGAAACTCATTTTCCATTTGTAATGGTGGTTCTAACTAGTTTAACTAGGTCCAGTTACATTCTCTCAATCTCCAAATGGCTTAAAATATGACTTTCATCCACCAATGAAGAAGAGACATCATATCGACCCTCTTGCTGATTAGGCAAGAAAGTGGTCCTTAAGCTGATCTAGGGCTCAGCCAAGCCACACCTAAAGTTTGTCTCTTTGCGAAGAGGACTTTTAGGAATGTAGAATTAATATAAATGTAAAGTTATTATCAAATGAAATATAAATGTACTAAATCCTAATCCTATCTCAATTAGGCAGATATATATCTAACCCAACCGAGAGTAAGATATTTAAATAATTGGGGTTTAAATATGTCCGGTTTATAATGAATATCAAGCCAACGAAATAGTTCAATTAACTGACATTACGAATACCAAAACACATTATATTCAGAGACCTCTTAACTGAAATGATCAACCAACAACATTTAGGAAGTAGTTTACAAAATGATATTGCTTTTTAAATCAGTAATTCGAATAATTAAACAACGATATGAGGAAATAGTTCACAACATATCATTATTTGTTAAATCAATATTAAAATACAGATTTATGAGTAAATAATTACTCAAAAATAAGAATTCAACCCATAAGAGAAGAGATAAATAATAACATATGATTGAGACAAATTACTCATACCGACAATAGTGCACAAATATGAATAAAATGACACATTCCTACCATCATAAAATGGAACTAGGATTTAAAACAATAACATTAGAAATACCAATTTATTGAGTCCATTTCTCTAGCTCTGGTCTCCAACAATCCTCTACACTCTTTGAACTTTTGTTGTTACAACAAGAGCTGCAGTAGTGCAAACTTTGTTCTCCATACATAATTCAGAATGCAAAAGAAAAATCCTCAATAATCGCTAGATCTGAGATTTTCTCTCCTCTCACCTACAACTCTAAATCCCTATTACAGTAGTGCTTTTAGAATTGCATAATTGTAGAGGAGAGAAGCCCCTTATACATTATACAATATGTTAATTATAATAGTTACAAAAGAATTCTCAACAAGAAAGTTTGTTGAAGAAGACTCCTAGAAACAACACAAACAAAAAGCATAAATGAACAATCTAGTGCTCAAGATCAAAAAATTGTTGATGTGATTGATGCAACAAATGAACAAGACATAGCATATGAGCTACAAAATCCAAATCTGCCCACTGAGCAAGTTTCCAAAACTCCTAATACTAGTGATAATCAAGAAATCTTATGGTACTTAGAGTTTGATGGGTCGGTGAACAAATTAGGAGCAGGGGCAGGGATTTGGATACACAATATGCAAAATGACCATGCTCAAGGTCATGCATATAGGCTAAATTTTAGATGTACAAACAATATGGCCGAATATGAAGCCCTTTTGCTGGGACTCAAATTCATTAAAAGTATAGGGGCAACTAAGATTTCAATTCTAGGGGACTCAGACTTGATTATCCAATAGATAAAGGGAAGCTTTGTTACAAATGATCTTAGGCTAAGAGCTTACATAGGGGCAGCCATTGAAATACTTAACACCTTCTCAGAATCCCAGCTCACCAAAATTCCAAGAAAGCACAATTTACATGCACATAGTTTGGCGACTTTTGCCAACACTTGCAAGCTTCCATTTGAGCCCAACCACCACTTCACTGCTGAAATTAAACACAAGCCTACTGTCCCAGATAATATAAAAAATTAGCAAGTATTTGAAAATGATACACAAATAAATAATTTCCTAACTTTGAAAGAGGAATTCTCAAGTACAAACATAGACACAAGCACCATTTATGATCAACAACAATAGACAAAATTGAGCAAAATATATCAGCTGAAACAGCAAATCTGATTTTGCATCCAACAACCTTTGACTGTAAAAATTTACAAGAGCTAAATCAAACGGACCTTGATGAAATGGCTGAGGGAGAATCTGAAGTAATTGAACTAAAGGACAATTTCCTGCCCACAGGCCTAACTCCTTTGGAGGATATATTTGATTCAAATGATATTCCAAGAAAGCCAAAAATGCAACCTCTAAATGCAGAAATTGAGGACTGCAACATAGGAACCACAGAAAATCCCAAAATGATAAAACTGTCCAAAACATTGCCTCCTGATCAGAAATTGAAATACATTGACCTATTTAAAGAGTTTCAAGATGTTTTTGCATGGAGCTATGAGGACCTCAAGTCCTATGATACTTCGGTTATCCAACACACAATACCTTTAAAAGAAAATCAAAAGCCTTTTAAACAAAAGCTGAGAAGGGTTAATCCAGTCCTCCTTCCTCTCATTGAAAAAGAGGTTAAAAGAATGTACGAAGCTGGAATAATTGCACCTATCAGGTTTTCAGAGTGGATTTCAAATCTAGTTCCCACTAGGAAGAAAACTAGAGAGATAAGACTCTGTGTTGACCTAAGAAATTTGAATAAAGTCTCTCTCAAAGACCACTACCCCTTACCAAAAATGGATCATATCCTACAAAGGGTAGTAGGAGCTTCTAGGATCTCACTGTTAGATGGCTTCTCAGGATTCAATCAGATTTTAGTCCACCCGGATGATCAAGACAAAACTGCCTTTACAACACCTTGGGGAACCTTTAAATATGTAAAAATGCCTTTCAGACTTAAAAAAGCAGGGGCCACATTTCAAAGAGAAATGGACATATCCTTTGCAAAAGAGATCCATGATTTCTTAGTTATATATCTCGATGATCTCACTGCTTTTTCGAAATCAGACAAAGAACATTTAGAGCATTTGAGACAAGTGTTCCTAATTTGCAGAAAATATGGCATATCATTGAACCCAAAGAAATCACTGCTTGGCCTAGAAGAAGGCAAACTCCTAGGTCATATAATCTCAAAAGATGGCATTAGAATTGACTCGGATAGAATACAAGCTATTCTCCAAGTCCCTCACCCAAGAAACATCAAGGAACTACAAGCCTTTCTAGGGAAGATCAATTTCCTAAGAAGATTCATTCCCAATTTGGCCGAGCTAATAAGACTATTGAATAATATGCTGAAGAAAGATTCTAAAGTCAAATGGACCATAGAAGCTAAACAAGCCTTTGAGGAAATCAAAATAGCTTTGACTAAAATCCCTGTCCTCACAAGCCCCAAGTTTGATAGAGATTTCATAATCTTTTCCTTTGCATCTGAGCATACTATTGCTGTTGTCCTATTACGAAAGGATGACCAAGGATGTGAGAAGCACATTGCTTTCTTCAACAAAGCACTTAGAGATGCTCCACTAAAATATCAAATCATGGAGAAACGGGCCTATGCCCTTGTAAAGGCCATCAAGTATTTCATAGTTTATATCTTGTACTCTCATGTGATAGCCTATGTTCCAAATACTGTGGTCAAGGACATTCTGACACAAGAAGGAATTGAGGGTAAAAGGGACAAATGGATAGCTAACATTTTAGAGTATGACATTGAAATCAAGCCTACAAAACTCATAAAAGGACAAGGGTTAGCTAAATTAATGAGTGAAACCAATTTTCAAGCCCTTGGCATCAATGAACTGGATAATGAACAGGAGATGGCGACTCCACAGATCAATCAAGCCTTTTTACAATCACCTTGGTATGCTGACATATGTTTTGTATTGTTAAACCTGCAAGCTCCTCCAGGGTTATCCAAAACTAAAAAGAGATTCTTGAAAATGAAGGCTTCAAAGTTTTGTATTATAGACAATGTTTTATTTTGGAAAAATCATGAAGGTATTTTGCTAAATTGCCTAATACATGATGAAACTAACAAAATACTCAAGGAATTTCATGCAGGGGACTGCGGAGGACACTTGTATTGGAAGTCAACAACTGATAAAATTCTAAGAGCTGGTTTTTATTGGCCCTCCCTGTTTGCTAATGTGAAAAAAATTGTAGTTTCTTGCCATAAATGCCAGATCTTTGAAGGCAAGAGAAATTTGTTACCTTTACCTCTAAAACCCATTTCCATCGAAAGACCATTTCAACAATGGGGTTTAGATTTTATTGGAGAAATTCATCCTTCCTCTTCTGGACAACACAAGTGGATTTTGACAGCCACAGACTACTTTACCAAATGGATAGAAGCCATCCCTTGTAGGCAAGCCAATGACTCAATCATCATGAAATGCTTAGAAACCAATATTTTGTCTATATTTGGCTGTCCAGAGAAAATTATTACAGACAATGCTGCTGCCTTTAAATCCAAAAGAATGATCAATTTTTGTCATAAGTACCACATTACCTTGGGCCACTCCATAGCCCATTACCCTCAAGGTAATGGTCTAGCCGAATCCTCCAACAAAAGCCTGATCAACATCATCAAAAAATTCTTGGAGGAGAATAAAAAGAATTGGCATAAAAAACTAGTAAATTCACTATGGGCAGACAGATTGACCACCAAAAGATCTATTGGAACAAGCCCATATGAATTGGTTTATGGCATGGAGGCTGTGTTCCCCTCATCCTTGGGAATCCCTGTAATCAAATTTTTGCAAGAGTTACAAGCAGAACCTAATGACATTCAAAGGAGAATCAATCAAACTATTCACTTGCAACAAACTAGAGAGGAAGTATATCAGAGAACTCAGGGTCTGCAAGATAGACTCAAGAAGATTTTTGAAAAAATAACGAAAGCTGAAGATTTCTTCATAGGATACAAAGTGTTGAAGTGCGATTCTAGAAGGGAAGACAAAGGAAAGCATGGAAAATTTGATTTCCTCTGGAAAGGACCTTATGTCATTCAGGTTGTACAAGGAAATAACACCTATTTTTTGAAGAGTTTGGATGGCATAGAAGCTGAGGAAGGGCCAGACAATGGGCGAATGCTCAAGCATTATTTTGATCCTCTTTGATCAACATAATAGGACTATATATTGTACATAGATAGTGTCTATTTTAGTAGTTCATTACAACAATTAGATAAGGGATAAGATGCAGCAAGTTCTGAAGGAAAAAAGCAAACAGTTGTGCCACCTTTTGTACATATTTGAGCTTCTCAGAAGAAATAAAAAAGAAAGCTTGGGAGCCATGAAGATGACTAAATATTTAGACCAACTGGCAAAATGGAGTTGTTATTCTATTCACATTATCTCATGAGAAGTGCACACATGCCACAAACGTTCAGTTCATTGCTCTACTGCAGAAGGAAGTTTCAGATTACAACAAGAGTTGAAAGTAAGGCCATCTGACCTGTTGTTCTTGACTTTTCACCTGGAAAAGCCATCCCCAAGTGGAGCCACTGTTAGGTTCCTATACCAATAGGTGTCATATTTCATGATTGGCTATGGAAGTGCCAAATATGATCATCCTTTCCATATTTCAAAGGTTCCATATTTTGTAAACAAATAAAGAAAATTAAAAAATGAAAAGAGGGTATGCCCTAAAAGAAAAATCAAAGGGCAAGAAGAATGAATTGGTCAACAAAAGATAAAGAAAATGAACCCCAAAGAAAGACCAAGAAAGTGGCCAATTAAAATGCCACTAGTGTCCTATTTGTGCAAAGCAAGTCCACAATGTGAAAACATTGTTTCTTAGCACACTTAATGGATGTCCCAACAGCTCAATCTGGGCTAGTCCATATTTAAATTTCCTGTTGTAGAATAAAGAATGAAGGTCTGTCCAAACAGTTCAAGCTAGGTATATCACTAGATAGATAGAGAAATAAAGGGCCCAACTGCTCAATCTGAGCCCTTGTAGGAGATAAGGATAGATTTAGATATGAGGGCAGCCAAAAGTAAAGAGGAAAATTAGGGTTTGCTAGTTCAAGTGCACCCAATCAAAATGAAGAAAAAATGTTAGGAATTGTAGAATGGGTAAGTAAATTGAAGTTGCAGAAACAGGTCTATCAGCAGTGTCATCTTTTTGAATATGATCTATTTCATGGATATCTCAAATACCATGGCAAAGGTGTGATGACAGATCAGATGTTGCATGTCTAACTCCCCCTCTCTCCCCTCACAATAATCATTCACTAACATCCCTCAGAGAGATTGGGATCTTCTCAAACACTTGACTTCACTCTATTTCCATAAAAACTTAAGTGAAACTTCAAGTTTACTTAAAAGCTCAAAGCCACATTTCTTGTGTAAAGTTTTATTTGTCCCCACACCCCCAAGTCTAGGTGATTCAATTTCATGAACCTAGCATTTCCCCTTATATTCATATTAACATGCTAACTCTATTATATAACTCCCACTTATATTTCCCCTCCACTATTATACATAAAAATACATAGAAAACACAAAAATATATAATATCCCTACCCCTGGCAACTATAGCCATATAGCAAAGTTTTGGGAATTATAATGTTTACCAAAAACATTATAATGACCCTCCGCGTCTTTGGAATTTATCTAACACCCGGTTAAATAAATAGCCACACCTAACCCGCCCACATAAACCATACAAACCCTCTTAGCCAAAGTTTTGACCCGCATGTATTTCGAAAATGTTAAAATATTGACGCAGGTCCCTTTCTTTTAAACCTCCGCCATCTATGTCTTCCACCAACCGTCGGATCGGTCCCTCTAGATCCAACGGCTCTCGCCGATATCGGAGCTGCTCCTACATCCATTCGTTATCTCCCGATGGAAAGCGGTTTTCCACCGTACCCCGGGACACGCGTCACCCTCCTATTGCATCAGGCCCGTTCTGACACAAACCGCCCCCGTACAAAAAGCGGTCCGATGCAAACCACAAACCGCCTCCTGTTCCCGCTGCTCACGTCATTCACCACGTCTACACCCATGCCAGCGCCTGCGTTACTGTTCCGTCCGCCATGTCAGCGACCATGTCATCTGCCACGTCACCTTCCGTACCCCACTACAGGACAAAGTTACTTCATAATGACATCATCCCAAAAAAGCGCCAAAAAGCCCAAAAAAACACAAAATTGCGTTAAAAGGTCATGAAAGCGATAGTTTTGTTTGTTTTTTCATGTTGATTTACGACGACTGCGCGCGCAAAGAACAACCACTTCACCACCATAGCTCCAGTCCACCACCCTAAGGAGTTTAGTCTGCAAACTCAGCCCCTCGCTCCTCAACCCACATTTAGCACCTGGCACCCATAGAACAGGTATTTACCAAGAAACTCACTGATAGGCCCTGTTTTTTGACTTTCTCTGTTAAAATCGCCCGAACAGTTAGAATTCCAGTTGAATTACGCTGTGGCTTGTGCATCTTATATTGTAAATCACTCTATTTGCCCATTTTTTCAAAGAAGTCCAGTGAATTCTGCTCCTCTGCAAATTAACCATTAAAACTGAAACTCAAACCCATTTCCCCTTGTAAATCACCGAAAGAGACCAAATACTGAGCGAATTCTGCCCAAAGACACCTGTAAAAGGAGCGCCCTTTCCCCTGCTTTTTTCCAGCTTCCCGATCAAATTCTGCAAACTCTGTTTTGACTGTGAATTTCACCCAAAGCAGCAATCTCTAGAAACATAACTCAGTCTGTGACTTCCTGAGGAAGACCAAAACCACTTTTCTGTTGTCTGTTGCTCCAAAAGCTCTAACTTCAAGTTAAAAGGTCACTTAACAAAATGAAAATGGAGGCTCCAGTGGCCCTGAATATTGCACCCTTGAATGCAACACATAGGAAGTTGGAGTGGCTACCTCTTGCTGATAGAGATTTCCAGATTGATGACATGGAGGGTGATAAACCTTACCTTCAGGCTTTTTGTGAAATAAGTTTTGTGTGTGGAGCATGATTGTTCAGAGGTCTTTGTTTCAACTGGATGTATACCCTAGGAATTTTGTACACCCCTCCACGCGGGGGGGTGCAGGGGGGACTTGTCCCCCCCACGGGGGTTCGGGGGCCAGCGGTCCCCTGGCGGGGGCTTGGGGGCAGCACCCCCGAAGCTAAAAACAAATGAAAAATTGCCTTGTAAAAGTATAGTAATTTCTAGTCAATCTGGGTTGTTCATTAGGCGGATGATCTGACGGTAGAACTTATGTTTAGTTTAGGGTTTTTTTCCCTAGAAGGCAACCCCTCTCTTTGTATGAGGGTATTATATTTTGAGGCAGTGAAAAAGATGTGTATTCAGTGAGCGAGAAACAAAGAGGTGAGACTGTGAGAGAAAACAGAGGATATTACAACAGATTTGTTGTAGGTTGTGTCTCTTCATTTTGCTGGATAATAGAAAGGAAGGATTGGCTGTTCGGGGTGGACGTAGACCAAACTGGGTGAACCACGTATATCTGTGTCTCTCTTATTTTGTGCGTTCTCTGTGTTTATATTTCTGCAATATTTTATGTGTTTCATTGCTACGTAATATATAATTTTCAAACAATAAGGAATAGCTACAGGAATAAAACTGACATATTTAGAATCTGGGAGTCTAATATGCCTATATACTACCTGCCTTTAGTGAATGTCTTCCCTGACCTCATCCATCAATGTTGTGCTAATTATGAGCCTTCTCAAAGGGCATTGATGGACCCTTCTGGCAATGTCCTCTTTCATATCACCCCTCAGTCTATAAATGAGATGCTGCACTTCAGGCCAACTCAGCCTTTGGTCCCTCTCTCCATGAAACATTTGCTGGATCAAGCCTCCAAGTTATCCTCTGCAGAAGTTGACCAAATTTCCAAGATGTTCATGCCACCAGATTGCTACTCCAGATACACAATTCCCTATAACCATTCCTGGTTTGATGAGCCTGGAAAAATGCTCATAGACATGATTTCCTACATCTTGGGATTCAAAACAGGTGAAATTGTGGATGAGACTATCTTTGCTTTGATGTCCATGTTTGCTCCATGACAGCCCCCTGCTGTCAAGTATGATTATGCCACCTTCATAGCTAACAAAATTCACGAGCAATTCATGAATTTAGACAGAGAGAGAGTGTTCAAGTACACTTCATATATATATCATTTGCTGTTGTACTATCAATCTGATAGTTTCCCAGTTTCCCTCAAAAAATTGGATGCTAAGGGGGAGCGAAGGTCTGTAATATTTTGGTCCTCAGTATTCCATCATGTTCATAGCTCCCCATATACATATTATGAGTTTATTGACCTTTTCATATATCCAGCCACCTGTTTGTTGTCAACAACTCGTCCTACCAGGTTCTCTGCTGGAATGCAGAAAATCCTACACCTCTCAAAGGAATATAGTATTGGTGACTGGTATTTTTACCAAAACCACACAGTGATCAGGATCTATGGCTGTCAATTAGCTCCCTACAAGCTGCCAAAGTATGTCCCTATGAGACTCTTTGCCCTGGAATACTACTGGCAATTCAGTAGTTCAGATTTGACTCATTTCTATGGTGCTAGGAAAAAAGCACAGCTCAAGATAAGGCATCAATTGGGCCCTTTTATCTTTAATAAAAGGGAAGAAGCATGGAAGGAAGCTGACACTATTCTGAGAGAGAAACTTAAGTTGAAACAAAGTTTTCTTTGGTCACCATATGACCCTGAACATTTCATAAGCTTTAGAAGAGTCAAAAACAAGCTTACAGGATATGTGCATCATCAAATCCCTGAGATTGAAAAATATGCTAATCAACAGGAATGGGTAGAAGGCACACTAGTTGAAGAGCTTAGTGATGAGGAGAGATTAGAAAAAGAAATGAAAGAGTTTGAAAAAATACTTGATCTGGACTCTTTTGGACAGGTGCCTTTCACGTTGCCTCAACACCTTGGAGTGGGCACATCATTTGCCACAACTTCACAACAGCTTGCTCAAGAGAGTACTCCTTCTGCAGGGACATCCAAAGGCAAGGAAGTGCAACATTTAGAGTAGTAGGAGACAATGGTAGACTGGCCAGATACAGCAAAAGAGCAAAGTCAAGGGCAAGCCCCTTGAACACAAGCAAAGGTAACTTAAATCCCTATGTTACAAACTCCTCTCAATGAGGAAAGAGCCGAGAAAAGGGACAGGAAGGAAGAGACACCCACAGGGGCATCCACAGAACAGAAAGGGGAGAAGAGGCAAAGGTTGAACCCCTACTCTGAGGAAGAATTTACAAAAGAAATGGTAGGCAACTTAAGGGGTGAGGAGACAACTGAACAACGAGCCCCTCCAATTTTGGAGACATCAACTAGCTCTTTTCAGCAAGAGCAAGAAAGGCAACATGGTGTGGAGGTTACATCCACTAGGCAACAGAGCAAGCAAGGCTCTGACATCAAGAAGGCATTCACTGAAATCAAGGCCAGAAATGAGCTGGTAAGGTTCTAGCTCTATAACCAATTGCTAAGAATGGCTCCCACCAATCAACAAAAGCTAATGGCAGCCTATGATATCCAAGAAGGAAAATGACCCTCAGTCACTTCAGGCCTATAGTACAGCAGCCACAGTTAGCTGCTAATTATATCAGAACCAATCTGGAATTTCTTGCTAAAGACATCCACCCAATGGACCAGATTGAACTACATAAGCAAACTGGAGAAATGGTGTACTCCACCTTGGCAGATAAAGAAATATTGGCCCACAGATTGCAAAATTCACTTCATAATACTTCTGCCCTATTATAATTAGAGAAAGCCTCCTCATTAGCCAAGGACAATAGAATCAAATCATTGGAGGAAATTATTATGGATCTGGGACATGATCCCAAGGATCCCAAGGGCATACAGGCCTTGATAAAAAAGAATGAAGAAGACATAGCAGCCCTCAGGAGGCAACTCAAGCTGCCAGTTACAATACATCCTCAAACCAAAGAAGTTGTACAGCAGAAAGAAGAGGAGGATGTAGTAAGTTTGCTAATGAGGATGAATGAAAGACTGCTAGAAATAGAGAAAGCCTTGGAGGCATCACTGTAAGGAAAATAGGGAGAGTTGGCCTCCCAGCCAGCTCAAACAACTCTAACTCTTACAACTGCTCCTCCTACAGTCACCATTGCAGTCCCTCCTACTGATCCGACATCAACAACAGGTACCTCAGCTCTAGCCTCAACTACAGCAACGGTTACAGTAACAGCAGCAACAGGACAAGATGCCAGCCTGAGCATGGAGGACATGATGAAAGAAATAAAAGCTCTGGAACTCCAAATGGCAGAATTAAAGGAGGCCAAAGAAAAACTGGCCAAGATTGAGGTGAATTATGACAAATCAAAAATGGTTGTGGCTGAGAAGACAAGAGAAGTAAAGGCCCTGGAAAATAAGATAAAAGCCTTGGAGAAGGACCTTACTCTTCACAAAACTCTGGCAGAAATCAAAACAATTTTGTGGAGTAAAATTGGCCAGTCCATCACTGATCAATGGACATCAATCCAGACTATTCATGACTAGATTGAGTTGATAGGGATAGCTCAATTTGAGACTCAAAAGGCTAGAGCATTATTGGCAAACAAGCCCGAACAAGCCAACCAGATGATCCATTTTTTGAATACTCATACTAGAGAACAATTAGCAGCTCTAGATATCAGGAACAGAACAGACACAATTTTGTTAGTGAAAAAGGTGCTGACCATGAGGAATTTTCTGCAAACTTTGGAAAGAAAGTGCCAAGAGATGCAAACAGAAATAAATGCCTTCAGACAAAAGTTTACACTATTGCAGATCAAGGGGTTACCCAATTTACTGACCAGCAATGGAAGACTATTAACACATGAACAATATGCTCGCAGGGTAAATACCTATGTTACCAATCAAATCACAGCATCATCAAGCATCACAGAATAGACAATACCTCCCTCTGGGCAGATGAAACATTAATTAAACTACAGAGACACCAGCTGCCAACAGATCAATGGTGGGAGGGCATGCTTGAGGTTTTGCCAAGGTAATTTTAATGCTCTTTTTGGTTAGATACACATTAGCAAATTCAAATACAATAGCCACCTATTAGAAAATAAAATTGACAAAGGAGGGAATTTGTGCTAAAAAGCGTTAAGGCATCTAAAGGTACAGGTGGCAAGTGACAGTGCATCAGGAACGCAAATCAGAGAAGCAGCTATCAGCCGACTACTTGAACCGAAAAGTCAACAATAGCGGAACACCTAAGTCGGCCAGTACATCATAGTTACTTCCTCATTCATTTCTACGTGGTTTTTTCCATATCAGTTATTGCCTTTGCCAAAAGTAGATGGATGAATTTATTACTTGATATTTTTCCTACGGGATATTTTGTAAACTCTTTTATAAATACCTCCTCAAGATATGTATTATTGTTGGCTGGTGAATATCATTCTGGACCTGCACTGTATATTTTGAGAACTCTTTTGAAATAAAGATTGTTGGAATGCTTTGCTGGTGAATTTACTGGTTATGGAATCAATGGCAGAAGGATATATTGCAGAATTCTCGTGTTAATGCGTGGCTCAATAAGTCTTCTTTACTCTTGTGTTACTGTATCTGTGTCTTATTTACCATCTAAATATCATGCTCTAAGTTACAGGAAAAAAGGATAACCCAGAATTTACTTTGTTGTACTGTGTTCAATTCCTGTAATTTTTTATGTTTTCTACAGGACTAGCATAGGCAAGAATTCTTGACTGCTCTTGTCTTCCTGGTTATTTCACTCTAAATATCATCAAGGAATTCTTAACTACTCCCTGATAATGTTCATACAATTTCCCTCTGTTAGCATAATGAGAGATTCTTGATTGCCTTTCATTCCCTGACTTCATTTCATCTTATTCCAGCTTGAAAATTGTTCTGTGTTTAATTATCTTGCTCTGTAGTTTTCCTATTTCCAAAAAAACCATACCCAGAGGTTTCTTTCCATTAGACTCCATCAACCCAATGGTTTGAACTTGTCTCCCGTTACAGCCCTACTCTACTGAATGTCATCTTCCAAACACCAAACAAAACTTGTGCTTCATAACTAGCCTAACATATAACAAAACAAATCTAAATCATAAAGAGAGAGCCCTCTCTGGTTGCAGATTGGCTAGAATATGCAGCTAAAAGACTCGTTAGTGGTTACCTCGGCTGTATTCCCTTCTGGAGGCAAGGAACAACCTGAGTGATAACATCACTGGCAACTCCACTGGGGACCTGAATGACTGTTTGTTACTGCTGTCTATTTTCTAAAACTACAGATGGAGCCTGAAGTTAGCCAGGTAGCCTTTGAAACAATTTTTGATGTGCATTTACAGGAGTAGATAAACACTGCTTCAGTCAATCTCCAGTCTAGTTTTAGGCTTTAAACATCTTTCCCTAAGGTTTGATTAGTTTCCCTATTTCAGCATATTCAAAGGAAAGCCCAAAACTTCCTATATTGCATAAGAGATTCCTTCAGAAAATTCTTAAAAACTGTGATCTTTAAACATTTCTCGAAAATACCAAAAACAAATTTAGAAGCTGGCTCCAAAGAAGAAAACTCGTTACACTAGGTCAAATCCTGACTCAAATCCTCCAGCTATTTTTGAAAATCCTAACCTGATCTCTAAGAGTCTTAGAAAACAAGAAAATCTAGAAAAATCTGCTGATTTAGACCTTGATATACTTCAACAAAATCTTACAAAATCTGAGCTTACTCCTGGGAGAGCAGCACTCCTTTCTATCAAGACTAAAGCCTATCCGAGTTCTTCATCCACACCTCAAAGAATTCTCTCCACTCCCCCATCCACTGCACATATTTCCACTGTTGTTCCTGCTGTCTTATTTCTTCCTGTTGTCCCATTTATCCTTGTAAATATGGCAAACCGTTATGCTCCTCTACAGTTGCCTGCAAATCCAGGGGCTATGCCTCCAGATTATCAGAGAAAAATTACATATTTTGATGGTACTGGCTCCTATACAGCCCAGCAACACACTAAGAAAATGATGGACTACTTTGAGAACTATGAAATCGATGTCAGAATGAAAATTTTTGTTCAAAGTTTAACCGGTGAAGTAAGGACCTGGTTTAGGGCACTTGGTGCAAACACAATTGCTGATTTGGATGCCCTTTACCAAACCTTTCTCAATAGATGGGAAAAGAAGAAAGATCCATTGCACATCCTATCAGAGTATGACAGTTTGAAAAGAGGCCCACAAGAAACTGTCCAAGACTATTGTGCTAGATTCAACAATGTGTACAATGCTATCCCTCAAAACCTTAGACCTCCACCTGACTTAGCCTTAATCAAATTCCCTGATGGATTTGACTCCGACATGGCATATCAACTAAGGGAAAGAGCTCCTCCTAGCTTAGAAGACATGCAAAGCATAGCGGTTAGTGTAGAGGCAAATCTGATCTCTAAAAGAGCTCGAGCTAGAGCTGAAAGAAGGACAACTTTCAAAGAGGAGCCTTCAGCATTTGAAAAAAAAATGGATGCAATCCTTAAAGGCATGGATAGGCTAGGTGATAGAGTGGAAACCATTGAAATAAAATCCTCTTGGGAAGGTCAAACAAGTAACACCACTAGGAATCCGAACTTTAGAAAAAATCAAAATCCTAACACCGGGAAGGCTGGCCCTGATCAGAATATCAGACCTCCATTTTAAGAGAACTATGCCGAAGCTTCAACCTCTAGTGAGCCAACAGAGGACACCCAAATCAACCTGATGGGGTTAAACAGTGAGCAACAAATCTTTCTAACACAAGATGATCAAGAGGCCCTTAATGTCAATCAATTTCAAACCAAGTCCGGAGAGTCATTCGATTTCAAAGAAGGGTATGATGCAACGGTCTATGAGGTGCATAAACAATGCAAATTAAGAAGCAGAACTGTAGATGTCCCTGAACATACCAAGCTGAAAGATACTAAGTAGCCAAAGAAAACAAAGGATAAAGCTGCCCTGACAGAACCTCCTATTAAAACAGACCTCGACCCAAAGGAAGCCACTGTGGAGGACATATCAGATGTATAACCCTCAAAAAATCAGCCATCCACATCCTTTCCCTCAAAAGAAAATCTAAACTGCCCTCCTGAAAATAATTTCAAGACAAATTTAGCTCAGAACAACACTCATGATGAAGATAAGGTCACTGAAAATACAGCAAAAAAGGAAAACCTTGCTGCTTGCAATACAAGAATTCAAGTGGAAAAAACTTTTAACCTAGAAACAGAAATAGCCAAGCTGAAAATAGCCATTCCTCTGCCTGAATTGGCTAAACATGAAGTTTATAGGGAACAAATCAACAGGTAACTTCAAATATTGGAGAATAGGGATGCAGTCAATGTTTTAGATGACCAACCAGTATTGATTTTTGGTCCTAAAGTTAATGGTAAAACAGTAGACGGAAGAGTTCCTCCATTCTATGTGAGCTTGAACATTCATGACAAATTGCTGCATAATGCAATGTTTGATTCGGGAGCTTCCCATAACCTAATGCCTAAATCTATGATGGAAAAGCTAGACCTAGATATCACAAGGCCATACAAAGACTTGTTCTCATTTGATTCCAGTCAGGTCAGGTGTCTAGGCCTAATTAAAGATCTTTGTGTATCTTTAGTGCAATATCCAGCCAAAAAAATCTTGATGGATGTGGTGGTAGCTGATATCCCACCTAAATATGGAATGCTTTTGTCTAGATCTTGGGGTGAAAAACTCCAAGGATCTTTGCAACTAGACATGTCCTATGCCACCATTTTAGTCTTTGGACAGCCAAAGAGATTGTACCAGGAAACATTGATGAAATATGTGTTTAGTAGTCAAGAGAAACCCCAAAACTTCCCCATCTATTCTATGCATTCCGATATGGATTCATTCATCTTATACAATGCTGAGATGTGTCCCAAAACTGATGTCAAACTCCTAGAAACAACACAAACAAAAAACATAAATGAACAATCTAGTGCTCAAGATCAAAAAATTGTTGATGTGATTGATGCAACAAATGAACAAGACATAGCATATGAGCTACAAAATCCAAATCTGCCCACTGAGCAAGTTTCCAAAACTCCTAAGACTAGTGGTAATCAAGAAATCTTATGGTACTTAGAGTTTGATGGGTCAGTGAACAAATTAGGAGCAGGGGCAGGGATTTGGATACACAATATGCAAAATGACCATGCTCAAGGTCATGCATATAGGCTAAATTTCAGATGTACAAACAATATGGCCGAGTATGAAGCCCTTTTGCTGGGACTCAAATTCATTAAAAGTATAGGGGCAACTAAGATTTCAATTCTAGGGGACTCAGAATTGATTATTCAACAAATAAAGGGAAGCTTTGTTACAAATGATCTTAGGCTAAGAGCTTACAGAGGGGCAACCATTGAAATACTTAACACCTTCTCAGAATCCTAGCTCACCAAAGTTCCAAGAAAGCACAATTTACATGCACATAGTTTGGTGACTTTTGCCAGCACTTGCAAGCTTCCATTTGAGCTCAACCACCACTTCACTGCTGAAATTAAACACAAGCTAGCTATCCCAGATAATATAAAAAGTTGGCAAGTATTTGAAAATGATACACAAATAAATAATTTCCTGACTTTGAAAGAGGAATTCTCAAGTACAAACATAGACACAAGCACCATTGATGATCAACAACAAATAGACAAAATTGAGCAAAATATATTAGCTGAAACAACAAATCTGATTTTGCATCCAACAACCTTTGACTGTAAAAATTTACAAGAGCTTAATCAAACGGACCTTGATGAAATGGCCGAGGGAGAATCTGAAGTAATTGAACTAAAGGACAATTTCCTGCCCACAAGCCTAACTCCTTTGGAGGATATATTTGATTCAAATGATATTCCAAGAAAGCCAAAAATGCAACCTCTAAATGCAGAAATTGAGGACTGTAACATAGGAACCACAGAAAATCCCAAAATGATAAAACTGTCCAAAACATTGTCTCCTGATCAGAAATTGAAATACATTGACCTATTTAAAGAGTTTCAAGATGTTTTTGCATGGAGCTATGAGGACCTCAAGTCCTATGATACTTCGGTTATCCAACACACAATACCTTTAAAAGAAAATCAAAAGCCTTTTATGTTGGAAATAATACTGAGAGGGGGGGTGAATTATTATTATCAAGTCAAATATTCCTTTTTCAAAATCAAATGATATACGATACTTTTGTTCATTAAACCCGCGTATATACGCAACTATGCAGAAGGAAACCCGCGTATACAATGCAAACTTTTAATTTACTTTATCTTTCTGATGTTGATTGTTAATCTGTGTTTGAGAATCAAATAACCAGTAACCAGAAACAGTAAAGTAGAGCAGAAGGACAATCGCACACAAGAACACAAGATATAAGGTGGAAACCCAATGTGGGTGAAAACCACCTGCTGCAATTCGTCTTTATCTTCTCTTTAATTAGAAACTTCTTTTTACAATTGTACTGGTGCAGTCCTTTACCAGTACGCAGGCTGCAACTTGCAGAGAGTTACAAACCACTCTCGTTTTCTAGCTTCTCCTGGAAGGGAGCTACAACCCCCCTAGCTCTTGCACTAGCCAAGATACTAGTACGTAGGTGCTGGCCTACAGAAGGCTACAACCTTCTCTTTCTTTCAGGGACCACGTTTCATAAATTTTCAGATTGGATCCACAAATAACATCAATCAAACCTCAAGAATTTATGCATCAACCAATCACCTTTCACCAATCAAAACTGAATCAAAATAAACACTTCTCTGACGACTGTACCCAGATCACAGTAACAGTAACCACACACCAAATCTGAACCCAGAACACTGCAGTAATAAACAGAAGCAGCTAGATCACAACTCAAAATATATACGCTACTTTAATAGCCTGAAACCTGCGTGCATATGCTTCTGCGTATGGAACAACCTGCGTATACGTTGTTTTCCTTCACTGAACCAGCGTATATACGCACCTTCGCTTCACTGAACCTGCGTACAGATCTATAAAGGATAATTCGCTCTTTCAGATATTTAAACACTAATTAACCCAGATTATCAGTTTTATAGATCAAGCAAGTGCCACATATAACAGATCAAAATCATACAACGATACTACCATTTGAGCTTAAAGATTATGATCCATCAATAGAACTTATCCTTCTCTTTGTGCTAAGGTTCCTCCTTCATTCAGATCCAGATCTGCACCATAACCCAAATACCAGTATTCCAGATCTAGCACTTTATCAGATATTCAATAATAATTCAGATGTTCTTTTGCCACATGATCTCCTTCCTCTTTTATAGTTTTAGGCCTTCCACAATACCACGGTCCAAAACCATAATAAACCAATACCACGGACCCAATACTTGGGATCAACACTTCTGACGAGGTACCATGGTCCAAAACCATAGGTTCAAATACCAAGGACTAACTACCACGGACCAAAGGTAAGTTCTCCAACATATACGCACTTTTCCTTGCATGAAAGTGCGTGTATACACATACGCGCCTTTGAAACGTCTAACCTGCGTGTATACGCGTCTTCGTCTAGATGAACCTGCGTATATGTCTTTTCCTTCATTCTGAAAGCCTGAACTGAGATATGTTACCAAAGAGACTTTCCATCAAGGACAACACCTGTGCCATAGCTCCAAACCTATGCCATAATGCCAACAATCTCCCCCTTTGGACTTGATGGCAACCCAAAATCTTCAAAGTCATTCTCCCCCTTTTTCATCAAGGGAAAAGTGTTGTGCTCCCCCTGAGTACATGCTGAAATTTCTGCCCTACTGTGCTAACCATGCTCCCCCTGACTGTAGGCAAGATCTGCAAAAGATGTTCTTCAAGAAGAACCATGACTTATACATCATAAGAGACCTTCCTATCACCAAAAGACTCAATACATACATCCATCACCCAACCAAGTGGGGATACGTCAAAAATTTACATATGACAACCAAGTTCATTACATGTTCATCCAAGGCATAGTGGGGAAACCAAAATAGGTTGTTTCATGACCTTGACACCATAAAAGGGATACCACAAAAGAGATACATGACATAGAGACGAAATATCTAGAACAAGACTTATGAAAGTCATCAATAACTGATAGCAGCAGCATCTGTCAATCACCACCAAGATTTCCTTATGTTCTCCCTCTGCCTCTGTTCCACCTGAAACCAACAACAACTGTGAACTAGAACCAAAATCTTCTAAGATAATGCCAACAATGCATTATTAGAAGACTATCTGCTCCCCTTGAACCTGTGCCGGAAGGTCTATGTCAGACCCATATTAGAATATCTTCAACCAGAGCCTGTACCTACTGATATCCATCAAACCTCCATATATGCGACTGTCTCTACACAAACTGGCGTATGTACATGGTTCCTCCTCAGGCAACTCGCATACACCCATTTTTCTCTGAAACAGACAAGTTTTAATAGCAAGATGATGCATCAACTACTCCCAGCTTCTGTATGAGGTATTTAAATGTCTCCTTGGGCAGTGGTTTGGTGAGAATATCAGCAACTTGTTCCTTAGAAGGAACATACTCCAATTGGACCTTTTGTTCCAACACTTGTTCCTGGAGAAAGTGATACTTGATTGGTATGTGCTTGGTATTTGAATGCATGACTGGGTTCTTTGAAATGCTGATTGCACTTGTATTATCACATAAGATGGAGCTAGGTGGTGTACAAGTGATTTGAAATTCCTGCAAGGTTTGCATCATCCAAAGAAGTTGAGTGCAACAAGATGCAGCAGCCACATATTCCGCTTCATCTGTAGATAAAGCAATCGAACTTTGTTTCTTGCTGAACCAAGATACTAATCTAGAACCCATAAAGAATGCACCACCACTTGTGCTCTTCCTGTCATCCACGCTTCCAGCCCAATCTGCATCTGCATAAGCATGAAGAGTGAGATCTGTATCTCTAGGATACCATAAGCCATAGTTTTGAGTTCCTTGAAGATACTTGAAAATTCCCTTCACTACCTGAAGATGAGTTTCCTTTGGATTTGCCTGAAATCTTCCAACTATTCCCACTGCATGCATGATGTCTGGTCAGGTACCTGTCAAATAAAGTAGACTTCCAATCATAAATCTATAGGTTGGTTGATGTACTGCTGCCGATTCATCATTTGCACTGAGACTACATCCTGTAACCATAGGGTACATACTGGTTTCGAATCTTACATGCCATACTTCTTCAGAATCTGCTTGAGGTACTTGGTTTGAGACAAGAAGATACCGCCTTCATTTTGTTGGATTTGCAATCCAAGAAAGTATGTCAGTTCTCCAAGTAAGGACATTTCGAATTCTTTCTGCATCACCAAGGCAAAGCTTTGACTCATAGCTTCTTCATTGCTGCCAAAGATAATATCATCTACATACACAACAAGTATTAGCAATTTGTCATTTTCAATTTTTATATAGAGATTGCTATCTGCTGATCCTTTTGAAAAACCTTGTTGATGAAGATATTTGTCCAAACGGTAGTACCAAGCTCTTGGAGCTTGTTTAAGACCATAGAGAGCCTTTTTTAGTCTGCATACAAGATTTGGATCATTCCCAAGAATGAAACCATCTAGTTGCTCAATGTACACTTCTTCTTCTAAGTCTCCATTCAGAAAGGTTGATTTCACGTCCATTTGAAATACTTTGAACTTCTGAAAGCTTGAGAGAGCAAGGAACATTTGGATGGCCTCAAGTCTAGCAACGGGAGCAAAAGTTTCTTCAAAGTCTATTCCTTCTTGTTGAGCATACCCTTTACAAACAAGTTTGGCCTTGTTTCTAATTACTTCCCCATTTTCATTCAACTTATTTTTGAAGATCCATTTTGTCCCTATGACATTCTTATCTTTTGGTCTAGGAACCAACTCCCAAGTGTTGTTCTTTTCGATCTGCTCAAGTTCTTCATCCATTTCCTTGACCCAACATTCATCTTTGCATGCCCCTCTTACATTTTGTGGTTCAGTGGAGGAGAGTAATGCCAAATAGCTTGAGGCTTCTACAATTGTTCTTCTTATTTGTACACCTGCCTCTTTCTGCCCCAAAATCTGAGATTCTGGATGATTCTTCTGAACATACCTGGATGGAGTCTTCTCTTCTATCCTTATCTGTTCCTCTGGTGCCTCTTGAGGTTCTTCTTCATCATCAGTCTGATTTGGAGAGTAGTCTTCATCCTCTTCGATATTTTCATAATTTACTTGCCTAGGAATGTATCCTTTTTCATCAACCACTACATCAATGCTGTCAACAATTATTCCAAGTCTTTTATTGTAACACTTATATGCTTTGCTGTGGGGAGAATAACCAAGGAGAATGCCTTCATCTGCTCTAGGTTCAAGTGTGCCAAGCTATTCATCATTATTCTTAATATAGCATTTTCTTTCAAAAATTTTGAAATGCTTTATCGAAGGAGTCTCACCATACCAGAGCTCATGAGGAGTTTGAGTGCTGTTCACTCGGACATTTGTTTTGTTGAGAATAACAACGGCAAAAAATGTAGCTTCACCATAGAAGGTTGCGGTAGTTCCAGACTCATCAAGCATAGCACAAGCCGTTTGTTGGACTGTTCTGTTCATTATTTCCACCACTCCATTTTGCTGAGGAGTCCTAGCTATAGAGAATTCCCTTCTTATTCCATTTTCTTCACAAAAATCTAAAAAGTTCATTTGAGGTAAATTCCCCACCTCTGTCAGACCTGAGGCACTTAATTTTGTGATCTGATTCATTTTCAGCCAAGGCTTTGAAAGATTTGAATTTGTCGAATGCTTCGTCTTTGTGCTTCATAAGTCCTAACCAAACCATCCTGGAGAAGTCGTCAATGAATAATATAAAGTATTCTTCTCCTCGAGGTGACCTTGTCCTAAATGGACCACATACATCTGTATGGACTAGCTCAAGAGGCCTGCTAGCTGATCCTTCCTTCTCAGGGAAGTTAGTTCTGGTTTGTTTACCAAACTGACATGATTTGCATATAGTGTTGTCTGGAATTTTGATATCTGGAAGACCACGTACTGCCTGGTATTTGCATGCTTTCCTTATTTGTGAAAAGCTTAGATGCCCCAACCTCCGGTGCCATAACCAGTGTTCATCATCCTTGCTCAAATAACATTGTTGTTGTCCTTCTTCAAATATGTATAAATTATTTGGAGTTCTTCTGCCTTTGATCATTGTTTTTCTTGTATCAAGATCACGAACACTACATCCATTTGATTGAAATATTACCTCGGTTCCTTGATCGCACATCTGACTGACACTCAGAAGATTATGCTTCAAGCCATCAACATACAAAACATTTCCTGCTTTGACCTTTTCTTTCAACTGGGTAGTGCCTTTTCCTTTTATGACTGCAGGGGTATCATTTCCAAAAGAAACTTTCTTTCCCTTTTCTAAAACACTATATGATTCAAGTTTTTCTTTATCACCTGTCATATGCTTCGAACATCCGCTGTCGATGTACCATTGATTTTCTTTTCCTTCTACATATAAAGCTATCCCACATGTTTCTTGTTGCGGTTCCTTCATTTTCCATGTTCTAGCACTTGAGGTTTGTTCCTTCTGAGTTGTCTTCCAAAACCTGCTCCTGCATTCAGAATCTTCATGATCGAAGTTATTACAAATAGAACATTCAATTTCATTTTCAAGGGCCGAAAAGTTTTTATAGGTTCTTTTCGTGATTCCAGTTATACTTCTTTATTTTTGAGCTTCTTTAGTAATGATTGTCTTATAGGCAACACATTGAGCTGCTTTGTGGCCAAAGTTATGGCAAGAGAAACATTGGCCATTGAAGAAACTCCTCCGATTATCAAATCTACCTGCCAAATGATTGTAGTTTCTATTGTCATCCATTCTTGAGGTAAATTGAGAAGATTTTACCTGTGGCTGGTTGTAGCTTCTGTTCATCCTTAAGGTGGATTGCTGCTGATTTACCTCGTAGTCTTTGTTTATTCTTGATGTAATTCATCCCTGATTTACCTGGTGATCTCCATTGGGCTTTTGCTCATTCCTCCTTGCTGCATCGAGATAACTCTTTGAGGTGGATGCTTGAGATGCTTCTCCATTATACCCCAGACCAATCTTGATTAGTGGAGAACGTTGTATATTGATAATCTCATCCAGAGTTTCAGATCCTTTAACAAATTTAAGATTAAGAGCCTTTGTTTTCTTAATTTATTTTCTAAGGCCAACAATTTCACATTCTAACCTCTCAAGAAATTTTTCTTTTTCATCAAGTTGGAATTGTAGAGTATCAATGATCACATTCTTTTCTTCTAAACATGTTTTGAGTCTAGAAATCTCTTCATAAAATCCATCCACATCTATAGCATCCATGTAATCATCATCTTCAAAGGCCATTAAAAGTTTATAGTTAATACCTCGTTCATCTTCATCACTATTTGAAAGACCATCACTATCTTCATGAGTGTAGTAACTTTTCTTAGTTACATTTTGTTTCTTGTTCCATCTAAGAGGTTCCTTCCCTTTGTTAGTTTTATCCTTATGAGGACATTTGGTAGCATAGTGACTGACTCTCCCACAAGCAAAGCATTTGAAAGGTAACTTACCTCGGAATCGTCCAGCACCCCGTTGAAGATTCTGACAAAATTTGATTCTTCTTCTTCTTCTGACACGTGTCCTGACTCATAGTACTCTCCTTAGCCTGAAGCCTTGAAGACAGCTTCTCTCCTGTCTAATGGACCTCCTTTTCTCATCTCATAAGCAGTTAGAATTCCATGCAGCTGTGACATTTTAAGGTTTTGTAGATTCTCTTTTTCTTCTATTGCAGAAACTTTAGATACAAACCTAGGGGACAAAGATCTTAGAACTTTTTCAACCACAACAGCCTCTTTTATTTCTTCACCCAAGTTTTTCATACAATTAACAATCTCATCTACACGAAGAAAATAGTTAGCCACACTTTCATCATTGTACATTCTGAGATTTTCATACTGAATTCTGAGGGTTTGAAGTTTTGCTCGTTTTACCTGATCATCTCCTTCATAGCTCAGTACAATCTTGTCCCATATTTCTTTTGCAGATTTAAACTGCATAACCTTGACAAATTCTGATTGAGATAGGCATCCTAATAGAGTATTGACCGCCTTTGCATTTGTTTCATATTTCTTCTTCTCAGCCGGATCTGTAGGAGTTGCTGATGGAAAAGTATACCTTCCAATATACGAAGTTTGTCCCATCAAAAATCGGTGGCTTGATTGATGCTTCCCTCTCGTAGTTTCTCATGATGAAAGATCTTCCTTCAAGCGATCAAGCTTCTTCTGAAGGACCTGCTCTGATACCAATTGTTGGAAATAATACTGAGAGGGGGGTGAATCATTATTATCAAGTCAAATATTCCTTTTTCAAAATCAAATGATATATGCTACTTCAGTTAATTAAACCTGCGTATATACGCAACTATGTAGAAGGAAACCCGCATATACAATGCAAACTTTTAATTTACTTTATCTTTCTGATGTTGATTGTTAATCTGTGTTTGAGAATCAAATAACCAGTAACCAGAAACAGTAAAGTAGAGCAGAAAGACAATCGCACACAAGAACACAAGATATAAGGTGGAAACCCAATGTGGGTGAAAACCACCTGCTGCAATTCGTCTCTATCTTCTCTTTAATTAGAAACTTCTTTTTACAATTGTACTGGTGTAGTCCTTTACCAGTACGCAGGCTGCAACCTGCAGAGAGCTACAACCCTCTCTCGTTTTCCAGCTTCTCCTGGAAGGGAGCTACAACCCCCTTAGCTCTTGCACTAGCCAAGATACTAGTACGTAGGTGCTGGCCTACAGAAGGCTACAACCTTATCTTTCTTTCAGGGACCACATTTCATAAATTTTCAGACTGGATCCACAAATAACATCAATCAAACCTCAAGAATTTCTGCATCAACCAATCACCCTTCACCAATCAAAACAGAATCAAAATAAACACTTCTCTGACAACTGTACCCAGATCACAGTAATAGTAACCACACACCAAATCTGATCCCAGAACACTGCAGTAATAAACAGAAGCAGCTAGATCACAACTCAAAATATATACGCTACTTTAATAGCCTAAAACCTGCGTGCATACGCTTCTGCGTATGGAACAACCTGCGTATACGCCGTTTTCCTTCACTGAACCAGCGTATATACACGCCTTCGCTTCACTGAACCTGCATACATATTTATAAAGGATAATTCGCTCTTTCATATATTTAAACACTAATTAACCCAGATTATCAGTTTTATAGATCAAGCAAGCGCCACATATAACAGATCAAAATCATACAACGATACTACCATTCGAGCTTAAAGATTATGATCCATCAATAGAACTTATCCTTCTCTTTGTGCTAAGGTTCCTCCTTCATTCAGATCCAGATCTGCACCATAACCCAAATACCAGTATTCCAGATCTAGCACTTTATCAGATATTCAATAATAATTCAGATGTTCTTTTGCCACATGATCTCCTTCCTCTTTTATAGTTTTAGGCCTTCCAAAATACCACGGTCCAAAACCATAATAAACCAATACCACGGACCCAATACTTGGGATCAACACTTCTGACGAGGTACCATGGTCCAAAACCATAGGTTCAAATACCAAGGACTAACTACCACGGACCAAAGGTAAGTTCTCCAACATATACGCGCTTTTCCTTGCATGAAAGTGCGTGTATACGCATACGCGCCTTTGAAACGTCTAACTCGTGTGTATACGCGTCTTCGTCTAGCTGAACCTGCGTATATGTCTTTTCCTTCATTCTGAAAGCCTGAACTGAGATCTATTACCAAAGAGAGTTGCCATCAAGGACAACACCTGTGCCATAGCTCCAAACCTGTGCCATAATGCCAACATTTTAAACAAAAGCTGAGAAGGGTTAATCCAGTTCTCCTTCCTCTCATTGAAAAAGAGGTTAAAAGAATGTATGAAGCTGGAATAATTGCACCTATCAGGTTTTCAGAGTGGATTTCAAATCTAGTGCCCACTAGGAAGAAAACCGGAGAGATAAGAGTCTGAGTTGACCTAAGAAATTTGAAAAAGTCTCTCTCAAAGACCACTACCCCTTACCAAAAATGGATCATATCCTACAAAGGGTAGTAGGAGCTTCTAGGATCTCACTATTAGGTGGCTTCTCAGGATTCAATCAAATTTTAGTCCACCCAGATGATCAAGACAAAAATGCCTTTACAACACCTTGGGGAACCTTTAAATATGTAAAAATGCCTTTCGGACTTGAAAATGCAGGGGCCACATTTCAAAGAGCAATGGACATAGCCTTTGCAAAAGAGATCCATGATTTCTTAGTTATATATCTCGATGATCTCACTGCTTTTTCGAAATCAGGCCAAGAACATTTAGAGCATTTGAGGCAAGTGTTCCTAATTTGCAGAAAATATGGCATATCATTGAACCCAAAGAAATCACTGCTTGGCCTAGAAGAAAGCAAACTCCTAGGTCATATAATCTCAAAATATGGCATTAGAATTGACCCGGACAGAATACAAGCTATTCTCCAAGTCCCTCGCCCAAGAAACATCAAGGAACTACAAGCCTTTCTAGGGAAGATCAATTTCCTAATAAGATTCATTCCCAGATTGGCCGAGCTAATAATACTGTTGAATAATATGTTGAAGAAAGATTCTAAAGTCAAATGGACCATAAAAGCTAAACAAGCCTTTGAGGAAATCAAAATAGCTTTGACTAAAATCCCTGTCCTCACAAGCCCCAAGTTTGATAGAGAATTCATAATCTTTTCCTTTGCATCTGAGCATACTATTGTTGTTGTCCTATTGCAAAAGGATGACCAAGGATGTGAGAAGCCCATTTCTTTCTTCAGCAAAGCACTTAGAGATGCTCCACTCAAATATCAAATCATGGAGAAACAAGCCTATGCCATTGTAAAGGCCATCAAGGATTTCAGAGTTTATATCTTGTACTCTCATGTGATAGCCTATGTTCCAAATGCTATGGTCAAGGACATTCTGACTCAAGAAGGAATTGAGGGTAAAAGGGGCAAATGGATAGCCAACATTTTAGAGTATGACATTGAAATCAAGCCTACAAAACTCATAAAAGGACAAGGGTTAGCTAAATTAATGAGTGAAACCAATTTTCAAGCCCTTGGCATCAATGAACTGGATAATGAACGGGAGATGGCGACTCCATAGATCAATCAAGCCTTTTTACAATCACCTTGGTATGCTGACATATGTTTTGTATTGTTAAACCTGCAAGCTCCTCCAGGGTTATCCAGAACTAAAAAGAGATTCTTGAAAATGAAGGCTTCAAAGTTTTGTATTATAGACAATGTTTTATTTTGGAAAAACCATTAAGGTATTTTGCTAAATTGCCTAATACAGGATGAAACTAACAAAATACTCAAGGAATTTCATGCAGGGGACTGTGGAGGACACTTGTATTGGAAGTCAACAGCTGATAAAATTCTAAGAGATGGTTTTTATTGGCCCTCACTGTAAACTGATGTGAAAAAATTTGTAGTTTCTTGCCATAAATGCTAGATCTTTGAAGGCAAGAGAAAGTTGTTACCTTTACCTCTAAAACCCATTTCCACTAAAAGACCATTTCAACAATGGGGTTTAGATTTTATTGGAGAAATTCATCCTTCCTCTTCTGGACAACATAAGTGGATTTTGACTGCCACAGAATACTTTACCAAATGGATAGAAGCCATCCCTTGTAGGCAAGCCAATGACTCAATCATCATGCAATTCTTAGAAACCAATATTTTGTCTAGATTTGGTTGTCCAGAGAAAATTATTACAGACAATGTTGTTGCATTTAAATCCAAAAGAATGATCAATTTTTGTCATATGTACCACATTACCTTGGGCCACTCCACAACCTATTACCCTCAAGCTAATTGTCTAGCCGAATCCTCCAACAAAATCCTGATCAACATCATCAAAAAAGTCTTGGAGGAGAATATAAAGAATTGGCATAAAAAACTAGTAAATGCACTATGGGCAGACAGATTGACCACCAAAATATCTATTGGAACAAGCCCATATGAATTGGTTTATGGCATGGAGGATGTGTTCCCCTCATCCTTGGGAATCCCTATAATCAAATTGTTGCAAGAGTTACAAGAAGAACCCAATGAAATTCAAAGGAGAATCAATCAAACTATTCACTTGCAACAAAGTAGAGAGGAAGTATATCAGAGAACTCAGGTTTTGCAAGATAGACTTAAGAAGATTTTTGACAAAAAAACAAAAGCTGAAGATTTCTTCATAGGAGACAAAGTGCTGAAGTGGGATTCTAGAAGGGAAGACAAAGGAAAGCATGGCAAATTTGATTTTCTCTGGAAAGGACCTTATGTCATTCAGGCTGTACAAGGAAACAACACCTATTTTTTGAAGAGTTTGGATGGCACAGAAGCTAAGGAAGGGCCAGTCAATGGGCGAATGCTCAAGCATTATTTTGATCCTCTTTGATCAACATAACAGGACTATATATTGTACATAGATAGTGTCTATTTTAGTAGTTCATTACAGCAATTAGATAAGGGATAAGATGTAGCAAGTTCCGAAGGAAAAAAGCAAATAGTTGTGCCACCTTTTTTACATGTTTGAGCTTATCAGAAGAAATCAAAAAGAAAGCTTGGGAGCCATGAAGATGACTGAACATTTAGACCAACTAGCAAAACGAAGTTGTTATTCTATTCACATTAGCTCATGAGAAGTGCACACATGCCACAAACGTTCAATTCATTGGTCTACAACAGAAGGAAGTTTCAGATTACAGCAAGAGTTGAAAGTAAGGCCATCTGACCTGCTGTTCTTGACTTTTCACCTGGAAAATCCATCCCCAAGTGGAGCCACTGTTAGGTTCCTATACCAATAGGTGTCATATTTCATGATTGGCTATGGAAGTGCCAAATATGATCATCCTTTCCATGCTGCAAAGGTTCCATATTTTGTAAACAAATAAAGAAAATTAAAAAATGAAAAGAGGGTATGCCCTAAAAGAAAAATCAAAGGGCAAGAAGAATGAATTGGTCAACAAAAGATAAAGAAAATGAACCCCAAAGAAAGACCAAGAAAGTGGCCAGTTAAAATGCCACTACTGTCCTATTTGTGCAAAGCAAGTCCACAATGTGCAAACAGTGTTTCTTAGCACACTTAATGGATGGCTCAACAGCTCAATCTGGGCTAGTCCATATTTAAATTTCCTGTTGTAGAATAGAGAATGAAGGTTTGTCCAAACAGTTCAAGCTTGGCAAATCACTAGATAGATAGAGAAATAAAGGGCCCAACTGCTCAATCTGAGCCCTTGGAGGAGATAAGGATAGATTTAGATAGGAGGGCAGCCAAAAGAAAAGAGGAAAATCATGGTTTGCTAGTTCAAGTGCAACCAATAAAAATGAAGAAAAAATGTTAGGAATTGTAGAATGGGTAAGTAAATTGAAGTTGCAGAAACAAGTCTATTAGCAGTGTCATCTTTTTGAATATGATCTATTTCATGGATATCTCAAATACCATGGCAAAGGTGTGATGACAGATCAGATGTTGCATGTCTAACTCCCCCTCTCTCCCCTCACAAAAATCATTCACTAACATCCCTTAGAGAGATTGGGATCTGCCCAAACTCTTGACTTCACTCCATTTCCATAAAAACTTAATTGAAACTTCAGGTTTACTTAAAAGCTCAAAGCCACATTTCTTGTGTAAAGTTTTGTTTCTCCCTACACCCCCAAGTCTAGGTGATTCAATTTCATGCACCTAGCATTTCCCCTTATATTCATATTAACATGCTAACTCTATTATATAACTCCCACTTATATTTCACCTCCGCTATTATACATAAAAATACATAAAAAACCCAAAAATATATAATATCCCTACCCCTGGAAACTATATCTATATAGCAAAGTTTTGGGAATTATAACATTTACCAGAAACATTATAATAACCCTCCGCGTCTTTGGAATTTATCTAACACCCGGTTAAATAAATAGCCACACCTAACCCGCCCACATAAACCATACAAACCCCCTTAGCCAAAGTTTTGACCCGCATGTATTTCGAAAATGTTAAAATATTGACGCGGGTCCCTTTCTTTTAAACCTCCGCCATCTATGTCTCTCGTCAACCGTTGGATCGCGCCCTCCAGATCCAACGGCTCTCGCCGATATCGGAGCCGCTCCTACGTCCGTTCGTTAGCTCCCGATGGAAAGCGGTTTTCCGCTGTACCCCGGGACGCGCGTCACCCTCCTATTGCATCAGGCCCGTTCTGACACAAACCGCCCCCGTACAAAAAGCGATCCGATGGAAACCACAAACCACCTCCTATTCTCGCTGCTCACGTCATTCACCACGTCTGCACCCATGCCAACGCCTGCATTACTGTTCCGACTGCCGTTTCCGCCATGTCATCCGTCCATGTCAGCGACCACGTCATGTGCCACATCACCTTCTGTACCCGCTACAGGTCAAAGTTACGTCATGATGATGTCATCCCAAAAAGCGCCAAAAATCCCAAAAAAAAACCCAAAATTGCGTTAAAAGGTCACGAAAGCGATAGTTTTGTTTGTTTTTTTGTGTTGATTTACGACATCTGCGCGTGCAAAGCACGACCAATTCGCCACCATAGCTCCAGTCCACCACCCTGAGGAGTTTAGTCCGCAAACTCAGCCCCTCACCTGCTCCTCAACCCGCATTTAGCACCTGGTGCCCATAGAACATGTATTTACCAAAAAACGCATTGATAGGCCCTATTTTTCGACTTTCTCTGCTAAAATCTCTCGAACAGTTAGAATTCCAATTGAATTACGCTGTGGCCTGTGCATCTTATATTGTAAATCACTCTGTTTGCCCATTTTTTCAAAGAAGTCCTATGAATTCTGCTCCTCTGCAAATTAACCATTAAAACTGAAACTCAAACCCATTTCCCCTTGTAAATCACCGAAAGAGCCCAAATACTGAGCGAATTCTGCCCAAAGACACCTGTAAAAGGAGCGCCCTTTCCCCTATTTTTTTCCAGCTTCCTGATCAAATTCTGCAAACTCTGTTTTGACTGTGAATTTCACCCAAAGCAGCAATATTTAGAAACATAACTCAGTCTGTGACTTCCTAAGGAAGACAAAAACCATTGTTCTATTTTATGTTGCTCCAAAAGATCTAACTTCAAGTTAAAAGGTCACTTAACAAACTGAAAATGGAGGCTCCAGTGGCCCTGAATATTGCACCCTTGAATGCAACACATAGGGAGTTGGAGTGGCTACCTCTTGCTGATAGAGATTTCTAGATTGATGACATGGAGGGTGATAAACCTCACCTTCAGGCTTTTTGTGAAATAAGGAATAGCTACAGGAATAAAACTGACATATTTAGAATCTAGGAGTCTAATATGCCTATATACTACCCGCCTTCGGTGAATGTCTTCCATGACCTCATCCATCAATGTTGTGCTAATTATGAGCCTTCACAAAGGGCAGTGATGGACCCTTCTGGCAATGTCCTCTTTCATATCACCCCTCAGTCTATAAATGAAATGTTGCACTTCAGGCCAACTCATCCTTTGGTCCCTCTCTCCATGAAACATTTGCTGGATCAAGCCTCCAAGTTATCCTCTGTAGAAGTTGACCGAATTTCCAAGATGTTCATGCCACCAGATTGCTACTCCAGATACACAATTCCATATCACCATGCCTGGTTTGATGAGCCTGGAAAAATGCTCATAGACATGATTTCCTACATCCTGGGATTCAAAACAAGTGAAATTGTGGATGAGACTATCTTTGCTTTGATGTCCATGTTTGCTCCAGGACAGCCCCTGCTGTCAAGTATGATTATGCCACCTTCATAGCTAAAAAAATTCACGAGCAATTCATGAATTTAGACAGAGAGAGAGTGTTCAAGTACACTTCATATATATATCATTTGCTCTTGTACTATCAATCTGATAGTTTCCTAGTTTCCCTCAAAAAATTGGATTGTAAGGGGGAGCGAAGGTCTGTAATATTTTGGTCCTCAATATTCCATCATGTTCGTAGCTCCCCATATACATATTGTGAGTTTATTGACCTTTTCATTTATCCAACCACCTGTTTTTTGTCAACAACTCCTCCTGCTAGGCTCTCTGCTGAAATGCAAAAAATCCTACATCTCTCAAAGGAATATAGTATTGGTGACTGGTATTTTTACCAAAACCACACAGTGATCAGGATCTATGGCTATCAATTAGCTCCCTACAAGCTGCCAAAGTATGTCCTTATGAGACTCTTTTCCCTGGAATACTACCGGAAATTCAGTAGTTTAGATTTGACTCATTTCTATGGTGCTAGGAAAAAAGCACAGCTCAAGATAAGGCATCAATTGGGCCCTTTTATCTTTAATAAAATGGAAGAAGCATGGAAGGAAGCTGACACTATTCTGACCCTGAACATTTCATAAGCTTTAGAAGAGTCAAAAACAAGCTTACAGGATATGTGCATCATCAAATCCCTGAGATTGAAGAATATGCTAATCAACAGGAATGGGTAGAAGGCACACTAGTTGAAGAGCTTAGTGATGAGGAGAGATTAGAAAAAGAAATGAAAGAGTTTGAAAAAACACTTGACCTGGACTCTTTTGGACAGGTGCCTTTCACATTGCCTCAACACCTTGGAGCGGGCACATCATCTGCCACAACTTCACAACAGCCTACCCAAGAGAGTACTCCTTCTGCAGGGACATCCAAAGGCAAGGAAGTGCAGCATTTAGAGCAGCAGGAGACAATGGTAGACCGGCCAGATACAGCAAAAGAGCAAAGTCAAGGGCAAGCCCCTTCAACACAAGCAAAGGTAACTGAAATCCCTGTGTTACAAACTCCTCTCAATGAGGAAAGAGCCAAGAAAAGGGACAGGCAGGAAGAGACACCCACAGGGGCATCCACATAACAGCAAGGGGAGAAGAGCCAAAGGTTGAATCCCTACTCCGAGGAAGAATTTACAGAAGCAATAGTAGGCAACTTAAGGGGTGAGGAGACAACTAAACAGCGAGCCCCTCCTATTTTGGAGACATCAACTAGCTCTTTTCAGCAAGAGAAAGAAAGGCAACATGGTGTGGAGGTTACATCCACCAGGAAACAGAGCAAGCAAGGCTTTCACATCAAGAAGGCATTCACTAAAATCAAGGCCAGAAATGAGCCGGTAAGGTTCCAACTCTATAACCAATTGCTAAGAATGGCTCCCACCAATCAACAAAGGCTAATGGCAGCCTATGATATCCAAGAAGGAAAATGACCCTCAGTCACTTCAGGCCTACAGTACAGAAGCCCCAGTCAGCTGCTGATTATATCAGAACCAATCTGGAAGTTCTTGCTAAAGACATCCACCCAATGGACCAGATTGAACTACATAAGCAAACCGGAGAAATGGTGTACTCCACCTTGGCAGATAAAGCAATATTGGCCCACAGATTGCAAAATTCACTTCATAATACTTCTACCCAATTAGAATTGGAGAAAGCCTCCTCATTAGCTAAGGACAATAGAATCAAATCATTGGAGGAAATTATTATGGAGTTGGGACATGATCCCAAGGATCCCAAGGGCATACAGGCCTTGATAAAAAAGAAAGAAGAAGACATAGCAGCCCTCAGGAGGCAACTCAAGCTGCCAGTTACAATACATCCTCAAACCACAGAAGTTGCACAACAGAAAGAAGAGGAGGATGTAGTAAGTTTGCTAATGAGGATGAATGAAAGACTGCTAGAAACAGGGAAAGCCTTGGAGGCAACACTGCAAGGAAAACAGGGAGAGTTGGCATCCCAGCCAGCTCAAATAGCTCTAACTCTTATAACTGCTCCTCCTACAGTCACCACAGCAGTCCCTCCTACTGATCCGACATCAACAGCAGGTGCCTCAGCTCTAGCCTCAACTACAACAATGGTTACAGTAACAACAACAACAGGACAAGATGCCAGCCTGAGCATGGAGGACATGATGAAAGAAATAAAAGCTTTGGAACTCAAAATGGCAGAATTAAAGGAGGCCAAAGAAAAACTGGCCAAGATTGAGGTGAATTATGAAAAATCAAAAATGGTTGTGGCTGAGAAGACAAGAGAAGTAAAGGCCCTGGAAAATAAGATAAAAGCCTTGGAGAAGGACCTTACTCTTCACAAAACTCTGGCAGAAATAAAAACAATTTTGTGGAGTAAAATTGGCCAGTCCATCACTGATCAATGGACATCAATCCAGACTATTCATGACCAGATTGAGTTGATAGGGATAGCTCAATTTGAGACTCAAAAGGTCAGAGAATTATTGGCAAACAAGCTCGAAAAGGCCAACCAGATGATCCATTTTTTGAATACTCATACTAGAGAACTGTTAGCAGCTCTAGATATCAGGAACAGAACAGACACAATTTTGTTAGTGAAAAAGGTGCTGACCATGAGGAATTTTCTGCAGACTTTGGAAAGAAAGTGCCAAGAGATGCAAACAGAAATAAATGCCTTCAGACAAAAGTTTGCACTATTGCAGAGCAAGGGGTTACCCAGTTTACTGACCAGCAATGGAAGACTATTAACACATGAACAGTATGCTCGCAGGGTAAATACCTATGTTACCAATCAAATCACAGCATCATCAAGCAGCACAGAAGAGACAGTACCTCCCTCTGGGCAGAGTTTATATGACAAATTAGAAAATTTGTTCTATATTGGACATGAAATAAATCATCTTTTTGAGGTTCAGCCCAATTACTACACATACACTGAAGCTGATGAAACATTAATTAAACTACAGAGACACCAGCTGCCAACAGATCAATGGTGGGAGGGCATGCTTGAGGTTTTGCCAAGGTAATTTTAATGCTCTTTTTGGTCAGCTACACATTAGCAAATTCAAATACAATAGCCACCTATCAGAAAATCAAATTGACAAAGGAGGGAATTTGCGCTAAAACGCGTTAAGGCATCCAAAGGCACAGGTGGCAAGTGACAGCACATCAGGAACGTAAATCAGAGAAGCAGCTATTAGCTGACTACTTGAGCCGAAAAGTCAACAATAGCGGAACACCTAAGGTGGCTAGTACAGCATAGTTACTCCCTCATTCATTTTTGCGCGGTTTTTTCCATATCAGTTATTGCCTTTGCCAAAATTAGATGGATGATTTTATTACTTGATATTTTTCCTACGGGATATTTTGTAAACTCTTTTATAAATACCTCCTCAAGATATGTATTATTGTTGGCTGGTGAATATCATTCTGGACCTGCACTGTATATTTTGAGAACTCTTATGAAATAAAGATTGCTGGAATGCTTTGCTGGTGAATTTGTTGGTTATGGAATCAATGGCAGAAGGATATATTGCAGAATTCTCGTGTTAATGCATGGATCAATAAGTATTCTTTACTCTTGTGTTATTGTATCTGTGTCTTATTTACCATCTAAATATCATGCTCTAAGTTATAGGAAAAAAGGATAACCTAGAATTTACTTTGTTGTACTCTGTGTTCAATTCCTGTAATTTTTTATGTTTTCTTCAGGACTAGCATAGGCAAGAATTCTTGACTGCTCTTGTCTCCCTGGTTCTTTCACTCTAAATATCATCAAGGAATTCTTAACTACTCCCTGATAATGTTGATACAATTTCCATCTGTTAGCATAATGAGAGATTCTTGATTGCCTTTCATTCCCTGACTTCATTTCATCTTATTCCAATTTGAAAATTGTTTTGTGTTTAATTATCTTGCTCTGTAGTTTTCCTATTGCCAAAGAAACCATACCCAGAGGTTTATTTCCATTAGACTCCATCAACCCAATGGTTTGAACTTGTCTCACATTACAGCCCTACTCTACTAAATGTCATCTTCCAAACACCAAACAAAACTTGTGCTTCATAACTAGCCTAACATATAACAAAACAAATCTAAATCATAAAGAGAGAGCCCTCTCTGGTTGCAGATTGGCTAGAATCTGCAGCTAAAAGACTGGTTAGTGGTTACCTCAGCCGTATTCCCTTCTAGATGCAGGGAACAACCTGAGTGATAACATCAGCATCAAATGCCTGGGATAGCAGGATGGCCCAAGAATAGTTCAAGGCATCTGTTCTCTGAGCTATGCAACCTCCTGCTGATCGACCATTACCAATCTGTTGCAATACACTGAGTTGAGGGTTCTTGTTCTCATGTTGTGGTCAAACACATAGTTTAGTTCCGCAAATAGGTAAACTCTATACATTTTACTTCATTAATTAAAATATACCAATAGGACAGTAAGGGGGGAATTTACCTTGTAAATTTAGCATAACAACATGGGTAAATAAGTGCAAAAATAGAAAAAAAGGATAATGGAAATAGGTATAAAGGTGGCCCGATTTGGCACCCAACAACAAGAAGGGACCAAGACGTGTCGGAGTTTACCAATATTTTTCATACCGTTCGCAAAAAGTTGGGTATTAAGGATTTTGAGCTACATTTGGTACTCAAATACTACGGCTGCCTACACAAGTACATCCAGGATGAGATGGATTTCCTGGACATCTCCTTGCTTGGCATGGCATACCAATACGTTGTCAAGATTGAGCAAAAGTTTAAACAGAAGAAGCGAGACTTTGGATCTACAAATCTGAAGCAAGGGAAAGGCACCCCCAAACCACTGAACAAAGGACAAAGCCAAGGTGGGGTGGCCCAGGACAACCCGCCAAAGCTGCAAGAAAAGAACAATGCCACTAAGCCAAAGAAGGACACGGGAAAGTGGTGTGAGTTCCATAAGAGCTCCACTAACAACACAAGTGAGTGTCAGGCCAAGCAGTCACTGGTGGTCGAGCTAAAGTCTTAGAATCATATGCATGTTCCAACTCTGAGTTAGGACCCATTAAGGGGAATGACAAAGGGAAGCAGATTATCAATGTGGAGCCCAATGCCACCATTGCCACCATGAAGGTCCAGAAGGAGGAACTCGAAGATCCATAGGAGGAGGAGCGCCTCTTCCACTCCCAGATGTGGGTAAAGGGATGCCCGCTAAAATTCATTGTCGATAGCAGGAACCAAAGGAACCTCATTTCGATAGAGGTCGTGAAGCAGTTGGGCTTACTGACCACAACACATCCACAATCATACACCATTGTGTGGCTTCACCAAGGATGGGATCTTCATGTGAGCCAGTAATGTCGCCTTCCATACAACATCAAGCCCTTCACGGATGTGGTATTGTGTGATGTTGCTCCCCATGATGTTTGTGATGTATTATTATGCCAACTATACTTGTGGAAGCGACATGTTGTGTAGGAGTCAAGGCCTTGTGTTGTTATTGTTACTTTGGGAAATAAGTTGTACAGGATACTGAAGGTAGCACCGCCAACCACCATATCTTTGGTTACTGAAAAACAATGTAGTAAGCTCATTTCCAAAACTGGGAAATTTGTTTTCCTGATGATACGCCCTCAAGAAAAGAAGAAGATGGTGGCCACGACCTCTAGACAAGGCCCCTCTACACGACAACTACATATGGACAAGGTCGTGGAGGAGTACGAGGACATCTTCACCTCCCTCACAAGGGTTCCTCTACACTATTAGGTCAAGCACTCCATCAATCTGACCCCAGGTGCGTCGTTGCCCAATGGACCAATCTATCAATGCCCCTGTCTTGAGAACGATGAAATGAAGAGGTAGATTCAGGAGCTGCTATAGAAAGGTCACATCTGACCGAGTTCATTTCCTTCTGGGAGTCCGATCGTTTTGGTACAAGAGAAGGATGGGACTTGGAGACTCTGTATTGATTATCGAGCGCTGAACAAGATCACTGTCTAGAATAGGTACCCGATCCCATGGATTGATGACCTTCTGGACCAACTAAAGGGGGGAAAATATTTCATCAAGATCGAATTGAAGTCAGGATATCACCAGGTACCAATCGAACCCTCTAATGTGTGGAAGCCTTCCTTCAAAGCCAAGGAGGGCCTTTTCGAATGGTCGGTTATGCCTTTTGGGTTGATGAATGATCCAGAAACCTTCATGAGGCTAATGGATGACATCTTGTGGCCATTCACCTACTCATTTGTATTGGTATACTTGGATGACATCTTGATCTTCAGTCGAAGTTGGGAAGAGCACCTCCACCACATCCGACAAGTTCTCCAAACACTGGGGCAACACAAGTTATGTGCCAATTTGGAGAAATTCACTTTTGGCATGACCCAAGTTTAGTATCTAGGATACATTATTGATAAATGGGGGGTGCATGTGGATCCAACCAAGATCCAAGTCATTCAAGAAATGTCATCTCCAACCACTCTGATAGAGCTCCACAACTTTTTGGTTCTTGTCAACTTCTACTACAGGTTTGTGTTGGGATTTTCTCATATCACTTAGCCCTTGAGTCAAGTCACCAAGGGAGGGGCGAAAGAAAAATTATTTTGGTCTGAGTCTCAACAGAAGGCATTCACAGAGTTTAAACATCGCCTATGCTCAGCACTAGTGCTCGTATTACCAGACTTGCAACAACCATTTAAGATCGACATAGATGCCACTGAATATGCTATTGGGGTAGTCCTTACTCAACACGGGCATCCAGTGGATTATCACAGTGAGACACCTTCAGACACGGTCCACAAGTATCCCACTTATGACAATTGATGTATTCCATTGTGCAGTGTTGCCAACAATGGAAGCATTACATTTTGGGGAAGGAAATAGTCATCCACACAGACCACCGGCCCCTGCAGTTCATATAGACCCAAGGGAAGTTTTAGAATGATCGCCATCAGAAATGATCCACATACATCCAACAGTTCCATTTGAATATCACGTATAAGAAGGGTAGCACTAATACTGTTGTAGATTTCCTCAGTAAACCATCGATCATTACGTTAACCACTATGCTCAACTCTTGTGGGCACATGGCTTCTAATTGGCCACTTCTCTACAAAAGAAACCTAGAGTTCTCACACATACCAAACACTCTTGGAGGGTCAGCATGTTCGAGATTTTCACCTCCAAGATTCCCTGTTATGCCACCTGGGTCACCTTTGTGGTCCTTCAAGTGAGCATTCCAAGATGATTTGGGAAGCACACTACAGTTGGGCTATTGGGAATTTCGAGGTCGCGAAAACGGTGGGAGTAATGCAGAAGTATTTCTATTGGCCGAATCTTCGATAGGATGTTGGGAAGTACATTAGATCCTGCACTACCTGCGCCATTGCTAAACCAACCATTGAAAAGCAAGGCCTCTATACTCCGTTGCCTACCCCTAGTCAACCTTGCGAATCCATCTCCATGGATTACATGTCGCGCCTTCCTTATACTAAGCATGGAAACGACTATGTTTTTGTGGTCATCCATAGATTCTCGAACATGGCCATTATGGTGGCCTGCAAGAAGAGATCATAGCAGAAGCCACTGCTAAAATCTTCTTTGAATGAGTCTGGGTACATTTTGGGATCCCATAGTCTATCATATTAGATCGGGATAACAGGTTCCTCAGAACATTTTTGTCTTGTCTTTGGTCAATGTTGGACACCAAACTCACTAAGTCCAAATCCTTCCATCCCCAAACTGATTCCCAGACAGAGGTTGTCAATAGGATGATCGTACAAATTTTGTGCAAGTACAACTCAAAGAATCCATGCACATGGGATGAGAGCCTCCCCTATGTTCAGCACAACTATAATCAGACTCTCCACAACATGACTAGCCACAGCCCTTTTCAGGTGGGCTTGGGATTCCAACCATTATGTCCCATTGATGTGGCTATGCAATTTGCAGCTACTCAGGAAGATTCGGCTCATTTCCAGTCCGAAATAGATAAGGAAAACAACTTCATTGAGCCCATCCAACATATCCACTAGCAGGTCCACGACATTCTAGAGAAATGAAATGCCAAGTATAAGCAGTGACATGATCAACATCGGATGCCACACAAGTTTCAGGTGGGCGATAAAGTCTAGTTGCATTTGCAAAAGGAATGCCTTACCGGTGCCTATCAGAAACTCAAACCACTATGATATGGTCCTTACACCATTACCAAGGATGTGGGATACAATGCATTTGATCTCAGCATTCCTCCATCCCTTAGCCTGCGCCCAGTGTTCAATGTGGACTGGCTTCGACCATACTTTCCACCATTACTAGACACATTCGACATTGCAGAACAACTCACACCAATAGAGTTAAATCTAGATTGCATGGAACAAGCTGCAACTAATCAGATCATGAACACACAAACCAAGCACACTCACCAGTAGAAGATCCAATTATATCGTGTTGTCAAAGTAGCCCAACTCCTTCACCAGGGCAAGTGGCTCACCAGGGACCAAGTTCAACATAAGTTTCCTCATCTCATGGAGGAACTCAACGCAATGGGGACCATTGCTTCCTAAGGGGGGAGGAATGATCCATGTGGATATTGGTGGCCATCCTCCAATTCCACTTGGACCCCCACCATTGTTTCTTTCATTTTTTCAGTTTCCTTAATTGTAGCACAGTTTACTATTTTTAGTAGTTTTTCGAGTCCTGAACTTCTAGGGCTGTTTTGAGGCCCTAAACAACATTTTTTGGGAACACTTCGAGCAGCATGGGTCCATGGACTGATGTTTCTCATCTGAAAGTTGTAGTACTCAGATATATCTTTCTAACGAGGTATTGTTCACATCAAACAAAGATCGTATGCTAGAGTTACGACCCCGGGAAGTTGATGTACCAATTTACCCAAAGTGGGGCCCATAGTTTGGTGCTTCATCTGCTAGGGTTAGGTTTTTGGATGTTTAGGGTTTTCCATTGTTTCTCAAAAATAAATAGGCCTTCAAGCCTCATTGTAAGATAGTTAAGAGGAATGTAGCCACCACATCTCTGCTCAGAGATAAGATTCCATTACCTGAGCTAGTTTATTTCCATTTCTATTTGTAGGCATCCAAATCACATAGGTTTCTCAGTTTATCCAGAATCAATGGACTAAATTATGGAAAAGGAACTGTGTCAGGTATAGTATTAACCCTTTGTCACAGTCGTCCATCAACCATGACAACGGTACCCCCTCAGAGTTGTCTTTATGATATTTTTAGACTCTCTAAATGTGAAAAGACCATTGAGTTTACCCTTCCTTGAATCGTTAAATCTAAAAAGATTGGGAAAATATTTGAAGAAAGAACAATCATTAATATTTATATTGGTCAAAATTTTTATGGCAACAGTCTACTTTCCATCCTTGAACATGGCTCTTATCCAACATATTCCTACCGTCAGCTTCTCTTTGATCACTACCATTTTATGAGTTTAGCCTTGATACCTTGATGTCCGTGCATCCTTGTATCCTCACAATATTTGGTGTTCTTGAGTCTAAGTTTCCTGGTCTCTTTCGTGCCATGCCTTCTAATTTTCAAGGGATTGTCTACTATCTATTGACCTTATCAACCACTATATCATGTGTCCATTTGACCTGAGTTAGTTCACCTTGTTGTTCCAAATCACTACAAAATAAATCACTTTATTATCATTCTATATTGATTGATGTGCGACTCCTTATTTCCCACCTTCGACTAATCCCTTCCTATCGACTTCAAAAAATTATTTTGGAAGTGGGTTGAGAGTCCCAATTTAATGATTCTATGAGTGTTCGACATTAACTCCTTTATTCACACTCTCTAGATTGTACTAAGCATCTTGGAGATCATCATCCCTATCAGTGGCCATCCTCACGTCTATTAACGGATTTCATCATTGACTAGTAATGAGACAAATTATCACATGTTCGAAATCAACTCATTTATTCACATGTCCATAATTATGCTTTTTTGTGATGGTGATGAAGACCTTGGGATGAGGCTTACATCACTCACCCTTGTCTCCTCTCCAACGCTACGTTTTGTTTTTTTTTTTCTGGAGACAACTTATCTCACTTTGACTACACTGCGACAAAGTTCCACATTTTTCTTACTAATTGACTTGATCTGTCGTCTTCTACATGGACCTACAATGTTTTGTTATAGCTACTAAGATGGGAATGACTAACTCAAGACATAATTTATATGTGACATATGTTTGATGTTTTTTGCAAGCCTACTTCTATTCCGATTCTCTGAACTCTCTCTCCTCGATTAGTTTATAAATTATTTTTTCCATCGCCTTCTTCTCTAACCTCACACTTTAGGCATCATCTGTTATCCTTAAAAATACCTCCTCATCAGCTCAGAGGAGAATACTATGTTGCTGGTTGAAATACCCCATTTTCCTAACCTATATAAGACTATAAAATAAGTTACTTACCATGAGGACCACATTATCCTAGTCTATAACATGTTGTTCCTTTCATATAACTTTTGTTACCAAATTCTCATTCAATTACAAGGAAAAAAGATCAATTTAACTAAAGTTTGACACCCTTGATCACATTCAGAAACTCATATGGTGGAATGTGATCTCTTTATCTTCATATTTATCTTTTTCCTAAATAAGAAAAGCATATAAAAGTGGGAAAGAGCCATAAAGCATGGGGAAGATTTTTCCTAACCATAAAAGCATCTAAAAAGAAGATAAAAGAGTTTTTAAATGATGAAATATTATTCACCCAAAATATTTTTCTGAAATTGAACTAGGGAGGAATTTGGGAATCTTCATAGCCTTAACCTGCCTATATATTAAAGGCTTGGCCATTGAGAAAGGGATGGGAATTCTTGTATTGTTATGCTTTCGAGATTTGACTTGAGAGGGAGAGTTTTGGAGCTATGAGATGGAAGAGGTTTTGTTGTAACTACATCTGATGGTTGTAAATTTCCTTCATCTCCTTAATTAAAATATATTGGTTGTTCTTGCTTGCATATACTTCTATTCATTGTTTACTTCTTGTATCTAACTAATGAATGTTTGGCAGTTTTGTTTATATTTATTTATTCAATAATGTTTATATGTTTTTTATAGTTTTCATTATCAAGTTATTTTGTTGTGAAGGTTTATTTATTCTCTTTCTTATGTGCAAGGAATGAGATTTGGATCTAGCTAGGAGTGCTTCCCAGCTACATCGAAAAATCCAACAAGCCTGCATGCAAGGACTCATAGGCACTGGTGGGCTCCAGTATTGTAGCAATGATGCCGAAACTCCTGGGACTCCCTTCTTTGCTTTTATCAACCCGGTAGTTCATAACAAACTTGGAAGCGACAGTGCTATATGCACAAGTACTAGCTCTTACTGTAGGCCGTCACTTGATCAGCTGGCACAAGTTCGCTAGGAGCTTAAGCCAACTTATATTAGTTCTTAGAAGAAGCTTTTAACTATGATGGATGAAAGCTAACTCAAAAGAGGTTAATCTACTTGCAGAAAGAAGCTGAAGGAAAAATCATATTTTTGTATTTTTGAGTAATTTTGCAGAATTATTATGCATGTGCTTTAACTATTTTTTGACTGTGCAGAGGTTGATTGGAGAAAGGAAATGGAGTGGGCGCTTGCAGGAGGTTGGGAAGGTGAGAAGATGGCCTAAGGGGTCCCTAGCACCCTTCCAAAGAGTTTCACAATGATCAGATCTCGAAAAGCTGCTCACGTGAACTTCTACAGGAAGTCTGCAGGGGTTCTATAGGATGTTCTACAAGAAGTTCTACAGGAAGAGCCGAAAGAGGATTTTAGAGGGTTGATGGGGGAAAAATGGTGGGAAAGTGGAAATGAAGGATGGATAAGGATGTTAAGGGATCTAGGACCTGGTAAATGAAGCTAAGAAGTGATGAATATGGTTGGATTTGTTCAAGGATGGAGAGAGCAATGTTGCACAAAAATGTATAAATTAGGGCAAGTTGGGAAAGTGTGGCAAATTAAGGGAAGAAATCTTGAATTAGGGGCTGAAACAAGTTGTATGATGGAGGAAGGGTAGGTAGGAATGTATTACAGGTGCTCTACACACTATTTTCGAAAACTGATCAAACAAAGACTGGAAAAAAAAGAGAGATCTATCTATTTTGACCTAATCTGCCCTTAAAAACCAGAAATATGATGTACAGAAGTTTATAGAAAGAAAATCATGCAAGATAGCTATGGAAACTAAGAAAGAATAGATCTAAACATGCAAACGCACCTGATATAAACTTTTCCAACTTAAAATCTAATACTAGCAATTGCATTAAAAGGAAAAAACAATTTTTTTGTGGCAGCAAGTATGCCTTGGTGTCAGCTCATGATCCCAAGGAGGGAGAGATGAGATCAAGGACTGCTTGATGGCCTTTTTGCAGATATTTTCTGTTACCAAACTGTCAAATCAACCTGAATCATGAAAAACTATCTCAATCATCAAAAAAAACCTAAGTAACAAAGCAATATTTTAACCTAAATAACAGAAATTATTCTATGAATGCAGCAAAGACACATAAAAGTACATAAAGGAGGTACTGGAACTTGGGTTGGGCCCAACCCCAAGAGCTACAGCCTCGTAAGAAAGATTAGCTGGTGCAAAGCTAGATTCATCTTTATTGATAAAAAAATAATAGTTACATCCCAAAAACTGTCTACAAGAAAAAGCTTGAAAATGTGTTGATACAAGGCTGCACTAGAGTGTGAAAATAGACTAAAAAAATGACTAAAATCTTACGAAAATCTGACTAACAAAATTGAGGGCATAAGCCTTCTTTTTTATACAAATTTAGGACCCCAACAATCCTCCTAAACTTTAGGAACTCGGCTGCCAGAACTTGCAGTTAACAGCAGCTTCACTAACTCTGCTTGGCTGCCATTGTGATAATTGATGTGGTGGCCCTTGAACTCTGAACTGGTGGAGAATTCAAGGTAAGGGCTCATAAATGAAGGCAACACCCTCCTACAAATCCTCTCCCTTGTTCTTCCACGAATTTGGCTGCCAAATGCTCATTAAACCTTTGATTTTATCTCAAAATTGACCAAAAATCTGCATAAAGCACACATTAGACTTTGTGGCATAATGACTAACTCAATTCACTCTATTAGCATAAATATAATAAAAAGAATGCAATAAACTAATGAGAATGGTGGATTAATTCGAATTAAGAGGCAAAATGAACCCATATAATTACCCATTTCTGGGGCTCATCATCACCCCCCACTGAAGGTGTTGCTCATCCTCTGAGCGACTAATATATCCCTTCATCTTTGATGGCCTTAGTAGCCTCCCTATCATCCCAAGATTTTGATGTGGTCTACTCATGTGTGCCATAAAATTCTGCCTTCTTGTCATTGTCCTTCCACTGCTCCTCCTATTCTGCTTGTTTGAATTCTTGTGCTTTCCCTGGCCTTGAAATACAAGGAGGCCTACCTTTTTCTCTTTCTTTTTTTTTTTTGTAGGTGTGCTTAATGCAGCAAGCACAACTGTTGCTTCCCTTGCCAACATTTCAGGGGATTTCTCTTTCTACTGTTCTTTTCCTTCACTTCCTGTAGAAATCTCTATGCCCCCTGTTTATGCTTGTGTCCCTAATATCTCAGGGTGTGTCCCTTCTTTCTCTTGTCGGGTGCCTGCCTTGGCTATGGCAGCCTTCTTTTGGGCTTTCATGGCCTTTTTCTTTCCAATCTTTGTCCTTTTTCCCTTCTCAGTTTTTTCTGTTTTCTCTTTTTCTATCTTAGGCTCAGCAGTCTTGTCAAATTCCTCTTTTTCCTTATGTTCTTCCTCTGCTTCGCCCTCTATTTGAATGTCTTGTGCTCCCTCATCAATGTTCTTCTCAATTTCTTCAGTTTTCTCCCCCTCATCACTACTGGATGGGCTGATGTTCTCCACCAAAGTTCTGATGTTATCATCCCTAGACATATTTATGAAGATTTCCCAAGCTATGGGGACAATATAGGTGTGTGAAGCATCTTAGACCAACAATTTGATGAGTCCATGGTGGGACAACTAATCTGGGACTCCTGCATTTAGCTTTATACCACATTCAATTAAAGACTGAAGGAGGAAATATGGGATGCTCAGTTTTTTAGCTAGAGGCAAGTCCATCCCATACCTCAATTCATGTAGCAACCTGAAATGATAACCATAGATGATGCTAAACCTCCCTTCACATGTGATATACTTCATTATTTGATAACTAAATTCACTCCAGAGAGGAGGCAAGCTTGTCCTTTTGACCCCGTTTTTGTCTTCTACAGGATGCTCCTCGAGCAGAAAAAATGTTTTCTTAGCCGCTTGTCCCAATTACTTCTCCTCTTTGCTCCAAGGGAGCCCCAATGGTAAACCGATAATTCTACTGATGAAATCAGGGGTAAGTTCTAGGGTCAAACCCCTAAAACTAACTGTGGCATGTGTCTTAGAATGTGGTCTTAGGGACATCAAAAACTCTTCAGTCACCTCCTCATCATAACCCTAAATTATGTCAAAGAAGGATATCCAATTTTCCCTAGTGAAAAGGTCCACCACCTTAGGGTGCTCATACAATTTGCTAGAGTCCGAGGGTTCTTTCCTTATGAATCCTCCTAGCATGGTGTTGAGTGCTCTTTTTATGTTTTAACCAGAAGAGAAAATGCTTAGGAAAACAAACAATCAATCATTGGAGCAGAGGATAGCTGAATTCGGTTTCTTCTGAACCCTAGAAGGAATTTCTCAATAATTCCCTTGTTTTAAGACTGCTGTCACCCAGAATTCGACTGTTTGTTTATGAAAAGAAGAATTTTGCTTTTACAAAACAGAACATAAGGACACAGGTTCTCTTCTCGGCACATAGATAGATATGTAAATTTAGTTTTTTTTTTTTTTTACACACACAGGGTGGCCTCTACTGCTGCAGGTATCTTCCTTACAGGACAATTTAAAAATGATGAGGAGATTTCGAAACACAGAGGAAGAACTGGGTAAACTCAATGAAATATGCAGGCAAACTTTCACGGTTTTTTCTCAGTGCACAGGCAGACTTTTACTCTTGTTTTTCAAACTGATGCCGTTCAATTCACCACCTTGTATAAACAAATCATGCACAAAGAAGTTGTTTCGAGTCTACCTCGTTTGGAGCTTCAAATTCAACGAAAATTTGGGTCTTCCTTCCGCAGAGTTGTTCTCTGCCTTTCCTGCAGAAGGCTCTTGGTTCCTGTAGAATGAATTTGTGCTTTCGATAGAGCCTGATAGGTGGGAGATTTTCAAAAACAGGCAGAAAAACTGGTGAAGGACGACTAGTTAATTGTTCTTGGAAGCGGTGGATGCGTACTCCAGTCAAGAACGTCGTGGGTGCAGAAAGAACAAAAGGGGGTGCATGTTTCGACTGAGCGTCTTTTAACTGCAGTGTGATTCATTGTAAGGGGATGAGGTGGCCGGACCGGACCATTGATCCAACATCACAACCATAATGTTTCTGCATTTTTTTGACTGCCATCACCTCCTCTCTCCCATTATCCATCGCCACCACTACTAGTCCTGACGATTTCTCCCTGAATGGACACTCCACACGTGCTAGCTTCACATCTAATCAACAATTTTGAATGTAATGGGGCTCGTTTGGATTTCACGAGGATATGTAATTGGCCGAGGGTGGCCAGTTGACTAGCCACCAATTCCACTCAATCCAAACCATTCCCATAGTCATGCAGCTTTTAAAATATGATTTATGTAATTGAAGAACGAGTTTAGGCACTTACCTGCGTGGTCGTGGCCGTGTTATGCAGATTTCGAGTTTTGGAACCCATTTCTTCGTTTGTTGTTGCTGCATGCACACTGCATGCTTGGCCTCAGTTGCTACTGATGTTCTTACATTCAATAAGAGCTCCATACATGTCTCTCCTACCATACTTTGTTATCCCTGTCTCTGGAGTATGTCTTTCAAAGGGATCAGCTGCTACAGGATTCTTGTAGGATGTCCTGTAGCCACTTCTCCTCCTGGAATTCAAGCTAGAATGAGCAGGGCTATACTACTGATGAGGGTCTCGGCTGACGAGGAGTTTGGATGGAGGGTAACAGGTATGGTGAGTGGACAACTGCTACTTGATTTGTCATTAAAAAGTCTTTGCTGGCAGTATGAAGAAAATAGGAAAAACGGTGACATATGGCGATGGATGGAAATAGGGATGTTTATAGGCCTCATAGGCAGATTCCCAACCTTCAGATTCTCTTCTGAGATCAATTCTAGCTTGTCTCTAGGTTCTATAGGATCTTCTTGTAGAAGACACAGAACTTCCTGTAGAAGGTGAAATCTTAGCCCTAATGAGATCAAATCTTATGAAAGGGTAGTGGTCATGGAGGAATGGATTGTGAGGGATGCTTGCAGCCTAGTGATAACCTCTGTATTTTTCTTATGCGATCCTCCTAACCTGCAATGTCCTTCCTGCACCCTGCAGCTATTCAACAAAAATTAGGATTATTTTTCTTTTTCTTGTTTCTTTTTTATTTTTTTTAGACTGAGATAGCTAGGGTGCTTCCAGGAGGTCCACCCTCACTGTCTGCCCTGGGTGCCTCCAAGAGGTTTTCACCCAAGGATCTTTTATTCTTTTTCTTTTTTCTATTTTTTTCTTTTTTTCTTTTTTTTTGTGTTCAAGGTGTGGGTGGAGTGGAGAGAGGGGCCTGCTCCACTACCAACACTGATTTATCCAGAGTTTCAACGAACTCATACTTAGAAAGGGGCTTCCTATAGATTTTTAATCAATGCCCATTGACGAACATGGGGATGACTTCTTCATCAATGGTCCTGATAAGGACTGAACCATTGTCATTGCATTTCTCCACTGTATATGGTCCCAGCCATCTTGTCCTCAGCTTCCCTTTGAAATCCTTGTATCTTGAATCATATAACAGCACCCAATCCCCTAGCTAAAATTTCTTTTCTTTAAGGTGTCATTCATGCCATATCTTCCTTTGAAGTTGGACCACCTCTGAGTGGAGAAGGGCCCGCATTCTCTGTTCATCTAGTCCATTCAGCTGAAGTAATATTTCCTGTTGTGCATGGCTGAGATCTAGGTCCGCTGAATTGCCAACCTCAATGTGTTATATTCAAATTCTATGGACAACAAATCTTTCTTCATGTAGACCAGCTCATAAGGTGTGAAACCTGTTGTAGTTTTCCAAGTAGTGTTGTAGGCCCAGGTGGCCTCAACCAAGCGATCTGCCCAATCTTTTCTACCGCTGCTCACCACTTTAGTCAAAATCTCTTCCAAGGCTCTATTAGTGACTTCCACCTGTCCATTTTCGTGCGGATGATAAGGGGTGGAAGTTCTGTGCTTAATCCTATGATGAGCAAGCAGGTCTGTGACTAACTCTCTTGGGTAGCCAAACTTGTAGAAGATATTTTCCCTCAAAAACTCAGCCACTTTTTCTTCTGTTATTGCCTTGATTGCCTTTGTTTCTGCCCACTTTGTCAGGTAGTCTGTGCACACAATGATGTAAGACTTTTGGTTTAAAGGAGGGTTAATAGGACCCACAAAGACCATGCCCTAGTTCTCAAATGGCTTGAAAGTCACTTGAGGTTGGAGGGGCATTTTATCCCTTGGATTCAGTTTCCCCATCCTCTGACATCGGTCACATTGGCTGATTTATCTACTGATATCTTGATGAAGAGTGGGCCAATAGTAGCCTGCCTATAGAATTTTGAAAGTGATTCTTTTTGCTCCAAAGTGGCCTCCACAGGGCCCATCATGACAGGTTAGGAGGAGGTCAAAAACTTCCTCCTCCCTGACACAATGCCTCAAAATCTGATTCGGGCCAAGTTTAAACAAGTTGCCCACAATCCATGTGAATGGGGCACTTTTCCTCACGATCTTGCTCTTCTCTTTCGAGGATAGGTGTGGCAGGAATTGTGCTGAAACCAAGTAATTTGCTATATTAGCAAACCATGGAGAGAGTACTGAAATAGAAAATAGGTGTTCATCTGGCATTTGATCGTCCACCATCCCTTCTTCACTTGTAGACAAATCTAGTCTAGACAAAAAATCAGCAACAACATTTTCCTTACTTGGCTTATCAACAATGGTCAAGTCAAATTGCTGCAATAAAAGTAACCATCTAATGATACGAGCATTTACATCAGGTTTATTCATCAAATACCTAATTGCAGCGTGATCAGTGTGTACGAAATTTTGATAACTAGTGATGTAGTGTCTGAACTTGTTTAGGGAATGGACTACAGCCAGGAGCTCTTTCTCAGTTACAGTATAGTTTAACTCTGCCTTATACAGTTTCTTACTGACAAAATATATGGCATACGGTAGCTACTCTTCAACTTGTCCTAAGGCTGCTCCTATGGCTTTGTTTGAGGCATCTGTGTGAATGTAGAAAGGTAGGGCCCAGTTTGGACCTCTCAAGATTGGGGCAGTTACCAGCTTACCTTTCAACGCATCCAGAGCCTCTTGACAGTTGTCAGTCCATATAAACTCAACATCTTTCCCAAAAAGACCAAACAATGGAGAGGCTAGCTTACTAAAATCTTTAATGATTCTTCTATAATATCCCTCTAAGCCTAGAAAACTCCGAACATCTCTTACCTTTTGAGGAGGTGGAACCCTTTGGATGATAGCAATCTTGTTGGGATCCACCTGTAATCCTTGCTAAGAAATTGTATAACCTAGCACAGTCCCTTCAGTCATCAGGAATTCACATTTTTCTGGACTAAGAGACAGGTTCATTTCAATACACTTGGTTAAAACTTTTCCCGGGTTAGTCAATTCTTCTTGGAAGTTGGACCCATAAGGAGTAAAGTCATCCATATAGATTTCCATTGAATCATGAACTAGCTCAGCAAATATGCTCAGTACTGCTCTCTGGAAGGTGGCAGGAGCATTGCATAACCCAAAGGGAAGGACCCGGTAGGCAAAGGTACCCCATGGACAAGTGAAAGTGGTCTTATCTTGTTCTTCCAGGCAGATTTGGATCTAATTATACCTGCTAAACCCATCTAGGAAGGAAAAGAACTTCTTCCCTGCCAGTCCATCTAATACTTGATCTATGAAAGGCAAAGGGAAATGGTCCTTCTTGGTGGCTTTGTTAAGTTCTCAATAATCGACACAGGTTCTCCACTGCCCGTTTTTCTTGGGCACAAGCACCAGAGGAGAAACCCACTCGCTGTCAGAGATGGGGTAGATGAATCCTGCATCTAGCAACTTTTGCAGTTCTTCTTTGACAATTTCCTTAAGGGCTGGATTCATTCTCCTCTGAGGCTTCCTGACTGGTTTACAATCCTCTTTAATGTAAATGTGATGGGTATAGACTAAAGGGTGGACTCCTTTCATCTTCTTATAACTCCAAGCAAAAGCATCCAAATGGAGGTTCAATAAGCTACACAGCTCCTTCTCCTGAGAGAAGGATAGGGATGAGTTGATCTTCAAGGTTCTTTCAGGTCCAAATTCCATGTTCTTAACTCGGGGAGAGGTCGAATCAGCCACACACAGATCCACTAAAGCACTGGTTGTGGTGTCTTCTACCAACTCTTCTAATGGCAGCACACTAGGAGGTGGATTCTGAATCTAATTCTCAATAAGGTCATCCTCAGTTTGAGGACCTCCCCTGGTGGATTCCACTGTGCACAATGGTGCAGAGTAGACTTCATCTTCATCTTCCTCCTCCAACCAGAGAGGTAAGTCGTGTTCTAGCAGAGGTTGGGCAGGAGGATATAGGACTAGCTACTTGGACATAGGCCCATTCTTGATGGTCATGCTCCCAACTTGACAACTGATGTAAGCATATGCAATAGCTAACCAAGGCCTTCCCAAAATGAGCGGGTATCCAGTGAGTTTTGCCTTTGGCTAAAGGACCAAGAAGTCTACAAGGTACTCCCAAGAATCAACGCAGACCATGACATCTTCCACAATCCCTTCGGGGGTCACAGTGGAGTGGTCTGCTAACTGCAGTACTGTCGAGGTCTTTCTCAGGGAACTCTGAAGGTTGAGTTTGAGCATAGTGTCCCTGGTCATCACATTAATGGCAGCTCCTAGATCAATCAGGGTGTGGGGGATTATGGTGCCATCGATGTGGACATCAACTACCGGACTCCCAGGGTCCAAATATTTTGGACAGATTACTTGTCCCAACATTAGGTCGGACAGTTGTCCAATGACATTGATAGTTGGGGCATCTCTCTTGCACCTACCTGGGTGCCTAAAACACTTATCTTTGATCAATTTGTTGTATATTGGTACATCTTTTATGGCCTGGAGAAGTGGTATTTTCACACATAACTGTTTAAGCTCACTCAAAAGTTCAGCCTCTACTGGGTTTGGTTGTGTGGTTCCATTTAGTCTCTCAAGAAAGGGTGGAATGGCTTTGGGTTCACTTTACTGTTTCTCTTCCTCATCCTCCTTAGGAGGAGTTTGGCTATCTGGGAGGACCTTCCCAGATCGTAGGTTGATCTCCTAAATCTCCACAACATAGGTAGGGCATGTTGGGCCTATCTGTTATTGGGGTTCGGGTTCGGTTGAGCAGGCATCTAGGGTTGTCTCGGAGGAGCAGGAGGTAATGGTTGTGGTTAAGCAGGTGGTGGAGGAAAAATAGTGGGAGGAGAGTTGTATTGGGGCCTCCACCCCTGTTGAGGTGCATTCCATTGAGGTTGTGGCTAAACATGAGAATGAAATGAATGAGTAGCAGGTTGAGTATGGTATTGATATGGATATGACCAAGGAGGGGGTGCAAACCAAGAAGGATGAGTATGGGGACCCCAAGAAGGTATGTGAGTGGATTGGTTGGGGTTGTAATACGTTTGGGATGTCCCTTGCATCCCCTATTGGTAAGGTTTGGATCCATGTGGCCTTCTCTGGTTTAGGAAGTAGAGTGGTTCAGTGGCTCCTTCAGCCCCTTGGTACATAGCTTTAAGTCCACGTAAGGTTGGGCACTAGTTTGTAGGGTGGTCTTCCTCACAAATGAAACATACCTCTACTGAGTGCAATGGACACTCGTTCCAAGGATGTTTCCTTTTATATCTAGGACAAAATATGGCCAAATCCCTCTTAGCTTCCTCTTCCTTCTGTTGGATTCGGAAAGTATCCAGTTGCATGGCAATGATCTGCCTCATCTCAATTTTAAGGTCTTCCATATGATTTGAAAATTCATGTTTGGAGAAGGTGGCGTTGGCTGAAAGTTGATTCCCCCTACCTCTTTTCCAGGCTGCCCTAGAATGGTTTCTAAACACAGTCTTTATGTCATCATAAGGTAGTTGGTAGATATCTCCTCCAGCCAGCAAATGGAGGGTATCTAGAAGGTCTTCAGGGATCCCTCGGAGTAGAACCAGATTCAAAGATTCGGGGTCAAGTGTTCACCTGGTCCTTTTATAACTGAGTTGGAACCTTTCTTCATAGTCTTCTAAATATTCATCGCTTCCCATGGTCATCCGAAATATTTCTCCCTTCGTTTCCTTTGACCTGCAGTAATCCCGGTATTTGTTGTTAAAGGCTTACTGCATCTGAGCCCAAGTTGTGACACTGTTTCCAGGTAACCCCATGAACCAGCGTAGTGCTGCATCTTTGAGGGTAGAGGGAAAGAGTTTCAACTTTTGCTCGTCTTCTACATAGTCATAGGTTCTACAAAGGACAACAAACTCAAACAGGAAGGTATCAGGGTCTTCAGTAGTCAATCCATGGAAGTGAGGTAAGGCTGAGGGACTTATGTTTTTCATTTTTGTGTCCCCATTGGTCTCTCGGATGGGAAATGCACCTTCTATTCTCTCCTCATCTCCTACACTGTTTCTATGTTCAGCCATGGTCTCAGGAGGAATGTTTTCTTGCTCTTCTTCTGTTAGAGGATCTTCGTATATCTCTAGAGGTTCACTGCCACCGAAGAAGAGAGAAGGGTGACTACGTGATGTGGTGGGGGTGTTGGGTAAGAATTTTCCTAAATTGTCTCTGTTCCTACGAGGCATGAAATGAAATATTTCTGGTTGATTTTTGTGTTTTTCTCTACTTGTACCTACAAAACTAAAATTGATTGAACAACAAATTGAAACTAACGAAAGAAAACTTTGCTGGAGTGAAAATTGTAGAATTGAAATGAAAGCAGGAAAAGACTAATCTATGCTGCTGAAATGAAATTGCAGAAATAAAATGCTAAGCTACGCTTGCAGAATTGAAATGTTAATCTAGGCTTGCAGAATTGAAATGCTAGTCTAGGAAAGCAGGAAATGTCTAGTCTACTTTTGTAGAAATGAAATTGTGGAATGGAAATGAAACAACTACTCTACTCTTGCTGAAATAAACTACTTAGCAGAAGATTGCAGTAGAAAATAGAAGAAAAGCAGCAATCACAAATACTCTGACGCTTCCCCAACAATGGTGCCAAAAAGATGGTGGGCTCCAGTATTTCAGAAATGATGTTGTAACTCCTGGGACTCCCTTCTTTACTTTTATCAACTTGGAAGTTCGTAACAAACTTGGAAGCGACAGTGCTATTTGCACAAGTACTAGCTCTTATTGCAGACTGTCACTTGATCAGCTGGCAAAAGTTCGATAGGAGCTTAAGCCAACTTCTATGAGCTCTTAGAAGAATATTTTAACTATGATGGATGAAACCTAACTCAAAAGAGGCCAATCTACTTGCAGAAAGAAGCTGAAAGCTAAAAGGAAATGCAAACCCTAGCAAACCCTAGTTTTACTGACTAACCCTACTGGTGCAAGAAAAGAGATGAAAGCTGCTGAAATGGATGCCATTGACTCTTGGAAAGGTAAAATGCATGTGACTAAGCCACTTCTTAAATAAAATATGGAAAAAGCATATTTTTGTATTTTTGAGTAATTTTGCAGAATTATTATGCATGTGCTTTAACTATTTTTTGACTGTGTAGAGGTTGATTGGTGAAAGGAAATGGAGTGGGCACTTGCAGGAGGTTGGGAAGGTGATAAGAGGGCCTAAGGGGTCCCTAGCACCCTTCCAAAGAGTTTCACAATGATCAAATCTTGAAAAACTACTCACGTGAACTTCTACAGGAAGTTTGCAAGGGTTCTACAGGATGTTCTATAGGAAGTTCTATAGGAAAAACCGAAAGAGGATTTTAGAGGGTTGATGGTGGAAAAATGGTGGGAAAGTGGAAATGAAGGATGGATAAGGATGTTAAGGGGTCTAGGACCTGGTAAATGAAGCTAAGGAGTGATGAAGATGGTTGGATTTGTTCAAGGATGGAGAGAGCAATGTTGCACAAAAATGTAGAAATTAGGGCAAGTTGGGAAAGTGTGGAAAATGAAGGGAAGAAATCTTGAATTAGGGGCTAGAACAGGTTGTATGATGGAGGAAGGGTAGGTAGGAATGTATTACAGGTGCTTTTCACACTATTTTCCAAAACTAATCGAACAAAGACTGGAAAAAAAAGAGATCTATCTATTTTGACCTAATCTGCCCTTAAAAACCATAAATATGAAGTATAGAAGTTTATAGACAGAAACTCATGCAAGATAGCTATGGAAACTGAGCAAGAACATATCTAAACATGCAAACACACCTGATATCAACTTTTCCAACTTAAAATCTAACACTAGCAATTGCATTGGAAGGCAAAAACAATGTTTTTGTGATAGCAAGTATGCCTTAGTCTCAGCTCATGATCCCAAGGAGGGACAGATGAGATCAAGGACTGCAAGATGGCCTTTTCGTAGATATTTTATGTTACCAAGCTATCAAATCAACCTGAAGCATGAAAAACTATCTCAATCATCAAAAACAACCTAAGTAACAAAGTAAGATTTTAGCCTAAATAATAGAAATTATTCTATGAATGCAACAAAGACACATAAAAGTACACAAAGGAGGTACTGGCACTTGGGTTGGGCCCAACCCCAAGAGCTACATCCTCCTAAGAAATATTAGAGCTGGTGCAAAGCTGGATTCATCTTTATTGATCAAAAAATAATAGTTACATCCCAAAAATTGTCTACAAGAAAAAGCTCGAAAATGTGCTGATACAAGGCTGCACTAGAGTGCGAAAATAGACTAAAAAAATGACTAAAATCTAACTAAAATCTAACTAAAAAAACTGAGGCCCTAATCCTTCTTATTTATACAAATCGAGGACCCCAAAAGTCCTCCTAAACTTTAGGAACTCGGCTGCCAAAACTTGCAGTTAACAGCAGCTTCACTAACCCTGCTCGGCTGCCCTTGTGATCATTGATGTGGTGGTCATTGAACTCCGAGCTACTGGTGGAGAATTCAAGGTAAGGGATCATAAATGAAGGGGACACCCTCCTACAAATCCTCTTGCTTGTTCTTCTACGAATTTGGCTGCCAAATGCTTATTAAACCTTTGATTTTATCTCAAAATTGACCAAAAGTCTGCATAAAGCTCACATTAGACTTTGTGGCATAATGACTAACCCAATTCACTCTATTAGCATAAATATAATAAAAAACATGCAATAAACTAATGAGAATGGTGGATTAAGTCGAATTAAGAGGCAAAATGAGCCCATATAATTACCCATTTCTGGGGCTCATCAAGCACTCCTTCCCATATTCTTAATCTCTACTCTACCTCTCACCTTACAAGAAAACCTGAACCATAGAACAACCTTTTCCTTTCTTGTTTTTCCATAGATTTCCAGGAGAGCATGAGAGAGTTTTCCAATTTTTCCAATCGAACATAAACTCCTATAGAAGAATCATTTCCTATATTTAATATTCAATATCCTTCAGTTGAGACCTCAGATTTTTTCTACTCCAACATGGGGGATAACCACCTGGTCCAAACCTTAAGACAGATCCTTTTCCGTTTGAAGTGGTGGCTCCGACTGGGAATGATAGGACCAATTTCCTAGTGTGGGTTTAAAAATGAGAGTGGGTGGTTTTTAAGTGAATAGTGATAACTAAATGGCATATTCTATCATGAAAATCCCTAGATAAAATTAATCTAATATAAACCAGGGTATTTTTGTGTGATATGTGATCTAAAAAGATATATATTTGACATGTGATAATAAAGATCAATCACGCATTAAACAGATATGATAACATATAAAGATAATTTCTTTGACTAAATAGTTAGTCAAAGAAATGTATAACTATATCACATATATCTAATGATTATAGATGAAAATAAACAATTTCAGCTAGGCATCATACAGAGTGCAATTAACGCTTAACGGAAAGAACATATCTCATATACAATTCATGAAAATGAAGTGTTATCACTAATTAAACAAAAACAGAACTAATCATACAAGATAGTGTTGAAAATAATACTGAGAGGGGGGGTGAATCAGTATTATTAAGTCAAATATTTTTTATTTCACACCCAGATCATATATGCTACTTCAGTTCGAGAAAACCGCATATGTACGCTACTTCAGATAAGAAAACCAGTGTATACCATGGAGACTTATAATTTAATGTGTTCTACAGATGTTGATCATTAATCAGTGGATCACAGTGATATAAACAGTAACCAGGAATAGTAAAAATAGAGCAAAATACAATCACACACAAGAACAGAAGATATAAGGTGGAAACCCAATGTGGGCGAAAACCACCTGCTGCAATTCGTCTCTATCTTTTTTAATTAGAAACTTCTTTTTACAATGATTTTGTACTAGTGCAGACTTATACCAGTACGCAGGCTGCAACCTGCAGAGAGCTACAACCCTCTCTCATTTTCCAGCTTCTCCTGGAAGGGAGCTACAACCCCTTTAGCTCTTGTACTAGCTGATGCACTAGTACGTAGGCGCCAACCTACAATCTCCTCCCCTTTAGCTCTTATACTAGCTGATGTACTAGTACCTAGGTGCCGGCCTACAATCTCCTTTCATCCTCCAGGGACCACATTTCATATATTTTTAGACTGGATACTCTTGAAGCACAACACTATAATCTGAAGGCCACGTTTCATCCAATTTTCATACTGGACCCATCAATATCATTGAAGCACAAAATCAATCAATACTAGCATTATCGATCTCTGAATCACTGAAACACTGAAACCCTGTCAAGAACACAGTCACCAGAACACAGAGCAGACAACAAAACTCTACAATAACAATTAGACCCAACTGCAACTTCAAATATTATACTTCATAATGTATATGCTACTATGACAAACCAAACCCACGTACATATGCGCTTTCACCAAATCCAACCCGCGTACAGATCTATAAATATTCAATCATGACTTGCAGCTATTTCAGACTTAAGTTATACCCAGTTGAAAACATTACATGCGTCAGTATACAGATCTAGAATGAGCATAATCAACCATATAGAGATAGTTCATTTCAAACCATTTGATCCCGATCTATCCTTAGAACTTGTTCTCCATCAATCAGTGAGATCCCTCCTTAGCTCAGATCAAGCAATGCATCATAACCCATATCCTGCATACTGGATCTCATCCTACATTAGATATTCAAGGCTTTTTCCATACCCTTGCCTAATGATCTTCTTCTCCTTTTATAGTCTTAGGCCTTACTCAATACCATGGTCCAAAACCATAACAAATCAATACCATGGACCCAATACTTGGGATCAACACTTCTGACGAGATACCATGGTCCAAAACCATAGGTTCAAGTACCAAGGACTAAATACCATGGACCAAAAGTAAGTTCTTCCACATGTACGCGCCTTTCCGTGCATGAATGTGCGTGCATATGCATACGCGACTTTGGAATGTCTAACCCGCGTGTATACGTGGCTTTGTCACGATGAACCTGCGTATATACTTTTCTCTTCATTCTTGTAGTCTGATCATCAATTCCTTGCTACTGACCTGCTGCACTATGATCTGTCATCTGTGTGATTTGCCATCAAGGACAACACTTGTCTCATAATGCCAACAATCTCCCCCTTTGTACTTGATGGGAAAGCTAACTTGTCATACTGAGAACTGTCATCTGATTTCTTTGAGTTGTCCGGCATCCCATGCATTCAGTCACATCTGATATCTTCTTCTGTAAATTTATCTAGTTATAAATAGGTGAGATGTTCTTCTACGAGTGGGTTGCCATCAAGTACAACACATGCATCATAATGCCAACAATCTCCCCCTTTGGACTTGATGGCAACAACACTAAATCACTCTCCCCCTTTGACATCAAGGGCAAAGGGCGGACCAAGATATTCTCTTTCCTTGATAAACATTCTGTTGTCCATACTCCCCCTGAGTACCTATTGAAATCTTTGAATGTGCTCCCCCTTTGTATATGCCAAGGTGTACCAATCTGTCCATGCTCCCTCTAAGTACATGCTGAAAGCTCTACTCTTGCTGAAGTGTGTTGTTCATGCTCCCCCTTTACTGTAAGCAAGGTCTACAAAAAGATGTTCTACATGACTCTATATACCATAAGAGACCTTCCTAGCACCAAAGACTCATACATACATCCATCTCCCAACCAAGTGGGGATATACCAGAATTGACTCATCTGCCCAAAAAAATGGGGATACACCAGAAGTTTACATATGACAAATAAGTACATTACATTATTCATCCCAAGCATAGTGGGGAAACCAACATAGGCCGTTACATGACCTTGATAAGAAACAAAATACATGACATAGAGACGAAATATTGTCAATCATCATTCAGATCAGCAACCATGTTCTCCTTCTGTACCTGTTCCACCTGAAATCAAATCATATATGCGACTGTATCCACAGAAACAGGCGTATATACACGGATGTTTTTCATAAAACTCACATACAAACTCTTCCAGATCAGCATCATGTAAATGTCCTGTAACAAGATATCAACTCATCCTTTTGATCATCATCATAAAATTATTCACATTATATCATTTGTGAAAAACACCATAGTCATCTCATCATTATCAAGATCTGCATGATACCATCCATGTAACATTACATGGAAATATCCCTTATCCGACAATCATCAATCAACATATGTGAATATCACCCTATCATCATATAGGTAAGAACTCATCATCATCATATCTCAAACAATGCAACTCCATGTATCCAGCACTATGTATCAACAGCCACAATCCTCATCCATGTGAGTGCCAAGAACTATAGGAAACCTGCATCATAGCTGTATTATATGATCTTTATGATGACAGTAGCATATGAGTAAGTCATCATCAAGTAAAGAAGATGTGTATTCAAGCTTTGTACTTCTTCTTATCCTTATGAAGATTACCATGTAAACACAATATATGCAGCATCAGAGAATCAACCACAAATCTGTTCTGAACATCAACTATGTAACCCCAAGAATCATATGAGATGGATAGTAAGATATATCATTTATCCATATAAGTATCATCACCAAGGAATACTAACCATAATGTCAACAATGCATTATTCAAAACATAAACTCCCCTTGAACCTGTGCCATCTGTTTACTATCAGATCTGATCATGCATATATCAGCAAGAAGTATCACGACATCATCATCATCAAGTTAGGATCAAAACACTTTAAACACCTTACAAATGTCAATGCATTTCCACACATCATTAGCATATTGTAACTATTATCAAACAGAGCAAATAATGGACTGAATCATATCAGGCCCTTTTTCTGAGCCTGTCCCTTCTACTTTTCCTCAGACTGACATATACACTACTGTGCAGTGTCTAAATCATGTATATAAGTGACTTCCCTTTATGCAACTTGCATATGAGATCTAGGACACTGAAGTTTTACACTTTCAGCTCCCCATGAGTCTATTATGTCTGTATATGGTGTTGTGCCACATCTTTCTGACTGTACTTCCTTCTTCTTCCATATCTTCAAATGTAATGATGTTTTCTCCTTTTGGTGTGGTGCCCGTACCTTGTTCCTGCATTCCTTTGCTATATGACCAAGCTTGTTACATGCATAACATCTCATATGTTTCATATTCCTCCTGTAGAAATCAGCAACTTTGTGACAAAACATATTGCAAGAAAAACAATATCCATTAAAGTACCTGGAATGTGATGATCTTTCTGTGTGATGATCTTGAACTATTCTTCTTCTGCATCTGGCTGCAACATGTCCGAGATTATGACATACATAACATTCAACATTATTCATCGGAGGAGTAAAAGATTTTCTTTAAATAATTTCTTTCCTTGGCTGATGGTGGGACAAACCTCTCATCTCCTTGTTGAGCATTTCAGATTTATCATTAGATTCCCTTGTCTTACTTTGTGAACTAGATTCACCCTTAACAGATTCATGAAAACCAAGACCAGTTTTGATGGCAGGAGACCTCTGACTACTAAGAATATCATCCAAGATCTTAGTACTATCTTGAAATCGTAAGAGCTTATCTTTTTCTTCTAATTTTTCTTTTAGAATATATACCTCAACCTGGAGATGCTCTTCCTTTTCAAGATACTACTTCTTCATGTTTTCTTGAACATTTCTTCCTTCTTCCAACTGATGTCTTAGATCAAGAACTTCATTTTCTTGTTTTTCATGAGCTTGGAGTAGTTCTTTATTCTACTTCTATGATTCTTCAAGATCTTCCTTTAGCGAGAGGATCGTAGCTTCAAGCCTTTCGTATTAACTGGATCTATCTCTGATTTTCTTGATTGTTATGCTTCTTTCATTTCTTAATGATGTCACTTCATCCTGCAACTTTTGATATTTTTCCTTGAATAGCTTCCTTACCTTGTTACCTTCCTCTAGTTGAGCTTTTAGTTTGGTCGCTACTTCTTTGAAGGCACATTCCCTTTTGTTCAATAGATCTTGTTGATCTCTAATTTTTTCTGTTAGCCTTTTAAATTCTACCTCTATTTGATATCTTTCTTGCTCTCCCATAAGAGCAAGTTTAGTTGCTTCGCTATCACTTTCATCATATTCACATGGATGGATACCAGAAGATAACAAATTCATACCTGATAGATCTTGTTCATCTTCATTCTGAAGTGATTCTGAATCTGAAGTGCTTCTTCCACATAATCCCTAATCGATGCTCCCACTGTCATAGTTCTTTAGAGATGTCTTCTTCTTCTTAGGGGCTTTCTTCTTGAGCTTCTTTCCCATTGTTCTACGGATCTCCTTTGAGCGATCAAGCTTCTACCAAAGGACCTGCTCTGATAACAATTGTTGAAAATAATACTGAGAGGGGGGGTGAATTAGTATTATTAAGTCAAATATTTTTTATTTCACACCTAGAACATATACGCTACTTCAATTCGAGAAAACCGTGTATGTATGCTACCTTAGATAAGAAAACTAGTGTATACCATGGAGACTTATAATTTACTGTGTTCTACAGAGGTTGATCATTAAGCAATGCATCAGAGTCATATAAACAGTAACCAGGAATAGTAAAAATAGAGAAGAAGACAATCACACACAAGAACACAAGATATAAGGTGGAAACCCAATGTGGGTGAAAACCACCTGCTGCAATTCGTCTCTATCTTTTCTAATTAGAAACTTCTTTTTACAATGATTCTGTATTGGTGCAGACTTATACCAGTATGCAAGCTGCAACCTGCACAGAGCTACAACCCTCTCTAGTTCTCCAGCTTCTCCTGGAAAGGAGCTACAACCCCTTTAGCTCTTGTACTAGCTAATGTACTAGTACGTAGGCGCCGACCTACAATCTCCTCCCCTTTAGCTCTTGTACTAGCTGATGTACTAGTACGTAGGCACCGGCCTACAATCTCCTTTCATCCTCCAGGGACCACATTTCATACATTTTCAGACTGGATACTCCTGAAGCACAACACTATAATCTAAAGGCCACGTTTCATCCAATTTTCATACTGGACCCATCAATATCATTAAAGCACAAAATCAATCAATACTAGCATTATCAATCTCTGAATCATTGAAACACTGAAACCCTGTCAACAACACAGTCACTAGAACACAGAGAAAACAACAAAACTCTACAATAAAAATCAGACCCAACTGCAACTTCAAATATTATACTTCATAATGTATACGCTACTATGACGAACCAAACCCGCGTACATACGTGCTTTCACCAAATCCAACCCGCGTACAGATCTATAAATATTCAATCATGACTTGCAGCTATTTCAGACTTAAGTTATACCTAGTTCAGAACATTACATGCGTTAGTATACAGATCTAGAATGAGCATAATCAACCATATAGATATAGTTCATTTCAAACCATTTGATCCCGATCTATCCTTAGATCTTGTTCTCCATCAACCGGTGAGATCCCTCCTTAGCTCAGATCAAGCAATGCATCAGAACCCATATCCTGCATACTGGATCTCATACTACATCAGATATTCAAGACTTTTTCCATACCCTTGCCTAATAATCTTCTTCTCCTTTTATAGTCTTAGGCCTTACTCAACACCATGGTCCAAAACCATAACAAATCAATACCATGGACCCAATACTTGGGATCAACACTTTTGATGAGATACCATGGTCCAAAACCATAGGTTCAAGTACCAAGGACTAAATACCACAAACCAAAAGTAAGTTCTTCCACATGTACACGCCTTTCCGTGCATGAATGTGTGTGCATATGCATATGCGACTTTGGAATGTCTAACCTACGTGTATACGCGGCTTTGTCACGATGAACATGCGTATATACTTTTCTCTTCATTCTTGTAGTATGATAATCAATTCCTTGCTACTGACCTGCTGCACTATGATTTGTAATCTGTGTGATTTTCCATCAAGGACAACACTTGTCTCATAATTCCAACAGATAGAAGTACCATATGTGTGAATTTCTTCTCATTTTACTAATGACATATATCAACTCCTTTCTTCAGATCAAATTATCTTCCAAGTATACAATAGTGCATCAACAAAGGAAAGTAGTCTGATATTTAAAATAAATGATCATGTTCCATAATTTCATCAAAGTATTCACAAACTTACAGAAGTGCATTCTTTGCAAATGTTTTTGATAAAATTTTGGACCCTTCTCTAAATGCATGAGAAGGGTATAAATACTATTCTAACTAATGTTCAAAAATAGATTATACAAAAATTTGAGGAGGTTTCAAACAACCTTCCTCCTAAGTAGTTAACTAACTCTAAAAATAAAAGTGACTTGATGAGCAGAGGCTATGATGATGATTTTTTGTCTGCTAGCTTCTCTTTCAAATTGAATATATCGACCATTGATTTGACTTGAGGAGGTGCCCCAAAACTATGTTTTAACCTATCCTGCGAAAATAGCATCTGTGAGAGGTGGCAGCATCTGCTTAATTGAATGGAATGAGTAGTTAAGGGTCATGATTTGGCTATGTGGCTTGAGAAGTTATTGTCAATATGCCTCCCAGTCAGTCTTTGCTAATTTTGTGATTGCTTCCCTTTGAATTTTCGCTCTTTCCTTCCACATTTTATGCAAGTCATTTAAATCAACCTATATTTTCGGGTTTCCTTCTTTCACCAGGTTGGTGGCATACAAAGTGTGGTTTACCACTTTTACTATGTTATTTGACACCCCGGTTGCTCTTACAACTGCTAACTCAACTTTTTAAAACCTCGAATCCCAATCTGTGAATAGAATGTCCTTATGTGTCTCCTGGATCTAAGGTATATTAGCCCTCCTTCCATCTTCTGTTTCCTGCCACTCGATGAATTCTGATATTCTTTTGTTCGGATCAGTACATTCAGTTCTTTGGTCAATCGCCTTATCTATTAGCTGGTCATTGGTGATCAGATAAGGAGTGATGTGTGACATCTTTTGGAAAAAAATTCTTGTTGTTTTAATAGGATGGAATTTAGCTATAGTGCCTCTTTGATGAATTCCTCTATAGTAGGGACATATTCATATTTTTCCATTGCCTCTTGCAATTCTTGAACTTGTACATTCTTTGCAGAAATGTTGGCTTCATAACTTATCTTTAACACTTCCATATTCTGCTGTAATTGAGACACTTGTTCAACAGCCTATTAGTTCACATTTTCTTTTTCAATTTTGCAGCAGTTGCTTGATCTGCACTATCTTCTCGTCCTTTTCCCTTCAACAAAATAGATATTTTGGTAGCTTTATCCATGGTGGTGGTTGCATATACCCCTGTAAACTATGACAGTTTGGTCAAGTTTTTAGCTGGATTGGAAGGAATATCCTTCCAAACTATCTCCATCGGCTCATTCCCAGGTGGGATCTATGGTGTCTCTACCCTCCTTTTCCTTTATCTCCTCACTACAGCCATATGAAGTAGGTTATAGAACACATCTAAAGGAGGAATTTCAGTAACCTTTAGGACAATTTCAGAAGTGGGCAAAATGGGAATGATTTCTGTCTACTGGAAACTTGTCCCTTGCTCATCAATCAGCTCAAACTCTGTAATATTTTGGGTATGTAGGGTAGTGTGATATTTTGTGGTTTCTTGAACATCTGTTGTCTGAGGATTTTCTTGTAGTTTTTTATTGAATTGATCCCACTCCTGCTCCAAACTCTTAATTTTGATCTCATAACCAATATCTTTAGTTGGGCTACTCATACCCTACTTTTCGGCTGACATCCTGATGGATTCCGTTGTATTCCCGGTGTCTTGGGACCTCCCTGTATCCTCTTGAGACTCTATGTAATAATTGGTCCCCCGTTGTTGATAGTCACAATGGGTGTAGGCTTGTCCTCAACAAATGCAGTGAATTATTTCGAGCCTTTTGTTTATGAACTCCTGAAAGCTTTCAATATGTGCAGGACTCAGAGTTTCCTTTTCCCAATCGAATGCTTGTTCGAAGGATTCAGCTGACTGTAAAAGGTATTCAGAATTATTAGCCTCATGGTTATAAGGCTTGATTTTTACTGCAGTAGTAATGTTATGTGTTATTTTGTTTGGATCAAATTGCCTTTTCAGCAAAGTATGGAGCCTAAGGCTTTCTAGGCTTACTGACTCCTTGACTGAATGGTTAAAATTTTCTAATGAAAAGGAACCGCACCGAATAGAAAAATATGGCCATAATGACTTTTTTCTCTCTTTTAGGGTCTTGGTCAAGCCTTTTCCCACAGTTTGGTGGGCTATTTCTCTTGCTAATCATTTATCAAAGACATACAAAGGGAGGACATGCGAGTCTGTTGTACTGCCAAAAACCCTGATGTATGTAAACCATTCTTCAACAAAATACTTTCCCACTACGAGAAGGTATGTAGTGGCTTCTTTGGAAAAACTGGGGAATTTCTTATTAAAAATTAATTAATGTAATGGCAAAATAAAGGCATGGCATACTTTATAAAAATGGGGTATATAATGGGATTCCCAAATCTATTTATGCTTGAGATGGATAGGGTAGGGGTCCTATAATGTCCATTTCCAACCCATGATTAGAAATTTAGTGTAGAAACAGACGGCATCCATGACGTAGGCACTGAAATGGAATGGAGGGTGGTTTTCTGAGGAATAGGATCTCTTCTGATGGTACTCAGTGATGGCAATGGCTAGGTTATCAAATAGGATAGTGGCCCAATTCATAATGTGGGAATTGACACAGGAATCAATAAAAGGGATCCATTCTATGGAAAACTTAGAATTATTAGGTAATCCATATAGCCTAAATAACATAGCAGTTGCATAGTTGTAGGGGTTTGCTAAGGAGGCTACAGGATATTGTTATATGGAATTTGTATCTACGGATAAACACATTTTCCCTAGGTGGGTAGCTACACCTAGAACAACAGAAAGAAAGTAGTTTAACCTTTTCCTATAGTAGATAGATGAGATGAAGGAACTTACTTGCAGTCTTTCACTTCCTTGATCCCCTTTGAATTGCTCTCATCTCTCCCACTTGAACTAAATCCTCTCAATTGGTACCTGTATCAATAGAAACAGAAACAAAAAATGACCAAAGCATACATGATCTATGTATTATAAACCAATGGAATTAAATACATTGAAACACATAATCATCATAGATATGAACAAGAATATGAGAAAGGGAATAAACTCTTTATTAATGTATAAGGAAGAGTTTCACCCAATACAGCTTTATCCTGTGCCACTCCTCTAGCTTCAATCCAACCCTCACCACATAAAAAGCACACCAATCTAGCAGCATAACATTGCTTGACATGAACTCAATTATCAAACCAACAGAATGTCCTTACAAACTTCAAATTCTAGCCCCATGATCGCTATGATGAGTGCTCAATTTATAGGAAATGGAGGTGTTTTTGTCATAAATGAGGGTATTGAATGGCCTTCTGAACTTGGAGTTAGTTTCCATGGAGCAAGGGATGACAGGATAGGAGGTTAATAGATCCTTACCCTATCCAATTTCAAGCTCATAGGAGGATATCAGAGATGGGATCCTTCTAGAATGATTTAGAATCAAGGAATATTCCAAGAACCTTATGCAAATTTCGCTCAATCTCGCCCAGCGCGGGTCAAAGAGGGCCTAAGTGCACTGCAGTGTAGGCCTGAATGGCCCTGCCTACTCTGCAACTTAGTTACTCCTGACCAAGGTTGCGTGTAGGTTTTAATCCTGTACAAAAATTACCTGCATACGAATTCTAAAACATAGAAAATAAACAATGTGAGATCATAACACATAAAACACATATACACAGAGATTTCCCCTGGATCCCAAAACCAGGACTACCAGCTTGATTTTTCATTATGTTTCTTTCAATGTTATAATACATATTTATACATGTCGAAGCATCCAATACCACGGATTGAAAACCATCGCATCCAATACCATGGACCGAAAACCATCGGATCCAATACCATGGATCGAAAAACCATCGCGTCCAAAAAACATGTGCAAAAATCATGCACAAAACCATAGGTGGGTCCGCCCAACCTAACATAGGGTCAAAAATCAAAATTTTCCAGGGCGCTGCCCTGACACCCATAAAGTGGGGTTACAGGTACCCTACAAACCCCCTGTTAACTACGTAGAAAGAATATAACGCAACCCAACATTCTCCCAATTGTTGTTTTCTTTCCACAGGGGGCCACAAGAGAGCTTAGTCATTTTTCCAGCCCTGAAATGCCAGTTTTTTCTGTACACCAGGAAAACTTCTCAAAGCTCACAGATCTTGTCAATGCATCTATAGTATTCTTCAAAGTGTCCACGTTTACCAGCAACACCCTTTTGTCTTCTATCATATCCCTCACAAAGTGATACTAAACATCAATGTGCTTTGGCTTTGAATGATATGCAGGGTTCTTTGCCAAGAAAATTACACTTTGGCTATCACAATCTATCCTTATAGCTTCCTGTACTAACCCCATACTTGAACACAAACTCTGCAACCAAACTGCTTCCTTTCTTGCATGAGTGGCTGCCATGTATTCTACCTCTGTAGTTGATAGTGCCACTGCAGATTGTTTCTTACTCATCCAACTGACTGCACCTCCAAATAGGTTAAACACATACCCACTTGTAGATCTTCTCTGATCCAAATCTCCAGCCCAGTCTGCATCAACAAATCCATGAATATTAAACACTCTGTCCAATCCTGGTCTTCCTTGGTAGCACAAGCCATAATCACTAGTGCCACGCAAATACCTAAGAACCCACTTTACTGTTGTCCAATTCTCCTTTCCTGGTTTTGACATAAACCTGATCAATACTCCCACTGCATGTGCAACGTCTGGTCTAGTATAGACCATTGTATACATCAGGCTACCGACTGCACTTGCATATGGAACATGGGACATATCCTCTTCCTCTTCTTGTGTCTTGGGACACTGTTCAACAGATAACTTTACATCTACAGGAATAGGAACCTTCACCGGTTTACTATCCTGCATATTAAACATCTACAATATTGTCTCGACATGCTTCCTCTGGTTTAACCAGAGCTTCCTCTTTTTTCGTTCTCTTTTAATTTCCATGCCCAAAATATAGTTTGTAGCACCAAGATATTTCATGTCGAATTTGGAGGACAATTGGGTCTTCAAATCCTGGATAATTTCTTTGTCATTTCCAACCAGCAACATATCATCCACATACAAGACCAGATAAAAAACATGGTCACCAATTAATTTGAAATACACACAATGATCTGCTTTGCTTTTGTTGAAGCCAAGTCCTCGTATAAATGTATCAAATTTCTGATACCACATCCTTGGTGATTGTTTTAACCCATACAGAGACTTCTTTAACTTACATGCCAGTTCTTTCTTACCCTTCACCGTAAATCCTTCATTTTATTTCATGTATATCTCCTCTTCCAGATCCCCATGAAGAAATGTTGTCTTCACATCCATCTGTTCTACCTCAAAATCAAAAGCAGCAGCAACAGATAAAAGTAATCTAATAGAAGTTACCTTGGAAATAGGAGAAAAAATATCACCAAAATCAATTCCCAGAACCTGGGAATAACATTTTGCTATCAACCAAGCTTTGTATTTCTCCACTTTTCCTTCTGCATTTGTCTTCTTTTTGAACACCCATTTTCTGCCAATGGGTTTCCTTCCAGCCGGCAAATCCACCAGATCCCAAGCCTCATTTTTGTGTAAATATGTCATTTCATCAACCATGGCCTCTTTCCAAAGTTTTCCATCCTTTGAATCTATTGCTTCCTTCATAGTTCTGGGATCATCGTTAGTAATAGATAAAGAAAATTTTGAACAAAAAGCAGATGGACTATACCTTTCTAGCTGCATTCTTTCTCGAACTAATCTTCTTACAGCCAAAGTTTGTGGCTCTTCATCTTCTGATTCCTCCTCTGCTGTAGAGTCTGATTCTTCCTTCTTTAGCTCAAACTCTATCTTCTCATGTTCCTTTCATTGGAATTCATGTTTAATAACATCTTTCACCTCTCTGAACACCACATCTCGGCTATACACAACCTTCCGTGTGACTCGGTTCCAAAGCTTATAACCCTTTAAACCATCCTTATACCCAATAAAGATGCACTTTTCAGATTTACTATCCAACTTGGTTCGTTTATCCTTTGGAACATGTACATATGCATCACTTCCAAATACCCTCAAATGTGAAAGAGAGGGTTTCTTACAAGTCCATAGCTCTTGTGGAGTCTTATCCTCCAACACTGATGAAGGTGACCGGTTGACCAGGTAACATGCAGTATCCACCGCCTCTGCTCAGAATTCTTATCCTAACCTGGCACCACTGAGCATACTTCTTGCCCTTTCCATAAACATCTTATTCATTCTTTCTGCAACTCCATTTTGCTGAGGTGTATATGGAGTAGTCTTCTACCGTGCTATACCACACTTCTTACAGAATTGTTCAAATTACTTAGTGCAAAACTCTCCACCGTTATCTGTCCTCAGCACCTTTATGTTCTTCTCTGTCTGGTTTTCCACCAGAGCCTTAAATTCTTTAAACCTGTCAAAGACTTCATATTTCTCCTTAAGGAAATATATCCATGTATTCCTTGAGAAGTCATCTATAAATGATACATAGTACATAGACTTACCCAGTGATGGAACCTTCATAGATCCAAACACATCACTATGCACAAGTTCTAATATTTGTTTCTCCCTCTTACTACCAGAGGGGAAACTCACACGATTCTGCTTCCCATATACACAATTTTCACAGAAATCAAAATCCAAAGAGCTATTACTCATACCTTCTATGTTACCTTTACCATGAAGTATCCGAAGGCCCTTTTCTCCAATATGTCCAAGCCTTTGATGCCACAGCATGGTCTTCTCTCCAGAGACCACTAGATTTTCTGCTCCACTTTCAGGAACCACAGAACTATTGCACCCATCAATAACAGTGCTACCTTGCAGCTTTTACAGAGTTCTAATCTGAACTCACCGCATCAATACCAGTGCTCCCCAAACCATCTTGCAGGTATCCTTCTTGAACACTGTTTTTACACATGTATCATCCAACTTGCTAACAGAAATCAAATTTCTGGCTAATGCAGGAATATGTAGAACACCTGGAAGCGTCCTAACCCTTCCACCTTGCAACTTCAACTTTACTTTTCCGTGACCAATGATTCTAGCCTTCCTGTCATCCCCCAAGAAGACATCACCACCACCATATTTCTCATACTCGCAGAACCACTCTCTATGGGGAGTGAAGTGAAAGGATGCACCTGAGTCAATCAACCATGCCTCATGATCTACATGTGTACTTGAAGAAGCCAAGTACACATCCCCACCTTCATCTGAGGTGGTTTTCACCTCTGCAGAAGGAGCCTCATCACATCCCTTTCCTTTGTCAGGAGTTTTAGATTTACAGTCCCTTTTGTAGTCCCCTTCCTTTCCACATTTCCAACACACCACCTTTACAGGTTTTCTTGGAGATTTAGATCTCCCTTTAGATTTAGATCTCCCACTCAATGACTTATTTTTGTTTCTTTTTTGGGTCCGCCCTTGTACAGACAAGGCATCACCATTTTGGCTCTCCATATTTTTCCATCTCATCTCCTCTGTCAGCAAGGATGAGACTATTTCATCAAAATGCAAGGCAGTTGCATTGCTACCTATTGCAATAACTGGACTATCCCATGACTCTGGTAGAGGACACAACAAACTAATGCATTTATCTTCATCTGAAATTTTAATATCAACAGATGGTAACTGAGTTACCGCAGTATTAAATGCATTCAGATGCTCTGTCACCGAGTTTCCATATTTCATCCTCGGGTTATACATCTTTTTTTGCAGGAACAGTTTATTCACCAGAGACTTAGATTGGTACAAAGTGCCTAACTTGTCCCACAAAGCCTTCGTCGTAGCTTCCCCTGATACATTCAGCAATACTGAATCTGAGACACATAATCGTATTGTGTTGTTTGCCTTCCGATCCAACTTCTTCCATTCTTCATTAGACACTTCCGTTGGTTTAATACCCAGATCTACTACGATCCATTGGTCTTTATCCACCAACAGATCCTCCATCTTGAGTTTCCACAACTCAAAACTCTGACCATTAAATTTCTCGATCTCTATCTTTCGACTACTCGCCATCTTCTTTCACCACCAGAATCGATCTCGCAGATCTCCCACTGAACAGGGTCTACCACAGGCCCAATCGAAACCCCTCAGCAACAAAGGCGTCCACTTGAAGCCAAAACAACTCTGATACCAAATGTAGGTTTTAACCCCGTACAAAAATTACCTACATACGAATTCTAAAACACAGAAAATAAACAATGCGAGATCATAACACATAAAACACATATACACAAAGATTTTTCCTTGGATCCCAAAACCAGGACTACCAGCTTTATTTTTCATTATGTTCCTTTCAATGTTATAATACATATTTATACATGCTGAAGCATCCAATACCATGGACTGTAAACCATCGCATCCAATACCATGGACCGAAAACCATCACGTCCAATACCATGGACCGAAAAACCATCGTGTCCAAAAAACATGTGCAAAAATCATGCACAAAACCATAGGTGGGTCCACCCAACCTAACATAGGGTCAAAAATCAAAATTTTCCGGGGCGCTGCCCCGAACCCCATAAAGTGGGGTTACGGGTACCCCTCAAAGCCCCTGTTAACTACGTGGAAAGAATATAACACAACCCAACATTCCACTGGTGTCCCAAGTGTTAGCACTCAGGTTGTTCCCTTTGACTCCTAAGGGAATACGGCCGAGGTAACCACAAACCAATCTTTGGATCACAGGTTCTAGCCTACCTGCAATCAGAGAGGGCTCTCTCTTTAGAATTTAGCTTTGTTTAGTAATGTTTTAGGCTAGTTATGATGCACTGAATTTTGTTTTAAAGTTTTGGTTGAATGATGTCTTCTAATAGCTGAAATGCAATTTTCAGGGGTTTTAGTCCATTGGGCATTGGAGTCTGTGATTATGTGTTGTTTGAGGTATTGAGTGAGAATGATGATACTGCAGGGCCATATGGGTACTCATGAAACAATCTTCAAATTGTGGGATATGGACTGTTTCCAGCCAGTGAGAGGCAACTAAGAATCTTTCACTACGCTGGTGATATGGAGAAATGAAATATTACTCAGGAGCAGATCAGAATTCCTGAACAGTATTTACTATGAAAGATTCAGTGTAAATGTGAGCAATTAAGAATTTCACATTCATAACTAATTCTGAAGAAGACATTCATAACAGCAGAGATTGAGTTTAGGGTGTTCAATGAACAAATCCTGAACTATTCTTTTTCTCTAATGCTAAGCCTATGAAACATACAGCATAAGTGGATTATGAAAGAGAGGAAAACATAATAACACGGTTCAGAAAACTTATTGTGACACGAAATAACGCAGGAATCCTGTAGCAGCAAGCAAGCTCATCACAACACTTCAAACAACTCAGAACTTCAGAAATTCCATTAGCTTCTTGTATTAAAAGTCTGAAATTACAGTATAGCTCTTCAGAAGAAAAATCAACAACCCCAACAAGTTTATGCGTGGGGATATATATACAATCGTTTTACAAAAATATCTTAACGATGAGTCATTTGCTCAATAACTGTCTTTACCAACTCTCAAAAATAGTAGATGCAATAGTTATTGCTACTTTAAATGAACAATGAATGACTGTTCACTTCTGTCAGAAATCTTTTGACTTTTGGAGGCAACCGGGTCGGTCGGGTGCTTTGCATTGATTTTGAGAAATCTTCCCCTTACTGCCTTGTCATGGTGCGTCTGTCTCAGCCCCGTCATCTGCATCTATAGGTCTTGCTTTGGTTGCCAGATTTGATCGCTGAGTTGGCCTTTTCCACTCCTTTCACAGTCAGAGCAAATATATCAATTTTCTGAAAATGCCGACTTGTGATCGATACACAAAAATTTGGTGATAAAACCTGTTTCTTCAGCACAATGTTTGTATCATGCCCATCCACCATTCCTGTGTAGGCAATTGGTGTCTTAGGATTTTTCCTAAAGTCTCATCTGCCTCAGTGTATTTGTAATAGTTTGGAGGCACTTCAAAAAGATGTCTAATCTCATTCATAATAAAGAATAAATTCTCCAGTTTGTCATAGAGACTTTGCCCAGATGGAGGCCCTGTTTCCTCTGGGGCACTTGCTGATGCAGTGATCTGGTTTGTGGCATATGTATTGACTCTTTTGGCATATTTTTCATGAGATAGTAACCTTCCTGCACTAGTTACCAAGCTGGGAAGACCTCTGTTATGTAATGCTGTAATTTTTTCAATAAATTTGTTCACATCTGCCTGCATTTCTTGACACCTTCTGTCCAATGTCTGTACATGATTTCTCAAGGTAAGCACCCTCTTTACTAGTAAAATGGTATCAGTTCTGCTAGTGATACCCATTGCTGCCAGCTGGGGGCCAGTGCGATTGTTAAGGACATTGATCATCCTGTTGGCTATTTCAGGCATATTGCCTAGAGATGCCCTTGCTCTCTGAGATTCTAATTGGGCCTTGCCTATGAGATCCATATGCTCATGGATAGCTTCAATATATTGCCACTGATCTGTAATAGATTGACCAATGTTGGCCCATAGGATTTTCTTGATTTCAACCACAACCTTATCAAGAGAAAGCTCTTTTTCTAGTTCCTTTATTATTTTCTCAAGAGCCCTTACCTCTCTTGTTTTTTCAGCTATGCTCTGCTTTGATTTATCATACTTTTCTTCAATGCGGCCAATTTATCCTTGGTCTCTTTTAGTTTAGCCATCTGCGCTTCTAAAGCTTCAAGCTCCCTCATCATATTCTGCATGCTGAGGCTGGGTCCCTGTTCTGATGTTGTTGTTGGTGCTGATACTCCTGTAGCTAGTGCTGAGCCTGAAGGGTGTTCTGATGTTGTTGTTGGTGTTGATACTCCTGTAGCTGGTACTGAGCCTGAAGGGCCTGCCTCTGATGTTTTTCCGGTGGGAGGACCTGCTGCAGATGTCTGTGCTGGCTGCATTGGTACTTCAGCTTGCCTTGTTTTCAATGCTACCTCCAATGCACTCTATGTTTCCATCAATCTCTTGTATAAACTCAGGAGTAAAGAAACCACTTCCTGATCCTTCTTTTGCTCTGCCACCTCTCCAGTCTGAGGGTGAAGGGTAGCTCGCAGCTTGATATGCTTTCTCATAGCTGCTATGTCTTCATCTCTTTTCTTTAATAGTGCCTGCACACCCCTAGGGTCCTTTGGATCATGACCAAACTCTATAATGATCTCTTCCAAGGACTTGATTCTATTGTCCTTGGCTTGAGATGATGCCTTTTCTAATTCTAGTTGAGCAGCAGTATTGTGTAAAGAATTTTGCAATTGGTGTGCCAGTAGGGTTTTATCAGCTAATGTGGAATAGAGCATCTCCCCTGTTTGCCTGTGTAGCTCGATCTGGTCCATGGGGTGGATGTCTTTGGCAAAAATTTCCAAATTAGTTCTGATATAATCAACAGCTGTTTGAGGTTGCTGCATAGTAGGCCTAAAATGACTAAGAGTCATTTTTTGTTCTTGAATATCATAAGCAGACATTAGTCTCTGCTGATTAGTTGGTGCCATTTTCAAGAGTTGGTTGTAGATTTGGTACTTGAGAGGCTCATTTCTTTTCTTGATATCTATGAACTGCTGCTTGATGCTAGAGTCCGCCTTAGATCGCTGCCTTGAAGAACTCACCTCTGCCCCATGCGGCATGTCCTGTCCTTGCTGTAAGAAACTAGTCGATGTTTCAATGCTAGGAGGGGGCATAGTATCGGTTGGTCTCTATGGTAATTCCTCCTCTGAAAAGGGATTTAGCCTCTGTCTTTTTTCTCCTTGCTGGTCCGCTGAAGTAGTAGGAGGAGTGTCCTCTTGCCTATCCCTTTTCCTCATTCTTTCTTCATTAGTAGGTGTTTGTAAAACTGAGGATTCAAGTGTTACCTCCTGCCTTGGAGGGATTTGTTCTTGTGTTTGCTATTCTGTGGAGGCAGGTGCCTTAGCTATGTCTTGTTGCTGTTCTACTTGCTGTTCCACATTGGGAGGTGACTGCCCTTGTTGCTCTGTTTTGCCTTTAGCCATGTTTGCTGCTTGATCAGTTGCTTTGGCACACTGCTGGGGAATGGTGGACGAAGAGGCAGCTTCTCCAAGATGTCGAGGGGCTGAAGACAAAACCTGTCCAAAATATTCCAAGTCAACTGCCTTTTCTAAAGTTTTAATGGCTCTTTCTGCTAATTTTTCTTTAGAATAATCCTCCACTAAGGTGCCTTCCCTCCACTCTAGTTGGTTAGCATGTTTTTCAATTTCTGGAATGCTAAAGTGATCATAGGTGGTAAGCCTATACTTGATTCTTCTGAGGCTTATGAAATGGTTAGGGTCATAGGGTGCCCAATAGAAGTTGGTCTTGAGGAGGAGGCCTTTTAGCATTTTGTCTGCCTCTTCCCAAGCTTCTTCCCTCTTGTTAAAGATAAATGGACCCAATTGATGCTTAATTTTCAGCTGTGCTTTCTTGTTTCTGCTATGAAAGTGAATCATATCTGCATTGCTGAATTTCCTGAAGTATTCTAATGCAAAGAGTCTCATGGGAACATACTTTGGTAGCCTGTATGGGGCTAGCTCACAGCCATATATTCTGATCACTGTGTGGTCTTGGTAGAAGTACCAATCTCCAATGCTATAGTTCTTAGAAAGTTGGAGGATTTTCTGCATATCATCAGTGAGTCTAGGAGGAGGAGAACTCTGCAGCAGGGACAATGCTGGGTGAATGAAGAGGTCAATAAATTCACAGTAGTTGTATGGTGAATAATGAATATGATGGCAGACTGATGTCCAGAACATTACAGATCTTCTGTTTCCCTTTGCATCTAATTTCTTGAGGACAACAGGAAAACTATCAGGCTGATTGTACAATAGGAGATGATATATGTAGGAAGTGTATTTGAATACTCTCTCTCTCTCCAAGTTCATGAACTGTTCATGAATCTTATCAGCTATAAATGTAGCATAGTCATACTGGACAGCAGGGGGCTGTCCTGGGGTGAACATGGATAGCATTACCAAGGTTGTCTCATCCACAAACTCACTAGTTTTGAACCCTAAGATGGAGGATATCATGTCTACTAGCAGTCTCCCTATCTCATTGAACCAGACATGTAGATAAGGGGGAGGCTACCTAGGCTGGAATTCTGGAAGCATAAACAATTGGCCAATTCTTGTAACTTGTGAGTTGGAGAGCTTGGCACCTTGTTCTAGTAAAAGCTGCATAGTAAGAGGAGCCAATGGCTTTGTAGGTTGAAACTGTAGCATTTGGTTGATGGCTTCAGGAGTGATATGGAATAAGACAGAGCCCAAAGGACTCAGAACAGCCCTTTGATTGGGGTCATAATTTGTGTAGCATTGGTGAATTAAATTAGGGAACTCATTGACCTGAGGGAGATAATAGATTGGCAAGTGGAATTTCCAGATTCCCAAGAGGTCAGTACCATCTCTGTGTTTCTTTTTTAACTCACAAATTGTTTCTATGTGGTATTTGTTACACAGCTCTACAGTTTCTCTCATCTGATAATCTCTGTCAGCAAGGGCCAACCATTCCAGGTCCTTATGTGGGGCATTCAAAGGTGCAATATTTAATGCCACAGGGGTCTCCATTGTTAACTGATACTTGGAATTGTATTTGAACCTGACTTTCTGGAAAAAGCAACACAGGGCAGTGAATTTCAATGAGCAGGGCAATTTGCAGAGAGAAACAGGTAAATTGGGGTGAAACAGAGTCGAAATGCTCTTGGGAGAGATTTTAAAGAGCAAATGCTAGGACTGAGAATTGCTTTTTCAGTGGATTTGTCTGGCAATGGCTTAGAGTGGCAAATGCGCAATAAGCTGTGAAATTGTGATAATTTTGCACAATGGGGGTCCTTTGTAGGTGAATTTGGGGATTACAGTGGGGGAATGAAGCTCTAGCTACTCAGGATTCCTAGCAATTCTTATGTTTTCCCTCTTTTCTCGTTTGATTTAGTGAATTTTGCAAGGACCAAGGTATGCAGAGGGAATTTGATAAGTACCTGGGAACAATATGACGATGGTGTTGAAGGTCGGGTGAACACACAGCGCCGGCAGCTGGGGAGCAAGCTTCGGAGTTGGCGGACAGGTGACGTAAACGGTCATGCAGGAATACAGTGCGTATATGGCGAAAAAATGGGAAAAAACGACTTTGGCGCAATAATATAGAAAATTTGGTATTTGGCGCCTTTTTAGTGGATGATGTCAGCATGACGTCATTGGTCCGATCGGGTATGGAGGAGTGACGTGGCGGCTCGTGATTGGGGGTGACGTGGACGGGCGATGTGGCGAACAGGTCGGAGGAATGGCGAGGGGTGGGGTGAAGTAATGCGGATGCGGAGATGACGTGGGGCGGGAGCGGGACAGCGGTTAATGAAAAGTGGTTAGCGGTATTATCAGACCGCTTAGTGTACGGGCCCGGTAATGGGCAGAGGCCGCCTGCTCTAGTAACAGACGGGCACGCGTCCCTGGCCCTATGTCACCCTCTGACAGATTTCGGGCAGTAAAGGACGGACGGAGGGGGTGGTCCGAAATCGTTGTGGGTCGTCGGATGGGAGGGCCCAGATTTGACGGACGACAGGCTGCAGACGTGCGAACGCAATACGGCGGGACCCAGTGGGAATTTTTTAATATTTTTTTTTTGGTGGGGCGTGCCAGAAAACAAACTTTGGGAAAGCGGATAAAAGTGGGTTTTTTCCAAAATTTATACGATGAGTGGGGATAATGCAATATTGTGGTTAATAGGGTAGGTAAGGGTTATTAAACTAACCAAGTGTTAATTTAATCCCCAACTATAGAATGAACCAAATACAAGAAACCTTTGATTCTGTAACATTTGCCGAACTTTGAATATATGGCTATAATGCCCGGGGGGGGGTATTTACATATTTTTTGGGCTTTTTTCACAATAGTGCTATAGTAGTAGGGGAAAAGGGGCACTTAGGGAGTTAGATAATAAGGTTAGAAGTCAGTGTGAATTGGGGATATGAAAGATTGAAAGTGAGGAATAGAAAACTAAGTTTAGTGAGTAAACCTAGATTTAGAAGTAGATGGGGAATGATTTTACACAAGAAATGTGGCTTCTTTTTGGAGAAGAAGGTGAAAACTTGTCATGAATTTTTCCAAGGAGAAATACAAGAAGGACTATTTAGGAAGGTCCTAAAGTCTTCTAGGGGATGTTAGAAAGAGAGTCTTTGGGGGAAAACAGGGGGAGTTAGACATGCTCCTATATTTTGTCCTCAAGATGCTGCATAGATACCTCTGCAACTGCTAACATGTGCCTTCCTGATCAAGGCCAAAACTGAATAGGATCAGGCTTCTGCAACTTCTGGCTACCTACCCAACTTAGTACCTAGCATTTTTTGTTACTTCAGGGAGGGTGCATTTAAACTTGCAAACCCTCATATGCTCTTTTCTTTTTGCTGCCCTCCTATCTAAATCTACCCTTATATCTTCCAAGGGCCCAAATTAAGCTGGTGGGCTCCTTCCTTTCTCTATCCAGCTAGTCATCTGTCAAGCTTGAACTGTTTGAACAGGTACTCATTCCCTAGTCTAAAGCAGGCAATTTAAAACATGGCATGGCCCAGTTTGAACTGTTGAGCCATCCATCAAGATAGTAGTGGCATTTTGATTGGCCACTTTCCTGGTCTTTCTTTGGGGTTCATTTCAATTATTTTTTCTGACCCATTCATTTTCTTGCCCTTTGATTATTCTTATAAGGCATACCCTCCTTACATATTTTAACTTTTTGCTTCATTCATAAAAAATGGAACCTTTGCATCTTCAAAGATGAACATCTTTGGCATTTCCACTGTCAATCATGAAATATGAAACCCTATTGGTATAGGAGGCAAACACCAAGGAGGCATTTCAACAAGGCTTTAGGCTAGGAAACTTTCATGAAAGGAAGCATTCAATGAGATGACTTTTCTAGGGCTTGTAACAAATAAATTAGGGTTTGATGAGCCCTAAATGTATTGATCTGAATGTCAGTAGTAATGTGCACAAATAGACCTGTAACAATTGCCCTCTAAAACATGAAGTCAAAAATGATAATGTCGATTGATATGATTTACGATGTGATGGAGAGGATCTAAAGAGGACAATGACCTGCATCAATTACAATACATAATATCATGATATTTTGAATTTTTTCATGAATTGCTGAGGGAAGACATACCCATACTCAGCATATAAACGTTTCATTACATGTACATAAATCAAATAGTCGCCTACAAATATAGACCCATGATAGGATGACCATCTTTGTAAATCCATCGTACAAATGATTTAGTACTCTCCTGAAATCGCAGCCCGTATGGATGAAACTAGATCCATCGTCTTCTATCTCATCCAATCCTTCACTCAAGTACGAGTCTAACAATGTGAAAATGTGATCTGAAGTCGAACATGGGAAGACACCATCTGATTACCAGCCAATGATGTAATATGTTAGCAAACGTGAGAGATATCATTGATAATGATAATGATTCTCAAGGTACTATAGTACATTCTACATGGTGTGAATAGATATTTTAATGTTGAACACCATACTGTTGGGTTGTGTTATATTATTTCCACGTAGTTAATAGGGGGTTTGAAGGGCACCCGTAACCCCACTTTATGGGGTCCGGGGCAGCGCCCCGGAAAATTTTGGTTTCGGACCATATGTTAGGTTGGGCGGACCCACCTATGGTTTTGTGCATGATTTTCGCACATGTTTTTTGGACGTGATGGTTTTCGGTCCATGGTATTGGATGCTTCAGCATGTATAAATATGTATTGTAACATTGAAAGGAACAATAATGAAAAATCAAGCTGGTAGTCCCGGTTTTGGGATCCAGGGAAAAATCTTTGTGCATATGTGTTTTATGGTTATGCTCTCGCATTGTTTATTTTCTTTGTTTAAGAATTCGTATGCAGGTAATTTTTGTACAGGGTTAAAACCTACATTTGGTATCAAAGCTGTTTTGGCTTCAAGGGGACGCCTTTGTTGCTGAGGGGTTTCGCTCAGGCCTGTGGTAGACACTATTCAGTGGGAGATCTGCGAGATCGATTCTGGTGGTGAAAGAAGATGGTGAGCAGTGGAAAGATAGAGATTGAGAAGTTCAATGGTCAGAATTTTGAGTTGTGGAAACTCAAGATGGAGGATCTGTTGGTGGATAAAGATCAGTGGATCACGGTAGATCCGGGTACTAAACCATCGGGAGTGACCGATGAAGAATGGAAGAAGTTGGATCAGAAGGCAAAGAGCACAATACAATTGTGTGTCTCAGATTCAGTATTGCTGAATATATCAGGGGAAGCTACGGCAAAGGCTTTGTGGGTCAAGTTAGGGACTTTGTACCAATCTAAGTCTTTGGTGAATAAACTGTTCCTGCGGAAAAAGCTGTATAACCTGAGGATGAAAGATGGAGACTCGGTGACAGAGCATCTGAATGCGTTTAATACTATGGTAAGTCAGTTATTATCTTTGATATTAAAATTTCAGATGAAGATAAGTGCATCAATCTGTTGTGTTCTCTACCAGATTCGGGGGATAGTCTGGTTATTGCAATAGGTAGCAATGCAACTGCTTTACAGTTTGATGAAATAGTCTCAGCCTTGCTGACGAAGGAGATGAGACGGAAAAATATGGACAACCAGAATGGTGATGCCTTGTCTATACGAGGACGGTCCCAGAACAAAAACAAAAATAAGTCATCGAGTGGGAGATCTAAATCTAGAGGGAGATATAAATCTCCAGGAAAACCTACAAAGGTGGTGTGCTGGAAATGCGGAAAGGAAGGGCACTTCAGAAGGGATTGTAAATCTAAAGCTCCTGATAAAGGAAAGGGATCTGATGATGCTCCTTCTGCAGAGGCGAAAACCACCTCAGATGAAGGTGGGGATGTGTACTTGGCTTCTTCAAGTACACATGTAGATCATGAGGCATGGTTGATTGACTCGGGTGCATCCTTTCACTTCACTCCCCATAGAGAGTGGTTCTGCAAGTATGAGAAATACGATGGTGGTGATGTCTTCTTAGGAGATGATAGGAAGGCTAGAATCATTGGTCGGGGAAAAGTAAAGTTGAAGTTGCAAGGTGGAAGGGTTAGAACACTTCCGGGTGTTCTACATATTCCTGCATTGGCCAGAAATCTGATTTCTGTAAGCAAGTTGGATGATGCAGGTGTAAAGACGGTGTTCGAGAAAGATACCTGCAAGATGGTTCGAGGAGCACTGATATTAATGCGGGGAGTTCGGATTGGAACTCTGTACAAGCTGCAAGGTAGCACTGTTGTTGATGGGTGCAATAGTTCTATGGTTCCTGAAAATGGAGTAGAGAATCTAGTGGTCTCTAGAGAGAAGACCATGTTGTGGCATCAAAGGCTTGGACATATTGGAGAGAAGGGCCTCCGAATACTTCATGGTAAAGGTATGGTAGAAGGTATGAATAATAGCTCTCTGGATTTTGATTTCTGTGAAAATTGTGTATATGGGAAGCAGAATCGGGTGAGTTTCCCCTCTGGTGGTAAGAGGACGAAACAGATATTAGAGCTTGTGCACAGTGATGTGTTTGGACCTGTGAAGGTTCCATCACTGGGTAAGTCTGTGTACTATGTATCATTCATAGATGACTTCTCAAGGAATACATGGATATATTTTCTTAAGAATAAATCTGAAGTCTTTGATAGGTTTAAAGAATTTAAGGCTCTGGTGGAAAATCAGACAGAGAAGAAGATAAAGGTGTTGAGGACAGATAATGGTGGAGAATTTTGCAGCAAGGAATTTGAAGAATTTTGTAAGAAGTGTGGTATAGCACGGCAGAAGACTACTCCATATACACCTCAGCAAAATGGAGTCGCAGAAAGAATGAACAAGGCGTTGATGGAAAGGGCAAGAAGCATGCTCAATGGTGTCGGGTTAGGACAGGAATTCTGGGCAGAGGCGGTGGATACTGCATGTTACCTGATCAACAGATCACCTTCATCAGCGTTGGAGGATAAGACTCCATAAGAAGTATGCACTGGTAAGAAACCCTCTCTTTAACATCTAAGGGTATTTGGATGTGATGCATATGTACATGTTCCAAAGGAGAAACGAACCAAGTTGGATAGTAAACCTGAAAAGTGCATCTTTATTGGGTATAAGGATGGTTTAAAGGGTTATAAGCTTTGGAACCTAGTCACACGGAAGGTTGTGTATAGCCGAGATGTGTTGTTCAGAGAGGTAAAAGATGTTATTCAACATGAAGTCCAACCAAAGGAACCTGAGAAGATAGAGTTTGCGCCAAAGGAGGAAGAATCAGACTCTGCAGCAGAGGAGGAATCAGAAGATGAAGAACCACAAACTCCGGCTGTGAGAAGATCAGTTCGAGAAAGAAGGCGGCCAGAAAGGTATTGTCCATCTGCTTTCAGTTCAAATTTTGCTTTGTCTGTTACTGTTAATGATCCCAAAACTGTGAAGGAAGCAGTGGATTCAGAGGATGGAAAACTCTGGAAAGAGGCCATGGTCGATGAAATGGCATCTTTGCACAAAAATGAGGCTTGGGATCTGGTGGAGTTGCCGGCTGGAAGGAAACCCATTGGCAGCAAATGGGTGTTCAAGAAGAAGACAAATGCAGAAGGAAAGGTGGAGAAATACAAAGCTCGGTTGGTAGCAAAAGGTTATTCCCAGGTGCCGGGAATTGATTTTGGTGATATTTTTTCTCCTGTTGCCAAGGTAACTTCTATTAGATTACTTTTATATGTTGTTGCTGCTTTTGATTTTGAGGTAGAACAGATGGATGTGAAGACAACATTTCTTCACGGGGATTTGGAAGAGGAAATCTACATGAAGCAACCTGAAGGCTTTGCGGTGAAGGGTAAGAAAGAACTGGTATGCAAGTTAAAGAAGTCTCTATATGGGTTAAAACAGTCACCAAGGATGTGGTATCAGAAATTTGATACATTTATACGGGGACTTGGCTTCACCAGAAGCAAAGCAGATCATTGTGCGTATTTTAAATTAATTGGTGACCGTATTATTTATCTGGTCTTGTATGTGGATGATATGTTGCTGGTTGGAAATGACAAAGAAATTATCCAGGATTTGAAGACCCAATTGTCCTCCAAATTCGACATGAAAGATCTTGGTGCTGCAAACGATATTTTGGGCATGGAAATTAAAAGAGATCGGTCAAAAAGGAAGCTCTGGTTAAACCAGAGAAATTATGTCGAGACAATACTCCAGAGGTTTAATATGCAGGATAATGAAACGGTGAAGGTTCCTATTCCTGTAGGTGTGAGGTTATCTGCTGAACAGTGTCCCAAAACACAAGAAGAGGAAGAGGACATGTCCCGTGTTCCATATGCAAGTGCAGTGGGTAGCCTGATGTATGCAATGGTCTGTACTAGACCAGACATTGCACATGCAATGGGAGTATTGAGCAGGTTTATGTCAAAACCTGGGAAGGAGCATTGGACAGCAATGAAGCGGGTTTAGGTATTTACGTGGCACTAGTGATTATGGTTTGTGCTACCAAGGAAGACCAGGATTGGACAGAGTGTTGGATATTCATGGCTTTGTTGATGCAGACTGGGCTGGAGATTTGGATAAGAGAAGATCTACAAGTGGGTATGTGTTTAACCTATTTGGAGGTGCAGTCAGTTGGATGAGTAAGAAACAATCTGTAGTGGCACTATCAACTACAGAGGCAGAATACATGGCAGCCACTCATGCAAGCAAGGAAGCAGTTTGGTTGCAGAGATTGTGTTCAAGTATGGGGTTAGTACAGGGAGCTATAAGAATAGACTGTGACAGCCAAAGTGCAATTTTCTTGGCAAAGAACCCTACTTATCATTCAAAGACAAAGCACATTGATGTTCAGTATCACTTTGTGAGGGATATGATAGAAGACAGAAAGGTGTTACTGGTAAAGGTGGACACTTTGAAGAATACTGCAGATGCATTGACAAAATCTGTGAGCTCTGGGAAGTTCTCTTGGTGTAGAGAAGCAATGGGAATCTCAGGGCTGAAAAAATGACTAAGCTCTCCTGTGGCCCCCTGTGGAAAGAAAACAACAAGTGGGAGATTGTTGGGTTGTGTTATATTCTTTCCACGTAGTTAATAGGGGGTTTGAAGGGCACCCGTAACCCCACTTTATAAAATTTTGGTTTTGGACCATATGTTAGGTTGGGCAGACCCACCTATGGTTTTGTGCATGATTTTCGCACATGTTTTTTGGACGCGATGGTTTTCGGTCCATGGTATTGGACGCGATGGTTTTTGGTCCATGGTATTGGATGCTTCGACATGTATAAATATGTATTGTAACATTGAAAGGAACAATAATGAAAAATCAAGCTGGTAGTCCCGGTTTTGGGATCCAGGGAAAAATCTTTGTGCATATGTGTTTTATGGTTATGCTCTCGCATTGTTTATTTTCTTTGTTTAAGAATTCGTATGCAGGTAATTTCTGTACAGGGTTAAAACCTACACATACAAAGTCTTTTGGTCGAAGGCCAGTGATGTCAACCTGTCGCCGGAAGTGAGAAACTTTCCATTGATGCATGCAACCCTCAAGGTACTGGAAGGGTGTTTCTAAGTCAACTTCTTAGATAATGTGTTGATGTCAACAAGAAGCGACTCATCATAGGAGGGCCTTAATGTATCACCCATCAATGACACGAAATGAGTGTGATGATTTTTGCAGGCAGAATTTTACTGACGACACAAGGTTCAGGAATGGTGGTCATGAAAATGAAGGTTTATGATTATTACAAAGGATAAAGTTTACTGAGTGACTTCTCTTGAACATGTCAACGACACTGAATGAATTGGAAACATTGACCCAAAACCAAAGTGATGGATGGTGTGATAGACCATAGGCATGATAACCAAGCAAATAACCCAACTGAAATAGTCACGGAGATGGAGTGAAGGTTTCATGTTCAAGAGAAACTTGATACCATAAAGTGATTTATCCCTTTTCCCATTTTCCTCAGTCATTGCTGACTAGAACCTCTTTATTTTTTAACAATCTTGAGGAGGATAACATATGCTTGTAGTATGATTCCATCCTTTGGGTGAATCCATCGCTATGTGATGTTTTAATGAGCCTAGCGAAGGTGAAAATCAGTCTTGTCATGATGGACAAGTTTGTCACTATTTTATGTTTTAACGAGTTTAACGACAATGTGACCTCAGTCCTTTTCATGTTTAGAGAGTTTGAAAAGGGAAAGAAAGGAAACTCCACAAGTTCTTTTTTGTAAATTTTTCTCTCAATTCCGAAAAAGCGTAAAATAATACAAGAGAGAACCTATTGACCATGTTTAATCAACGTATTCCTTTTTAGTAAGTAATCTATCTCAGTTCAGAAAAGGGTTAAAATTATACTGAGTAGATGTCATTCACAATCTGTTAACAAGTTGAAAAGGACAAGCACTCGGAAATCTTATCATGTTTAAAGAGTCGGAAAAGAGATTGAAAGAAGACACCCTGTTTTTATTTTCTTTTAACGAGTCAAAAAGGAAAATACTCGACGATCTTTTTATTTTTTATGAGTCAGAAAAGAGCTTAAAGAGGACTCCACTTACAGGAACGAGTGGTGTCTAGGATAGAAACTAGTTCCTGTGATGTTGTAACTTCTAAAAACATGTTGATTTATGTGAAGAGGCTAGCTAATAGGACCACTCATTGCAAATGTTCCTCAAAAAGGGTAAAATAACCAAGTGAAAGTATATGATCGGCCAAGCTGATAGTGATGATGGAAGGAGAAAAACCAAGGCTTATCTGACAAAAGAGGATGATACAATGGCAATCACGAGGGTTAAAATGGAGATGAGTTCATTTTTACACAAGCTTGAACCATTGGGAACTATGCTTGGATTCATTTTCATGTTTATACAAGCTTGAAACGAAAAAATATGCTTGGATTCAATTTCATTTTTACACAAGCCTGAAACGAAAAACTATGCTTGAGATTGATTTACATGCCCCCAGCATGATGACTTGATTCTAGGTGCATGCCCCCCAAGATTCATTACATTCACCTAAGTAGACTACTCATGGCTATCAGGTGGATGGAATGAAGGTTTATTTATGAGATCAAGTGAAAGACTCAACTAGGATTTTACAAGATCTAATCAAAGACTCGAGTTGGAACTTTGCTCCAGGGGAGCTTGTTTCATTTTTTAATGAGCTTGACACAAGACAAGGAACTCTGCTCAAATTCATTGTTTCATTTTTTAATGATCTTGACATAAAACAATGAACTATGCTAATACTCTTTGTTTCATTTTTTAATGAGGTTGACACAAGACAAGGAACTATCCTCATATTCCTTGTTTCATTTTTTAACGAGCTTGACACAAGACAAGGAACTCTAATCATGATTCCTTGATCACGACCCATAAGAGGTCATGACTTCCAATAGGTTCTCATAAGATATGAGAAAAATTCTCTGGAAGGAATACGTAGCAAGGAATCCATTAGAGAGATATGGTTCCAATGCCCCAAGTACATGATGCACAACATCACGGAATTGATCATCAGTTGATGTAGGCATGGAACAAGTTGCCACATAATTGACCCGTGGCGGGGAAGATACCATTGGGACAAAAATACCATTTAGGGAATATGGTTGACTAGGAGCCATATTTGCACTAGGGAATGAAAGTTGGTCAACGGTGACAATTATGCCTTCATGCGGGAAACATATAACTCAAAAGAGTGTTGAAACAATAGCTCCCATGTCATAAACATAGTCGTGACCAAGAAGTAAATTGTAATCTAAAGGGCCTGGGACTACCATCACATTGAGATAAGCAATTTTTCCTCCCAAAGTAATAGGAAACTGAGGAAGGATCCCTAATGGTGGACTGGTTCCTCTGTTAAAAGCCAACAAAATCTGAGTAACAAGCACAAGTGGTGGTGAACTAAGCGCCTTCCAAGTAGTGGAGGAAAGGATACTCACATATGCACCTTCATCTATAATAGTGCAAGATACAGTTATATTATAAACTTGTACTATGATCTGGAAAGGCACATAAGAAGGAAGATGGCATCCTGCTAGTCGATTCCAATCAAAGGAAGTGACCAAACTACTAGGAGGGGGTACTGTAAGAATGAAACACTTCCAGTAGCCTGTGAAATAGAGGTGAAGAATCCGAGTTGATCAATTGTTATGATTTCACCTTTATGAGGGAAAGAAATCATACGAAAGTATGTCGAAACCACAACAGCCATAACATAAACCCACGTCTTCATAGCAAAATGTTGTAGTCAGGGGGTCCGTCAACAACCTCAACTTCAGCAGTTACAATTTTCCCCCTAGTTCTATATGCAGGTTACTTAAAATTCCACAAGGTGTGTAAGTGCGACCGTCAAAATATTTTAACGTTGTAGGCAATCGTGACAAAGGTGGTGAGCCAAGTGTTTTCCAACAATTCATTGACATGATACAAGTAGATGCACCCTCGTCAACAATGGTTCGGTGAACGAATGTATTCAAAGCCTTTACTTAGATCAAGAAATCTAATTGAGCTGGTAATTGTGGCATATAACCCGCATGGTTAAAAACCACAATATTGGAATCCGTTGGATCAATTCCACCAATTGCTGACAATAAAACCTGCTTTTGGGAGGGACAGTTTTAAAGCACCTCATGCGTCGACATAGCAGAAGGTGACTAAGCCAAATCGTCTACTATGTTATGATTTTGTGCTGCTTGAGCTTGAGGGTTGAATGTAGATCTATGTACAACTCCTTTAGGTAGTTTTATTGTTAACTCTGGTGCAATGGGTGGTGGAATAAGATTAGACAAAGTCAAAGTCAAAGTATTTGGTTGATCTGAAGCCTGGTTATTTGACGACGATGATGGATTACTGTAATATTTACTTCATGTAGTCACCAAAACATCAATTTTAGGCTTAGAGGCAGATAGCATAAGCACTTGTGAACTGGAAGCATGATCTGTAGCAACCAAATGAGCCTCTAGATTCAGAAAAGGGTCTGTAAACATAGTCGATGCACTGGAAGTCTTAAGAAGTTTTGAGACTTCAGAGCGGTGAGGATAGTCTTGTGTAAAATGATCCTCATTATAGATTAAACATGGATAACAAGGATTCCTAGCCAGAGAAGAGGAATCAGATGATTTATCTTGAGGGGGAGGATTTCGTTTATTTTTAGCTTTCCCCTTTTTCTTTCTTCCAGGTTTTTTTCATTCTTACCTTTATCAGATGACACGACATTTATTTCGGAAGCAGAAGTATTATCAGATGCACTAGAAGTTTGATTGGAAATAGCAAGTGTCTAACCATATGGTCTACATATTGTTTGTGTGCTTGAAGAACCAATCATACCATCATATGAATGAGAGTCCTTACTAGGTGGAGGTGGTGGAACAGTAAAAGTTGGTCTGGTGTTATTGGGAAATCTAGTGTCTATTCAGAGCTGCTAGTCCCACTAAGACGGGTAGCTATCTTAGAAACAAATAGATTAAAGTCACTTGTTTTTCCTTTACGAGAGAGAGATGAGAAAGAAGCAGAGTGCACCAACCTCAGTCTTCTGCTTGGCTCCTTGCTTGTTTCCTTTCCCCTTTGACAGAATCTCGCTACTGCTTCCTTAATTGTCCAGCTTCAAAGAGCACCTATAGATTCACAACAACGTAATACCATCAAAGCATAGAGATCTTTCACTGTAAACAATATAGGATCATATATATATTAACCATATAAATGCATATAACGACACAATATTCAGAGATACACAAGAATATGGAGGAAAACTCAAATAGCTTTATTAGTAAAATTCGTAGAAGAGAGGATTACAACCACTTGTTCTGACCCAGCACCATCCTCCCAGCTTGAAAGCCCTCTTCACCTCACACAAAGCAAGATCACCCAACAATGTCTTCAAAGAGAAACCAGCAGCACCTCTTTGCAAATTACCAAATTCCAACCTTTGGATCTCTTGGATTAGGGATCCATTTATAGATATTTGCAGGGGGGTGAGTCAACTTCTGGGATTTTGATTAGTGTCATCTCTCTGATATTTCTTAGTTCCACATGGATATTTTATATCTCTTACTCATCCCTGGGCGAACTCAGAGAGGCAAGTGTCAAATGAGCAGTTTCTAGAAGATTCTCTAGGTTTCCACCTAGCAAACTGCTTGTGCCATTTGTCTGCTCTCGCTCATCACACCCTATAAAAGGGCTTTCCAGTATGCATCACACTTTTTGTATGTAGCAAGTGAGATGCATCGCGCCTTTAGCACTGGGCAGTCTGTATGGTCCTGCTTTGACCAGCTCTGAGTGGTTTTTCATGGAAAACTTCTGGGAGATGATGTAATCAGCTAACCTTGTTCCTTTAGGGTATGAAACAACACTTTTAGGGACATAGAAGTCCTTGGCTTATGGACATATGTGATTGGGGTTGCAATTCCCAAATATGTCTATAACATCTGGGAGCATTTGGAATTTTGTCATAGAGCATGCCAAACTGGGTGTAAATTAAGTCTAAGTATTGGGCACAAGAAATTACTTGCTCTTTAGTAACAACTCCTCCTTTAGCCACATCCTCAGTGATAGATGTCAACAAGTATTTGATAAACCACTTATAAAAGCTGATCAGGAACATAAGTTTTGACCGTTCGACGACAATGACGCACTCATGAATATGATCAGAAATGTGAGTAGCAGTAGTCTGTTTAAAGTTGGTCAACAGTTCTATTCTAGTTTCATATCTGATGGGTAATTGGAAGTGGTTTATAATTTTGGTGGCTAAGGACATAAAGTTTTCAAACGAAGCTCGTGGTAATTCAATATACCATTTTGCAGTCGGACCAGTAAGTGTTCGCTGGAACATACGTAGTCTAACTAAATCATCATTCATGGAGTTGGATGAACACCATAAATGAAAATTCATAACATGGTTGGACGGATCTTCTCTAGGGTTTCCATTGAAATTAGGAATATCAAAAGGAAATTTATGAGGAGTCACGGCCACCAAGGTGCATAAATAATTGGGTCATTCGTAAGTCGATTTAAATCCGGTAATTCAAGTGTTGTGACAAAAAGAAACTATCGATTGAGGTCAGGTTGAGTGTAACCAAGGTAAGATGGAATTGCCTAGGCAACGGGCTTTTTCATACCAGCATAAGGAATCTGTTGCTGGTAACCTTGATAGGGGTAATTTTGTTGAGAAAATCTGGTATAATGTCGTTGTTGGGCACTAAGATAAATTTGTTGTTGACCAAACCCAACATAGGCTTGTTGACCAAGTCCAGGATATGTTTGGTATTGTTGGAATTGATGTTGTTGATATTGTGGCTACCATGATTGTTGATTTAACAGTTGTTTCCCACCAATGTAAGTTTGACCAGGTTGTGAATAAAATAAACCAGTATAAGTCTAAGTCATTCCAATAAATAGTAAACTTTCTTGAGGTTGTTGGATTCTAGGCACAAACGGTTGGTTTAAAACAGCTTGAGAAGACTGAGTCTGTAAACCTGAAACTTGAGGGTCAGAGGTTGAAGGACTAGCTTGCAAAGGTTGAGATACAATTAACTAAGCTTGCGACTGTGGTAAAGTCATAATGACAGGCGTAGTAGGTATGGATGAAACAAATTGCATTTGTTGTGATGGATACACAAACCTTGGTTGAACGGGCATTGTAGGTTGCCACTGACAAACAGTCATTCTGGGCTGACCTAAAGACGACGGTATACTGCCATATGGTTGCCTCCCAGAAAATGGAGGATAAGTAGATTGGGCATATTATTCTCAATATGCGGGTAATCCAGTGTAAAGTGGATACATTGGACAGTAACCAGATGGACCAGCTTGATACTGACTTGATGGATCAAACTGTTCAGTATCCGTGAGTGAAGAACCAGGTAAAATTCCTTTAGACGACATGGGTGAAGACCATGGACTAGAAGCAACACTTGATTGAGTTCCAAATAAATATTGGTAACCTGGTGGGATAGATGGAACTCCATACAGATGTGACTCAGGTTTTCTGTTAAACATCAAAGAAGTAGCGACAGTAGATTCTTCCACAGTTGTAACATATGGTATAGTCTGGGATGTTGATTCAGCCATAGTCAAATGACCCAATAAATGTTCTAATGAATCAATGATTGTATGAAAGTAAACAGGATCAAAAGGAGTATGAGGATAAAGATAAATCCCAGGTCCAAAACGAGTTGGAGTTCTAGGTGTTTCTTCTTAGGTTCCTCTTCAATAGAAATCAAACCAGGTGGAAGGATTTCACCATCAGATCTGTAATAGATTTCTGGTATTTGACTTTGTGGTAAAGGGGAAGTCTCAACAGTTGCAGATGTCTGAGGATAAACAGATCGATTGTCTTCTGGTACAAGAACAACTTCTGATTGTTCAACTTCAAGATCCAAGTGCTCTAGTAAAAGAACAATAGGTTCAGGTTGAGCTTCTTGAACAACTTCTGGTTCAGAAGTAACTTTTGGTTGAACTATGATAGGTTCAGGATCAACTTCAGGTTGAACAGATTCAGGTTCAGAAGTAATTTCTTGTTGAACAACTTTGGGTTGAGAATCAACTTCTTGTTGGACAACTTGGGTTATCGTTTCACTAAGTTCATTTTTAGTGTCCTCAGGTAATTGTAAAGGTTCCACTTCAGTAGAAGATGTACTAATAATTGTAGGTGTAACTGGGGTCACAATACTTACTGGTATAGGTGACTCTGGTAATTCAGATGAAGAACCAGAAGTTTGTGATGTACTGGATTTAGTTAAACGAGACTGCTTTTGCCGGCTAGGTGTAGCTTCAAGGGGTAAAGGTGGTTTACTCATTATCCTCCATGAACAATGGGGTAAAGGTTGATGTTCCTCCATGATTGTTGATTGATTTTATTACAAAAAGAAATAAACAAAAAGAGGGTAATCTAGGCAAAAGGATTACCAAGCAACTATGAACTGCAATATACTACCTCAGTAAACCAAGGACTTAACATACATGCAGGAAATCTCCCCGAATGTTGTGTTCGATGTATCACAGTGTGCAAGGTAGCCAACTCGGTTACCTAAGGATAGATAGCAACCTAATGTAGTCCTCCCATATATACCTGAAAGTACGTGGAGGCCCAATCCGTGTTAGCACTGTCTAATGCGAAACCGCACAGTGAGAGCATTCCTTTATACTTTTCATACTACAACACTGCCCTATATACCCGAAGGTACGTGGACGAACTATGATATACTTATGCACGTGGAATGAGGTACCACACTCAGAATGTATCGCAAACAACTAATGACAGCTGTTATATTTTATGACACCGAAACATGTCTCTAGCCTATAACCTCTAAATGTTATTCATTAAGTGACAATGCTCCATTAGGTTAATTGAGATAACTTTTAAGTTGATCTTGTTTAAGAGTTTGTCTTTTAGGTTCGTCGTGTGATGTCTTTGATATTTCTAGAATGCAACTATGATGAGAAACATTCTTTTCATTTTATTTGAACAATGAAAACCTTAACTACAAGGGACAGAGCAATCAGAATGTTTAATCAAAGAGCATAGAGCACATCTAATGCAACTTTCCCTATACTATTCCTACAACCACAAATAAACCTCTAAATGCATAATGCAAGTTTTTATTTTTATTTCCCTTAATGTTTAGATGAACAAAAGGAAACTAAATGAAAAAACAATCAATCAATACTTTTCACAAGAAATGAAGAATTTACGACAGTTCCTTTTCAAAGAAATGAAGACTTTACAAAACTTCCTTTTCAGAAAAGATTAATCAATTATAAGATAACTTTGACAATGAATTGATAATGATAAAAAAATCATTTAAGAAACACTAAACAATCAAGGCCAAAGTAGGGCTAGGAGGAAAAATACAACTTTATTTCAGAACCATTGAAAACATTGATCTTTCAGCAAACAACATCAAAAGTAACTTTGGAAAAATCAAGCCCAAAGGTGAGTTTTTAGCCTAAAGGGATCAGTGCAGGCTAGAGTGGGAGATAGTTCACTGCAATGCACTATCTCTAAGCTAGGGCTACTTTGTAGTGCACTGTGTGAAGACCAACATTGTGTCGGTGCTAGAGAGTCAAATCAAGAGGCATTCAAGCACAATTTTTGACCAAAAACACTTCAAAAAGACTGAAATAAGATCAATGAAGTCAAGAAAAGTCTACTAGGGTGTAATATGATGAGGGTAAGCCACCAGGAACGACAGTCATTCCCTAGTATGGTCACCAATTTGTTATATGGAATTTGCATCTATGGATAAACACATTTTCACTAAGTGGGTAGATACACCTAGAACAACATAAAGAAAGTAGTCTAACCTTTTCCTATATTAGATAGATGAGATGAAGGAACTTACTTGTAGTCTTTCACTTCCTTGATCCTCTTTGAATTTCTCTCATCACTCCCACTTGAACTAAATCCGCTCAATTGGTACCTATATCAACAGAAACAAAAACAACAAACGACCAAAGCATACATGATCTATCTACTATAAACCAATGGAATCGAAGACATTGAAACACATAATCATCATAGATATGAAAAAGAATATGAGAAAAGGAATAAACTCTTTATTAATGTAGAAGGATTAGTTTCACCCAATAAAGTTCGATCATGTGCCACTCCTCCAACTTTATTCCAACCCTCGCCACATCAAAAGCAACCCAATCCAACAGCATAACATTGCTTGAGATTAACTCAATTATCAAACCAACAGAATTTCCTTACAAACTTCATATTCTAGCCCCTGATCACTATAATTAGTGCTCAATTTATAGGAAATGGAGCTGGTTTTGTCATAAATGAGGGTATTGAATGGACTTCCAAACTTGGAGTTGGTTTCCATGGAGAAAGGAATGAGAGGATAGGAGGTTAATGGATCCTTAGCCTATCCAATTTCAAGCTCATAGGAGGAGATAAGAGATGGGATCCTTCTAGAATGATCTAGAATCAAGGAATATTTCTAGAACCCTATGCAAATTTCACTCAATCTTGCCTAGCACAGGTCAAAGAGGGTCTAAGTGCACTGCAGTGTAGTTACCCCTAACCAAGGCTACGTTGGTGTCCCAAGGAGGCATTAACAAGGCTTCAGGCTAGGAAACTTTGATGAAAGGAAGAATTCAATGAGATGACTTTTCTAGGGCATGTAACAGCTTAATTAGGGTTTGATGAGCCCTAATTGTACTGATCTGAATGTCGGGAGTGATGTACCCAGATAGACTTGTAACAGATACATACTTGTTTTGTCAAATTTTAACTTGTTCTCCAATACCCTCCAACCCTGGATCATCTTGAAAGGTTCTTCATTTTTCTTTGCAAAGTTGACCAGGTATGACTTGTCATATATGTCTTGAGGGTTGGGTATACGGTACATTTTCTTTAGGTCTTCAGCTTGGAATGACCCCATGAGCTCCATCCTTGATTTCGTGAATTGCCTATCTTCAATAGTGATATTTGCCACGACCCACCTAATCATATCGGTATACGGGAGGATCTTCGCTCTCGCTCCTATGCTATGAAGGAAAGAATAGCAAGCATCTTTGAATTGCACTCCCCAAAGTTTTATTGAATCAATCTTTGCCTTTACGACAATAATTTTGGGACACTCATCCTCAAGTCTATTGTATATGACCTCCCATACTATTGCTCCCCCATCGATGGTGCAGAATGTATCAGTGAATAAAGGAGACATTTCTGATAGCTCAGAATCTGTAATGCTCTATTTTTTCTGCTTTTTCATCACCTTCCACAATGACATGTCTTTTGAATCTTGCTTGAAATGGAAGAGATATATCAGCATAGACGATATAGGGCAATTAAGGTTGAAATATATCTGAAATTACTTTGAATCGTGGGAGGATCTCAAATGAGATATTCAACATTAACTAACCATAACTTGAAACATCATTACTTCTCCTCGAGCTGTTAAACATTAATTACCCTGTCAAACCGTTCATTATTATATTAAAACATAGTTAATTCCCACGCTTTTCGCGCATCTCAACTTTTAAACGTTGTAATATAGTGTTTCCTTCTTATAATACGAAATGTGATTGTGAAAATCGCAACATTGCATTTTGCAAATCGTTAACGGATGACACAATGGCATGGCTCATTTATTTGTGACTCTGTGAAGTGCGATCGCGTGTTCTCAAGGCTTTCCAATCGGTATATCGTAGCGGGGGATCTCATCGCATATTGCAATTCGGGGTTTTCTTAAAGATGTTTATAATTATTACATGAGAAAAATGTGAAATGCGATTTGCAACAAAGATCCTAAACTTGGGTTGTTTTTTAAGAGTTTTCAAGGCAATTTCTTAGAGTTAGGATTTTTCTTCCAAGACTAAATTTTTTAAAAGGGGTCCCCATTTATATGTCAAATATCAACTATTATTTGTATAAATGGGGGAGTTGTTACATAGTCCAACACCTTCTCAGGTATTACCTATCCTCTAATGGATACTAACCTATGAGGTTTTACAAGTCTCTCCATCATAATGTGATGTTACTAATAGGTGTTCATAGTTATTATCACATCTTTTTCAAGCTTTTCCCATGCTGAAATGATGATTCTATCTGCAACCTTATCTCTTTCCTAACTGATCTCATATTTTATCAAAAATGCCTCTAATGAATCAAGTTGTTCATACTCCATGCATGCATTAGATCAATATTCCACAAGGTATCTTTGAGTTGCACACATTCCCCTTCAATTGAATTTTAAATTGAAATGAGTATAGTAGCCACCTTTTGGAGTTTCCTGTGTTCTTGGTACAATTGCTTCATGATGTCTTCCTCTCCATCTGTATATTATTTCCTCAGGAACAAATGGTATATTTCTGACCACTGTAGATTAATTGACTTATCAATATAACACCTGGTATCAATGTAGGTGTGCACTAATGTCATAAGACTTTCCTCAGGTTCTTCCTCCACTGGGTCTTTCCTATGTCTCCTCTCAGGAAGAGCCATATCTTTGGATGATGATATATTGAAATATTTCAAATTTACCAAGCCAAGAAGATAAAATACATTCATTATAATAAGTAACTTAGAAAGCTAAAATGGAATTTGGGAACAACACAAAAGAGAAATGTAGATTGAACTCGTGAGATGCTCTTTGGCCCAAGAAAAATAAATATGCTATCAAACAAGATTGTATCATGATATGAGAGTGTATTCACACTATAAATATTTATTGCACGATGAAATTTAGAATTATGCCCTTGCAAGGATGGATCACGACACAACTATGCATATGATTTGAAGCATCACATAACTTCATCGCATGTTATCCAAATGGGATACATCGTAGAAAAACACTAAAACCTTAAATACTCAAAAAATATTTGATGTCATGAAGTATACATGTGTGATGATGAGGATAGAGTTAAGGTTGTGCAAAGAGGGGGTGAAACTTCATATATCAAAGTGTGATGTGTGTTGAATGAAAACATCTAAGGGCTACACATGATAGTAATGCAGCAACGCAATGTCAAACCATGACATGATGGAAAAGGAGAATGAGAAAGTGACTAGGCGTTGGAGAAATAAGGGTTCCACCATATGTGTGTGTGCATAAGGCAGAAGGTGAAGGTTTTGATAAATGAAAATTCACACCAAAATTTTAGGGTGACGCTTACAATCTACTAATAAAAAATAGATGAGAGAAGAGGATGCACAAAAACTTACCTGAAATGTGGCATGGTGATATGCAGGCATTACAGCTCCCAATAGCATGGATTCAAGTGACAAAGATGTCTTACCAATCAACATAACACAAGTATCTAAGGAAGACATGCAACAATATATCACAGTGAAAATGAAATAGAGGGGGGTATATATCATAATTTCATCGTGTAAAGTGCATTAAATGTGCATTAATTGTGTTCAAAAACCTTTGCACCCAATATTATGATAGTTTTCTATGTCATTCAAGTGCTTATGGAAAGCCACACATCACAAATATATTTACAATTAATCTTAGATTCATGGATTGTCGTTGCATTGGTATGATATTGATTTATAATGCGATGAAAAGTTTGTGACATTCCCTTTATCAAATTGTATGAATTTTTAAAGTTATAACCTCCTCATGTATTGTAATTCAGGTGTAAAAAATGGCCTTAGGGTCTTGTTCAAATAGATTCCTAAGGTTTTTGGATGAGGGGACCTTAAATTTACCTATTTTAGGAAACTTTAGGTCTATTTTATTTTTCTTCAACACACACACACACACACCATACGAACATATATCATTAAAAGATTGTGTATAGATAGAGGGGCTATCAACTATAAAAAATGAGTCATAGAAAACAATATGTAAAGAATTTTCATAACATGTGTTTCCCCTCATACTATATATATATATATATATATATATATATATATATATATATATATATATATAGATAGATAGATAGATATATATATATATATATATATATATATAGATAGATAGATAGATAGATATATATATATATATATATAGATATATATATATATATATATATATATATATATATATATATATATATATATATATATATATATATATATATATATATATATATATATATATATATATATACATACATATACAATATATAGAGTGGTGACAACATTGAGGAATCGTCGTGTTCCCCTCTACCACCGCAAGTGGGTCTTAGCCACCCCCTTGATCAGGTGCCAAAATGGTCATTATCATAATTTCCACCATTATTTCCCTCCATAGTGTTATTCACTACTCCTGATGTGGCGTCACCACAGCATCCACAATGTCCTCACCAAGAATTTCCTAGCCAGCCTCAAGGATGCCTAGCAAAATCATACCCATCAACTAGTGAACATCCATTTCCCTCTCTATAACACCCTCTCCCACATTTACCCAAATTCACAAGACTATCTAGGTAAACATGAGATGAAGAGTTAATATGACATGACTAAACCTCCAAGTTCCAATTAAAGAAGTGGGGCCTATAAAAATGACAACTCACAGCATACCTCAAGGTTACAGGACAATCAGGGGCTAAATGACCAGTATAGGTGGCCAAACCCTAAGTTGGGGATGCATTTCTCACAACTTAAGCCCCAACCACAGGCATGATAAGGACTCCATATGGTTATATGCCTCCAAATGCATGCACAACACTACCTAAGGGTAGTTATGACCCAACTTGCCCAATTTAGAGGGTACGATCCCAATATTTGAGCCACATTTCAAGGCCAACCTCCAAACCACTACCCAGAACTACCTGTAACTTCTCAAAATCATTATTGACATGAAAATGAAGCTAAACATTTAATCTCAAATCATAAACTTGAACTATACTTCCTAGAACACACAAGGCATTTTGTTAAACACATGGAAAACATGTAAGTTATAGGTTATGAATGAATATCTGATTATAGGAGTTTGAAACTTATCTGAGAATCACCAAGAAGGCTCTATGCTCTCTCCATGTAGTTTTAATAACACTTTTTATCGCATGCATTCATAAACCATTCAATAGTTTATAAAAACATGTAAAGAGCCATATATATAACACATAATACAACCAACATATAACCAGCTTATGAACATAATAGAAACCATGGTGAGATAGCTATAATACAAACATCACAATCAACACATATTCCCATAAATCATAATAGGAAAATACCTCATATTAACATATGAAAATTCCAATTGAGTCAGGGACTTCCATGTACCACCTGACCATAGATTGGGTTAAACCAAATATTTCTTTCAGCTATTCACCTCCACGCCATATTATGAGCATGAATGTGGGAACTCATGGAATAAACAAACAAACAAAAACAAACCAGGGCTTCTAGAGGCCAAATGCATAAACCCTCAACCAGTGATTCCACCTCTATGATCAGACATCATTGTCACCAACTAGATCGGTCTCTACCCAAGTTGTCCAAGTCTCTAGGAACAATTAACTCAACCAACACTCTTCTAGGGCTCCATAGCATTTTTCCAACCCATCTCCATGGAATAATAACTCGACCCACCAAGGGCTTTAGAGTGTTTGTCCCAACCTAAGCTCTAAGACTAGTAACTCAACCCAAGTTGTTCTAGCCCTTCTAGAGCATTTTTTACCACCCACAACCATAAGGAACCTGAGCACTAATCAGAAAAACAAGTGGAAGAAACCCACAACACCATGGTTATCCAAGAAATGGCAAGTCAAGGCTAAAATCACTATCAATCTAGGAAAATCTCCATGGCAATGAAAACACATAGCCATAAAATCACATACATATACTATGCATCCAAATTTAGAAATAAAATCACACATGCAACGTGTTACCTACAAAGAAATCTAGTTTTAGTTGTTGATCTAATTATTGCCTCGTGCTTTCCTACTTTTATTTTCCTTCTTTCTCCAAATCCAATGTATGCCAAAGTGCTCCAGGAGTTCTCCAAGAATGCTCTAAGTGTGCAAAAGAATGATAGAATAAGAGAATAGAAGAGAGCTCCAAAATTTAACTGACAAAAGCTAAAGAAGAAAAAGTTGTGAATTGATCCTCAAAAGCCTTTATATCATTGGGACCTCTATTTCCTTAATTTTCTTTCATTTTTCCTTCAATTTACCTCTCATGAAAATATGTGACCCTTCATCTCCCTTTTCTCCTATTTTCCTTTATTTCAAAAGTAAAATGCCAATTATTTCCAATTTGCCTTTGCCAATTTCCATAGCCATAAATTAATCATTCATCATACCCATCACAATTTTTTACCGAATATTCATCTTGGAATACATGTCCCATGACCTTTGTATTATTTTTATATACATAGGAAATCAACCAGGGGTTGTTACACTCTCCTCAAGGGATGCCACCTACTCCCATAGCCACAGGATCTCCTCATCTCAAGGATATTCCTACCCCTTCCCAGACAAGAGGTACCTTTTCCCTAGTATCAAAATGACCCCATTACCTCAACTGTAGGATCCTTCTAAGTCACCCTCCTCCAAGGTGCACTCACCCGCTATTAAATAGTATTTAAGCTTAGTTTCCCCCTCAAGGGTAATCAAGGATGGTGGGGACATCCATCCCATAAGGGCTCATGTTTGCAGACACAAAACAAAACCTAATTTCAATATCATTATATATATGCATCAAAAACAATAAAACTATTATAAAAAAATGTAGATCAAAGACAACTCATACATGTGGACCCCCATCTCACCCCAAGGGGAAGGGGGATTCCACTCACCCCCCCCCAAAAAAAAAGTCTATCCCCTCATTGGGAAACTCTAGAAAAATATATGGCATGGAGAGCGACGACTAAGGAACCCTTTCAGTTGAAAACCTCCTTGCCTCCCCTCCCTCCTTGCAGATCACGAGGTGACCACACCACATTATTTGAGGCCTACAGGGAGAAGTGTTATCAGGAAAACTAGTGTCCATTCAAATTTGCTAGTCCCACTAAGACGGGTAGCTATCTTAGAAACAAACAAACAAAAGTTACTTGTGTTTTCCTTTATGGGAGATAGATGAGAGAGAAGCAGAGAGTACCAACCTCAGTCTTTTGCGTGGCTCCTTGCTTGTTTCCTCCCTCCTTTGATAGAGCTTCGCCACTCCTTCCTCACTTGTCCTTCTTCAAAGAACACCTGTAGAGTCAAATAATCATAATACCATCAAAGCATATAGATCTATAACCATAAAAAATATAGGATCAGATCTACATTAACCATTAAAATGCATAAACCAATACAAGATTCGGAAATATACAAGTATATGGAGGAAAACTCAAATAGCTTTATTGATTGAAGTAGTAGAAGAGAGGATTACAACCCAGCTGTCCGATCCAGTGCCATCCTCCCAGCATGAAAGCCCTCTTCACCTCATGAAAAGCTAGATCACCCAACACTACAATGTTTCACAGAGAAACCAACAACACTTCCTTACAAAATACAAAATTCTAGCCTCTGAATCTCTAGGATGAGGGATCCATATATAGATATTTGTAGGTGGGTGAGTTAGCTTTTGGGACTTTGATTAGTGTCATTTGACTGATAGTTCTTGGTTCCACTTGGAGATTTCATGATCTCTTACTCATCCCTGGGCAAATTCAGAGAGACAAGTGTCATATGAGCAGTTTCTAGAAGATTCTCTGAGTTTCCACCTAGCAAACTGCCTCTGCCATTTGTCTACTCTCACCCATCGCACCCTACAGAAGGGATTTTCAGTATGCATCACACCCCCCATGTCCAATAAGTGAGATGCATCGCACCCTAGCCATGGAGCAGGTGAGATGGTCCAGTTTTGACCAGTTCTAAGTAGTTTTTCAAGAAGAACTTCTGGGAAATGATGTAATCAGTTGACCTTGTTCCTTTAGGGTATGAAACAATACTTTTAGGGGTTTAGAAGCCCTTGGTTTATGGACATAAGTGTTTGGGGTTGCAATGCCCAAATATGTCTATAACAGTTGCCCCGTAAAGCATGAGGTCGTAAATCTTCTGATGTCAGGTGAAATGCTTTATCATGAGGATCTGAGGTTTTTCAAACTGGAAGGTGACCTGTAATAAGATACAATACAATACATTATCTTCATAATATTTTCATGATCTAGCTAAGGTGGGCATTCCCATGCTCAGCTTTATAAATTCATTTTCATGTATATAGGACAGACAATCATCTGTGTGGAAAACTGATGATTCTGGTAGAGTCATCATCCCTTAGCTTGGATGATTATCTGTGCAGCTATGAAGTACATTTGATGTCTTTATATTCTTGAATATATCGTAGCCCAGATGGATGAAACTAGATCCGGGGTCTTCAAACTCATTCAATCTTCGCCTGGAGTACAAGTTGATCCATGTGAAAAGATGTTCTAGTGTCGAACATGGAAAGACATCACCTGATTACCAGCCAATGATGTAAGTTATTAACAGGTGTGAGAGGAATCACCAATAATGACAATGACCCTCAAGGTATTGCAATAAAATTCACGTGGTGTGAATACATGAGTTGATGTCGAACACCACGCAAAATCTTTCGGTCGAAGGCCATTGATGTAAACATGTCACTGAAAGTGAGAAACTTGCCATTGAGGCATGCAAGCTTCAAAGTACTTAAAGGGTTGTTCCTAAGTCGACTTCTTCAATAATGAGATGATGTTGACAAGAAGTGACCCGTCGTAGGAGGGCCTTCATGAATCCCACATCTACGACACGGAATGGAGCAAATGATTTTGTGGAGGTGAAAATGTTTTGATGATACAAGGTTCATGGTGGCGGTCATGAAAGAATGTAGAGTGGAGGTATTGCAGCAAATGAGGCGTTAGCTGGGTTGGTGACTTCTCTGAGCGACTTCTCTTAAACATATCGGTGACACTCAAAATGGATTGGTAGCGTTAACCCCAAAAATGGAAGGTACGGAGGACCAATGGTGATATGACTAGTGAATGGAATAACCTAACCCGACTCAATCATGGTGATGGAGTGAAAGTGTTATGTTCAAGAGTGACCTGCTACCAATGAAGTTCTTCAAGTTTTTTTCCCATTTTTCCCCAGTCATTACTGACCAGTACCTCTTTATTTTTGTCAATCTTGAGGAGGATACATATGCTTGTTCTATAATTTGCCCTTCAGGCAAACCTGTCGCTATGTTTTAGCAACCCTAGCGACAATGAAACTCGCTCTTATCTATATTGGACAAGTTTGTCACTATTGTTTTAACTAGTTTAATGACAAATATAACTCGGTCCTTTTTAGTTTTAGAGAGTCTGAAAAGAGACGGAAAGGAAACTCCAGTAATCCTTTTTCGTAGTATAATCCCTTAAGTCCGAAAAAGTATAAAATAATACGAAAGGGATGACTTTTCCGATCACTTCAACAAGCCAAAAAAGACAAGCACTCAATATTTTTGTGTAATGATCCCTCAAGTCCAAAAAGATTAAAATATAGAGGAGGGATGGCACCTCCAATCACTGTAACGAGCTGGAGAGGCCAATTGCTCGGCAATCTTTTTATATTTTACGAGTCTAAAAAGAGCTTAAAAGAGACTTGTCTTTGAGGAACGAGTGATATTTTCGGGTAGCGGTTGGTTCCAGGTATGGTTTGGAACTTTTCGATCATGGCAGTGTAAAGAAGGTGACTAACAGAATCACTCATTGCAGCTGTTCCTCAAAAGGGTAAACAATCAAGTGGAGGCGTATGATCGGCTAAAAGGTGGAGGTGATGGTAAGAACACGACCAAGGCTCAAAATCTAATAGCAATGCGATCACAAAGGTTATTGATCAAAGGTGGGTTCATTTTTTAACGAGCTTGAACTCTAGGGGAACATATGCTCATTGCTAGGTTTATTTTTTAACGAGCTTGAACTTCACGTAAACCTACTCGTGCCAGTCGTATAATAAGGATGTCTCTCATTAGTAGGTTCATTTTTTAAGGAGATTGCCCCATGCGAAACTTTTCTCCGAAGCCTTTTGTATACAAGCTAGGAATGACCAACTATTGTCCTAAGGTTTAATGAATTGTTGGGGTTAGGTAGGAAAACAATTTCTTTACTTTGCCGGTGCCATTTGGCCCTTGTAAAGGCGAATGGTGGATGAGACCAATCACCTAGCTTAAGTAGTTGAAGTTAGTAAAAACTACGGGGTTAGAGTTACGTTGGCTGCTTTTCACTTACATACAAAAGGTTTGCATGCCCCCATGTAAAAAGAAGAGTAAAGTTTCCAGGTTACCATACGGAAGGTCTCACATTAACAAGATTGTTCCATCCACATAGCAGACAAAACACTTCCTTGGCTCTGTCCATCGAAATAGACAAAGGTGAATGGTGGGAGCTTCCAATCACATAACTTTTGATGAGGGAATCCTTTTCCAGTCCAATCCCATTTTCCTAAACGAATGAGTGTGTCAGGCTAGTCATATATCCTACGTGGAAACCTACCTTATATCTGGGGTTTTCCTGCTGAAGCAGACCAGGACGCATGCTCCCTGGGTTTAGTCACATTCACCGAATCACTCGCAATCATCAGGTGGACAGACTGGAGCTTGATGAGACATTCCTTGTGCAAAAAGACCAGTTAGGGATGAAATTTGACTAGTAGCCGTGTTTGAACCGGGGAATGAAAGTTGGTCAACGAGCTGGACCATTTTTCCTTCATATGGGAAACAAATCACCCAAAAGAGTGAGGAAACAATAGCTCCCATGCTGTAAATGTAGTCACACCCAAGGAGTAGATTGTAATCTAGAGGCCCTTGGACTACCATCACGTTTAGATGAATGGTTTTCCTTCTCAAAGTTATAGGCAAATTTGGAAGGATCCCTAATGGTCGACTGGTTCCTTTATTGAAGCCTGACAAATTTCGAATCTCAGGCAAAAGTGATGGCAAACCAAGCGCTTTCCAAGAAGTTGAGGAAAGGATACTCATGGAAGCCTCCTTCATCGATGATAGTGTCAGCCATGATAATTCTGTAAGCTTGTACTATGATTCGGAATGGTACATTAGATGGTAGGCAGGGTCTCGCTAGTAGATTCCAATCAAAGGAAATGACTATATTGCTTGGAGGAGGGACCGAATAGACAGCCGAATGAATCTCTAATGAACTTCCTTCCTGTGGTAAAGGAACGAGTAGATTGCCCCCATTTTCATCTGACTCTGTATTAACAAAAATAATTTGAACGGTGTCGTTCTCATTCTCTTTGGAGACTATATCATCCGAAGATGGACCTTCTGAAGACAAGACTGGGTCGACTGCCATCTTGACCTGTTGTCTTTGGTACGATGTGGACTCAAAGGGTTTATCTTCAATGATAAATGCTTAAACTGACAATAGAGGTGTGTCAGTCTGATTTTCAACTAGCGATGGAATTGGAAAGAGTTTCTTATATCCAGGAGGAAGTCGCTGCAGTGAAGCAAGACAGTTATCTAAGACTCTTTTAGCTTCATCCAAGAAGGGACAATAGTGGAGGGCATGATCGCCTTCACACAGCCTAGAAGGAAATTTAGATCTTCCTTTCTGTCCATTGACTTCATTTTCACTAGTTGACGGTGTACCATCAACATGATCGATAGAGGTTGAAGACACCGGATTGTGCAAGCGAGGAGACCAATCCCTCAGGATCCATGGGATGTGGGGACAATCTCGATGGTAGTGGTCTCCCTTGAAAATGACACATGGAGATTTAGGTTTGGAAGGTGCAGTGTGTGGATTTTTGCCAGATGATGCATGGTTTCCCCCTTTCACTGCTAGCTTCTTCTTCTTCTTCTCCTTCCCTTTCTTCTTCTTCTCAGTTACTTGGTTTTTAGTGTTACTAATTTCACCAAGCGAATAGGAAGAAGGAGAGGGAGAAACAAATGAAGTGGAAGGTGGGAGAAAAACTTCAGTATTGTCTGGTTTTTTATTTTATTGCTCAGGAATTACAGTGTTTTGAATGACAGAGGTCAAGAATAGCCATACTAGCAGGCAAATTGTAAGTCCTGGAAGGGACAATGTAGCCATATGTGGAGCACCAACATCTCCCCAAGAAGAGAAAGGACTAGGATTTCCCCCGAGGGGAAATCCTTGATTGGTGGACTCCATTTTCTCAACCTAAGACCAACGAGGGAACAATGATGTTATCCCGATTAAAATAAATTTTATGACGCTTTGACACAACTTGTTTTTTCAATTTTTAAGAGCCGAGAAAAAGGTAAAGATGACTCTAGTCGCTTTCAATTTTTAATGAGCCTGAAGTGACAAGTGCTCAGATGGACATTTTATTTTAAGGAGCCTAAAAAGGAACGAAAGTGACCACTCTAGAAATCTAGACAGAGGGATTACCAAACCAATTGCAAAACTGCAATATACTTTTACGTACGGCAATCAATCTTCCTGAATGTTGTGTTCAGTGCATTGCGATCAATATGTTCAGTGCATTGCGATCAATAGGGCAGAAAACACGGCTTCCTAAGGATAAAGGATATAACCTATTGTGGTTTCCCAATATATACTCAACGATACATGGGAGCACAAGTCCATACTAGCACTTGTCGTATCAAAGAGGAGGAATCACCAAACCTACGATGAAAATGATAGTTACCAGGCTTTACGGCGCCGGAATACGTCTCTAGCCTAGACTTCTAAATGTTGTGTGTTAGGTTCCAAAGCATTTTTATGTTCATTGAGGTTTATTTTACAGTTGATCTTTCTTAAGAAGTTTGCCTTTAAGTTTCACCGTGTGATGTAGATATACAATTCCTAAATATGCAATCTAAGATGATAAACATTCATTTACTTTCTTTTAGCAATGAAAATCCTAGCTACTAAGGAAAGAGAAGTAAACTTCCTTCAACATAGAGCAGAGAGCACACACTATGATGCACTATCCTAAATCAATTTCCGCATGTAGTCTAAATGAAAATGCACATGCATGTATTTGTTTTTCAGTTTCCTTAATGTGAGAATGACAAAAAGAAAACTAGGTACAGATCTGAACTATCTTTCCTCAAAGCGAAACTTTAGCAATTTCTTTTCAACAATGAAAGGAAGACTAATATGACACTTTCACTTTTGAATGGAAAACTGTTTTCGACACTTCAAATAATTGATAATTCAAATCAAATACAATGGAAAAAGTGTAATCGAATATCTAAAAGAGGAAGACTTTACAATGCTCTTTTCTTGACTGAAAACGACACTTTCGAATCAAAAGACGACAGTTCAATTAAGCTACTATTTGAAAAGGAGGACTGTAAATGATGAAAAATACATAAAAAACATTCACAATTCCTTATCAATGGAGGTTGAATAATGTGAAGGAAGAAGGTTTCAACAGTGATATACTGATCATAGACAGCAAAACTACTGAATAGAGCTGAAAACAATGAAGAAAAAACCAAAATCTGGAGGTAGAAACAGTCTCACTCAATCATCGCACCTGTCCTTAAAGGAAACAGGGATTCATCTCACCTGCAGCACACAGGAGATGCAATGCAACCAGACTGCCAATGAGAGACAGTGCGATGGTGTTATAGACATTTTTGTGCCTTACAACTCCAAGCATGAAATGTCCATAAACCAAGGGCTCCTAAGTCCCTAAAAGTGTTGTTCTAACCCCTAAAGGAACAATGTCAACAAATTACAGCTTCTCCCAGAAGTTCTCCACCAGAAACTGCTCAGAATAAGTCAAAACAGGATCATTTCAGCTGCTCCACTGGCTAAGTGCGTTGCATAGCACCTAAATCCACTGGCTAGGTGTGTTGCAACACACCTAAATGCACTATGAGGGTGCGTTGGGTGAGAAATGACAAATGGCAGTGTCATTCCGCGAGGTGGAGAGACAATGGAAGCTTCCAGAATCTTCTCCTATGACACTTGCCTCACTGAATTCGACCAAGGATGAGTAAGAGGCCTTCAATCTCCAAGTGGAAGCAAGAACTGACAAATAGAAGACACTAATCAAATCACAAGCTGACTCATCCTCCTTACACACATCTATATATGGATCCCTCATCCCAAAGATCCAGAGGCTGGAATTTTGCACATTGTAAGGAATTGTTGTTGGTTTTGAGATAAACATTAGAGTATTGGGTGATCTATGCTTTGTTGGAGGTGAAGAGGGGCTTCTTTGCTGGGAGGTTGATGCTGGGTCAGGAACCATCGGTTGTAACTCCTCCTGGATCTTCTTGGTTATCAATAAAAACTATTTGAGTTTCTGCTCCATGCTTTTGTATCATTGATGCTTGTTACATTTGTATGGTTAACTTAAATCTGATCCTAAGTTGTTTATGAATATAGATCCATGTCTTTGTATAGTTTTCTTCTTCTGTGATCTTACAGGTACTCGGTGAAGCTGGGCAAGTAAGGGAGCAGGTAGCTGGAAGGTGTCAAAGAAGAGAGGGATTGGATCAAAGGATTAGCGCAAAGCACAGGTTGGTTCTTTCTACTCCTCTCTATTTATAGTTCATAAAAGAAATACAAAAGTAGTTTTCTCTGTTTGTTTCTAAGGCAGCTGTCACACCTTAGTGGGATAGAGAAGTTCTAAATAGACACTTTTCCCAGTAACAAAATGGCGACTCCGATGGGGAATGTCTAATTAGTTTGTTTGTGTATCTCTTGTTGTTTGTTTCATAAACTTATAAGTAGCATTCGAACTACATTTGCCATAACAAATGCAAAGTAGACATCTGCTGCTTCAATCAATTCACTGGATCTATTTATGATTTGAATAGCTGATTCACAAACTATCTGATTGCCCTTGTGATAGCTCTTAGACCCTCCTTAGATCTACCCCTGATTGTGCATTACTGATTGCTTTTACTCGGCCAAAAACCAAAGACTAAACTGCAAACTGTGACCCAGAACCTGGACAGATTCTCGTTTCTGGCCCAGTGCAGGTACTGTGAAGAGATCCTGCATTTCAACGCACTTCCCAAAAGGGCAACCTGCGCTGCAATGCAGTTTCTCTATGTTACAGGTGCGCTGATCAGACTAGCCCTGTGCAGCTGAGGTTCTTGTGCTTCATTCTTTCCAGTTTTGTCTCTGAATTTTGCAGCCAGCGATCAATATATGTCTGTTTAAAACCCCTTTTCCTTACTGTTATTCTGCCTCCTTTGTACAAAAGAACTGTAGATGTTTTTGTGTGTTTGTTGAGTCGTTTACAGTTTTCCACTGCAAAAGTAGAATAGTCGTACTGTCATCCTTTGATTTAGATCTGTCGCAAGTGTCGATTTCGATCATAGGAGAAAGTTTGATTGCTGTTGATGGTCGATTATACTTTTACTATTGCCTTGGGTCTGAATTTGTGATTTTCTAGTGTCAAAACGAGTATTCATTTCAAAATCATAAAGTGTCGTAATCATCTCTATCTTTTGATTTCAAAAAGAAGCTTGTTTGTGTTTGTCGCTTGAAAGCAAATTCAGATTTGTACATCAACTTTCTTTTTAGCATCAATACTAAGAAAGTGGAAAACAAATACATGCATGTGCATTGGCATATAGACAGTCTGTTTGTCTTGATTTAGGAAAGTGCATTTACAGTGTGCTCTTTGCTCTTTGTGAAAAGATTGTGTCTTTCTTTTCCTCTAGTAGCTAGGATTTTCATTGCAGAAAAGAGATAAAAGTGTGTTTATCATCTTTAGATTGCATTTTAGGAATTACATCTACATCTCGTGGTGAACCCAAAAGGCAAACTTCATAAGCAATATCAACTTAAAATAAATTCAATGAATCTAACAACGCTTTGGAACTTAATGCACAACATTTAGAGGTCTAGGCTAGAGACGTATTCCGGCGTCGTAAAGCCTGGTAACTGTTGTCCTCACTGATGGTTGGGTGATTCCTCCACTTTGAGATGATAAGTGCCAGTACGAACTTTTGCTCCCACGTACCTTCGAGTATATTTTGGGAGACCCCTATAGGCTTAAATCCTTTATCCATAGGAAGCTGTGTCTGCCGCCCTACTGATCGCAATGCATTGAACACAGCATTCGGGAAGATTGACTGCCATACCGTAAAAAGTATTCTGCAGTTTTGCGATTGGTTTGGTACTCCCTCTACCTAGACCTCCAGAGCAGTCCCTTTCGTTCCTTTTCAGACTCCTTAACGGAAAAGGTCCATCTGAGCACTTGTCACTTCAGGCTCATTAAAAATCGAAGGAGACTAGAGTCATCTTTTGTTTTTTCTCGACTCTTAAAAACTGAAAAAACAAGTTGTGTCAAAGCGTCTAAAATTCATTTAATTCGGAAACATACCTTCCCTTTATTTTAGTTGATCAAGTAATCCGCAATTGTGGAAGAAAGTCAATTGAAACCCCGTCATTCGCGGAGGCTTACGAGTCAACCGTCTTTGTCTCCGGAATCGAAACCAGTACGGACAAAGCGAACTTGTTTAACCGGTTCCAAATCTCCTATCAAAGTTAGAACAAGTGTTCCAACAACATCAGAGACTTCGGTTACTCCAAACATTTCTGGAATCCCTGCCTCTACAGAAGAAGTTCAACAGCCACAGAAGGACAGTGATACTGATCCTAGTTTGAGAATAAACACTTGTGTTACCGAACCAGTTCCATCTACAACTGGTTCAGAGAGTCTTACTCTTCAAACATCTGTCGCTGCCGATTTCACACCTTCTTCGGCACCAGAAATATTTTACGGACCTGACGGTCTTCCCCTTCCACCTGGTCTGATTGCAATAGAAGAAATTGTAGAAGATCCTCAAACAAGTACTCCAACGCACTTTGGAGTCGGGATCACTCTATATCCTTCTTCATCAGAAGTTAGTCTACCACCAGTGGAAGCTCCTGTAGAATCGCTAGGTAATCTTTTGGATAGACTACAAATGTCTGAACAATCGTCAACATCTAAGACTGTGTCATCTGGCACAGCGACAGCAGAACTCCCTGCTATCACTCCGACAATGTTCGCCGGCATACCATCTGTCCTGACTAGCTCTCAACCGCTAGAAGGAGCTCACTCAGGGGCTACTTCGACAGTATGGTCCGTTCCTGTTTGTTCATCCGGAATAATATCCGGAAACTCTTATGTTGAGTCTCAACAAATTGATCCATTTGGAGGTCAATTTGGGCAGTCCGGTCCCCAAGGGCAAACAATTCCCTTGAGTTCTGGATTACCACCGTATGGGGGGCAGTATACCCTTTCATTATCCCCTCCGGGAGGATATCCATACGGGAGTTCACAACAACATTTAGGTTATACTGGAATTACCTCAAGTGGTTGGGTACCTATACTACCTCAACAACCAAGAGTTGTGTATTCGATGCAACAATGCGTACCTATGTCGAACATCCCGACTACGCCAGCTATTGTGACGGTGTCGCAAGTTCAAACGCTGCCTATTGTATGCCAACCTCAGGTCTCTCAGGTTGTAATGCAACAGCCCCTTGACCCTACGACTCAACCACAATCGTCGACTAGTGGAGCGACACAGGTCCAGACGGGTACAATTACCCCTCACCTTGGTCAAACGGTTAGTATCGCGCAACAGCACATGGCTTCACAACCATGGCTGGTGCAATACCAACAACTGCAACTCCAACAAGTATACCAAGGTTCTGAGCAGCAAATCTTTGCGAACAATGGACAGCCGTACATTCAAAACGGTCAAAATCAACCATTTTACAATGGTCATGTCCACCAACCTTACCAAACATACCAGCATCAAATGCATTATGCCGGTATGTAAAGACCAACTACTAAGGCGATTCCATCTTATCTTGGGTATGCTTCACCTAACCTGAATCAACAGTGACCCTTCTTGGCAACCTTAGAGTTACCTGATTTAAATCGGTTAACAAACGATCCAATTGCTTACGCCCCTTGGTGGCCAGCGATTCCACATAAACTTCCATCAGATATTCCTAAATTTAATGGAAATCAGGGTGAAGATCCATCGAATCACGTGATGACCTTTCATCTATGGTGTTCATCAAACACCCTAAATCATGATTCGATAAGACTTCACCTCTTTCAGAGGACGTTAACGGGTCCAGCGGCAAAATGGTACATTGAATTGCCTAGAGCTTCGTTCGACAACTTCACTACCTTAGCCGCAACCTTTTTAACCCATTTTCAATTACCAATAAGGTATGAAACGGGAACAGAGCTTCTTACCAACTTCAAACAGACAACGGCCACTCACATATCTGATCATATACATGAGTGGCGACGTCGTCGTAGGATGGTAAAAACGTACGTCCCCGATCAACACTTAGCTGAATGGTTTATCAAGTCATTACTACCTTCCATCACGGAAGATTTGGCAAAGGGGGGAGTCGTAACAGAAGAGCAAGTTATCGCTCGTGCACAATATCTGGACTTGATTTACACTCAGTCCGGCACGCTCTACGACAAAATACCTGACACCCCTAGACTGGAATTCTCAATTCCTCCTCCTCCTAAATCAAACAATGACTCTCATGCCGGCGATGGCGTGATTGGCACGACAGACACGAAATCGACAAAGGCTACATCTAAAAAGGCCTGTAAGATTTCTAGTCATAATGCAAATGAGGAACTTCTTGCCTCGGAAGTAAATGCCGTGTCGACCGACAAGGGCAAAAAACTAAAGCAACCAGGGGGCAAGAAGAAAAAGAAAGGGAGAAAAAAGAAGCAGGATGAGTCATCTCCTGAAAAACCTTCTACAAACCCTTCTGGGCAAAGGAAACCCCCTGCGGGGTGTCATATATGCGATGAGGATCATTGGACGAGAGATTGTCCACATAAAGCTGAAGTTAAGAAACTCTTTAAGAGTTCAAAAACCTCAGCAGTATTGACTGATCCGTTTCCAAACCCGGGAACCAAACTGGTTGCTAATCAAAATGCTTCCTGATCCCAAGTGCTTATGTTGTCTATCTCAAAGCAGCAAAATGATGCTTTGACAAGGAATAAAGATTACGGGAATCCACAGCTGTTGAATAACAAGGCTAATGAACAACCTAGTAGTTCGACAACGACTTTGACCAAAGTTGTGTCACCCATCATTCCTGAGCCAATGATAAATCCGCCAAAGGGAGTAGTACACAAATCAACATTTAATCCTCGTGCAAAAGTAGCACAGAATTATAATATAATAGAGGACCTGGCTCAATCGTCGTCCGCTATGTCGACACTTGAGGTACCGCAAAATTGCACCTCCTAAAAGTAGGCTCTATTATCAACAATAGGTGGGATTGACCCAATGGATTCCAATCTTGTATCCTTTAACCAAAAAGGATATGACCCTGAGTTACCAGCTCAACTAGCTTTCCTTATTCAAGTGAAAACCCTCAACAAAACTGTTCATCGAACAATTATTGATGAGGGGGCATCTACATGTATTATGTCGATGAGTTGCTGGAAAAATTTAGGCTCACCACCCTTGTCGAGATCGTCAACGACATTAAAAGCATTTGATGGACGATCATACACTCCATACGGGATTTTAAGTAACTTGCAAGTTGAACTAGGGGGCAAAACAGTAGAAATTGATGTTGAAGTAATTGAAGTTGAACAACATCCTACTAGGAAGGCCCTGGATATATGCCATGGCCGCAGTTGTGTCGACCTACTTTAGGAAGATTGCGTTTCCCTTTCAAGGAGGAATTACAATCGTCGACCAACAAACATTTCTCCCCAAGAGTTCACAAGTTACGGGAAGCATTCCAATGGTCCATGGAAGCAATCATTCGCTTCAAAATATCGGAGTAGGTCTCCTAAAAGACCCTGCCTTAATGGGTACTTTTTCCCTACCGCCTTCGAGTAATCTGGCGGAAGTGGCCACAGTGGAAACCTACAATATGAAATCTTCTATATCTAATGGATTCCGAAGATTCCTGAACATTTTGTCAGCATGGATCATCGCCATTTTAGAAATATTGTAGCAATCAATTTTCTTGGCCTGGGGGGCAACCCCAAATCAATGCTCATCGAGTGTTTGGATAGATAGGTCTAGAGAATATGGTACTCCTTCAGATCCTTGGTCGCGAGTGCATGTCACCAACAAAGGAATTGTCCAATCTATGGTAATTGAAGGAGCACCATGGAATGATTCCCACCATCGTTCTCTTCTTCCGGATTGTGGAGAAGATACTCAAAACGACCTTTATCATCCTTCAGTCTTTGATTTTCTGTCAAATACTGTAAATACGGTGGATTCCGAGGACGGTTCTTATCTCGTGTCAACCTCGTTAAAAAATGAAACAAGGAATCATGAGGATAGTTCTTTTACTGTGTCAACCTCATTAAAAAATCTAACAAATCCCCTTTCCAAATCTCAAAGGTAAACCTTCATTCCAACCACCGAGTTGAATGCAATGAAGCTTGGGGGGCATGCACCTCGATTTGTGTTATTATGCTGGGGGCATGCAAACTTATCGAGTAGTGTTACCGCAAGGTTCAAGCTCATTAAAAAATAAACCCGCACCGAGCAAATGTTTCCACCCGCCTTTAAGCTCGTTAAAAAAATTAACTATTCCCTGGTAAATAACCACCGTGAATATAGTACTTCAGCCATTAAAGCCTTGGTCGTGTTTGCACTGTCACCTCCACTTTTTCATTGGCCGATTATTCACCTCCATTTGATTGTTTACCCATTTTGAGGAACAGCTGCGAAAAGTGATTTCACTAGCCATCCTTGTGACACTGTCGTGATTGGAAAATTCCAAACCTTACCTGGAATCAGATGGTACCCATTTTATCACTCGTTCCTCAAAAGACGAGTCTTCTTTAAGATCTTTTCAACAGACTCGTAAAATATGAAAAGATTGCCGAGTTCTTGGCCTTCCAGCTTGTTAAAGGGACAGGAAGTGCTATCCCTCATCTAGATTTTAATCTTTTCGGACTTGAGGGATTATTGCACAAAAAGATCGAGCGCTTGTTTTGTTCAACTCGTTAAAACTATCGAAAATTCATCCCTTCTGTATTATTTTATACTTTTTCGGACTTAAGGGATTAGATGACGAAAAAGGAATTTTGGAGTTACCTTTACGTACCTTTTCAGACTCTCTAAAAATGAAAAGGACCAAGTTATCTTTGTCGTTAAACTCGTTAAAAAGATTAATAGCGACAAACTTGTCTTTAGACGAGAACGAGTTTCACTATCGCTAGGCTCGTTAAAACATAGCGATGGGTTTGCCCGAAGGGCAAATTATAGAACAAGCATATGTTATCCTCCTCAAGCTTGACAAAAATAAAGAGGTACTGGTCAGCAATGACTGGGGAAAAATTGGGAAGAAAACTCAAAGAATCTTTATTGGTAGCAAGTCACTCTTGAACATGACACTTCCACTCCGTGTCCGAGTCTGGTTGGGTTGTTTCATTGACTGGTCACATCGCCATGGTCACACCATACCATCCACATTTGGGGTTAATGCTACCAATCCATCACATCAGTGTCGCCGACATGTTCAAGAGAAGTCATCTAGAAAGGCCACCTGTGTCCCACCCACTACCATACATTATACTCCATTCTTTCATGACCGCCACCCTGAACCGTATATCATCAGATCGTTTTCACCTCCATCAAAATCATTTGCTCCGTTCCGTGTCATTGATGTGGGATTCATTAAGGCCCTCCTATGACGGATCACTTCTTGTCGACATCAGCTCATTATCCAAGAAGTTGGTCTAGGAACACCCCATTCAGTACTTTGAAGCTTGCATGCCTCAATGGCAAGTTTCTCACTTCCGGCGACAGGTTTACATCAATGACCTTCGACCGAAAGATTTTGCATGGTGTTCGATGCTAAGTCCTTTATTCACACCACGTGAATTGTACTGTAGTACCTTGAGGATCATTATCATTATCGGTGATTCCTCTCGCGCTTGTTAACAGTTTACATCATTGACTGGTAATCAAGTGATGTCTTTCCATGTTCGACTTCAAAACATTTCTCACATGGATCGACTTGTACTTCGAGTGAAGATCGGACGAGATTGAAGACCCCGGATCTAGTTTCATCCATCTGGGCTGCAATATATATTCAGGGAAATAAAGACATTAAAATGTACAGCATTGCAGCACAGATAATCATCCTACCAAAAGGATGATGGCTCTATCAGAATCATCAGTCTACAATCAGACGATTGTCTGTCCTATGTACATGAAAATGAATTTATAAAGATGAGCATGGGAATGCCCGCCTCAGCTAGATCATGAAAACAGTATGAAGATAATGTATTGTATTGTATCTTATTACAGGTCTCCTCCCAGCATTGAAAGAACTTCGGATCCTCATAATAAAGCATTTCACTCGATTAACAGCCTCATACTTTAGGGGGCAACTGTTATAGACATTTTTGTGCTTTACAAATCCAAGCATGAAATGTCCATAAACCAAGGGCTCCTAAGTCCCTAAAAGTGTTGTTCTAACCCCTAAAGGAACAAGGTCAACGAATTACAGCTTCTCCCAGAAGTTCCCCACCAGAAACTGCTCAAAATAAGTCAAAACAGGATCATTTCAGCTGCTCCACTGGCTAAGTGCGTTGCATAGCACCTAAATCCACTGGCTAGGTGCGTTGAAACGTACCTAAATGCACTATGAGGGTGCGTTGGGCGAGAAATGACAAATGGCAGTGTCATTCCGCGAGGTGGAGAGACAATGGAAGCTTCCAGAATCTTCTCCTATGACACTTGCCTCACTGAATTCGACCAAGGATGAGTAAGAGGCCTTCAATCTCCAAGTGGAAGCAAGAACTGACAAATAGAAGACACTAATCAAATCACAAGCTGACTCATCCTCCTTACACACATCTATATATGGATCCCTCATCCCAAAGATCCAGAGGCTGGAATTTTGCACATTGTAAGGAATTGTTGTTGGTTTTGAGATAAACATCAGAGTATTGGGTGATCTATGCTTTGTTGGAGGTGAAGAGGGGCTTCTTTGCTGGGAGGTTGATGCTGGGTCAGGAACCATCGGTTGTAACTCCTCCTGGATCTTCTTGGTTATCAATAAAAACTATTTGAGTTTCTGCTCCATGCTTTTGTATCATTGATGCTTGTTACATTTGTATGGTTAACTTAAATCTGATCCTAAGTTGTTTATGAATATAGATCCATGTCTTTGTATAGTTTTCTTCTTCTGTGATCTTACAGGTACTTGGTGAAGCTAGGCAAGTAAGGGAGTAGGTAGCTGGAAGGTGTCAAAGAAGAGAGGGATTGGATCAAAGGATTAGCGCAAAGCACAGGTTGGTTCTTTCTACTCCTCTCTATTTATAGTTCATAAAAGAAATACAAAAGTAGTTTTCTCTGTTTGTTTCTAAGGCAGCTATCACACCTTAGTGGGATAGAGAAGTTCTAAATAGACACTTTTCCCAGTAACAGATGGTCCAGGGACAAGACTGAGCTTGGTTTTTACTCACAGTTTGCAGCTAAGTTCAGGGGTTTAGGCTGAGCTTATGATAGACAGTAAACACAAAGTATAGGGGTTGATCTAATGAGGTTATTTGAGCTACCACCAGGGCACTTAGGATGTTTGCAAGTTAGATGTTCAGTTCATAAACCAACTCAGAGACTGACTGAAGCATTGTTGATCTACTTTGCAGTTGCATAGCAAAAGCAGTTCAAAGGCTAGTTGGCTTAACTTCAGGCTCCGTCTGTAGTTTATAAAGAAAGCAACAATAACTAACAATCAAACTATTCGGTCCCCAGTGGAGTCGCCATTTTTTTATCGAGAAAACTAGTGTCCATTCAAAGCTGCTAGTCCCACTAAGATGGGTAGCTATCTTAGAAACAAACAAACTAGAGTTACTTGTGTTTTCCTTTATGAGAGATAGATGAGAGAGAAGTAGAGAGTACCAACCTCAGTCTTTCGCTTGGTTCCTTGCTTTTTTCCTCCCGCCTTTGATAGAGCTTCCCCACTCCTTCCTCACTTGTCTCGCTTCAAAGAACACTTGTAGAGTCAAAGCAGCATAATACCATCAAAGCATAGAGGTCTATAACCATAAACAATATAGGATCAGATGTACATTAACCATACAAATGCATACACGAATACAAGATTAAGAAATATAAAAGTATATGGAGGAAAACTCAAATAGATTTATTGATAGAAGTAGTAGAAGAGAGGATTACAACCCAGCTGTCTGATCCAACGCCATCCTCCCAGCATGAAAGCCATCTTCACCTCATGAAAAGCTAGATCACCCAACACTACAATGTTTCACAGAGAAACCAATAGCACTTCCTTACAAAATACAAAATTCTAGCCTTTGGATCTCTAGGATGAGGGATCCATATATACATATTTGCAGGTGTGTGAGTCAGCTTCTGGGATTTTGATTAGTTTCATTTCACTGATAGTTCTTCGTTCCACTTTCAGAGAGGCAAGTGTCATATGAGCAATTTCTAGAAGATTCTCTGAGTTTCCACCTAGAAAACTGCCTCTGCCATTTGTCTACTCTCACCCATTGCACCCTACAGAAGGGCTTTTCAGTATGCATCACACCCCCCGTGTGCAATAGGTGAGACGCATCGCACCCTGGCCATGGAGCAGGTGAGGTGGTCCAATTTTGACCAGTTCTGAGTAGTTTTTCAGGGAGAACTTTTGGGAAATGATGTAATCAGTTGACCTTGTTCCTTTAGGGTATGAAACAACACTTTTAGGGGTTTAGAAACCCTTGGTTTATGGACATATGTGTTTGGGGTTGCAGTGCCCAAATATATCTATAAAAAGAAGTCACATCCACTCTAATATGTGGATGCAACAACACCTCCCACTTGAAGAAAAATATACACAAGAACATGTCAAATGTGAACTCTTAGATTCTTCCCTCCACTACCTGGATAATATGTGCCATGTTGTCACCTTCTAAAAACAAAGTTCCGGTTGTAAAAGAGTACCAAAGAGCATAGAATTTTTAAGCCATATTCCAAGCCATAGAAGATCACAATGCTAAATTTGACCCTCTCCAGTAGATAATGTTGATAATAAGATTTCCAACAGTATATGGAAGTCCAAAAATGGACTTCTGGATCAGAAGTTAGAACATATTGAAGTTTCCCTTTGAAAACTAGAAAAAAAAAAGAGAAAAGACCAAGAGTTTAGCTCATCGCAATCACATTTCAGAGATTTTTCCTCAAGCAGCCACTATGAAGGTAGCAAAATCAGTGATAAGCGATCATCGATATCAAAAATCGCAATAGGCAATTGTAGATCCTTAGCCCATAGTGTATCACAAATCAGTGATCGGCGAAGTTAAAAGGTTTCAACCCCAATTAAAATTCTCCATTTGCAAATTGCGGTAAAGGGGGATCCAATAAGGGGGCTGGCCCGAAATCACATGAAGGACTGAAGAACCAACGGCTAAGCACAAAAATGGGCAATCCCCCAGATCGTTAATCTTGCAAATCAAAAATCATGTAGATCGGTGTTGGGCATGGAATCCCCCCAAGGCATGTTTTGGGGTTCAAAGCCCAAGTTTTGACCCAATATTGTTGTAAAGACTCTGCAAATTGCGGGCGTGGAGTACGAAATGTATGATAGAGTCACAGGGTTGTCCGCCCTAGTCTTGTAATGTAATGTCGGCCTACCCATGGTCTATGGACCATGGGATTGTATAAATAGAGCGAAGCTCTAAGTGTAAAAGGGAAAAAAGAAAGGAATAGAGAGAAGAAAGAGTCTAAGTGACTAAGTGCGTCTTTGGGTCGTAGAGTGGGAGAAGGCTCTACAGCTGAGTGCGCAGAGGCCTAGTAGTCCACAGCTGAGTGTGCAGACCCCTGCAGCTAAGCGCGCAAGGTGGAGTCAAGTCTATAACCGAGGAAGAAATCAATAAAGAGAAGTTTTGTTACCAATTTGTGTATCTATTCTTGGGTTACTGTATGGTTGATATAAATTGCGAATATACTATTAATTTACTCCATGCACCTGTATGAATGGTTTATATTGTTAAGTTTAACTTAAAGGGTGCAAGTAAGCTAAGTTAATCAACTAACAGTGGAATATCAGTGAAGTCTTGGGTAATAACGCAGAAGCACAACATTCAGCCCTTAATTAGGGTTGCGCAAAGGTAGCATATCCAACTGTGAGGTACGGGAAAGTGTGCATAGCGACGTGCACGCAGGGGCGAACCTTGGACCACTTGAACTCATTAGACATCTGCAGGATGCGGAAACCTGGTTCTAGCACCCTCCCATACTACATCAGGTGAGACCTCAGTCCGCGCTCTGTGGACTGTTTCCGAAAGGGCCAGTAATACCAGGATTTGTTTGGCTAAATCACCTCTGAACCTGGGTCAGGCCCCAACAAGCCAACAAATGGTGTCATTTTCGGGACTGGGATCTGCATAAGAGATGTCTAATGTTGTGTCATTGAAATTTGACAAAGAAATAAATTGAAGAGTGGTTGGACAAAAAGATTCACGAGTTCACGGCACAGGAAAATAGGAATCCATGATTATTGAAGGAAGAATGGTTAGAGCGCTACTTATGTATGGAAATCCATGAAATTTTCTTTGCATCCTTCCCCTTTGAGTTGTACGAGTGGATCGCAAATCTAGAAGATAGTCACAAAAGGTGTAGGCTCGACAAACCTATTGTGTGGACTCTAGAGTTGGTGCGCATACTGGAAGCATTAGAAGATAAGATCGTGTGCATTGTGGACCATTGGCTCGATCATATTATAGGAGAGTTTATCACCTAGTTCGCGGTAGATACTTCAGTTATCTATAGCGAGGCAAAATGACGCTTCCTCAAAGGACCGCAAGGTAAGTAAGTTAAATCTTTGAACACTTGGATTAAAATGCTACTTTGTGAAAAGCGTGTTATGAGAATAAATTGATGTTTGCGGCTACGCGAAGTGGGAGGATAAATATAAACGAAGGTAGCACAGAACTAGAGTCTAGCCCCTTGATTTCACCTCCGTGGGAAAGTGAGGAAGAGCTTGCGAAAGTTTCACCAAGAAGTATGACTAGTTTGATAAGGCAGCGAATTCCGCACATACCACTTCCACCTACACCACCACCAGTTTCACCATTTTCACCCCCATATTTGCCCACACCACCTCTGCCACCACCACAGTCCAATATGGTGAGCGCAATAAAGTTTCCGATGTTCAAAGGAGTAGGGAACGAAGATCCGAACCAATTTTGGTTCGCAGTAAACGCCGTATGGGAAGCACAAGGAGTCATAGATGACAATATAAAGAAGGCAACACTAGTCAGCACCTTGCAGGATCGTGCACAAACATGGTACATTAATAAGTCCAATGACAATCCAAATGAAGGGATCGTGGATATCCAACTTATGCTAAATAGGTAATTTAGCAGGCCAAAATTAGACACACAGTCGATTATCAAATTTAAGGAAATCACAATGCTTCGAGGTGAGACCCCATGGGAGCTAGATCAAAGACTGAAGTGTATGATTCATGAAGCCAACATGACCTTGACGGATGGGCAACACTGCATGTGGTTTGTAGCATCGGTAATGCCACATCTAATGAACGTGCTATTGCAACAGAAGATGTAAATTCAGGTCGAGGCCTTGGAGATCGCAATGAGACTGCACGAGACCCCGATACAAGATCCTAACCTAGGATTCCAATAGATCCACGTGCAGTTGAAAAAGTTGTGCCTTGAGATGCAGAGCTTGAAACAAGACAAGACAGCTCGCCCAAAAGCGCGTGAGGAGGTATGGTGCATAAAGTGCAAAGGTCAGGGACATGACAATGACCATTGTCCAGTCTTCATGAACTACCTAGAGGGAGGAGGGCCAATGCCATTGAGACCAGAGGCACAAGAAGGACTGAGCGCGATGCCTGCATTATGGTGCGTGATTTGTTAGATAGGAGGGAATCATGCTACAGATAACTGCCATCTATTACAAAAGTATATGCAATGTTCCATAAGTTTTTCTATAATTTCTACAGGTCAGTAGGCCATGATGAGCGTACCTATAGAAGTTATGAATTGATGATGGATCGGACCCCTACCTATAGATTTTAGACCGAAATGCAAGCCCTCGATCAAAATGTAGGGATGGCGTGCACTGGATTTCAAGGGCGCGGATGAGGTCAAGGTGGAATGGGACTAGGAAGGGGTTTCCGACAGTTGATGTATTACAATTACAGAGGGCCAAGGAATTATGCCATGATTGTAAAAATCTGATTAGAGAATCATGTTTATATTGTACCCAGTTTGATAATGAGACATAGGAATGCCCCACAGTGATAGCGAGGTTGCGCGATAAAGGAACACTCCAACCTCCCCTGACTCAGAACCTGCAAATTATGAGGTCTGAGTCACACGAGGAGGACCTGAATGTAAACATCGTGCTCCGAAGTGGTATCATGATAGGAGATGACAAGGGTAGGCAGCCCAAAGAGAGTGCCTGGGTTTGCAAGCTCCAACAAAGGAATGAAATTTTGATTTGGAGCGCGCGAAGGAGACATTCATGGAAGCTAAGAAGAGCTTCATGGAGGCCTCCACTTCAGGTAGTAAAGACAAACTAGAACCGAAAATGGACCCATCAATGCTCACTACCTTTCTGGAGACATGCATGAAGCTACTGCGTGACAGTAAAGCAGTGAAGGGACTACAAGAACTCATCACTAGATGTGTTGGCCCAAGAGAACCGCATGTAGTCCAGAAGATCGGAAAGCACAAAACACAAACAGGAAAGGAGATGAGATTGACTGCGCAAATCAGGGAATACGAAATGGATCAAGTGATTTTGGATCTAGTATCGGACACGAACGTCCTGCCAAAGAAGACATGGGAGCGCATGGGTAGGCCCACGTTGCAATTGTCTCCTATTCAATTGCGAATGGCCAACCAACAAAAGATCCTACCGATGGGAAGATTGCAGGGAATAACAGTAGATATCGAAGGTGTGAGCATGCTTGCAGATTTCGAAGTGATAGAGATAGTTGATGACAACAATCCCTATCCCACACTACTGGGAATAGATTGGGCCACTGACATGAATGGAGTGATAAATCTAAAGAAGTGCAAGATGATTTTTGAGAAAAAGTCACTATGCATAGTGGTAGCTTTAGACCCTGCGAAATAATCGCACTACATAGAGTTAGTGCACGACTACGACAACGACGATAATCTAGATTGTATCTACAAGATAACTGTGTGGGATCAGGATTGGGTGAATCCTACGGTGGATGGTAGGATTTTGTGGGAGTGCAAAAGGTCCTGCACCTCAAATTCAGATGAGGAGATAGAACGATGGTAGAACCGGTTACACGAGGTAACTACGCTTAACTGCAACATGATGACAAGGTCGTTGTGTTGTGTAGCAACGAAAGCAAGAGATCTACCTATGTATGACGTGTTAAAAGAGGTGGATGATTTCCTGAACAAGTTTGAAAAAGAAGTACAGGAACAGTAGCATTTCGACTTTCTAAAATGGGCACTGTGCGCTACACCCGCAAGGTGGTGGGGTACGCACCAGCAAAATTTTGAAGACCAGTGGGAATGCAGAAGGATGATGCGCCTACAATTTGGGAAACCTCAGATGTGGCTAATAGACAAGTATGATGGATGGGATGATCCATGTGGACAGCTCGTGAAATGGACCAAGGTCTATGGGGAAGATCCACAACCTAAGTAGGTGCATCTGTTCTATCATACCCCGGATATCATACCCATGAATTGGTATACTAAGATGGAGCTCCACCATGGCATGAGTGAATGGGATATCTTGAGTGAAGGATTCTTGTTAACCATCACGTTTGAGGATCGTTGGTGGGATAATGTTGATGATGCACTACAAGCAATAAAATTAGTTATCTTCAAAATACCCTAGGAGCCAATGGAAGTGCTTCAACTGGAATGGGCAACCCAGCCGAGCTGCGCGCTGGAGTGTTATAATGTAAATATTGAGGAGGATGATGAGGATCCACGGAAAATTAACATTCCAGAAACTGAAGGCTGTCGCGAGGTTCAAGGACCATTGATTGAAGATCTTGACATCACCGCGCCACTAAAAACAAAGCAGGTAAACTTTGGAACAGAGGCTGAACCAAAATATGAAACGCTCGGTGATTATTTGGATGATGCCATGATGGATAAGGTCACTAAGTTACTCCGTGAGTACCAAGACTTATTCCTGACCAAGATTGCAAACTTAAAAGGGATCGTTGACAACTTAGGGATGATGAAGATAACCCTAAAACCTGACACGAAGCCAATTAAGTAGAGGCCTTATCGCTTGAATCTAAAGTATAAGGAAAAGGTCCACATAGAACAAGACAAAATGTTTGCAACCAGAATTATTGAGCCAGTGGAAGAATCCGACTGGGTGCGCCCCATGGTAGTGCAGGAGAAAAGGCGGAAGGGTGAGATAAGAATATGCGTGGACCTCAGGAAGTTGAATGACACCTGTGTACATGACCCATTCCCAACACCATTCATAGATGAAGTATTGGAAAATGTTGGCAGACAAGAAGCATACTCTTTCACAGATGGGTTCTCAGGGTACCACCAGATCAAAATCGCACCGAAAGGCAGGAGCAAGATGACCTTCACAACATAATGGGGCTGATTTCAATACATTGTTTTTCCGTTTGGGTAGAAGAATGCACCAGCCACCATTTCGCACATCATTGTTGCCACATTCAAAGAGTACATCCACAAGTTCCTGGAGATCTATCTAGATGATTGGACTATCTTTAGATTGGTTAAGCACCACATAGCAAGATTACGCTTGATGTTGGATACTTGCCGATGACACCAAATTGCGTTGAACCTTAAGAAGTGCACAGTCCTCGTTCCCTTTGGGAACCTGTTGGGACATGTGGTCTGTAAACAAGGACTGATGGTGGACCCGTGAAGATTGCAGTGACTCTAAATTTGGAAGCACCGCAAAGTGTTGAACAGTTACGCACTACCTTGGGACACACAAGGTACTACAGGGAGTTTATCAAAATCTATACCCAAATCACCGCACCGATGGAGAAACTATTGAAAAAGGATATCACATTTTGTTGGAATGATGATTGCATGAAGAGCTTGGATGTCCTAAAGGGGAAATTGGCCTCCGCTCCAATCCTGGTCTTCCCAAAATGGGATGTGGAGTTTCATGTCCATGTTGATGCGTCGTGTATCGCGCTAGGAACAATGCTCACAAAAGAGGGCAGAGAAGGCTTGGATCACCCTATCGTGTTTGCAAGTCATAGATTGTCCAAAGCCGAGAATAACTATTCCACAACCAAGCGTGAGGGGTTGGCGATGGTGTACACGCTCCAAAAATACCGACACTACTTTCTAGGAGGACATTTTAAAATGTGTACAGACCATTCCACGCTAAAGTGCTTGGTCAATAAGCCTATGTTGGGGGGGTGCATATGTAGGTGGCTCTTATTGTTCCAAGAATATGACTTTGAGGTTGTGGTAAAACCTGAACGCCTGAACATAGGACCGGATCACTTGTCACGTATTGAGGTAGGCAAGTAACCTACTAGTTTGGAGGAAGGATTACCTAATGCACGGCTCTTTGCTATGCATGTCACAGACGGACACTTAGAAGATATAATCCACTTTCTAACAACAGGGACTATGCCGAAGGAATACTCTGGCCAACAGGAGAAGGAATTGGTGGTGCGCACAGTGGACTCTTCTGTCATTGCAGGGCACCTATATAAAATGGGAAATGATGAGATATTGCGAAGGTACATACCTAAATTTGAACGAAGTCAAATCCTCGTGGAAGCACATGGGGTCACTACAGGAGGACACTATGTAGGATGAGAAACCACACAAAATATTCTTCACGTAGGGTTGTGGTGGCCAACCCTTCACCAGGATTCGAAAGTACACTGTAAGGCCTACGATATATGTCAAAGGACCGGGAAACCATTGCAGAGGGACAAGATTTCGTTAAATCCATAAATGAAACTGCAGCCATTTCAGAAATGTGTAATAGACTTTGTGGGACCTATCAAACCTCAAGGAAAAATGGGCGTGCGCTACATCATCACCACGATGGAGTACTTGACACGATGGGTGGAAGCGCAGCCGATCCAAGACTGCACGACCACTATGGATGCAAAGTTTTTGTTTGAAAACGTGCTGACCTGATTTGGCTGTCCAAAAATCTTAATGAATGATCACGATACAAATTTCGTGAATGAAACTATCAACGTGCTCACAGAAGATTTCCAGGTGTATCATTAGAAAATCACACCGTATCACCCACAAGCCAATGGGACAGTAGAAGCATTCAACAAAATACTAGAGAAAATGTTGACCAAAGTGTGCAATGCATAGGGAAGCGATTGGGACCTACGCATACCTACAGTGCTATGGGCTTATAGGACAATGTGTAAGAAACTAATGGGACAAACACCTTTCCGGTTAGTTTATGGCATGGAAGCTGTCATGCTGATGGAATATATCATACCTAGTTTGCGCATAGCAGTGCTCACAGGGATGACGGACCACGGAGCTCTCAAAGAAAGCCTCACGCAATTGGAAGAACTTGAGGAGGAACAGTTCTTAGCTGGTTTTATCAGCAGGTAAAAAAGCAGCGTGAAAAGGCCTGACACAATCGCCATATTAAGTTGTGCACCTTCAAGGTAAATGACTTAGTGCTTTTGTATGACAGTAAGTTTGAAAAATTTCTGAGAAAATTCAAAATGCATTGGCTGGGACCATACATGGTTAAGGAGGACATAGATGAAGGCGCGGTCTAGCTAGTCAAACTAAATGGAGAACCCTTCCCAGGAAAAGTGAATGGCAACTACTTGAAGCCCTACACGGGTGGGCCAACTATCTAACTAGCCAGTAGAAGCACAGTCTTCACGCTCCAAGGATCCGGACAAGGGCGCGAGACTATAAACATATGCAACAGATACTGGTATAGATGTTGGGATGCAATTCAGATACAGAAGTCTCGAAACATGGATCCAGCAAGCAGCAGCTCAGTGCACTGCTGACCTCAGCACAGTTCGAGAATAGTTGGAGGGACTCCGTGCAAATATTGTTTTGCTGACAAAGTGACTCGAGGGCGAGTCACGATGTTTTTGTTGGGGGCCTGTTGGGCATGAAATCCCCTCAAGGCATGTTTTGGGGCTCAAAGCCCAAGTTTTGACCCAATATTGTTGTAAAGACTCCGCGAATTGTGGGCGCGGAGAACGAAACGTATGATAGAGTCACAGGGTTGTCCACCCTAGTCTTGTAATGTAATGTCGTCCTACCCATGGTCCATGGACCATGGGATTGTATAAATAGAGCGAAACTCTAAGTGTAAGAGGGAAAAATGCAAGGAGTAGAGAGAAGAAAGAGTCAAAGTGACTAAGTGTGTCTTTGGGTAGTAGAGTAGGATAAGTCTCTATAGCTGAGTGCGCAGAGGCCTAGTAGTCCATAGTTGAGTGCACGGACCCCTGCAGCTGAGTGCGCAAGGTGGAGTCAAGTCTGTAACTGAGGAAGAAATTAATAAAGAGAAGTTTTGTTACCAATTTGTGTATCTGTTCTTGGGTTAATGCATGGTTGATATAAATTGAAAATATACTATTTATTTACTTCACGCACCTGTATGAATGGCTGATATTGTTAAGTATAACTCAAAGCATTAAAGTAGGCTAAGTTAATCAACTGACAGAGGAATATCGATGAAGTCTTGGGTAATAATGCAGAAGCGCAGCATTCAACCCTTGAGTATGGCTAAGCGAAGGCAGCATCTCAGGCTGCGAGGTATGGGAAAGTGTGCATAGTGACATGCACGCAAGGCCAAACTATGGACCACTTGAACTAATGAGACATCTCCAGGGTGTGGAAACCTGGTTCTAGCACCCTCCCATACTACTTCGGGTGAGACCTCAGTCTGCGCTTCATGAACTGTTACCGAAAGGTCCAATAGTACTGAGATTTGTTTGGCAAAATCACCTCTGAACCTGGGTTAGGCCCCAATAAGCCAACAATCAGGGTCTTTCAAAGCAGAAAATAGAGGAGGACAAAGAAAACGAGTGATATGCAATCACCGATAACACTAAAATCATCGAGATTTGGGCCCTTAGTGTCAAAGCATCGAGAATTGATGATTTTCTTTAATAAATAAATTCAAAGAAAAACCAAGGTCGGATGGACCCTTTTCTCTCTCCTCCAGGGGGGCCACATGGCAAAGCACCATTGGATCCAGTAATGACACGAGACAACTAACGTTAGCATGACATGGTAGTATAGAGATGACATGGCGGTAGAAAGGACACGTGGCATACTGATATGGCATTTTCAGGGTCCTAACAGGGCATTTCCATGTGACATGTGTGACCTCTCACAAAGCGACACGTGGTAGTGATGACATCACCCATCGCAAATTGACAATCATTGATCGCATAAAGCAAAGGCCCCTCCTCTACCAAAGTACTTTCTGACCTATGATTGTGATATGCGAAATACCATCCCTGATACGATAATTTATGCATCCTGCTATCTTAAATTCTTGTGTTCGGACAAATTTGCTAGCACTATGAAAGGAGGTAAAGAGGCCCTCTCTCCTGTATTGTGATTACAATACTGTTATCGGGAAAACTAGTGTCCATTCAAAGCTACTAGTCCCACTAAGACGGGTAGCTATCTTATAAAAAAACAATTTAAAGTTACTTGTGTTTTCCTTTATGAGAGATAGATGAGAGAGAAGTAGCGAGTACCAACCTCAGTCTTTCTCTTGGCTCCTTACTTGTTTCCTCTCTCCTTTGATAGAGCTTTCACCACTCCTTTCTCACTTTTCCTACTTCAAAGAACACCTATAGAGTCAAAGCAACAAAATACCATCAAAGCATAGTGATCTATAGCCATAAACAATGTAGGACCAGATGTACATTAACCATACATATGCATACACAAATACAAGATTCAGAGATATACAAGTATATGGAGGAAAACTCAAATAGCTTTATTGATAGAAGTAGTAGAAGAGAGGATTGCAGCCCAGCTGTCTGATCCAGCACCATCCTCCCAGCATGAAAGCCCTCTTCACCTCATGAAAAGCTAGATCACCCAACACTATAATGTTTCACAAAGAAACTAGCAGCACTTCCTTACAAAATACAAAATTCCAGCCTCTAGATCTCTAGGATGAGGGATCCATATATAGATATTTGCAAGTGGTTGAGTCAGCTTATGGGATTTTGATTAGTGTCATTTCACTGATAGTTCTTGGTTTCACTTGGAGATTTCATGATCTCTTACTCATCCCTAGGAAAATTTAGAGAGGCAAGTGTCAAATGAGCAGTTTCTGAAGATTCTCTGGGTTTCCACCTAGAAAACTGCCTTTGCCATTTGTCTGTTCTCACTCATCACACCCTACAGAAGGGCTTTCAATATGCATCGCACCCTCAGCATGGAGCAGTCTGTATGGTCCAGTTTTGACTAGTTCTGAGTGATTTTTCAGGGGGAACTTCTGGGAAATGATGTAATCAGTTGACCTTGTTCCTTTAGGGTATGAAACAACACTTTTAGGGGTTTAGAAGCCCTTGGTTTATGGACATATATGATTGGGGTTTCAGTGCCCAAATATGTCTATAACAGATACCCTGGGTGGGCCTAATCCTGTAGATCATCGATTGCAAGGGTCAAGGGGAGATATCAAAGGTAGGCATTATAAACCACCGATGTGCAGGATTCTATGTAACAAATGAAGAAGACCCCTGGAGGGGGATTCCAAGGGCCCTAGCACCGGAGGACTAAACACCTAGCCATATCCCCCAGTCAAATGAAGCAAAAAGCACTGGATTGGATCTGAAGGCCCCATCCTCTAAAGGCTCTTAATGAAAAATCCATATGTGAGAACCCCACTACCAAGTAGTGTAGAAATTTAAAGCCGAGGTGGCTCGGTAGCTGTGGCTTTTAATAAACGAGATGGACCATTAAAACTCAACATGGACAGACCCACACAGGCCCCTTGTGACACGAAATCTGGGTCGACACTAATAGAAGTAAACAAGGACTTGGAAGCTCGGGAGGACTTGATTATCCAGCATGGTGCCCCCATGCAGAGGGAAGATGAAGTACCACCCAGGGGTCCTCTTCTTCAGTACTGCGGAATGAAACTAATAGTGCCCACTCCAAACTTTAATGGATGAATGGTTCAAGTAGTAAAGGACGAAGCGACGAGAGTCAACTGAGTAACACAAGAGGCCAAACCATGAGAAAAATTCAACTTGAAACATCAGCAATCACAGGGATGGGCACGGAGATATTTTATTAATGTGTTCATATGATTGTTGATTGATTTGTTATCCTATAATGTGTCACCCTTTAATGAGGCAATTAATATTTTGTAATCTTTTTTGGCCACAGATCCAGCCCTATTCGAGAGAGCTAGTTAATCTGACAATTGAGACTTGACAGAAGATTTTTTTACTGTAACGAATGTTCAAACGCTCCCCTATCCAGATAAATAGGGAGAAGTGATACTTTACAAAGGTTCAAACATCCTAAAGAAAAAACTACATGTTATTCTCAGATTGTATAACTTTATAATATAGGTATTTTAGAATATCAAGTAAATGGTGGTGATTCCCCCTTCAAGTATTACAGTATGTTATCCCTCTATCAAAACCCATTATGTTCATGTTTCTTCTTTGTATTCATGCAATCATAGATGCTAGAAATATTTCATACTTCCTCACAGATTCATTTGTATTGACTTATTAATGCATGTGCCTGTATGGATTATTGAGATTATATATTTAAAATTATGCTACATGAATCATAGCATTCAATCTCTCTTTGGTGTAGATATTCTTAATGCTTCAAAATCTATGTGTTAAATGTAGACTTCTTGATGTTGTAAGCTCTATGTGATTAGCTTCTCTTTATTCATATCCTCTCTCATTGCTCTACAAAAACTTATTGAATTTTAATTCCTTGAAATACTTGGCCTCCACTATTTTATGCACATATTTTTGTGAACTACATATGTGAAGAAGTACCAAAAATACGTTAATTATACCTTTGGATGAATAAACCAACCCATTCCTTTATATATATATATATATATATATATATATATATATATATATATATATATATATATATATATATATATATATATATATATATATATATAATATGTGACGTCTCCATTTTTCTGAGAATCATTTGAGACACATAAAATCTAGATGTGCCCAGGCACTGGTCTTTTAAGCAATCCAAGTTTGTCTCTAGGAGCAACAACATCTTATGGTGTTGTTGTCGGGGAATGTATTGAAGGATTTTTCTCCTGGGATACTGCAAGTTGAGCGCTCTTTGTGTAGGTGACAAAAGAAGTTTTGATTGCATCCACATCACCTTGGTGACTCCACAAAACCCATTATCATTTACCATCCTAGATTTTAAAAAGCCTCCTACTCGCTCAGATACCTCTCAGCAGAAAGCCCGATTTGTATCTGACCCAGTGAAATTAATTTTCAGGAAAGTCAGGAAGGAGAAAACTCCTACTACCGTCTCATTAGTCTTTGAAGTTTCCTCATCCATCCCACAATTTTTTGTTACTCACTACTTAGGATTTACTCCTAAGGCCCTTACATACCCTGCTTTCAGTCTAGTCACTCCAACCACTATGGTTGTGGCCCAAGTTCCTCCAGAAAATCTTAACCCCCCTCCATTAATCCAGATGGTTGTTCCAGGATTTTTGATGAATAAATATGCCCCTTTTGATTTATCTCAACTCCTAAGTGATATGCCCTAGGACTACCTAAAGCTTTTACCCATGTTCAATGGGGAGGACGAAAGCACTGCACAAAGACACATTGAAACCTTCTATCATTTTGCTAAGAATCTAAATGTAGAACAGCTAGATGTGGTCCTGAGACTTTTTTTACAATCCCTTGATGGGGAAGCCTGAAGATTATTTAAAGCCCTACCTAATGCCTCCATCACCACCTGGGAGGAACTTGAAAACTCTTTCACATAAAAATGGGGTGAAAAGAGAAATCATGGGTACCTCCTCATACAGTTCAATGCTATAAGTAAGAAGCCAAAAGAAGATATCTCAAAATTTATAAAAATGTTCATTATGCAGTATAATAACCTGTCAGATGAGATAAAGCCTCCTCTAGTTGCTGCTCAACTTGCATTTTTGGGAGCCTTTGTATTCAACTTTGGTTTTACTCTAAGGGAAAGGAAGTCTCTCACTCTAGATCAACTCCAAATCGATGCACTTGAGGTGGAAGCAAATTTCACCTCAGCATGGAAGTCAAGAGGAAAGCAAGACCCTACTGAGAATACAAGAGGGAAAGTAGAAGCATCCTCCTCTGGTCAAGTTAAAGAATCACCAGACTTGAAGTGGGAGGAACTGGATAAACTCATCAGGACTTTATCACATTAGGTTGGAAAGCTTGAACTTGAGAACAAGAGTCTCTCCAAATAGAATTATCAAGGCAACAATCAGGGTTATAACCCACATTATAGAAGGCCTCCATTTTATATACTTCAAATGGAAAGAAAGGAAGAGCTCGATTGGATCCCTCATCCTCTATATTTAGAAGATGATCCCGATGAAAAATCTTCAGATACACATGATATGCAGGGAAACTTGTATTTCACTTTCTCTGAAGAAGAACGTGAAAATAATTCTCACCAGGAGACCAGTCATGTTAGAGAAGTAGTAGCAAATGAGGAGGATATATATTATTATTGTAAACAGTTTGCAGATTTCATGCAGGCACAACTAAACCAAAGTTATGATCTAAGATCTTCAAGAAAGAGGTCGAGGGAACCAGAACAACTAGAGGGAACTACTCCCCAAGATATTCCCTTAGTACCAGATAAAGGGAAAGGTAAGATGAATCCTAACTCTTCCAAGATAAAAGTCTCCTCAAATAAGGAAAGAAATAGTTTCGAGGGACACATAGAAATGGAGGCACCTGTTCTACTAGAAAATGCCAGTGGTAAGGAAGGAGAAGTAGATCCAGGAGGTATAGAAAAAGTCCAACCTACATTCAATCTTTAGAAGGAACTTGAAAAGGTAAAGATTCATGTTCCTCTGATTGAGCTTCTAAAGCAACCTACTTATAAAGCTCAAGTATCTCAATTCATGCTTCCATCAACATCTTCACCCACCCATGATTGTTTAAACCTTCAAGAAGAGAGGCCAATGGTTGTTTTTGGGCCGCATGTGGAAGAACTTGATCCTTCTACTACACCCTTCTATGTGACCCTGGTAATCCATGACCTTTTATTGCATAATTGCATGTTGAACTCTGGAGCCTCACACAACCTCATGCCATTAGCATTGATGGAACAACTTGGCTTGCAGATCACCAAACCCTATAAGGACCTATACTCCTTTGACTCTAAGAGGGTAAAATGTTTAGGAATGACAAAATATATGGTGGTAAACCTAGCTCAGATTGCTGTGAAGAGTGTGGTAATGGACATAGTAGTGGTAGATATTCCCCCTCGGTTCGGCATGATTCTATCTAGATCTTGGGGTTCCAAAGGAGGGGGCTCTATCAAGTTAGGTATAACTTATGCCACTATTCCCATGTTTGGAGGTGAACAAAGGAGGTTGTACAAAGAGTCTAGGTTTTTAAAAAATTTCCCTAGCTAAAGGCTCGAAAAAATCCCCAGTGCATGGAAAAGAAATCGACCTCTCCTGCCTATTCCTAGAAGAAGATCATACCATATTAAAGAAACATCAGTAGACCTAAAAAGGAAGTTAGAAAACTAGCACGAAAATGAAAATAAAGTATGGAAATTATACCTAGAATGGGAAAATTCCAAAGATGGAAATGGAGCAAGAGTATTGTTGGTATCTCTTGAGAGAAACCTAATACCCCTCTCATTCAAGCTGTAGTTTGAGGCAACCAACAACGTGGTGAAGTATGAAGCATTTCTCCTTGGGGTACAAATGACAAAGAATATGAATATTGAATGCCTAATAGTCTACAAATACTCTGAGTTGGTGTAAGGTAGATTAGAAATTAGTGCCAAGCCAAAAATCCCAGACTAAGGACTTACGAAAATGAAGTGTGGGATTTAATTGATAAATTCTTCCTAGTCTTTAATATCCAATCTTTTCCCAGAGAAGAAAACAGAATGGTTGATTCCCTTGCTATAGCGGTGTTGAGGGCCCTGAAATCGGGTCAACAACAAGGGGGATACCCACCCGGTCGGGAACCTGGTTGGCAGCTCCTTGCCCGTTTGGTGTAGCGGGTCCGACTGGGGATAATGGGACCAGCTTCCCAATCTAAAGGTTATGTGTGTGTGTGTAGATTTTGATTATGCTGATTCTGAAAGTATTTTAGAGCTAACTCAAATCTAACTAGTAAACAGATTCTATTCTATTGTAATCTAATGAAAACAACACATCTAATCTACGCTAACCCGGGATATATCTCTTATATTATGCGATCTAAAAAGATTTCGAACAATAACTGGTAATAAAGATCATTCAGCTATCATAAGAATATGAACCATTTAAGATAAACCATTCTGCATAAGAAGTTAGGCAAAACAGTTGTGAACAGCATATCGCATAATAAGTCATTCATATGTCAAGCACAAACAAATGATTCCACCGTACAAAAGTGCCAAATGGTAACCCAAACATCCATACATTAACATATAAACAACTAAAACTGCATATCACTCTAAGAATATGAGCAGAAATTAATCAAGAGATAAAAGTACCATTTATGACTGATTTTTACTCACAAACTTAAAGCAATAACGATTTATCTCTACTTACTTCTAACATCTACTGAGAGTACAGAAGTGCAACATCAGTAGCAGACATTAAAATGCAAACATAAATAAATCTCGATCCATCCATTCACCAAAACCTCCTCTGAGGGTGCAGAAGTGCATGTTCCGAGGACAAGTTTTTGACAAATTTCTGGACCCTTCTCTAAATGCATGAGAAGGGTTAAAATACTACTTCCTAATTCTAATAATAGTATCATTACAAAATTTCAGGATACGGTTTTCAAATGACCGCCCTTTTTCTAATCTAGTTAAAAGGAAAAAACAACATTCTAAATGAAATCATTTGTGAACTTGGTCCTTGAAGTTGCAAGTGTCCAGCATAGGCTTGAGAAGAGTCGGCTGGCTGATTTCTACGCTGAGCTGGGCTGCAAAAACGGCATCTATGAGAGCTGGCGCTACCTTCTCGGCTGCGTTCGTAATGCACTTCACCGTCATCCATTGGCTGTGCGGTTTAACCAAGTACGTCCGGTAGCTTTCCCAATTCAGCCTAGCCAATGCTTGGATTGATTTCCCTTTTGCCTGCACTTTCTGCCTCCATTCTGTTTCCAGTTGCAACTTGTTTGGTAGGTACCCCGGGGTAGTTTCTGTAATTAAATTGCCCCTGTGTAAATTCTCATTTACACAGTCGATAAGAATGCTTGCCTGTGTCGCCGCTGTCTCTGCTGCTTGCTCTGCCTGCGTGATTTGTTCGTCCCATTTATTAAAGAGCAGTTCCTTATGATTTTCATTAATCTTGGGTGCCCCTGCTCTTTTTCCTTCCTCGTCATCTTGCCAAGTCAGATATTCTGTCACTCTCTTGTCGTTCTGATCATAGTCGCTCCGCAATTCCACCACCTGACTGGTGATTTTGTCGCTCAGCTCACAAAAGTGCCTCCACTGTGATATTTTACGTCCCAACTCTTCCTGTTGCTGCAGTAGTTGCTCGTTCAAGCCGATGGACTCTGAAATAAACTCTGCCAGCTTAGGTTCATCTTTGTGCGCTTCTTGCAAAGTCTGTAATTGTTTCTCTTTTTCTTCGAGACTCGTTTGATAGCCTACCTGCATCCGTTGAAAGTCTTCCTGTAATTTTTCTAGCTGTCTGGAAGCTTCAGTGTTCGCGTTGGCTTGTTGCAACTGTTGTTTTAGCAGCTGTATATGATTTTCTTATTCCTTTAATAGTTGCTGAACTTCAGAGGCCTTATCAATAGTTGCAGAAGCATACGCTCCTGCAATCTGAGACAGCTTCGTAAGATTTTCCGTCGGATTATTATTGGGGTCTTTCCATAAGACATCCAAGTGTTCAGCTCCTTGAGACAGTGTGTTTTCAAGCTTTCTTTTCTTTCTCTGTCTTCTTACAACTGCTTTGTGTTGGGGACTATAGAATACATCCAGTGGGGGGATTTCTTCTACGTTAAGTAGAAGTTCTGAAGCTGGAGCGATAGGAAGGTGTTCAGCTTCTGTGGCACTACTGACCATGGTCGAAACGACTTCTTGCACCACCTGTGTATTATTCACAGGTGTTTTCGGGACTGTCCCTTCAAGATTGATCAATTCATTGAAGGTTTCCCACTCTTTATCTAGCTCTGTCGTGACAAGTGGTGCTTCGATGACAGGAGGGGGGACATCTCTTGGTGGTGAGGTGATAACTTGCTGCTGAGACATCGCACTTGACTGAGCTGTGTCTTTGGTTGTTTCTTCGTTTTTTCCTTGGTCGCGAACAGACTCTTCAGGATGCTCAGATGCTTCTTGCGCGGCGTTGGACTTAGATTTGGAAGTGCTGGAGTTTTCACTGAGGCTGATGCTTGGAGTTGGTTCTCTGGTAGGTAGACACAGCCTCTCTAGTGGAATACTGGCAAGCCTTCTTTCTCTATATAACTTGAATTTTTGGAGGTCATCTGGAGATAGCCTCGACTGAGCTTCCCGCAAGATTTCTTTGAGCGAGCTTTTACTCTGAAATAGATCATCAAACGGATCTTTCCTTCCAGAGAACACTCTTATCTTGACGTTCGTTGTGAATTCTTGGGCCACATCATTTGGGTCGAATGGCCTCATTGGGAACTTAAATAATTGAAGACACGTCACATTCTCCACCTCGCCAAAAGCGTGTCCTACATCGAACAAAGAGAAGGCCCCACAAGTAACGGGAAATGGAGGCCATATGGCCTTCTTCTTGTCCTTTAGGTCTTTGGTTAGGCCGCCTTCAGAACAAGTTTGATAAGCGATTTCCCTAGCCAAAAGTTTATCAAGGACATATAGGGGTAGGACATACGGAGGTACAGTGCTTCCAAAAACTCTAATGTAAGTAAACCATTCTTCCCCAAACCATCTCGCGATGGGGATGATGTCAATTTGGGCCTCGGGGGAGCACCTTGGGGGGTCCTTATCATATATCATTCTATATAGGGGCAAAATAACCCCATGGCAAATCTGGTAAAAGTGAGGGGCAAACTGGGAATCCCATAAGGTCTTATGATAAACATGGATGGGCAATGGGTCTTGGGTAGTCCATTTCCACCCCATAATAGGGAATTCAGATACAAGACAAACGGAATCCATAATATAGGCACAGAGGTAAAAAGGAGGATAGACCCTTTGAGAAAAGGATCTCTTAGACCAGTAATTGATAACAGTCGTGTAGAGAGTATCAAAAAGGATTTTGGCCCAATCTAGGATCTCGGCGTTAATGGCAGCATCAATTAAGGACAGCCATTCAGATGAAAACTTGTTGATATCCGGCATTCCAAATAACCTACAGAGCATGGCCGTGGCAAAACAATATGGAGAGGTGAGGGAACCAGTGCTGTACATACCGTTTTTATCCTTTTTAAGCGGCTCGTCCCTTCTAGACCATTCTTTAGTGGTGTCTGATAGATCTGGATTCTCCACCGCGAACTTCCTAAAAAATTGTGCATTATAGGTCACTTGCGGTTCAGGGAGATGATACATAAGCTTCAAATCTTGCGCAGCAAACGATCCTACGACTCCATGTCCATGAACTTTGAATTGTCTGTTTTTCAATTCTGCATCATCCAGTATCCACTTGATCATATCTGTGTATGGTAGGATCTTGGGCCTTGCCGCTATTCTATGAAGGAATGAACATGCTAGGTCCTCTAGGGACGCCTCCGAAGAGAGTGGTGCACCCGCAATAGCAGTCACCTTCATTATTCTGGGTTTCTCCTCTTCTAATAGCCTGTACATGCCTTCCCATGTTGAGATCCCTGCATCTCGGTTGCAGGCTGTATCTGTGTATAGGGGCGCCATCTCCTTGATCTTCTCTCTTGCTTCGGAGCTTTGAGCTTTGTTCTTCTTTCCCATCTTTGCTTTGCGTTTCTGTCTGAGTCGTCTTGGCACTTTGTTCCTGCAGATTACGAGTGAAATGGAAATGACTGATCAGAAAGGTGATGGGAGAGTTTTAAATGCAAGAGATAAATCAAATATGACACCTTACGTGAAGCAAATATCCAACAAGGCACGCGTCTTTAATCCATTTAATGACTGACAACTAATTCATTTACTATCATTAAAAGCGCATGATTTCGGGTCAGATTATAGCAAGTGGCTTTTCTTTGAATGGCGCGCCCGAAGGATTCGTACTAAGGTGATTTATGATTTGCTGACGTACCCACGCATGTCGTGCAATCGCAAATCGCATGATCGCAATATCGCAGATCGCAGGAATTTGATGTTCACCATATCTTGCCTGGCTCATTTCTGCGATATGCGATCTAGCGATCGGCGTTATTGCAGATCGGCAAGTCTTTAAGTTTTTCTTTATGAGCGTTACCTATTTGCGATGCGATGTCATTATTAACACGAGGATCTTGCGCATAAAAAGGGAAATGAAGGTGTTTCCTATCCTCTTGCAACGCGACCTTAAAGGTTTTCTCTTTTAACATAGACTTAGGCCTTAAAATATCCAAGAGGATTTTTCCAAGCGTATGATTGTGACTTCAAAAAGAAACTCTTGCTTTCTCTAAAAATTAACTAAGGGTCCCCATTCATTCAGTATCATGGTTAATACTTAATTGAATAAGGGGGGGTGTTGCTGGCTACAACAAGCGGCAAGCAGTTTTAAGCCCCCTTAAAATCCGCTCCTCAAGTATGAGGTGGAAGTTAGATACAAACCCTCTATACCTAATAATGTCAAGCACTGGCAGGTATTCAAGGATGAAGAACAGGTGAAATGATTTATAGAAGTCATGGGGGAGTTCACTAATCGTTATAGACATTTTTGTGCCTTACAGCTCTAAGCATGAAATGTCCATAAACCAAGGGCTCCTAAGTCCCTAAAAGTGTTGTTCTAGCTCCTAAAGGAACAAGGTCAACAAAATACAGCTTCTCCCAGAAGTTCTCCACCAGAAACTGCTCAGAATAAGTCAAATCAGGATCATTTCAGCTGCTCCACTAGCCAAGTGCGTTGCATAGCACCTAAGTCCACTAGCTAGGTGCGTTGCAACGCACCTAAATGCACTACCAGGGTGCGTTGAGCGGGAAATGACAAGTGGCAGAGTCATTCCACGAGGTGGAGAGACAATGGAAGCTTCCAGAATCTTCTCCAATGACAATTGCCTCACTGAATTCGACCAAGGATGAGTAAGAGGCTCTCAGTCTCCAAGTGGAAGCAAGAACTGACAGAGAGAAGCCACTAATCAATTCATGAGCTGACTCATCCTCCTTGCATACATCTATATATGGATCCCTCATCCCAGAGATCCGGGGGCTGGAATATTGCACATTGTAAGGAATTGCTGTTGGTTTTGAGATACATATCAGAAGATTGGGTGATCTATGCTTTGTTGGGGTTGAAGAAGGGACTTCTTTGCTGGGAGGTTGATGCTGGGTCAGGAATCATCAGTTGTAACTCCTCCTGGATCTTCTTGTATATCAATAAAACTATTTGAGTTTCTTCTCCATGCTTGTGTTTCATTGATGCTTGTTACATTTGTATGGTTAACTTAAATCTGATCCTAAGTTATTTATGAATATAAACCCATGTCTTTGTATAGTTTCTTTCTTCTGTGATCTTACAAGAACTTGGTGAAGCTGGGCAAGTGAGAGAGCAGCTAGCTGGAAGCTGTCAAAGAGGAGAGAGATTGGATCAAAGGACTAGCGCAAGACACAGGTTAGTTCATCCTATTCCTCTTTGTTTATAGTTCATAAAGAAGAATACAAAAGTAGTTTTCTCTGTTTGTTTCTAAGGTCGCTGTCACACCTTAGTGGGATAGAGTAGATCTAGATAGACACTTTTCCCGATAACAAAATGGTGACTCCATTGGGGATCGTGTCTAGTTAGTTTGTTTGTGTTTCTCTTGTTGTTTGTTTCATAAACTTAGAAGTAGCAATCGAACTGCATTTGCCATTAACAAATGCAAAGTAGATATCTGCTGCTTCAATCCACTCACTGGATCTGTTTATGATTTGAACAGTTGATTCATAGACCAACTGATTACCCTTGTGATAGCTCTTAGAACCCCCCTTAGATCTACCTCTGATTGTGTATTATTGATTGCTTTTACTCGGCCAAAAACCAAAGATTAAACTGCAAACCGTGACCCAGAACCCGGATAGAACTTTCGTTTCTGCCCCAGTGCAGGCTTTGTAAAGAGGTTCTGCATTTCAACGCACTTCCCGAGAGGGCTACCTGCGCTGCAATGCAGTTTCTCTGTGTAACAGGTGCGCTGATCAGTCTAGCCTTGTGCAGTTGAGGTTCTTTGCTTCATTTTTTCAGTTTTGTCTCTGTTTTTTGCAGCCTGTGATCAGTATTTCACTGTTTCAAACCCCTTTTCCTTACTAATATTCCGCCTCAGTTGTACAAAAGAAACTGTAGATGTTTTTATGTGTTTGTGGCGTCGTTTACAGTTTTCCATTGCAAAAGTATAATAGTCGTACTGTTGTCCTTTGATTTAGATCTGTCGCAAGTGTCGATTTTGATCATAGGAGAAAGTTTATTTGCTGTTGATAGTCGGTTATGCTTTTACTTTTCCCTTTGGCTTGAATTTGTCACTTTCTAGTGTCAAAATGATTATTTATTTCAAAATCATAAAGTGTCGTAATCATCTCTACCTTTTGATTTCGAAAAGAAGCTTGTTTATGTTTGTCGCTTGAAAGCAAATTCAGATTTGTACAACAACTTTCTTTTTAGGCATCAATATTAAGAAAGTGAAAAACAAAACACATGCATGTGCATTTGCATATTGGCAGTCTGTTTGGCTTGATTTAGGAAAGTGCATTTACAGTGTGCTCTTTTCTCTTTGCGAAAAGATTGTGTCTTTGTTTTCCCCTTGTAGCTAGGATTTTCATTGCTGAAAAGAGATAAAAGTTTGTTTATCATCTTTAGATTGCATTTTAGGAATTACATCTACATCTCGTGGTGATCCCAAAAGGCAAACTTCATAAGAAAGATCAACTTAAAATAAATTCAATGAACTTAACAATGCTTTGGAACTTAACGCACAACATTTAGAGGTCTAGGCTAGAGACGTATTCCGGCGTCGTAAAGCCTAGTAACTGTTGTCCTCACTGATGGTTGGGTGATTCCTCCACTTTGAGACGATAAGTGCCAGTACGGACTTGTGCTCCCACGTACCGTCGAGTATATATTGGGAGACCCCTATAGGCTTAAATCCTTTATCCATAGGAAGCCGTGTCGGCCGCCCTACTGATCGCAATGCACCGAACACAGCATTCGGGAAGATTGACTGCCGTACCGTAAAAAGTATTCTGCAGTTTTGCGATTGGTTTGGTACTCCCTCTACCTAGACCTCCAGAGCAGTCCCTTTCGTTCCTTTTCATACTCCTTAACGGAAAAGGTCCATCTGAGCACTTGTCACTTCAGGCTCATTAAAAATCGAAGGAGACTAGAGTCATCTTTTTTTTTTCTCCACTCTTAAAAAGTGAAAAAACAAGTTGTGTCAAAGCGTGTTAAAATTTATTTTAAACGGAATATTCATACCCTTTTCCTACGTTGATCTTGGGTTGAGAAAATGGAGCATACCAACCAAGGAATTCCCCTTGGTGGAAATCCTAGTCCCTTCTCCTGTTGGGGAGATGTTGGTGCACCCCATATGGTCACATTGTCGCTTCCAGGACTGACAATTGGCTTGCCAGTATGGCTCTTCTCAACCAATGTCGTTCAGAACACCACCATTCTTGAACAATCGAATCAGCAATTAGACGAGTCCAGAGTTGCCCACCAACCTTCTACTTCCTATAATTCTTCCTCTCCTCCTTCCTCTTCGCTTGACGGAACTGGTAAAGCTAAAAGCCAAGTTCCTAAGGAGAAGAAGGAAAAGAAGAAGAAAGAGAAGAAGAAGGAGCCAAAGGTGAATGGGGGAAAACGAGTGTCGTCTAACGAAAATCCACACACTGCACCGACCAGGCCTAAATCGCCATGTGTCATTTGCAAAGGAGACCACTTTCACAGAGATTGTCCTTGCATCCCCCGGATACTAAGGGACTGGTCTCCTCGTTTGCACAACCCGGTGTCGTCAACCTCTGGTGATCATGTTGAAAGCACACCGTCAACTAGTGAAAGTGAAGCCCCAGGACAAAAAGGGAAAGCTAGATTTCCTTGTAAACTGTGCGAAGGCGACCATGCCCTCCACCGTTGTCCCTTCTTAGACGAAGCTAAAAGAGTTTTGGATGATCGTCCGGTTTCACCGTTACGACTTCCTCCTGGATATAAAAAACTCTTGCCGAGTCCATCACTAGTTGAGAATCCAGCTGGCCCGCTCAGGTGGTCGGCTGAAGCGCCTATCATTGAAGATAAACCAACTGAATCCATACCAGACGAAAGTCAAAAGGTCGAGGCGGCAGTTGACCCTGTCTTGCCTTCAGAGGTTTTATCTTCAGATGATACAGTAACTGAAGAGAACAAGGATGACACCGTCCAAATTCTCTTCATCAACACAGACTTCGATGAACATGGGGGCAATCTACCCGTTCCTTTACCGCAGGAAGGAAGTTCGTCAGAGCCATACCCGGTCATCTACTCGGTCCCACCTCCAAGCAACCTAGTTGTCTCCTTCAACTGGAATCAACTAGGCAGACCCTGCCTACCAGCAAGCATACCATTCCGAATTATCGTTCAAATATATAGAATGGTCATGGCTAGTACCATCATAGATGAGGGGGCTTCTGTGAGTATCCTTTCCTCTACTGCTTGGAAAGCGCTTGGTTCGCCATCGCTTTTGCCTGAAATGAGAAATCTGACAGGCTTTGATAAAGGAACCAGTCGACCTTTAGGGATTCTTCCCGATGTGCCCATAACATTGAGAAGGAAGACAGTTCGCATGAACATCATGGTAGTTCAAGGACCCTTGGATTATAACCTACTCCTTGGACGAGACTATATTTATTGCATGGGAGCCATTGTCTCCTCACTCTTTAGAGTAATGTGTTTTCCGCACGAAGGAAGAGTGGTCAAGCTCGTGGACCAGCTTTCATTTCCCGGATCGCGCATAGCAAATAGCCATATACCGTCCCTAAATGGTCTCTTCACACAAGCAATGTCTCAATCCCCAGTCCATCCTCCCGATGAGCGCGAGTAATTCGGAGGGATATGACTGAAACCCAGGGGGCATGGATCCTGGTTTGCTTCAGCAGGAAAACTTCGGGTATAGGATAGGTTTCCGTGGGAGAATATGACTAGTTTGTACCTCGTCCGTCAGTGGAAGAGGGGTTATTCTAGAATAAGATTCTCTTGTCAAAGTTATGTGAGTTGGCGGGCATCATCGCTCACCTTTGTTTATCTCGGTAGACATCACCGAAGAAGTGTTTTGTTTGCTGTGTGAATAGAACAATCTTTGGGTAACCTGTAAGAGGTAGGCCTCTCCTGATAGAACAAATGTTTTTTTCTGCAAATTGAGGGGTAACCTTGAAACCATATTTTATACTTGGGGGCATGCAAACCTTTTGGAGTGCAAGCGAAGGGCGACTATTTATTTTTTAAATTTTTAGGACCTCTAACCCTTTAAACTCGTAGGATTAGTCGTCACCTAACTTGCATAAAGAAAGGATGTGGGGCAAAAATCTAAAAGCTGTCGTTTTTATATGAGACATTCTTATCATATGACTGGATTAATCGAGCAGTTTTAACACATTGTTCAAGCTCGTTAAAAAATAAACATAAGACATGAGCAAATGTTTCCACCCGCGTTTAAGCTCATTAAAAAATGAACTATCCCCTAGTAAATAACCACCGTGAATGTAACATTTCAACCATTAAAGCCTTGGTCGTGTTTGCACCGTCACCTCCACTTTTCCATTGGCCGATCATTCACCTCCATTTGATTGTTTACCCATTTTGAGGAACAGCTGCGAAGAGTGATTTCACTAGCCATCCTTGTGACACTGCCGTGATTGGAAAATTCCAACCTTACCTGGAATCAGCTGCTACCCATTTTATCACTCGTTCCTCAAAAGACGAGCCTTCTTTAAGCTCTTTTCAACTCACTCGTAAAATATGAAAAGATTGCCTAGTTTTGGCCTTCCAGCTCGTTAAAGAAACAGGAAGTGTTATCCTTCCTCTAGATTTTAATCTTTTTGGACCTGAGGGATTATTGCACAAAAAGATCGAGCGCTTGTTTTGTTCAGCTCGTTAAAGCGATCGAAAATTCATCCCTTCTGTATTGTTTTATACTTTTTCGGACTTAAGGGATTAGATGACGAAAAAGGAATTTTCAAGTTACCTTTACGTACCTTTTCAGACTCTCTAAAAATGAAAAGGACCGAGTTATCTTTGTTGTTAGACTCGTTAAAAAGATTAATAGCGACAAACTTGTCTGTAGACGAGAACGAGTTTCACTATCGCTAAGCTCGTTAAAACATAGCAATGGGTTTGCCCGAAGGGCAAATTATAGAACAAGCATATGTTATCCTCCTCAAGCTTGACAAAAATAAAGAGGTACTGGTCAGCAATGACTAGGGAAAAATTGGGAAGAAAACTCAAAGAATCTTGTTGAAGAGAGATTCCATACAGGCTGGTAGAGTATTATAATTAATGGAAAAAACCTGTGAGCAATTTATGAAACCGACGTTTCGGACTAGCTAGGTGAGTCCATCATCAGGGAAATGAGATCTGTGTTTTGAGAAGAGAGAGTCAAGAAAATGAGGACCTCTTAATAGAGGGATAGAGAGATAACTTAGGGTTGGAGAGGTCGGCTTGGTTTTCATATATTTATTAATAAATTGATTAAATTAATTTTTATTTTTATTTTTATTTTTATTTTAATTAATAAATTTTAGTTAATAAATTTCAAACTTAATTAAAAATAAAATTAATTTAACCTAAATTAAAATAAAATTAATTTAAACTAAATAAAATTAATTTAGTTAATTAATTAATTGATTAAATAAATTAACTTTAAATTTAGTTTAGATTTTATTTTATTCAATTAATTAATTAATTTAAACTACATTTAAAATAAAATTAATTTAATTAATTAATTAATTAAATTAACTTTAAATTTAGTTTAAATTTTATTTTAATTAATTAATTAATTAATTTAATTATTTATATATCTATATATATATATTATTTTAATTTTATGTTAATTTTTAAATTATGAGTTGAAATGCTGTCTCAAGGAAGAATTTGTATAAATTAAAGTTACTTTATTTTATTCAGTAAGGGTTTCCATGTATTATTTAGTTTAAGACCATCATCCCTATTCATATTATTGGAAGATTTTTCAATTTCAATTGCTTCTTTAATTCTTCTTTTTAGATAGTGGTCTTCCTTATGGATTAATTTAGCTTGTTCCATGCATATATAGTGAGAGGAGGAACAAGCGTGCTCTGCAAGACCTGATTTATGAGACCTATTTCTAGTAATATCGCTAATGTGTTCTTTTAATCTTACTCCAAAGGATCTCCCTGTTTCCCCTATATAAACTTTACCGCACGAACAGGGAATCGAATAAACGCCTTTGTGATTTTTTGGGTCAATTGCATCTTTCGCGGATTCAAGCATGTTTTTTATGGTGTTAGGGTGGGTGAAAGCTACCATAATGTTGTGCTTAGCGAGAACTTTGGCAATTTTTTCAGTGGTTCCTTTGATATAGGGAAGGGAGATTCTAGGGTTTTCAAACAATTTCCTTTTGTTTTGTTTATTGGTTAAGGAATCTTTAATTATTTTGCGGATGGTGTGATGTTGATAGCCATTGTTTACAAAAACTTCATGGAGATGTACAAGTTCTTCATCTAGATGTTCAGGGTCGGAGATTCTAGAGGCTCTTGTGGTTAGGGTTTTGATGACACCCATTTTTTGCTTAGGATGGTGGTGGGAGTTTGCATGAAGATACCTGTCAGTGTGAGTTTTCTTTCTGAAGACCTGGTGGCTTAGCTTGCCATCTTTCTTGGTGAGGAGGACATCTAAGAAGGGGAGTTGGTTGTCTTTCTCAATTTCAATGGTGAATTTTATGTGTTGAGAGAGGCTATTTATATGGGATAAGAATTCCTTGAGCCTATCCAAACCATGGTTCCATTTAGCAAAAATATCATCTACAAAACGTTTCCATTCTTTAGGTGTAAAGGGGAAAGACTTAAGGGCCAATTGCTCAAAGTGTTCCATGTAAAGATTGGCAATCAATGGAGATAATGGAGAACCCATTGCAACACCATGAGTTTGCTCATAAATTTTACCTTTAAAACTAAAGTATGAGGATTTAAGGCAAATGCTTATAAGTTCCACTGTTTCTAGGTCTGTAATGTTCTTTAATACTTCTAAGGCTTCATCTACTGGAATCATGGTGTAGAGGAACACTACGTCAAAGCTAACCATTAGGTCATTGTCATTAAATTCTAGGTTTTTGATCCATTCTATGAAGGAAGAGGAATCTTTGATGTACGAGGGAGTGTTCCCAGATAAAGGTCTAAGTTTGCTAGCGAGATATTTAGCTAACCAATAAGTGGGGGATCCTATAGTGTTCACTATAGGTCTTAATGGAACACCAGATTTATGGATTTTAGGCACTACATAAATTCTAGGGATAATGGCATTATTAGGAATTATTTTTTCTTAATGGAGGCATCAAGGGAGGAGATTTTAATTTTGTCACTTACTTGGCGAAGAATTTTGCTGCTAGGGTCTTTGTTTAAAACTCTGTAACAGCCACTGTTGACTAAGTGTTCTTCCATTTTATGCTCATAGTCAGTCCTATTCATGATGACGGTGGCATTACCTTTGTCGGCTCTTAAGATTATAATGTTTTTGTTATTTTTGATGTTTTTTAGGGCTATGGCTTCTTCTTTGGATATGTTGCTGGGGGGAGGTCTAGCATTTCTAAGAATTCTGGAAACATCTTGCCTTATTTCCTCTGCTTTGTTTTGGTCATTGTTTTTTATAATGACTTCAATGTTACTTATGATGTCATATATAGGAATTTTGGCTGGGGAAACTACAAAATTTAAACCTTTTTCTAGAAGCAGTTTTAGGTTGTCATCTAACACTAGCTGAGAGAGGTTTACTACTGTCGAATTTTTGCTGAGGAGGTGAAGAGAATTAGAGGAGTTAATGTTTTGGCCACAGTTCACTACGTGAGAGGCTTCATTATTTTGCTGAGATGAGTTAATAGAAAGGGCGCTGGAATTGTAATGGGTGGCTACATCTTTTGTTGTTCCATTAGACTCTAGCGATTCTTTGCTAGGTACTTGTTCAAGATTATGCTGCCTGGAGACCAATTCATGCTGCGTGGAGGCTAGTTCATGAATCTCCTACGTAGGAAGAAGTCTTTCAATGTTCTCCTGCGTAGGGATCAGACTTTCCACCTGCGCAGATACGTGGTCAATCTGTGTAAGATCTTTAGGCTGCTCCTGTGTAGGGATGCCTGATACTTTAAACTGTGATGAAGTTTGACCAGCGTATTCCTCCTTAGGGTTCAGACTATCTACCTGCATAGATGTGTTAAGAGGCTTCTACGTTTTTCTGATGGAGGGATTACAGCTCCGGTTCAGATTTATACTTGGACCTAACACGCTGCTAGATACATTATTATATTGCGAGCTGCTAGAGGTATTCATCTCTAGGTTTGAATTTTGGTGCAGAACCTGCGTGCTGATTATTTCATGGATGCGAGGATTGGGAAGGGCGCAAGGCACTTGGCTATATAAAGGGGAATAAATAGAATTGTTCATGAGGTTGGAGTTTCTCAGCGAGTTTAGTTTTTTGGTTTTATTGGCTAGAGTAAATTAAGAAATTTCTCAGCTTTGTCGTAAGTGAGGGTGTCTAGATTTCGCCAGAGATTAGAGCTAAGAGTTGAAGACAGTAAGAGGTGTAAACCCAGGAGATTTTTAGAGGTTTTAATTAACTGAAATCTGGCAAATTTAATTTCATGCTTTATGAGGGTTTTGCTAAGTTTATTAAAAAGAGAAATGTTACGACCACGATTAAGAGGATGGCTGCATTTGGCGAACTTAGGAGTGAGGTTTTCATCTCTGCATTGCTTTAGAAATATGAGATTGGATAGGATTCTGGCTCTTGACATTCTCATCTTCTCAAAATTAAGAGCATTGTTCTGCATGTCCCTTCCATGGTGGGACTTAATGGTGTTGAAGAGAGATTCCATACAGGCTGGTAGAGTATTATAATTAATGGAAAAAACCTGTGAGCAATTTATGAAACCGACATTTCGGACTAGCTAGGTGAGTCCATCAAAGAATCTTTATTGGTAGCAAGTCGCTCTTGAACATGAAACTTCCACTCCGTGCCCGAGTCAGGTTGGGTTGTTTCATTCACCGGTCACATCGCCATGGTCTCGCCATACCATCCACATTTGGGGTTAATGCTACCAATCCATCACATAAGTGTCACTGACATGTTCAAGAGAAGTCATCTAGAAAGGCCACCTGTGTCCCACCCACTACCATACATTATACTCCATTCTTTCATGACCGCCACCCTGAACCATATATCATCAGATCATTTTCACCTCCATCAAAATCATTTTCTCCGTTCCGTGTCATTGATGTGGGATTCATTAAGGCCCTCCTATGACGGATCACTTCTTGTCGACATCAGTTCATTATCCAAGAAGTTGATCTAGGAACACCCCATTCAGTACTTTGAAGCTTGCATGCCTCAATGGCAAGTTTCTCACTTCCGGCGACAGGTATACATCAATGACCTTCGACCGAAAGATTTTGTGTGGTGTTCGACACCAAATCCTTTATTCACACCATGTGAATTGTACTGCAGTACCTTGAGGGTCATTATCATTATCGGTGATTCCTCTCGCGCTTGTTAACAGTTTACATCATTGACTGGTAATCAAGCGATGTCTTTCCATGTTCGACTTCAAAACATTTCTCACATGGATTGACTTGTACTTCGAGTGAATATCGGACGAGATTGAAGACCCCGGATCTAGTTTCATCCATCCGGGCTGCGATATATATTTAGGAAAAATAAAGACATTGAAATGTATAGCATTGTAGCACAGATAATCATCCTACCAAAAGGATGATGGCTCTATCAGAATCATCAGTCTACCATCAGACGATTGTCTGTCCTATGTACATGAAAATGAATTTATAAAGCTGAGCATGGGAATGCCCACCTCAGCTAGATCATGAAAACAGTATGAAGATAATGTATTGTATTGTATCTTATTACAGGTCTCCTCCCAGCATTGAAAGAACTTCGGATCCTCCTAATAAAGCATTTCACCCGATAAACGGCCTCATACTTTAGGGGGAAACTGTTATAGACATTTTTGTGCCTTACAGCTCTAAGCATGAAATGTCCATAAACCAAGGGCTCCTAAGTCCCTAAAAGTGTTGTTCTAACTCCTAAAGGAACAAGGTCAACAAAATACAGCTTCTCCCAGAAGTTCTCCACCAGAAACTGCTCAAAATAAGTCAAATCAGGATCATTTCAGCTGCTCCACTAGCCAAGTGTGTTGCATAGCACCTAAGTCCACTAGCTAGGTGTGTTGCAACGCACCTAAATGCACTACCAGAGTGCGTTGAGCGGGAAATGACAAGTGGCAGAGTCATTCCACGAGGTGGAGAGACAATGGAAGCTTCCAGAATCTTCTCCAATGACACTTGCCTCACTGAATTCGACCAAGGATGAGTAAGAGGCGCTCAGTCTCCAAGTGGAAGCAAGAACTGACAGAGAGAAGCCACTAATCAATTCATGATCTGACTCATCCTCCTTGCATACATCTATATATGGATCCCTCATCCCAGAGATCCGGGGGCTGGAATATTGCACATTGTAAGGAATTGCTGTTGGTTTTGAGATACATATCAGAGGATTGGGTGATCTATGCTTTGTTGGGGTTGAAGAAGGGACTTCTTTGCTGGGAGGTTGATGCTGGGTCAGGAATCATCGGTTGTAACTCCTCCTAGATCTTCTTTTATATCAATAAAACTATTTGAGTTTCTTCTCCATGCTTGTGTTTCATTGATGCTTGTTACATTTGTATGGTTAACTTAAATCTGATCCTAAGTTATTTATGAATATAAACCCATGTCTTTGTATAGTTTCTTTCTTCTGTGATCTTACAGGAACTTGGTGAAGCTGGGCAAGTGAGAGAGCAGGTAGCTGGAAGCTGTCAAAGAGGAGAGAGATTGGATCAAAGGACTAGCGCAAGACACAGGTTAGTTCATCCTATTCCTCTTTGTTTATAGTTCATAAAGAAGAATACAAAAGTAGTTTTCTCTGTTTGTTTCTAAGGTCGTTGTCACACCTTAGTGGGATAGAGCAGATCTAGATAGAAACTTTTCCCGATAACACTAACCAAACCATCGATCAAGAAGAGGAAAAAGAGGCATATCAAGAAACCACTTTGTGGGGAGACATGGTGGCTAGATGCAGAATTATACAACTAGTCCCACTCGAAAGAATTTTTAATAAGGATGACATAGACTCCAAACCAATGGCTCTAGAGATAGACGATCAAGTAGAAGATTGCAATATCGTCTCAGAGGAGGAACCCCAAATGATCATGCTATCAAAAGCAACCCCCTTGCAATACAAACAAAGGTATTTAAATCTATTCAAAATCTACAAGGATGTTTTTTCTTGGTCTTATGAGGATTTAAAATAATTTGATACTAACATCATTGAGCATAATATTCCTTTAAAGAATGGAATAAAACCATGTAAGCATAAACTCAAGTAGATGAATCCACTCTTACTCCCCTCCATCGAAAAAGAAGTGAGAAAGCTTCTACGAGAAAAAATCATAGTGCCTTTAAGGTACTCTGAGTGGGTGGCCAACTTAGTCCAAGTTGAGAAAAAGAACAAAGAAATAAGGCTATGTGTATATTTTTGGAATCTGAACAAGGCATCATTGAAAGATAACTATCTGCTTCCTAAGATGGATTATATATTGCAGAAGGTGGGTGGCTCAGTCAGAATGTCCATGATGGATGGGTTCTCTGGTTATAACCAAGTAGCAGTCCACCCTGATGATCAGAAGAAGACCGCTTTCACCACCCCGTGGGGAACATTCATGTATGCTCGCATGCCTTTTGGTCTTATTAATGCAAGGGCAACACTTCAGAGAGCTATGGATATAGATTTCATATGGGAGCAAGACAAATTCGTGGTAGTTTCTTTAGATGATATCATAGTCTTTTCTTAGACTAATGAAGAGCACATCCTCCACTTGAAGCTCACCTTTGAGAAATGCAGGAGGTATGGTCTTTCTTTAAACTATGAGAAATCTCAGTTCGCCCTAAGTGAGGGGAAGCTACTAGGACACATAGTATCTAGGAGGGAGTGAATATTGATCCTAAACAAGTCAAAGACATCAGTCATATTCCTCTACCCATAAATAAGAAAGAGGTCCAAGCCTTTTTGGGGAGAATAAATTTATTGAGGAGGTTCATACCCAACTATGCAAAAATAGTCAAGGGTATTACAGACAAGCTTAAGAAGGAAAATGAAGTCAAGTGGAGCCCTGTCCCCTGAGATTATTTCATTAGAATTAAAGAATCTTTGGTTGAAGCCTTGGTACTAGTCAACCTCGACTATTCAGCGCCCTTCTATATATTTTCTTTTGCTTCTCCACATACTATTTCCGTAGTTCTGATACAGAAAAATAAATATGGTTATGAACTACCCGTTTCCTTCTTCAGACAAGTCCTAAGGGATGCTAAGCTGAAATATAACATCTTGGAGAAACAATCCTATGCACTAGTCAAGGCTTTGAAGGCATTTCATATGTATGTGCTACAATCGGAAATCACATCATTTGTCCCAACAACAGCAGTCAAGGGAATCTTGGTGCAAGGAGACAACGAAGGAAAAAGGGGTAGGTGGATAGAAAGATACAAGAATATGAGCTAGATAGAAAGCCTACTAAGATCATAAAAGGCCAGGGTTTGTCCAAGGTTTTATCTTAATGTAATTACCAAGCTTTAGGGATAAACTTGATAACAGAGGAAGACCAGAGGATCATCAGAATAGGATTAAAACATCTAAGTAGAAGATCTATTCTAAATATGAGGGATCATCCCGGTATAAGAACATTGTTCATTATCTCCTATTCCTGAGGTGCCCATTAGGGCTGGATAAATCCAAATATTGAACTATGAGATTGCAAGCACAAAAATATATCATGTCCAATGGTTTACTCTACTCGAAGGACCCTGTGGGAGTATTGCTATTATTTTTGGTAGAGGACGAAACCCATAAAGTGATTGAGGATTTTCATGGAGGAGTTTGTGGAGGTCACTATAGTTGGAAGACCACAGAACATAAAATCTTCAAGGTAGGATTCTACTGGCCTACATTGTTTCGCAATGTTCATTCCAAAGTTAGGTCGTGCCAAAATTGCTAAATGTCTGCTAAGAGGAAAAAACTTTCTCCACTCCCCCTCACTCCAACGCATGTGGAAGAACCTTTCAGACAATGGAGACTAGACTTCATAGGAGAAATAAACCTGCCTTCCAATGGCCAATAAAAGTGAATATGCGAATTATTTCACCAAGTAGGTAGAGGCCATCCTAGCCATTAATTTTACAGACTCAGTGGTAATAAATTTTATGGAGGAGAACATATTATCTCGCTTTGGTTGTCCTATCAAAATTATTACTGAAAATGATCAAGTCTTCAAATCTGCCAAATTCACCAACTTCTGCCAGAAATTCAATATTATCATTGGGCACTCCACTACCTACTATCCTCAAGGTAATGGCTTGGTTGAGTCCTCAAACAAAACTATGGTGAGGGTGCTGAAGAAGACCATCGCCGAGAATTAGAGGAACTTGGACTCCCAACTGAAGCTTTCCCTATGGGCCAACCGAGTAACTACTAAACGATCCACTAGAAAATAGCCTTTCGAGCTACTGTATGGTAAGGTTGCAGTCTTTCCAACCCAATTAGTGATGCCAGTGGAAACGTTATTAAATGAAGTTGACGAAGAGCCAAGTGCCTTGGCACGAAGGATAAATCAGCTGGTCGAACTTCATGAAAATAGAGAACAGGTGGGGGCCAAATTGTCAAATTACCAATAGAAGATGAAATCCCTATTTGACAAGAAGGCCAAAGATTGACCTCTTCAACCAAGAGATTTGGTTCTCTGATGGGACGCCCGATGGGAAGACAAAATCAAACATGGAAAGTTTGATCCGCTATGGTTCGGCACTTTCAAGATTGCTAAAGAGAGAGGAAATAACACGTACCTGATTGAAAATCTAGATGGTGAATCATTGGAACTGTGGGTAAATGGTCAATTCATCAAACTCTATTTCCAAAACTAGAGGTACCTGTCTTGCACTCATTATAGATACCAGTGCATGTATTGTAATTGTTATATGAAATTTCCAGTTTATGTTTAAATTCCACTTTCACAAAATTATCATTTTTTAGAAAAGACTCAATTCCCAAAGGAGAATTTCATAGTTTGCAGGTTCTCAGCACCTTGCTAGCAAGGCACAGTCCCCAGGTGGAGCCAATGTTGTCACCTTCTGAAAATAGAGATCCAGTTGTAGAAAGAGTACCAAAGAGCATACAAGTTTTCAGCCATCTTCCAAGCCATAGAAGATCTTAAAGTTAAATCATACCCTCTTCACTAGATAGCATTTAGAATAATATTTCCAACAGTATATGGAAGTCCAAAAATGGACTTCTAGATCATTCATTAGAGCAGATTGAAGCTGCCCTTTGAAAACTAGAAAACAAATAGAAAATACCAAGGGTTAGGCTCATCACAATCACATTTCAGATATTTTTTCTCAAGCAATAGCGGGGAAGGCAACAAAATCAACGATCAGCAATCATCGATATCGCGAATCGCAATTGACGATCGCAGGTCCTTATCCCATAGTGTATCGTAGATTGGAGATCTACGAAGTTAAAAGGTTGCAACTCCAGTTAAAAGTATCTGATTTTGATTTGCGATAAAGGGGGCTCTGATAAGGGGCTTGTCCACGATCACATGGAGGATCTAAGAACCAAGGGCTAGGAACTAAAAGGGAAATCCCGCAGATCAGGGTCTTTAAAAGCAGCAAATAGAGGAGGACAAAGAAAACCAGCGATCTGCGATCACTGATAAAACTAAAATTTTCAAGATTCAGGCCCTTAGTGTTAAAGCATTAGGAGGGGCCGATTTCATTTAATAAATAAATTCAAATAAAACCCAAGGGCGGATGTGCTCTTTTCTCTCTCCTCTAGGGGGGCCATGTGGCAGAGCACCATTGGATCTAATAATGACACAGGGTAGCTAACGTCAGCATGACATGGTAGTACGGAGATGATGCGGTTGTATAAACGACATGTGGCATATTGATCTGGCATTTTCAAGGTCCTAAGGGGGCATTTCTGGGTGACACATATCACCTCTCACAAAGCGACACGTAGTAGTGATGATGTCACCCATCGTAAATCAGTAATCGACAATCGCACAAAGCAGAGGTCCCTCCTCCATCGAAATCCCTTCTGACCTACGATTGTGATATGAAAAAGACCATCATGGATGTCATAGTTTATGCATCCTACTTTCTTGTGGTCTCGCATATGGAAAAATCATCCAACACTATGAAAGGAGGCAAAGAGGCCCTCTCTCTTATATTGCGATTTCGATACCCCGGGTGGGCCTAATCCCACAAATCGGTGGTCGTAAGGGTCAAGGGGAGATATCAAAGGCAAACATTATAAACCACTGGTGTGCAAGATTCTAAGTAACAAAGGAAGAAGACCCCCAGAGGGGGAGTCCAAACAGGGAAAATTTTAGGGGCTAATATTCGTAGGTGGGCTAATTTTCCATCTTTTTAGAAAAGGATTCGCCAATTTCTATTTTTTATAAAAATGATTCGCCGACATTTTATAGTATAAAATCAGTTTACCTTAAAAATCGCAAAAAATTTATAGAGACTGATATAAAACCATTTGAAATATAAAATTTTCTACAAAAATATTGCAAAACATTTTAGAATTTTCATATTAGGGAATAGTAAGATTCGCCAAGGTTTCTAAAATTTAAGATAAACTTCCATCCTTAAAATTTTCCTTGAGTCCAGAGGCCCTAGTGCCCACGGAATAAATAACTAGCCATAGCCCCCAGTCACATGAAGCAAAAAGGGTTGGAGTGGATCTGAAGGCCCCGTCCTGTAAAGTCTCTTAATGGAAAATCCATATGCGAGAATCCCATGACCAGGTAGTGCATAACTTTAAAGGTGAGGTGGGTCAGTAGCTGTGGCTTTTAATAAAGGATATGGAGAATTCAAACCTTGCATGGACAAACGCAGACAGGACCCTTGTGACACAAAATCCAAGTCGACGCTAATAGAATTAAATGAGGACTTGGAAGCTCGAGAGGACTTGATTATCTAGCATGGTGCCCCAATATAGAGGGAAGACAAAGTACCACTCAAGGGTCCTCTGCTTCAGTACTACGGCATGAAACTGATAGTGCCCACTCCCAACTTTAAAGGATGAATGGTTCAATAAGTAAGGGACGAAGCGACGAGATTCAACTGAGTAACACAGGAGGCCAAACCATGAGAAAAAATCAGCCTGAAACATCGACGATCACAGGGATGGGCACAGAGATATTTTATTAATGTGTACATATAATTGTTTACTGATTCGTTATCATGTAATGTGCTTCCCTTTAATGAGGGAAATAATATTTTGTAATGTTTTTGGGCCACAGAGCCATCCCTTGCTAAGACGGCTAGTCAATCTGACAGCTGAGACTTGGAAGAATATTTTTTTTTTTTTTGTAACGAATGTTCAAACACTCCCCTATCCAGATAAATAGGGAAAAGTGACACTTTACAAAGTTTTAGAAATCCTAAAGAAAAAGCTATATGTTATTCTCAGACTGTACAACTTTATAATACAGATCTTTCAAAATATCAAGTAAATGGTGGTGATTACCCCTTTGAGTATTAGAGTATGTTATCCCTCTATTAAAAACCATTATGTTCATGTTTCTTCTTTGAATTCATGCAATCATAGCTGCTAGAAATATTTCATACTTCCTTACATATTCATTTGTATTGACTCATTAATGCATGTGCTTGTATGGATTATTGAGATTATATCTTTAAAATTGCGGTACATGAATCATAGCATTCAGTCCCTCTTTGGTTCATTATATCTACCTATAACTCAAATAAGTGTAGAAAATCTTAATGCTTCAAGCTCTATGTGTTAAATGTAGAATTATTTATGATTTAAGCTTTATGTGTTGAGTTTCTCTTTCTTCTTATCCTCTCTCATTGCTCTACAAAAGCTTATTAAACTGTAAGTCCTTGAACTACTCGACCTCCACTATTTTATGGACTTATTTCTATGAACTGCATATGTGAAGAAGTACCAGAAATGCATGACTTATATCTTTGGATGAATGAGCCAACCCATTCTTTTTAATATCTATATATATATATATATATATATATATATATATATATATATATATATATATATATATATATATATATATATATATATATATATATATATATATATATATATATATATATATATATATATATATATATATATATATATATATCTATATCTATATCTATATATATATATATCTATATATATCTATATATATATATATATATATATATATATATATATGTGATGTCTCCATTTTCCTGAGAATAATTTGAGAGACACAAAATCTATATGTTCCCCGACACTAGTCTTGTAAGCAATCCAAGGTTGTCTCTGGGAGCGACAACAGGCCATTAATCTCCCATGGAGAAGATGAGCCCAGTCATAAAAGGTGCCACCATGCACTTGATCCAAAATGCTAATTTGTTAAAGATTCTAACATGGTGAGGGGTTATCAAATGAATAGTTGCACTATCATCATTGTATTTTCCGATAAACCCACATATCAAATCACCATGATTTGCATCACTCCACCCTCCACTTCCTCTAGAGTTTATTTTTTCCTCGCCCATTCATCCAGAAGCATGTTTTTTTTGGAGACTTTAGTAGGAATATCCTACCCCAAAGATTGAAACCCTATCAAAAGGGAGGCCCACGATAAGCCCCCCATATCACAACCATGGTCAACCACACCTTCCTCTTATAATAGGTTAATTCTCATGTATGGTCAATAGTTTTTCGACCCTCATGGATTTCCCCACACATTAGTACCCATTGCAATACTAGCATCCATGTTTCCATACCTCAATTGAGAATAATTTTTTTACATACCTCAAACATTGGGCCCCTTCCTCTTCCTTTGCTCATTTCTAACCAATCCTCTACATTCTCAAGCACCCATACTTTTTATCATCATTAGTGCACCATCGTATTTTCATTTGGCCTATCACACCTCCATAATGCAGTAGACCATTTGTGAGATCACCCTCTATAAAGTTCCCCCACACTGAGACTAGTCAATGGGGTGTTCACCCTCTTCAATTATTCCCTTGCACCACCATGTAGGTTACTTTACATTGGGGCACCTATCTTCATGTTTGTACATCCCAAACCATTATTACATTCTTTTGCCATATTTACAAAGATTATGTTTTGGACAATAGGAACTTACTCATTTCCCATACCTTCTACCTGCTGATAATAACAAGTCGCCCTTGGTTGGAGCACACATTTTACATCTTGCCTTCTCAGTATTGAATTCATGTTGTGATCCTCTACCACTCCTATCCAACATACCATATTATTGTAGATCCAATTCACCCTATCAAAGTAACCATATGTGACTCCCCTAAATGCCTTCTTGACTCTAGGGGCTTGCCTTCCTTAATTTGTTTTTAATGTCGCCATTAGCATCATGGTCCAACCTTGAGAAGTTTAAAGTATCCATATCATTCTATTGATCTCACTCATCATTCGTTTTTCCATCATTCCATGATTCCATATTTGTATTAGCTTCAAGTGGATTTCTTGGAAAACCTCTTGTTATGGACAGTTGTGTCTTCCTTCTTGTCAACGTTAACTCTTGTTTTCTAGGAAGGAAGCAGTATCTTGATTCTTATTCCCATAAAATTTAACCTCAAACAAAATAGTTGGAGTAATCATTTCATGTTGATTTCATTTACTCCCCTAGAATTTGAATTCAATATAATTTCACTTCAGGAACTGTCATACTCTACAACAATTGCAATTCTTCTTTTGGTTGACACATCTACCAAGCTAGCACTTCTATCAAAAATATCATCATCATTGATATTTCGTGGTACATTGGTGTTAAGAGGAATTTTCACGATTGTGGACAAATATGAATTCCCTAGATGTAGTGTTCTAATCTAGAACAACAACAGACAAAAAGCGTGAAGTTTTTCGTTAGAGAAATTAGAGTATGGGAAAGAAGCCTACTTGGAATCTATAGCAAGCCTTTCTTTCCTCCTCACTTGTAAGCTTCAATTCTAGCTTCAAGTGCTATAATTAGAACCAACACATAAAACTAAAACAAGCAAAGGATCCACAAGATCCCCGTAGCATAATCTAAAATATCTATTCAATGAGTCAACATGGCATTGAAATACATCAGTGAAAACATAACACAACAAATATAGGAAAACATGATATATTTTGTATCAACAAATATAGGAGATAGTTTACAACCATAAATAGTAGCTAACTTTTTAGATGTCTCTCCAAGTTGGCTTGTCCTGTCTTGTCACAAAGCACACCTTGACATCAACCCTAACGCATGAATATGGTGACTCCTTTAGGCTCAAAGCAACAGCATGAGGGTACTATCTATCTCCAAAATCCAAACCATACCTTATGGGAGGTAGTAAATTTATAGGATGAGTGTGGTAGTTTAGGATTTACCATTATAGGTTTGAGATCCACATATGAAGGGAGGATGAGCTCAATGGATAAGAGATAAGGTCTCCAAGATAGGATCAGATATAAATTTGAGTTCTCTATCTGTGGTAAATAGTTAAAACTACCTTGGAAACTTTTGGAAGAGGAAGCTTCGGAGGTATTTTTTATTTTTCCTGAATTTCTAGAATCAGTGCACCTGTAGAAGGGAGTAACATGTGCTGAAAATCACTGGTGAAAAAGCATGCAACATGAGCTGAACGTAGGTGACTAAGCAGGAAATGTGCATTGGGGCTAAAAACAATGTTTTTAGTAATTTGTCTCAGAAACTCAGACTTTTTGGAGAAGTGATTCTTAGGGATTTGTGAAGGGATGATGAAAAAAATTTCAAGGATGTTGATTAATCCTTTTTGTGGGCCTATTGATTTCAGATTTATTTTCTATTTGCATTTTTTAATATTTAGATGTCATTTTCTAGCATATGGAACAACTAAGTGTTGAAAATTCGTAATGTGCATTACTAGAATGTGAAGAAGAATCTCAAAATTTAGATTATGACCATGAAGAGATGTTAATCTTCCAATTCCATTTCATGTTCATATCTTATCAACTTACATTTCCTTCTAGATTGCATCTTGAACATGAAACAACAATTGTGAGTGCATTGATCCAATATGACCAACTATCTAACCCAATTGAAGATCTTCTGACATATGCACTAAGCCTCCATCCACACTTCATTGATCCATTTCAAAGTTGTTTGGAAGCTTCAGTTTTATGGAAGATTGCTAAAGGCTTCTCTTATGTATATAACACTAATTGTTGTTCAACCTCTCTCCCATTTGACTTCTTCCTATCTCCAATGAATAATCATCCATATTTTTATGATCCCATAGAGATTTGGTTGGAGGAAAATTTTCAAGAGAGGGTGATTGTAAATAAGTTGTTTTTGTAAATATGTTAGCAATTAGTGTACTCACTACATTCAGATTTAGTTATGTTGGTTTTATTGTAATTGTATTTTTGTTACTGATGTGTGACTTGTACATACATATAGGATATAGAATGTTTGAATAATTACATTGGAAGTATGATTATACCTAGTTATGTTTTCTTTCATTTAGTTAGGATTAGGGATAGATTAGTGTAGATTTAGATTCCTTTCTTGTTTGTATTTATTTCATTATTGCAAATCTTTAATAAGCATGTAATGAGCTTATGATGCTAAGAGTGTTTGAAAAATATGATTTCTTAAATTATGCTTACGTTGTGTTTCCTTATTCCTCTTGATGAAGCTTCATCACATTGTTGAAATTTGCAAAGAAAATCAAGAAGGGTGAAGTTCTAAAGAATCTTTACAATCAAGTTCTCTTGAGAAATTAAATTTTCATTCACAATCCTTTCTATATGATTACTTTTCCCACATTTTTCCCTTAATGTTATTATGAAGTAAATGCATATCAATAGATCATTACCTAGTAGTTAATTTAGATTAAACATATGATTTTTTGAAAATATGCAAAATTGAAGATAATATTAGGGAGAATGTCAATGTTATGAAACCATCTCACAAAAATATAGAAAAGAGATATCAATGCCTTCAAAATAAGCCTCTTCGAGGGGGAAACCTCATTTACATTACACAATTGAATAATTATTGAATGATACAAATGACAATACCTCTTTTCTATATATCGGAGTCTAAGAGGTCATAATATAATCATATCCGACATAACAATAATAATGTAAGGGCACAATAATATCAATAGTGGGCTTCTATGGGGCACAATAATAAAAATATGGGGACTACATGTGTACAAAAATATAATAAAGGGATCGCACTAATAACAATAAGGGGTTACACTAGTAGTATAGGGACCTAACATGCCCCTCTCCTTCAAAAAGTGTTGTCCTCAATGCTTGAGTAGTTCTGAATGCTTTTGTATAAAATTCGTGTCCTCCAATGTGGAATCTTCAGCAGGCAAGTTCTTCCACTTAATGACATACTCTGAAATTGATCGATTTCATAGCTGTTAGGTTCTCGTTTATGAGAATATTTTAGGTTACAATATGATTTTTCCTTCCTCGTCAAGTTCTGGAAATACTGTTTGAACTGGGATCTTCTCATTAGGTAAGGTCGCCATTTCTCAAGCGCAAGTAGTCTTGCCAACATTTCCTTCTCATAAATAGCTTTGTGTAAATACTTTCCTTTTATTGGATGACTTTCGAAAGCAATGGGTCTTTCTTCTTGCGTTAAAACATCACCAAATCCATTTCTCGAGGCATCACATTCCAGAACAAAGGTTTTTGTGAAGTCTGGTGTAGTCAAGACTGGTGCTTGTCACATTTCTTCTTTAAGATTTTCAAAGGCCTTCGTTGCTTCTAGAGTCCATGAAAATGTATCTTTATTTAATAATGTTGTTTTTGGAATGTCTTCAATCTTCATTCTGATTTGATGATATCCTGAAGAAAGATCCAACTTGGTGAAGTAAATTAATCCATGCAATTCATGCAATAATTCATCAATGATAGGAATGGGAAACTTATCTTTAATAGTGAGCATATTGAGCTCCCTACAATCCGAACACATGTGCCATGACCCATCCTTCTTGTGCACCAATACTACTGGAGCAGAGAAAGAAATTTGACTAGGTTGAATTATACCAGCATCTAGCATTTTTGCAATCAAACGTTCAATTTCACTCTTTTGGGCATAAGGATGTCTGTAAGGCCTAATGTTTAGAGGAACACTTCCTAGAGTCAAATGAATATCATGATCATGATCATGAATAGGTGGGAGGCCTTTGGGAGTCTCAAATACCTTGGAATGATTCTCCAAAAAATTTTGGAGATCTGGAGAAATAGATGATTTCGATGTGGGAACCTCTAGTGAACATACTTGTACATATACACCATGTTATTCTTTATTATCTTTTCCAGTTTCCCTTCGATACCCCTTAATTCAACTTCCTTTCCTTCCCAAAAAAATTTCAAGAAAAATTCTTGAAAATTAGAAACTATCGTACCCAAAGATTGTAGCCATTGGACTCCAAGTACAACATTTGCACCACCCATTGGAATGGAAAGCATTGGACTATTCAATACATATTCTCCCATGGATAGCTTGATATTACGGCACTTTCCAGAGAAATTTATGGTTCCTCCATTTACAACCATTACTTGACACTCTAGTATTGGATATAGGAAGCAATTCAATTCCTTGGATATATTACAATGAATAAAATTATGGGTACTACCCGAATCAATCAACACTATTACCTTTTTCTTCTTGATATGCCCTTTTATCTTGAGAGTTTGAGGAGTGGTAATTCTTGCCAATGCATTATAAGATATGGGCGGATTCATTTCTTCTTTCTATGGGGTTGGTTCCTGGTGTATATCCTCTTATTTTGACGTTTCTTGATCCTTTTCTTCTTGATATTTCACTGCTTGAACCTTCTTCTTGATATTTCCTTCTATCCTAAGAGTTTGAGGAGCGGTAATTCCTACCAATGCAGTAAAAGATATGGTCGGATTCATTTTTTCTTTCTCTAGAGTTGGTTCCGAGTGTATATTCTCTTCTTTTAACGTTTCTTTATCCTTTTCTTCCTCCTCTTCACACTCTATGTAAAATAATTTCTTCTCATCACACTTATGACCTTTAATGTATTTTCTATCACAATTGTAACAAAGCCCTTTTTCTCTTTTTTCTTCCAATTGTTGTGGTGTAAACCATGTAGGTTGTGGAAGGTTAGGAGAAACAAAATTTCCATCTTTATAGTTGTGAGTGGTAGACTTCCTTGTTTCCATAATTTTTCTTTCCACTTTTATTGCCAACCTGAATTCCTTCTCCAATGAATCAAGTTCTCAAAGACGAACCTCATGTTGAATGTTATCCTTTAAAGGCCCTATGAAGACATCAACCCTTTGCTTCTATAGAATATCATTTACCTTATATTCAATTTTTGGAAGTCCTCAGTGTGCTCTGCCATTGAACCCTTTTGTTTGAGATTTATCAATTGGCTAAAGAAGGTGTTTCCCTTTGTATCCTCATAATGTGCTATCATTTCCTTCATGAAAATTGACCAAGTGAAAAGTGGTTCACGAGAATAAAGCCCTTTATACCATAAAAATTGATTCAGTCCTAAATATAAAGATGTAATATGTACCTCTTGTAACCGTTTTACACCATGTATATCAAAATATTGCTCCATCTATAGTATCCAATTTATCAGATCCTTGCCATCAAACTTCCTCATATTGTTTTTTCTTGATTTTATGATCTCCCTCTTGAAACAACTGTAACTCTATAATTTCGGATCTCCCATTTCAGAAATTACATCATGTGGTAGCCCTCTAAGTCCTCTTTCTAACCCTACAAGTCTGATCAAGATTGGATTCTCCAATGAAGAGTTATGCCAAATCTCCCACGATGACCTGATTATAGACTAGTTCCTTAGAGAAAAGTTGTACGATGTGCCACGTGTCACTGTTTCGACCTTAGGTTCTTAAAATGACACCCAACAAATTATAGTCTATCTTCGTTCTGTCACTTCTTATGAAATTTGAATCAGATGCCCCAAAAGAGAGTTATGACGATGTTTCCAAGGTCACCTATTTGGGATGTAATTTGTGGGCCTGCAGAAACCCTAAATGTCTTGGAACGTATCTCCGAAACTATAGGGAAGAAAAATTTGAAGTTTGGACCCGAGCTTCACCAATAGTTTGGCGCAAATGGGTTTTAATTTTAGAATCTAAAAATTCGTAGAAAACAAATTATAGCGAAAATTCCACGATGACCTGTTTGATATGGAATTATGGAGCTTGCAAAAATGCTAACTTCCTCAGGTCATATCGCAGAAAATGTAGCGATACAAGATCTCAAATTCAGGCTCCAAGTTCAAAACAATTTCTTCTCATATGGGATTTTTTTTTATCTTCTGAAACATTGCAGAAAAAAATTTATAGCAAAAATTCCATGATGACCTATTTGGAGCAGCAAAAACCTAGAATTCAAAGCTCTGATACCAAATATTATGAAACCAGCTCACAAAAAGATAGAAAAGAGAGATCAACGCCTTCAAAATAAGCCTCTTCGAGGGGAAAACCTCCTTTACATTACACAAATGAATAATTTTTGGATGATACAAATGACAATACCTCCTTTCTATATATGGGCATCTAAAGGGTCATAATATAATCACAACCGACATAACAATAATAATGTAAGGGCACAATAATAACAATAGTGGGCTTCTATGGGGCACAATAATAAAAATATGGGCACTAGATGGGCACATAATAAGGGGGTTGCACTAATAACAATAAGGGGTTACACTAGTAGTATAGGGACCTAACAGTTAAGATATATAAGGTACTCTTATAATTCGACTCTTCCAGGTATGAATAAACATGTTCATCTTCATCTATTGTTAGTTTTCTCTGTTTCATAATTTATTTCTTATTTTTGTTTTTCTTTTTTTGCAAGTCTTCTTCAACTTGATTTGAAGACTTGATTTTTACAAGAAAAATAATTTTCTTTAGAAATAAGCAAGTAGCTAGCATATTTGAAATCACAAACATTGTCCAGCAAAGCATTTCTTTTTCATCGGCATGAGTAATGTTGTGCTCTACCTTTTCCTTTTCTTTCTGGAATTATGAGATGAGTCATCCTAATTTTCCCTTGTTCATGGATGAAGTATAAATGAAATGCTTGATTTTTCTCATTCTAATTCATCACGGGCTTGGAGCTTCCTACATTTCAAATAGTTAATTAAAGTAGGCCCATAAGAAAATAAAAAATTGCACAAAAATCTTGCAACAGTTGTAGAATTATTCCATCCACCTTTGCCCATTCCAAATCTTACATCAGCCGAAATTGATTTGAGTCTCTGCACTTCACTCATTTATTTGACTCCTTAGTCTACATTATTTTGGATGTTTATGTTCAGAAACATATTCTGAAATTTACCTCCCCGAGATCCACCTATCCTATTTTATTTCTCTACCTGATCTCCTCAATCTCGAAGTATCGTAAATATTATCATTGTATCCAAGTTTCTGATATTATATTTATATTCAATAAGTAATCTCAGGCTTCCTCTTTATCATAACTCTTATTTAAAACCTTTATGAGAAATCTTTCCAAATCCTATTCATATTTTGGAACTTTGGGATATCAGGTTATTATCACAAATCAATATAATTTTCATCCCAGGATTTCCTTTTTCACCTATTTTCAGCGCGGACTCATTTTCTCAGAAGCTTGTTTTTATAGACAAATGTAAGTTCTCTTGAAATCAATTTCACAAAACTTTAAATTATTTTCTTATCGAAACGAAACTATCAGAGCCATTTTTTAAACTCATATGACATTGAATACCTATCATATTTGAATGTTTGATGTACCGAAAATACAATATTCTCACGTCATACATTAAAACGCATTCACTATAGGGTATATTTTATATCGTAAGTTTTAATTATAAAAATTTATGAAAAAAATTTGTTCTGAGGTCTTTCTTCCATTTAATATTCTATAGATCAAGACTTCTTATATCGAAAGTGAAATTCAATTAAACTTCTGAAAACTAATTTTATCGAAAACATTTATTAAACAAATACTTTGTTTATTAGAGTTTTATCCACCAAGAATTTTTTTTGGAGACGTTATTTAACAGAGCACTTACCTTTGACACATCATTTATTAGTGCCTTATATATCAGGACCTCTTCTAAAATTGTTACGAGATGTTACCTTGCCGAAATTTAGTTTCCCGATAGACCTTTTCTTTTATATTTAAATATTGCTATCAAAACATATTATATCGAGGGTCTAGTATATCGTAAAATATTTCTTAAAAACTTATGAGAAATGAACTTCTGAAAAAAAAAAAAAAAAAAAATATAATATATATATATATATATATATATATATATATATATATATATATATATATATATATATATATATATATATATATATATATATATATATATATATATATATATATATATATATATCAGAGCCTTTGTAATTTGTATGATATATATTAGGCCTTTCTATTTTGGGTCATTAGAATATCATAGATTTATTTCACGTCTATTCCCAATATTGTCACTCCAAAATTCAACGTAGCAAGTGTCTCATGGTTCGACATCTGATATAAGAGAGGTTTAGGTCCCCAACATATTGAAGAAATGAAGAAGGGTGACAAGGCAAAGAAAAAGGCACTCTTGAGAAGTTACTAGGGTAATGCAACCAACTGGTAAGTAAATTCAGAACATACAAAGGTTATAGATCATGGAAATTTTATGATTGAATGTTCTTGTGGTTTTCCTATTTTTCATATATCGCTTCATATTTATTATATAAATATTCTATTCCTCTCCTTAAACACCTAATTGTCACATAGATTAGGACTTGATCTTGATTTTTAAGATTTTATGAAAATCTTGGAGTTGATATGAAACCTAAAAAGACAAACAGAACAATTACTGCTACAGATCATAGAGAAGCATATCTTCGTTCTCATTTCTGATGAATTTTATTTACTTCTGTTTCCTTGAGCTTGAATCATTATTTTTCTGAGCCTTACTTCTTGGTTGAATTTAGATTTAATAAATGATGATTTTGGGTTAATAAGATTTCAAAAGGGTTCAAAATTCTTCATGTTTTTAATTCCAATCAAAAGAAGAGGTTATCTTTTGTTGGAGAAAATGGTATGTCTCAAGTAAAATTTTAACGAAATTCTCCAATGGTAAGTTTCATATGCCCACTTTCATCCTTTTATATTTCTTTTCATTTTTGTTTCAATTTTATTTTTAAATTTGCTGGTACATATATTTGTTTTGAAAATCTCCAAGAATTGTTTTTTGTACCCATACTAACTCAGATTTGGAGCTCATTCTCCTTTTTGTTTATTTGAATTTTGGAAGCAGTTGTGATGTTCAACTGATCAACTAAACTGGGGAGTCCCTGAACCTTTTAGTTTGTTTCATTAGCATTGATTTTATCAGACAATTGTTAATATGATTTTATGCAGACCTTGCCTTGAAACAAGAAAATTTGCAAAGGAGGAAACTTCTCATTTAACTTGTTATGTTTTATGGTTGTTATTCACCTTATTGTTTGAGAGCCTAATTTCTTATAACTCTACAAGATGAAATTTAAATAAAATTTTAACATAAGATGAACACACTCATGGTTGTCGTATTTCACTCTTTTGTTGAGATCATTTTATAGTTAGCCTTATTGGAGTTGTTTTTTAATTTGGGCTTTTCCTGCATTCTTCTTTTTCTTATTTGACATTTTTGCAGTTTGTTGCTTTCCTCTTTCACTTTAGTTTGGATTTGTTTTTCCTTTTTTCCTTTGGTTATGGTTTGAATCGGGTGATACCATCAAGATTTATGTGGAAGGAATTTATTTTTCTCACCCAACATTGGTTGGCAGATGTGGGAGATTTTTACTCTGTCTATTTTAATGAGTTTCATCTACCTTAAAAGTATATTTTTATGGAATTCAACAACCCTCTTACTTCAAATATTTTCCATGGAGGAACACACATCATTTCTAAGTAATATAGTTCATCTTTTTAAGGAAAGATTTGACCTAAGTTTAACTCAATTGATCCCTCCCATCCCTCGATTTTATAAAAACCTCTGATTGATAGTTGCAAGGAAGGATATGGAGTCAAAATTATGGAAGTATTATATCCATTCGCTTAAGTCTCTATTAGCATCCCACCATTTCACTCAGGTACATCATAAACTAAGCTCGCAAATGTGCTTATCAAAAGGGTGATCAAAAGGGCAAGCATGGGAAACACAAACAAACCTCGTCAAGTCTATGGACGCTCGCTGGCAGCAGGGTTATGCTTGTATGGCATAAAAGACAACTTCATTGGGGTACTATTCAATATCGTGGGAAGTGAAGCAATGTTAGAGACCATTCATATCAATGGATATATGATTTATCAAAAAACTCTAATTTGTACCTCCTTCTAATTCTCATGTGAGGTAATCTTAAATATTAAATATTTCCCAAAATTTGAATTGATGATTTTAGACTTAGTTTGCTTTAGTACTTTTTTTTGAGCTTATATTTCTTAATTTGTTAACATGGGACCCATGGGAAATGTTTTACTATTTAACGGCTTAGTAAAATTCCTCATTTTTACCCTTTGGATAAAGTGAAGTTCATCATATTTAACTAGAGATAATTGGTTCTTCCCCTTGTGTCGTCATTTTTGTGGTGAAATCACAACACCCTCATTTTTAACCTATTATTTCATAATAATAATGGGGACCCTTTTTGTAAATTTTGGCTAAACCGCCTTTTAATATTTTCTTTTGATCAAGTGTCCAACAATCTTTCCAAATTTTTATTTTCTTCAGATTTTTCTTTTGATTTCTTCATTATGTTCAACTTTTCGCAAGCTTTCCATCGGTTCCTGTTTCATCCATTTGGATGCACGGTTTGCAAATGGTGTTTGTCCAAAGTTAAGTGATTTTCACCACCAAGGATAAAAATGTACAAAATGTATATTATTTTTATTTTTGTAAATTAATTGCAAATGTTGGTTTTTAATTATTTTTTGTTAATTTATTCATTTTTCGTTAATGGTCCTATAAAATCACTCCAACCAAACTGTAGAACAATTAAAATTGTGCATTATCAGATTTCAGAAGTAAATTTCAATTTCAATTTTAATAGGAATTACGAGATTCAAAATGCCTTAATTATCAAGTGATTGTAGTTTTTTTTGTGATTGTGACCTTGTGATAAAGTAGTTGTAGTTTTTATATAAAGAAGGTCCCCCTCATCTCATCAGAACTCCTAAATCTCGTATCTTCATTTTATTACACCTCATAAACTTTCACCTCTGATAAAACTCCTTCACACCATATTTCACCTCCCATCGAAACCTTGAAACTTATAATCTCATAACTTCATTTAAATGCAACCTCTAATACTTTCATTTCTCCAACCCTCTCACGGCTAAACCTTCAATGGTTCCACTTGATTATTAATATGTGTCTAAAACATTCCAAGGCCCCATCGGAACCTCGTGAGTTTTATGACCTTGGATCCTTTGTTTTTATAAAAAAAATTGATCCATGATACTCTACCCCTAGTACACCTCATTCATACCTCAGCATATACTCATCGGAGGCTTTATTCAAACCCCGATGTCATTTTTCGTTCGCTAATTAAAAACCTCGGAACTTTTGTTCATCGTAATGAATTTTAAAAGGACCTCCGATATTTATCGCCAATGTCATGCTTCCTTCGTTGCCCCGATGCCGTGCCTCCTCTGATATACATTATGCCTCCCTCCTCCACTTTACCTTATGCCTCTCATGTTATATATCATTTATGTTTGGTTCATTAATGAACCAAAATCCACTTTAGCTCCACTGTGGCACATTCGTTGGTGCCAAAACAACCACTAACATCATGACACGTTCCCATGTTTTATTATTTTAATTAATTCATTGTTTTATATTTTTTAATTATAACATAATATTAAATTGATAATTTAACAAAATAATTTAATTTTTAAATTAATTTGTATATAATTAAGTAATATAATTATAATTAACAATTTTAATTGTACAACTAATTGGGATTATATTTTTTAATTAAATTTTCTGAATTTTAGCCTAGGCATGCATTTTTCCAGAATTCTGATATTTTTGGTACTTCAACTTCGGAGAGGCCTATCTCAAGATTTATTCAACCAGATTAAGTTTGCAATAGCTCATTGGAAAGATAAGACAGAGGAGAATAATATGGAATGGTCAATTTTAACAAATTTCATCATTTAATGACCCATAATTTCAGTGGAAGACAAAGTGACGAATTTGTAACCAAAAAGTAGTTTTTTTTTTTTTCATTTGGGAAAATTTCATTGGCTTTTGGAAACTGTTGTCAATAATTCATTCCTAGAAATACTCAAAGGTTGATCTAATCCATTTGAAGAAATCATAGCATGAGAATTTCTTTGGTTTGTAATTTATCAATTTGTTGAGAAGTGGTTTGATTCCTATTTTGTGTACCAAATTTGTTTTGATTTCTAAATTTTTATTGGTTTTTGGCAAATAAGAAGTTAGGGAGATGAGGAAGAGAAGACTTGGAACAATGTAATTGCACCAACAAGAGGGGAAGAATAATTTTGGTCAATTAAAATTGGGTGGAGCAATTTTATTCTCCAACAACTCTCTATTTGCAATTATAAATATGGCTTTTGTAGAAGAAACTTTTGGGCGGCTCCAAATCTGAAACTTGGGGAGGAAATTCTCTACAAAGAGAAGGTTGTTTGCACTACTATAGGGAGCAATATTTCTGTAGAGAATTAGCTAGTGTGAACTAGAATTGTGGATATTAAAAGAGATGTATTTCACTTCTGAAAATTTCATGCTATCATGAAATGTTCTGAGAATTTCATGCACTCAAAGGCTATGATCAGATATTTAATTTGTGTACATTATTGTTGGAGATAGAGGTTGATTGTTGGCCTACATTTAATAAAATTTGAGTCAATTATTGATCCATATAAGTATGTGTTTTTGAAGGTTTTCACTATTGTAAATTCGTTTAATACATGCTTGTTTTAATCATTTGAAAGATATCTTTTAATGATGGATCTAATTGCCATCAAGTTAAATTATGAATTTGAATAGATAAATAGGACATATTTGTTAACAATTTAGCAAATTCATGTCAATTTTATCTTGGTTTTAATAATGCTTGTTTTATGAGAACTATTTCCTTAATGCAATCATATATGTCTTAATTTGAATTCATTTTATTTGAATTTGGGTGCATGTGCACGAGAGATCTAATGATTATTCATCAAATAGTTGAATACATATAGTTGTTTGAGCTAGTAATAAGTCTTGGAACTATTTTCTTGGCTTATTGATTTCATTTTTATTCCAAATTCAAAGCTTGTCAAAATCTCGTTTTTTACCTTGATCTTGGTTGAGAGGGGGACTACTCCTTCTTTCAATCGAGATAGATTTAAGATTTATTTTTTGTTAATTAGAGTAGATTTTAATTTAGCTTTAATTATTACATTCTAGAAATCCTCTTACACAAAGGGGAGACTTTAGAGTGGCCTGGTTGAGCCATCAATTCAGCTTAAGGATCACTTTCTTGCATGAGCTCTGTAAGAGGGCAAATCTAATGTCTTTTTTCTATTAGCAAGTAATAGACATATTATAAGCCAACAGATAAAGAGAGAGGGTAATTGGACCCAGTTGAACCCGTCAGAACCACCATTCCAAACGGAAAAGGAGTTGCTTTAAGTTCCTGAGCGGGTGGTCTCCCTTACATGTTGATAAATTCATTTTGGACCATCAACACCATCATAATTTTGTGCTTTTATATTAATCCTAAAATCTCTACCCAAATAGGTGGAACTAGATCCAGGGTCTTCTATCTCGTTCACTCGATCATTCGATGTACAAGTCTAACCATGCAAATATAATGAGTTGGATTCGAATATGGTAGACACCATTTGATTATCGATCAACGATATAATTTATTAACAGACATGAGAGAAACCACCGATGAATTTAATGGCTCTCAAGGTACTATAGTACAATCAGTATGATGTGACTAAAGGAGCTGAAGTCAAACACCAGACAGAATATTGCGGGTGAAGGCTAATGATGAATACCTATCACAAGAGCGAGGAAACTTGCCATTGATGTATGCAAGCTCCAAGGTACCATAGGGAGTTTCTAATTCAGCTTCTTGGATAACGAGTTGATGTTGATAGGAAGCGATCCATCGCAAGAGGGATTTGATATATCCCCCATCAATGACACAAAACGGGTATCAATATTTAAGACATAATAATGTTGATGTAGAGTTAGATCAGGAATAGGATACATGAACGAAGGCTTAGTATCATAGCAGATATCAATTGAAGGACCTCTCTTGAACATATTTCCAACACTTTATGGAGTTAGCAACATTGACTCAAAACTTAATGCGAAGTCTTTTAATATAGTGTGATGAACCAAAGAGGCAAGTGGATTTCCTAACCCAACAACCACGTAGATGAGGTGAAAGAGTGTCATGTTCAAGAGTGACTCACTGTCATTAATAGGTGAATTACCTTGTTTTCTCAATTTCCCCAACCATTTCTAGTCAGTACCTCTTTATTTTTGACAATCTTGATGAGGATAACACATCCTTGATCTATAAGTTCATCCTTCGAATAAATCCTTCTAAGTATATTTAACAAACCCTAAGAAGGATTGGTTCAATCCTGTCATTTTTTATGATTCCATCATTGTTTGATGCTTTTACGAGTACAACGAAGATGTAACTTGACTATTTTTTCATGTTTAGAGATTTTGAAAAAGAGATGAAAAAAAACTCCAAATGTTCATTTTCATAAAAATTGTCTCTTGAGTCCGAAAAGGAAGAAAATGATACTCAGGAGAACCTCTTTGCCACGTTCAACTAAGGTATTCCTTTTTCTTAAATAGTTTATCTCAACCTAGAAAAGGGGTAAACTTATACTGAGTAGATGTATTTTCATTTACTTTAACAAGACTGAAAATATAAGTGATCAGCAATCTTTTCATATTTAGGGAGTCTAAAAAGAGCTTAAAGAGGACTCTAGGGGATTCCTTCTTCGTGAATTTACAGAGCCCAAAATAATGATAAAAGTATGCTCTTTTATCAAAATGACCTGTTTCAACTCAAAAATGTCATTAAATCCTTCAAACAACTTTTAACCTGCTCATAACATCAAAATAAGATTAAAAATACATTAAGTATGGTAAAATTAGGTCAAAATAATAAAATTGACCATAAATAGGCAAAAAGTAAATTTATTCTTACCATTTCCATTTTTATTTCTCAAGAGTGAGCTCTGAGTGTTTTTTCCCTCAAACTTCAACAGATGATTACGGCCAATCCGGTGGACTCTTTTGAGTGTTTTCAGTTCCAGATAGGAAATCTTACCTTTCTCTTTCTTTTCACAGTTTCCATTATTTATTTCATGGAAAAAAATTGAGTTTTAAGCGCATTTGAGCTTTAGATTTGCGCCCTAGCTCTAGCGCACCCTCTTTATGTCGAAATGTGAGATGAGGGATAGATTAATTAAAAATAGGAAGAGTGCTTCAACGCACCTCCCAAGGAAGGGAAGGAGTGTTGCAACTGTTGGGTGAAGTATAGGGCTTATAAATGTACCAACATTTAGTTTGTCAATCCGGAAAGTTCATGAACTTCGAGCGAAGCACTGGAAATGACAGAGAAAGCCCTTGGCAACCTACAAAAAAAATGCTAGTCTATCTTTTGTATTAATCTCATCAATAAATGAAATCCTACACTAAAAGATAATTTGAGAAACACCAATCCAAACAATTAAATCATGTGGGAAATAAAAGGCAATTAACAATGCGAAATGAAATTCAGAAAGGAAATCATAACTGGAAACTAAACAATGTCGACACAATATCGAGAGACTGTAAATGCTGGAAGGAAATCAAAAGCAATTCAAAATCATTCCGCCTGTACTAATTATGCTTGTACTAATTCTGTGTGAAATTAACTTCAAAGCATCAACAAGTAAATCTACTATGTAAATAACTTATGAAAGAAATTAAATTAATATGAATCTCGTCGTCCTTGTCCCTGAGAATAAATCACAGAGAACTGTCTAGAAGTTTAATGGAAAGTAAATATTATTGTTTTCAACATAATTCAATTTGCTTTCATTAACATTAGCTCTGCGACATACATGTAATATATGGTTCTTGTAAGCATTTGAATGAATATGTCAGTACCTCAAAATCATAATCACTGACATCATTTTCATGTTCTAGAATATAAATCAATTATAGCTCATCAATGCATAAGTCGATCTTGTAGATAAAAAAAACTCAAGGGACACAATTTGATATGAAGAAATATCCCAAGTTTAAGCACAAATATCAAGTACATGAACAATTTCTTAATGTTGCAAGTCAATGAAGTTTAGAGATGAAAGGAAAACATTGTAGCAAATTAAATAACATCAATCTAGAGAAGGAAAGAGACTATAAATTATTAAAGATACTTCACATAGTAAATGTCAAATTAAATGCTAATTAATTTAAGAAATGAAGAGCGGCGATGAGCCGATCTAGTGACCAACCCAACCAGCTCACACCCTCAATTAACCTGGTTCACGCAGTAATCTGAATCATTAGACACAACAAATAGATAAATAGAACATGTTGGGAAATTGCTTCAATTAATTCTTGGAAAAAAAAACAACCTTTACATCAAGCAGACAATGATCAGCTCCAGTAAGACAAGGAGAGATCCACCAGTTATGAACTATGTGAGGCTACATTGGGATTGCTCCTCTTCCCTTCTGCGCACTGCCTCTGGCTCAATCGATTTTTTAATTCCTGTCTGTCTAATTAATTGACTAACTGACTAGTTGTTCTTACTCCCGACAATCTCTTATATAGCAGTGAATTACAAACCGGGCCTTTTAATTCAACCAATTAAAATATATAAGATTATTAGTTTTAACAATTTCCCCAAATAAGAATTAGTTTGAACTGAGTTTCGAAAGAGGGAACGATTCTGGTGAATTGTTCCTCTTTTCCTGGAGTAGTTGTTGTTGGAAGGTGCGATTCAACTGCCCTTCAATTCCACGTAATGACTTGCCCAATCACTGCTATGTCCCTAATGGCCTATAGATATGGTGCTAGAAGATTCAGTCATAATGATTCCCAACCAAGGGTAATCTTGCCACGAAGCCACTGATATCCACATTTTTTCCATAATTAATTCTCATAATAATCATCACAAGCTCAGATATTAAACGTGGAGATAATCCTGCAGCAACCAATTCTTTCTAAAGAGCGTGCCTTTGGTATTCATGGAGATCTGCCCATTTCAACATTTCATCCACTGTGTAAAAAAATGGGACGTGAATCCTCGTAATAACACAAGAACCTACTCAAGAGGTTAGAGACATAATCTTGCATCTTTAGCAGGCTGATTCCATATCGCCAAAATATTAAAATGTTATTGATGATTGGAGTTATGATTGCAGGAAACCATAGTTGGGTTCTTTTTGAACACATTGTTCTCCATCTTCATCTCATTGGTTTCTTGGGAATACTTTCTAGGGAAATGGGTAGTGTAGGATCCACCAATTCCACTGCCCACAATGCAAACCCGCTAGCTATCTCCATTTGTATGACCAATGAATTGAACCACCAACGTGCTTATCACCCACGCCACTTTTTTCCGTTCCATTGCCCAGTCTTCCTTCCCCATTGCTTCGTCCTTAAGCCAAGTGTCCCTTTCCACCAAAGTTAAATTATGTACCAGCATATTATATCACAATTACCATCTTCATAATAGCCTAGCTCATTCATTATGAATCCTAACACAATTGCTGCTAGGAGAAGTGGAAGGCATGTTCGAGCATAAGTTCCAATTGCAAGGGGTGAAAGAACAGTCAATATTCGCCACAATTTGAGCCCCATGAACTGGAGGGTTTGAGTACAGGTACAACTTCAAACACAATGATATCAGTGTAAGAGTTTGCATCGACAAGTACAAATCCACTGCCAGCAAAATACTTAGTCACATCACTGCCTTCATGAATAGACATAAGACCAGGTTTGAGTTCAACAAAGTGTAGGAAGACATAAAATGGTGTAGGCAAGTAAATCCAATGGTGCAGGCATGTAAATAAAATGGTGCAGACACGTCCCAAAGTATGATCAAACTGGTTTTAATCCTGCAACATACAACACATAATTAAACTCTCGTTAATGCTATTTTAATCCTGTTAAAGCAAAGAAGTAATAAATACTCTTCGAAAATAATCATTTAGCCAATTGACAACATGAGAGAAATAAATAAAAATAAGGCAAAACAGAGACCCAGCAGCAATGATCTATCCTCTTAAGCCAAGATGCATTTGGCATGTTTCAAAAAAGTGTTTTGTAATTTTCACTTAAATTTCTCACAATGTTTTGCATGGGATTTGTTCTAAGAAAAATCTCATTGTGTTGGAGATATCTACTGAAGCAAAAATGGATTTGATTTCGTTAGAAATATAACATTAGTCCCATGACATGGATGCTTCCAATGATCCAGCAACAATGCAAGCTTTAAGGAAATGTGGACTTCTGAAGTTCTTTTGGCTTCCTGGCATGAGAGCTTAATTGTAATTATTGAAATATCTAGTCAAGGCATGGGACATTTAGGCACAATGTTTCAAGCTTTGTGCGCATACCCTCAATATATAGGTGGAGAATATTTGTTTTTTGGCAGGGTTTTCGAGGAGGGGAGCTCCTATCTTTTTATATGGATCGAGAACAGGTAGTGAGACTATCAAATATTACGTTGTTATACATTGTAAGTCGCATTCATAACCAACAAAAGATGGGAAAATTGAGATAAAGGATGTGGTTTGAATGCCTCTCAAGACAATAATTTTTATCATAGCTACATTCGCTGGTAGTGCTACTCTATAATTGGCTAACATCACCCAAATGTAATATGCATTAGAATGCATAGAACCAGCCATGTTCAATTGGAGTGAAGGGGTGTTAGCAAACTTAAAGGAGCAACTTAATCAAGGAAAGGATGGATGATTAAAGAATTTTAGATATTGTTCCATATTGATATCATTTTCCTTATAGAGGGTTCCACAGATGAGACGATGGGTAGATCTCATGTCTCAACATGTGGGCCCATCTTCCATGAGTTTCACTCATATTTTCTTTTTATGGCTCTGAATGCAGTTCATCATGATTGATGAGTACCCATATGTTAGGGTGGAATTTCGAGGAGACCCAGAGCTTGTTCTACCTGAAGGCATGCAACAGGGTGACATAGGTAAAACGAAATCATTTTGAATGATTTTTATTTTTATTTTGACAATTTGTTTGTTATTTTTCATGTACTGGAGACTAACTATTAATTTCACATGCAAATGTTGGACCTGTTTGACCAGTGGGATCATCCTTTATTCAACGACATGGAGAGTCGCAACATATATATATAGATATATATATGTGTTTCCTATTTTCTCTATTATCTTATTCATTCAATGCATGATGTGGATTGATTCTTTTTTACATATGCTACAATTTTTTTCTAAAACATGATTTACTAATGCATCAATGTATTTAGAGTTCTATGAATGTGTTGATATTGGATATAATCAAAATGTCTTTCTAGAAGGTGAACCCTTAAAAACATACAAAGCATAGTTGGACTTCTTACTGAATAAACATTGTTCAAATGTAGTAATATGAGTTGTGAGTCAAGTTTGACTACCATATGACAGATGCCATGAGAAATAGCATCAGACAATAGTTTTATCAATTCATTACATTCAGTGATGTTATTGGTAGAGTGACCGATACAAATCTTATGTAAACTCACCAACTCTCCACTCGGAGCATAAATGGCCCACATTGTGGAGGAAAGATTCTGAGTACTATAGCTCACACCATCAGCATAACCAACATATGGCTAAAGGGATGACAACATCTATAAATCAAATTTAAAATGAGATTAATAGCTATGGTAGGAAAGTCTGAAGGGAACACATTTCAAACACGCTCAACACACTTGTACACATTATGTACACAATGAATACGCAAAAATTATTTAAGCATAGTATTTTTTGAGGTACAACCCATTTTTGGGTTGCACCAAGGGAATTCCATCAAAATCAATAAAATCCTAAGCCCTTTTTGCAAGAACACATTTAACTATGTATGGTCCTAGCCACATCATCTCGAACTTCCCAACCCCTAACTTTTCGGCTTCCTGATCATATAACATGATTAGGTCACGTTTCGAGAAGGCACGAAGTTTAACATTCTTTTCATATTGTGTTTTAATTCATTTCTTGTGGGCCTCATTGGCCATCACGGCATCATTCCAGGTTTCATCTAAGTGTGCTAGATGCAAGAGATGATATTCTTCTGTAGAAGTGGCGGGGATAAGATCGACGGAAAGTTTCAATGACAAAATCTCGCATTCAATGGCAAGGATTTCCTCTAGACCATAAACCAATTGAAAGGGTGTGAATCTAGTTTCAATCTTAATAGAGGTTCGATACGCCCACAAATTTTCATAAAGGATGAGATGCCAAACCGTTTTGTGAATCCTTATCATGTGTTGTAGCATTTTTTTCAAAACTTTGTTAATAACTTCTACTTTCCCATTTTCCTATGGAAATAGGGAGTCGATTTTTCATGTTAAAGACCCAACTTATCAATAATCTCAGACATCATGTGATTTCGAAAATATTTCCCATAGTTTGTAATAATAGCTTGTGGTACACCAAACCTAGCAATGACATGATCAAAAAGGAGCAAAGCAGTTGTTTCACTAGTGTTACTATATGTAGGCATCGTTCAGCCCTTGATAAAATAATCTATCGTCGCAATGATGTAGCCATGCCCCCTAGCAAAGTCAGGGTTACATGTCATAAATTCAATGCTCCTTTTGGGAAGGTTCCAACGACGATAACAGTATGTAAAGAAGTAGGTGGAGCATGGGTTTTACAATCATAGATCTAGAAAGCATGACACTTTTAAACTGCAAGGATGCAATCATGAAACATAGTAATCCAAAAGTAACTAGCATGCAAAATTTTATGTGCAGTGGCATAGTTGGACATATGTCCACCACATTCTCTAGCATGGCATTCGTTTAGATCTTTCTTCACCTCCTCATGAATGAGGCATTTTCTAAAGATGGTATCAATACCATGACGATAAAGTGTGTCATCAATTATAATATAATGTTTAGCTTGGTATCGAATACATCATTGGTCAGTGCGAAAGATATCAAGCAAGAAATTTTGGGTCTGGAGATAGATGATGATGTATCCATACCAAGGATTAGATGAATCAATAAAAAATAATGACTTGTTAGGAATAGAATTGTTAGATGTAGAAACATTTTCAGGCAAGGGAAGGTTGCAAATTAGTTTGGAAAAGACTAAAGATTTCTTGGATTTGGACTTGATGAATTCCAAATCAAACTCCCATATAATAACAATCCATTTGGAATACTTTCCCCCCCAGCAATTTTCATGACAAGATGTATTTCATGGGGTTGCAATCATAAATAGACATACTCTTGCGAAGAATAATGTAGTGGTGAAACCTTTGGACATCTTGGACAGGTGCCAAAGCTAAATTTTCAACATCAATGTATTTTATTTATGTGGCACTTAAGTGCTAAATCAAATAATAAATGTGATGTACATCCCCCACATCATCCTCTTGGACCAATATCATGGAAATGGTAGTTACTAAAGCAGCAAGATACATGAAATAATCGCATTGATAATCTGGGGGATACAACAATGATGCTCAAACCATAACATCTTTCAAAGCATAAAATACCTTTTGGGTAGTGTTATCCCAATGGAAGGAAATTGTTTCCTTCAACAATCGAGTAAATCCTTTGGTCAATTCAGCATAGTTGGGAACAAATCTCTGTAGAAATTTATCCTGCCCTTGGAGGCATTGTAATTGAAAAAGTGAGGAAGGAGTAGGAAGATCAAGGATCACTTGGACTTTAAGGGGATCAATACAAATTCCTTGCTTCGACACAACAAATCCGAGAAATTGACAGGATTGAACACAAAACACACATTTGTGTGGATTTAGCCTAATATTATAATGTCAACAGCATAAAAATATAGCCCTGAGATGCATCGGGTGATCCGCACAATCTTTCGCGTTGGTAGGTAGGTCATCCAAATCGGTTTGTACAATGTTCTTAATGTCGTGGAAGGCATAATTCATAGCCCTCTGAAAAATTTCCAAGTCATTTTTCAAACCAAAAGGGAGCTTTCAAAGACCCATGGACAGATAAATGTGGTTTTACATTGGTCCGATGGGAGGACGTTGATTTGGTTGTAGCTATTAGCTCTGCTACATGTTGCTGATGTTCGAAGTCTCAGAAGTAAGCTCAGTCCTCGTTTCCTACTCAAAGGAGGCCTATAACTGGTCATTCTGCCTCCCCTTTCACTCCACTCACCCTCCTCTCATCTCCATTTCTCAGGTTTGATTGTTAAAAACCATATAGAAAGCTTTTTTCCCTTAAGCCCAAGCGCAAAGCCTAAACCTTCATACAACCGTCTTCACATGACCGCACGCCTTCATAACCCTTTCGCCTGTAGTCGTAGCCATTGATCACCGCACCCCGATGTAACGGTCCCTGCCACGTTCAATGAACAAATTGCCCGTTTGTTTCCCCACTGTCCGATCACCTCCACCACAATTGGACAGCATTCGCTATCCCCGCTCTCGTGAACCAACTACACGTTAACTCGCGATAAAAAGTGGTTTACGTGTTTCCCCCGCTGCCACGCACCACCATCTGAGTGAGATTGCTCACCCTTGTACGATTACCACCCGACCCTCAATAGCGGTGCCAGCAATACCGCTTACCACTCAAGCCCGCTTTCCCACCCGATAAACTTCGTGCACCTCCGACGCCAAATGACTGTTGGATCTGTCCGCCCAAGATCCAACGACCTGCGTTCATCCCACTCCCATATCTCCCGATACTTCCCGCCAAGCACTCCCTGCCGTCAATCCGCCCAATCTAACAGCCGATCTTCTTCCTCCATCCGTCCTGACTATCCACGTCCATAACCATTTCTTACTCCTGAAAGGACGAAGGTGGCCAGCGTCCAGCACTCGGCGCAGTAGCTCCACAACAACCGCATTTAACAGGAAGGATGGCCGAGAAGGAAAACGACAAGCCTCGAGCAGTTAAATGCATTTAGAAGTTATGGAATTTCACCCATACGACACTCCACCTGCTCGGGAAGTACAACAGAGCACCCAAGAAGATCAAATTCGTTTACTGAAGCAGGCAGATTGCACCAAAGACTCCATCAAGCAGTTAAAGTGGTTGGTGGTCAATTATGACCCCTCCACACCTAGAATAGCAGAACATCTTTGTAACGAAACTCTATATATACCCAAAAAACAGATGTAATCAGGGTTGATGGTTGTTGTTTTGATGTAAAGTTCAACTTCTGGAGACTGTAACTACTTTGGTACTTGCAGTGTCTCGTCTTCATTTTCAGCTAATACAAGCTTCTTTTGCTATTAATTGCTCACTTCCCATTTCTATTTTGTTCTAGGTTGTGCCTGTTATGCAGTTTCCCTGAACTCTTGAGGTTTAGCACTAGAGGAGCTGTCATCCTAGCTCTGTGTTATAATCTTGCATGTATTAGTGAATGTGTTATTCAGGTTTATTTTCACCTTGTGACAGAGAGTTGTCATCTTGTCTGTGCATTAGGGAATTAGATTTGCAGACCTCTTTACTAGTTGTAGCCATCCATCATAAGGTCTTGTGCATCTGCTTGTGTGGTCAGTATTCTCCATATTCACCCAATATTTAAACTATGAGTGATTGGTGGTATAAAGCCTCATAGTCTGAGGGTGTTCAGGCATGTCTAGAGTGTTAAGGGAAAAGTTCCCCTAGGGTCTTGGGCTGATACCATGGCAGACTGAAAGTTGTCTATATAGAGAAACACACATTCCACACAGCCATAATGCTAATATAAGCAAAGTCTACGATAAGGGGCGTACCTGAGGTCCTACGTTTGAGAAGGTCCTTCCAGGGTCCAAACCCTTCTTGGAGTTCCTTTGCTCCTTTGACCTGCAAAACAACCAATTCAAGAAAGAACAACAATATATGGACTAAACATTATAAAGAAACCATCTTCATATTATAAAGAAAGGTAGTTAGTTATGCAATTAAACAACCATTCACATATGAATTCTAACATGAATATCATAAACATGAAGAAGATTTGTATCAGGAACAAAGACATGTGTTTCTTTTATTATAGACAAATAAAGTACAGATTTTCACCTGAGTCGTCCTTTTGCAGGCTCCATGCGGAACCGTCCTCCGGATTCGTCCAGTCTCAATCCTTTAACAAACTCCTTCCATGACTTACTCCGTGATATCACAAGTAGTAGATGGACATCATCACACAAGGAAACAAGGGTTTCCTGTAAAAATGGGGGAAGTGCAAGAGGCACAAGGATCTTCAGACCTGGTTAGGGAAATCTCAGCATAATAACCTTTCTCTCTCCTCTCTCCTCCTTTAGGCCTTCCCATTGAATCCTTTTTATACTTCTCCCAAAGTAGTTTTTTAGTTGGGAATTCGTTGGGAACAGTTGGGCCACGGGCACTAACAGGTGATTAGCAGGTAAAACCCGCGATCTCCGCCAGAAATTAAAGAGATTTAATTTTTTTTTAAGTGTTTTAAGACATATACGCAGGTTGGGTATACACAAACCCGCGTATACACGCGTTTAGCTCAGGGAAATGTCGCATATAGGGAATAAAACACAGTTTTTTAAATTTTGGACCAAGTCTGGAAGGAGGGGTTGCCCTAGGCCATGGGTGCAGCATCACAAACCATAAGAGTGAGATTTGGAGCTATAACAGATGCCCCCTAATATATTTGGGCAAAAGGGGTACATGATGGCCGAAATATATTAAGCAAGTATATGGAAAGGAAATCTGTCAAAAACCGAGAAGGACTTCACCAGAGTTCAGCCTGCCAAGCCACAAAAGGAGATCAGAAAGAAACACTGTTTGAGGTGGGGATACCCATGCTCAGAAAAAGTAAAGCATGTCTGCATATCAAGTACAAGCGGATCCACTAAGTATACAAGTATAAAGAACTGAAAAAACATAATGGATCATCTGATCATGATTGAACAAGTACATGTCTGAATATCACATATAAGAATGTCAATGATGCTGAAGGATGAACCGGATCACTAATATCGAGAACTGATCACAAAAGGTACCAACTGAACATGATGGAATAGGATGGTACTACACTGCAAACTCAGGTGCCAGCATATAGAATGTTTCCATGACTAACTGCAACATATAAGGTGGGATGGTATCAACTAGAAGCAACAGGAGCAACTGTCAAGTGAACCAATGAATGCTGATACAACCTGAGGTATTCACCGACTGCCATGGTACATTTCTACATCATGGGAATAAATGATCTAAAGTCGACCATGTGAGAAATTGTTTGATTACCGGTAATTGATGTATACCATTAACAAACGCGAGACTACTCACCAATAATGATAATGAGCGTCAAGGTACCTAGTACAATCTAACAAGTGTGAATAGATGAGCTGGAGTCAAACACCTGTAAGAATCTATCGATCAGGAGACAATGATGGTTTCCCACTAGCGATAGCGAAGGATCTGCCACTAATGACTGCAAACCCCAAGGTACTACCAAATGGACTCTAGATCTTTGCCCCAGAGCAATGAGTCAGAGTCGATAGGGAAAGATCCGCTAGAAGGAAGGCATTAAGGCATCCTTCATCAATCTAGCGCGAGTGTAACCCGTAGGTCAATAATGTGGAAGGAATAGGATGAAAGATATGTAGTAACCCAACCGAAGTACGTTTCCGGTGTACACAAGATGTGGCTAGCACATGACAGAAACCCTCTGAACCAACCAATAATGGAAGCTAACATAGAGGCAAGGTATCCACCAATAGGTTCAAATGGAAACCAAGGTACTGCACGAATCCCAATGTGTGATAATGTAAGCTGATTTCAAACAAAAGGGAAACCACTCAGTCAAAGACCCATGATACTGATCGATGCTGAGCACAAGGTGACCTATCAATAATGAAAATAGGGCCAGGGTGCAGCTCTAGGCCTATCCTCAGAGCAAGATGTCATCGTCGATAAGGACAAGACCCGCCAGCAAGAAGTCAATGGAGACCTTCTAAAACCGGCACGAGTAAAGGACCAATATAACTGATGTGATGATAGACATGATACTGACAACCAGGGATGGCCGACTGAAAAATGAGTCACGAGACACCGCAGAGAGGCCGACTCAAGCTAACTTCCCTTGAACAAAAACACGACTCAATGTGACTATATGGTAGCATATGATGACTCTATATAAGTTCGTCATGCAGGAGGCACGAACGAACCCTCCATATGATTGGAAGAGATAACCAATCGAGGGAGAACTGACTCAATAACAAGGTTAAGGTGTACCTAAGTCAAACTAAATCCCGCCCAAATGGAGGAGACTTTTCTTTGAGTGCGTTGTTCAAGGGAGACACGACTGACTCTAGCTGCCAACAATAAATGGAAATACTGTCCCATTCTCACTCTTTTTTCTGGAATATATAATTTTTTGTCTTTTTCTATTAAGTTGGAAAAAGAATAAAAGAATGCTATGGTACAGTGGAAAGAACAAGTGTCGGTGAAGCAGATGATCTAGTTCCTAGGAATGGAACGTTCCTAGGCTCAATGCAGGGAGGTGAAAACTGGTCAATGACACTCAAAGGTGTGTTCCTTCCACGGGTCAAGGTGTGTCAAGTTGCAGAGGTCAAAGATATGCGAGGTTGATTTTGCAGTCATCATGGTCAAAAGTTGGCTTAAACACGAGTCCAAGTGAAACTGGCTCTAGGCCAAAAGGTGCAAGTAGTCAACATGCAATGCAGTAGTACAACTCAACACAAAGGAGCCTCTAGGGTATAAGGCCAGAACGAAGTGAAGAAGCAAAGAGGAATGAGTCTTCATCGCATAAGTCATGGCGGGACTAAAGAGGACTCCCGAGCCTAGGGACAAAAAATCAGCATGAGTGCCAAGTGACAACAAGGTACTAACTAGGGAACCCATGATAAGGTAGGCTCTACCACACAAGTCATGATACTTCTAAGCAATGAGAAGGTTCTGCACCATAACTTGGTGGGGTCGATCCTAAGGCCAAATGGTAAAGGAAACTAATAAGTGCACAATGCAAGCGGAAAAACCTAACCTATATGCCAGTTTCGAGAACCAATACCTGTCAGAACGGACCAACCATAAACTTCCAAAGGAGAAATCTTCCAAATTCTGTAAACATAAATAGGAACACTAGACAAGAAGTTAATACATCCCACATATAAACTTCATATAAAAGCTTGTATTATAGAATACAAAACTTGAAAATGCGTACCTTATATATATAATATGGTACAGGGAACCATGCAACCTTGTGGCTTACATATAATAGCTCTTCTAGACAAACCCCTTGCAGGGATTGGACCAAGGACTCCTTTGATAGTCAAAACTCATGGCTTCAAAGAGTTCCTCCTGTGAAGGCAAATCAAGTTCTAGGAAACCATGAGAACTACAAGGATCAAAAGAGGGAATTAAGGGGTCCCATGTCCCTATCGGAAGAATCTCTTGGTCAACTGCCGGGACCAAGTCCCAAGAAGGAGAATAATAAGTCAAAGGATCCTTCTTAGAAGCGTTTGAAAATTGAGGATTCAATGCCACATAATTCACCCGTGGCGGGGTAGAGTCTACTTGAACACTTGGAACAAACCAAGGGGTATTCTGCAGTAAAGTCGAATTAGGGTGGTAATTATCAGATGCAAGCTGATCAATAGTGACAATATTCCCGTTATGAGGAAATCACATTACTCGAAAGAGTGAAGACACCACAGCATTCATAGCATAGACATAATCACGCCCAAGTAGCATATTAAATTCTAAAGGGATATCAACCACCATCATATCGATTAAGATAGTCTTCCCACCTGTTATCACTCAAGAAAAAGTTCTAAATTGTTCACATCAGTTCGATTGTTTGCCAAAGGGTTGGTGTCAATTTTGGGTCTAGTCTTTTCATCTGGTTTTAGAGTCTAAATAGTTTGAATAGGAGTCTTGCTAAGAGTATTGTTGGTATGTATAAAGGGGTCAATTCTCTGTTTTAGTCTATCATTGGTCTCACATCTCACATGGATATCATATGTCCAAACTCATTTCAAAGCCGAAATTGTCTAGGTGATTTCGTAGCACCTGTAATCATTTTAAAGTGGTTTTGCAGCACATAAATCCTTTTTAGCAGTTTCGTAGCGCAACATGTTTTAGGTGATTTCGTAGCGCATAATTCATATTTTGCACTGGCTGCGCTACGAAATTGGGAATTTGTTCGAATCCATAGCCATTCTTTCACAGCTATCATATCCATCAAAATCCATCAACAGTTGTCAGCCTATACACTTCGTCTATCATATCTGACCGCTTATCCTCATCATTAGGTCGTTAGGTGTCTTGGTACTGGCACGTGTTTGCAGTTGTATTTTACTTAGCGGTTTTGGTCGTTCAATCAGGGTTTTCAAAATAGTATCAGAGCAATCGGGGAAATGTTCTTGTGGGTTTTGCTTCTATTCTTCGAATTTGGAGCAGTCTAAAACTATTCCTTGTAAACAATCTTGAGCTCAGTTTTCAGGGATATTCTCATTGTACTGGATATTCTGTTTTCTGAGATTTTTCACCCAGCTAAAAGACACACTTGAGATCCGCGATTTTTATAAGAACAGCCTCAAAATTACAGATTGGGAAATGCAAACTATCTCCTGGTCATCTGTGTTGGAAAAGACCGTTCAATTTCAAAGCATTCGGCGACTCTGTGTTGTCAAAGATCTTTCAGCTCATGATGTTATAATGCGTATTATGCACAAAGACAATTTCTTCATCAGGATGTAGAACAAGGGTGGAGGCACACTTCATGATTACCAATTAGAAGGGTTGAAGTCTCTTGTGAACAGCTGGAGGAATGATACAAATTTTATTCTTGCAGATGAAATGGGCCTTGGAAAAACTGTGCAATCTGTGTCAATGCTCGGGTTTTTACAGAATGTGCAGAAGATACACGGTCTTTTCGTTGTAGTTGTACCCTTGTCAACATTAACAAACTGGGCAAAAGAACTCCGCAAATGGCTGCCTGACATGAATGTTGTTGTTTATGTAGGCAATCGTGCAAGTAGAGAGGTTTGGTAATGATTTCAATTCATCACAACCGCCGGCAGTAGCATAAGGAAGACTGTGCTTTTGAAATTACACAGCAGTTTCGTAGCGCGCTACGAAACTGCTGTAGCTGCATGTTACAATTCAGTTGATCAATTATGATTGACAAAGCGGCAAATATTTTTGAAAGGTTTTTTCATCACACAGGTACATGAAAACGGTGGACAGCACATCAAGGACGTGGCAGTCTGCTCTATTTTGGGTAATTAAAGGATAAAGGACATGCTTCTTTGGATTCGAACATTTTGAGGTAAACCAAAGACCAGTAAAACAGGGATAATTTCCTATGTTTCATGACATTGGAAAACATGTGATATTGAAGAGAAACATGAAGCATTAAAGGTCCATCACAGCCACCACCAAAGTGAACCAGATGTCAGAGAACGAAAATGATTGTAGACCAAGGCTGTTATGGAGTTAGAGTCATAGTTGATTTAGATCTCTAAAAACTCCAGTCAACACTCTGTTGTATTTATTAAGTAGTTAGAGTTTAAAAGTTGTCAGTAATAGAAGTAGTTTTCGAATTCTCCTCATGCTGGAGGAGGAATCTCGATCAGTTAGAATAAGAGCTCTATATATAGCTGAAACAGCAATGTAATCACGGTTGGAAAATGTCAGAGAAAAAGACTACTTTTGTAAATGATATGCAGGGATTGATATATACAGAAGCAGTTGGACTTTTCTGAAGCTGAGATTCTTAGTGTACTTCAGTGAGCTTTATCTTTTATCTTTGGAATGCTTTACTTCCATAGTCTTAATGCTTACTTCTCAGGATTCATGAAGGATTTTTTATGTTCAGAATATGTGATGTTGTCCTTTCCTTAATTCTTACAGTGGTATGGATGTATAATCACTCAGAATTCACTGAATGTGCTCTGACTTCCTGTATACATTCATAAACTGTGTGGTCCCATATGAGTTTATGTTTTGAATGTTTAAATGCTGAATGCCCTGACTTCCATGTAGGTATTAAACTCTGATCTATCACTTTAAATTCTTTCCTTTTGAATACCTTGATGTATCATTACTCAGAATTCATGCCCACATGCTCTGACTCCTATGAACTTCAAGTTATTGAGACTTTCTTGAATGTGTCACTCTTTCATTGAAGTATATACAAGCCTCAGTTTTATAAGAAGAGCTATTTGTTATCCTTATCTCTGTCACTGACTCCATAGCCCAATGGTAGCAAGTCTCCATCTTCCAATCTACAAACATATAAAATCACAAACCATAGAGTTAGCCATCTATCCATATCTTTAATCAAAATCATTAACCCATCAAGAGAGAGCCCTCTCAGGTTGAGGAGGCTAAGCCTCAGCCTAAAGTCGGTTTGAAATAGTTACACTGAGATAGTCTGATCAGCAGCCTATCAGGGTCCTATTTTGGTGATAACACCACCTAAAGTGATAGGCAATTGAGGAAGAACACCCATAGATTCACCAGGTCTTCTATCATAGGCTAACAACTGACTCTAAGCTATCAACAACTTTGGGGAACCCAAAGCTTTCCAAGTCAAAGAGGATATAGTACTTGTAGAGGATCCTTCATCCACCATACATCGATAAACATTTGTGGAATTAACTCTAACATTTATTTGGAAAGGTGCAGCGGAAGGAAGATGAGGCTCAACAAGACTATCCCAATCAAAGGAAACACTCTTAGAACTTGGAGGGGGAACATTCGAAGAAACCAGAATGCCCCCTATACCAGAAGACTCTCTACTAGAGATCAAACAGACTCTTTTGTTAGGCACTTAACCCCCCAAAAGAGGAGTGTAATCGGCCAGCGATTGCACTGGCTCTACCACATTATCAACCAATGGTTGTTGGGATTGATGAGAAACCATATCAGATCCAGGAGTAGAAGTACTTTCATACTCAAACCATATCCTTTGAACCTCTGGAATACCAGGGCATAAATGAGTAAGGTGGTCTCCCTTGCATATCCTACAACGGAACTTAGGTTTAAAACTTCTACGTCTAGGTTTCTTATCAACCTCCATTCTGCCAACATGACTAGTAGTGGTTTGCGGAGAGTCCTGAACATGACTTGCAGAGGTCGGTGACTCCTTGCTAGTATGACTCGCAGTGACTAGACTCATGCCCCCAGCATGACTTGCAGTGGCTGAAGGCTCATCTTCAACATGACTCGCAGAGGTTGATGATGAAATGCTAGTATGACATGCAGTGACTAGACTCATGCCCCCAGCATGACTTGCAGTGGCTGAAGGCTCATCTTCAACATGACTCACAGAGGTTGATGATGAAGTGCTAGTATGACTTGCAGTGACTAGACTTGTGCCCCCAGCATGACTTGCAGTAGCTGAAGGCTCATCTTCAACATGACTCGCAGAGGTTGATAATAAGTGCTAGTATGACTTGCAGTGACTAGACTTGTGCCCCCAGCATGACTTGCAGTGGTTGAAGGCTCATCTTCAACATGACTCGCAGAGGTTGATGATGAAGTGCTAGTATGACTTGCAGTGACTAGACTTGTGCCCCCAACATGACTTGCAGCGGCTTAAGGCTCATCTTCAACATGACTCGTAGAGGTTGAAGATGAATGGATAGAATTATTCTTCTTCTTTGACTTCCTCTTTCCCCTCTTTTTAGATTTATTGTTACAAGAAGGAGGAGAAGAAGGAATCCCAGATTTCTCTTTGAAAGAAGATGAACAATTAGCACCCATGTGATGCCCTTGAAATAAATCATTCAATTGAGAAGCTTCAAGAGAATTTGGAATATTTGGAGTGGACCACAGCCAAACAGGTAGTCCAACATTAAACCTAGGAATATTCAAAGTGGCCATCAAGGGAGTACCAACGTTTCCATAGAAAGGAAAAGCACAAGGATCCCCTTTTGGAAGGGTACCTTGGTTGGCTTCCATAGGAATATTAGCCATATCAAACTGATCCGCGGAGCCTTCCCTTACGGGAATGTAGAAATAACTTTTCAAGGAATATAAACACGCAATCAAAACCTTTGCCCTTGAGGAGGAAACTCCACAACTTTTGAAAGAACAACCAAATGCCTTTCAAGATCGGCGGAGTAGTAAGCCAGTCACTCAGAACGCAAAGTCCAAATGTGACTAGACAAAAATACCTAAAGCCAACTATATACAAGGAGCAAAGAGCACTCACTAAAAAGTCCCTAAAAGAAGTCAGCCAGTCAAACAACTTCCAAGTATTTCTGCTCTGGGTGATTAGGACCGGACACCAAAATACAAGAAAGTGGAGTAAGGGGCCTTCCGAAGATAGCCTGGGATAATGATGGCCCAGTCCTATCAGCAAAGTTAACAGAGGAAGTTACGTTGACCTCCTAACAAGAGCCTCCGCCGGTGCAAGCCCCCAAGCTTGCAAGGGTGCCCTCCAGTAGTACCGTTGAGAGTGATGCAACGTCAACCTCAGGTGCCATAGGATTCCCCTCCGCAGCCACCTATGTAGATCCCTAGGAGTAGCAACTATGGATACCAACTCATTGCAGAAGCCAGGCGAAACAATTGTGAGGTAAGATCAAACAAGTAGGAGAGGGGGTATCTCTCTTACCTATCTTCAAAAACCCTCGTGCTTAACTCCCAGATCCAGATCTTCCCTGGTCTTCCTAACGCTATTGGATTTTCACTCACTATTCAGACTCCTATTTTTGACAGTTTAAATGGCCTTGGAGAGTTATCTCTCCACTCGCCTAATCCAAGGCCCTAAAATATCCTAAAACTTGTTGGTGTGTCTAACTAGACAATTATAAAAAGTTCTAGTATATTTTAATTAGCACTTGATTTTAAAATAGGCTATTCTTTAAGTCAAGGGATAGCGGGAGTGAAACTAGTGGTGTTTTGACGCAAAAGAAATTAATAAAAACCAAACTACATGGAAATGCACTTGTTTTCATTTTTCGATGAAAAGAAATTTCTACAGGGTTCAGAGGAACTTCAAGGAAACAAAAAAATTTATTTTATTTTCTTTAATTCATGCTTCACACCCAGAAAAGTTAACAAAGCTATGGATGCCTAAAAAGACGTGCAAATCTATCCTAATGCAATGAGTACATGCTGATGCAAGACTTAAGACTACTCTAAATCAAGAAATGTAAGTTGTCTGCTTATCAATTTTTATTTTGCCACTTAAAATGTTTAGATGGAATATGAGATTCTACCATTCATTTCATCTAAACACTAAAAACAAGTTTCAAGACAAAAAAAAATGCACTTTCATTCACTAAAAGGAAACCAAATCAAAACAAAGCTCAAGGAAGCAAAACCAAGTTTTTCAAAAAGTTTTCTTCAAAAGAAAAAACAAAAATGTCTTTTCAAAAATGCTCTCAACAAAACCGAAACTTTATGATTGAAGAATAAGCAACAAACACTTTTGCAAGTTGACAACACACAATGGTCGAAAACTCAACAAAAAGAAATGTGTTTAAAGATGCTCTTAACAATCAAAAGTAGCAATGAAATCTTTGGCAACAGAGACCAAAAGATCAAAAAGACAATTTTCAAGAAAGTGTCAATCAACAACTTTCATGAAACAAGAAAAGTAGATGGTCACAAAAAGCAGTTTTTCCAAGCAAACAGAAAGGTCACCAAAAACAAGATTTAACACAAAGATTGAGATCAATCTTCTTGCCCTGATGAATCAGAGCAGCCAAGATTCCAACAAGAAATCTTGCATGCTTTAATAAAAAACGATGACACTTGCAAAAACAAAAACAAGACCAACACTTCTCACAATCAGAGAGAATTTGAAATCAGATACTTGCTGTAAAACTAACAACTAACACTGGAAAGTAACTGTTCAGGACTGAATCAAACCAACAGACAGACCTTCAAAAACAAAATATTTTAAAAAATCTTGAAAATTGCAAGATATACACGACTGTACTCATGTACAGATTGTGTGTATACGTGATTGTGCCTAAGGAGACCTGCGTATACGCAGGTTCACTTAAGGAACATGCATATATATGCCTCTGTAAACAAGAAAAACAGCGTATATAAAAGATTTCAAGAAAAAATAAAAAACGGTCTGAAGAAACTGACCAAACTTACACTTCAAGTTCCTACAGGAACAGACTACACAGTAACAGCAAGCAAATAGACAGCTGAGCCCTGATTGGCTTGAACACACCCAAACTAGGAACATCAATGATGTTGTCCCTAGTAGAGTCGCCAATTCATAACCTTTCTCTCTCCTCTCTCCTCCTTTAGGCCTTCCCATTGAAGCCTTTTTATACTTCTCCCAAAGTAATTTTTTAGTTGGGAATTCGTTGGGAACAGTTGGGCCACGGGCACTAACAGGTGATCAGCAGGTAAAATCCCCGATCTCCACCTGAAATTAAGGACATTTAATTTTTTTTAAGTGTTTTAAGACATATACGTGGGTTGGGTATACACAGACCCGCGTATACACGTGTTTAGCTCAGGGCAATGTCGCGTATAGGGAATAAAACATTGTTTTTTAAATTTTGGACCAGGTCTGGAAGGAGGGGTTTCCCTAGGCCATGGGTGCAACATCACAAACCATAAGAGTGAGATTTGGAGCTATAACATGGAGTTAAGCATAGTAGAAGTGGTTATCTAGCTTGAACAAGCATCATTCCTTCCATTCATCCATTTCCAACATTAAGTTGAGTTTGTAATGTTCTCGAGCATCTCCGAGCTACAACCTAGGAGAGTTTCTTGGGGTGATAACATTAATTGGCGCCGTTGCCGGGGAGAGGAGATTGAAGCTCAGCTTCCTTGGGAGAACGGCACGGTTCCAGCTTTGATGATAGAAAAATTATGGACACATTTCTGGTTGTAATCATCTATCTGGCGACTCTACTGGAGGACCAACCTTTGGCGACTCCGCATTACAGTTCTGGCTCAATTTGTGAGGCATACCCAAAGAAATTCTCAGAAATCACTAGCTGACCCAGTGCTTGACCCTGAGAAGATTGTTAAGCATAGGAAAACATCACAAAAAGGAGCATCAAGATCAGGTAAGCCCAAAAAATCTTATGTATCTCTGCAAGTTGAGATTATAGTTGAAAATGTACATTTTGAAGATATAGAGCCTAGTATTGTTAGTGAACTACCCTCAATGATTCATAAAGCTCCTTGTTCATTTAGTTCCCCTTTGGATCTTAGTCCAAAAAAAGTTTTCCATACAGTCCATCACATCCCTTTGTCTCTGTCATCTATTTCACTGCTCCCTAGTATCCAATCTACCAGTACCCTTCCGCATATCCCAGTCATGGCAGGCCAGCAAGCTCCCATGAAGATGGAAAGAATTATAGCAGCTAGGTATGGACCCTTAGTCTTGCCTGTTCCTTTGAATGCCATGCCTGCAGGAGAATACCAGAAATATATGCCTAAATTCACTGGTACAGAGGGAGTAACAGCTGAAGAACACCTTGAATCTTTTTATAGTTATGCTGATAACCTAGATATCAATGAGGATGATGTGTGGATGAGAGTGTTTGTCCAGAGCCTTGATGGAGAGGCCAAAAAGTTGTTTAGAGAATTGGCCCCTAGGTCTATTGCTGATATTGAAGCCTTAGATGATGCATTTTTGAAGCACTGGGAAGATAAAAAAGACTTGCTATATTACCATACTGAGTTTGGCAACCTAAAAAGGAAAAATGGGAATCATTGCCTGATTTTAATAAAAGATTCAATCGTATGTATAGTAAGATACCAGCTGAAGTAAAGCCTACTCCCACCTCTGCCAAACTTGCCTATGCCAATTCTTTTGACTCTGATTTCTGCCTACTCTTAAGAGAAAGGAGATGTGCCACTCTAGCTGAAATGCAAGATGCAGCACTAGAGGTGGAATCTAATATTATGGCTGCAGAAAAGATAAAAAGTCATGTTGACAGAAGGAGGCAGCGAGGTGAGGCTTCTTCTTCCTCTGTTTCCTCTTCAGATCCCAAGTTGGATAAAATGACTAAAATGTTAGAGTCATTGGCTGCTAAGATATCTAAGCTAAAGCTAGAATAGAGTTCTGGGAAGACAAGGCTTCCAAACACATTTGCTCCAAGAAACCCAAATCCATTCAGAAGAGAAAATGAACAAATGCAAATCATTCAGAGGGGTAAAGAAGTAAATGAAGAACAAAAGGTTAAAGCTCCTTTCCAAAATGTAGTCATGGAGGAGGAGTAGTTCGAAGAAGAGGATGAAATTCATTGCATGGAAGACAAACGTAGTCCTGCCTTTTTTACATTGGCTGCATATGAAGAATCATTGTTTCAGGACCAAAACAGTCAAGGGTGGGACAGAGAGGCTGTTCTATGAATTGATGAGCAGCAAAGATACAATCTGAGGTCAAAAGAAAACAATGTTAAGGAGAACCCTGCCCAAAGAGCTGCTATCCAAATAGAGCAATAGAATATCAGACTAAAAAGACCAACAGCCGATCCAGTCATCCTCAAAGCACCAGCTCAAGAGGTAAGAGGTCCTGACAAGTCACCTTCCCCTTTTAGCTTTGAATCAGAAGTCTAGAAGTTAAAGATATCTGTGCATCTGATAGAACTGGTAAAGAGTGAAGTTTTTAGAAAGCCTATCCATGATGCCCTTGAGCTGAAAGCCACACAAACCTCCACTGACTATGTCAATTTGCAAGATGACAAGCCTGTAGTTGTGCTCAGCCCAATGACTGAACCTGCGATGATAATTCTCCATCATTTTATGTTTCCTTGACCATTCATGACAAAATCCTCCACAATTGCCTCTAGACACAGGGACCAGCCACAATTTGATGCCTAAAGCTGTCATGGATAAGTTAGGCCTTGATATCACCAGACCTTATCATGATTTATTCTCTTTTGATTCAAGGAAACTAAAATGCCTAGGATTGATCAAAGACTTAGCTATTACCCTGACTCAACTGCCCATGAAGAGTATGATGATGGATATTGTGGTGGCAGATGTCCCCCCCAAGTTTGGTATGCTATTGCCCAGAGGGTGGATTAAGAAACTAGGCGGGACACTACAAAATGACTTATCTTATGCCACTGTCCTAGTTTTTGGAGGAGAAATCAGGAGATTGTATAGAGAAGCACAGCTGGCATACATCATCAGTGATGAGAAGAATCCTTCCAATCATCCCATTTATGCTTTGGACACTAATTTTGGAGCATGTATCCTCCAAATGGAAGAATCTCAGAAGGCCTCAATGCAGATCAGGAAACCAATAATCCAGGTTGAGGGAGAGCAGGGAAGTCAGGTTTGGGAAATGTTCTTTGATGGAGCATGTTCCAGGGAGACTGCAAGAGCAGGGGTGGTGCTGATATCTCCAAAACAGGAAAGCACACATCTGTCTTTTAAGCTGGTTTTTCAAGTCACAAACAATATAGCAGAATATGAGGCCTTGATATTGGGCCTTAATGCAGCTAAAGATAGAGGAATCAGGAATATAAAGGTGTTTGGAGATGTTGATCTTATCATTCAGCAAGTAAACAGAACATTTCAAGCAAAGCACCCTAGGCTGAAAGCATACAGAGATGAGGTATGGAGACTTAAGAATTCTTTTGATAATTTTTGTATCTCATATATCCCCATAGTAAAAAATCAGCTTGCCAATTCCCTTGCTGTGTCTGCTAGCATATTTATCCCTCCCATGCCTCCCAGACTAGTTTATGAGGTCCAAATGAAATATAGACCATCCTTGCCTGATAATGTCCAGCATTGGAAAGTTTTTTAAGATCTTGATAAAGTGAATAGATTTCTACAAGTCATTGATGAATACTCTGAAATGCAAATTGACCAAGAGAATGAAGCCTTGGAAGAAAAACCCCAGTCCCAGCTTAGAAACAGAATTGGTAAAGATAGCATTGTCCAACTTCCGAGCAATCATATACCTAAAGGTTTAATTCCTCTAGAAAGACTGTTTGACCAGAATGATGTGCCTTATATGGCTACCCAAAAAGAAGATCGATCTACAATCTGTAAGCACAATATAGGAAGTCCAGGTCAGCCAAGATACATAATCCTATCCACTCATCTGTCTGCTGACCAAAGTTCTGAGTACTATAGTCTGATGAAGCAATTTGCTAATGTCTTTGCCTGGGAATATAATGACCTGAAAACATATGACAAGAAGATCATCCAGCATAAAATCGCTTTAGAGAAAGACACCATCCCTTTCAAGAAGAAGTTGAGACCAATAAATCCTTTGCTCCTCCCTTTGATTGAAAAAGAAATAAAGAAGTTACTGGTTGCCAAAATTATAGTCCCTCTCAGATATTAAAAATGGGTAGCCAACCTAGTAGTGGTGAGGAAGAAAAGTGGAGAAATCAGGCTCTGCATTGATTTTAGAAACTTGAACAAATGCTCCAAGAAAGACAATTATCCTTTGCCCAAGATGGAGCATTTGTTGTAGAAGGTCTCAGGAGCCAAAGTAATTTCCTTCCTGGATGGATTTTCAGGCTATAATCAGGTTGTTGTACATCTAGATGATCAAGAGAAGACTGCATTCACCACTCCTTGGGGCACTTTTATGTATTCCAAGATGCCTTTTGGGCTAATGAATTCTGGAGCCACCTTTCAGAGAGCTATGGATATAGCATTTGTGGGATAGAAGGGTAAGTTTGTCCTTATCTACCTAGATGATATAACAGTATTCTCCAGCAGCCATCAAGACCATTTGCAGCATTTGAAGAAAGTGTTTCTAAAGTGCGAAAGGTTTGGGATTTCAGTCAATCCTAAAAAGTCACAGTTTTCTTTAGGAGAAGGCAAGTTGTTAGGACATATTGTTTCTGTTGTAGGAGTCTAGATTGACCCAGAAAGAGTAAGAGCAATATAGACATTGTCTGTCCCGAGATCAAAGAAGGACATCCAGTCCTTTCTGGGCAAGATAAATTTTGTAAGGAGGCTTATCCCAAATTTCGCAGAACTTGTGAAGCATACTACCTCCATGTTGAAAAAGGGGTCAGAGATCAAATGGACTGATATAGCAAGAAGATCTTTTGAGTCCATTAAGAAAGCTATTATGGAAGCTCCTACTTTAATCAGCCCATATTACAACAAGGAGTTCCACATATTTTCATTTGCCTCTAATGACACCCTTGCAGTAGTTTTATTGCAAGCAGATGAAGAAGGCTCAGAGCATCCAGTGGCATTCTTCAGCAAGACCGTAAGGGATGCTGAGCTGAGGTATGATATCATTGAAAAACATGCATATGCTCTTATCAAGTCTTTGAAAGTTTTCAGAGTTTATATTCTGCATTCCAAGATAATTGCATATGTACCCTCTGCTTCAATAAAAGATGTCTTAACACAGCCTGATGCTGATGGAAGAAGGGCTAAATGGATTACAAAGTTAATTGAATTTGATATAGAATTGAAGCCCACCAAGCTTGTCAAAGGTCAGGTCCTTGCCAGACTATTGGCTGAAGAGAATTGCAGAACACTGGACATAAATCGCATAAGCACAAACGCATAAAATGGTCAAACAGAAGAAGAAACAACTGAACAAGGAAAAAAATAGTCATTGGTAGAAAATCTAGCTTCTCGTGATTGGTACTATGAAATAATTCAATTTTTGCTGAAGCTAGAAATTCCTCCAGGTCTTAGTGCAAGCCAAGCCAGAACTGTTAAGCTCAGGGCAGCAAAATATTGCATCCATGAAAATCTACTTTATTGGAGGGACCCCTCTGGAATGTTGTTGAGGTGTCTGGACAAAGAACAATGCAACAGTTTCATTACAGCATGTGTGGAGGACACCATTATTGGAAAACTATAGCCCACAAGATCCTCAAAGTTGGGTACTATTGGCCCACCTTATTTTCTAATGTATTTTCATTTGTTAAATCTTGTGACAGGTGCCAAAGATTTGAAGGGAAACAGCAATTGAAGTCCCTGCCCTTGAAACCAATACATTCAAATGGCCCTTTTCAGCAAAGGGGCTTAGACTTATTGGAGAAATCAATCCACATTCTAGTGGCCAACACAGATGGATATTAGTAGCCACTGACTACTTCACTAAGTGGATTGAAGTAATCCCTACCAGGAAGGCTGATCATAATGTGGTCATGATGTTTTTGACGAAGCATATCTTCACCAGATTTGGTTGTCCACATAAATTAGTCACAGACAGTGTAGCAGCCTTCAGGGCAAAGGAATTGGTGGACATGTGTGACGTAATGGGCATTAAGCTGGTCCATTCCACCTCATACTATCCTCAAGGCAATGGTCTAGCAGAATCTTCAAATAAAAGCCTGATAAGGATAATTAAAAAGCTGTTGGAAGATAACAAAAAGAATTGGGATTCTAAACTCAAGTATGCACTATGGGCTGACAGAGTGACCATCAAGAAATCCACAGGGAATTCTCCATTTAGGCTGGTATATGGCACTGAGGCTGTGTTTCCATTTCAGTTAACTCTCCCTGTGGAAAAGTTCTTACAAGAGGAACAAAATGAAAAAGAAGATATGGCAAAAAGGATCACTGATTTAGCAGAGATACTCCAAATCAGAGAACAGTTGGTTGAAAAGTTTGCAACATACCAGAAGAAGATCAAGGAAGCTTTTGACAGAAGGACAAAAATAGATAATTTTCAGGTTAGAGACATGGTTCTGAAGTGGGATGCACTGAAAGAGAAGAAAGGAAACCATGGAAAGTTTGATGCTTTCTGGACAAGGCCTTTTATCATTTCTCGGATCCAAGGGGACAATACCTTCATACTGCAAAGTATGGGAGGGGAGATAGTTTTTCATGGCCCAGTTAATGGGTGTTTTCTGAAAATTTATGTTATTTAAGGTCTTTTGGCCTTAAAATTGTAAATATGTTGTTTTATCAGTTTTAGTGTAAGCTCAGTTAGACTCCATGCCCAATGGAACACTAGGAAATTTTGCCATTTTGTTTTCATAGAAAAGGTAGTGGTCTACAAGTTCTTGAGACCTCACAGGGAGGATCTCATCCCCGGAAGGAGCCAGTGCTAGCTCTGCTACATGTTGCTGATGTTCGAAGTCTCAGAAGTAAGCTTAGTCCTTGTTTCCTGCTCAAAGGAGGCCTATAACTGGTCATTCTGCCTCCCCTTTCACTCCACTCACCCTCCTCGCATCTCCATTTCTCGGGTTTGATTGTTAAAAACCATATAGAAAGCTTTTTTCCCTTAAGCCTGAGCGCAAAGCCTAAACCTTCATACAACCGTCTTCACGTGACCGCACGCCTTCATAACCTTTTTGCCTGTAGTCGTAGTCGTTGATCACCGCACCCCAATCTAACGTCCCCGCCGCGTTCAATGAAGAAACTGCCCGTTTGTTTCCCCATCGTCCGATCACCTTCGCCACGATCGGACGACGTTCGCTATCCCCGCTCCCGTGAACCAACCGCACGTTAATTCGTGATAAAAAGTGGTTTCCATGTTTCCCACGTTGCCACGCATCACCATCTGAGTGGGATTACTCGCCCTTGTACGATTACCACCCGACCCTCAATAGCGGTGCGAGAAATACCGCTTACTGCTCAAGCCCGCTTTCCCACCCGATAAACTCCGTGCACCTCTGATGCCCGATGATCATTGGATCTTTCCGCCCGAGATCCAACAGCCTGCATTCATCCTGCTCCCATATCTCCCGATACTTCCCACCAAGCACTCCCTGCCGTCGATCTGCCCAATCTAGCAGCCAATCTTCTTCCTCCATCCGTTTCGACTATCCACGTCCATAACCATTCCATACTCCTAAAAGGACGAAGGTGGCCAGCATCGAGTGCTCGGCGTAGTAGCTCCTTAACAACCGCATTTAACAGGAAGGATGGCTGAGAAGGAAAAGGACAAGCCTCAAGTAGTTAAATGCATTTAGGAGTTATGGAATTTCATCCATACGACACTCCACCTGCTTGGCAAGTACAACAGAGCACTCGAGAAGATCAAATTCGTTCACTGAAGCAGGCAGATTGCACCAGAGACTCCATCAAGCAGTTAAAGCGGTTGGTGGTCAATTATGACCCCTCCACACCTAGAATAACAAAACATCTTTGTAACGAAACTCTATATACACCCAAAAAAAATATGTAATCAGGGTTGATGGTTGTTGTTTTGATGTAAAGTTCAACTTCTGGAGACTGTAACTACTTCGTTACTTGCAGCGTCTCGTCTTCATTTTTAGCTAATACAAGCTTCTTTTGTTGTTAATTGCTCACTTTCCATTTCTATTTTGTTCTAGGCTGTGCCTGTTATGCAATTTCCCTGAACTCTTGAGGTTTATCATTAGAGGAGCTGTCATCCTACCTCTCTGTTATAATCTTGCATGTATTAGTGAATGTGTTATTCAGGTTTCTTTTCACCTAGTGACAGAGAGCTATCATCCCATCTGTGCATTAGGGAATTAGATTTGCAGACCTCTTTACTGGTTGCAGCCGGCCATCATAAGGTCTTGTGCATCTGTTGGTGTGGTCAGTATTCTCCATACTCACCCAATCTTTAAACTGTGAGTGATTGGTGGTCTAAAGCCTTGTAGTCTGGGGTTGTTCATGTATGTCTGGAGTTAAGCATAGTATAAGTGGCTATCTGGTTTGAAAAATCATCATTCATTCCATTCATCCATTTCCACATTAATTTGAGTTTGTAATGTTCCCGAGCATCTCCGAGCTACAACCTAGGAGAGTTTCTTGGGGTGATAACAGTAGCCAGAAAAACCATCCATAAACGAAAAAACTTCACTTCTAGCATAATCATCAACAATATGGTCAATAAACAGGGTGGGATAGTTGTCCTTAGGACAAACACGGTTGATATACTAATAATCGACACATACAAGAATCGTGCCTTATTTTTTCATTACAGGAACAATATTCGAGACCCAATCATTAAGAGAAACTAGGTAAATGAAACTAGCACATAGAATTTTTTCAACCTCTACTTTAATAGCAAAAAACTTTCTTAGGATGGAATAGACGTAAGTGATGTTGAACTGGCTTAGCATCAAGATACGTTTTCATCTCATGTGCAACAATATTTGGATCGATACCTAACATCTCTTCATATGACCAGGTGAAACGTATCGAAATTCCTTGAAAAGGGATTTATATATCTTGACCTCGTCAGGAGAGAAAGATGAACCAATATGCACATTCTCAAAAATTTTGAGTTTAATCGAAATATCAAGAGGAACAATCTCTTCAATATTCAATAAATTCTTCTTAGAATCGATGTCATTAATAGATATGAAATTCATATATTGTAAGAACCTTAATCCTATTATTAGAGCCTCTATTTTGTTATACACTAACAGATCTATTTTCCTGTTAATTTATAAATAATAAAAGGAGCTTGCTGACCTTTTCACATAGCTTTAAACATTTAACATCTTATCATTTTATCATAAGCAACATAAATTAAGGTGAGCATTCCATTGATATCAACTTAACAAGAGTAGTCCATGGAAAAATACCTGTTCCGGCGATTGATGATGATACCTTTGTCTTATAGCTCCAGCTGAACGCTCCCTCTGGCTGACCCAACCGGATTTACCTCCTAGCCAACTAGGAAGTAAATTCCTAGCCCAGGAAACCTCCACAGGTTCCCTAGCCCTCCGTGCCCAAGTCCAACCAGATATAGTGTGTCCTCAAGAAGAATGTGCAAAACTAGATAATGATACTTTCCTCCTCTCAAACCCAAGAAACCTCCACAGGTTTCCAAGGTCTCCCAAAAATCATAACAAGGCCAAACAATCACAACCAACCCCCACAATCCTAAGCAAGACTCCCACTCCCCCCTTTTCTTCCTTCCCCCTTCCCTTTTATACCCTCTTTCCTCAACCACCTCTCATTAATGTCATTAACTCTCACCCATCCTTGGTTGACTTCTCTTCTAAGCTAGGAGTACATTTGGAATTGTGACATGAATATAAAATTGAGAATTTAATGGGAAAGGATCATGTCTTCTCCCAAGTAAATCTGAAAAGTACATTTGGGAATGTGAAGTGTAATTACATGGAGAGGACCATGTCTTCTCCTTAGTAAATGTGAGGGTACATTGGGGAATGTGAAATGAATAAATATATATTGTTGATAAAATGGAGAGGACTATGTATTCTCCCAAGTAAATGTGAGGGTACATTGGGGAATGTGAAATAAATAAATATATATTGATGATAAGATGGAGAGGACTATGTCTTCTCCCAAGTAAATGTGAGGGTACATTGGAGAATGTGAAATGAATAAATATATATTGATGATAAGATGGAGAAGACTATGTCTTCTCCCAAGTAAATGTGAGGGTACATTGGGGTATGTGAAATGAATAAATATATTTTGAATTAATGGAAGGAGACCATATCCTACATAATATTCATATTGAGAAGGTAAGTGGGAAATTTGAATAATGGAAATCATAAATTTATTTTATGACCAATATTTCTCAATATTTTCAGATAATGTAAATATTAACACAATTTGTAGGATAAGATTTAAGTGGGCCATTACATATATACATCAATGATATTGTGCAAATAGATATCACCAAAATTATCCTCAAAGGTATCAGGCAAGGAGGAACGATGATGATTATCATCCCATGGTACATCATATGAAATCATTATTTCCATGATGCTTTCATTAGTAGAGAATGTACTGAAGAAAGGATCAGAAGATGAACCATAATCTAAGGAATGATCGATTCAAAATGTGACGAACAGGCTGGATAAATAGATTCATATCCTAGCTCAATAATACTAAGCGACATGCGATCACCAAATGTATCAATATTAGAAGTATCTAGTACTATCCAAGGATCAGATGGAATAGTACAAGAAGAGATCATGTTGATAAAGGAAACTAGGTTTGGGTTGTTAAGAGGAAGGGAAAAAGTTCCCATCAAAGTGGAATCTTTAAGCAGTCCAACTTCGACATGTTGATAATAATGTGGGGATTCACCAACGAGATGGAAGCTTCCAGTAACTTGATAATTATATGAAAAAAAGGTGAGCTGATTAATTTCCACAATTACCCCATAGTGAGGGAAATAAATCATCTTAAAATAATTTGAAACAACAATGGCCATGGCATAAATCCATTTAAGGCCCAATAAAAGATTATAATCCAATGGTTTGTCTATAACTTCAACTTCTACTGACACCGTTTTTCTAGCTAATTCCACTTGTAACGAATTCAAAATTTCATAAGGCTTGAATCCACTTCCATCAAAGGCTTTGAGAGTAGTGGGTGACTGATTGAGTTGAGGAGAACCAATAGCCTTCCAAGAATAAAGTGACATGATACATGTCAAAGCTCCTTCGTCCACAATTATGCGATGGATGGTATTACTTTGAACAACAACCTGAATCATAAAAGATGATGGTGGTGGAATTTTGGGTTTATAATTCTCATGATTAAAGACTACCAGACTAGAATCTAAAGGATCAATGCCCCCAGTTGTGGCAATTAAAGCCTTTTTCTACGTGGGATAATTCTGTAAAACCTAGAGAGTTGATATAGCTAAAGGATCTTGAGCCATGTCCTCAACTATGTTATAGTTTTGTGCATCTCTTGTGTGAGGATTGAATGTTGACTTTTGAATAATGCCCTTGGGAGGTTTAATAGTTAATTCAGTTGGAAACACATTTGGAGAAGAATCTGAAGTGGACAAGGGAGAACTAGCAGGTTGATCAGTATCCCTACCAGCTGAGGGATTTGGATTTCCCCAGTACTTATTTCTCATAGCCACCATAACTTCATTTTTCTATTTGGTGGAGGAAAGCATCATAACCAAGGAAGAGAAAGAAGGATCCTAAACAACCATGTTTGTCTCTTTATTAGGAAAGGTATTTGTTAACACATCATGCATGGCAGATGAATTAAATAATTGATTTACTTTTTCCCGATGTGGACAGTCTCAAGTAAAATATTCCTTATTACAGATTAAGCGAGGATAACGAGGTTCCTAATTTTCATCAAGAGACTAGTTATTTTGTTTGTCCTATGGAGGATTATCTATATTCCTTTCCCCTTTTCCTTTCTTCTTACTTCTTGGTTGCTCATATTTTCCTTTCATGGATTGGACGATATTAATCTCAGAAGTAGTAGTTGTACGAGTAGTGGAGGACAAGTTTTGAGAAACCACAACAAGAGATGAACCAGATAGTTTACTCATTAGTTTTTGGCTAGCAAAACCAATCACGTTATCAATGACATGTGATTCTTTATCGATAGGTGTGGGAACAATGTTTTGAGGTCTCAGATCATTGGGTATTTTATTGTAGAGCATGCCAGATTGAGTGTAAATGAGATCAAGGTAGTGGGCACGTGCAATGAATTTCTCTTCAGTAACAACTTTTCCTTTAGCAACATCTTCAGTTATGGGTGCTAACAAAGACTTAGTGAACCATTTAGCTAATAACTGATTGGGAATGAAATTTTTGACCAAACAATGGTGACTTCGCCACTTATGAATATGATTAGAAATGTGAGTGGAGTGAGACTATTTTAAATTGGTCAAAAGTTTGGTTCCAGTTTCATAATGATTGGGACACTGAAAATGGGTTAAGAATGTGGTTGCTAAGTCATTAAAATTGTTGAAAGAAGCTCGTAGCAATTCAATACACCACTTTTTGGTCGTACTAGTAAGTGTCTTCTAGAATAACCGTAAAGAGATAGAATCATCATTTAAAGAGTTCGATGAACACCATAGATCATATGTCATAACATGCCTATACGGGTCTTCTCTAGGATTTCCATTGTATTTTGGGATATTGTTCGACAATTTTGTAGGAATGATCAGCCACTAAGGAGAGTGGAAAATGGGATCATTTGTAAATTGGGTTAAATATGGAGATTCAAGGGTTTCTACAAATGGAAACTACCTATTAAATTTTGGTGGAGGGTATCTTGGGTAAGATGGAATGGCTTGAGAAATAGGTATCTGTGCACCTAGACAAGGAGGATTTTGGTAGCCTGGATAAACATAACCCTGCTTCCCAATTCTAGGATAACCTTGAAAGGGTTGAAATGGTTGGGTTTGAATTTATTGACCTTGGTAAGGCATATGAGGAATACCTTGATATGGTTTCCCATAGGGATTTTGCATCATCCCTACGTAAGGTTTGTCAGTTTGTGTTTATGCCATGCCATGTACAAGTTGATTCACTTGCATTTGAGGAAAAGCCTTAACAAGTGGTGGAGGCTATAAGATACCTTAAAGAGGTTGGGTAAGTGGTACTTGAGAGGTCCCAAATACTAATGGAATAGTTTGAGTTAAAGATGCAGCTTGTATAGGTTGACTTACTTGAGATAAAACTTGAGCAGGTTGAGGAATACGTTGGAAAGTAGGAACTTGGGACGTGGGTGTAACAAGTTGAGAAGTTTGAATTTGATTTACAAATGAGCCAGGTTGTACGGGAAAAGTATGATTCCAAGGGTTAGCAGTCATACTTGTGAATGGGGTACTCAAATAGGGGAGAGAAATAGCTTGTGGTGTTTGATCAGGAGATGGGAATACTCCAACAACAGGTTGCCCCCCTACTGAAATATAAGGGGAATATGGAGGCAACTTCCCTCCTAGAGGATGGTACCTAGTGTAAGGTGGAGTAAGTTATTGTAGATGTCCATATCCATTGACATATACACCATATTGTTGCTCTACTGAAGGTTGGGATGGAAGAGGATGCGCAGATTCTGTGGCTGTCATCAAAGAAGTACCAAATGGAATTGCTAAAAAGAATGACATGGGATAATTCCATGGACTGGTGGATGCACCAGAAAAGGTAACAGGTAATGATTGGTAACCAGAATACACATATTTCATTATATTTGGAATTAAATAATGGATATAGAATTTCAAAATAACCAAACAAATCAATTCAAGTGATGATCTTGTAGTAAATGTTTTCCAATTTTAATGAAATATGTGTTAGATGGAATAGACATGCCACCATATAAATGTATTTCTGGTGATGTTTCAAACATGGTAGCAGATGCAACATTAGTTGTCTCGCTCATAGTGGTAGATGCAGGTTGAGAAACCATAGCAGAATTAGTCATGGTTAAATTTCCCAAAGAGGATTTTCGAGGGAAACTCAAGGGTGAGTTGAAAAGAGGAGAATTAGACAAAGGATATTGTATCAGAGTATGAGGAGGAGGGACTTGAGAGAGATGAATCCCTCTTAAATGAATAGGAGAAGAAGTTCGAGGCCCTTCTTGAGGAATTTCCTTAATACTCTTCAGGTCCAATATATACGGATTGTGGTTGGGTCAAAAATAGAGGAAGAGAAGAGGAAGGGCCTGAAGTAGTAGGTGCAACTAACTGAGGTTCCTCAGGTTGTATAACCTCATGTTGCAATGTGTCTAATTCAATAAAATCAGGTTCAATAACCTCAGGTAATAAATTTTCAGGTGCTTTTGTTTTGACTGTGTTGGACTCACTAGCTAGTAGAGAAGTGAGCTCAGGTTTGGTACTCACAGGAAGAGATGATTATGGTTGGACAATTTCAAATGTAGGTCTAGAAGGGGTAACTTTCAAAGTACTAGATTTGGTATTTTGTATCTTTTTGTTCTTTCGACGACTAGGAGTTGCCTCTGGAGGAAGAGGAGGCAATATTTTCATCCTACGTGAACGACAAGGTTGGTGGGGTTGCTATTCCACAATGTTTAATAAATTTTATAAATTAACAAAAAAACAAATTAAAAAGGGTAACTAGGCAAAAACGTTTACCAAGTCACTGTGAAATGTAATATACCACCTTGGTGAACCAAGGATTTATGTATGGGAAGGAAATATCCCCAAATGTTGTATTCGATGTATCATAGTGTGTAAGGTAGCTGACTTGATTACCTATGATGAGGTAGAAACCCAGAGGTACATGGAAGTGCAGTCCATAGTAGTGTTGTCTAATGCATAACCATTCAATGAGAGTGCTCCCATATACTTATCATGCATGGAGCGCCATCCGATATACCCGAAGGTACGTGGAGAATGATCCTATACACTTACGTACGTGGAATGGGATATCACCCCGAGAATGTAATGTTGACAAAAAATGACAACTCCTACATTTAAATATGCTGGAACATGTCTCTACCCTAGACCTCTATATTTTTGCGTTAATGTTCCAAATGCTTCTTAAGATTGATTCAGTAAATCTTAGTTTATCTTGAATTAAGTTTTAGTTTTCAAGGCTCACTGCGAGTTCACCTGAATTCCTTATAATGAAATCTAGAATGGTAATAGGAAATCTTTTCTTTTCAATGAAGATCTATCTATTGGGGGAGAGAAACAAATAATGCAACACACAAAATGCAAAAAACAAAGTTTCCTAGGTAGATTTCCCTAATGCCACTGTTCAAATTTCCAAATTTCACTCAAAACCCCTAAATGCAAATAACAAAAAATAATTTTCTTTTCTTTCCTCTTAATTTACAAATGTAATGAAAACTAAGATGCAGCTAGATCACTAATAAGAGAAATCACACAAAATCATCACTGTAATATCAATTTCTTCAAACAAATCAATGATCAAGAAAAAAAGTTTGCAAAAGACCTAATTGATAAGAACAAAGAAAATCCAACAAATTCTTATCAAAGGCTTAAAAAACAAAAAGAAAACATAATGGAGGCTTTTTAGAGACAGAGACACACTTAGAGACATAAGTAAAACTTTCTCTACTAAAGCAAATCAAAGAGAAAGGAAGAATAATGCAATTTTTTGCATCTTACAAGAATCAATGCAAGTGCATAACAGACACCAGTGAATTGCGGCGCAAGTGTTATCTCTTAGATAAAACCGTGGCTACATGAAAAACTCTAAGGTAACATTGAACCTCTTTGAGGTTGAAAGCTAGCCCTTCAACCTGGTGAGGGATCTCTCCGAAATCTCAACTACTCAAGGTCACTGTAGTAGAAGTTTTACAATTAAGTCCTATGGTCAAATTTATTTAAGAATGACTGAGTTTGGTTGGACTATGTGAAAATACTACTATTCAGCATGGAGTCTGACCCAATCAGGCTTTACATAATTATAGTTTCAACGAGGAAAAACAAAAAAGAAAGGTAGTAATAATTCCTTTGACACTTCAAGTAATTTGGAAAAAAATTAAGGAAATTAGTGCAATAGTTAAGTGAACAATAATTATTAAATGCTTGAGAATAAAGAAATAGGACCATAAACCTATAAATCCCAATTTCAAACACTGAGTATTTCAGATATGAGGAAATATAAAATGAAGAAATACAGACAAGGAATCATAATACAAGAATTTCTGTAAACTTCTCATGAAGACTATTTTCATTAAGATATACTCAATAACACACAAAAGATGTTATATCTCAAATAAAATCCAACCCTTTCTTATTCTACAATATTTTCTTATATAGACAATACAATAATTGAAATAGGTTTGTAGCTCAAAATTAATTACAGTAATCCAATAATATCAGTATAAATATCTTAGGGACATGCATATGAAAATATATTTAAACATATCGATTTTCAAATGAAAACAACTCGTTGAGATCTATGTTGAAAATGGGCTTGAGAAAATGTATCATTATTATGCCTCCTTCACTGTAAATCAAGCCTTATCATCCTTAAAAAAAATAACTATGTTGTAGCTTTTGCCTTCTCAGATATCCCTCTTGCAATTCGTTGATAATGTCATTTTCAACCCTTTAGCTGTCAGAATTGATGATTTCGTTGATGGGCCAACTGTCAGCAATTTCTTTCAAGCCATTCTTCAAAATGTGCTAACAATGAAAATGTTAACGCTTCTCTACAAAAATGAGCTGACAATGAGAATATCAGCGTTCCTTTGCGCCTTTCCGTGCTTAAACGCTGACAGGTGCTTGATCAAAATTTCACTCTGATAGTGAAAAACAATGTAAACTTTGAAATGGGAACTATAAACTCAAAATGAGAACTCTTGCCAAAAAACCCCAAAAAAACATGAAAAACAGTGCTAAAAACGAAAAGCGTGTATACTCGAATGATGCTTTTTTTAGGGTCAATTTTCAACATGTTTTAAAAATGGCAGTGAAAACCAATTTTTTGCTCAAAAATTGTGCAAAAAACACCCTGAAAACAAAAATTGTTGATACTGGAACGATGGCTTTTTTTTTAGGGTCAATTCTCAACATTTTTAAAAAATGGCAGTAAAAACGAATTTTTATCTGCAAAAAACAGTTGTTTTTGAGGAAAAAACACACTAATGCTTTTGGTAGAATAACGTTTTTCTTTCCTAAGTATAATTTCAACATGTTTTAGTAATGACGATAAAGATAAAATAATGGGATCTAAAACACATTAAAATTCTATTAGTTTTCATCCATGTTGTTAAACATATAATAACATGACACTAAATATTTCTAAAATTCTAATTGTTTTCAACCATAACATTAAAGATACAAAAAAAAAATGGAAATTTTTCAACCATAAAATTAAAAAACCATGACATTATGAAAAAATTACATGACTAAATTAATCAAAATGTCATTATTTCTAGATTGAATGAAACATACATTATATCTCTAAGTTATTGTTGCATTGTATATATTCTAAACAATAAAAATCATCATAATTAAAACATATAATCCAACAAACATAAAAATGACTCATAACTTCTCATTTAACACCATATGGAAATCAAAATTTTTATTTCAAGATACGATGCAAACATTAGTTATATAAACTGTCTTAGACAATTATTCAAAATCACTCATATTTTCTTGCACACCATCAAAATTCACATCTTCAGATGAATGAATGGATATAGATGAAGACATTCCATATTATTATCTTTCATTAACTAGTGCCCCATCTGAGTCCACGTGCATGCCCACCATTTTTGGTTTCAAAATTCTTCTCGATCTACGACTGGTTTCAGTAGACTCCCATCTTAACACTATTCCTTCTGGTAACAACCTTTTTAGAATCTCTATCATCTTAAAGCGAAGAGTTCCTCTCTTTGTTAAATTGAAGCCATAAACAAGTATGTCAACATCCTCCAATTTTAAGAGGTCTGTGCATCGACAATTTATATTTGTACCCTTTCTTTTTCTCTTTCCACCAAATTTTTTAATCAACTGCCATCTCTGGCTTATACACGCCATTAAATGGGTGTGTATTTGTGGCATACCAATGTACTTCAACACCTATAACATCTTCATTTTTTTAATAACCTTTATAACCTTAGCAACCCAGAATGGATAGCCATTGGGATCTGCATCTGCTAGCATTGCGATCATACAACCCTCCTTAATATCTTGTATTGAACCCCTGTAAAGGTCTTCCATGGCTTCACGTTGTGCACGAGATCTTCTGGAACCAATATACATCTCTCTTTCCTCTGCTTGTGAAGAATTAATAATACATTGAGATTGTTGCTTTTCAACAATGCTTCTTTCCTCATGTTCATCTGACACATTATGTGGCTAAATAAATGGATTTTTCAAAGGTATATCTTCATTTGTTGTTCTTGAAATGATATCACTTTGATTATTGAAAAAAGACTCCCACCAAACTGAATCAGCAATATCAAAGTACTCATATGTATATCTAAGGCATTTTTTAATTTCTTATAGGCAATCAAAATAATTTATATCTCTATTCTGTCTACGTGCATTATGAACTTCAGCAACTGATTGTAATAACAATATATTTGATACAAATATTGGATGACCTAGAATGAACTTCAAAAATTCCAACCTAATGACGGTGCCCATTCTGCAGTAGTTGAATATTTCTTGCCCCATATTAGTGTTTTCCCATCAATGTTTTTGATACGAACTTGATGTTGGAAGCTAATGTTATTAAGTTGTTCAATGCATTTCTCCTCACCATGCGATCCCAGAATAAACCTTCACATGTCAACAGTTTCTTCCAACACATCAAAAATAGGCTCTGGCATGTATGATTTATTAATACATTCAATTAATGATGGCAAGCTCCCAACTTCCTTTCTCCTCAATGTGACTCAAAAATGACTGAACATCTGATCAATATGGTCATGAGTGTGCCCAACAAGAAGGAATCCAACCTTTACCTTCTAAAAAAATCTCAATTCAACAAGTATGTTTAGATATCCAAAAACAAAATGATTTTTGTTTTCACGACAAGTGTTGTGCAATTGTAGATACAGAACTTCAGGAAGATTACTAGACCAATGAGAAAGCACATCATGAATTATGGTTATTGTCAGATTTGCATCATTATGAATATTTGGAGCTGTGAAGTATACCCTTGGTAACATTTTTCGATTGAAGACCATACAATCGACCAAGTGATACTGAATAAAATTTTCCTCCTGTGAATTTTTGGGTGTGCAAACAAAGTGTTGTAGAAGTGTTTTCTTCTGGTCCATACCATCAATTATCAAACCCAGATATTTATTTGGATTATCATAACACTTCTTTCAATGCTTGTACAATTTTTTCCTTTCACTTGTTTGTTGTTCGCGATGCTCCTGAAGTGCTTTGGCAATGGAATCTACACAACATAAAAGAAAGTCGTTAAGAAATACGTTTTCATAGTTGATGACTATACAATTTTAAAAGTTAAAGTCATGAATGTTTACCTCTTTCTGACCCTTCACATTTATCCCTTTTTTATTTAAGAGAAGCACATGAACTGCAAATCCCCATCCTTGTCTTCTTAGGAATACAGACATTGTTGAATTATTTCTTCCATACCTTCACAAAATATTGATATGTAATAAATCGACCATATCCCTCAGCACCTTCTGCATATTCTTTGTATAAGTTGTAGATTTCTCATCTTGAGAAATTATCTAGAATATGTATTGTCTCTCTATTTGGCATACACTCTCCATGCTTTGAAAATAAATCTTTCATCCATGACATTGTAGTATTTGATAATAGCCCAAACTGTCCTTTATGACGTACTTATGAATAAAATGTGGAATCCTTTTCCAAATTTTCTTGGATTCTTGATAGACAAAAATTACCCATTGAATGAAACATTTTGAAATCCTTTCTACAGATAAATAAAACCCAATATGATAATCATAACTTGACAATGTAGATTGCATGCACCCCACTAAATATGAATTTTTCATGCTTTTTTTCATTGACAAATATTTCTTCCTTTTCTCTAATGAAAACTTGAAATCCATATGTTTCAAGCAATATTTTTGACAATATTCACTTGAAATGAGAGCGTTGATAGGACTTCTTTGCATAAGATACTCTGCTCTACCCCTTGTATAAATAGAACATCTTGGATTGATACGAAAATGGTCTGCTCCTACTCCTCGATACAATTTATTCTAGAAACATCTCCATCATTGGATCATCATTTGTATAATCATTTTCATCATCATTCTGAGGAATGTTATCCTCATTATGATTATCTGTGATTTTGAAATACTGAATTGGAGGATATTCTTCAACTTTCCCTTCTTCATTGCTACTCTCATAGTCATTAGAATTAGGACTAAATGGAAAATTTGACTCAATGTTTATTGGATATTCTTCATCATGTGAATTGTCAATGTTGCTCGCATAGTCCATAGGATTAGGACTACGTCGAAAATGTGATTCTTTACTTACTGAAAATTCTTCATCCTACCCTTCGTCATTGTTGCTCTCATAGTCCTTAGGATTAGAACTAAGTTCTTCATCCTATCCTTCGTCACTACTGCTCTCATAGTCCTTAGTATTAGGACTAAGTGGAAATCGCGACTCTTTATTTATTTGAAAATCTTCACCATGGTCTTCATCACTGCTACTCTCATAGTCCATAGGATTAGGACTAAGTGGACACCATGACACTCTATTCATTTGAAATGATTCATCATGTTCTTCATCACTGCTGCTCTCATAGTCCATAGGATTAGGACTAAGTGAACACCATGACACTCTATTTATTTGAAATTATTCATCATGTTCTTCGTCACTACTCCTCTAATAGTCCATAGGATTAGGACTAAGTGGACACCGTAACACTCCATTCTTTTGAAATTCTTCATCATGCTCTTCATCACTGCTGCTCTCATATTCCATAGGATTAGGACTAAGTGGACACTATGACACTCCATTCTTTTGAAATTCCTCATCATGCTCTTCATCACTGCTACTCTCATAGTCCATAGGATTAGGACTAATTGGGCACCGTGACACTCTATTCATTTGAAATTCTTCATCATGCTCTTCATCATTGTTGCTCTCATAGTCCATAGTATAACAACTAAGTGGACACCGTAACACTTCATTCTTTTGAAATTCTTCATCATGCTCTTCATCATTGTTGCTCTCATAGTCCATAGGATCAGGACTAAGTGGAAAACGTGACTCTTTATTTATTTGAAATTATTCATCCTATCTTTCATCAGTGCTTCTCTCATATTCCGTAGTATTAGGACTAAGTGGAATATTTCACTCTCTATTCATAGTGGAATAATTTCCATTATATTTATCAATACGAATAGAGTTGTTAAATGACGAAGATGTTGATGCTTCACAAAGTGAAACTTCACTATCAAGAAAATCCATGCCTTTCAAACAAAAGAGGTTGAGTGATACGAATGCACTCTCTCCTAATGATAATATATAGCTTAAAGAATGAAAATCCCCCCCCCCTCAAAGTTTCCCTCCAAAAATTTTCGCCAAATTTTTTCTCCAAAAATTTCATTTCATGTATTTCCCTCCATAATGTTATTCTACAATTTATTAAAAAAATTTAACTAAAATTTTCTTATGAAATAAATATTTAAAATTAAATATTTAAATTAAAACTGTAAACTAAATCTTTTACTTAAACTCTATAATATTTACTAGACAAATGAATGTTTTTTTTAATTTTTATTATATCTTCTAAAACAAATTAATCATGCATTCACCGCGCTGTAAAACAATTATGTAATGTTTGTTATATCATAGTTTACTATATCGCCATAAAAATAATTATATTTATAAAAACAAATTAATCCCACATTCACCGTGCGGTAAAACAATTCCGTAATGTTTGTTTTATCATAGTTCCCTATATCGCCATAACAAAATTTACATGTTAAAGTTTTTATAAAAACAAATTAGTCCCACATTAACCGTGTGATAAAACAATTCCTTAATTTCCACTATAACATAAATTTCAGTATCACTATTCCACACATCCAATCAAGGCTTTTCAAGGTTCGTTAAAAGACTTGGAGCGAATTTGTGGAGTAGCTACATTGCTATCAACAACACATTCAACGGAACATTATCGCATTTGAAAGGTTAGTTTCTGTGCAAGTTTTAAAATTCAATATGTTTAATGAAATTTAATTTTCTTTTAGAAATTAAAAATTTTAATGATTCAGGTTTACCCACTACGTCCGGAGTGGGTGTAGTGGGCCCGGTATTTGATGAGCCTCATCATTGAGTAATTATATGGGCCTTAATTGGCCTTAATTCACCTCCTAGCTTAGTCAAACCAATTATTCTCACACATTATTGCATACTTTTGATTATATTTTGTTTATGAGATGACTTAGAGTTGGATATTTGGCTTTGTGGTCTAATGTGCATATAATGCAGGAATAAAGGAAACAAGAAAGGAAAAATGTAGGCATAAAGGATAAAAGTAAGGAATTGTGGCAAATACCTTGGTCAAAACTTGAATGGGACAAGGGAAAGTAATTATAGGAGGTAAATCCTCCTCATTTACTACCCCTCCATTCGAATATTCCTCCATTAGCTTGGAGTGCAAACAAAAATCAATTTGAAGACTAGAAGATAGCATAGCAAGTGAAAGGGACAGAAACTAGTTTTTCTTCAACTGGGAGCCAAGCCTCCCTAACGGGAAGGAAGTCGTTAGAGACTTCATATGTATGAATAGAGAGGCTTAGGACCTCAGTAGGATTCGAACTTTCATTGTAAAACTATGCTTTATTTCTGAGTTGCAAGAGACTTGTGACAATTGTTCTTAATCCATGGTTTTCATAATGAGAATGAGTTCTATTTAAGCCATCTCTGAGTTAACTCAGAGGGTTGAAGCTCTTGGGTTAGGGTCCGACCCGAGCGGCCAAAGCTCCTCTTCATTGTACATATATGTTAGCATAGATTTCTATTCATTTGCTTAAATAGATTCATGGTTTTTCATTATTTATCTCCTTAGTAGATTTCTGGTTTTGTTTAATTGCTTAAATAGTTTCCTGGTTCTGTTCATTTGCTTCAATACGATTCATGGTTTTTCTGGTTATTTTTTTAGGTAGCTGCATTTTCATTACAGTAGCATAGAGTAGATCAGTTGCGTTGTATTTTACTTCCATTTGTGCCTTCTTTTAGTTTATAGGTTAGCTAGGCGAAAAATATCACTACCAGGTTGTGCGTAGGTGTCTCGTCCTCGTCTCCTCCCTCTAGGACCATGACTTGAGGAAGAGACCCTTCAGCAACCCCAAAAACACAAGTTTTTAGTTCTCGCATGCTCTATGGAGTTTGTTGTTTGATGCAGTTATTTATTCACCCACACTAATTTTTTTGTCATTTTAGTGTAAAACCCTCCTCCAGCATGTTCTTCATGTATCGCTTCCTCGTCATCTGATCCCCAACAAACCTTCACAATCACCATCTAATTCATTATTTTCTCTAACTGTTGCCTCGCGTGAAGTCTTCCACTTACTTTATGCACTTTAGGTCCCCACCATCGATCTTCCTCGCCTGATACAATGGCTATGGCATCACCTCAACACTTTATGTGCTTTAAATCCCCACCATCGATCTGCCTCGCTTGATCCGACTATTATCACTTCACCCGATCGCCAACTAGCTTGGCCGATCTCCATCGTTGATTAGCCCCACCTAATCCAATGGATATCATACAATATCATGCGGATTAGTGCACGAATGTTATCTACCTGAGAGCACACGAGAAAAGTGGTTCTCTCGTGCTATGTGTCTTGCAGTAAGGCTAATCGCATGAAATTTCATAATTCTTCTTACTTCCTTGAGGGCACGCGAGAAACTACTTACCGCCTTAGAAACCTGCTCCATCATTTCCGTACATTTCTTTTCCCCCCGACACAATCTTTGTCATCCATCTCTTGACTTCATCCATGCGATAAGCTCTCAGCCGTTCATCTCTCCTGTTAACCTCATCTGTCCATATCTTGACTTAATCTTCGTGATTAGATTGTTGAAAATAGCAACAAGAAATGATAAAAATAGAATCTAGAATATTCCAATTTTAATTTGTCCTTGGATTAAAATTGTGAATTAAAATTGAATTTAGTCTCACCAGCTACTTGGAAATAATTAATTAACTCATTATGGATTAATTAGTTGGAGAAATTCAAGTTAGAAGTCTTTTTGAAGTCATGCAAGAGTTATCCCTTAAATTAAGGAGATTATCCCTTAATTAAGGAGATAAGATTGATTTATATTTGTGTTGTAATTAGTAACTCAGTTTATTGAGTTAAGTCTAGTTAAATTAGTTGCAAAGTGTTTGAGGAACTAATTGTGAGTTATCAGTCAGTCGATGCATGCATGCACTCAACTAGTGTACTCTAGATAACTAAAGATTCCCTCATCAGAAACTCATGCATGTCTATTCTGAGAAAGATCCAATTGAGACTAAAGACAAGGACGATGTATTATCAGTTGCATGTGTTTTCCTATAAAGGAAACTCATGCATGCAATCAAGGTAAGGTTCCTTGAGGATTGTGCAGTTATGACAGTGTGTTAGAGTAGCGTGTGGGAGCAGTGTTCCATTGGGTGAAGGAGATCATCCCAGAGGAACTGCGCAAGGAAATAGGAGCTTGGAGAGCAAAGAGGAAGGCTTGTGAGAAGATTTGATTTCCTGTGAGCATCCAAGAAGATTGTACTGAGAGTTGGCTAGTTGTGAGAGCTAAGGATTTGTATAATTCTAATGTGTTTCACCTTGTATAATAATACAGATAGTGGGGTTTTTTGTTGAGGCTTTCCCCTGAGTATTTTTTGTATTTCATGTGTGTTGATTCTTCTTCTTATGGTTATATGTGTTGAGCTCGATATTGCTCAATCTTTAAGCTTCCACAAATTGATAGTAGAAGTAGGTTATAGTATTTTGCTTTGGTATATTGCATTATCGAGTTAATATACATTCAGATTTTCTATATTGCCTTAGAGCGAGATTTGTAGAGAATTTGCATAATTTCTACATGGTATCAGAGCCAAGTTTATTAGAGCTGTGAACAGTATACAGAGAAGATAATTCAAAGTTTGAAGTTTGGGGTTGCAGGTGCAAATCGAATTCTTATCGTACTTCAAGGTTGGTCAATGGCATTCTATGGCTTGAGAATCAAGTATGCCTTGGAAGGCAGCTCGAATTACATAGCATGGAAAGATTGCATGGAAGCTATATTAGAAGAAAGTGGCTTGAAGGAATTCATTGATCAAGAAATCCCAAAGCCAAGTTCAACTAATGCACAAGAGTTGGTTGAGTGGAAGAAGTGTGTGGCAAAGGTGAGATGGATCATCCTTGAGGGAGTTCGAGACCATATTGTCTTGAGTCTCCATGGGAAGGATTCTCCATTTTCAATGTGGAGTGCATTGAAGGACCTCTACTAGAATAGTAGTGACCAGAGGAAATTGGAGCTCTAGGATTGTGATGCAGGAAAGTGTTCCCTCTGCGGACAGAGGCAACCCCTCTAGCCCTAGAGTGGGTCTAGTCACAAACAAGGAAAGATCAACAATAGCTTTCCTTAAATAGTCATAGTTGGAGGCCTACCTCAACCGGTGGTCAATGGAGTTCTGTTGCGCTGCTCCAGCTTCCGCTTCCTTCTCCTGACAAGTGATCAACCTGAAACAATGCAAAGGAAATACAACAAATCATGTAACTGGAAAACAACAATGATCTAGTTACTCACAAAGTCAAGAAGTCATGAGCTATCAAGTACATTACATACAAGACATAGGAAAACATCATTGATTGTATTAATAATGAAATAAGAGTAAGTTTACAACCAAAGTCTTGACATCATAAGCCTTCTCAGAGGGATCCAGCCAGCATGTTCTTCAAGCATTCACTCTTTGAAGATGGATCTCCCAATATAAAAGTCTCTCTCACTCATAATTTTTACACAATATTAAGGGCACTTCACAAACTTCCACAAGCTATCAACAATCCCACACTTGTCACACTCACACCAGCTATCTAGCAAACTCACAAACACTAACAACACTGCTCAACTATCCAACTATCAAAAACTCACAATGCATAGCAATGGTGAGAGTTTAAATAGGAGAAGGAGTCTCCATGAAAGGTGGAAGAGTGAGCTTATCTTCAAGGAAGGTAGCACAAATGATGGAACAGCCACACCAGAGAAAGGAGGGCAATACAAACTATGCCAACACAACCAGGTCTGGAGTCATCTGGAAGGCCTACTGTTGGAACAAATTCGCCCAATCTGGATCATCGCAGGGGCATAACTGATCTATAGCGCTGACATTGCCATTGAATAACATAGATAGTCAGGTCGTCGCCAAAGATTATAAACAACCTCGCGCTGGGACATGAAATCGGACCATCGCAGGAATCAGATGTACTTCTGTGATGGCAGCGCTTCTGGACTGTTCATGAGCACCCTTCAGCGTGTATATTTAGTCCATAGCCACGATGAGGCAGATAACTTAGGAAAATTGGTTCATTTGGCAACATCAGAGAGAATTTGTCTAATATGAGAATGTTTGACTTGGACACATGACACAGTAGAAGGACTAGAGGAAAGACAGTGACAAATTACTGTGCAACAGATGCCCCCTAAATTATGAAGCCCGAGAGAGTGGGAGGGGTGAAATGCTTTACAAAACTGACTGAACTGGAACACCATCTGGAAGAACCTGCACGCAAGTACAACTGATATCTCTGATAATGAAGTACATGTGGTCTAGGCATGGGCGCAGCCGTCCAAAGGACATAAGAAATAGGTCTTGTGGTATGGACGCAGCCATTCAGCGAATAAGACCATGATAATGATAAAGGTATGGTCGTAGCCATCCATCAATGAGTCATGTAATCATAAACCAATCCATGCAGCCTGAACATAGGTAATCTGAGTTCGGGGTCTTGAACCCATCCGATCATAGTACAAATTCTAGCATGTGAATAGATGTGCTGAGGTCGAGCATGATAGAAAGTTGCTTGATTACCGGTCAATGATGAAAACCGTTAACAAGCGCGAGAGAAACCACCAATAATGCCAATGGTTCTCAAGGTACTGTCTAGCACAATCCACGAAGTGTGAAAAAGGAGCTGAGTCGAACACTCGTGGAATCACCCAATCGACGACCAATGATGAAAGTCGACCGTCAGGTGCGAAGAACTTGCCATTGAGGCATGCAAGCTCTAAGGTACCAAAGGGGATCTCTAGATCAATCTCCTGGATAATGAGCTAATATCGACAGGAGACGACCCGTTACGGGAGGGCCATAATGTTTCCCCCATCAACGACACGAGATAAGGAACAAGTGGTAGATGGCGAAACAGAGTATCAGAGGAGAAGGCGAGGGTGTAAACTATAGAAGGATTATACTCTTGAACATGTCGGTGACACGACTCCGGAGGGTGGCAGCATTCAGGTACCAAGGGATCAGAGGCACAACGGAAAAGATGTGAATCAGATGGAATGAGGCTAAATGACAACCCAAAACCCACGGAAGGCCAAATGAGGATGTATGGATGTCCAAACATGACAAGAAGCAAAAGTGTCGATGTTCAAGAGTGACTAGCTGCCATAGACAATCAATGATAAACCTTTTGTTGAATCCAACCTAGTAATAATTTAACGGGTCCTAGGAAAGAGAAGCTTGAGTCTCGTCATGGTGACGAGTCCAATGTCGTCAGGGTTTAACGAGTCCGACATAGGTGAAAATCGGAGTCTTTTTCATGTTTAGAGAGTTTGAAAAAGACACGGAAAAGAAAACTCTAGGGGGGTCCTTTTTCGTAGGTTTGTGTCTATCGAGCCCGAAAAAGTATAAAACAATACTCAAAAGAACCGCCTAACCATTATGATCACGGGGTAATTTTCGTAACTAATGACTTCGACCCGGAAAAGTAGAAAAGCGGTCGGAATCACGTCGTTTCGGAAACAATAACAAGCTTGAAACAACAAAGGCCCGACAATCTTTTCGTTTTTACACAGTCGGAAAAGAGCTTGTTACACTAAAAAATGTCACCTTGACTACTTACAGTTAGTATGGCTCAAATCAACAGTCATGCTACCCTCTTAGGCAAGTCTCATGCCTCTGTTATCCATCTCAAACTCAAAGAAGAGAGAAAGTCTTGTAAAAACTATGTTTATCTCTGGGGTCGCAGGTTCTCTCTAGCCTTACCTGCGGGGACGCTGACTATGTTCACAAAATCTGCGTCCATGGACGCTCTGTATGTTAAGGGACAGGTGCGTGCCTCTGTAAAAGGCAAAATGCGCGAGTTTTATCTTGAAAAAGTTACTTGTGGTTACTTCTAGAACATTCTAGAGGTCGGTTTGATGAAATGGATGCGCCTCCAGTTGGTTCATGTATCTCTATTAAGGGGGAACTTATCCCATCAATAAGGGAGCTATCCCACCCATAGAGGGGGATGATCCCATTGATAGTGGACCTGAATAACCTCTTTACAGCACTATAAATAAAGGCATTGAGCCAAAAGGAAAGGAGGTTGGAGCTATACATTTTCTTTGGGTAAATGCTGCAGGATTTAGGTCTTCCATTAGAGCCTTTGTGAGGAGAGATTGTCTTCACTTGATTCTACTTGGGAGAGGGTGAGCTTTGTCAAAGTAGAGGAAAACCCTTGATGGACCCTGGGAGGAACTTGCACAACACCAAGGCCAGGTTGTAAGAGTTTCTTTGTTTCGTTATTAATACAAACTGGTTTATTTTTCTCAATAGCTTGTGTTAATGAGTTATTTCATGTGTTCCTTGGTCTGCATGTTGAATATATGTTTTATTATATGAAATGCAAGTGCTTGGTAATTGTTTGATTGTTTGTGGTTGCAGGAATTGACTTGAAGGAGGAGCTCATCCGGATCGTCAAGAACGGACTTCAACAACAGCGTTTTGGAATAAGGTAAGCCTAAACACTTGTAGTTTTCATGTTGTAAAAGGTGTATTTAGAGAAAGATCACTCCATTTTGTCTTGTTTGTCATTAGAACGTCTTAGACTTCTAGGAAGGTCAGTCGTGTCCGCACCCTTGACAGATTCCGTGTGACAAATTGGCGACTCCACTGGGGAATCCATTAATGAGAGAGTCTTTTCCTTTATATGAACTTTGCTTTGAGAAAATCATTTTTATTTTCTGGTTTTTGACTGTGAGAATTAGTATTTGGGTGGCTTAGCTGTAGATTTAGTTGGCTTTAGTTTTTCTTCCTTTTTCCAGAAGGACGCAGTCTCTGTGTGCTGCACAGTGCGTCCTTGGACGCGCTGTTGTAGACTGCACAGTGCGGGGCCGCACCTGTGACAACGGGTGGCCTGCGTCTTCCTGTAAAAGTTAAGAAAATTCCATTTTTGCTTTAAATTACTTTTAGATTTTGTTTTTCCTTAGTGTTTTCTGCCCAGATCCTTTAGTACCCTGTCAAGAATTCTCACCTGAACTAGTTTTGTGAGCTTTGAGTGTTTTAGTGGTTTTCAACGAAGTTTAGACCTAGGGTTTGATTTTTGAATAGGTTCTGTAGTAACTTTGAGCTTAGAAAGTTGTCCAGCCTTAGATATCTCTGGTTAGTCAACCTTCTTAGAAGTTGAGCCTGTCGTAAAGTCTCCTTGTGTGAGCAACTTATCATTTGAGTTGTTTTGGGTCAAATTTCGCTTTGCTTGTTTTTAAAGTATTGATTTCCATTTTCAAAAAGGACAAAAAGATTAGAATTTTGTTTTGGCTAGTTTTTGATTCTGCAATAAGCTAGTCCTTGATTTGATTGTGATCAAGTAAAACACCTTAGAAATAATCATTGTTAGTTTTGGCCTCGTTAAGATTGCTTAGAGTAAATTTGCCTTTAGTTTGCTTATGAGTGCATTTTCATAGATTTTAAGAGTTGTTAAGATTGATTTTTGGTTATATTAGATTTACTTGCTTTATTAAAAGAAAAATACAAAAACATCTTCTTAAAAAGTCTTGTTTCAAGTAGCTTTTTGTTTTCAAAAGAAGAAAAGAGTTTTTTTCGTGTATGTAAAGAGAAGTTATGTTTTTATGCTTGGAAAAGAAAAACGAATTGTTTCTTTGATTGTCTTCAATTAAGAAGTTGCTTTTATAAAGATTGCATTCTCTCAACTTTTTAGTTAAGCAATTCATCGAAAAAGTAAAGTAGTGGATAAATCATTTTAGGTGCATTTTGTAGTGGTTTCGAGTCGAGTCAACACACCACTAGTTTCACTTCCATCACCTTTTGACTTAAGAAACAACCTTAAAAGTAACGCTTAAATTAAAATCAATCTAGTAATCTTTATTTTTCTAGGGCTCTGAAGCACCAACATAGCTTAGGCTAGGGTCTTGGAGTAGGTGAGTACTTAACTCTCCAAGACTACAAAACCAAACAGATAGTCTATCTTGAGTAGAACAAATCCAATTGTTTCAGTTACATTCTGGGAAAGCTCCTCTTAAAGGAGAAACACGAGCTCGTGTCCGAACCAGTGAGGGGATCATTCCTCCCTCGTTGGGAACGACGCCAGGCAGTACGTATTACAAACGGTAAACCTCGGATTAACCATTGTCGAGGAGCCAGGGGTCACTTATCGGTAAACCTTGGATTGTTGTCAAGGAGCCGGTAAGGGGATTGGAGCTTGCTACTCTGCCCTTGCGTGCTGTCGGAGTTTAGACTGTTCCCCCAGGTGTAATTGTTGTGATTGGTAACCTTAGTGGCCATAATATCTAGGATTCTACCCAAGGTGACGGTGGAGGGAAGGTCCCACTGTACCTGGAGCAGACGTCGGTTATACTCACTTGGATTTTCTGGGGGGTTCGCTTCACTTCGAGACGGTTAAAGTGGAGGAACTTGGTCCAGTCTATTCATTAAGCAGGTTGCCGGGGTAACTGTTCCACCCACTATTTCTGTACTGAATCCTGCGAGGTTGGGCCTAATCACCAACTAGCGTTTTTGGTCCGGAAGACTACTGTTTGTGTGTGGTTTGACGCTCTAGATTATTTAGGCGTGTGCTTCAAATTTGATTGGTTCTTTAGAAGACTTTAGGTGGTTTGATTTGAATTTTTTTACTTTGATTTCGTGTGTTGTAGTTAAAATCTTTAATTGTGGCGGAATTACCGAGACAGTCCCGTAGACTTCGGGGCAAGTCTCCTGAGATTGTTACCGGAATAGATTTGTTAAGAAAACTCCGTAAATCGCGGGGTGAATCTCCTGAAGACATTCCGGGTCATTTAGAAGGGTTAAAGGTCCTTGTAACTCCTCCTAGTGGCAGTAGAGTAGGATCACCTGAAGAAGGAGAATCTTCCTTGGTAGTCCATCCAGATTACCAAAGATTAGAAACAGGTTACAATCCCGAAGCTGTTACAGTTTCCGAGCTTGCTGGTAGTTTTTCATCTGCCAGTGAAACAGGCGAAGAACCTGAAATTTCAGAACCTGTTACTCCAACTCCTAGTGTTCCTGATTCACCAAGAATAGAAAGAATTATCACCGAAAATCTTCCTGTTGGATTAATTGCTATAGAAGAACTTGTTCCAGAGGAAGAAATAGGCGTGTCTGATTCTGAAGATCTAATTACCCTTGATCTAAGGGAGCGTGAATCCATCTTTTACAGTCCTCCTAGAAGTGAATCTTGGTACCTTGCATTAACCAATTTTTTAGACAACTCAGTAGGTTTTTCTACACCTCGTACTCCGGTTCCACCTAGAGGAATTCATTCTCCTGTAAATATGTCTGGTCAGTCATCTGTGTTTTCACAAAGTCCTGAATCATTTTTACATGGCGGTCCTTCTGTTCCTACTGGGTATCACTCACTTTCTGGTACCTTTGCGGGAGCATCTCCTCAACCTGTTGATCATGGGTTATTAGTTGGAAACAGTGGTAATGTACCATTGAGTATAGGTGAAGTTTATATGATGTCAGGTTCAACTCCCATTAACCAACCTCAAGGTGGCCAATTACCGCCTGGGGGGCAACCTTCGTTAATGCCTGGGGGGCAACCTCAAGGTACTTCATTCGTGACTGGGGGGCAACCTCAAGGGTATCAACCCCAAGGGTATCAACCCCAGCCTCAATATGTACCCCAAAGTCAACCTCAGTATCAGTATCAACCTCAAGGATGGCAACCTCAAGGATGGCAACCCCAAGGGTATCAACCCCAAGGGTATCAACCTCAAGGATACCAACCTCAAGGTCAAGGTCAACCCCAGTATTCGTATTTACCTCAAGGTTATCAACCTACGGGTCAATACCCTGGTCAAGGTTATCAACCACCTCAAGGGCAATCATATGGGACTGCACCTTACAGTTATCAACCCTATCCTCAATACGGCTATGGATCTCAGTATCCTCAACCTGTTACGAGTCAATACCCTGGAATGTTAACATGGGATCCGTCACAGGGTCAACAGATGTCGCAACCAAGTATACAGTCGGTACCTCAAGCAGGACAACCTGCAGTTCCTGGTCCACCCCAGCAACCGCAACCTGTCCAGTCAAGTGTTCAGACCCCTGTAACTTCTGTAGTTACTCAGCCGCCAATTGCACCTAGTACTCCACCTCACACGGCTGCAGCAACTACCGCTTCATCTACCATGCTTACTTCTGGAGTATCGGCAGCTCCGGTTTCTACTGTCCCTGTAACCACTCCTCAGACATCTGTACCGTTGTCTGGACCCACGGTTCAAACCACAGTCCAGATGCCTGCAGGCCAACCTGGTACAAGTACGGTTGTTACTACTCAACCTCAATTTGTTCAACCTCCGTACCAGGGACAGTATCAACCTGGGCAAGCTGCCCAACAACCGGTTTACCAGTATCAACCGTATCCTGGGTACACTTATCAACCACCTCAGCAACCCCAGTACGGTCCGGTTAATCCTGGTTTTCCAGGAGGATATAATATCCCAAATGCGACTCCTGTTCCTAGTTATCCTGGATATCCTCCTCCTGGGGCTGGTATTGTGACTCAGAGTTTTAGAGATCCTAACCGGCAGTTACCGTTTATTGCGACTTTAGATTTACCCGACTTGACGCGCCTAACGAACGATCCAATTCAATATCTTCCGTTCTGGCCGCCAATGCCAAATAAGTTGCCCAGCGATATACCCAAGTTCGAAGGTAAGTCTGGAGAGGATCCGTCTAATCACGTGATGACTTACCACCTCTGGTGTGCATCAAATTCCATCTCAGATGATTCTATCCGCTTACGTCTTTTCCAGCGTACACTCATTGGTCTCGCAGCCAAGTGGTACATTGAGTTGCCACGGGCTTCTTTTTACAACTTTAGCCAGTTAGCTACTTCATTCTTAACTCATTTTCAGTTACCAGTCAGATACGATAATGGTACAGAATTATTAACTTCGCTAAAACAATCGACATCCACGTACATTTCTGATCACATCCATGAGTGGAGACGTCGAAGAAGATTAGTGAAAGTTTTTATCCCGGACCAAATTTTAGCTGAATGGTTTGTAAAATCATTATTACCAAGAATTACTGAAGATGTAGCTAAGGCCGGAGTAGTTACTGAGGAGCAAGTCATTGCTCAGGCACAATACCTTGACACTAATGTTTGACTACTTACAGTTAGTATGGCTCAAATCAACAGTCATGCTACCCGAGGCAAGTCTCATGCCTCTGTTATCCATCTCAAACTCAAAAGTCTTGTAAAAATTCGTAGGTTCTCTCTAGTCTTACCTACGCGGACCTTGTTCACAAAATCTGCGTCCATGGACGCTCTGTATGTTGCGTCCCTCTGTAAAAGACAAAATGCGCGAGTTTTATCTTGAAAAGGTTACTTGTGGTTACTTCTAGAACATTCTAGAGGTCGGTTTGATGAAATGGATAGTCATGTATCTCTATTAAGAGGGAACTTATCCCATCAATAAGGGAGCTATCCCAATAGATGATCCCATTGATAGTGGACCTGAATAACCTCTTTACAGCACTAGGCATTGAGCCAATTGGAGCTATACATTTTCTTTGGGTAAATGCTGCAGGATTTAGGTCTTCCATTAGAGCTTTAGGAGAGATTGTCTTCACTAGATTCTACTAGAGGGTGAGCTTTGTCAAAGTCCCTTGATGGACCAGGAACTTGCACAACACCAAGGCCAGGTTGTAAGAGTTTACAAACTGGTTTACTCAATAGCTTGTGTTAATGAGTTATTTCATGTGTTCCTTGGAAATGCAAGTGCAAAAAAAGAAGGAGGAGCTCATCCGGATCGTCAAGAACGGACTTCAACAATAAGGTAAGCCTAAACACTTGTAGTTTTCATGTTGTAAAAGGTGTAGAGAAAGATCACTCCATTTTGTCTTGTCATTAGAATGTCTTAGAGGAAGGTCAGTCGTGTCACCCTTGACAGATTCCGACAAATTGGCGACTCCGCAGACAAGGCTAAAGCAGACAAGGCTCCAAAGGAGAAAACGGAAAAGTCGGAAACCAATGACGAAAAGCGCAAACCTCGTTATCCTTGTCTCATTTGTGAAGAAGATCATTTTACGAGAGACTGCCCTCATCGGGCCGAGGTAGTGAAAATAGTTAAAGGTTCTCCCACTCCTGCTGTGTTAAAGAATCCATTTCCCGAGCAGGAAAATAAGATGATAGGTTCTTCTTCGAATGCCAGTGAAGAACCCATTTTGATGATGTCTCATGTCAGGATTGCGACTCGATCGCAAGATTATGGTAGTAAGGCTCCTGTTGATGGTAAAGAAGCAGAATCTTCTCACTCTAACCCATCAACCTCAGCTCCTGGTTCCGATCCACTACAGATCGAAAAACCTAACCCAGACTTAGTGATTAAGCCGCCCGCCAAGGGTGTACTTCGAAGGTCTGCTTTCAATCCACATGCGAGAGCAGCCCAGAATTACAACATTGTTGAAGACTTAGCTGTTTCACCTTCAGCAATGTCGGCACTCGAAGTGCTGCAATCATGTCCAGCGCAACGAAAATTGCTTTTGTCGGCTATTGGAGCTGTCGATGTTCAGGACCCGAACCTAATGATCTTTGATCTAGAAAGTAGTACACCGCGTCTCCCCCATCAAATGGCTTTCCAAATTCCAGTGATAGTCAAAAACAGGCCTATTCATCGGACTGTGATTGATGAGGGAGCTTCTACGTGTATTATGTCGATTCAATGTTGGAGATCGCTTGGTTCTCCTTCGTTGAACCAATCCCCCACCATCCTTAAGGCCTTTGATGGCCGTGGGTTCCGTCCGTTTGGTATTCTACAAGAATTGCCTATAGGGGTCGAAGGTAAAACCGTTAGTCTGGATGTGGAAGTGGTTGATGCCCCTCTAGACTACAACCTTCTTTTGGGTCGAAGTTGGTCATATGCTATGACAGCGGTCGTTTCATCGGTCTTCAGAGTCATTAAGTTTCCACATAACGGTAAGATCGTGACTATTGATCAGCTGACATACTTTTCATCCGACCCAACCTCTTTAGAAACTATCCAGCATGTTGGTAAAACGACAATCCCTTATAGGGACATTGGTGTAGGTTTAGTTAAGGATTCCGGTTTACTGGGAACTTTTCCTCTCCCTCCACTCAATGCAGACCCTTCGTTCGCAACAATTCATATGATCACGTCAGAAAACATTATTTATGATGATCCTTGGTATGTTCCCTCTGACTCTGAGCTAGACTCACTCGGTGATGTTATGCCGTTGAGTCCGTATGAGATTGCTTATGAAGCTCTTATGTCTTTTACCGACTTTCATTCAACCGACCAAATGAATGTGGTCAGTGAAGAGTCACTTTTCACCTCACCCTTAGAACGGATAACGTTTCCCGAAGAAGTGTCATCTGACGAACAACTTCGCGAAATCCTAAGTGTAGATGATCTACCATGGGAAGATCTCCATCACAGATCTTCGTTTTTACCTAAGGATGATGCATTTGAAAATGATTTTTCATCTATCTTTACCGCTGAATATGTCAAAGACGCTCAGGATCCAACGAAACATTCTGATTCAGAGCTGAATTTAGGGAATATTTCTCGTACTATTCCCATTGATATTTCAGTGAAGCCCGGAATCGAGGAGAACATTCATATAGGTGCCGCATGTACTGACGAAGAAATTGAAACTTACAAGGCCCTATTCCAAGAATTCCGCGACGTGTTTGCCTGGTCCTACGAGGAAATGCCAGGAATCGATCCTGCCATTGTTGTTCATGAAATCAAAACCTACCCGGATGCTAAACCCATTCGGCAACGGTTGCGTCAGATTCACCCTCGAAAAGCAGCTGCAATCAAAGCCGAAGTCGAAAAGCTGTTGAAAGCAGGTTTCATTTATCCGATCCCGTTAACGGATTGGGTATCGAATATTGTTCCCGTCAATAAAAAACAAGGAACAATAAGAATCTGTATCGATTATAGGGATATCAATCGAGCTTGTCCAAAAGACAACTATCCTACGCCTTATATCGATCAAATAATTGATGATTGTGCCGGAAGTGAGATGTTTTCCTTCATGGATGGTTTCTCAGGTTATAATCAAATCAATATTCTACCTGCCGATCAACCAAAAACGGCCTTCATTTGTCCATGGGGAACATTTGCTTATTGCAAATTACCTTTTGGGCTTAAGAACGCCGGCGCTACTTTTCAACGGGCCATGTCTTATGCATTTCATGACATCAAGCACATTGTGCAACCCTATCTCGATGATTTGCCTGCTCATTCTTTACACCGAGCTGATCACCTTGTCCATTTACGAGCAATCTTTATGAGGTGTAGGCATTATCGAATTCGGTTGAATCCCCACAAGTGTGTTTTCTGTATAGAAACAGGTCGATTGCTGGGATTTGTTGTTTCAAAAGCCGGCATTCGCGTCGATCCCTCGAAAGTCGAGGCTATCATCAAATTGCCTCCTCCTTCGAGTTTGCGCCAACTCCAAAGTTTGCAAGGGAAAGCAAACTTTTTACGCCGATTCATCCCTAACTACGCCGAGGTCACTAAAGGTTTTACACGGTTGTTGAAACAGAACGTACAATTCTTTTGGGACGAGATTGCTCAACAATCTTTTGATGCATTGAAACACGCGTTGACCCATGCACCGTTATTGCATCCTCCCAACTACAACCAGGACTACTTCTTATACCTCGCAGCTTCGCATTCCACCATTGGAATGGTGTTAGTTCAAGAAGATGAATTCAAGGCAGAGCATGTGATATATTACCTTAGCAGAACCTTAAATCCAACTGAGTTAAAATATTCACATGTGGAGAAATTGGCCCTGGCAGCCGTTCAAGCTGTCCAGCGTTTTCGTCACTACATTCTTCTCCGCAAAACTACTGTTATTTCGGATTGCAACCCTATGATTTATATCTTGACAAAACAACTGCTAGGGGGCAAGTACTCTAAATGGATTGTTATCCTGCAAGAGTTCGACTTGGAGTTCGAGAAGTCCAAGTCTAAGAAATCTTTAGTTTTTGCGGAATTGATGTGTGATTTCCCGAGTGCTGACACAGAGACTGTGGCAGAGGAGTCCATTGTGGACGAATCTTTGTTTCTTATTAGCACTTTAGATCCGTGGTATGGGGATATAATCATCTATCTCCAAACCCAAACCTTTCGGCCTGAAGCTTCCAAGGAAGACCGTCGAAAAATTCGGTTTCGATCCCAGCAATACAGAATTATTGGAGATACACTTTATCGCCGGGGGGCAGACTTAGTTTTTCGACGTTGTTTAACTCACGAAGAGGCTGAGAGAGTTTTGAATGATTGTCACTCTGGAGCATGTGGCGGTCATATGTCTGGGTATGCCACAGCTCAGAAGGTGTTGCGCGCTGGCTATTTCTGGCCGTCTATGTTTAAAGATTGTATCCTTGCTGTCAGAACATGCCACAACTGTCAAGTGTTTGATCGAAAGATGCGCGCTCCACCTGCTCCTCTCCACCCTATAATTGCCGCTGGTCCATTCGCCAAATGGGGCATTGACTTTATTACTTGTAACCCTCACTCGGCCGGGGGGCATGCGTATATCATCCTCGCGGTTGATTATTTTACAAAATGGGCCGAGGCGATGCCTACATTCGACGCAAGCGGCAAGACAGCTGCACTTTTCGTATTCAATCATATCATAACTAGGTTTGGTGTCCCACAAGCAATCATTACGGACCATGGAAGCCATTTTCGAAATGTCATGATGACTGAGCTTACAAGCCAGCTTGGTTTGCGCCACGATAGCTCTACACCTTATTATCCGCAAGCCAACGGTTTGGTTGAGTCAATCAACAAAGTTCTAGTCGTCATGATTCGACGGATCATTGGTATCCATCGAACGAATTGGCATAACATGTTATTTTCGGCGCTATGGGCATATCGAACTTCAGTGAAAAATTCAACAGGTTTCACCCCTTTTCAGCTAGTTTATGGCTTAGAAGCTGTGTTACCTATTGAGTGCGAAATCCCATCACTTCAAATGGCTGTCGAATTACTTCCAGCTACTTCCGAAGAGGAGAAACGGTTGTTATACTTGGCTAAATTAGATGAGACTCGACGTGACGCTACTTTAGCTATCGAGACTCACGCGAAACGAATGAAAGCTCAGTACGATAAAAATGTAACCCCTCGAAGTTTTTCGGAAGGAGACCTAGTACTATTATATGATCAAGCTAACGATAAGCTAGGTGCCGGAAAATTCGTTCCCATGTGGCATGGGCCCTACATTGTAAAGCGAAAGCTAGCAAAAGGGGCTTATGAGTTAGTTGATTTTGATGGGGACTCTTTGGGTAAACCCAGAAATGGACTTTACCTAAAGAGGTATTATGCTTAAAATGATGGGTATGGAGAAATTTTTAGATAGGTTAGATTTTCTTTCTAGCTAGCAAGTGTGTTAGTTTAGTCAGTGTGCTTAGCTTAGCAAGTGTGGTTTTTCGTCATTATTTTGGCTCATCTTGGTTTTACTCTTGATATTGTAGATGTCGACGCCTCTCCAAACATACATTGGATTTGCTGATGGTGCTTGTCGTAGTACACGGAATATCTCTTCCGCAGCTTGGGTTATCTATTCGCCCTCTGACGAGTTAGTTTCTATGCATGGGGTAAGCCTCGGTCAAACAACGAATAACATTGCAGAATACAGTGCAGTGGTTGAATTATTATCCGAATCTATTTCATTTGGAATTCGACGTTTGATAGTGAGGTTAGATTCTGAACTTGTTGTATTACAGCTTAATAGAGTTTATGCCATTAGAAATCCTGTGTTATTAAGGTTGTTTTTGAGAGTGCGTCTCTTGGAACGTGAATTTGATTACATTGAATATCAACATATTCCAAGGTCTTTGAATACATTAGCAGATGCAATTGCTTCTCGAGTGTTGGACAGACATTTATAATAATCATGCAAGTAAATTTAAAGACATTTCATCATACATGTTAAACAAGATAAGCCGGTAATAGTGATATATAGATATAGATAGAAGTGTGTCCAAAAATATATACATCGTCTTCGATCATAGGTTTAACACACCTTATGATCGGCAAAATGATAGTACAAAAAGTCAAAAATGTCACATGTGACTACAAAAGTGACTAGTCAATCACTGGTGGTGCTCTCTGTACGACACCACTGCGCGGGCTACCTTACGCAAAAATCTCCTAAACGGTCCAGGGACCGCGACTACGAAGCGCTGAAGCCTCATAGGAATATCGTCCATAGTAGTCTCAGGTATATCTGCCGTGAGACGCTCTAGATCATGCTCCAAATCAGCTAGTACTTCTGCTGTCGCATCCTGTGGGGCCGGTACCGGTGCAGCTGGATGTAGTCTATCATAAGGCCGGAGGTTGGCTGGACGCTGTGGGCCAACATCTGCATTTTGAAAGATTTACTATTAGTTTTGAGACGATATATATAAAAAATACAAAAAATACATAACTAGAAAACTTGTGAAAATGAAAGTACCTCTGTCATCCCATTGTTCTCCCTGTGGAAGAACCATGTCCGGATCACCTCTGAAATCCATTCCGGCATATGGAAAGTCTTGTATCACAAAAAGCTGGCCCTCTAGCCAGTCGAAGTAACTGTCCGAGAATCGAACCACTGCAGCACCCTCGTCAGGATGCCGGGCCATCACCGCAACCCATCGAACAAGCTTTGGCTCCCGAGGACCCAAGTCATCAACAGTGAGTTGCTGAGGGATCAGCATAGGAACTCTCTCCAAGGCAAAGCTCACGACTATAGGCCCATATCCAAAAGTTTTTAGTCGTCCGTTCTTTGCCTTGGTTAGTTGGCTCTTCATATGAGCCGACACAGCTTCGCACCAGTTGAAGATGGTGCCTTGGTAACAGTCAACTGCCATCCGCATTTGGGATCCGGAAGCAATGTGCAAGGCGGCCGCGCCACAAATCCTGGTGACCGTAAATGCAATAACTCTAAGTTCCGCCAGAGCGATGTGCTTTATCTCCACGCCTTTTTTATGGCGAGTCCCTGGTCTGCACCACTCCTCGCGGAGATCATCAAGGGATTGGCCACCCGGCCTGGTCCCCGCAAGGTTGAGTTGCTCACCTCTGTTTGGCAAGCCAGTGAGAAAGTATACATCCGAGGGCTCTATCTCGAGCTGGTGCCCTCCAATGTAAAAACATTGATCTTGAACGTTCCATCGCTCAACCAGCCATTCCAAAAATCTTACCTGGCCCCTCATGCCCGGTATGGTCCAATATTTGTACAATCCACATGTTCTTAAGGCATCCAGAGAGGGTTGGTGGTTAATCGCAGCTTCATCGTCCTCTACGTGCTCTCTCTCTCTCCAGTCTAACATGTTTTAGGTCCTGCACATCAAAAGAGTCAATTAGAAATTAATTTGAGCAAATTTGGTGGTTTTTTGAGAGAGTTGGGGTTTTGAAATGCGCCCTTTGCGGAAGACGCACCCCGGCTTTGTAGCACAGGGCGTCCGGACGCAGCTCCCTGAAGGCGGACTGCGTCCCCCGACCTTTTTCCCGTGTGAGAAAAAGTCGGGGGACGCAGGTCACCCGAAGGGCACCTGCGTCCGCCGAGGGGCGCATTTGAACCCAAAACCCCCCCAAAAAATGAAACAGAGACCAAAAACAAAAAACTAAACGGATAAAAATGAAGAGTGGGATGTGTAAAATACCTCGGTGAAGCGGCGTTCGATTCCGACGGTCAGATTTTCCGCAGCAACCACGGGAAGTTTCTTGTCAAAAGCTCCTTTTTCAACCTCAACAGTGAAACGGTAAAAATGACATGGTAAAAGGTCTTTTTATAGGTTTTTTGGATGAATTAGTTCATTTTTTACCATGAAAAGATGTTTTCGAATGTATTTTTGCCTATTTTAAACAGGTATGAGTAATGTGTCGCTTTTGTGCAGGACGAAGGGATTTCGAGGGAAATTGTAATTTTTCACAAACAAAATTTCAGAGTCATCTTTTAAGCCCTTTTCTGACTCCTAAAACATGAAAAGATCGCCGAGTGTTTCTTTTTCACTCGTTAAAACGGAATTAAAAGACGGTCCCCTTTTAGCTCTTTTCTGACCGCAAAATCAGAAAAAGATTGCCGGGTTTTTGTCGTTTCAAACTCGATAAGGAAATAAAACGACGTGTCTTTGATCGCTTTTTACTTTTCAGGTCAACGACACTATTATGAAAGTACTCCTTGGTCGCAAGATCAAGCGGTTCCCCCAGGTATTATTTTATACTTTTTCGGGCTTGAGGGACACAAATTACGAAAAAGTTCAACGTGGAGTTTCCTTAAGTTTTTCAGACTCTCTAAAAATGAAAAACGCCGAGTTTCTCCTATACTGGGCTCGTTAAACTTTTACAGTAAAGGACCTGTTCAATTACAAACAGGAACGAACCACTCCTTCCTAGGGTTCGAATTTAAACTAGGTTGGACTCGTCCGAAGGATGAGCTTATAACCAAGCATATGTTATCCTCCTCAAGCTTGTTAAAAATAAAGAGGTACTTGCCAGAAATGGTGGGGGAAAAGAGAGAAGAATGAACCTATTTGTCACCTTTTGTCTCAAAGAAACTTTATTACCACTCTTGAACACGACACTTTTTCATTCACCTGGGTTGGGAAATCTTTTACCTCACAGTTGACCAAATCACTTTGAAAATCTTTAACCGGGTTCAGGGATCAACTTTGAGTTATTCGTCACCAAGCCATCTGTCGTGTCGTTATGTGTTCAAGAGGTCTGCAAGCAAAACTTTCATCTGCAAAATACTTGTCATCCATTTGACCATCCCTGAGTCAGTCCTTACAGCAACATTTCTTCAACTTGAACAATGATTTCGTGTTGCGGGCTTGCCTGCAACGGGTCGCTTTCTATCGACATCGACACATTATCTAGAAAGATGACTTAGGAATCGACAGTACCTTGAAGTCTGCATGCATCAATGGCAGGTTTCTCGCCTTTGACGTCAGTTTACATCATTGACTTTCGATCAGAGGATTCCGTGAAGTGTTCGACATCAAAACATCTATTCACATTTCACGGGTTGTGCTTGGTACTTTGAGGACCATTGACATTACTGGTGGTTTCTCTCACGCTTGTTAACAGTTTACATCATTGACTGGTAATCAAGTGGTTTCTACCATGTTCGACATCGAATCATTTAATCACATGGCTAGAATCGTACCAATTCGGGAAGTAGAAGTGAAGACCCTGGATCTAGTTTCTACCATCCAGGCTGCGAGGAGTTTTGTATTCATTATCTATGTAGACTAATCATAAACAGATGGCTGCGTCCATACTGTGTCTACAAAAGTCTATAAAAATGATGTACTGCAAGATCATTCCTGTATCAGAATAGTTAGTCCATTAGTTAAAGTTTTGAATCTGAGTATGGGAATGCCTACCTCAGTGATGATATAATCTTATCCATGTATTTTGTGTTGAAAATTGCAGGTTCCAACCAGGCCATCCACAAGGCAATCCTTGAAATGATAAAGCGCTTCACCCTTCCTAGAATTACAAAACCCTATTCTATTCCAGGCTTCGCACTTTAGGGGGCAATCTGTTACACTAAAAAATGTCACCTTGACTACTTACAGTTAGTATGGCTCAAATCAACAGTCATGCTACCCTCTTAGGCAAGTCTCATGCCTCTGTTATCCATCTCAAACTCAAAGAAGAGAGAAAGTCTTGTAAAAACTATGTTTATCTCTGGGGTCGCAGGTTCTCTCTAGCCTTACCTGCGGGGACGCTGACTATGTTCACAAAATCTGCGTCCATGGACGCTCTGTATGTTAAGGGACAGGTGCGTCCCTCTGTAAAAGGCAAAATGCGCGAGTTTTATCTTGAAAAAGTTACTTGTGGTTACTTCTAGAACATTCTAGAGGTCGGTTTGATGAAATGGATGCGCCTCCAGTTGGTTCATGTATCTCTATTAAGGGGGAACTTATCCCATCAATAAGGGAGCTATCCCACCCATAGAGGGGGATGATCCCATTGATAGTGGACCTGAATAACCTCTTTACAGCACTATAAATAAAGGCATTGAGCCAAAAGGAAAGGAGGTTGGAGCTATACATTTTCTTTGGGTAAATGCTGCAGGATTTAGGTCTTCCATTAGAGCCTTTGTGAGGAGAGATTGTCTTCACTTGATTCTACTTGGGAGAGGGTGAGCTTTGTCAAAGTAGAGGAAAACCCTTGATGGACCCTGGGAGGAACTTGCACAACACCAAGGCCAGGTTGTAAGAGTTTCTTTGTTTCGTTATTAATACAAACTGGTTTATTTTTCTCAATAGCTTGTGTTAATGAGTTATTTCATGTGTTCCTTGGTCTGCATGTTGAATATATGTTTTATTATATGAAATGCAAGTGCTTGGTAATTGTTTGATTGTTTGTGGTTGCAGGAATTGACTTGAAGGAGGAGCTCATCCGGATCGTCAAGAACGGACTTCAACAACAGCGTTTTGGAATAAGGTAAGCCTAAACACTTGTAGTTTTCATGTTGTAAAAGGTGTATTTAGAGAAAGATCACTCCATTTTGTCTTGTTTGTCATTAGAACGTCTTAGACTTCTAGGAAGGTCAGTCGTGTCCGCACCCTTGACAGATTCCGTGTGACAGAGCTTAAAGGTGATTTCCCTTTACTTCTTTTAACGAGTCAAGAGGAACAACTCCGCTATCTTTTCATTTTTCAAGTCGGAAAAGAGCGTTAAAGATGACTTTTCAGATCAAGTGTACACGAAGCCGACATAATTCCACTACTTGTAGCTCTGCACAAAGCACGTCAAACGTAAACCCATTCGATATAAAATGAACAATATACGTAGAAACATAGTTAAAAAGCCAAATTTTGACTAACCATGTGACAAAAAATGAGAAAAAACCCACATTTATAAAATATAATTTTTCAATTTCCAAAAATTACTATAAAAAGGGGTTAATCCATCCATTTTTACCATTGTTACTGTTCATTCCACTGTGGAGCATTTTGGAGCACCAAATTTGGCGAGCTAATTTCGGCCCCGTTCATCCACCGTTCATCCCAAAACTCCATCCAGGTAGATAGACTTCGTCCTACACTCCAATTCAATATATTTTTCATGGATTTTGAACGTTAGATGTGTTAGTTTAGGCAGATTTTTGGACCGGGCTCCGCCGCTCGGTCATCGCGGGTATAGCCTGTTGGAAATAATACTGAGAGGGGGGGTGAATCAATATTATCTAATCAATATAACTTTTTCATTTCCATACTTAGATTCATATACGCTACTTCAGTTAATGATAACCGCGTATATACGCAACTGTGTTTAATGAAACTAGCGTATATCCAGTAAACTTATGATTCAATTAGTTGATCTTCAATGAGTGCATCAGAACATTATTAACCATATTAATAGTAAACATGTGCAGTAAAACAAAACATATCATCACACATAAGGAGCATACATGAACACCATGATATAAGGTGGAACCCAAATGTAGGTGAAAACCACCTGTTGTAATTCGTCTCTATATTCTTTTAATAAGAAAACTTCTTTTTACAATAGTACTGGTGTAGTCTTATACCAGTACGCAGGCTTCTACCTGTAGAAGGCTACAACCTTCTCTCGTTCTCCAAACTCTCTTGGAAAGGAGCTACAACCCCCTTAGCTCTTGTACAACCTTCTCATTTCTTCCAGGGACCACGTTTCATAAATTTTCAGACTAGATCCATAAATACAAAACAATCATCACTGCAATACAATCATCAACTTATACCTGCATCATCAATCACTAAATCACCCAATACTAAATCACTGAATCCCTGTCATCAGAACACAGTTACCAGAACGCAGACCAAAGCCTAGAACCCTGCAACAACCAATAGAACCAACAGCAACTTGAAACATCAAATCTCATAATGCATATGCTACTTGATTGTGTCAAAACCGCGTGTACATGCGCTTTCACCAGAGAGAACCCATGTATAGATCTAAAGATAATTACTTACACCTTCGCTGCCATTTCCAACTTGATTCAGATCGAGACAAGCATCACAAACTCATAACCAGCATACTGGATCTCCACACTTCATCAGACACTCATTACTTGCACACCTACCCTTGGCCTAATGCTCTTATCTTTATATAGGTTTAGGCTTCTCTCAATACCATGGTCCAAAACCATGTAGAAACAATACCTTGGACCCAATACCTGGGGTCAACACTTCGAACCAATACCGAAATACCATGAACCAAATACCACGGACCAATGTACGTGCCTTTCCTTTTGTGAACCTGCATGTGTATGCATACGCGCCTTTTGTTCTTCTCACCCACGTGTATACGCGCTTTCATCAAGGTTAAGCTACGCATATCTCTCTCTTGACCTGTTGTACTAAGATCTATCCTCTGATTGAGTTGCCATCACCTTTATCATACCTCTGAGTGAGTTGCCATCAAGGACAACACTTGTATCATAATGCCAACAATCTCCCCCTTTGGACTTGATGGCAACCACCACACCAAGTCACTCTCCCCCTTTGACATCAAGGGCAAAGGGCGGACCAAGATATTCTCTTCTTTGATAAACCTTCCGCTATCCATGCTCCCCCTGAGTACATGCTGAAGTTTCTTATTGAGCTCCCCCTTTGTACATGCCAATTTGTACCAATCCGTCCATGCTCCCCCTGAGCACATGCAAGGTCTACAAAAGCATAACATAACTCTATACATACATTGCCAATGACCTTCCTAAAGATACATACATACATCAATCTCCCAAACAAGTGGGGATACACCATTTTTTACTCAAACACAAGAACCATTACATCATCCATCCCATGCATAGTGGGGTAACAAGATACATTATATGACTCACAAGACCAGGGACCTAAACAAGACCATGACAGTTATCAGCAGCTATCATACACCATATCAGCATCCAGTTCTGTAACCTGCAATACCATTCTTTTGATCAAACAGCAAGATGTATCATTTAGCCACATAAGCATCATCACCAAAGACTTCTAACCATAATGCCAACAATGCATTATTTGAAGTATACGCTCCCCCTGAGCCTGTGCCACCCATCATATACCACGACCGAACCATTTCCTGAGTCTATTATGCTGCCTTTTTCTTCTTAGCTCCATATTCGTGACTCTGCAGCCTCTAGATCACGTATATATGTGACTTATCTTCATTATATTAGCGTATGCAAAATGGAATACTGAAGGTCTTCACTTTCAGTTTTCCCTGTGTCTGTTATGTCAGCTAACTTAGTTATGTCACACCTTTCTGTCTCTAATTCTGTCTTCTTCAATACCTGGAATCGTGATGATGTATAATCCTCTTTCTTTGGAGTTTGAATTTTTCTCCTGCATTCCCTTGCTTTATGTCCAAACTTGTTACATGAATAACATCTTACATGATTTATGTTCCTTCTATTGCAATCAATTGCTTTGTGGCCAAACATATTACATGCAAAACAATATCCTTTGAAGTACCTGGAACGTGATGATCTTGTGTGACGGTATTGAACCATTCTACTTCTACATCTGGCTGCAACATGTCCAAGATTATGACATACATAACATTCAACATTAGTCAATGGAGGAAATAATTCTTATTAGAGTTCCTTGCCTCACCTTGTGAGCTAGATTCACCTTCAATAGATTCATAAAAGCCAAGACCAGTTTTGATAGTAGGGGATCTTTGACTACCAAGAATTTCATCCAAAATCTTAGTACTATCTTGAAATCATAACAGTTTATCCTTTTCTTCTAATTTACTTTTTAAGATATTTACCTCAACCTGATGTTGTTCTTCCTTTTCCAGATACTGCTTCCTTATGTTTTCTTCAGCTTTTCTTCCTTCTTCCGCTTGTTGCCTTAATTCGATTACTTCATGTTCTTGTTCTTCAAGAGATTCTTCATTCTACTTCTTTGATTCTTTAAGATCTTCTTCTAGAGAGAGGATCTTCGATTCAAGTCTCTGAATTGTTATGCTCTGATCTTTTACTATATCCTGCAATCGCTCCCTTACTCTGGTTACTGACTCCAACTGTTCTTTTAATCTGGTAACTTCTTCTAGTTCTACGTTCTTATTTTCATATGCCATGAGAAGTCTAATATCTTCATCACTATTGAATGAGTCATTACTTTTATCATGGATATAATAACTTCTATCCGACATCTTTCCTTTGTTATGAGGGCATCTAGCAGCGTAGTGACCAACTCTACCACATGAAAAGCATTTGAAAGGTAGCTTACCTTTGAACCTTCCAGATCCCTGTTCAAGATTCTTGACAAAATTTACCTCATCTTCTCCTTCTGAAATGTATCCCGATTCATTTGCTGACACTTTGAATGCAACTTCTCTCATGTTTGATGGTCCTCCTTTTCTCATCTCAAAAGCAGTTAAGATTCCGTGAAGCTGCGACATAGTGATTTTCTGCAGATCCTCCTTTTCTTCTATGGCAGAAACTTTGGAATCAAATTTAGCAGACAGGGATCTTAAAACCTTTTCAACTAAGACAACTTCCTTAAATTGTTCACCCAGATTCCTCATGCAATTGAAAATCTCATCTATACGCAGAAGGTAATTAGCTATGCTTTCATTACCATGCATTTTAAGATTTTCATACCGTATTCTGAGAGTTTGAAGCTTTGCCCGTTTTACCTATTCATCTCCTTCATAGCTTAGAATGATTTTGTCCCAAATTTCTTTGGTTGATTTGAAATGCATGACCTTCATAAACTCTGATTGTGACAAACTTCCAAATAAGACAGTAACCGCTTTGGCATTGAGTTCATATTACTTTCTCTCTGTTGTATCTGTAGGAATTGCTAATGGATATGCGTATCCTCCTTCCACGATTCCCCAAACATCCGTTCCAAGCGACTGTAGATATGTTATGGTTCTTATCTTCCAGTGGACACAGTTTCTCCCATCAAATATTGGTGGCCTGATGGATGCCTCTCTTTCTTGATTAGCCATTCTGATGGATCTTTCCTTCAAGCGATCAAGCTTCTTCTAAAGGACCTGCTCTGATACCAATTGTTGGAAATAATACTAAGAGGAGGGGGGGGGGGGTGAATCAGTATTATCTAATCAATATAACTTTTTCATTTCCATACTCAGATTCATATACGCTACTTCAATTAATGATAACCGCGTATATACGCATCTGTGTTTAATGAAACTAGCGTATATCCAGTAAACTTATGATTCAATTAGTTGATCTTCAATGAGTGCATCAGAACATTATTAACCATATTAACAGTAAACAGGTGCAATAAAATAGAACAGATCATCACACATAAGGAGCATACATGAACACCATGATATAAGGTGGAAACCCAATGTGGGTGAAAACCACCTGCTGCAATTCGTCTCTATCTTCTTTTAATAAGAAAACTTCTTTTTACAATAGTACTGGTGCAGTCTTATACCAGTACGCAGGCTTCTACCTGCAGAAGGCTACAACCTTCTCTCATTCTCCAGACTCTCCTGGAAGGGAGCTACAACCCCCTTAGCTCTTGTACTAGCTGAAGTACTAGTACGTAGGTGCTGGCCTACAGAAGGCTACAACCTTCTCATTTCTTCCAGGGACCACGTTTCATAAATTTTCAGACTAGATCCATAAATACAAAACAATCATCATTGCAATACAATCATCAACTTATACCTGCATCATCAATCACTAAATCACCCAATACTTAATCATTGAATCCCTGTCATCAGAACACAGTTACCAAAACACAAACCAGAGCCCAGAACTTTGCAACAACCACTAGAACCAACAGCAACATGAAACATCAAAACTCATAATGCATACGCTACTTGACTGTGTCAAAACCGAGTGTACACGCGCTTTCACCAGAGAGAACCTGCGTACAGATCTAAAGATAATTACTTATACCTTCGCTGCAATTTCCAACTTGATTCAGATCGAGCCAAGCATCACAAACCCATAACCAGCATCTCCACACTTCATCAGACACTCATTACTTGCACACCTACCCTTGGCCTAATGATCTTCTCTTTATATAGGTTTAGGCTTCTCTCAATTCCATGGTCCAAAACCATGTAAAGACAATACCTTGGACCCAATACGTGGGTTCAACACTTCGGACCAAATACCACGGACCAATATACGCGCCTTTCCTTTTGTGAACCTGCGTGTGTACGCATATGCGCCTTTTTTTCTTCTCACCCACGTGTATACGCGCTTTCATCAAGGTTAACCTGCGTATATCTCTCTCTTGACCTGTTGTACTAAGATCTGTCCTCTGATTGAGTTGCCATCACCTGTATCATACCTCTTAGTGAGTTTCCATCAAGGACAACACTTGTATCATAATCCCAACATAGCCCTCGGGTCTGCGATGACCAAAAAAATTTACACATCACGCGCTCTGATCATCACGGGAAAGTGATGTACTTCCGCGATGACCGTGAAAAAATAGAACTAGTGACCTCGCGTCTGGACGCGAAATTATGTTTTTATGCAAATGACGTGTTGAATTTTGCAAACGAAGTGCTAATTAGTTTTTTCTCATCATGCAGGCCATAATGGCGTTTTTCTGGCAAGAACGAATGCATGATGATAATGATGTGGAAGCTTTCGCTGATGTGGGGTGCTGAAATGAATTACGAGCATGCGGATTGCTCAAATTCTTCCTTACTCCACACCTTCGGTCACAACCTGATTTACTGGAGCTACTGATCCGGGCCTGGAATCCCACAGATGGGAAATTCATCATCCGAGGTTGGGATATCGAGTTTGACACTACAGACATATATTTTTTGACCGGGTTGTCTTGTTGTGGTGAGAGGCCTATTCTGGAGGGGCAACAACCCGAGGGTGATTCCTTAGAGATGTTGATGGCTCAAGTGTGCCCATGAGCACGCAAGACAAGGAGCAGGAAGGTGGAAACCCTGACAGTGGAGGACGTAGTCCTTCATCCTATGCTATTCATGGTGACATGGGCAGCGGGCTCCCAAGCCCAACATGAGGCTTCGAAGACCCATCTCCAGCTGGCTCTCAAATTTCTCAATCCAAATATGTTTAACTGGGCAGAAATAGTGACGGTGAACATGAAGAGGAAAATTACCAACTGTCATTGAGGGGAGATGAAGCAGTTTGGCTACGAGTTGATCTTAGTCCCACTCATGCTGGAGCGGGTGCCGACATTGCAGTTACAGGACATGGATTTTGATTTTCCCAGGGCCACACGGTGGGCACACGTCATGCCACGAGGAGGTGGAGGATCACCAGTGTCGTGGGGGACATTGTTTCGAGAGTGGCTGGAGCACCAAATGATATTCATTGAGGATTGGCCATATGCTGGCATGGATTTCTGCGGAGATCCTAACATGCAGTTGCCCACTGGAGAGTAGTGGGATGATGGTGGTAAGACACTTGATCACATTATTTTGCATTTTATTTTTTATGATGTTTTTTGGTTTTTTATGTATATGTCCTAATGACGAATGCTATGGTATGCAGATGTAGGACCACCGTTAGGCTAGCTCCAGAGGCACGAAGGGATGCGCAGGGCATCGCAACACTAGCCTTGGCTCCTCCAGTTGATGATATGGTGGAGACAGTTGCCCAAAACCTTGAGGGCCTAACAGCAGGGATCCCAGATTACATGGAGATCAAGGAGGTCCCCATAGTGTTCCAAATCCACACAGTAGGAGTGGAACTCAGGGTACACCGCCTATTGAGGCAGGTGGCACGAGCGATGGTGTGCTATAGGGAGCATAACCCACTGCAGTAGACACCTAGGTTTTAGTTCCTGCTGTTGATTTTTTGAGAGACATGTGTCTCAGATGTATGGAGAACATAGACTCTATTTGGACATGTACACCTATTTTTTGAGCGCCTCAGTGCGCCACACGAGATATATATATATATATATATATACATATTCCTATGGTTCATATTGTGTTTTACATGCTTCTTATATGCTGTTTTGATTACATGTTACGCAAATGTCTGTATAATACATGATTAGCTAATGCATTAGTTAACGTGTTTAATCTTCGTGGAATATGCTGATATGTGATAAAATCAAAATTCCTTTCTAACAATTTAACACGTAAATACAACCTTAAAATCCGATGGTCTCTGACGGAATATCGCCCATTGATCTGGTGGACGATAAGCTGAGAGTCCAAGTTCACAACCAATGTATGAATACCGAGATTGATTTCCTCAGCTAGTAACTCAATAACAACACTATATTCAGCGACATTGTTCGTGGTACAACCTAGACAAACACCTTGAAGGTATATCAACTCACCATGAGGATCGTAGATCACCCATGCCGCAAAAGACAAGTTGCAAGTACTGCGGTAGGCACCATCAATGAAACCAACGTAAGGTGCACCAGACATCTGCACAAGAAGCAAAAGACACAATAAGCGGCAATCATGCCTACATACCAAGCCAAAACATGAAAACACACACACAACACACCTGCTGAAAACACACATATGTAAAAATCAAAGTGCATGAAATTCATGCATAACACTTTTTCAAGTAAAGCCCATTTCGGGGTTTATCCAGAGGATTCCCTTCATAATCAATCAGCTCATAGGCCCCTTTTTGCAAAACTCACTTTACAATATAAGGCCCGTGCCACATGGGCTTGAATTTTCCTGCCCCCAACTTATCATTCGCTTGATCGTAGAGCAAGACTAAATCTCCTTCAACAAAAAAAGGAGGATGGACAGTATGATCGAAGTGAGTTTTCACTCTCTTCTTCTATGCTTCAATCGCTAGAGAGGCTAGTCGACGAGTCTCGTCCAGCCGTTCTAGGTAAAGAAGGTGTTCTTCTACTGGAGTAGTGTTGGGGAGTAATTTGACGGCTAATTTCAAAGAAGGTATCTCGCATTCGATGGGAAGGGTAGCCTCCAGTCCGTAAACTAATTGGAATGGAGTGAAACTGGTGGCATCCTTCACGAAAGTTTGGTAGACCCATAAGGAAGAGAACAACATCAAGTGCTAGTTAGACTTGTGCATGCCAATGGTGCGTTGAAGCATCGTAACTAGAACCTTGTTTACAGCTTCTACTTGGCCATTGGCCTGAGGATAGTATGGAGTCGAGCTATCATGCCGCAAGCCTAGCTGGGTTGTTAGCTCAGTCATCATATGATTATGGAAATGCTTACCGTGATCAGTGACAATAGCCTAAGGGACTCCGAACCATTAGATAACATGATTAAACAAAAATTGTGCCTCTGTGTGACCATCTTCAGATACTGTGGGCATCGCCTTGGCACATTTTGTGAAGTAATCAACAGCAACGATGATATACCCATGCCCCCTGGCTGAGCGAGGGTTACAGGTCATATAATCAATGCCCCATTTTTCAAAAGGGCCGACGGTAACAACAGGGTGCAATGGAGCGAGGGGCACCCGCATCTTCCGCTGGTAGATTTGGCACTCGTGACAAGAGCAGATGGAAAGAATGCAATCCTTAAAGATGGAGGGCCAAAAGTAATCGGCATGCAGGATATTTTGAGTAGTAGCATATCCATACATGTGACCACCACAGGCACCAGAATGGCAGTCATTTAAAACTCGCTCAGCTTCCTCGAATGTTAAGCATCGGCGGAGAATAGAGTCAGCAGCGAGATGGTACAAGGTGTCCCCAATAATACGATAGGGCTGAGACTGATGATGAATCCATTGCCAAGCATCCTTAGACACATTGGGATGAAAAGAGGACGTCTACAGATAGACAATGATATCCCCATACCAGGGATCGAGGGTGCTGATTAAGAATAGAGTTTCGTACGGAATATGGTCCTCTAACTGAGAGGGCGCGGTAGGATATGGCAGAGAGCAAAGCAACTCAACAAAGATGAGAGATTTCTTAGACTTGGCGGTGGTGAATTCCAAGTTGAACTCTTGGAGGATAACAATCCACTTCGAGTACTTTCCCCCCAACAGCTGACGTGATAGGATGTACGTCATCGAGTTACAATCAAAAACCACTGTCATAGTGCGCAACAAGATATAATGGCAGAAACGTTGGATGGAACAAACAGTGGCCAATGCCAATTCTTGACATAAGCATATCGAGTTTCCGTATCTAGTAGATTGCGGCTGAGATAATAAATGACATGTTCAATGTCATCATCATCATCTTGAACGAGAACCATGCCAATAGTGGTATCGGCAGCGGCCAAATACAGAGTGTAGTCACGATGATAATTTGGAGGATGCAACAATGGAGCAGAAACAAGGAGAACCATGAGATGCTCAAAGGACTCTTGAGCAGTGGCATCCTAAAGAAAAGGGGTATCCCGCTTCAATAACCGCGTAAAACCTTTGGCCACTTCAAGATAGTTTGGAATGAATCATCGTAAAAAATTCGCTTTGCCCTACAAACTCTGCAATTGCTGCAAAGAAGCAAGGGGAGGAAGATTCAAAATAGCCTCAACTTTAAGGGGATCCAAACGGATGCCCTCTCGGGAGACGATGAACCCGAGAAGCCTGCCTAACTCGATGCAGAAGACACACTTATGCGGATTAAGCCGAATGCAGTAGTGTCGACAGTAGAGAAAGATTTCGCGAAGGTGGGCGGGGTGGTTCTGGCATTTTGCTGAATGAGCTGGTAGATCATCTAGGTACGGTTGCACAATGTGTCGAATATCATGGAATGCATAATACATTGCGCGTTGGAAGGTAGCACCGACATTTTTCAAACCGAAAGGGAGCTTTTTGTAGGTGAAAGTGCCCCACAAACAGATAAAGGCGGTCTTATGCTGATCAACGGGTGCAATATTAATCTGGTTATAACCAGAAAAATCGTCCATGAATGAATACATTTCACTCCCAGCACACTCATCAATGAGCTAGTCAATGAAGGGTGTGGGGAAGTTATCTTTGGGACAGGCCCGATTAATATCACGGTAATCAACACAGACTCTGATCGTACCCTGTTTTTAGTCACAGGGGCGATATTGGAGACCCAATATATGAGTGGGATGGGGTAAATAAAACCAACCTTAAGAAGCTTTTCAACTTCTGCTTTAATAGCCGCAGCCTTTCGGGGGTGCACGGGGCGTAGACGCTGGCAAACAGGCTTAGCACCTGGATACGTAGGTATCTCATGCACCACAATACTAGGATCGATGCCGGGCATTTCTTTGTAAGACCAAGCAAAGACATCACGGAATTCGCGAAAAAGATCAGTATAGAGCTGAATCTCCTCCAGAGTACAAGTCACTCCAACATGGATATGCTCGACAACCCCTAGTTTAACAGAGATGTCGATGGGCTGGGTTTGTGTGATGTTTCCCATGTTCCCTTCAAAAGACACTTGATAAACTTGAATGGGTGTCTGAAGGGGTTGGGATGGGAGACAAGGAGCAAACTGCTCGAGACAGGTAAGCATTTCCCGGTGGGCAGGGATAAACGAGGAACGATGGTGATGATCAAACCAAGGAGGTTCCTCAAGAGACATGGTCTTGATAATGGCTTCATCAGAAGGAAATATTTCCTTTAAAGGGTCTAAAGAAGCACTGTCTCCAAGCCAAGGGGAATGAGCGTATGAGTCGAGAGCTCTACTCGAAGGAGAAGATCCAGAGGATGGAGCCAATGCAGTAACAATTTCGATGTAGTTGAGCTTAGCAGGACTCAACGGCATCTCATCACCCCATGAGTCTATCTGATCGACGGGGGGAAGGACCCAAGGATCAGAGCGAGCAGAAATCATATTAATAGGAGCGATGTTGGGAGGTTGGAGTGAAAAAACACCCATAAGGGCAGGATCTTTAAAGAGTCCAGCTCCCACACTCCCACATAGAATGGAGGTATGCTCCACAAAGGGCACGTTGCCTTTGGAAGAGGAGGCGAAGAAAGATAGCTGGTCTACTGTGACGATCTTCCCCTGATGAGGGAAACAAATGACATGAAGCCACGGCTCGCATGGCGTATGTCCAGCTTCGTTCCAGAAGGAGGTTGTAAGTAAGATTGGCATCAACAACTTCAACTTCCACTTCGACCATCTTCCCTTCCAATGTAATAGGAAAGCGTTGGAGTATACCATAAGGGCGAGACTCTCTCCCATCAAAGGCTTCCAAGGTCGTAGGAGACGAGCTCAGAGTCGGAGAACCAATAGCCTTCCAACAAGAAACAGACATTATGCAAGTCGAAGCACCTTCATCAATGACGGTATGATGAATCATTTTAGAATTGATGATGACTTGGATAAGGAAGGAAATTTGGTGAGGCAGTCTCGGTATATGGTTGTCGAGGTCAAAAGTGATCAAATCCAAGTCAACCGGGTTGATGCCACCAATGGCTGATAGCAAGGACTTCCTCTGAGAGGGGTAGCTCTGGAGAACTTCTAAAGTGGACATAGCTGACAGAGCCTGAGCTAAGTCCTCAACGATGCTATAATGCTGAGCAGCACGAGCATTAAGGTTGTAAGAAGATTTCCGGAGTACATCTTTAGGAGGGGGTCGGATGGGCGTGTCAATGCTAGGTCTCTCAATATGGAGTGGACCATAACTGGATGGATGAGCACTAGAGGGGACCTCAGGCTCTTTCCCAGCAGGTGATGGATACTCTTTTTCCCGAGTACTAATGTGGATGGGAATTGTCCTAGCCATAAACACTTGAGAACGAAAGGGAGAAGAGGATTGGGATGGATCAACCACCATTTTCATTTGCTGCGAGGGAAAAGGCTCTTTGAGAACGACAGGAGTCCCGAGAGCACCTTTCATCAAACGACTAACTTCGGACTGCCTCGGACAGTCTTTGGTATAGTGATCCTCTTCACAGATAAGGCAAGGATACTTAGGTTTGCGTTTGGCACCTTCTTCGGGTGGAGGTTTACGGGAATCCTGCTTGGGTTGATTAGCTTTATTCTTTCCTTTTCCCTTCTTCTTTCATTTTGAGGCTTTATCCGCTGTGGTGGACTGGACAGTGTTAACCTTAGAAGTATTACCAGAATTGGATACAGCCTGAGAAGTATTTTCATTCATAGCATTCAAATTTTGCTTCCCAAGGTTCGCAGAAGATTTCTTAGAAGGCGGATTAACAAAACCAATGACACCATCAACAGATGGTGTTGGCGGGGCTTTGGAAGTTCCGGGTCTCGGGGCATCAGGCAAATAATCATATAGAATACCAGACTAGGAGTAAACCAAGTCAAGGTACTGAGCATGCGCGATAGCCTACTCCTCAGTTACACATGCCCTCATAGCAATGTCTCGCGCTATCGGACCGACAAATGAGGTCATGAACCAGTCAGTCAGAAGCTCATCAGGAATCCAAAACTTAATCAAACGGCAACACTGTCTCCATTCATGGATATGATCGGAGATATGTGTAGTCGTTGCTTGTTTCAAGGATGTCAAGAGGTGTGTGCCCATTTCATATCGAATCAGCAACTGAAAATGAGTTAAAAATTCCATAGCCAATGAGTTAAAATCCTGAAAAGATCCGCGAGCTAACTCAATATACCATTTAGCAACAGAGCCAGTGAGGGTCCTTTGAAAAAGGCAGAGCTGTATTGAATCATCAAGCCACGAATTTGACAAACACCATAGATGATAAGTCATAACGTGGGCTTAGGGATCTTCTCCAGCTTTACCATCAAATTTGGGACAATCAGCGGGAATCTTAATTGGAACCAGCAGCCAATACAGATTATAAAGGATAGGATCATTTGTCAGTTTGGACACATCCGGTAACTCCAACATTGCTAAAAAGGGTACTTGAGGGTTAAAGGACATATGAGGCCGCGGGTAGGAGGTAGCACCAGAGTTCCAGCCAGCTGCTTGTTGCCCCCATTGATTCTGTCCAGACGGATTTGGCCCAGGAGGGTTTTGTCCGTAGGGATTTTGTCCATATGGGTTATAGGATGGCTGACCTTGGATTTCCCCCCCAGCATTCCATTGATTAACAACTTGGCCTGTAGGAGCAACATACAATTGTTGATAATTCTGATAAGGACTCACCTACAATTGTTGATAATTTTGGTACGGGGAAAATTGAGTTTTCCCTTGGGATTTCTAGAAACCATAAGGTGGTTGGGCTCCAAACTGAGCTCGGGATCCAGGTTGCGTTTGATAGGCCGGTTGAGATTGAGATCCAACCTGCATTTGAAAACCAAATTGGGTCTGGAGCCCAGACTGGGGCTGAAAATCGGGTTGAGCTTGAGAAGCAACAATTATTTGAGTGCCCGGTGGAGTAGGCCCAGACGGATGCCCTTGAGAGAACTGAGGCTGAGCCACCTGGCCAGAAGGTTAACCTAGTTGAGATTGAGATTGACCCATTTGCCCAGAAGGTTGAGCTTGTTGGGTATTAGGTTGTCCTTGCACAACTAAGTTGTCCTAATGGACCAGATGGTTGAGAAGACTGGACGGTTGGTTGGCCTAATTGGATTTGAGACTGACCGAGTTCTCCAGATGGTTGACCAGATTGGACAGTCGGTTGGCCTTGCTGAGCGTAGGGTTGACCGACTTGCCCAGAAGGGTAGCCTTGTTGGACACCAGGTTGGCCTTGTTGCATGTAAGGTTTTCCCGGATTACCAGAAGGTTGCCCGAAATAGGTAAAAGATGAACCACCAGAGGTCGAAGGTTGTCCCTGGAAGGGTTGTCCTTATGGGCCTCCAGGTTGCCCTGGATAAGGTTGTCCGTAATACTACTGCCCATAGGAGGGTTGCGTGTAAGATGGCTGACCTTGATAAGGTGGTCCTTGAAAATTCGCAGGGGGTACTTGAGCACCATGATAACTGGTGGTACCCCAAGCAACAGATAACGAGACCGTAACCTCAACCGCAGGCTGAGAGGGTAAAGGTCCGGGGTAATAAATATGAGCTCCTCGAGAATCATAATAATGAAACAGATCTTAGGGGTCTGGATTCTGAAGAGCATGCAAATATTGATCGTATGCCCCCCTGCTGGAATGGAACCAGAAGAAGGTGGGGCATTTAGTGTAGGATCAAAAAATTCCGAGTGTAGATGCCGATGGGCCACTATTTGCCGATCTGGAGGAAGGTCCAGCAACAGTGGTCACAACTGAGGATGCAGTAACGGCACCAACAACAGGGGTTGAAGAAGCCACACAAACAGTTGGAATAGTCGGGACTGAGGTGACAGACACATTGTGAATTCTAGGAATAAAAGACTCCGAGGTCGAAGTGATGGTGTGAGACCACATAGAACTCGTAAGGGAGGTCGTAGAACCCAGAACATCCCTCCAATCCTTATAGCTTAAAGGCAACGTGACACTAAGAGGGGTGACACGAAAAGGTGTAGTTTCCGTTGAGATAGGAGTTTCACCGCTCATCGCAATGGATTCTTCACTCGTGACGAGGGATGTGTCCTCCATGTCAGAAGAAGACATTGGGACCGAAACATTGGGAGGAGTACCAGGAATATCTTCTTCAGAAGGCTCCCAAATTAGGTTCCAGTGAATATCGTAAGACTCGTCCTCTGGAGCATGAGAGTTAATTAGTTGGATACTCGGAATAACAGGGAGAGTATCACTAACAACCGATATCTCAGGAGCAACAAAAGAAGGAGACCCTTGGTCACTTGGAACGAGAGACATGATCGGTGATTCCACCAGGATGATGATTCAAAAACCCTAGGAAAACTAACGAGAAAGAACCCTACTCAAGCTAACACAAACAAGATCTAACAAGGTAAATGTGAATCGCGGCCTAATAAATTTTAAGACACGGGAACAGAACTTGACCTTTTCATCTTTAAAGAGTCGAGAAAAGGACAAAAAGATGACTCTAGTCGCCTTCGAATATTTAATGAGCCTAAAGTGACAAGTGCTCAGATGGACCTTTTCTTTTAGGGAGTCCGAAAAGGAACGAAAGTGACTACTCTGGAGAACTAGGCAAAAGGTTTACCAGACAAATCCGTAAAACTGCATATACACCTTGGCAGTCATATGAAAACCAAGGACTTTCCGTACGACAGTCAATCTTCCCGAATGTTGTGTTTAGTGCGTTACAGCTTGTAAGGCAGCAAACACGGCTTCCTAAGGATAAAGGATGATAACCTAGTGGGGTCTCCCAACATATACTCGGCAGTACATGGGAGCGCAATTCTGTGCTAGACCACTATTGGGTCACAGAAGGAGGAATCACCCAACCTTGAGTGGAAACAAAAGTGACTAGGTTTAACGATGCCGAAGCACGTCTCTAGCCTAGACCTCTAAATAGTGTGTGTTATGTTCCAATATGTTGTTAGATTTATTCAGTTCATTTTAGAGTTGATCTTGGATTATGTTTCAGTTTTCAGGCCTTACCGTATGTATACAACAAATCCTAGGATGCAGCTAGAATGAATGAAATATCCTTTTTCTTCGATGAAAACCTACCTACAGGAGGGTAGAGGGATCATTCCCAAACCAAGAAAACCAAGACAACAAAGGCAGTCACTCAATGCAAGAAGACATCAATTCCTAAAGTGCACGGATACTAGTAATGAGAGATTTGAACATTCGCTTTCCAATATGTAAACTTGAAATGCAAATTCACTTTCACTTTCGTATACTAAATGAATGCAATTCTTTTGATTTTGATGTATTTAAATCTAGAAGAAACAAATAAGCAGCAAGCAAGTGTGAAAAAAACGGTTGATCCAAACAATTGTAATCTATGTTCGGTAGTGAAAAGAAATCAAATCAATGCCAAAGATTGTTTCAATAACAGTCACTAAACAATCAACCAAAAACAAGCAAAGGGGAAGGCTCAATCAAACCAACAACAAGCTGCAAACAAACCTTGAGCAAACAAGAAACCAAGCCAACCGATTCAAGAGACTTGAAATAATGAACTAGGTCACATAAGTAAAAAAGCAAGATTCATTCAACAAAGCTCACAAGAGAGTGCCTTAATCATAAACAGTGAAAAACAAGTTATCAAACAAGTGAGAAAAGCAAGGGACTAGCAGGACTGATGGACTCAGGAGGCAAAATTGAGAAAATCAATTCTACAGCAATCAGCGCGGGTAATACACAAGCAACAAGCGCTGATAAAGCACTAGCTGCAGAAACAGAGCGATGTCAACGCGGAAGTACACGAATTTTCCGTGATGGTCGGATTTTCAGAACCGTCGCGACTATAAGGCATAATTACGCAATGAACAGGATATTACAAAAGGGTGAGTGCGATGACAACGCGACTGTTAAATTTAAAGCCACGATGATGTTCAAAACAATAACAGGCGAACCAAAATTCCCAAATCAAAAGCAGTCAATCCTTCAATCAAATAGGGGTATTACTCAAATCAACCCAAGAAACTCAGGAGACTGATAACTAATCCCCAAACTTCAAAAGAGACCAAATCAAAAATCAAGACAAGAGTAAACAAGAAAAGAGCAAAGGCCAAAGCTCCCCAGTGGAGTCGCCAATTTGTGATGCAGGAAAGTGTTCCCTCTACGGACAGAGGCAACCCCTCTAGCCCTAGAGTGGGTCTAGTCACAAACAAGGAAAGATCAACAATAGCTTTCCTTAAATAGTCATAGTTGGAGGACTACCTCAACCGGTGGTCGGTGGAGTTCCGTTGCACTGCTCCAGCTTCCGCTTCCTTCTCCTGATGAGTGATCAACCTGAAACAATGCAAAAGAAATACAACAAAGCACATAACCGGAAAATAACAATGATCTAGTTACTCACAAAGTCAAGAAGTCATGAGCTATCAAGTACATTACATGCAAGACATAGGAAAACAAAATTGATTGTATTAATAATGAAATAAGAGTAAGCTTACAACCAAAGTCTTGACGTCACAAGCCTTCTCAGAGGGATCCAGCTAGCATTTTCTTCAAGCATTCACTCTTTGAAGATGGATCTCCCAATATACAAGTCTCTCTCACTCATAAGTTTTACACAAGATTAAGGGCACTTCACAACATTCCACAAGCTATCAACAATCCCACACTTGTCACACTCACACCAGCTATCTAGCAAAGTCAAAAACACTAACAGCATTGCTCAACTAGCCAACTATCAAAAACTCGCAATGCATAGCAATGGTGAGAGTTTAAATAGGAGAAGGAGTCTCCATGAAAGGTGGAAGAGTGAGCTTATCTTCAAGGAAGGTAGCACAAATGATGGAACAACCACACCATAGAAAGGAGGGTGATACAAACTATGCCAACAACCAGGTCTAGAGTCATCTGGAAGGCCGACTGTTGGAAAAAATTCGCCCAATCTGGATCATTGTGGGGGCATAACTGATCTATAGCACTGACATCGCTATTGAATAACGTACCTAGTCAGTTCATCACCAAAGATTATAAACAACCTCGCGCTGGGACATGAAATTGGACCATCGCGGGAATCAGGTGTACTTCCGTGATGGAAATGCTTCTGGATTGTTCATGATCGCCCTTCAGCGCGTATATTTAGTCCATAGCCATGATGAGGCAGATAACTTAGGAAAAGTGGGTCATTTGGCAACATCAGAGATAATTTGTCTAATATGAGCATGTTTGACTTGGACACATGACACAGTGGAAGGACTAGAGGGAAGACAGTGACAAATTACTGTGTAACAAGGATAAGTTTCGAAGAATCAAGATGGAGAACAATGATACTATTTCCACATATCTAAACAAGCTCACCACTTATAGAGATGAGCTTAGCAGTGTGGGAATAACCACTGCCAATGATGATACGGTGAACCTCACTCTCCTTGACCTTCCAAAGAACTAGAATAGCTACTAGGACTCTGTGAATGGAAAGGAGAAACTGCCAGATTGGGAACGACTATGGTCATATCTGATGCAGGAGGAGATTAGGAGGAGCACACGATATGGTTCTTCATCCAAGGATGATGATGAAGAAAAAATGGCCTTAGCGAGTCAGCAAAGAAAGGGAAGCAAAATGATTCCCATTCCAAATCGGATTCTTCTCATGGAGGGAAGAAGGGTGACAAGTCTAAAGTGAGATGCTTTAATTGTCACAAGATGGGACATTATGAAACTAATTGCCCATCGAAGAACTCCAAGAAAGGATCCGCGATAAGATCGGAAGGTGAGGCATTAACCTCTCAGTTCAAAATGGAATTTACCCTCATCACATGCATGGTGTCATCGATGATGGGTTGTGGTTGGTATCTTGATAGTGAAGCCTCATTCCAAATGACTAGCGATAAAAGTTTATTCAGTGCCTTGGAGGAAAAATACCTCAAGATGAAAATAGAGATGGGTGATGATGGAAGGTATAGTGTTTCAAGAGTGGGCACAGTTTCTTTTCAGAGGGAGCATGGACCTCCTATCACCTTGCCAGATGTGAAGTATGTGCTTGGACTGAAGAAGAACTTGGTATCGATCGCGATGTTGGAGGACAAAGGCTACGATGTTGTATTTAGTAAGGGAAAGGTTTTCCTTAGACACATCACCACGAGGCAGGTGAAACAGATCGGTTCATGAGTTAAGAACCTATATGCTCTTGAGGCTCAAGATGCATGCAGAGCCTTCAGGAGCAAGGAAAATGTTAGAGACTTGGTGGTTGAGAGGGAGAGTAAATTACCTCTCAACATTCAGCCCCAGAAGAAGTCTCAGACAATTGTGGGGAGCCACAATTGGAGAAGTAGGTAGAGGGATCACATGTAGCCATACCTCCAGGTGTGGGGTGGGGCGATGTGAAGTGATAGTCCCAAGAAGGTTGAAATTGGGTAGGGTCCATTGAGAGGTTTTATCTCATGGATCGTACCTTGCTATGAGAGCCCAAAGTACATAGTAGCAGGAGGATTCAGTGGGATTGATGCAGTCAGATATCAAAGTGATAGAGGCTAGAGCAGTCATATACTGAAGTGTACAAAGAAGAATTAACAACAATGCCAAAAGGCAGAGTCAGCTGAAGCACAAAGTTTTCAATTGACAAAGGCAATAACAGTCATAAACTTTGATGATAGATGCATCATACTGATTCAGGTTGGTTATGTTTTTGTTCCTGGAGTTGTTGGAGTGACAACACTTGAGAGAAGTGTTGCATGCATAACATTCCAAAGGTTCACGATTGGGATCTAGTTGGATTCCTTTCTTCTTGACAGGGAGTGTTGAAAATAGCAACAAGAAATGATAAAAATGGGATCCAAAATATTCCAATTTTAATTTTTCCTTGAATTAAAATCAAATTTAGTCTCACCGGCTGCTTGGAAATAATGAATTAATTCATTATAGATTAATTAGTTGGATAAATTCAAGTTATAAGTCTTTCTGAAGTCATGCAAGAGTTATCCCTTAAATTAAGGAGATTATCCCTTAATTAAGGAGATAGGATTGAGTTATATTTGAGTTGTAATTAGTTAGCTCAGTTTACTGAGTTAAGTCGAGTTAAATTAGTTCCAAAATGTTTGAGGAACTAATTGTGAGTTATCAGTCAGTTGATGCATGCATGCACTCAACCAGTGTACTCCAGATAACTAAAGATTCCCTCATCAGAAACTCATGCACGTCTATTCTGAGAAAGACCCAGTTGAGATTAAAGACAAGGACAGTGTACTATCAGTTGCATGTGTTTTCCTATAAAGGAAACTCATGCATGCATTCAAGGTAAGGTTCCTTGAGGATTGCGCAGTTCTAATAGTGTATTAGAGCAGTGTGTGAGAGCAGTGTTCCACTAGGTGAAGGAGATCATCCCAGAGGAACTGCGTAAGGAAATAGGAGCTTGGAGGGCAAAGATTAAGGCTTGTGAGAAGCTTTGATTTCCTGTGAGCATCCAAGAGGATTATACTAAGAGCTGGCTAGCTGTGAGAGCTAAGGCTTTGTATAATTTTGATGTATATCCACCTTGCATGATAATACATGATAGTGGGCTTTTTCGCTGAGCCTTTCCCCTGAGTATTTTATGTGTTTCATGTGCATTGCCTCTTCTTCTTATGGTTATATGTGTTCAGCTCGATATTTCTCAATCTTTAAGCTTCCACAAATTGATAGTAGAAGTAGGTTATAGTATTTTTCTTTGGTATATTTCATTATCGAGTTAATATACAGCCAGATTTTCTATATGGTCTCATAGTGATATTTGTAGAGAATTTATAGAATTTTTATATAGATCTCAGCTGTTCATCTCCTGTTAACCTCATTTGTCCATCCACTCACTTAATCCCTCACGATACAATCTCTGCCATTCATCTTCTTTGTTACCTTTTTTGTCCATCCATTCACTTAATTCCTCATGATACGATCTCCACTGTTCATCATGTTCATTAACCCCATTCATCCATTAATTTGCTTAAGCCCCACGATAAGATCTCCATTTTCCATCTTTTGTTCATTGATCAATCCAACGGTCCCTATGCGCTACTGCATCCTTACGTCCTCCTTTCATTGATTTTGACCTCCAATCGCTCTTCCGCTTGAAAACCAATTTCGCTTAAGTTTCTTTGCTTACACCTTAGTATAGTTTAATGTTATTTACCTCTGCAACTTAGATAGCAGCCTTAGGTTAGTGATTGTTTTAGCAATTCTGCTTAGCATAGTTTTTTAGTTGGTTAGTTAGGTTATGGTGTGATTTAAGTATTTCATGTTGTTTTCTTCATTACTACAGTAGAGTATCTCTCTCTTAGAATAGGTTTGCTCTTCTTCCATCAAAGAATTAAGCTTCTTTTGACCCTATAGAAATCTGGCTTGGAACCCCTGGGGTCTCTTTCCAAATAAATAGTGACAACAACCATGACCTTCACTTGTATTTATGCATATAGCACTGTCAGCTCCAAGTTTGTACGAACCCCAGGTTGATAAGTAAATCTGGTAGCCCTAGGAGTTGTAGCATTATTGTTGCAATACCTAGGATCATCACTTTTTAGCACCATTTCCAAGGAGGTGTCTAAGTAGAAGTAATTACTACTTTCTTCTATTTTCTAGTCTCCAACTTTCTTTTCTTCTACTTCTAGTCTTCAAATTTCTTCCATTAGTTTATTTTTGCAAAAGTAATCTAGTAGCTTCCTTTCTTTCATTTGTCATTAGCTGCTTTCCTTTCCATTCTGCAAGTACTTTCTAGATTTAAAGAAAATATTACAAAAACAAACCCAAAAACATTTCCTTTCATGCCTCGTAGGAATAGGGATAATTTAGGGAAATTCTTGACAAATACCCCCAATGCATCCAATAGTCAACCTTCTCTCTTCTTTGGTGATTGTGAAGTGGAAGAACCTTTAGGTGAGCAACCTTACATATTTGAAGAACCTACAAGGGAAGAAGAAGAGGAAGAACCCATTCCTACTGAACTAATGGCTACAAACCAAAATGACAGGGGAGATAGAGAGAGAATTAAGAGTTCCTTCCCCATCAAGGAAACCAATGGGGACACTAATATGAAGAATATAATCCCCTCTACTCTACCTCATTTCCATGGCCTGACCACAGAGGACCCTAACACTTTCCTATTTGATTTTTTTGTTATATGTCGAACTTATGACTATACATATGATGAGAAAAAAGTTAAAATTGTTTCCATCTACCCTCAAGGATGCAGCATTGCGCTGGTTCATGGGTTTATCTGGAGATAGCATCACAACTTGGGCTTAGATGCAGCAGACTTTCAACAACAAATATAGGGACTACTGTAGGTCAAGGGATACTAAAGAAGATATTTTCAAAATGACCATAGGCCAGGATGATTCCCTAGAAGATTATGAAGAAATATTCCAGCTCGGTTACAAAAGGGCCAGGTGCACACTTGACCCTGAGTCACTAAAGTTGGTCCTACTTAGAGGAGTAAGGGAGGATCTTCTGGATGCCTTACATATGATAGCAAGAGGATATGTCTACCAATTACCCTATGTTGATATTCTAGGGCAGCCAGGAAAAAGGGTAGGGGTATTCAACCTATGGCCAGTACATCATCCTCCAACTTATCCATCAAGGGTGAAATTGGAAATATGCTGGAAGATTTCAGAAGTGTTATGCAACAAATCCTTGCCTTGCAATTGGACACCATGAACATCAAAAGGAAGCAAGAGAAAGCAAAGAGAACCTTGGCCATCTTTTGTCCTAGATGCACCAGGAGGCATCCTAGGAACGAATGTCCATTGAACTGTATTAAGATTTGCTCAGTCTGTGAAGAAAACCACTCCATAAACAAGTGCCCTTATTTACCTGGACTCAAAGTTGTATTTCAAGGAGCTGAAGGGGTCACTGAGCAGCTTTGATACATCAACCAAAGGAGGCCTCCTGGGCCTAGACCATACTAGCAGGGTATGCAAGGGTCATCCCATGCATATTACAACCCCAACCAAACCATAGTTATACCTTCTTGGGTACCCCCTGCTCATCCTTCGTGGTCTACACCCCCTCCTTGGTCCTATGCATATCAGTATTAATCCTAGCTAGCCAACCAATCATTTCAACCTTATGTTCAGCCACAACATTAGTGGAATACCCCACACCAAGGGTGGAGGCCCCAATTCAACAATGTTTCAGCCCTATTGCCTCCACCACCTACCCAGCCACAAATCCTGCACTTTGCTCCACCCAAGAAACCCCAGATGCCTGCCCATCCAAATCTGAACCCAAACAATAGGTAGGATCAACAAGTATATAGTGGAGACACATCATACCCAGCTTATGCTGTAGAAATCTAGGAGATCAACCTAAGATCTGGGAGAATTCTCCCAGACAACCAACCTCCCTCTCCATATAGGGAGGTTGAGGAAAAAAGAGAGGAAAGAAACCTTAAAGTAAATCCACCCTTTCCTGAGAGATTAACCCAACCACTCCAGCCTACCCCAGAAGAAACTAAACTTCTAGGAGAATTGAAAAATCTATGTGTGAAGATCCCCCTTCTCTAGGCAATCAGATGTTCCCCTTTACAATAAATTGACTAAGGAGAAGTGCTTCAACAATCCAGGAATAAGAAAAAGGGATGTCGCTACCATTAATGTCATTGAGCAATTGTCTGACTTAATGCTGGGGCAGGTAATATGTCCAAAATATTTGGACCTTGGAAGCCCTGTAGTAGATGTGCACATTAATGGCACCATTGTCCCACACACTCTGATTGATCTTGGGGCTGCCATTAATGTGATGACCAAGGACACCATGCTCAAGCTCAACCTGCAAGGGTCATTAAGGAAGACCACAACAGTTCGGCAACTTGCAGACTATTCCGCAGTCACCCTTGAGGGAATTGTGGAGGATGTGATGGTTTCTATTGACTTTTGGGAGTACCCTGCAGATTTTCTAGTTCTCCAGCCTAAGGCTAAGCTTACTAGTTACCCTCTCGTCCTTGAGAGGCCATGGTTGGCCACAACTAATCCTTACATTAGCTGCAGAGTTGGAAATATGACCATCAACAATAGGTATATGTCCAAATAGTTAGTCATATACCCTCCTGCTCAACCTTCTCTAGAGCATGATTTACCTTTATGATTGGAGGAGGAGGAAGAAGATGAGGTTTATTCTACCCAACTGTATGCTTTGGAAGCAACCATAGGAGGAGGACAGCAAGATTAGGATGACTTAATTGAACACCTGCTCCAAAGTCCAACTCCTAGTTCACTACCAGTAGAAGAAGAAGTAAGGGAAACCTAGAACAATCATCCAATTGACTTATGCTTGGCCAATTCCAACCCACTCCGTGTCAAAACCATAGAATTTGGCCAGAGAAAACTTTGAAAATTAATCCATCTCTTTCTGCTTTAGAAGAGGAAAAGTTATCGAACATGTTGAGAGAGAACCTAGAAGCCTTCACTTGGAGTTACAAGGAAATGAAGGGAGTACACCCCTCAATGTGTACTCACCACATATACATCAAAGAAGGTTGCAAGCCAATTAGGCAACCACAAAGGAGGATGAATCCAATCTTAAAGACATATTCATAGAAGAACAACAAAAACTGCTAGATGCAGGATTCATTTACCCTATCTCGGACAATGAGTGGGTCTCTCCTTTAGTGTTAGTTCCCAAGAAAAATGGTAAGTGGAGGATTTGTGTTGATTATAGGGAGTTGAACAAAGCCACAAAGAAGGATCATTTTCCCCTACCCTTCATTGACCAAGTGCTAGATGGCCTGACAGGGAAGAATTTTTTTTCCTTCCTAGATGGATTCATTGGGTACAACCAAATCTAAATCTACCCAGAAGACCAGGATAAGACCACATTCACTTATCCTTGGGGTACTTTTGCCTATAGGGTCCTTCCTTTTGGCCTATGCAATGCTCTTGCCACTTTCTAGAGAGCAGTCTTGAGTATTTTTGTTGAATTAGTACATGATGCTATGGAAATATATATGGATGACTTTACACCTTATGGATGTGATTTTCAAGAAGCCCTGACTAACCTAGGCAAAGTATTGCACAAATGAATTGAAATGAACCTGTCTCTTAGTCTAGAAAAATGTGAATTCTTAATGATTGAAGGGACTGTGCTAGGTCATTCAATATCTCAAAAAGGATTGTAGGTGGACCCAAACAAAATAGCAATCATCCAAAGGATACTACCGAAGGTTCATAAAGGACTTCAACAAGTTGGTCTCTCCTTTGTTTGGGTTGTTGGCCAAAGATTCTAAATTTATATGGTCAAGGAGTTGTCAAGAGGCCTTAGACATTCTAAAGGGTAAGTTAACTATAGCACCAATCCTTAGAGGCCCAAACTGGGCCCTCCCTTTTCATATTCATGTTTATGCCTCACACAAAGCCATAGGAGCAGCCTTAGGTCAGGAATTGGAGAAATTGCCCTGTGCCATCTTTTTTATCAGTAAGAACCTATCAAAGGTTGAGCTAAACTATACTATGACCGAAAAGGAACTCCTGGTTGTTGTGTATTCATTAAACAAATTTAGGAATTACATTACAGGCTATCAAACATTTGTGCATACAAATCATGCTACAATCAAATATTTAAAGAAAAAACCAGATGTGAATGCTAGAATTATAAGATGGTTCTTTTATTACAACAGTTTGATCTAACTATTGTTGATAATCCTGGTAAGGAAAATGTGTTGTTGACTTTCAATCTAGGATGAAGCTACCTGCAAGTGAAGAAGGAATGGTGGATGACCAATTACCAGATGAGAATTTTTTTCCATTTCAGTTTTCTCCCCATGGTTTTCTAACATAGCAAACTATTTGGTCTCAACACAGTTCCCACCAAACTTACCCTCCAAAGAAAAGAGCAAGATAGTCAGGAAGAGTGCCCCCTTCACCTAGATTGGGGGAAATCTGTTCAAACATGGCCCTAATCAAATCTTGAGAAGGTGTGTAAGAGAAGAGGAAGTCTTTGACATCCTTCTGGCCTGTCATGATGGGCCTTGTGGAGGTCACTTTGAAGCAAAAAGGACAACATTCAAAGTGTTGCAAGCAGGCTATTATTGGTCTACTCTTCATCAAGATGTGAAAAATTACATTAGTTAGTGTGATCGGTGCCAGAGGATGGGAAAGCCTACTCCAAGAGATGAAATGCCCCTACAACCTCAAGTGACTTTCGAGCCATTTGACAAGTGGGGCATGGACTTCATTGGACCTATCAAACCTCCTTCAAAGCAAAAACAACACATCATTGTGTGCATTGCTTATTTGACTAAGTGGGCTGAAACCAAGGCAATTAAGGCAACAATAGAAGAGAAGGTGGTTGAGTTCCTAAGGGAGAATGTATTCTACAAATTTGGGTACCCTAGAGAGCTAGTCATAGACCAAGGAAGCTAGTTTACCTCCAGCATGATTAAAGAACTACTCAGCCATCACAAAATCAAGCATAGGACCTCCACTCCTTATCATCCACAAGCTAATGGGCAAGTGGAAGTGACCAATAGGGCACTGGAGAAAATCTTAACCAAGGTAGTGAGCAGCAGCAGGAAGGATTGGGCAAAGAGACTAGTTGAGGCCACCTGGGCCTATAAGACAACATGGAAAACCACCACTGGATTTACACCCTATGAGCTAGTCTATGGGAAAAGGGCTTTGTTGTCCATTGATTTTGAATATAACACATTGACGATGGCAGCAAAACTAGATTTGGATATCAGTCATGCACAGAAAGAAATATTGTTACATTTGAATGGCTTGGATGAATTCAGAATGTAAGCCCTCCTACATACAAAGATAGTTCAGCTTCAGAGGAAGATCTGGCATGACAAACATATCAAGGAGAAGCAATTTCAAGAGGGAGATTGGGCATTGTTATATGATTCCAAGTATAAAGACTTCATGGGCAAGCTAAGTACAAGATGGCTCGAACCTTATGTGGTGGAAAGATGCCATGACAATGGTTCAGTGCAAATCAGAACTATTGATGAAGAAGCCATTCCATTACTAGTTAATGGACACTGATTGAAAATGTACAAGAGGCCTTTATCAAAACAACAGTTCATTGACAATATCAATAAGACAGTGATGATGGTGGAGCAAGTTCTAGCTCCTCCCTCATCAGGACACTGAAAAAGAAAAAAGAATAAGGATTTAGGTGAAAACCTCCATGAGGCGCCTGAGTCCCATCTTTGGGTTGAAAACCTCATGAGGCGGCCCAAGGATGAGAAGAAATGAAAAAGAGTAAGAAGATCCCTGGGTGAAAACCTTCCTTGAGGTGCCCAGGGTAGATATCTAGGGTGAAAACCTCTCTGAGGCAGCCTAGGTTTTTTTAAAAAAAATATATAATAATAAAAAAATAAAAAAACAAACATAATTGTTATTTGCGGGTGGGTGAAAAAGACAAGCAAGGAGCAAAGAGGAGATCCAAAGGGAAACCTTCCTCACATATATTCATCTCCTCCACTCCTTACCATGCATCCCTCCATCAATTCCATTGTTTTTCACTTCATTGCTTCAATTTAGGTGAAGAATGTGTTTTCAACAGAATCACCTCAACCATTACCATCATCCCTACATCCACCTACACTCCTACTCCCTCTGTCAATTCACTATAGCATCCTTGTAGCACCATCCAACAACATGATCAAGAAATTCTAAGGGAGACACCAAACATTGCCAAGTGGTAATCCAGGAGCTCCACAAGAGCAGCAACATCAAATCTAGGAGTTCCACATCAGTAGAAGCATCAAATCTAGGAGCTCCACATCAGCAACATCATCAGATCTCCAATCACATACACCTCCAAAAGCCAAGAAACCATAAGCAGACAGTAGAGGAGGAAGAACAACAACCATCAACAACACCTTTGATCTTTGACCACTGTAACATGGCATCAAGACCACAGGTAAGTATCCCACTCACTCATTCATATGCATCAGTTGATCAAAAGTTGTAAAGGTTAAGAAGTAGTTGGTTTATAAGTGAAAAGGTGGAAAAAAGAAAACTCTTTAATAAGTCAAAAGAGAATGCAAGAGTCCATAGATACAGTATTGTTATGGCAACCATTTGAGAATACTTGAAGAATTAAGACTTTATGTAGAAACACCAGCTCACCAAATACTTAGCATATCCTATTTTCTGATGCAATCACTCATAGATTCCAGCAACAAAGTAAAGAAAGGGAATTCCCAACAGTTGGCTAACCATGGTTTGATCAAAATCCTCATTAAGGATGCCCTCCAAAACCTCACGTACTATAACATGGTCAATCTTTAAAGACTTACCAGCATAGGATGACATCAAAACCCTCACCTATGATGTTAGTCCTTCTATCAGTAAGGAGGAGGCAAAACAAGAAGAAGAAGATACAGAGCTAGATGGGGATGAGATGGATGAAGAAGAAACTAATACAGAGGAACATGATGAAGTAGAAGAGGAGGAGGATGAAACTAAAACAGAAGGGGAAGAAAGCATTGAAACTGAGGAGAAATAATAGCAAGAGGCCATCCAGTGTAGGATGCCAGCTAAATCCTATGCTCTTTACCTCAGATAACAATGGTTGCAATGTCATATTAAACCACTAGCACAAAGGGGCACCATGCCATTTCAGGACTACAGGCAGTTTATTGAGCTTTGTGATCAAAATGCACTGGAGGATAGGGCCAAAATGGCTGAGTTTTACGTGCACAACATGGCCCTCACAGACATGAATATTTGGGATCTTAATGCAGAGCTAGGAGATCTATAATTAATGGCTTTGGCATCATCAATGAACAATGAGAAGTAAAGGGCCGCAGAGATGAAAAGGATGTTGACCATAGAGAAAAATGAACCCCTTTTCATTAGAGCTAAAAAATCAAATCCCATGGCCCTAATCAACACCCATAATCTAATTGTAAATGATCCTCAGCTGGCACCTAGATATCTTGCTACCCAAGAGCAAGAAATTTCACATTTTGGGGATATGTTTAGGCTACTAAGAGATGATAATATACATGCCTATTAAAGGAGATGGAAAACACTACCACACAGCTTGAAGATCAAATAATATCACTCCCCTCAAAAGTTGAGAGAGGCACTCAACAGGACACCTATGTATAAGCAATCAATGCAAAGGTTGAAGGTCAATTGGATAGGCCTAAAACTCAGTCCATCACTACTCCTAGGGATGATAGAAGGGAGAAAAGAAGAAGAGAAAAAGAGGCAATGGGAAGAAATAGAAAGGAAAGCAGACTTCTATAAACAAGAAGAAGAGACCACGGTAGAAGCATAGGATTTCAAAGAGGCTACCAGAGCCATGAAGGGCATGGAGATTGACTAAGTTGATCAGAGGATGAGCAACACTTTCAGTAGGGGGTGATGATGAGCCTCATCATTGAGTAATTATATGGGCCTTAATTGGCCTTAATTCACCTCCTAGCTTAGTCAAACCAAATATTCTCACACCTTATTACATACTTTTGATTATATTTTGTTTATGAGATGGGTTAGAGTTGGATATTTGGCTTTGTGGTCTAATGTGCATATAATGTAGGAATAAAGAATACAAGCAAGGAAAAATTAGGCATAAAAGATAAAAGCAAGGAACTATGGCAAAGACCTTGGTCAAAACTTGAATGGGAAAAGGGAGATTAATTATACGAGGTAAATCCTCCTCATTTACTACCCCTCTATTCGAATATTCCTCAATCAGATCGGAGTGCAAAAAGCCATCACTTTGAAGACTAGAAGACAGTCGAGCAAGTGAAAGGGATAGAAACCAGTTTTTCTTGAGTTGGGAGCCAAGACTCCCTAATGGAAAGGAAGTCGTTAGAGACTTCAGATGTATAAATAGAGAGGCTTAGGACCTCAATAGGATTCAAACTTTCATTGTAAAACTCTACTTTATTTCTTAGTTGCAAGAGACTTGTGACAGTTGTTCTGTAATCCATGGTTTTCATAATGAGAATGAGTTTTGTTTAAGTCAACTCTAAGTTAACTCAGAGGGCTGAAGCTCTTGGGTTAGGGCCCGACCTGAGCAGCCAAAGATCCTCTTCATTGTACATATCTGTTAAAATAGATTTCTATTCATTTGCTTAAATAGATTCATGGTTTTTCATTGTTTATATGCTTAGTAGCTTTCTGGTTCTGTTTATTTTCTTAAGTAGCTTCCTGGTTCTGTTGATTTTCTTAAGTAGGATTCATGGTTTTTGGGTTAGCTGCATTTTCATTACAGTAGCGTAGAGTAGATCGGTTGTGTTGTAGTTTACTTCCATTTGTGCCTTCTTTCAGTTTATAGGTTAGCTAGGTGAAAAAGATCATTATCAGGTTGTGCGCAGGTGTCTCGGCCTCATCTCCTCCCTCTGGGACCATGACTTGAGGAAGAGACCCTTCAACAACCCCAAAAGCACGGGTTTCTGGTTCTTGCATGAGTTATGGAGTTCGTTGTTTGATGCAGTTATTTGTTCACCCGCACTCGTTTTTCTGTCATTTTCATTTAAAAACCTCCTTCAGCACGTTCTTCATGTATTGATTCCTTGCTGTCTGATCCCCATCAAACCTTCACAATCACCATCCGATTCATTATTTTCTCTATTTGTTGCCTCGCGTGAAGTCCTCCAATTACTTTATGCACTTTAAGTCCACATCGTCGATCTTCCTCGCCTGATCCAACAGTTATCGCGTCACCTCAACACTTTATGGGCTTTAAATCCCCACTGTCGATCTACCTTGCCTGATTCGATGGCTATCGCTTCACCTAATTGCCAACTAGCTTGGTTGATCTCCACCGTTGATAAGCCCCGCCTGATCCAATGGCTATCGTGGAATCTCGCGTGGATTAGTGCACGAACATTATCCACCCGAGAGCACGTGATAAAAGTGGTTTTCTCTTGCTACATGTCACGCAGTAAGGCTAATCACGTGAAATTTCTGAATTCCACTTACTGCCTTGAGGGCGCGCAAGAAACTACTTACCGCCTTAGAAACCCGCTCCATCATTTCCGCACGTTTCTTTTTTCGCGCAACACAATCTCCACCGTCCATATACTGAATTCATCCGCGCTATAAGATCTAATCCATTCATCACTCATGTTAACCTCGTCTGTCCATCTCTTGACTTAATCTCTGTGATTAGATCTCAGCCATTCATCTCGTGTTAACCTCATTCATCCATCCACTCACTTAATCACTCGTGATACGATCTCCGCCATTCATTTTCTTTGTTACCTTGTTCATCCATCCATTCACTTAATTCCTCGCAATACGATCTCTGTCATTCATCCTGTTCATTAACCTCATTCATCCATTTATTCGCTTAAGCCCCGCGATAATTTCTCCACCATCCATCTTCTGTTCGTTGATCAATCCAACGGTCCCTATGCGCTACTACATCCTTACATCCTCCTTTCATTGATTTCGAGCTCTGATCGCTCTTCCGCTTGAAAACTAATTTCTCTTAAGTTTCTTTTCTTACACCTTAGTATAGTTTAGTGCTCTTTACCTGCAACTTAGATAGCAGCCTTAGCTTAGTGATTGTTTTAGCAATTCTACTTAGCATAGCTATTTAGTTGGTTAGTTAGGTTATGGTGTGATTTAAGCATTTCATGTTGTTTTCTTCCTTACTGCAATAGAGTAGCTCTCTCTTAGAATAGGTTTTCTCTTCTTCCATCAAAGAATTAAGCTTCTTCTAACCCTATAGAAATATGGCTTGGAACCCCTAGGGTCTCTTGCCAGATAAATAGTGACAAAAGGCAGGACCTTCACTTCTACTTGTGCATATAACATTGTCACCTCCAAGTTTGTACGAACCCCGGGTTGATAAGTAAAGCTGGTAGCCTTGGGAGTTACAACATTATTGTTGCAATACCTAGGCTCATCAGTATTGCTCCCTAGAATCCCAATGGGCCTGTGGGAGAGGGGCAGGGGGGTTGGCCACCCAGCCCCTTGCCCCACCTTGGCGGCCCAGTGGCCTGCCATCCCGGCCGGTCGTTGGGCCGTCGAGGTGGGGTGGGAGAGGTGGCGCCCAGCCCCCCACCCCACCCTGGCGGTTGAACGGCCGACCCGGGTGGCTGGACTGATTTAATATCTAAGTTTTCCAAGGAGGAAAATGCTAGATGCTAGTATGAGCACCTATTTGAGACTATTTTAGAGCCCATTTGACAATCAAAGCCATGCTTATCTTTCACTAACTTGTTTTTGCACCAGTAATAGTTCCTACACCAATTTGGGGTTTGACATATTGGCGCAATTCTGAGAGGAAATAGAGCCTTGGTTTTTGTCTATAATGATGTTTTCATGCTCCCACATGATTCATAATGCACCCAAGTCACATGAATGGATTTTTAGAAAATAATTACTGCTTCAACCCCAAATCTACAGCAGTTTTCAAATTGCCAATTTCCTCCTCAATTTTCTTGCAGAGGAGAGTAAATCTCAAAACTCTAGAACATGGGTTTTTCTCCCAATATAGGAAATTAATAAATGTATAGATATTTTTCCAAAATTAATTATGGGTTGGGTGATACAAAGGGTTGTTTGAGGAAGATTTGGAAAACAAACGTAATTTTCCAAAATTCTAGGACGATGCCCAGATTTGGAAAAATGTAAAATTATGTATTATATTTGTTTCTCCTAAATTAAATAATGGTTTTACTGGACTCCCAGTGATGTAAAATTGTTGGGATTCGATTTCTCATCTTGTTTGTAATGGATTGGCTTGTTTAAAGCCAAATTTGTACTGTGAAATGCATATAAGCAGAGTTATGGCCCTAAGCCAAGGAAGAGAATTCCATACTCTTATGCTACTAGTTTAGATTGGGATGTAGCTCTCTTTTTGGTGTTGGATCTTGAGCATTCACATTGTAGAAGGCTGAATTATGTTTCGAATACAAAATAAATCTTATGCTAGATTTCACTGTCCAAATTTTATTCAACTTGTGATTCTGTAATTTAATTTATTCTAACAGGTAACAAGTTGGTTGGGAGGGTCCCCCAACCTAGCTTGTTGTCCTCTCTCTTATTTCTTTCCTTCTTGTGCATTTTTTAAGTCTCAAATATGTTAATTTATGTTCGACATTTTTTCATTGGGTGTGCAAACTTGTGCATTTGATCTCAAATATTTGTTTTTATGGCTTTCACAATATATATATATATATATATATATATATATATATATATATATATATATATATATATATATATATATATATATATATATATATATATATATATATATATATATATATATATATATATATATATATATATATATATATATATATATATATATATATATATATATATATATATATATATATATATATATATATACTTGTCGTTGTAGGGTATTCTTTTGAGTTATGTCAGAACTCATATTTGGCTGAGAATGAATTAGTTTTCTTTTGGAATAAGTATTGAATATTTAATCTAAGTGAAAACATTGTGTTTATGCACATAATGATTTGATTGCACAATTAACATATTTTGAATCTTTCTTTTGATTTCAAAAGAAATAGCTTGCAATAAGACCAAGTGCGGGATTACAATAGAATTGGTGACCTCTCTTGATTGTGTGTGAGTGGATTGGTCAAGATTTCAATTCTCTTGCTTTCTAGTTTAATCACTAGTCATTTTATTGGAGTTTCTCAACCTAATTAATGCTCAAGTTTCCAAATTGATCAATAGATAGAGTTTGTAGTTCTTTTTCAATCAGGGTTTGCATTTTCCGATAGTTTGGTTTGCTTTCTAATAGGTAGAAGTTAATGTTTTCTCTTTACTTGCCACTAGTTAGGGTTTTTTCTTTGATTGTCACTTGTTAGGGTTTGCTCATTGATTGTCACTAGTTAGAGTTTAAATTTTAATTGCCAACATTTAGGGTTTGATCTTTAATTAGGGTTTGTTTTCCAATTTCTAGTAGTTAGGGTTTTATTTCAATGTTAGAAGATTGTAGGAGTGGTGTTTGTAATAGTTAGGATTTTTCTTCTAATGAATGTTTTTAGTGCATGATTAGAGTGGGGATTGACTAGTGTAGGAACTCAAGGTGTGAGAAGTTTTTGGAAAAATTAGGGTTTTTTTTTGCAAGTTGTTGAAGTCTCTCTTTGACATTTCCAGTGTTGCATCTCAAAGTCCTCAAAGCCCACAGACCCCATATTGACATTAAATTTTGGTCCATCAATATACTCTATATTGCAACCAACACAACTATCAAAAAAACAATCACAGTGGTTCATACAAAACTCCTTAGGTGAATTTGCTTGGTTAATTTTTTAAATGGAAATGTTAGGAACCTTTAGTTTTTTCTTAATTTTGATGTGAAATTTCACAAACCATTCTTCAATATTGAATTCCATGGATGATGCATTTTGGTGCATGATTTCTCCATGATAATAGTTTCCCATCGATGTGTGAGGTTAGGAGCAAGTGGGGGGGCGGGTGTTGGGCCGATTTCTGGGGTGGGGCAGTAGGGGCTGTATTTTTTATTTTTTTCAATTGTTATGTTTTACAAAATTAATTATCGTTTATCATTTTGTTTGTTAATTTGAGCTATTATTTTGTAATTTATTGATTTATATATGTGTATTTTTTTTGCAGGAAAATGGCATCAAAGAAGATTTATGTGAATCTTTCTTGACCAATGACTGCTAAAATTAAATCGCAAATGAGATTGCACAAGATATCGTAAGTATAGTTATTTATTTTTGTGTTTTGTGTTACTGTAATTGTCTCATTATATTTTTATAACTTAGTTCTTATTGACATATGATATTTTTTTTTATAGAATTTCGTTGAAAGTCTTTCAATTATGTTGGGAGGCATTCATTTCATAGAGCAAGATGTTATGAATGTTTCAACAGTTTCTACTCAGGGTCAGAAGAATATATGGAAAACAAGAAAAAAGTATTAATTCATGATGCTACAAAACTACATCCAAGGGATAAAAAAAATGCCTCCAGTGGATAACTCTAGCAAAGGTAGATCGGTTACTTTTGAATATGAGGAAGATGAAACTGACATTGAAGAATATGTTTCCATTATTGAGGATGACATTGGAACTGATGTTAGAAAGTAGAAGAGCCATAAAAGAGCAAAGGTAGAATTGCCCAAGAATGTCTCTGTTCTAGTTAATGATGGGAATGTTAGGAGGAAGAAAAGTAAAGTTGAACATTCTCAATTAGTCATTACCAACAGTGAAGATCCTAGTGAAACTTCAAAAGAAAGCAGGGAAATCATTACACCAAGATCTGATTTAGAGGATGGCATTATTAAAACAAAACAAAATGCCATTCGATAGAACTTGACAAAGAGAAACTTAATTGAGGGAGGTCGTACATTTCAGCTTAATGTGGGACGAATTTATAAGGCAAGTGAAGGACAATGTAAATATCAAATCAAAAAGCCATACCACCTAGATGTTCATAGCTTGAAGGCATTGATGAGGTACACTCCATATTCTCATGTGGTTAATTATGTGCTTCTTGTTGATCCAGTTCAAGTTCCCAACAAAGAAGCATTTTATAAGTCAAAATATTTTGAATACAATTATTATGTGCTTGGGAGGAACCATTCTGTAGAAGCTCAAATACAATTGATGGATGAATATCCCAATAACCCACGTTTTGAAACAATGAAATGCATCATTTATGTTGGTTTATCAAATATAGAAGCAAATTTAGTGGCACGGGATCATAATTCAGATAATGTATATAGGACGTCTATGACTTTCATCCAAAGGGTTGATTTATTCATAGTGAATTTGAAGAAAAATGTGGTGTGGATAAGATAAATGTGACTATAGATTTCCGAAAGGAATGTTGTCTGGAAATATGCTATCAAATTGAGGAGAAAATCAATTCAAAAGGTGGAAGAGTAAATATTGATATGTTTAGAGGTATTGATAACATTTTCCAGTTGGCATTTAGAACTGGAGAGATATGGGAATTGATTAATGAGATTTTTAGCATGTGGGAGAACACTGTCATTAAAAACCAAAAGGCCAAAAAGTCTAAACCATTGATATGTAGCAACAGTAAATCAAGTCCTGAAATGAAGCAGCTTCTAGAAGATATGACTATCACACCTTGGAGAGCATTGCGAGTGAAGGATGAAAAACTTTTCAAAGCAATATTATCTCGTGTGAGGTTAAGGGAATTATCATTGGAGGAAATGTTTGAGGAATTTCAAAAGTAAGTTTGTTGAATTATTTTTACTTATTTCTAGATTATAATTTTCTTCTAAATATAACATACTGTTCTTGGTAGTATTTTTTATACATATCATTATATTAACTTTTTTTACTTTATCTATCCAGTCACAAAGTTTACATGAAAATACAAGAAAAAATGGTTAAATTTTTTAATGAAGATAGTTGAGATGATGTTGTACGCAACTATCCAGATTCAAATTCTACATCAACACTAAAAAATATATATATCTTGCATTTAAAAAGGTATGTTGATTTATACATTCATTTTTATTCATCTGTGTACTATTTTTATTTTATAGCTTATACATATATTTGTTTTTTTAATTAAAGATGAGGAATGATACAAATGGAGCACTAGATAGTTTTAGAACCTTTGTTGAAAAATTAAGATCGAAATACTAAAGAAGCAGCATCTTAGGAATGTTGAACTTGATCCAACTCTTACTCATTTCATTTGGAATGGGCTTGACACTATTCAATATCAAGTAATACAAGGCGACTATGAAGACATTGCTAAGCTCATACCTAAAGGGGATTATGCCCTAGTTATTGCAAATATTCCCCATGGTTTCAATATCCCAAACATTGACTATGATAGTGACCCTTATACTTATCAAGCTCTTAGTAAAGTGGTTGCGGGATTTGTAGAAGTCACATAATCACCATTATGGAGATTTGTGGCATTTCATTCAGATACATAATTGGCAATGTTATTGTCAAGCTTCAAAGAGAAAGCAAACTCAAGGATTCAACTTACATGGTAAGACGTTGAAAATGTATGTTTGATTAATGTTAAAAATTCATTTATGTACAAGTTAATTGAAATTTTACTATTTCATGTTACAGGAAATAGTCAAATCTTCTTAACCATAAAGATCAACTATTTATAAATGATTGTGAGTTCATCCATATTGATAGTTGGGAAAAAGATGATAGTTATATGTCTATGCTTTTTAATCGGGTAGATGGAAAGAGTCATAGCCAAGTATTGGTTTATGATGTTGTTGTGAAAAAACTAACATATGAAGACAAAGAAGCAAAAGGAGAGATAGTCAACATTTATCAAAAGCCACAATTATTGGTTAACTATCTTATAGACATGTGTTCAAATGAAGGAGATTGAGTTTTGGCTATATTTTCTGGCTCAGGTAAGTTTTATTATATGGAATTTAATTTCAATATCTTCTTTCTTAATTTATATGCCATTATACTAATTTACTTCATTATTTCTTTTGTGCTTGATAATTTCATTTCCATTGAAAAAGATCCATACAATGCAATTTTATTCAGCAAAGAATTAATGTTCTTCAATTTCTTCTAGATGCAATGCAAGAAATTGGGTTGAATAAAGGGGATTTTAGTGAATCACGTGTGGAAAAAAATGAAAAGAAACCTCAACCACCATTACATGGAATGGTTGTCAAGGCATACATTGGGAGATTTGCAGACATCAAAGACACATTAAAAGAGGAAAATGAGCAAAATTAAGTAGAAAATATTGTGGAAGAAGACAATGATGAAACTCTAAAGGATGAAGAGTTTGGATTACGTTATATTGTTGATTAAAGTTAAGTTATGCTTGGAAATCAAGCTCATTTTTTGTAACTATTAATTACTTATACTTGTAATGTTTTGACTTTGACATTTTATGAGAAGAATAACCATTCAATTAATGTTGTTATGTGTTCGATATTTGTATTATGTGATTTTCATAGTAATTTTTATGTGAATCATTATTTTTTGAAAAAAAACAATGATTATTATCATTTTTTGACATGAAATTCATTAAAAAAAAAAACACTATTATTTAACCATTTTTTGTTAAATTTTTGCTATAAAAATTGTGATTTTGACATGTCATTTCTAGCAAAAAAATAATCAAAATGTGTAATTGTTTAGTTATATTTATGTTGAAAATGGTTATTTTTATATTAGATATCATTTTTGGGATTCAACTGCGTTAAGTAAGTCATTCATATGACCATTTTTATGTCAATTGTTAAAAATTATTGTTTTTTAGAGACAATTATTTGATGTGCATTGAAAAATTAATTAATGATATATAAATATGTAGAATATCGAAACTTTAAAATATCGACCATCTTCTTTAAATATGAAAAACAATAAAAACCTATCTACAAAAAAAAAAAATTTAAATAAAAACAAAAAATATGAAAAAGAAGGCCACTTCAAAAATTGTTAAATTTAGAAAATAATTATTCACATTTAATACATTAGAAAATTTAAAGTCAAAAAATAGGCTTTTAAAAAAGGGCCTGATGCAGAATCAACACTTTTTAAAATCAGCATACAAATCACTAACATTCTAAAAACTAATGTACATAAAAAAAAAAATTAAAGTGTCAAAAACTATGCTAAAAGAAAATATGTGTATTATGCATCACCACTTTTCAAAATCGGGTCACTCTTTTGCTACCTCTATGAAACGGGTAATCGTATCAATTCCCGTTTGAAAGTTTACATTTTTGAAAGATCAAAAACTCAAAAATATGACTACCAACTTCTTAGCCAAGGGTACTGGTTGCTTCCAATAAAGTGTCCACCTTATCCACCCTCTGCCTCTTACTCTATCTAGTTTCCATGGGGATTTTCTTCTTGGTTGCCTTTATCTTTGACCTTTTTTAAGCTATATCTTTCTGTTTGTTTATAATTAGGTCCTTTAGTGGAACATTGTCTACATCTATGACTTCTTTGACAAGGTCAAGGTTTTGCTTCAACTTTATATTTAGTCTCAATTTGTTTAAAGGCCCGATGTGATGTTTTTTACCTCCTTTGAAAATCTCAAACAAGGTGGGTTCTTTTTCCGCTGGAACTTCTTCATCATGGGGTTTAGGCTCATCCCTCTTTCCTTTGGTTTTCTCTGGTAGCTAGCTTTTTGTAGGGGAACCTTCAGTAGGTAGATTTTCAGCATGAGGGGAATTCACTGTAAGATGAAAATTTGCAGCAGGAGGGTTTGAAGTAGACTATGTTTTTCTAAGCCTATCACTTCTTCTAGAATAAACCTTGAGATGTTTAGGAACAAAAGGTGAGGTTTGGTCTTCCTTCTTTCGGCTTCTCATTTCCACAGTGATGTTGCCCTGAGAGGAGGTTCTTGCTTGAGGGTTCTTGATTTTTTGGTACCCTTTTTCCTTCCTCGTTTAGACTTAGGGGGTTGGGGTTGAAACGCTCCCAAAAAAAAATGGCTCCATTTCCAATTGACTTTCAATTCATAATTTAATTAAATCCTTGTGATAAATGAAGTGTGGAGATGGGTATGTCCTAGCCCGAACCCGAGCAGTCATATGCTTCAGACTTTCTAATAAAAAATAACATACATTCATTCTCAATTGTCTTTCCAGGTGAGTTAATAAATAAAAATGATATAAGTTTACCCGGTTAAAATTCCCTTCACATGTGAAATATGACTGGGTAATTCGCAGCAGCCCATGCCATTTTTCTTCCAACCAAGACCTCTGACACCCCTTCCTTCCAATTCCTTTCTTTGAACTCAGCCTTTAGGAAGAACGGGACATCAATCCCAGCTAAGATGTGGCTCCTAAAGACTCTTTCTCCATCTGTAGGCAAAGCTGTGACCTTTGAAATCATCTCCTTTGTCACCTAGAATGAAATCCCTCCAATCTCCACATGCTGACCGTCGAAACCCTGGGTAAATTCTCATGAAACCTCGTCGTGGAAGTCAGTGCATCATTTGAAAAATTCCTCCCACCCAGCCTGTTGAAAATGTTGTTGAATGTCTAGGTAGATCTCAATAAGATCAAGTCCTTTTGGTTTATTTATGTTTAACCTCCTACTTTTCCATATCGTCTTCACAATCTGGTGATCACGCAAAATAAAAGATTGGGATTTGATCCTAGAGCTCCGCCAAGCATTTGCAACCGAACAACTTTCCAGCAATTAAAATTCAACAAAAACCCACAATTGAAACGGGTAAATTACTATAGGGGAAAACAATGATATTCAATTAATTGATTGACAGGGAACACAGGATTAAACTTCAATGATTACAAAACCACTACATACCTATTTTCGCGGTGGAAAATACTCTTTCAGCGTGTACCTTTCACCTTCGAATTTATCGTGGCATGACGATGTAATTATTAATTATTATTTTTTTGTTGACGTGGAACATGTCAGAACATTTCAAAAGTTGAAATTCAAATTTTAAGTTTCATGTTGATACTCCAGTTACCAACAAATACCTGATAACGTTGACACTCCCATTATCAACATATTTCTCTAAAAAAAATTACTAAACTCACAAAAGCACTGATAGTCCCATTATCAACATTGTTTCTTGTTTATTACAAATATTTTGTTGACACTGTAATTGTCAGCATTAAAAATTTCAAGCTTAAATAAATGTGATAACAGTAGGTATAAAGAACTAGAAAGTGTGATGAAGCACTCTGCCTCTAGATCAAGGAATGCATTGGGGCTATTTCGACCAAAGCACGACACAAAAAAGCAAAGCAAGCTCAAAAAGGTGTTTTCCTGAGGTCAATCAATGTCTGAGTCAATCAAGATCATTTTAAGAGGTGAAAAATATGCTAAGGTCAAGGAAGCCACTAAGGGAAGAATCGCTCCCTTATGGAGTCGCCAATTTATTAAGAGGAATTTTCACAATTACAGATAAAGGTGAATTCCCTAGATCTAGTGGTTTGATCTACATCAACATAAGACAAAAATCATGAAATTATCCTTAGAGAAATTAGGGTATGGGAAATAATCCTACATGGAATCTGTAGCAAGCCTTTATTTCCTCCTTTCTTATAAGCTCCAATTCTAGCTCCAAGTACTATAATTAGAACCTGCACAAATGACTAAAACAAGCAAAGGATCCACAACATCCATGTAGAATTATTTAAAATCTCTATTTAATGAGTCAACATGGAATGGAAATACATGAGTCCAAAGATAACACAAGAAATATAGGAAAAGAATATACTCTTTGTATTAACAAATATAGGAGAGAGTTTATGACCATAAATAGTAGTTGATTTTGTAGATGTCTCCCCAAGTTGACTTGTCCTTCCTTGTCACAAGGCACACCTCAAAATAAACCCTAATGCATGAATATGGTGACTCCTTTAGGCTCAAAGCAGTAGCATGAGGGTACTATCTACCTCCAAAACCCAACCCATACCTTATGGGAGGAAGTAAATTTATAGGTTGAGTGTGGTATTTTAGGATTTACCATTCTAGGCTTGAGATACACATATGATGGGAGGATGATCTCAAGGGATAAGAGATAAGATCTCCAATATAGGATCAAATAGGAATTCGAGTTCTATGTCTGTGGTAAATAGTTAAAACTACCTTGTAAGCTTCTAAAATAGGAAGCTTCAGAGATATTTTATATTTTTCTTGAATTTCTAGAATCATCGCACCTGTAGAAGGGAGCGACATGTGCTAACAAGTGTTTGTGAACAAACATGAAACATGCGTTGAATGCAGGTGACCAAGCAGGGATTGTGTGCTCTGGCTAAAAATTGTGTTTTTGAGCAGTTTTTCCTAGAAACTCATAATTTTTGGAGAAGTGATGCTTAGGTATTTATGAAGGGATAATGACAAAATGTTCAAGGATGTTGATTGATCTGGTTTGCATGCCTATTGACTAGATGTGACAAAATGGCCTGTAACAATGGGGGCATGTGCATCATCCATACTACCTTCTATCAAATATTCCCCCAAGGGAAACACAACCATCTACTTGAATAGCAACAAATATGTTCTCAACATTCTTGACAATATTCTTTTGATGTACCAATGTTACCATCTTTGTCAAAGTCATTATCACAAGCACAGGACTTGCCCACGTCATATGTATACTGTATATATTTTCTATCAATAGTGGATTCCATTTTATCTTCTTTAGAACCCCCTCCTCTCTTTCCGATCAATATATCTCTCCAAAGAAGTAAGCAAGACTCATCATCAAACATAAAATTGTGATGTATCTCAATCATACACTTGCTCCTAACCTCACACATTGATGGGAAACTATTATCACATAGAAATCATGCACCAAAATGCATCATCCATGGAATTCAACATTGAAGAATGGTTTGTGCAATTGCACATCAAAATTAAGAAAAAACTAAAGGTTCCTAAGGTTTCCAATTAAAAAATTAAACCAAGAAAAGTCACCTAAGCAGTTTTGTATGAACCACTTTGATTGTTTTTTTGATAGTTGTATTGGGTGTATTATAGGGTATATTAATGGACCAAAATTTAATGTCAATCTGGGGTCTGTGGACTTTGAGACGCAGCACTGGAAATGTCAAAGAGATACTTCAAAAAATTACAAAACAAAACCCTAATTTTACAAGCAACCGCTCACACCTTGATTTCCTACACTATTCAATCCCTACTCTAATCCTGCACTAAAAAACATTCATTAGAAGCAAAATCCTAGCTGCTACAAACACCACTCCTACAATCTTCCAACATTGAAATCAAACCCTAACTACTAGAAATTGAAAATCAAACCCTAATTAAAGATCAAATCCTATATGTTGGCAATTAAAAGTTAAACTCTAACTAGTGACAATCAATGAGCAAACCCTAACAAGTGACAATCAAAGAAAAACCCCTAACTAGTGGCAAGTAAAGAGAAAACATTAACTTCTAGCCATTAGAAAGAAAACCCTAACTATCGGAAAATGCAAACCCTGATTGAAAAACAACTACAAACTCTAGCTATTGATCAATTTGGAAACTTGAGCATTAATTAGCTTGAGCAACTCCAATAAAAGGACTAGTGATTTAACTAGAAAGCAAGAGAATTGAAATCTTAGCCAATCCACTCACACACAATCAAGAGAGGTTACCAAGTCTATTGTAATCCTACACTTGGTCTTATTGCAAGCTATTTCTTGTGAAATCAAAAGAAAGATTCCAAATATGTTAATTGTGCAATCAAATCATTATGTTCATAAACACAATGTTTTCACTTAGATTAAATATTCAATACTTATTCCAAAAGAAAAATAATGCATTCTCAACCAAATATGAGTTCTAACATAACTCAAAGGAATACCCTGCAACCACAAAGAAATAAGCACCACTCTACTTTTCATATATTGTGAAAACCATAGAAACAAATATTTGAGATCAAATGCACAAGTTTGCACACCCAATGAAAAAATGTCAAACATCAATTAACATATTTGAAACTCAAATAATGCACAAGAAGGAACGAAATAAGAGAGAGAACAACAAGCTATGTTGGGGGACCCTCCCAACCAACTTGTTACCTCTTAAAATAAATTAAATTACAGAATCACAAGTTGAATAAAATTTAGACAATGAAACCTAGCATAAGATTTCTTTTGTATTCGAAACATAATTCAGCCTTCTACAATGTGAATGCTTAGGATCTAGCACCCAAAAGAGAGCTACATCCCAATCTAAGCTAGTAGCATAAGTGTATGGAATGGTTCTTCCTTGGCTTAGAGCCATAACTCTGCTTATATGCATTTCACAGTACAAATTTGGCTTTAGACAAGCCAATCCATTACAAACAAGATGAAAAATCGTATCCCAATAATTTTACATCACTAGGAGTCCAATAAAACCATTATCTAACCGAGGAGAAACAAATCTAATACATAATTTTACATTTTTTTCAAATTTGGGCATGGTCCTAGAATTTTGGAAAATTACGTTTTTTTTTTTTTTTTTTTTTTTTTTTTTTTTCCCAAATATTCCTCAAACAACCATTCATATCTCTCAAACCATAATTAATTTTGGAAAACTATCTACCATTCATATCTCTCAAACCATAATTAATTTTGGAAAACTATCTACGCATTACTCAATTTCCTATACTCGGAGAAAAACCCATGTTCTGGAATTTTGATATTTACCCTCCTCTACAAGAAAATTGAGGAGGAAGTTTGCAATTTGAAAACTACTACAAATTTGGGGTTGAAGCATTAATTATTTTCTAAAATTCCATCCATATGACCTGGGTGCATTCTAAATCATTTGGGAGCATGAAAACATCATTATAGACAAAAACCAAGGCTCTATTTCCTCTTAGAATAGAGCTAATATGTCAAACCCCAAATCGGTGCAGGAACTATTGTTGGTGCAAGAACAAGTTAGTGAAAGATAAGCATGCCTTTGATTGTCATATGGGCTCTAAAAAAGTCTCAAATAGGTGCTCATACTAGCATCTAGCATTTTCCTCCTTGGAAATCTCAGATAATAAATTGGTCCACATGTATTTTAACTTTTGTGCACGAACTGCGTAACACATAAATGAAGGTACTTTATTAAAAATAAAGATTTAATTTTAAATAAAATACACATTTAAACACAAATATTTATTGTTGCATTAAAAAGGTATAAATGCAAGGTAAAGGTTCAATATTGGTAAAACAAGGGAACAACATGAGGTTTCATAAGGCAAAAAGTTGTATTAGATATGACAATTCTTGGGCCTTACAAGTTGTTTGGATCCATAGAAGTCACATCTCAATGGTTCATGGGCCAAATCAACTTAAATGGGAAAATACCAAGTGAAAGGAAAGGGTATGGGAGCTCAGTCTCGAGCCAATTTACCATTGAAGTGGAGTTAAGGAGCCTCCAAAGGACTCCTCTTGTCTCTCACTACCCAACTCAAAGATCAAATCCCACCAATGAGCCAAGGATAAGGAAAGGCATGAACTTGAGCCTATAAATATCACCTAAGGAAGTTCAAAGGAAGTTTATTCTACCAAGTTTTCTCATAATTGGCATAGTTTTGTGTTCATAGAGTTCACCATTAGAGAGTTATCAAGGAATTTCTTGAGGAGAGATCATTATTACAAAGAGAGGGAGAAAAGGGACCTTCCTTTAGAAGAGTCATAGGGCATATTTCCCTATCAACTCCCTTTAGTGTCTTTGGGATAATATTGTAACTTTTTTCATCAAGAAATAAAGAGATTTCTTGCTTCCCTACCTCATTTTTTGTTTTCTTTATTCTAACATTGTAACTCATGATATTGTGTAGATATAGTTGATTTGTTCATTTGTTTGTGTGTTTTTCTTCTAACCAATTGTTCGTTGGTTCTATGCAAGGAATAACAACCTTGTAATAAAGTTCATTTTGGGACATCCTTGCTCCAAAATACATGTGACATTGGTCTAAGAGGATATCCTCCATTTTAGGCTTCCAAAGCTCAAAATTCTAGACATTAAGCTTCTCAATCCGTGTATTACTAGCCATCCTTATTTAACTAAAGTTGTCTTAAGACTCCCATTAGAATAGGCTTATCTCAGATCTAATCAAGAATGACATCTTTGAACAAATCTAGGTTCAATATCCACAACCTTTAATAGTAAAGGCATCTCTTAGCAGCCAAAACAAAGCTCCAATACTAAATGTTGAAATTAAGACACTTGATTTACAATTAAGAAACCAAAAGTCCAAATAAAGAGTCCACTAGATATATAAACCTAACTAGAAACTCAATTAACATAAAATTTGAAAACACAAGGAAGAATTTAAAGAACAAAAAATTGGCCTTGAGGATTCATATTATTGAGTTTCCAAATAGCTTCTAGATCATTTTTGTTTTGAATAGTTTGCATTGAAGAATACCATTCAATCTTTGTCCTTTGAATAATTTTATGGTAGATAGAGGACATGTTTGGCCCTCAGGGCATGGGTGACACGATCATTCACCATCAATATTCTCATAATCAATGATGCTAATAATGGCATAATCAACCAGTAATTTGCATGGGACCCTCAATTAAGTTTGTTACTCTATAATTCCACCAAAGTAATGGGAAACATGTTTAGATTTAGGGGATCAAAATTTAATGAAAAATTGTGTTTGAGGTCATTGCCAATAGTGCAATACATAGTGAGACAAGTGGTTGCTAACAAGAAAAGGATGGGGGCATCCTAGCTCTGTGGTGAGGAAAGTGGCAAAACCACTATTGAGATTGTGGTGTGCAACTTCTTTTCTTATTTGATTGACTTTCTTTGCATATCATAGATTTATTTGAGCAATGGGTATCACAAATGTATTGTTTGGATTGATGTCCATTGGAAATGCCTTTTTCCTTGAGGGTTTTCTATAATTCCAATGTTATTGGTAATTAGATTTCTTAAGGAGAGCATCAAACTAAGGAGAAAAGGTGAAGATAGAGATAACATGTGCTCCTACAACTATGTAGAACATAGGCAATTGAAACGTACAAGTGCCAAGTGCCAAGTGAGGCATTGAAAATGGTGTAGAAGAAAGAATGAGCATTAAGATAGTGTTAACCACATACATGGCAGCAACAGAAGATTAAAGATAAGCATGAGAGTGTATCTATTATTAACAAATGATATACATTTATAGTACATTCACAGACCTTTGGTTTCATATTCCAAGGTCTCTTGGACTTCCTTAGACTATTCAGCTTCCACACCAACCCTTAGAGGATTAGGTGTCCAACATTCCCCCCCTTAATCTGAAGGGTTATGTATGAGTCCAAGAAGAGAGCTATAATACAAAACGTGCAAAAATGCATGGCAGCACTAGGCTGAATGTGCTCTCTAAAATGTTGGTATAAAGGGCGGTGGTTTAAGGATGACCACCAACACTGGAACACTTAGTGTAGTTCCCAGAACTCTTCCAAGTTTGGCATGAAGCTCAGGTCTTCTGCTAGAGGAAGTGCTCCTGATGTTTTGAAGAGGGAAACCTTCAACCATGAAAGGGAGGTCTCACCCCGCATAAAAGGGAGAACCTCAACCTGAAAAGGGAGGTCTCAACCTGTGATGGTTTAAGGATGACTAACAACTTTGGAATGCTTAATAAAATTCCTGGAACTCTTCCAAAACTGGCAAGAAGCTGAAGTCTTATACTAGAGGAAGTGTCCTCAATTCTTTGAAGACGCGTCACCAACTAAAGGCATGCTCAAGGGCATATTTGTCTCTGCCTACAACTCTGAATCTTATATGGCAGGTTGTGGCTCAGGTTCACTTGATGTGGCTTTGAAGCTTGTAGATGACCATCATTTCCCCCCATCAGATACAAGGTGAGAAGATGAAGAAAACTCAAGTGCAAGAATATTCAATACTCTAGAACAGGTTTTGACATATGACTGGAATATCTTCTTGGTTGTTGATGCCCATTGCCAAGAAGCGATCCATCCAAGATGAATCTTTGTTCTTGTAGGAGGTTTGTTTCTGAAGAATTTGTTTAAAGAATGGTTGGTTTTATGACAGTTCTTACATGGATAAAGATCAAAATAGTGATCTTTCATATGGCCAACTCGGTCATAGTGCTGGCATTTAACAACTTTTGTTTCCTGTCGTGGAAGAGGAGTAGAATCTGGAACAGTTGAAGGTGAACTGTCATGAGCAGCAAGTGAAGATGAACCATCCTGAAGAAATCCAGCAATTTGAAATTGGATTGGTTTGGAGTAGTCTAGAATATGAAAGGACACGTCCTTGTCATATCCAAGACCAGTTATGTGCTTGTTGTGGACAAGCTCTTCCCAAGGTCTGATGACTGACTTGGTAAGTGCATACTGAATTTCTACATCTACATGCGACTTTGTTGCTTCATTGGGTACCGGATTTGAATCAACTGTAATATTATTGTTTTGTTGTTTATGGGAGTCTGTTTCAATCTTCTGAACAGAAACAGGTTCAGAATGATGACTCCACTGCTGTAATTCTTCCTGCTGTAGTTGAGATTCAAGATGCAGAAAAGAAATTTGTTCTTGTGCATATTGTAGACAAGTCAGAATTTATGAGAGAGAGCCTTTGCTGACTTGGAATGTGTCATTAGAAGTAGATTGTATTATATTTTTCAAGAACTCCAATATTGCATTAATTCTGGTCATTTTCATCACATAATTCTCTCGAATTATATTGGATAAAATGGTTGCAACAATAACCAAATATACCTTGCTGAACAAAATGCAGAAAGATAATTTTGCACAATGGCCAAAATACACTCAAATTTGGCAATATAACCAACGATCACTTTAAAACTTGCCACAATTCTTGGTACAGTCAAATGTATTCAGTGCATCAAAATCAAGCCAAGCTTGTTGCAGCTTACATTTAATATCTTATGTTGCAATTTATAAGACCAAATTCAACAATTAAATAGTTTTGAATTCAATGACTCTCGCCAACCATTCATTAATGGAGCAAGCTTCCCACATGCGCAGAAACATAGGAAGCTTTCAGATACCAGTAGCCTTGTTGACAATACTCTTTATTACAATATTTGTTACAAAAGCTCTCACAGATATCAACAACGGTTAGGATTTCAATTTTCAAGATAGAGGCATTGAATTGGTGAAAAGTGTGGGAAAACCAGCCCTCTTAATATTTTCTAGAAAGTCGGATATGCTTCTAAAATTCAGCAGCTGGAGAAGGAGATCCGTGACTTCGTTCAGTACGAGCTGCTTATCCAACTATCGCTTGAGTTGAAGCATATCATATCAGAGTTCAAGAATCTTCGCCATCTCTTCAATGCAAACTCTCAAATCTGCCATCTCTTCATTCAGGTCTTTGCATGATGGGTTGTACAGAGTTGTCGACATTTATCTAAAGGCACATCCTTGGCTGCACTGAGAACCATCATTTGAGTTTTGTTCTCTCAACATAACTTACAGAAAACAATGGAAATATCCTTGCATCTTGAGGGGAGTGATAACATCATAACCAACTCTCATGCAAGCTTACCTACTCATGACATTCAGGTTGATCCAGGCCATGTTTCATTTCTTTTCCCCACAACACCATTAACAACATTGTCCCAATATTTAAATCATATGAGGAATGAATTTGCACTAAATAGTTTTGATAATCAATCACAAACTAGTACCTTAGAAAGAAATGAAGGTTTACAATCAGCTGCTGGAGGTTGACGAAAATGAGGTGGTAGTTTGTAATTCGACTACTGGTTAACTTTGTAACCAATCAGCTGTGCTTAAATCCGGTCATGTACGTGGATTTTCCCCCTGAGGGTCCTGCTTATCTAACCAATCACTCTCGGTCCCTCGTTGACTTCTCCTTTTATCAAATTCTTCAATCTTTGTCGTTGATCTCACTTCTCCAAATCCAACGGGTATCGTGTCATCTGCTCACCAACTAACCCGGACAATCTCCACCGTCGATGTGACCCGTCCAATCGAACGACTATCGTGCAATATCGCATGAAATCTTGCACAACCGATATTAGGTCGAGAGCACATGAGAAAAGTGGTTTTCTCTTTCCATCGTGTGCTACATGTCAACCCCTTAGGTTAATTGCGTGAAATTGTAGAATACCATTTATAGCTTTTAGGGTGCGTGAGATATTGCTTACCTCCTACGAAGACCACTCCATTATTCTGCACATTTTCCAACTTTTTGTCGACACGTGCCTTGATGTGATCCATCCATTTCTTAACTTAATCTCCTGCGATAAGATCTTTGTCGCTCATCTTCCATTAACCCTGTCGATTGATCTGACTGATCCAATGGCTATTGCATCACCCGCTCGCCAACTAGCTTGGTCGATCATCACCGTCAATCAATCCCACGTGATCCAATGGCTATCATGTAATCTCGCGTGAATTCTTGCACGACTGATATCAGATCGAGATCACACGAGAAAAGTGGTTTTCTCGTGCTATGTGTCACCCGCTACGGTTAATCACATGAAATTGAGGAATATCGTTTACCATTTTATAAGTTTGCGAGATACTACTTACCACTTACGAATACTACTCCTCTATTCTGCTAACACATGGCTTAATCTGATCTCTTCATTTCTTAACTTTATTTTGCACGACTTAATCCTAGTCGTCTATCTCCCTCACTCTCGTTCGTTGATCTGACTAATCCAACGACTGTGCTTCGTTGCTACATTCTTTTGCATCTCACCGTGTAATAGTCCTCTCGGCTTCTTTGTCTGTGTAGTTATTCTTGCCTTACGGTCTTCATTTGTTCTGATCCCGATCTTCAGCTTTGTTACTTCACTCCTTCGCACCTTTACGCTTCCTTCATAAATCCTCATTTTAATGAAATTCTGCACATTATTGTTGAGGAACTACGCAGAGAGGAACTTTCAGGCGATATAATAGAAATTTCAGAACCACGGGGAGCCACATCATACATCATAAACAGAGTGTAGTGTTATGGGCTATGGAAACCACGCTCGGATATGGAGACAACGTTCTGACTGGATGGAGAGCGGTAGCGTTTGGTGGTAATAATTGTGCATATAGCGTTGAAAGAGCCGCCGGTGGAGGCAAAGAATCCAAATATGGAACTGAGGAATGCCAAGAGTCGTTTGCAGTGGGAGGAGGTATGGTAATGCAGAGAAATGGTATGGCGTTAAATGAATATACTGCAATTGCAATAACTGTGTGTATCCGTGGTAATAACTGTGCATACACAACGTTTATACACAGCACTTCATCACAACATAATATCAATCAACTTATGAGTAATAACATACCAACTGCAATAACATACCAAATGGTGTGCCAGTTTTGGTTTCAATGCACAGCATTCAACCTCCAGCACAAATCTAGCTGAGAGAGGTCAGTCGAACAGTGTGTAGTATGAAATAGGCATGCACACAATAATAGCAGTTCTATCTGCAGGAATGCATAACTGACGTGCATAGAGAGGCCACAACACAAGTGGCTCAAATTGCAGCAGGGCAGGAGTTGTCCGCTTTGATACCATGTTAAACACACACATGGCAGTAACAAAAGATTAAAGATAAGCATGAGAGTGTATCTATTATTAACAAATGATATACATTTATAGTACATTCACATGACCTTTGGTTTCATATTCCAATGTGGTGGCTTGGGTGCAGGCGCTATGGACAACCTCTTAAATCTAGTTATAAATTCTTCAATTTCAGGTTGAACCTTCTTTTTAATTCTGTTTCTATATCAGTCATCTAACGGCAAAACTGACAGCCACATGGGTTTTTCCCCAATCACCCCTACCTTGTTATTGTTCACAATCAACAAACCAACCTATGTTCCTATCGGAACTATAATCCATAGGATTTACATTAAAACACTATCGTGGTTTTTTTAGTATGGAGTTCATGCAATACATTATCAGCGCTTTTTTAAAACACTATCATGGCTTCAAATAGTCTTGGTGTAATTCCAAATGAATTACACTATCGTCACTTTAATTCCAAGACTTTGCATTGACCATAAATAACACTATCACGCTTTTATATTCAAGGTCCTACATTATATGCAATATACACTATCGGCCCCTTTCAATGCTCCTTCTCCGATGCGATAACACATGGTGTTATCGGAAATCGCAATCGGCGACTCCACTGTCCCAAAAGTTCTTCGTACTCTGACCTTGCGATGTGATATTGGTTTGGACCCGATATGGTATGAACCAAATTTGATAGAATTTCAGTTCTAGAACTATGCTCCGGCTAAGTGATTTTCTCGATTTCTCTGTGTAAAACAGAGTTTGGCCGCAAACTCTATAAAACGATTCAAGGAGCCTGCGATTGTCGATATGAAGGAAAACTACCCAATAGGCCTATGCTTAAGTGTTAATTGGAAAACAAAAATTGAATCACCATTAATAAACACAGAAAACAACAGAACCAAAACTGATATATGCATAAAATACCAATTAACAAAGAGTCATTAATTCCGATGAACAGAGAAAGCTTTTTTTCAAATGATAATGCTTCCAGACTCTACCCTATGAGAGTCCCATTGTTTCTTATTTATAATTAATAGATAAAGCCTTCTCGACCATTATCCTTTACAAAAGCATGCTTTTACATAGAGTGATTTAAAGCATTCATGCATAAAAGTTATTATAGCTTATCTATGAGTGATTATTACAGAATGTTTTATTCTTAATTATATCCCTATCTTAAACTAGAAAAGCATGGAAATTGCTGGCTAAAGGACCCCACCCCTTTGCCTGTAGATTTTTTTTTTTGGATTTTTGGAATAAGTTTGAAGATTTTCCCTCCAAGTCAAATGCTCCTGCATCAGACTCCTGAGGACAAAATTATTCATGGGCTCCTGTACATGAGTTCATCTACAAAACTGACCAGTTTCTATGGCATGTATTTTGTAACCCAAGTAGCTTCAGCGGTCGGCTGATCCTTCCACTTTACCAAATACTGGAAGTACTCTTGTCCCCTTGTTTTCTTAAACACCTTCTTATCCAGAAATTCTTTCTGGCTGCAAATTCTTTGCTGTGGGTAACTGTTTTACCCAATCAATCTCTTGGGTCTCTTGATCTTGTGTTGTATTATCTGCATTTTCACCTTCATACTTGTACAGGTCTGCAACATTAAAAATTGGTGATATTCCAACATCAAGGGGTAACTCAATCTCATAGGCATTTGCAGAAAATTTCCTCAACACTCTGCATGGTCCAATTTTTTTGAACTTCAGTTTGTTACACTCCCTCTTTGGAAACCTCTCCTTTCTGAGATGTGCTAAAACCAAATCCCCAACTTCAAATTTCACCTCTCTTCTACTCATATATGCTCTGGCTTTATACTTGATGTTGCTATCCTGCAGCTGCTGCTTCACTTGTTCATGTATTGCTTGCATTTCTGAAGCAAAATATTCACCCTCTGCACTTCTCTTCTCTTCTTTTCCCAATTCCTTAATTCAGATATTCCTCTTGGATGCATTCCATAAACAATATGGAATGGACTATGTCCTATACTCCTGTTAGGTGAGTCATTATATGCATATTCAACTTGTGCCAATACATGATCCCACTGCTTTGGATGTTCTACAGTAAGGCTCCTTAAAAGATTGCCCAAACTCCTGTTCACAACTTCAGTCTGTCCATTAGTTTGTAGATGATAGGTAGAGCTGTAACTTAATTTAGTTCCCAGCTTCTTCCATAGTGTCCTCGAGAAATGTCCAACAAATTTGGAATCCCTATTTGAGATAATACTCTTAGGAAACCCACGTAATCTTACAACCCCCCTAAAAAACAAATTAGCAATGTGAGAAGCATCACTAGTTTTATAACATGGAATAAAGTGTGCCATTTTTTAAAATCTGTCCACTACAACAAAATTGAATCATTACCTCTTTGAGTCTTTGGTAAGCCCAACACAAAATCCATACTTACCATATCCCAAGGCCTATCTGGAATTTGTAATGGGATATACAAACCTGTGTTTTGGCTCCTTCCCTTTGCATATTGACAGATTTTGCAAGTTCTGACATACTTCTCCACTTCAAATTTCATTTTCATCCAGAAATAAAATTTGTTTAGCTGCTCATAAGTCTTCTCTACACCAAAATGTCCTGCAAGTCCTCCGCTATGTTTTTCTTTAATTAGACTCTCCCTCATTGAACAGTTTGGTATGCACAGCTGATTTTTTTTAAACAACAGTCCATCTTGTAAGAAGTAATCCAAACATTTACTCCTATCCATCAAAATAGGATTTTTACAAGCTTCAAATGCCTCTTTAAAATCTGAATCAGTCTCATACAATTCTTTAAGAAAATCAAAACCCAACACTTGGATTTGACTCTCTTGAAATAATACATTCCTCCTACTTAAGGCATCTGCAACTTTGTTTAATTGGCCATTTATATGCTTCAAAACGAAATGGAAACCTTGAAGATACTCTACCCATTTGGCATGCTTCTGACTGAGCTTTGGTTGCTGCATTATAAACTGTAGTGCATGGTTATATAAATAAAGGATGAATTCCTTTGACATTAGATAATGCCTCCATTTCTTTAATGACTGCACAACTGCATAGAACTCCTTATCATAAGAAGAATACTTCTTTTTGGAATCATTTAGCTTTTCACTAAAATAAGCTATTGGTCTATCTTCTTGTCTTAAAACACCACCAATTTCTTCTGCACTGGCATCACACTTCACTTGGAATGGCTTACTAAAATCAGGTAAAACTAAAATAGGTTTTTTAGTGATTTTCTTCTTTAACAACTGAAAATTCTTCTCTACTTCAGTAGTCCATATAAATGGTTGTTTGTCCTTCTTTATGGTCTCAATAATAGGTGCATTAATCTTACTAAAATTCTTAATGAATTTTCTATAAAAGCTAGCAAGACCGTGAAAACTTCTTACCTCAAAAACACTCTTGGATGAAGGCCACCCCATGATTTCTTTGATCTTCTCTAGATCCATCTTCAGCCCTTCAACAAAAATGACAAAACCCAAGTACACTAGCTCTTCTTTCATGAATGAACACTTCTTCAAATTCAGTAATAATTTCTCCTGCTGCAGCCTTTGTAAGATAATTTAGATGCCTCACGTGCTCCTCCTTAGACCTGATGTAAACTAATATATCGTCCAGATATACTATTACAAATTTACCAATAAAATCTTTAAAAACTTCATGCATGAGTCTCATAAATGTACTTGGTGCATTTGACAACCCAAAAGGCATTACTCTCCACTCATATAATCCCTCATTTGTCATAAAAGCGGTTTTCCACTCATCCCCTTCTCTTATCCTTATTTGATGATACCCACTTTTAAGATCTAGTTTTTAAAAATAATTTGCTCCACTCAAGCAATCCATTAAATCTTCAATTCTAGGCAAAGGAAATATGTACCTGATTGTGATTTTATTGATGCCTCTTGAATCTGTACACATTCTCCAGCCTCCATCTTTCTTTGGACTCAGCACTGTTGGCATTGCACAATGACTCAAGCTTTCTCTGATCAGCCCTTTGTCAAGCAATTCTTGCACCTGCTTCCTAACCTATTCATTTTCTATAGGAGTTATTTTGTAAGCTACTTTATTAGGTAGACTTGCTCTAGGTATCAAATCTATATGATGGTTGATTCTTCTAATGGGTGGTAATTCATTAGGAAAATCATCAACAATAATATCACAATATTTCTCCAACATTTCTTGAATTTCAATGGGTAAATTAGAAACTTTAGTAGAAGTCATTATTACCTTGGGCTTGCAAATTACAACAAAATTTACCTCATTCTCTTCAATCTACTTCAAGTATTCCTTTCCTCCAAGTAACAGAGTTTTTGGATCAGTCTTCTTTCCTAGTACATCTTCTTCTTGCAGAGGTAGCAACGTATGATTGACACCATCCTTTCCAAACATGTAGGTGTTTCCTTTTCCATCATGCATGGCTCCTTTGTCATATTTCCAAGGTCTTCCAAGCAATATGTGACACACATCCATTGGCATCACATCACAAACAATTTTATCTTTGTACTTGCCCACCTAAAATTCCACTTCACACTGTTCATTTACCAACAGTTGATGTCCATTTTGCAACCATGACACTTTGTAAGGTGTTGGATGTTTCATTGTTTTCAGCTTCAATTTCTCCACCACTTCTGTAGAGACCAAATTATCAGTGCTACCACTATCAATGATAATCTGGCAACATTTCCCTTGGATTTTATACACTATCCTGAATAAAGTCTTTCTTTGTGATGGTTCAACCACCTCCTTTGCTGGCTTGAGCAAAACTTTATTAACTACCAAATATTCTCCTCTCTCTAGTATATTTTCTTCTTCTTTCACTACTACTGCTGGTGCTTCTCCCTCAACTGGAGCAATAATTGCATTCCTCTTATTTGTTTCTGTATTCTCTGGGCACTCAAAAGCTCTAAGTCCCAGTTTGTTACATCTGTAACATCTTATTTCTCTGCCTCTTCCTCAGCCTCCTCTTCCTCTAGAAAAACTCCCTCTGCCTCCTCTTCCTCTAGAAAAACTCCCTCTGCCTCTTGCATCACCTCCTGTGGGTGCATGTTGGGTTGACTGCAAGCTCCATATTTAGGTGTTGTAGATCTTCCTCTACCACCTTGACTTCCCCTTCCTCGGAAAGTACCTCTCCCTCTGGCAGATTGCTTCCTCATGAGTTTTTCTTTAGCTTTTAGTGCTATCTGATAAGCTTCCTCTATTGTTTTAGGAGACAAAAGACTTATCTCATCTTGAATGTCCATCCTAAGGCCATTCGCATATCTAACCACCTTCTCATTTATATCCTGGGCTTCTCCAGCTCTTATGCTTACCTTGTAGAATTTCTCTGTGTATTCTTTTACTGTCAAAGACATCTGTCTAAGATTCTACATCTGTCTAAACAAGTTTTGCTGATAATTACTTGGCAGAAACTTACCTCTTATCTTGGCTACCATCCTGCTCCAATTCTGAATTGGTTGCTTGCCAAGCCTCTTCCTTTCTGCCTGCACACCATCCCACCAAAGCGCTGCATGACCTTTTAGCTTGGTGACAACAAACTTCACTTTCTTCTCATCTTTTGTTTCTTCATAGTCGAAGAATTTCTCCATGCCATTAATCCAATCTATCAATTCTTCTGGATTCGGTCCTCCTTCATATATTGATACCTCGGTCTTTGGCCTAGCTGTAGATCTCAACACTGACTGAAAGAACCTCATCTCAGGAGTAACTACTATAGCTTCCTCCTCTGTAGCTTCAACCTCAGGTTCACTAACATCTCCATCATCTATATTTTTGCCTGTTGTTAATGCATCCAATCTAGCTTGCATCTATTGCACATATTCAATTACTTCAGCGTTTGCAACAAGCTGTCATCTTCCACCATGTCCTCGTCCTCTTCCAAATCTGAAAGCCATAGTAACTTTCCTTCTCCTACTTCTGAGATTCAACCCAATTTCAGCTGGCTGCTTTGATACCACTAATGGTGGCCTGGGTGCAGGCGATATGGAAAACCTCTCAAATCTGGCTATAAATTCTTCAATTTCAGGCTAAACCTCCTTTTCTGCTTCTGGTTGCATATCAGTCATCTAACGGTAAAACTGACAGCCACATGGGTTTTTCCCCAATCACCCCTACCTTGGTTATTGTTCACAATTAACAAACCAGCCTCTGTTCCTATCGGAACTGTAAATCCATAGGATTTACACAAAAACACTATCACGATTTTTTTAGTATGGAGTTCATGCAATACATTATCAGCGCTTTTTTTAAAACACTATCACAGCTTCAAATAGTCTTGGTGTAATTCCAAATGAATTACACTATCGGCGCTTTAATTCCAAGACTTTGCATTAACCATAAATAACACTATCGCGCTTTGATATTCAAAGTCCTGCGTTATACGCAATATACACTATCGGCCCCTTTCAACACTCCTTCTCTGATGCGATAACACGTGGTGTTATTGGAGATCGCAATCGGCGACTCCACTGTCCCAAAAACCTAGCTCTTCCTTCTCTGACCTTGCGATGCAATATTGGTTCGGACCCGATATGGGTATGAACCAAATCTGATAGAATTTCAGTTCCAGAACTATGCTCCGGCTAAGTGATTTTCTCGATTTCTCTGTGTAAAACAGAGTTTGGCCACGAACTCTATAAAACGATTCAAGGAGCCTGCGATCGCCGATATGAAGGAAAACTACCCAACAAGCCTACGCTTAAGTGTTAATTGGAAAACGACAATTGAATCACCATTAATAAACACGGAAAACAACAGAACCAGAACTGATACATGCATAAAATACCAATTAACAAAGAGTCATTAATTCCGATGAATAGAGAGATTTTTTTCAAATGATAATGCTTCTGGGCTCTACCCTCTGAGAGTCTCGTTGTTTCTTATTTATAATTAATAGATAAAGCCTTCTTGGCCATTATCCTTTACAAAAGCATGCTTTTACATAGAGTGATTTAAATCATTCATGCATAAAATTTATTATCACTTATCTATGAGTGATTATTACATAATATTTTATTCTTAATTCTATCCCTATCTTGAAATAGAAAAGCATGGAAATTGTTGGCTAAAGGACCCCACTACTTTGTCTGTAGATTTGTTTTTTGGATTTTTGGAATAAGTTTGAATATTTTCCCTCCAAGTCAAATGCTCCTGCATCACAATGTCCCTTGGACTTCCTTAGACTGTTCAACTTCCACACCAACCCTTAGAGGATTAGGTGTCCAACAAATAGCATGGAAGAGCTAGACCTCATGAATCAATGGTTTTTGGGTAGGAAATGAGTGTGAGATTAGATTGATTAGGTGAAATGGATGCAAAGGTTTCTAGATTGCAAAGAATGGTATGATGCTACAACCAAAAAAGAATTGGTAGGGTGCAAATTTGATGAACTTGGAATGCTTAGAAGTAGAGCTCCAAATGGAAAAGATGCATTCTTTTTTGAATGGGAATGACTCTAAATCACGGAATTAGAACATGCTCTTATACCACTGATTGGTAAAGAAATAACTCCACATTTTATGGCTTTATTCATTAATTTAAAACATGTATATATACATGAGGAAGTGGTTATTCACTTCACATTCCATGAAGAACTACCGGTCTTCCTCAGGTGACTTCATTTCAACTACTACTAAATTATGTACAATAATAATACAAAAATAATAATCTTGAAGAATTATGTGTTCAACGATTCCCTTGTCAATTTTAACAATTTTATGAAGAAATTCATTTACCAATTGGAAAAACATCTCTACAAATTACCTAAAGATTTACATAATTTTTTAATCTTCCTATATTTGTTAGAATTCAAATGAAGCGATGATAAAAAAATATGGTTTTTAGAACAATTTGCAATTGTGCATATATTTATATATTCATAAATTTAGATGAATTCCCTTCACAACCCTAAACCCTAATGAACTTAGATTAACATGGATTTCTAGCACTGAATACAAATGTATGTTATTGTAGGGACAAAATATAAGGCATATAAAATGTTAAGATCCACCCTCTAACACTCCTCACTCCACAACCCATGAGGTATAGACAAATTGGTTTATATGGGATTTAGTCCCCGTGAAGTCTTAGGTTCAAATCTCATGGGGAGCAGTTGAGGGTAGGAACCAACTATGGGGGATAGATATAGTCCCAAGGGGAGTCCAAGCTCAATTGAGGCTCGCACAATCTTGTCCATAACATCCTACGGTTTGACATGTCATTTTTCCACTCGATATTATGGATGACCTTGATTTAAACTCAACCTAGATAGAAGAAAATAAAAAGGGAACAATCTAACTCTTCCAATTTTTTGTCTTTTTCACCAGAATCCAAATATATACTTCTTAGTGAGATCATAATTTTCATTGTTTAAATTATATTTTTAATTTTATTGTTAAACATACACATGGAATGTGGACCAGATATGAAAGATAATCATGAGATGTTTTTCTATTAACAAAGATGTACACTTATATACATTCTTATGACTGTTGGATTCATATTCCAAGGTCTCTTGGACTCTAGTGACTATTCAACTTCCATGCCATAACCCTTAGCGGATTAGGTGTCCAACATTCCCCCGTTAATCCAAAGTGGTATATACGAGTCCAAGAAGAGAGCTATAATACCAAAATACAACAATGCATGGCAATAATAAGTTGAATGTGCTCTCTCAAATGAAGGTATAAGGTGGGAAAACTCTAGGAACTCTTCCAAATCTATCTAGAACTTGAAGTCTTCTACTAGAAGAAGTGCTCCCCTTTTTTGTGAAAAGGGAAACCATTGGGGTCTCAACCTAGAACGCTTAGTGAAGTTCCCAGAGCAGTTTTAATCTTCTGCTAGAGGAAGTTTCACTAATGCTTTGAAGAGGGATATCATCAGCCTAGAAAAGGGAGGTCTCAAGCTGTTGTGGCTTAAGGAAGGCCACCAACCAAAGGCATGCTCGGGGGCTGCTATGTCTCTGGTTACAACTCTAAATCTGGGTATGGTTTCCTCTAGCTGTAGGCTTAGGTAGCAAGTTCAGGTTGTGGCTCAGGCTCGCTTGATGTATTTATGAAGCTTGTAGATGACCATCAATTCCCCCCTATCAGATGCAAGGTGAGAATATGAAGAAAACTCAACTACAATATTTTTCAATACTCGAGAACAAAGTCTATGGTATGATCAAAATATCTTCTTGGTTGTTGAAGCCCTTCCAAGAAGCGATCCATCCAAAGTGAATCTTTGATCTTGTCGGAGGATTGTTTCTTGTTTCTGAAGGATTTGTTTGAATAATGAGTGTTTTGACCACAAGCATTACAGGGTGAAGATCAAAACAATAATATTTCATATGGCCAACATTGTTACAATGTTGGCATTTTACAATCGGTTGTGTTTGTGGAAAAGGAGTAGGTGAGAATGAGTTGTCTTGAAGAATTCCACCACTTCTAAACTGAATGGGCTTGGATTATTCTGAAATATGAAAGGAAATATCCTTGTCATATCCAAGACCGATTTTGCGCTTATTGCTGACAAGATCTTCCCAAGATATGATTATGTGATTGGGAAGTGGAACATGAACTTTTGCATCTTTATGTAAAAATTCTCCTGAAATGGGCACTTGATCTGAATGAACCTCAAATTTCCTTATTTAACCATTTTTTTTCTTGTAGATGGAAGTCGGTTTCAACCTGAAATAAAGTCTATTCTGAACAGAAACAAGTTCAAAATTATTCTTATGTTGTTGTAACTCATCTCGTTGTAACTGTAACTCAAGCTGCAAAAATTCAAAGTTTTCTTATGCATATTGTAGACAGGTCTAAATGTCATGTTAGGGTCCTATGATTTAGAGAATCAAATGATGATTGGATGTTTTCTTTCAACATTTCAAATTGAAAATAATATTGCATAATGCAAATTATTTCCAAAAAAAGATATATAAATGAAAACAAAAAATGAAAAGAGGGTATATATAGAAAAAAAAGAAAGAGAAATGATAAAAGAACCCCACAGAAAAGAAAAAATGTGAAAGTGATGCCAATTTAAGTGCCACTGATAGTACAATAATTTTTGAAGAATGAATTCATGAAACTGTGTGTAGCTTGTTCAATGTGCCACAATCCTTTTTCTTGTTTGAAACATATTGTTTAATCATGTTCAATAAATTTTCAATTTGTGTCAATTAGATTAGAATGAATAAATTAGCCAAACAATGTAATCTTATAAGATTAGATTAGGTAGATCAAGTGAATAAATTAATCCAATTGTGTAATCTGGATTAATGTAATTGTTAGATTAGTTTTGAATAGGTGTTTAGTCCTTTAAATGGAAAAATAAATGAGGGTTTTCACTCCTAAATGCACCCTAATTGCTTTTAATTAAGTTAGTTTAGGGGAAAATTGAACTTATTATGAAAATGGTTAACACTTGGTGTTATTTGTCCAAAGTTTGGACCTTATGATAAAAATATATGCACGATGGGATGTTTTGTTGTTGGCACTTAAACCATGCAATTTTCCTCACTCCTTATGGCCATCCACTTTCCATCGGATGACTCTCAGGTCTTTTCGACCCCCTGGACATGTTTCCCTTTACCGACCCGGGGGGGGTCCGAAAAGGCGGTTTCCCTGTCGGGCCCCGCCACTACGTATCCCTCCCTCATCTTTTCGCACCCTGCCTCACTTACCACAAACCACTCACACCCCCCTCCAAAAACCGCTTAGCCCTCACTCCTTTTCCGGCCAATAGTGTCGTGCCTCCTTCTGCCTATCGCTTCGCGCCACATCAACTGACTGTTGCACCTTTCCATTGCCACTTCCTCCCATTGTGATTTTCCCATTGCTGAGTAAATGCTCTTCCCGAAAAACCATTTAGCCAAACGGTTCCGCTCCATTTCGAACCTATAAATCTTTGCTCTCACCCTTGATAACACTCTTTCCATCACTCCATACTCTCACATTGTTATCAATTCGATCCCTGTTTTCCCTCGTCGCCCATCCATTGCTGATAGAATAATTGTCTACAAGTTCATTTTCCTGCGAAATCAGCACTATCATCCTCTCTTATTCCACCATGTTATCACGATGGCCCCCAAAACCAAAACTGATGCCACTGTGATAAACCCGATGCTTTCTCCCTCTGTGGATTTAGACCACATTCCCTTAGTCGATAGAGACTATAAATTGCCGAAACGCACTATGAACTCAACCTCTTTAAATTACATTGTTGGTTTTGAGACACCTATCTAGACCAATAAGATGAAATTGGGCTTTGGTAATCTAGACTACCCTTGTTTTTTTTCCCCAATCCTGTTATTTCCCTGAATTCTTCATGAAGTGCCATGCTTCTTATCGCTCAAGAAAAAGAGCAATAATCTCCACTAATGGTGAAATTCTTTTCACCATTACCCCTAAGAATATAAACCAGATGTTGCAGATCCCACTCAGTGAATCCCTGACTCCCTTTTTAATTGATGCTCTTAAATAAATTTACCAAAAGCTCACTTTTTCCCAAAGAGCCAAGATTTTTAAAGTCTTCCTACCAGAAGATTCTCAATTGCCCAAGAAAAACCCCCCTTATTCCTCTTCCATTTTCCCCCAAAGAACTAGACAGGTCATCTCTATCTTGTCTTGCTTACTTAGTACTTCTAAGATGAATGGGTGGATGAACCTATTTTATGCTTTCTGTCCACCCTTTCCATAGAAGAAGGATTGTCAGTCATCTTTGACTATGGTAACTTTCTTGCAGATGTAATGCATGAACAATTCCTTCAGTTTCTAACTAAAGGAATGTTCAGATTTTATTCCATTATTATGCATATGTTTATTTTCATCCAAACAGGCAAGTTTCATTTTGCAGTTCATAAACTCAATCAGCAAGGAGAGCCTCAGTCCATAATATTATGGAACTCAATTATCAAAAAACAATCACACAAGTATAGGTTCACAGATTTTATAGATCATTTCATATATCCAGTAGCTTGTTTGTTGAGTGGCTAGTAGATTCCCAGTATCAATGAAGATATTCAAAAGGTGCTACATATCAATGAGCAAGTGAAGACGGGAGATTGGTATTTATACCAAAAATATACAGAGATCAGGGTTTATGGCTTTGAGCTGCCACCCTATATACTGCCCAAATACCTTCCTATGAGGATATTTGCCTTGGAATACACCAGGAAAATAATCCAATCAAATAACATTCATTTTGTGGCAGCTAAGAAGAATTCCCAATTCAGAATCAAAACACAGACAACGCCATTTACATGTAATAGTAGAGCAGCAAGAGAGGAAGCAGACCTCCTTCTAAAACAAATGAATTTCCCCTCAGCTTCACATGGTCTTATGACCCCTTTGGGGTAATTGCTAAGTTGAGGTTGGAACAAAAGATAACCCCCTATGTACACACCCAGATACCAAAGATCGAAAAGTAATTAGATATCTGGGTATTGCAGGGGATATGTTTGTAATTAGATCTAAAATACTTTATGTACCTTGAATTCAATGTTGGATCAGGTTCATGAGACATAAAATGACTTACTATTGAATGATCTGATATTGGTTGGGCTAGATCTGATTATGTACACTTGTCTTATTCTTTAAATGTCATGATCTGGGTTTGTTTGAAGTCCGGAAGTGCAGTGAAGTTATGAGTTAATATTTTCAGATCTGTACGTTGGTTCGTCTCTACAAAAGCGCGTGTACATGCAGTTTCTACTCTTTAAAATAGTGTATACAAAAGAAAAGCCTCTTCTTCAGATCTGACTAATCAATCCGATCAATTTTGTTGTCTTACTATTGTCTATCAGTGAAGTCTTCTTAGATCTAAATGTAAATCTGAATGCATAAGGAGTTTGGTTGATCCGGATTTAAACAAGAACACAACAAATTACAGAGATAACCATAAACATAGATATGCAGCAGAAATAATACTTCATTTCATTAATGTAAAATACTGAAATATGCTTACAAACAGAATTGGAAATAAACCAGCTGACAATGGTAGCTTATCTCTGAGAAGAGATGTGGCGGCTACATGCCTTTGAACTGTGTTACAATGAGGTTCAAAGGCCTATTTATTGTTAAGAAACAATGGAAAACCCTTCACATCCCGAAACCTAACCCTAGAAGATGAAACACCAAATTGTGGGCCCCGTTTGGGTAAATTGGTACATCAATTTCTCGGGGTCGTAACTTTGGCATACGATCTCTGTTTGACGCGTACAATAGCTCGTTAGAAAGATCTATCCTAGCACTACAAAATGACAAGATCGCTCCATGGACCCATGTTGCCCCTAGATTTCCCAAAAAACGTCGTTTAGGGCCTCAAAACGGCTCTGGAAGTTCAGGACCCAAAAAACTGCTAAAAATAGTAAACTGTGCTACAATTTAGGAAACTGAAAAGACTGAAAGAGATAGTTGTGGGGGTCCAAATGAGATAGGTGGGTGGCCACCAACATCCACCTGGATCATTCGTCCCCCTAGGAAGTAATTGTCCCCATTGCGTTGAGTTCCTCCCTAAGATGAGGAAGCTTCTGCTGAGCTATTCTGCAATCTCTAATGTGCCCAGGAATGGTGGGAAGCATGGTCGACGACGGTCCACATTGAACACTCGGTGCAAGCGAAGGAATGGAGGAATGTTGTGCTTCAAAGCATTGTTTCTCGTAGCCTTGGTACTGGTGTAAGGACCATGTTGGAGTGGTTTGAGTTTCTGATGGGTTCTAGTAAGGCGTTCTCTATGCAAATGCAACCAGACTTTGTTGCCCACATGAAGCTTGTGTGGTACCCCTGTGGGTGAGGAGAAGTTGTTCCTGTGTTTTGTCATGACTGTATTCCTTTGTTGCTACTACTGCGTAGAGGAACCCTTCGCGAGGGTCATGGATGTAGCAACGATCTTCCCCTTACTTTAAGAGAGAACCAGACAGAAAATAAATTTCCTAGTCTATGAGATGAGCTTGCTGCCTTTCTTAGCAGTGATCAAAGAGGTGGCGGTAGGTGGGGCTACCTCTGGTATCCTGTATAATGAATTATCCAAAGAAATAATGAAAGCGTGAGGCCTTGACTCATACACAGCATGTCGCTTCCACAAGTATGGATGGCCTAATAATACATCACAAACATCTAGAGTTGTAACATCACATAATACCTCGTCTGTGAAGGGCTTGATGCTGTAGGGAAGGCGACACTGCTGGAAAACTTTGAGATCTCGTCCTTCATGAAGCCACCCAATATTGTATGGCCACAGGTGTGGTCTAGTTGGTAGGCCCAGCCGCTTCATGACCTATGCTGAAACGAGGTTCTTTTGGCTGCCACTATCGACAATGAATTGCAACGGCGAACCCTTCACCCACATCTATGAGTGGAAAAGACGCTCCCCTTCCTCTAGATTTTTGGGCTCATTTTTCTAGATCTTGGCGGTGGCAACAGTGGTGTTGGGATCCACATCAATGATCTACTTCCCTTTGCCATTCCCCTTGTCGGGTTCTGGCTCAGTATTGGAACATGCATCTGATTCAGAAGCCTTCAACTCGGCCACCAGCAACTGCTTTGTCCGACATTCACTTGTGTTATGAGTGGGACTCTTGTGGAACTCACACCACTTTCCTATGTCCTTCTTCAGCTTCATGGTGTTGTTCTTTTCTTGTGGCTTCGACGGGTTGTCTTGGGTCACCCCGCCTTGGCTTTGTCGTTTGGGCTTTGGATTTGCAGATCCAAAGTCTCACTTCTTCTGTTTGAACTTTTGCTCAATTTTGACAGTGTATCGGTACGCCATGCCGAGCGAGGAGATGTTCAGGAACTCCATCTCTTCCTGGATGTATCTGTGTAGGCAGCCGCAATATTTGAGTACCAGATGTAGATCAGAATCTTTGATACCCAACTGTGTGCGAAGGGTATGAAAAATGTTTGTGAACTCTGGCACATCTTGGTCCCTTCCTTGCTGCAGCGTGGTCCATTTGATGTATTTGTCCTCATAGCTTTTGAAAGGGTAGTACTGCCCCTTGATGGAATCTGGGAATGAATCCCAAGTGGGTGTGGCTGAAAATAGTGAGCCCGTATTTTCATCCTTCTGCTCGCAGTAGGTTTCCCACCAGTCCTTGACGTGGGGGGTTGCTTTGAGAAGAGCGAAAACAATCTTTTCCTGACTCGAAAATTCATGAACAGAAAAATATCCTTCTAGCATATTTAACCATTTATCTACGGCATCTGCATCTATTTGACCCTCGAAGATGGGGATTTCAAAATTAACTTGTACCTTAAATGGTGTGGCGTTTCTAGAGTAGCTATTGGAAGCCGATGCATCACCTCTGGGTAGCCACTGAAGGATCTACGCAAAGTTGTCCATCATCGCGTTCCTTTGTCACTCGAGGGTTTCTTCGAGAAAGATTTTGATAGGATCTCCTGCTCCCTCATCTTTCTTCTCATCCGCCATGGGAGGCCGTCGGGATTTGCGAGGCTGGTCTTGCAAAGGTTCGACCAGTTCAAACCCTAACTCCTTATATCCTGACCTCGTTGGGGACATGCAAAGAAAAACAAAGAAAAAGCAGACAACTCTGATACTACTGATCTGGATTTAAACAATAACGCAACAAATTACAGAGATAACCATAAGCATAGAGATGCAGCGGAAATAATACTTCGTTTCATTAATGTAAAATACTGAAATATGCTTACAAACAGAATTGGAAATAAACCAACTGGGGCAATGGTAGCTTATCTCTGAGAAGAGATGTGGCAGCTACATGCCTCTGAACTATGTTACAATGAGGTTCAAAGGCTTATTTATTGTTAAGAAACAATGAAAACCCTTCACATCCTGAAACCTAACCCTAGAAGATGAAATGCCAAATTGTGGGCCCCATTTGGGTAAATTGGTACATCAATTTCCCGGGGTCGTAACTTTGGCATACGATCTCCGTTTAACTTGTACAATAGCTCGTTAGAAAGATCTATCCGAGCACTACAACTTTGGGAAGGGAAACATTGCTCCATGGACCCATATTGCCCCCAGATTTCCAAAAGAACGTCGTTTAGGGCCTCAAAAAGGCTCTGGAAGTTCAGGACCCGAAAAACTGCTAAAAATAGTAAACTGTGCAACAATTTAGGAAACTGAAAAGACTGAAAGAGAAAATTGTGGGGTCCAAATGGGATAGGTGGGTGGCCACCAACATCCACCTGGATCATTGGTATATGATTAATTGATTGAATAAGTGAGAAGGGTGATCTCTGCTACCGTTTGTATAAAGTTCTATAAATAGACATTAGATGGTCAGCATATTGTTAATTGGTACAGATTTGATTCAGAAACTTTATATTTCAGTAGTCTTGAAGGTATATGCAAGTTTGATTATAGGAAGTAGCGTATACACATAGGTTGGGTTCAATAAAGTAGCGTATACATTCTGATGCATGATTGATGAGGTTGCAGCTGGTTTTGAATGATGATGTAGGTTTTTGGGTTTAGCAGAGTGTTTTGATGACAGTAATCTAATTGTTCAGATTAACTAATTGTTGGTTCATGCAATTTGAGTTTCAAAGTTCTTGAAGGGTCCAGTATGAAAATTTGATGAAACAAGGTCTTCATGTGTATTATTGTGTACCAAGAGCATCCAGTCTGAAAATTTATGAAACGTGGTCCCTAGTGGAAGAGAGAAGGTCGTAGCCTTCTGTAGGCCAGTGCCTATGTACTAGTAATCACATTGGCTAATACAAGAGCTAGGGGGTTACAGCTCCCTTCCAGTAGAAGCTGGAAAATGGGAGAAGGTTGTAGCCTTCTGCAGGTGGGTGCCTACGTAATGGTATAACTCTGCACCAATACAAGATTGTAAACATATTTTCTTATTATTAAAAGAAGACAGAGACGATAGCAGCAGGTGGTTTTCACCCACATTGGGTTTCCACCTTAAATCTTGGTGTTCATGTGTGTTGCTTATGTGTGATGGTTTATTCTATTTTTAATGCTCTGTTTAATAAGTTTCTGATGCATTGGTTAAATATCAACACATGATAAATTGTCTAAATCACAAGTTTTCTGGGTGTACGATGGTTTCTCTAATCATAGTTGCGTGTACACGCTAGTTCACTTTATAGAAGTAGCATATATAAATCTGCTTGAGAAAAGAAAAATTATTGATCAGATAATACTGATTCACCCCCCTCTCAATATTATTTCCAACAATTGGTATCAAAGTAGGTCCTTCTAAAGAAGCTTGATCACTTGAAGGAAGATATTTCAAGATGAATAATCACGAAGGCATGGCATCCATCAGACCATTAATCTTCAATGGGAGCAACTTAGTATATTGGAAAATAAGAACCAGATCTTCTCTACAATCACCTGGAGCAGATGTTTGGGAAATTGTAGAAGGAGGATATCAATTTCCAGTAGCAATTCCCTCAGACTCTATAGGTAATAAGTTATATGAAACCAATGCCAAAGCTGTCAATACATTATTGGGAAGTCTATCAGAATCAGAATTCATCAAAGTCCTGCAACTCAAGACAGCCAAAGAAATATGGGACAAAATAATTCAAAGCTATGAAGGAGATTCTCAGGTAAAATATGCTAAGCTTCAAAATCTCAGAATCCAGTATGAAACTCTTAAGATGCATAGTGATGAGAGTGTTTCTAGTTACTTCTTACGTATAGATGAGATTGTTAATTGTATGAAGAAGTTGGGTGAAGAAATAAAGGAAGTTACATTAGTGGATAAAATTTTGAAATCTTTGTCTTCTAAATTTGAGTCAAAAGTGTCTTCCATAAAAGAAAAACAGGATCTTCAAATTATTACAGTAACTCAACTCCATGGAATTCTAAGTGCCTTTGAAATGAGAAAAGGAGGTCCATCAGATATGAGAGAAGCCGCATTTAAAGCATCATCAAAGGGAAAAGAAAAGGAAGAGCACCATGAATTAGGACACATTTCAGAAGAAGAAGATGAGGTAAATTTTGTCAAGAAGCTTCAACAAGGTTCTAGAAGATTCAGAGGTAGGCTACCTTTCAAATGCTTTGCTTGTGGTAGAGTTGGTCACTATGTTGCCAAATGTCCTCATAAAGATAAATATGAAAAAGGGAAGGAATATGCAAAAGGCAATAGAAAACAGGTTGTGAATAGAAGGAGTTATGAAGATAGTGATGGTTTATCTAATAGTGATGAAGATGAAACTGAAGAATATTACAGACTTCTCATGGCCTATGACAATGATGATTTTTCGGATGCATTAGAAGAGGAATATTTTCTTGAAGAAATCACTAAACTCAAAATCTGTTTAGAGGAAAAGAATATGATCATAGATACTTTGACACACCAACTTGCTGAAAGAGAAAAACACAATGAAAATCTAGAATGTGAAATTGTGGGTCTAAGAAAAGATCTTGGGAAGACAAAATCTCTCAATCTTAGATTTTCTAAAGGATCATAAACTTTAAATGAAATTATCAAAGTTCAGAATTCTCCTTTGATAAAGATAGGTCTTGGATATACTGAAGAATCATCTCAATCACAGAAGCCTTCAACCTCCACCAGAATCTATCTTGATGCAGCTAAGACAAATGAACAGTATGTCAATCGTTAGCAAAGCCCTAAAACTACTCATCAGGTAAATCATACTCAATTTACTCCAAGGATGAATATCAGTAGAAGCTGCAACCAACAAGTAAACAATGTCAAAAGATTCTATGATCGTAGAAACTTCTTTAATGGGCAATGTTTTTCATGCCATAACTTTGGACACAAGGCTACTCAATGTGTTTCTTACAAAACCATCATGACTAGAGAAGCACGAAATCAAAGAAGTAAAACAGGAATCAAGAAAAGTTCCTATAATAACTTTTCTCCTCTTGAAAATGAAATAGAATGGTCGATTTGTAATGGTCATGAAGAATCTGAATGTAGGAGCAAATTTTGGCCAACATTTCAAAAGGAGCAAACGTCATTAAATCCCAAGATATGGAGAAGGAAGGCATATCAATAAGAAAGATGTGGTATAGCTTGGTATGCAGAAGGACAAGAAAATCAATGGTACATCGGCAATGGATGCTCCAAACACATGACAGGTGATAAAGAGAAACTTCATTCATATAATGCTTTAGAAAAAGAAAAGAATGTCTCATTTGGAAATGACACTCCAACAGTCATTAAAGGTAAAGGTTTTGTTTTCTTGAAAGAAAAGGTTAAAGCTGGAAATGTCATGTATGTAGATGGTTTAAAGCATACCCTGTTGAGTGTCAGTCAAATGTGTGATCAAAGAAATGAAGTGGTGTTTCGATCAAACAGATGTGTCGTTTGTGAACTTGATACATGAAAGATCGTGATCGAAGGTACAAAAACTCCAAACAACTTATATATACTCAAAGGAGGACAACAACAATTCTATCTAAAAAAAACAGATGAAAAATGGTTGTGGCATAGAAGATTGGGACATCTAAACTTTTCTCAAATAAGAAAAGCATGTAGGCTTAAGGCAGTTCGTGATCTTCCAGATATCAGCATCCCAGAAAATACCATATGCAAACCATGTCAAATCGGTAAGCAAACCAGAGTTCACCTCATTCAAAAGGAAGGGTCAGTAAGTAAGCCTCTTGAACTCATCCATACTGATTTATGTGGACCAACAAGGAAAACGTCACCTCATGGAGAAGAATATTTTATTTTGTTTATTGATGATTTTTCCAGGATGTGTTGGATAGGTCTTCTAAAACATAAAGATGAAGCATTTGAAAAATTTAAAGCCTTCAAAGCTTTAGTTGAAAATGAATCATATCAAAAAATTAAATGTCTTAGATCTGATCGAGGGGGAGAATTCATATCAGATGAATTCTTTGACTTTTATGAACAACATGGAATAAACAGGCAATTCTCCACCGCAAGAACTCCTCAGCAAAATGGTGTGGTAGAAAGGATGAATAGAACAATTCAACAAATGGCTTGAGCTATGCTAGATGAATTTGGAACTCCTGCAACCTTCAGGTCAGGTAATGTAGTCAGGCAGGCCACGCCCATATAGCTCCAAATAAGGACAGATAGTACCATTCGTTGGTAAAAAGAGGATGAAAGATGACCTCCCCTTAGGTTTCTCTAGGTGGACGGGGGGCGTCGGGAGAGCGGCTTCGCACCTTGATGGGTCTTTGGGGTGAAGCTGCATTTGCTGTCGTGACTATTCTCAACAAAGAAAATGTTCGGGTAAATAGCAATCAAACTCCACATGAACTTTGGTATGGTAAGCCTCCTACTGTAAAACACTTTAGAGTTTTTGGAAGCAAATGTTTTATCAAAAGGACTGATGAAAAACTTGGTAATTTTGAACCTAGAGCAGACGAGGGTATTCTTCTTGGTTATTATTCCAGAAGTAAAGGATACAAATGTTATAATAAAAGACTTCAGAAAATTGTTGAAAGCATTGATGTTGTAGTTGATGAAGCATGCAGAAATCTAGAATAGATGAAATCAACAGAGGAACATGACAATGAGGAAGATGGGGAATGCTTTCCAGCATCAAATCAAAATGATATTGAAGAAGAAACCAATGAAGCATTAGAAGAAGATACAACAAACAAGGAAAAAACTCCATCCAGGTATGTACAGAAGAATCATCCAAAATCTCAAATTCTAGGAGAAAAAGGGTCTGGAGTATAGACAAGAAGAACTCTTACAGGGATGTCAAGTTATCTCGCATTACTAAATGAATATTCCTCTCTATTTTTTAGGAGAGCGCAAGTTAGGGATGGTAGATCTTACAGGAATAATAGGTCCCTGCTTTGACATATACACAAGAAGACAATAATGGTAGGGAACAAGGGCTGCAATAGTGGCAGAGGCAGAGAAAAATTCATAGGTAAAGGGACAAATTTAGGTCCTACGCTCTGACCATTGTAGCTTTGGAAGAGTCTGGACAACGCCCAGGTCTAACGATAGACACACAAATCAAGGCCACAAGAAAACAATGGCTCAAATTGGAGCAGGCAAGAGAACGTCTTCTCTGATACCATGTTAAACATACACACCAAATGTGGACCAAATATGAAAGATAAACGTGAGATTCTTTTCTATTAACAAATATATACATTCTTATGACCCTTGGATTCATATTCCAAGGTCTCTTGGACTCTAGTGATTGTTCAACTTCCACACCATAACCTTTAGGAGATTAGGTGTCCAACATGTATAAATGGATTCAACATTATGAAGAACCCCTAAGACACTAATCTTGGCAACAACATCCCGTGGTTGGACATATCATTTTTCCACTCAATATTAGGAATGACTTTGATTCAATGTCAACCTACATGAAGAAAATAAAAAGGGTAGAGTCTAAGTCTTCTAGGTTTTTACCTTTTTCACTAGAATCCGATAATATAGTTCTTAGTGAGATTGTAATTTTTGTCGTTTAAATCATATTTTTTATTGTATAATGGATTCAATATTGTGAAGAACCCCTAGAGCGCTAGGAATGTATATACTACATAGCATGAACCTACAATTCTAATAAATCCCTACCGAATTTTGGCAAAATTGAATAGAAAAATATGCTTGTAAAAAAAGTAAAAATTTAGAACAGAATACGATCAAATGAAAATGGAACCAATCAAATGAATCATAAATTATTTTATGCAAAATACAATTTAATAAAAAGCCTAGTCTAACTAATAGACATTTGGGCCCTTTTATGGGCAATTTTGACCAAAATTAGAGATTTTTTATAATTTTAGGTTTGAGTGGTTGCAAAATCAAAGTGCCCCAAACATTTATCAAAGCATTGAATCCATTTATACATTCAAAAAAACATTTAACAAGAAATCACAATCTCTCGCAGTCTCTCCCAAAATTGTGTTATCATGGTTCACGTACAACAAAAAAAACCAAAGGCAATGTTTATTGAGGCAACAATTTTGCCTAGATAACGATTTCTAGTCGGCATCTAATCATTTTTTTTCAAAAAGTGGCATTATGGGAGTGTTTGAATTGTTTTTTTTTATGGTAGAAATAGATTTAACACCATTAAAAACCTGTGGACCACTTAAAATCTCGAAATTTAACCTTTGTAATCTAAATTTCCAAAAATATCCACAAAAATTTATCAAAACCATACCAAAAAAATCCGTAGTTTTTCTAACAAAAAAGCGTCACCTTCTACAGCCACGCAAACCATAACATATATGAAGTAGACCACGCCTTCAATAAAAGCTTCCCCAAATTTAACTTGTGTAATATTGATTGGATGTACGGACACATTAGTAGGCCGGAGCCGATCATATATAATAATACTTCTTATTACTACGGTTCTTGCCCATAACGTCGACGGCGTAAACATATCAGTCCATCACCGTCATAAATACAAAGCAGTTGCACGTCCACATCACAATCCCTAACGGAAAGCGGAAGAAGCGCCGTTTAGATTGGACTCATTGGAGTGTTAGATTTGCCCGAGCGGTGGATGTGGCCCCTTCATTAATTCAAGTGCAGTGATGAGTTGAAAGTGACGTCGCCGTTGCTGTGGGACCCAGCGGAAAACGACCCGCCGCACTTTGACCAGTGACAGGCACACAGACAGACAGGCGACACAGGCTGGCAGAGCACAGGACTGGGCGTAACGACGGTGACAGACGGGGCAGATAGGAAGACACGTCACATCCCCGTATCCAGCACTAGATATACTGACACGTCAGTGGGTACTGTACACACGACTCTCCTCTCCCCTCACGGCCGTATGGTGAATGAGTCAATTAATCGCCCCCGATTTTGGCTTTCTGCTCCTTCTCGCGCGGCGGCATCCCATCCCACCCGTCGTTTTCACTTTAACTACTTATTAATTATTGTCACTGTCTCGCTCTGTCTTCTTCTTAAACCTGAAATCTCAGGCGTATCATATCTTTCCTTTTACGTTGCCCTGTTGTTGTCTGTCGTCTTTACTGCACATCATTTTAAATTAACTTAAATTAAGTCATCATTCTACCATCTCTTTGCATCACCATAACAAACCCTTACCGGCAACCCAAGTGATTTCAAGTATTCGTTTAGTTTGTCAACGTTTGCTCAGCGGCGCTGATTTGTTGTGGCCACTATGTGGTGCCTCCAAATAATATTAGGGTTTGGTTGGTTGTGGGATGCAGTTTCTATGTTATCCTTATGATGTGTGGGGACAGTGCATGTGTTTGTATGTAATAACAGGTCGGATGTATTATAAGTGTTTGGACTGTTTCCATGATTATTCTAGAAGAACCTTTACGTTCAAATTTCCCAGGTTTAGGTGATAACATCAGGAAAATGAGTGTCCACTTAACTTCTAAAGAAGTGAGTGTCCATAGCTTCCCATCCACATTGTGTTACTATGGTAGTGAGTGTCCATAGCTTCCCATCCACATTGTGCAACATTGTGTTACTATGGTAGTGAGTGTCCACTTAACTTCTAAAGAAGTGAGTGTCCATAGCTTCCCATCCACACAAAAAACATGTTGACAAACCATATGGGTAAAAGAAAAAGTCTCTCTCAAAGAACCCCGTGTTATTTTTCAAAAAACATGTTCCATTGCTATGAAGGATATTTTTAAGTGATAGGATAAAAAGAATGTTAATGTTGTGTATGGTTCACAACTCCTTAGCTAAAATGAGCCAAAATACTCTTAAAAAGATATCTCGGATACAAAAACAAAATTCCTCTCCATGTGAGACTAGTCTTCGAAATTCATATATAATATTTTTAGGTGATAACATTAGGAAAATGTGGTAACATTGTGCGAAGGAAGTGTAAGATTTAGAGTGTTAATGAAATGTGGAGTTTAAGGTTTAAAATGTTTGTAAAATTTGGACTTTATAACTCTTTTCCATGAAACAAAAACATTTACAAAGAATCTCATATAACGAAGCATTTACAAATACTCGTAAATTTTTTTATATAATAGACATTGTACATTACAATTTCATGATTATGTAAGGGAACAAGTGAATGATTAATAAAGTGTCTTTTTAAGGGGTGAAAACTACTAGGGCTATATCTCCAACAAAAAAAAAATCACAAGTTGAATATCCAAATAAATCTCCTTAATATATATGAATGAGAAGAAATAGTGTTAGGTGGTCATTTCTATATAACTATGTCAACATGGCTAAAATTAAGGATGACAAATAAATGATAGGAAAAGGGGTCAAGATCATAACTTGAGAAACCATTCATCCAAAAGGTTATATCATGGTGAAGAATAAAGAGTTTTTCACTAGTGACCAATGTACAATATTCATAAGGGTGTTTATCCCTTTGAGGTTGCGACTGAGGCACTTGAAGGTAGTGATTGAATGTGTGAGGCTTGCATTGCACTCACCATGTACTTATAAGTGGATTTAAGTGCACCCTCTTGTCATCCTTGAGAATGGATATGAAGCACTATGACCATAATTTTGAATTACTCTCAACTACCATGGGTACTTCAATCCCCTCTATTTTAGCAACTTGAGGTGTCATGGGTTCGACAATTTGTAGGTTGTTTTAAAGGTCATCTAACATTCAAAAGTCATTCATGGATGCCCTTGCTTCAGTTGATCTAATTGGAATATCATTAACATTGGAACCATTTAGCCAAGAATGAGTGTGGATGGTCAAGGGCACCCCCCCCTCTATCCCTATGGATATTGATGTCATTGAGTGAAATTGAGTTTTATCTTCTCTGTGAGCTAATATGTTGATTTAATGGATTTTAGCTTAAGGCCAACGGATCTCCATTACCTAGAAACCCCTATTGAAAGAGAAGGCATTAATTTACCATGTCGAAAGGATTCTTAATCATGGATTTCTATTCAATGGTAGTCAAGGATCTCATCCTCCATTCTGTCCCTTGGTTATGGGGATGTGTTAAACTTTGTATGAAGCATTGATTTCCTACATTCAACCCCACAACAATCTCTCTCTCTCTCTCTCTCTCTCTCTCTCTCTCTCTCTCTCTCTCTCTCTCTCTCTCTTCAACTTTGATGTCATTAAGTAAAGATCCCTAACCTTCCCCTCTAGTTTTAATATTGTGGGTCTATGATTGAGATTAAAATTGGCATTCTAAATTTTTATTTTCGATGCATTCAAATAGAGACAAGGAATATCACTACATTTACTTGGATCTACATCATTATGGAATTTTTTGAAGTTCTTTTAACATAGATCAAGCTAGTTGAAGGAAAGGATGAGGAGGATGGCGAAGCGAACGAATAACTTGCCAAGCAAGGGCTTAGGGTAATTCTTTTAGTTTTTACTGTAGAACCATCGATTACCCCGCAGTCCTCCGGCTGACCGACTGCGTCCGTTTTCCTCTCGTTGCTGTCAACCGTTGTCGGTGGTCACGATGTCGTTTCCCTGTTCGAACATGGACGAAGTCATGGACTACGAGGAGGTGGACTATTCACCAAACCCGTTTCCTGATCATCCCATTTTTTGGAAACCCTAACCCTAACCCATCGGTTTCTGGTTCCCCTCCATTTTCTGCATCTGCACCATCATGCTCTGCCCTGGTGGTCACCCTCCTTGTCCTCATCGCTTCCTCTCTTCATTTCAGCACCCTCTTTATCGACTCACCCACACTGGATTGTCCGCCGCTCTCCCCTGGTACCTTACACATGCTTGCAGCGGTCTCACCGCCCTCGTCCATGTTCAAACCAAATCCTCTGGTCGACCATCTCCACCTGACTAGCTCTCCACTACCTATGGACCAAATAGCTGGGGGACCTAAAAACCTCAGCAACAACCCGTCAACTTTTGCTAATTCCCCGTCAGTTTGTTTTGAAACTCCTATGATTAGGGTAAAATCAACGGCTCATCTACAACAAGACGAGCACACCTCCTCCGACCCGCTTCAGGATCATCCATCTGCGCCTCGGACTGGAAAGAGGAAAGTCAAGTGCGTGAAGGCTTCATCAAAGGATTTCACCATTTGTTTCGGTGAGGGTATATCAATGGGTGAAGTCGCAAATAAGGCTAGCTCTGTCCTGGTTGGGCATGTCCGTGGTAGGGCTTATTCGGCAGAGAGATTGACCCTCTAGGTACATGAAATTTGGGGCAACACCCTCAAAGAACTGTCGGAGGTCTAGATCCTTCCATGGGGGCGGTTTTCTCTACATTTTTCAAAGGAGGAATACACAGATTTGGTACTTGCTCGATACTGGCATATAGAGATGGCTCCGGTCCTTATCAAGCGATGGAGTCCTCTGTTTGATCCGGAAAGGGAACAAATTGGGGCTAGACCACTCTAGGTTCGTTTACCTGGACTCCTACTTCAGTATTGGTCTGAAGATGTTTTCGTTAGGATCAGAAATATGCTCGGCACCTACCTTGACTACGATAAATCATATGTCCAGACCAAGAATCGAACTGTAGCCTGCATATTGGTTCATTTGGATACGCGTGAGGGTTTGGAGGAAAAAATATCTTTACAATGGAGGCATTTCACTCGGGTTCAGATTTTGGATTACGAAGGAGTCTCGTTTCGCTACAGAATATGTCACAAGGTGGGGCACATTTTCAAGGAATGCCCACTGATTAAGAAATCATCTGATACTCCGAGCGCTCCAGTATCCTCAAAGGGCCAAGCAGTCTCTCTCCCAGATCGTACTCATGTTTCAGTCCGTCGGGCCTTTGTTCGAGTCGTTTCTTCCATGGTTGTAGAAGGTGTGCACAGGACACCATCTCCTCCTATGACGCGATCTCAAGTTGTTGTTGAGGTTGCTAGAAAAGTGGGTACTCCTCTTTCCTCTCACCCTGTATCTCTTTCTTGAAGTGCATTACATGATACTACATCTACTATGAACATCACTCCCTCCATACCCTGCACTCTTACCCTGCCCCCTCCCATCATTTCTACCACCGCTCCATCTTTCCCTCCATCACCCTCCATTCCTCCCCCACCCTCTTCAGACTGGACTGAACCGCCTCACTCTTACAATTTGCACTCTCGCTCACACCCTGATGGTCATACTCCCTCCTATACAGGGCTGGGACTCACCCTCCCTGGATCTATCATTCAATCATCTTGTGGCCGAAAATTCACCATACAAAAAGCTGGGGCAGAAGTCATCACAGGCAAACAATCCACCTTCGAAGGGGTTCTTAGAGCATTGAACACCCCGGGGAGGTTTTACCCATGAAGTGGCTCTCCTTCAACTGCAAAGGTATGGCTAGTACCTATAAAAAACTAGCCCTGCGTAGATTATTTGAAGCTGAGCCTGTGGATATCATTATGCTGCAAGAAAACCTTGGTGATGCTGATCTCATCACCAGAACCTTGGTACCCTTAAAACTAGGTTGGCACTTTTATTCCCTTGATGCTATGGGGTGTTCTGGGGGATTAGCCATAGGTTACAACCCTTGCACCATTAAGGTCATATCATCGTGGGGTGGATTAGGGTTTATTGGTATGGATATTTTCTCAGCCAAACTTGGTATGAATCTTCAGGTCATTAACATATATGGGCCCTGTCATTGGCGAGAGGATTTCTGGTAGTGCTTCCTCAATCTATCGATTACTTCATCCGATCATCTGGTCCTTGGGGGTGACCTCAACTTCTCCCCGGGATTTGGGGAATCATGGGGATCTCAAGCCCAAGTGGATCCTCTCTCAGGGTATATGATGAATTTATTGGAGTAGCATAACCTTACAGATGTCCCCATGAATAAGCCCCTTCCTACTTGGAGGAATAGAAGGGTTGGGGATGCAACTCTAGCTAGAAGACTTGATCGTTTTCTGATTAAGATGCCCCTATTACATCATCTGAATAGATATAGACAATGGGTGGGTTTTGGGGGCATATCTGATCACTCACCCATATATCTGGAGATCCTTGGCCCCCATTCAAAGCCTAAATCCCTCTTTAAATTCAATCATGTGTGGCTACATGATCCAGGATACATCAAGATGGTCACTGACCACTGGAAGGAAAACCCCATCACGAGACACAGATCTCTGGCTAAGGGTTTTTGTCACAATCTATCTCAGCTCAAGCATCTATCTATCACCTGGGCCAAAGAGAAAGAACAGAGGGATGATCATACCCTATCACAGATTGAATCAGAACTGAGTGAGCTAATGGATGATCGTAACAAGGGTTTTACAACTGCAAATGATAAATCCCACCTTATTGAGCTTGAGAAACAGAAGGACAAGATATTGAAGGAAAGAGAGGAAACTTGGAGACTAAAGAGCAGGGCCATCTGGCTACAAGCTAGAGATGATAACACAAAATTCTTTCAGAACTATGCCAAGGGAAGAAAGGTGTCCAACACTATCTGGAATATGCCCTTACCTGATGGAGGTGTGGCAGACACCTTCAATAAGCTATCTCTTCTGGGCACCTCTCATTTTTAGCATCTCTACAAGACCCCCCAAGGGTCCAATCTAGTAGATATTATACAGGTAGCTAGTCATTTTCCTCGGTTTGTGGATGAAGATATGGCAGATGAGCTCAACTCACCAGTGACAACTGTTGAACTTGAGGGGACCTTGAAATGGTTCAAAAAAGATAAAAGTCCAGGGCCGGATGGATGGACTATTGAATTTTATCTGGCCTTTTATGAACTCTTGGGTCAAGACCTGCTCAATGTAGTGGAGGAATGCAAGACCACCAGAAAATTATATGATGCCATAAACTCCACCTTCATTGCCCTTATCCCCAAGTCTGATTCTCCATCATCTTTCAACGACTTTTGCCCCATCTCTCTCTACAATTGTCTCTACAAAATCATTGCAAATATCATTGCCAACAGGATCAGACCCATCCTCTCTCATCATATATCATCTGAGCAATTTGCTTTTCTTGAGAATCGACAGATTCATGAAGCCATTGGCACTACCCAAGAGGCCATACACTCAATCAGGTCCAAAAAGCTAAAGGGCATCATATTAAAGATTGACCTGGCAAAAGCCTTCGACTGTGTTAGCTGGCTTTACATCAAAATGCTTCTCATTCACTTGGGCTTCTCGCATGATTTCATCACCTGGATCATGTCTTGCATCACCACTGCCTCATTTAGTGTTCTCATCAATGGATCTGCTTCACATTTTTTTCACGCCGAGAGGGGACTCAGACAAGGTTGCCCCCTATCGCCCCTTCTTTTCCTGATTGTCGTGGAGGGTCTTAGCCAGCTCCTTGCACAGGCAAATAGAAATGGTCGACTTTTTGGACTGAAAATAAATGACCTATGTTACCTCACTCATCTTCTATTTGTTGATGATGTCTCATTTTTCTTGACGATAGCATCCGAGACTCTGCTTCTTTTGCCAATTTACTCTCCCTTTTCTCCCGGGCTACTGGTATGATGGCAAACCATGGGAAATCCACTATTACTTTAGCCCACACTTCCATCCATGAGTCACGATATGCTCATCAGCACTTCCCATACTGCATCTTGCCACTAGATCGGGGTTTCAAATACCTGGGGTTCTGGATCAAACCCCTGAGTCAAAAATTTACTGACTGGATATGGTTGGTCATTAAGTTGGAGAAAAGGCTATCAAATTGGTGCCATAGATTCTTATCCAGAGCAGGAAGACTAGTGCTCATCAAATCAGTACTCGAGGCTACTCATTTTTTCTGGATGGCGTTGGCATGGATACCCAGAAGCATCCTTGCCCGCCTTTAACAGATTTGTAACAGATATCTTTGGAATGGTCATCAAGATAAGAAGATTTTTGCCTAGGTTAGTTGGAACAAGATTGCTCTGCCCAAAAAATGGGGAGGTTGGGGATTAAAAGATTTAAATCTTTTTGCACAAGCACTAGCTACTAAAATGGGATGGACACTTCTTACTGGACAGAACCTCTGGACCTCTGTCACTTATCACAAATACATTTGGCCTCTTCAACTCATGGATTTGGTGTGTCTGCCACGATGGCCGAGGATTGGTATATCTTCTGTTTGGAAAGCTCTACTCCACTCCTTACCTATCATTCGCAATAATTTTGCCTGGCAGATAAATGACGGTTCAAAAGCACGCATTGGTCTGGATCCCTGGACTGGGGGAGGCACCGACACCATCTTCTGAGAGAGTTGATCCACCAACTTAATTGGCAAGATATTAGCGTTATCGCACACATTGCTGATCAGGATAATACCACCATATTTGCTCAGGGTTGGAAATCTGCCCAGTTGCTTAATATCCCACCCCAATGGCACCTAACGTGGCAAAATTACATTTCTGCACTGGTTGAATCTCACATCAGAATAAAGGAGGGACCTGATGAACTCATATGGTGCCTTACTGAGAATGGGGTGTACACACCAAAAACTGGTTATCTTGGATTGATTAATAACACATAGTCGAAGTTTACTCAAGATTGGTGGCAGACTACTTGGAAGTTAAAAACCCCTCTGCGAACCAAGCTCTTTTTTTGGTGTGTGCTCTGTAATAAAGTTCCCACCCGGGAATCCTTAGCCCACCGTGCCATACATGGACCACACTGGTGTGTCCTATGTAAGAAGGCATCTGAAACGACTGATCACCTATTTCTAAAATGTGGATCTACGGTTAATCTTTAGTAGTCCATCTCTACATCGATCCATTTTGCTGACAGATGGGATGGGGAAAACATAAACCAAGCCTGGAGAAACTGGTACAATGCGCATAAAGGATCAAATTTGATCTGTCTCCCTCTGCTTATATGTTGGTCTATCTGGTTGACCCAGAACAAAATTATATTTGATGATGGTGTCACCAGATGGCAGAATATTACTGCAAAGATCATCTCCGCCTACCATGAACTGCCTGATTACACTATGCCTCACTCTCGAAGGACACTCACACTTGATCCCATTGATAAATCTATCCCCTGGGCTTACTTTGACAGTGCTGCACAGGAACAAGGGTGTGGGGGAGGTTTCCTATTGTATCTATCTGATCATCATCACTTCAAGGTCAAGATGGGACTTGGAGAAGGGACAAACAATTATGCTGAATTAATCACCCTCCGTCATTTACTGCATTTTTCACTAGGCCATGACTGCATCAATCTACAGATTTATGGAGACTCAAAAATCACTATAAATTGGTTCAATAACATCACTTCTTGCCATGCACACACTCTTAGAAATATTTTGGATGAAGTGAACATATTCAAATCTCAGTTTAACTCCATCTCATGTCATCATATTTATAGGGAGCATAACAACAGCGCTGATAGGCTTTCCAAGGAGGCCACGCTACTACCCAGAGGCCAGTGGATGATTCAGGAGCAGAGGGGTACTGCCCAGTACCAATACTACCACAGGCCGTATATTGATCAGGCATATCATAGGGCAGATGGACCCTAAATTTTTTGGGACATGCTTAGTCATAAATTTAAATTTCACTGTATATATTATAGTATGTGTTTATATTCAGACTATATATCATGGTATCGCCCTGTCTTCAGACTCTTTCATGCTATCGCCTTGCGTGGTGAATACGTTTATTACTCAGCACCATTTTTGGAATGGACATGGATGTAATTTTTTGACAGGTATACACCGATATGGCTAAGGGCCAAATGCTGCATATGCTTCCAAGAATCTACTATATGTAATTTTTCAAAATTAATGAAAGATTATGATTTTTCCTTTGGAAAAAAGATCAAGCTAGTTGCAAAGGATTATATATTGATCTAACTCTTTGTCTATGAGTAGATTACTTTCCATTATAGGAGTTTGTTGAAATGAGGCATATAATGTCTCAATTCCCTAAGAATAACAAATCAAAAGGCCCTTTAGTAGCAAAGAGGAAACAAAGAAGGCCACATGGTAGAAAGCATAATAAAGCAATAACACTTAGTGGAAACTGAGCCACTAGTGAATCTCCATATGGTCTTAACTAAGACAAAGTGGATTGACAAGAAAGGTACATAGTCCATTGTGGATCCTGAAATGACCTCTCCTATGACAAATGAGTTGAAGCATCCCACAAGGAAATCCTTGCTATGACAAAAAATCATGAATACCCTAATCTCCAAGGTAATTAAAGACACCCAAGATGCGCTTGAATCTTTATAAGTTATCAACCCAAGTCCAAGTGGTTATATAGGTCATGATAAGAAAACATGCAATAACTACACCTACAATAGAAGCCAAGAGACATTAGGAGGAAGACGATGAGAGTGAGATTCCTCCCCTACTAGAAGGCCAACTAGATATGTTTCTAAGCTAAAGCTCAATTCCACCTTTGTGGTGTGTTTTGGAAGCACTTCACTTACATGGATGTGTGTATAACACAAAGACTCATCTTCCTCCCATGTGTTTTCATGTTTCAAATGCAAATATGTGTGGAATAAGTATCTATGTCTATTATTTACATTTATTACTTCTAAGTTTTTTTTGTTCCCAAAGATATAAGAAGTGTCGATAAATATTTCCATTAGCAATAAGTGGGGAATTGGGGGCATTAGGAATGTTCTTCATACTCCTTAAACATTTCCCCAAAAAATAGAGTATTTGAAAGAAATATATTGATCCATAATAACAAAGTTTAGACTTTTTTTGATTTAGAGAATGTATAAATAATCATTATTTTAATTAATTATGAGTTTTTGAGTTTAGACTTTTTTTTTGATTTAGAGAATGTATAAATGATCATTATTTTAATTAATTATGAGTTTTTAAGATTTTTAAATATCTTTATATTAATAAAACATTAAGGTGATATCACTTTGTAAGAAATAATTATAAATTTATATAATAAAAAATCATTTATTAAAATTGAAATATATATCAAGAATATTTTGACTAATTTAAATGATTAAATTTATTATTTATTTTTCTAAAATATATGTATTTATTTATTTTAAATAACTTAAAAACATGTAAAGATACGAGCGATATATATCTTCCACCTCAAATAATATACAATATAGTGTACTTCAATTCTCTCACTACAGAAATATATATCTTCCACCTTAAATAATATACAATATAGTGATTCTCTCACTACAGAAATATCTACTCCTTTGGACATTCAAACCATGAAACATTCGGTTGTTAGACATTCAAACCATGAGACATGTGATGTATAGTTATCAAAAGGGTATAATACGCAGACATGCTTTTCCAAATGAAAAATAATGTCAACAATTTTGACTTTTAGGGATGACGGGACATGAGTTTTGTTTGAAGTGAAATAAATCCAAATTCTAAGAATTTATAATACATGAAAACTCTAGGAGTCATGAAAACAATGTAGCTCTACCGATTGAATTTTTTATGTATGAAACATATAATTTTAAAAATTTATATAATTAAGGATGAAGTTAAAATTTAAAAAACAAACGAATTAATTAAATAATTTTAATCTTTTAAATATTTTTTATATGCATAAAACACATAATTTAAAAATTTATATAATTATTGATAAAGTTAAAATAAAACTAAAAGTAAATAATGCTGTATTTTTAAAATTAAAATTTAAGTTTAGTTATAATTAGAGCGAATTTATTTATTTATTTATTTTATTACGTTAAGTTGTAATTTATAAACATTTCTATATCTATATTGTTGAATTCATAATTTTTTTTTATTAGTTTTAAGATATGAAATTATTTTAACAACGTTGCATAGTTGGGTTCCCTGTCGCTTAGTTTAATTATTGAACTTTGAAGTATGAACTATTTTTTACATTTGAACATGGGCTACAAAGTAGCTACTCTTGCTTAGTTTAAATATAGTTAAATTAGTTTGGAAAATAATAAAGACATATAACTTTGTGGCTTTTTTTTTTTGTAAGCTTAGGTGGGACCTTCTCATTTTCGAGTTTTTACATGTCCGTTATTCACCCCATTTCCAGGGAGGGTAGCACAAGAATCGAACCCAAGATCTCCGGTTCGGTGAGACTTCATTTCCACGGCCATTGCCACTTGAGCTACCCCATGGCTTAGTTTATATAGATAAATTTGTTTATAATGTTAACTCTATAAAGTAATGTTTAATTTTTTGTCAAACCGAGATTATACAATTTGTTTATGCTATGGTTTCTTTACAAAGTAATAACTTGGCTATCAATTGTTTAACATTTTCATATTATATGTGGCATATTATATGTGATGTGGCATAATTGACTAATCATCTTTTATTTTACATGACATCACACACACACACACATATAATCAATGACGTTGATGTGTTATAAAAGTTCATAAAGGGTTGTAAAACTTGTCATATATATATATATATATATATCTATATATATATATATATATATATATATATATAATCACGTGGATGTGTTGTAAAAGTTCATAAAGGGTTGTAAAACTTGTCTTAAGCTTTGATTGTGGTGGTGTAGGCTTGACTTTGAACTTATTGTACGATGGACTTGAACTTGTGTTCAAGTATTAAATTATTTTTGTTTGATTTTTGTGGCAATTAGTGGTAATGGTCAAAGACAATGTTTACTGGACTTGAACTTGTGTTCAAGTATTATGGCAATCGGTGGTAATGGTCAAAGACAATGTTTACTGGAAAAAATATAAAAATACAAATACAAATGTTTTTATGGTAATGGTCAAAGACAATGTTTACTTGAAAAAAAAAAAAATATGACATTTGTTGCCTTTGGGCAAAAGTGGAAAAGGATTATTATGAGCCCTAACGAGTTTGGTGGCAAACGATAATGAATAATAAATATAAGAACGATTGAAAAATATTATAGTAAAAAAACTATATGCTAGAATAATTTATTTAAAAGATAATACTGTGGGTTGGAGTAGTTTTTGTTTTTGTTTTCTTTTTCTTGGTTTAATATATAATATAATATTATTATATAGAATATAAACCGACATGAATCCTATTTTTCTTAACTTAATATTCTCTTATTAATATAAAACATAAATTAACTCAAATTTATAACTCAAAATATTAGTCCTTACAAATTTCATAATAATTTTAATTGATTATTTCCATTGAATTAAAGTTGGAACTTGACTGCACATTCCATGTCAAATTATAACATTCTTATTATATATATGTGAGATTTTGTTTTCAACATAAAATATTAATGACTCATTAAGTGCTTCTCCCACTCAATTAAATTGCAAATGGAAATAGGTAGGGCCATGTCAATGGATATCCATGATTTATGGGCTTAAAACTACATGCGGTAACTCAACTTACTACTTTTCCTTACCTAATAGGAAGGATTTTTAATCTTTGGTCAAATAGTTACTGACTAGGTAATCAAGGACTCATATAATGCGTTATACCTTCTATGCCATATGCCATGCAATAATAATAATAATAATAATAATAATAATAATAATATAATTTAAGTGTTTAAAATTTTTATATTTTAATAAATATATTCCTTATGAATTTTATTTAAAATCATATTAAAGTTTGAAACCATAAATAAATTTGAATTATGAAATCTTTACCATTTAAATTACCACTTACTTTTAAACCATAGAATCATCAATCCATCGTTTACTGGAATTTGTTAAAACCCCAAAATGTGTTATCTTCAATGGCTGCTTGTGGATCCCAAGGTGAGCCAATGTTATGACTTCCGAAAGTTCTTCTAATTCACATAACATCTTGTCCCATAAAGCCAAAAAAATTTGTAGTACATAGAGCATTAAAATACCTTTGATATTTTAAAAGAAAAACATGACCCAGCCGGTCAAATTAGGATTTCAAGATTGAAAATTTTAATAAAAAGTACATAAACTTATAAATTACTACCTTGCTTTCATGCACATTTTAGATGGCTCTCATTTCTTCAACAATTGCATGATGTTACAGTGAGTATGATCATGAATGTTGCACAAGTATATTGAGATGGAGGTAGGGCCACGTCAATGAATATCCATGATTTACAAGCTTAAAACTACAAGCGGGTAACTCAGGGCATAATTTAGGTTCCTACTTTTCTTTACTTGACAACAACCCCCTGGGTTAACTCACGACATAACTCAGCTTCCTACTTTTCCTTACTTACAACAACCCCCTGGGGTAACTCACGACATAACTCAGCGTACTAATTTTCCTTACTTACAACAACCCCCTGGCGTCAATACTGTATGTCAGTGAAATCATTGCAAAATAAGAGCATAACCAATAGAATGGGAGAAAAATCAAAACAAAATATTTTAAAAATATTTTTTTTTTGTTTTTATAATGTTAACTTTACAAAGATATTCTTAATTTTGGGTCAAATAGTTACTAATTAGGTAGTCAATGACATACCCAATGATCATGCACCACGGTAATAAACCAATAAAATGAAAATCATAACTTTTTTTTTAAGCCAAATTTGTAATTTTTTGTTTAATTTAGCCAAATTTGACTTCTATGTGTTTGTTTATTTAGTTATATTATAAGTGTATATTTTAAAGTTTATATATTTATTGAATTAAGGCATTTGTGATCCATATCAAGTTTTTGAGACATGTTTTCTGAGATAATCACATCAAAATTCATTTGTCCACGTGTTTCGAACCAACAAGTGTGGTCCAAATTTTACCTACACATGAATTTTGGAGCATACTATTGGCCAGGGTAAACATGAGACAAGATGCCACTATGATATGATTCAACCTCCTAAGTCACGTTAAGGAAGAGAAACCAATGGAAACACACCATACAGACATTCAACATTAGCATTATGATCCTGAGGAACCAATCCAACCTTTCTGCCAACCAACCCCTGGATCCCACTGAACTTTTGGACAACTTGACCTCTGGATTCTCTCATGCTATGGGCATGCCAGTGTCCAGGGACCTCTATATGCTCTCACAAGCCTACAAGTCAGCATCCAGTGACTCTTTTGCTCAGTTCTATATCAGTGTCCCCAGGATTTAGGCAACTTTTTCAGGCCCAGAGTTCAAGCCACCACCCAGAGTTTGAATGACACCTTCAAAACAATAAGATAACATGAAAACAAGAGTACTAATGTGTTAGAAAATTATATATTACGGAGCAACGGAACACATAAAATATTGCAGAAATATAAACACAGAAAACGCATAAAATCAGAGAGACACAGATATACATGGTTCACCCAGTTTGGGCTACGTCCACCCTGAACAGCCAGTCCTTCCTTTCTATTATCCAGCAAAATGAAGATACATAACCTACAACAAATCCGCTGTAATATCCTCTATTTTCTCTCACAGTCTCACCTCTCTATTTCTCGCTCAGAGAATACACATCTATATCACAGCCTCAATACAATGCCCTCATACAAAGAAAGGGGTTGCCTTCTAGGGCAAAAACCCTAAACTAAACATAAGTTCTACGGTCAGATCATTCGCCTAATGAATGGCCTAGATTGACTAGAAACTACTATACTTTTACAAGGCAATTTTACATCTGTTTTTAGCTTCAGGGGTGCTGCCCCTGAAACCCTCGTCAGGGGACCGCTGGCCCCTAGACCCCCCAGTCGGGGGGGATTGGCCCGCTCGAACCCCCACAGGGGGGACAAGTCCTCCCCGCACTCCCCCGCGTGGAGGGGTGTACAAACTTCCTGGGGTATATATCCGGCTGAAACAAAGACCTCTAAACAATCATGCTCCACAGCCAACATAATGCAATTAATTGAATAATACCTTTACTGGACCCTACTAGCCATGAAAGGCATTTCATCAAACATATCGCGAATATGTAATCTAAAGGTGTAAATAACAGATATGAGCATAGGGGTCTCATACTTAGCTGAGAATCACTAAGAAACATTGATGCCTCAACACATCAACTACCCTTTCATCCATTAGATCATAGATACATTGATCATTCATTTACAAGTAAAAACATGATGAGAGCCACACATGGCAGCCGTCATAAAACATATAAATAACCAACATAATAAAATCATAAATACTCATGAAATCACAACCATATAAACCACATATAATACAATATAATACTCATAGATTTACAAGGAGAAATAACCTCATATTGATGATGCAAAATCCAAACCCGGGATGGGACTTCCATGTTCCACCTGATCATAAAATGGCTGAGAAAAATCTCTCTTCAGACATTCACCCTCGTTCCATATTCCAAGCATGACTATGGGATCCATAGAACACATCAATCAAAACTCATCCAAGGTTTCCAGAGGCCATCCACCTCAACCCATCAAACAATGATTCCACCTCACAGCCAGACATCACATAACCATCATCAGATTGGTCTCTATCCCAGCCATCCGTGGCTCGAGAGCATCTGTTCCAACCAAGGCTCTAGGACTAATATTGCAACCCACAGCTACCGCAGGGCTCCAGAGCAATTATCCAACCAAGGCTCCAGGACTAGTAACTCAATCCACCAAGGTCTCCAGAGAATTTGTCCAACAAAGGCTACGAGACTAGTAACTCAACCCAAGCTGTTACAGGGCTTTGTTGTCAAGGTTAATCCTCTCTACGGACAAAGACTATCCCTCTAGCCCAATGAGTGGGTCTAGAAACTGAAGTGATAATCAACTAGACATCTTCCTAGGTTATAATTGAAAAGAAGAATGAAAGAGATGACCTACCTCATTCTGATGCTATTTTGATTTCATTTGTTGAGGGCCTCGAATAACTTGTGTTACATACTTATTCCTTCTTCTCTTAGTGTTTATGTACCTGCACAAGTGATTAAGAGACAAAAAAATATGCCAAAACCAATAGGAAATCCAATGACAACCTACTTAATTGATCAAGGAATGTCAAGCTAAATAATACTTGAACATATATATTTTGGGAAGATGAACCAACAGTTGTATATTATTAGGAAATAAAGGGAAACTTACAACCAAAGCCTTGATGTTGAAAGGTTTTACTTGAGTGGTAATCCAAGTCCAAGCCAAGAACTCTCCAAGCACTCCTTCTCCAAGTCAAATGAATAGCCTTAGGCACAATCTTAGCATAAGGGTGCAAATAGACATAGACCAACCATTTGGGAATGGGAGGGGATTAATTTATAGAATGGGAAAGGGAGTTAGGACTTCTCCAAAGATAGGATTAAGCCCTCATCTCAAGGAGGTAGATCATAGGGATAAGACCAAGAGGCCAAGTTGGGAGGATTCGACCTCATCTATGAAAAGCAACCTCCAGCTCGTCGCTCTGGAAGCTTCAAGAGCACAAATCTTCTCATCCTCTTAGGGAAAATTACCTTTTTGGGATCATTGTGGGTATGCAAGGGAATAGAGCGATGCCATCGCTAGTCAAGTACAATGCAACAATCGATCATCGCAATTTTAAGCCTCATAAGGGAGATGACTCTCATTTTAGGGTTTTAAGAGCTATTTCTTCCGGGAAAGCTCAGGGTATTTTCCAATTAAAGTATTAGGAGGAATCTGAGTTGTATACATGGATGAGTATACTGTATAATGGTCATGTTTCAGGCACTTCGGGGTATGTCATAGGGAAGTGCAAGAGGCATGACAAAATACTGTGTAACAGATGCCCCCTAAAGTATGAAGGCAGAATGAGGAGTGATGGCTGATATGCTTTACGAGCTCTTGCAAGGAAGAGGACACACACTGTCAGGAGACCTGCAAATCAAGGATGCATATACGTATACATATATGAGATCAAGACATGAACCTACAACGTGGAAACAACCATCCGAACGATGAAGACTATATGAAAAGATTCATGGGAAGGGCGCAACCATCCAAATGAGAAGGATCATCTATAAATCTAAGATCCAAGGTATGGTTGCAACCATCTAATGTAGAAGGATCATCATAAATGTAAAGTCCCATGGTATGGTCACAACCATCTGTATAGCATAAACATGTGTACAATCATGAATAACATATAACTCCATGCAACTTGAGTCATATCAGACAAGACTCAGGGTCTTGCGCTCCATCCCGACCCGATCAAAGTATGAATCCTAACATGTGAATGAATGTGTTGAAGTCGAACATGCTAGAAAACCACCTGATTACCAGTCAATGATGTGGACCGTTAACAGGTACGAGAGAAACCACCAATAATGAAAATGGATCTCAAGGTACAATAGTACAATCCATGTGTTGAAATATGGCAACAAGAACATTCCAATTTAATTTGTCGTTGAATTAAATTGTGAATTAAAATCCAATTTAGTCTTAAAAACTACTTGGAAATAATTGATTAATTCATTTTGAATTAATTAGTTGGAGAAATTCAAGTTAGAAGTCTTTCTGAAGTCATGCAAGAGTTATCCCTTAAATTAAGGAGATAAGGTTGAATTATATTTGAGTTGTAATTAGTTAACTCAGTTTACTGAGTTAAGCCCAGTTAAATTAGTTCCAAACTATTTGAGGAACTAATAGAGAGTTAACAGTCAGTTGATGCATGCATGCACTCAACTAATGCTGCTCCAGTAAACTGAAGATTCCCTCATCAGAAACTCATGCATGTCTATTCTGAGAAAGACCCAGTTGAGATTAAAGTCAAGGACAATGTACTATCAATTGCATGTGTTTTCTTATAAAGAAAACTCATGCATGCAGTCAAGGCATCATCCTTGAAGATTATGCAGTTTTGGAGGAAGATCATCCACTGGGTAGAGAAGTGTTCCATTTAGTGTCGTGAGAATCATCCATAAGGAACAACGAAAGGAAATAGGAGCTTGGAGGGTAGAGAGGACGGTTGGAGAGAAGCCAATATTGCCTGTCAGCATCTGTGAGGATTGTACTAAGAGCTGGCTAGTTGTGAGAACTAAGGCTTTATATAATTCCTATGTATTTCCACCTTGTATGATAATATAAATAGTGGGGTTTTTAGCTGAGGCTTTCCCCAAAGTATTTTCATGTGTATTGTACATTGATTCTTCTTCTTCTGGTTATATTGTTCATCTCGATCTTTAATATTCCATAAATTGATAGTAGAAGTAGGTTATAGTATTATGATTTTATTTATATTGCATTATCGGGTTAACCTACATCATATTTTTCTACATGGTATCAGAGCAGGATTTGTAGAAATTTTCTATATGGTATCAGAGCTGTGAATAGTATACTGAGAAGATAATTTGAAGTTTGAAGTTTGGGGTTGCAGGTGCAAACCGAATTCATATCATACTTCAAGGTTGGCCAATGGCGTTCTATGGCTTGAGACTTGAGTATGCCTTGGAAGGTAGCTCGAATTACATAGCATGGAAAGATAGAATGGAGGCTGTATTAGAAGACAATGGCTTGAAGGAATTCATTGATCAAGAAATCCCAAAGCCAACTTCAACTAATGCACAAGATTTGGCTAAGTGGAAGAAGTGTGTGGTGAAGGCAAGACAGATCATCCTTGAGGGAGTTCGAGATCATATTGTCTCGAGTCTCCATGGGAAGGATACTAAATTTTCAATGTGGAAGATATTGAAGGACCTCTACCAGAATAGTAGAGACCAGAGGAAACTGGAACTCAAGGATAAGCTTCGAAGAATCAAGATGGAGAAGGGTGATACTATTTCCACATATCTGAAAAAGCTCACCACCTACAGAGATGAACTTGGTAGTGTGGGAATAACTATTGTCGATGATGATATGGTGAGCCTTGCTCTCCTTGGCCTTCCAAAAAGTTGGAATAGCTACCAGGACTCTGTGAATGGAAGGGAGAAACTGCCGAATTGGGAACGACTGTGGTCAGATCTCATGCAGGAGGAGCACACGAGATGGTTCTTCATCCAAGAATGATGATGAAGAAAATCTGGCCTTAGTAAGTAAGGTAAGGAAAGGGAAGGGGAAGGCATCCCATTCCAAATTGAATTCTTCTCATGGAGGGAAGAAGGGTGACATGTCTAAAGTGAGATGCTTTAATTGTCACGAGATGGGACATTATGTGACTAATTGCCCATCGAAGAAGTCCAAGAAGGGATCCTCAGAAGGATTGGAAGGTGAGGCATTAGCCTCTCAGTTCAAAATGGACTTTACCCTCATCACATGCATGGTGTCATCGATGATGGGTTGTGTCTAGTATCTTGACAGTGGTGTTGGAAATAATACTGAGAGGGGGGGTGAATCAGTATTATTAAATTCTTTTCAATATGCCTTCCAGATTTATACTTTAATTAATTTGTATGTCAGTGCCATAACAATGAAAAAGAACAAGAAAAGCACACCAAAGAACACTAGATATAGGGTGGAAACCCAATGTGGGTGAAAACCACCTGCTGCAATATGTATCTATCTTCTTTCAATTAGAAACTTCTTTTACAAGGATTTTGTACTGGTGCAGTCCTTTACCAGTATGCAGGCTGCAACCTGCAGAGAGCTACGCCTCTCTCTCATTTTCCAGTCTCTCCTGGAAGGGAGCTACAACCCCCTTTTCTCTACTACTTCTTTAAGGACCACGTTTCATTAATTTTCAGACTGGATCCAAGAAGATCAAATAATCATCAAGTACATGCAAATCACCCAATCTCCTTATACAATCAACCAATGAATCACCCAACTTCTCAGAATGCTGTAAACAGAAAAGTAATACCAGAACTATGCAGCAATAAATAAAAGACAGCCAACAAATGTTTCAAGACAGGTCCGCGACATCACCACTATAAACCTGCGGATATCCATAGTCTTTCTATGCTTGAACTACACAGATCCGCACTGGATCCTTCTGCTGCTCTGCATACCACCGCACTTACTCCTTCTGCCGAACTGCGTACCTCAGCTCAAGTCCGCACCTTCACTGTCCGTCTGATAGCGTACCTCCGCACTTTGCTTCCTTCTGCGCTGCGTACCTCACATTGCGCCTTCTGTTGCGCTGCGTACCCCCGCATTGCGTCTTCTCCTGCACTGTGTATCCCTGCACCTACGCCGTGGATCGCCTGTGAACCTATGATTAGGGCCAAATTAACAGTCCTCCAATGTACCACAGTCAGTCAGATCCACAAATCTGATCATGCGCCCGAGAGTTCATGACTTATGAATAGATTCGCCTTAAGATATCTCCTTGATTTAGATCTAGCTTTGTAAAACCAAACACCCAAAATTTCAGATCTTAAGATATTCAATTTTCACAAGTGTCCTGCCAAGTGATCTCCTTCCCCTTTTTATAGTTAATCCCTTATCCACACCATGGGACAAAACCATCAAAAATCAATACAAGGGATCCAAACCGGGGTTCAATAAATTAGATCCTATACCACGGGCCAAAACCATAGGATCGTAAAAGATGGGCTAAATACCAAGGGCCAAACATAGGATACCCCACGTGAGCGCGCTTCTTTGCATTGGAGTGAGTGAACTGGGGGACCGCACCTTATGAACGGTGAACCTACGGGTATGTCCGCACTCCCTGGACGTCGAACCTGCGGGTCCGCACCTTTTGAACAATGCACCTGCGATCCTCTTATTTTCCATCATTTTAAGAGCCTGACTAGAGATTTGCCACTTGAGTGAGTTGCCATCAAGTACAAAACCTGTATCATAGAGCCAAACCAGAATCATAATGCCAACAAGTGGAACCTCATTTTTATTCAGTGCCTTGGAGGAGTAAGACCTCAAGATGTGCATAGAGATGGGTGACGACGGAAGGTATAATGTTTAGGAGTGGGCATGGTTTCTTTTCAGAGGGAGCATGGAGCTCCCCTCACCTTGACAGATGTTAAGTATGCGCCTGGATTGAAGAAGAACTTAGTATTGGTTGCGATGTTGGAGGACAAAGGCTATGATGTTGTCTTTAGTAAAGGAAAGGCATTCCTAAAACACATAGCCACGGTTCAGACCAAGAGGATAGGGATTTGGGTGAAGAATATCTATAAACTAGAGGTATATGATTGTGCAACATTGAGTACGAAAGAAAAATTGGTGCAAAGCCAAGACATTGGCTAGTTGTGGCATAGGCAGTTGGGCTATTTGCACCATGGGGTTTTGAAGATAATGCAATAGATATCTACAGGACTTCCTAAAGGTAAACTTGAGCAAGTTGACACATGCACAGGTTTTACCTTGGGAAAGTACACCAAGTCTTCCTTTCATGATCGAGAAAATCAAGCAAAGGCTATCTTAGAGTGAGTTCATACTAATGTGTGTGGACCATTCTCGACGGAATCCATAGCGAAGCAAAGGTATTATGTGATTTTTGTTGATGACTATTCTCGTAAATGCTGGATTTATTTCATGCAGAAGAAGGACCAAACTTTCACAAAATTTTGTGAGTTCAAAGCTTTGGTCGAGAAAGAGTCAGGGAAGAATATCAAGGCCTTGAGAAGCGACAACGGTGGAGAATATGTCTCTCAAGAGTTTAAGGACTTCTGTGCAGTGGAAGGAATTAAACGAGAGTTGATGGCACCTCATAACCCACAACAGAATGGGGTGGCCGAGAGGAAGAACATTACTATTGTAGGGGAAACACGGGCAATGATGCATGACCAAGGCCTACCACTTCACTTGTGGGATGAGGCATGCAACATAGTGGTCTATTTGAAGAATAGAAGCCCGCATCGCATACATGGGATGAAGACACTAGAGGAAGCTTTCTCCAGTAAGAGACCAGATGTGGGTCACTTCAGGATCTTTGGCTCATTAGTATATTGTCGTGGGACAAAGGATGCATGGAAGAAGCTTGAGCTGACAACAGAGTTGGGGTTATTTGTGGGGTACATTGATACACCTCACAACTATTGGGTGTACTTGCCTACTAGTTAGAGGACAATGGTTCGTAGAGATCTCAAGTTTGATGAGTAGAAGGCCATGCGAGTTTCCCTTGAGAGGGAGCTCCAACTACAGGTTGTGGAGGAACTGTTGGTTCCTAAGGAGAAGGAACCTCAAATTGATGCGGAGTAGCCGCATGTAGAGGTTCGAGGAGTGGAGACATCCACTCAAGCAGAGTCTTCCAGAGATGGATGGAAGCACACAAGAGAAGCTGACAAATTGTTGGAGGATGCAAGAGAGAATGTGGGAGCACCATTTTCTTAACACAAACAAAGGAGGTCACCTGAGAGGTACACTGGATACATGGCCCTTGCTGGGGAATGTGTTGAGACCGAGCCATCTTCCTTTGAGGAAACAGTACAGCAGCCGATTTGGGTTGTTGCTATGGTGGAGAGTATGACCCCATAGTTCGTAACAGTGTTTTGAACGTGGTTCCGACACCGGAGAACAAGTCAGTTGTGAGTTCCCATTGGATTTACAAGGTAAAGCAAGCTGCTGATGATGGGAGGATCATGTTGTTGCAATGTATTTCGACAGAGGAGAAAGATGCTGACATTTTGACAAAGGAATTGTCAAAGTGTAAATTCGAGTTCCATAGAGACATGATCGGGGTGGAAGATAATCCCTTTCTTGTTGAGAGGGAGTGTTGAAATATGGCAACAAGAATATTCCAATTTAATTTTTCCTTGAATTAAATTGTGAATTAAAATCGAATTTAGTCTTAATAGCTAATTGGAAATAATTGATTAATTCATTTTGAATTAATTAGTTGGTGAAATTCAAGTTAGAAGTCTTTCTGAAGTCATGAAAGAGTCATCCCTTAAATTAAGGATATAAGATTGAGTTATATTTGAGTTGTAATTAGTTAAATCAGTTTACTGAGTTAAGTCCAGTTAAACTATTTCCAAACTATTTGAGGAACTAATAGAGAGTTAACAGTCAGTTGATGCATGCATGCACTCAACTAATACTCCAGTTAACTGTAGATTCCCTCATCAGAAACTCATGCATGTCTATTCTGAGAAAGACCCAGTTGAGGTTAAAGTCAAAGACAGTGTACTATTAGTTGCATGTGTTTTCTTATAAAGAAAACTCATGCATCCAGTCAAGGCATCATCCTTGAAGATTTCATAGTTTTGGAGGAAGATCATCCACTAGGTAGAGAAGTGTTCCACTTGGTGAGGTGAGAATCATCCACAAGGAACAAAACAAGGAAATAGGAGCTTGGAGGGCAGAGAGGAAGGCTGGAGAGAAGCCAAGATTTCCTGTGAGCATCTGTGAGGATTGTACTGAGAGCTAAGGCTTTATATAATTCCTATGTATTTCCACCTTGTATGATAATACAAATAGTGCGGTTTTTAGTTGAGGATTTCCCCAAAGTATTTTCATGTGTATTGCGCATTGATTCTTCTTCTTCTAGTTATATTGTTCAACTCGATCTTTAAGCTTCCAAAAATTTATAGTAGAAGTAGGTTATAATATTCTTCTTTGATTTATATTACATTATCGCGTTAACCTACATCAGATTTTTCTACACCATGAATGTGATAATGAATTTGAAGTCGAACACTCATGGAATCATCCAATCAAAGGCCAATGGTGTAGACCTGTCATCGAATGAGAAGAAATTTCCATTAGGGCATGCAAGCTCTAAGGTACTAAAAGGGAGTTTCTAATTCATCTTCTTGGATAATGAGCTGAAGTCGACAGGAAATTACCTGTCGAAGGAGGGAAATGACGAATCCCTCATCATCGACACGAAACAAGGAATAAAGTAGAATGAATGAATGAGATACGAGACTGTAATAATGGGTCAGAAAATGTATAGGTAAATAATTGTAGATTGGACTTCTCTTGAACACTGGTGACATGACTCTAGAGTGTGGCAGCATCTGAATCGACATAGGAATAAGGTCATGATGACAAAATGGAATAGTCAAATGAGAGGAAAAATGGATCACCCAAACCCGGGAGGATAAGTGACGACGTGAGGATATCCCAAACCCGACACGAGAGTAGAAGAGTGTCATGCTCAAGAGTGACATGCTGTATATACAAAATATGTTTCATCTTCATTCCCCACCCCACCGCCCACTATTTCTAGCGAGTACCCCAAATATTTTTATCACAAGCTTGAAGGGGATAGCATATGCTTGTCAAGTAAGTTCATTCTTCGAATGAATCCATCCTAGTAAGTTTTACAAGCCCTAGGAAGGAGAAGCTTTGTCTCATCATGGTGACCATTTTTCCATCGTAAAATTTTAACGACTCCAATGTAAGAATAACTTGGTATCTTTTTCATATTTAGAGAGTTTGAAAAAGAGACGAAAAATAAAACCCCATCATGTCCCTTTTCATAATTTGTCCCTCGAATATGAAAAGGTAGAAAACAAAGTCTGAGAGAACCTCTTGACCATGTCGATCAAGGTGTACCTTTTTTGTAAATAGTCAGTCTCAGCCTGAAAAAGAGGTAAATGTATAGTGAGGTGATGTTGGCTCATTTACTTTAACGAGTTCAAAATGACAAGTACTCGACAATCTTTTCAGTTTTCGAGAGTCAGAAAAGAGCTCAAAGATGACTCCAGGGGGGTTCCTTTTTCGTTTATTTAATGAGTTTGAAAAAGAGATAAAATAAAACTTGCAAGAGTCAGTCAATAATGATCGTTGTTCACTTGAAGGTACCAGTAACTGCACAAGAAACTCTCCCATCACTGATATCAAGAGAAAATATTAAAATATTACGAAAATATTGACAAAAATGACTTGCAAAACTTATAAATAGCCAAAATTAATTTTATTTTTTACCATTTTACCATAGTAAGCTCTGAAGGTATATTTGTGCCCTAATTCTCTTGATTTTCAAGTGGTTGTTATGGGAGATCTGGAGTGCCATTTTGTGAACAGTCTGCAACAGGTAAACAACCCATCTCTGCTCTTGCATTGTATCACTTTTTTATGCATTTTAAATGATAATTTTTATGCCATTAGGGAGGATTTTTAATTTTTACGGTGCCAAAAACCATCACGGGTATGGTCATCAGACCCGCGATGATCACGCTTGAGCCCAAAGGCTCGCACAATGCCATTGTTCTGTTTATAAAAATAGGCACAATGGCGCCGAGGTGGAGTTTTTGGAAATAAAACCCTCTTTTGAAGCAAAAATTTATGATTTTAATCCACGAAAAAAACATTAATTGATGTTAAGTGATGTTTTGCAGGAGATCATGGTCCTGGAATGGAAGAAAAGAGGCCATGAGGCCGAAGATCGCCAAGAAGCTCACGATCCTGAATGCATAAATGCTCTGAGAAATTGCGGGTTGCTAAAGTTCTTCAGGACTACAGGATTAAGGGCTTAGATGGAATTGCTACCCTACTTTATCAGTCTCTGAGATGTAGATAAAGAGATATTCATCATAAAAGGACAAGAACTAGAACTTGAGGAGATGGATATCTACTTCATCACGGGATTGTCTCGACGAGGGGAAGTGATCCAACTCTTTGGATCTCGCCAAGGAGGTGAAAGTACAAGGACTCTAGTATAGAGACATTGTCCTGGTGCTGAAATGACCAATGGAGGGAAGGTGAAGATAGCGACAATCACCAACAACCTTGTCTTGAGAATGATATTGTTCACTATGGTGCGTGTATCCAGCACATAAGCCTTGCATGAGGCTTTGAAATCCTAGTTCCAGTATGTTATCACATGTTTTACCCCCACCATATTCAACTGGTGTGGAGGCCTTTTGTCAAATATGAAACAACAACTGACCAAGGGGAAGCATGGACACCTAGAGCAATTCAGGTTCAGTTCGATATTGGTGACCTTATTTTTAAAGTGAATGCCCTTATTCTGGTATCAGTGGGCAGAGGTACCAAATCCTTCTCCTCGAGATCCGAGACTCGTGCGATGGAGTCAACTCATGCCTCAAGGAGGAATGGGTTAGCACATGCATTATCCACCACAATTTTTTGCTTAGCTATAATGCCAACTACTTGTGGTATATGAATATGCTTACGCTGGCATGGATTTAAGGTGTAATCTAGATCTACCTCTGCCACCAGGAGAACAATGGACTGATGCAGGTAAAAGCCTGTTTTTAGATTTTTTCAAGTTTTATGATTTTTTTGTAAAAGTGTACACTGAGACGTAACTTGTGATAAATGTGAAGATGTAGGTTTTAACCCCGTACAGAAATTTCCTGAATAAGAATTCTAAAACACATAAAATAAACAATGCAAGAGCATAACACATAAAACACATATACACAAATATTTTCCCATGGATCCCAAAACTGGGACTACCAGCTTGATTTTTCATTATGTTCCTTTCAATGTTACAATACATATTTTTACATGCCGAAGCATCCAATACCATGGACCGAAAACCATCGCGTCCAAAACTGTGTGAGAAAATCATGCAAAAAGCCATAGGCAGGTCCAACCAACCTAATATAGGGTCCAAAAACAAATTTTTTCGGGGCGCTGCCTCGGACCCCATAGAAGGGGGTTACCTGCACCCCTCAAACCCCCTGTGACCCCCCTGCTACGCAATCAGCACGATAAAGGGGGGCTCCGCCCCCCTTTTAACCCCCTGTTAAGTACATGGGCTAGTCATGGAAAGAATATAACACAACCCAACATTCTCCCACTTGTTGTTTTCTTTCCATAGGGGGCCACAAGAGAGCTTAGTCATTTATCCAGCCCTGCAATGCCCATTGTTTATCTACACCAAGAGAACTTCTCAAAGTTCACATATTTTGTCAATGCATCTGTAGTATTCTTCAAAGTGTCCACCTTTACCAGCAACATCTTTTTGTCTTATATCATATCCCTCATAAAGTAATATTGAACATTAATGTGCTTTGTCTTTGAATAATATGCAGGATTATTTGCCAAGAAAATTTCACTTTGGCTATCACAATCTATCCTTACAACTCCTTGTGCTAACCCCATACTTGAACACAATCTCTGCAACCAAACTGCTTCCTTGCTTGCATGAGTGGCTGTCATGAATTTTGCCTCTGTAGTTGATAGTGCCACTATAGATTGTTTCTTACTCATCCAATTGAATGCACCTCCAAATAGGTTAAACACATACCCACTTGTATATCTTCTTTGATCTACATCTCCAGTCCATTCTGCATCAACAAAGCCGTGAATATCCAACACGTTGTCCAATCCTAGTCTTCCTTGATAGCACAAACCATAATCACTAGTGCCACACAAATACTTGAAAACCTGCTTCACTGCTGTCTAGTGCTCCTTCCCTGGTTTTGACATAAACCTGCTCAATACTCCCACTACATGTGCAATGTCTGGTCTAGTACATACCATCACATTCATCAGGCTATTGACTGCACTTGCATATGGAACACGGGACATGTCCTCTTCCTCTTCTTGTGTCTTGGGACACTGTTCAACAAATAAATTTACACCTACATGAATAGGAACCTTCACTGGTTTACTATCTTACATATTAAACCTTTGTAATATTGTCTCGACATACTTCCTCTGGTTTAACTAGAGCTTCCTCTTTGTCTGATCTCTTTTAATTTCCATGCCCAAAATATAGTTTGCAGCACCAAGATCTTTCATGTCGAATTTAGAGGACAAATGGGTCTTCAAATCCTGGATAATTTCTTTGTCATTTCCAACCAGCAACATATCATCCACAGAAAAAACCAGATAAATAACATGGTCACCAAATAATTTAAAATACACACAGTGATCTGCTTTGCTTCTAGTGAAGCCAAGTCCCCGTATAAATGTATCAAATTTCTGATACCACATCCTTGGTGAATGTTTTAACCCATACAGATACTTCTTTAACTTGCATACCAGTTATTTCTTACCCTTCACCGCAAAGCCTTCAGGTTGCTTCATGTAAATCTCCTCTTCCAGATCCCTGTGAAGAAATGTTGTCTTCACATCCATCTGTTCTACCTCAAAAATCAAAAGCAACAACAACAGATAAAAGTAATCTAATAGAAGTTACCTTGGCAACAGGAGAAAATATATCACCAAAATCAATTCTTGACACCTGGGAATAACCTTTTGCTACCAACCAAGCTTTGTATTTCTCCACCTTTCCTTTTACATTTGTCTTCTTCTTGAACACCCATTTACTGCCAATGGGTTTCCTTCCAGCCGACAACTCCACTAGGTCCCAAGCCTCATTTTTGTGGAAAGATGCCATTTCATCAACCATGGCTTCTTCCAGAGTTTTCCATCCTCTGAATCTACTGCTTCCTTCATAGTTCTAGGATCATAATTAGTAATAGACAAAGAAAAATTTGAATAGAAAGTAGATGGACTATACTTTTCTGGCTGCCTTCTTTCTCAAACTGATCTTCTCACACCCGAAGTTTTTGGATCTTCATCTTCTGATTCCTCCTCTGCTATAGAGTCTGATTCTTCCTCCTTTAGCTCAACCTCTATATTCTCAAGTTCCTTTGGTTGGAATTCATGCTTAATAACATCTTTCACCTCTTTGAACACCACATCTTGGATGTACACAACCTTCCTTGTTACTGGGTTCCAAAGCTTATAACCCTTTAAACCATCCTTATACTCGATAAAGATGCACTTTTCAGATTTACTATCCAACTTGGTTCGTTTCTCCTTTGGAACATGTACATATGCATCACATCCAAACACCCTCAGATGTGAAAGAGAGGGTTTCTTACCAGTCCATACCTCTTGTGGAGTCTTATCCTCCAATGCCGATGAAGGTGATCTGTTGACTAGGTAACATGGTGTCTCCACCGCCTTTGCCCAGAATTCCCATCCTAACCTGACACCACTGAGCATACTTCTTTCCCTTTCCATCAATGTCTTGTCATTCTTTCTGCAACTCCATTTTGCTGAGGTGTATATGAAGTAGTCTTCTGCTGTGCTATACCACACTTCTTATAGAATTCTTCAAATTCCTTACTGCAAAACTCTCCAACGTTATCTGTCCTCAACACCTTTATCTCCTTCTCTGTCTGGTTTTCCACCAGAGCCTTAAATTCTTTGAACCTGTCAAAGACTTTAGGTTTATTCCTAACGAAATATATCCATGTATTCCTTGAGAAGTCATCTATAAATGATACATAGTACACAGACTTACCCAGTAAACCATCTTGCAGGTATCCTTCTCGAACACTGTTTTTACACCTGCATCATCCAGCTTGCTTACAAAAATCAGATTTTTGGCTAATGCAGGAATATGTAGAACACCTGGAAGTGTTCTAACCCTTCCACCTTGCATCTTCAACTTTAAATTTCTGCGACCAACGATTCTAGCCTTCCTGTCATCCCCCAAGAAGACATCATCACCATCATATTTCTCATACTCGTAGAACCACTCTCTATGGGGAGTGAAGTGAAAGGATGCACCTGAGTCAATCAACCATGCCTCATGATCTACATGTGTACTTGAAGAAGCCAAGTACACATCCCCACCTTCATCTATGGTGGTTTTCGCCACTGCAGAAGGAGCATCATCAGATCCCTTTATCAGGAGCTTTAGATTTACAATCCCTTTTGTAGTGCCCTACCTTTCCGCATTTCCAGCACACCACCTTTATAGGTTTTCCTGGAGATTTATATCTCCCTCTAGATTTAGATCTCCCGCTCGATGACTTATTTTTGTTTCTGTTCTGGGACCGTCCTCGTACAGACAAGGCATCACCATTCTGGCTCTCCATTTTTTTCCGTCTCATCTCCTCTGTCAGCAAGGATGAGACTATTTCATCAAACTACAAGGCAGTTGTATTGATACCTATTGCAAGAACCAGACTATCCCATGAATCTGGTAGAGAACACAACAAACTGATGCACTTATCTTCCTCTGAAATTTTAATATCAATAGATAATAACTAACTTATCATAGTATTAAATGCGTTTAGATGCTCTGTCACCGAGTCTCCATCTTTCATTCTCAGGTTATACAACTTTTTCTGTAGGAACAATTTATTCACCAGAGACTTGTATTGGTACAAAGTCCCTAACTTGTCCCACAAAGCCTTAGCCGTAGCTTCCCCTGATACATTCAACAATACTGAATCTGAGACACACAATCGTATTGTGCTCTTTGCCTTCCGATCAAACTTCTTCCATTCTTCATCGAACACTCCCGTTGGTTTAGTACCTGGATCTACCGTGATCCACTGATCTTTATCCACCAACATATCCTCCATCTTGAGTTTTCACAACTCAAAACTTTGACCATTAAATTTCTCGATCTCTATCTTTCCACTACTCTCCATCTTTTTTCACCACTAGAATCGATCTCATAGATATCCCACTGAACAGGGCCTACCACAGGCCCAAGTAAAACCCCTCAGCAACAAATGCGTCCCCTTGAAACCAAAACAACTTTGATACCAAATGTAGGTTTTAACCCCGTATAGAAATTACCTGCATACGAATTCTAAAACACAGAAAATAAACAATGCGAGAGCATAACACATAAAACACATATACACAGAGATTTTCCCATGGATCTCAAAACTGGGACTACCATCTTGATTTTTCATTATGTTCCTTTCAATGTTACAATACATATTTATACACGTTGAAGCATCCAATACCATGGACTGAAAACCATCGCGTCCAAAACCATGTGCGAAAATCATGCAAAGAACCATAGGTAGGTTTTCCCAACCTAATATTCGGTCCAGAAACAAAATTTTCTAGGGCGCTACCCTGGACCCCATAGAGGGAGGTTACTTGCACCCGTCAAACCCCTTGTGACCCCCTCGCTACGCAATCGGTGCAACGAAGGGGGAGCTCCGCCCCCCTTCTAACCCCCTAGTTAACTACGTGGGCTAGTCATGGAAAGAATATAACACAACCCAACAACAGATGTGGGACCAGAGAGACCACTAAGAATTTTTCCAATAGCACGGCAAGTTGCACATTAGATAGTGGGCGCAAATTATGAAGAAGGGGGAGACCCCTTAGTTGAGATGGAGTGCAATATGGAGGCGATAACTCAAGGAGTCCTAGAGTATGCCACTATTGATGATGTTCCACTGCGTTCGTAGAGACATACAGTGGGAGTACCTACGAGACTGCATTGGTAGTTAGGCTGAGTGATCAAAGCAATCTCATGCTATCATGAGCACCGTGCAGGTTGATAGCTTATCTAGCTCTTTTACACATTTTGTAGGCTTTGAAAGCCAAGTGTCCCAAAACACTTTAATTTTTGATATTTTGATGTAAACACTCTGACAGACGCAATATATATATATATATATATATATATATATATATATATATATCTGCATGTTTTATTTCCTACTTATGTGTCCATAATATGATCAATTTTATAAATGATGCAAATGCCTATCAAGAATAAAGTTTTCCAATGCATCTATTAAAGCATTTAAATTACGTGGAATATGTTGATATGTAATGAAATCAAAATTCCTTTCCAGTAATCTAATACGTAGATACATGCGCAATATTTGTGGATTTCTCATTGAGTAATGATTGTTTAACTGTAACACAACGAGTTGTGAATCCAACTTGACAAATAAATCCCTAATGCCAAGAACAACTTGTTCTGACAAGAGTTCAATGACTGCACTGTATTCAACAATATTATTAGTTGTTCGACCAAGGTAGATACCTTGTAAGTTAATCAACTCGCCATTAGGGTCGTAGAGTAACCATGTTGTGGAAGACAGTTTCTGTGTGCTACAACAAGCACCATAAAAAAAAACGTAATGGCTTGATGACATCTGCAAACCTAGTGGAACATAAGGTAAGCAAAAAAAACATGTCTGCAAAGCAAAAAAACACACCAAAACTCAAAACACACAATAATTTACAAAAGTCATTACACGAATTTCACACAATAATTCTTCAAATAAAACCCATTACGGGGCTATGACAATGCATTTCCCTCATAATCACATAGCTCATAAGCACCTTTTTGTAAGACACATTTAACAATGTAGGGCCCATGCCACATGGGTTCGAAATTTCCTACTCCCAATTTATCTTTGGCTTGATCATAAAGAAGGACCAAGTCACCTTCAACAAAAGTGTAGGGAGAAATGGTTTATTCAAAGTGAGCTTTGACATGTTTCTTTTGAGCTTTGATGACCATCGCAGTAATGCGACGAGTCTCGTCAAGCCTCTCAAGATATAATAGTTGTTCCTCTTCAGGCGAGGTATCCGAAAGAAGTTCGATAACTAATTTGAGTGAAGGGATTTCACATTCGATTGTAAGAGTTTCATCTAAACCATACACCAGATGAAATGGAGTGAATCTAGTGGCCATCTTAGTAGAAGTTCTATAAGCCCAAAGAGCTGGGAATAACATCAAATTCCAATCCTTTTTGTGCTTCCCAACAGTACGTTGAAGCATATTAATGAAAACTTTATTAACTGACTCAACTTGGCCATTTGCCTGTGGATAATAAGGAGTTGAGTTATCATGGAGAAGGCCCAACTGAGCAGTCAGCTCTGCCATCATGTGCTGATGAAAATGTTATCCATGGTCAGTCATAATGGCTTGAGGAACACCAAAATGTGTTATGACGTGGTTAAAAAGGAACCGAGCAACAGTAATACCATCAACATTGTATGTAGGCGTCACCTCGACCCATTTATTAAAATACTTGACGACAATGATGATATAACCATGCCCCTCGATGGAGCGAGGGTTACATGTCATGAAATCAATGCCCCATTTAGGAAATGGACCAATGGTAATGACTAGGTGTAAGGGTGTGGGCGGGGTGCGCTACTTGTGGTTGAAAATATGGAATTCATGGCATTTTTTTAACTACTAAAAAGAAATATTTAAAAATAGAAGGCTGTAAATAACCGGCGCGGAGGATTTTCTGAGCAGTGGCATATCTGGACATATGACCACCATAAGCACCAGAGTGGCAATCATTTGAGACATGCTCAACCTCTTCTAGGGTGAGACACATGCGAATAATAAAGTCCACACCAACTCGATACAATGTATCACCAAGGGTCCAATAAGGTTGGGACTGATGCCAGATACGGCGTCGGTCGAATTGAGACAACTCAGATTGGAAGGTTTGGGTTTGAAGATAAACGGTAATATCTCCATACCATGGGTCGAGAGTGCTGATTAGAAACAAAGTTTCATCGAGAATCTTCTTAGTAAAATCAGTCAAAGTGCATGAAGATGGAAGGGCACATATCAACTTAGCAAAAATGAGCGATTTCTTTGATTTGGCAGCAGCAAATTCCAAATCAAACTCTTGCAGGATAACAATTAATTTGGAGTATTTCCCCCTAGTAACTGATGAGTCAGTATATAGGTCATGGGGTTGCAATCAGAAATCACTGTGGTTTTCCATAAAAGGATATAGTGTTGAAATCTTTGGACAACATGGATTACCACCAAAGAAAGCTTCTTGACATGGGCATATCGAGACTCAGTATCGAGAATATTTGGCTTAAATAATAAACCATGTGCTCGTTGCCATCATCATCATCCTGAACTAACACCATAACAATAGTAGTATTAGTTGCAGCCAAGTATAGGAAGTAATCGCATCGATAATCGGGGGGATGCAATAAAGGAGCACTGATAAGTGTGTCTTTCAAAGCATCGAAGGATTTCTAGGAAACTTCATCCCAAATGAAAGGGATCCCCTTCTTAAGTAAGTGAGTAAAACCCTTAATGAGTTCAGTGTAATTTGAAATGAATCGACGGAGAAAGTTAGCCTTTCCATGCAGGCTCTGTAGTTGCAATAATGATGTACGGGGGGTAAGCTAACAATAGCCTCAACTTTTAAAGGACAATAGCCCTAGTGGAGTCGCCGTTTTGTTGTCAAGGTTAATCCTCTATGTGGATAGAGACGATCCCTTTAGCCCAATGACTGGGTCTAGCAATTGAAGTGACAATCAACTAGACATCTTCCTAGGTTATACTTGAAAAGAAGAACGAAAGAGATGACCTACCTCATTCTGATGCTATTCCAATTTCCTTTGTTGAGGGCCTCGAATTGCTTGTGTCACAGACTTGTTCCTTCTTCTCTTAGTTTTTATGTACCTAAACAAGTGATCAAGAGACACAAAACATGCCAAAACCAATAGCAAATCCAATAACAACCTACTTAACTGATCAATGAATGTCAAGCTAAATAATACATGAACATATATATTTTGGGAAGATGAACCAATAGTTGTATATTATTAGGAAATAAAGGGAAGCTTACAACCAAAGCCTTGATGTTTATAGGCTCTCCTTGAGTGGTAATCCAAGTCCAAGCCAAGAAATTTCCAAGCACTCCTTCTCCAAGTCAAATGAATAGCCTTAGGCACAATCTCAGCATAAGGGTGAAAATAGACATAGACCAACCATTTGGGAATGGGAGAGGATGAATTTATATACTGGAAAAAGGAGTTAGGACTTCTCCAAATATAGGATTATTCCCTCATCTCAAGGAGGTAGCTCATAGGGATAATACCAAGAGGCCAAGTTGGGAGGATTCGACCTCATCTATGCAAAACAACCTCCGTCTCATCACTCTGGAAGCTTCTAGTTCACGAAGATTCTCATCCTCTTTGGCAAAATTACCTTTTTGAGATCATCGCAGGTATGCAGGGGAATGGAGTGATGCCATCGCTGGTTAAGTATAGTGCAATAGGCGAGCATCATAGTTTTAAGCCTCATAAGAGTGATGACTCTCATTTTAGGGTTTTAACAATTATTTCTTTAGGGAAAGCTCAAGGTATTTTCCAATCAAAGTCTTAGGAGTGATATGAGATGTATACATGGATGAGTATACTATATAATGGTCATGTTTCAGGAACTTTGGGGTATGTCATAGGGAAGTCTAGGACGCATGAAAAAATACTGTGTAATAGGCTCCATAACATTTGTACAACCAAGGCTCCAAGAACTAATAACTCAACCCAAGCTAAGGAAACATGAGAACCAACCAAAAAAAAAAACAATGAAATACACCCACAATATCCATGGCTATCCATGAAATGACAAGGCTAGGTAATCCACTGTCAATCGAGACAATCCTCCATGCCAGTGACAGATCATGACCAAAAATCCACATGCATATTCCATGCATGCCAAAACTAGTGAGGAAAACATACATGCAACTTGGTACTTGTAAGAAAATCATGTTGTAGTTGTTGATCTTGATGTCCTCTTGCAATTTCTTGCTCTTCCTTGCCTTCTTGCAACAAAAGTACAAGTATTCTACACCCTCCAAGAGTGCTCCAAGAAAACTTTAAGTCTCCAAGAGTATGAGAGAGCACCAAAACTAAACTGACAAAAGGTTACCAATTGATCCTCAAAAGCCTTTTTATGAACGAGGCCTCTATTTTCTTCATTTTCCATTATTTTCCTTCAATTTTCTCCTCACATGCAACCTATGACCTTTCACCTCCTTTTTCTCCTAATTTTTATCATTTTCATAAATAAATGCATCAAAAATTCCATTTCACTTTCCAAATCCTTAGCCATTTCCTTTGCCAATTTCCTTAGCCATTAAACAATCACAAGAGATCCACATCACAAGGATTTTTCCCAACATTCATCTTGGAATAAGTGTCCCATCAACAATGGTTATTATTTTTCCTTTATTAACTTTTATTACATGGAATTTTCACCAAGGATGTTACAGTTGTAGATCTTGCAATCAGTCTTACACACCCAACAACCTATACCGGTACCTGTACTAGTACCATCACATGTACATGTACCTGTACTATCACCTGTACCTGCACATGTACTATTACTTGTACCTATGCCAATACTTTGTTTCAACTTTTGCATAATATTCATGTACCTAACATCCCGCTGACTTACTTGCAAGATCCTAGCCTGTAAGTCTGTCCCCATAGGAGCTCATGACTTCTAAGTGATTTACCTGTATCCACCCGCTAAGAGCATCTTCCACTCTGTTCTCTTTTCCTTTGATGTATCTGATCTCAAAATTGAACTTGCTGATTGTAGCCCACTATCGAGCTTGCCTACCATTCAAATTCAATTGGTCAAATTGATACTACAAACCACTATGACCACTCATCAATGTAAATATCCTGGAAGATAGCGTCTCCACATATTCAACGGATGTATGATCACTGCCAACTCAATATCATGTGTCACATAGTTCTGCTCATGCTCATTTAGTTTTCATGACCCATAGCATACCACCTGTCCATCCTGCATAAGGACTCCACCAAGTCCTTTCTTGCAAGCATCTGTACATACTACAAACTCTTTGTCCAGGTCTGCAATATTTAACGCTAGTGCATGTGTCAATAACAACTTAAGTTGCTCAAAACTAGCCTCACACTCCTTTGTCCATTCAAACTTCTTACCTTTCCTCTGCAACGATGTGATAGGATAAGCAATCTGTGAGAAATTCCTGATGAACCTCCTATAGTAGCCTGAAAACCCCATGAAAGATCTCACCTCATCTACATTATTAGTAGCTATATTTTCTGAATCTACTGCAATGCCCTCCTTAGAGATGACATGTCCCAAGTAATGTACCTCAGTTTGAAAGAAACTACACTTGTTGAGCTTACCATACAACTGATGATCTCTCAACAACCTCAATACTGCTGCTAAATGCTCGACATGCTTTTCCTCTTTTTTCAGAATATACCAATATGTCATCAATGAACATAATGACAAAATTATCTAAATACGGATGCAACACACTATTCATCAAGCACATAAATGTAGCTGGAGCATTAGTTAAGCCAAATGGAACTACAATAAACTCATAATGCCCATAACTGATTCGGAAAGTTGTCTTGGAAATGTCCTATTTTTTTATGTGTACCTGGGGATATCCATATCTCAGATCAATCTTCGAGAACATTGTTGCTACCTTCAACTGATCAAACATGTCATCAATCCTCAGTAACTGATACCTATTATTGATGGTCACTTTGTTCAACTGGCTGTAGTCAATGCATAATTTGAGAGTAGCATCTTTCTTCTTTACAAACAATACCGATGTGCCCTATGGTGATACACTTGGCCTATTGTACCCTTTGTCCAACATTTCCTTCAACTGTAGCTTAAAGTCTACCAACTCAGGTGTGCTCATCCTATAAGGTGCTTTTGATGTTGGAGCTTCCCCTAGCACCAACTCAATAGAAAAGTCTACCTCCTTGTGAGGTGGCAACTCTATAATGTCCTCAGGAAATACATCCTTGAAATGATGTAGAACTGGATACCTTCTCAACACATCTACATGCTCAACTTCCTTACCTTTATCACTAGAAACATGTGCTGTAGATAACATACACCCTTTCCTCCAAATACTCTTTGCTTGCATAGTTGTCACCATCCTAAATGATGTGGTTTTCTTTTTACCTTACAAGACTCTTGGTTCCCCATTGTCATACAAGCACTCTATGGCCTTTAAATCATAAAAATCCACCTTGGTTCTATGAATATACAACCAATCCATGCCCAACAACATACTGTATGATCCCAACAGTAATACATTCAAATGTGTTGCGGTAGGCATAACATTCAAGTCAAATGCACAAGCTATTACCCAATGATGAGCTCAATTCCTTGTACCTATAGTCAATTGCACTAACCAAGATTCTACATGCAATTCCTTACTCAAAGCCAACTTATCCACCAAGTTAGGATTAAAATAGCTATAATTAGATCTAGGGTAAATCAAAATATAAATAGCTTGATAAAAAAGATAACTGTCCATCTCAATGATAGATGCTTGATGGTCTACCTAGTTGTTATCCAATGATGCATAAATACTCTGCCCAATGTCCCCAACAGTCAATGTGTCTTGTACACTATATATCTGAGGTATACCACCCTGATACTGTGGACAATCTCTTTTGAGATGATCCCCTCCACAAGTCTAACATCGCACAGGCTCCTTATTTTGCTTCTCAGATCGATGTCCCTGTCCTCTATCTGATGCATTGAAATTCTTAGGTGGTGCAACATTCTCTTTACTATCTGTACCCTGAGGCCTTACTCATTTATTGTCCCGTTTTCCTTTGTTCTTTGCATTACCTCTCCAGTCTCGCTTAGTCTCTGACCTGCGCTTCGATTTTTCATAGTAATTTCTTAGCTTTTGGATGGCCTCCTCCAATGATCTAGGTTTGTCGAACTCAATCCTTTCTTTGAATGCAACCAACAACCCACTAATGAAACTCTAAATTTTGTCCTTCTCAGTGAAGTAAGGAACATACCTCAATAACTCCAAGAAACTGCTAGTGTACTCATCATCTTTCATCGATCCCATCTTTAGCTCATAGAATTCTTTTGCCCTGTCATCAAAGTACCTCTCTAAAAAATAATTCTTCTTGAATATCTGCTCAAACTCACTCCAAGTCAAATCCTCCTCATGAATACATCTGAAATTCTTCACATCTTCCCACCAAATGTTTGTTTTACCTTTGAGGCTGAATATGGCTACTATGGCTTTCATGTTCTCTAAATAGTCATATAACTTGAAGAATTTCTTCATGCCAAGAAACCATGCCTTTGCATATTGTAGTTTATTCATCTCTCCATCAAAAGTAGGCGTTTTTTCTTTCTTAAACTCATCCGGAAAGTATCCCCTATCACTCTTCATGTAAGGATGATAACGATGATGATCATAATGCCTATCTAAATCATAACTAGAATAATACATGTGTTTATCCCCTCTCCTATTTGGAGTTTCCAACAATCTTCCATCTCTGACCATGTCATCTCCATTTTACCCCTTGACCACCATGTGAGCTACTACCATATGCCCCATTAGCTCTATCCTCCTACTCATAGCTGATCTAACGTGGTTCCTGTCACTGAAAATCTGACAAACTCTGAAGTACCACTGCATTTACTTGTGCTTGTTTCTCCTGTGCCTGCATGATTATGTCATTATCTTCCTTACAACTCCTTATTTCTTCCTTTAAGTTTCTTAGTGTATCTTCCAAATCAGCAGAGTTCCCAACACCATACTTCTCTTCTGATTCATAGGGAGAGTCTTTATAGTCAACCATCTTGCTAGCCATTTGATATTTTGTCTTGCAAGGTATATCAAGTCAGCTAAACCAAATTAAAATAAACCAACATACCTTAGTATAGATTGGGGAGGATACCTTGTCCACAAGATCAACAAATCAACGTGATACATTTATAACATAATCATGACAACATATAGAAACGTAGCACATAAGCATATTGTTGAGAAATGACAACAAGAAATTCCAGTTTAATTTGTCCTTGAATTAAACTATGAATTAAAATCAAATTCTATTCTCATAGCAACTTGTAAATAGTTAATTAAGTTTAATTAACTTAATTAGCTTAGAAATTTCGAGTTGGAAGTCTTTATGTAGTCATGTATATATTCTCCCTAAATTTTAGGGGTCCAGGATGAGTTTATTTGAGTTGTAATAAGATTAACTCAGTTTAATGAGTTATGGTGAGCCAAATTAGTTCTAATTGTTTTTGGACTAATAGAGGACTAATAGTCAGATGGTGCATTGGTGCATCCACAAGTGTTACTCCAATTAATTAAATATTCCCTCATGAGAAACTCGTGCATGTCAATTCAGAGAAAGACCCAGTTGAGACTAGAATGCAGGGAAAATGTACTATCAGTTGTATGATTTACTAAGTTGTAAATATCATGAATGCAATCAGATAAGGACCTATGTTTGGATTGTGTAGTTTTGGAAGCATGAATTCCCTTTAAATACAGGCTATTCATCCTATGAATTGCGCAAGGAAATAGGGGCTTGGCAGCAGTGGCAATTGGCTAAGTGTTGGCTAATAGCGGGCTTGTGAGGTAGAGAGTTGAGCATACTTGTGCGGAATTGTTCTAGTGAGAAAAAAATTTGTATCTTCACTCGTATTTATGATTTAATGAAATATAGATAGGTGGGATTTTGAGTAGTGGCTTTCCCCAGGAAAACTTATTGTGTTATGTTGGCTTGATGGGGCCTGACCTAGGTTCAGAAGTGTTTTAGTGAAACAAATCCCAAAACTATTCGCCCTTTCGACAATAGTCCGCAGAGCGAGGACTAAGGTCTCACCTGAGGTAGTATGGGAGGGTGCTAGAACTAGGTTTCCACACCCTAGAGATGTCTTGATGGGGTCTCAAAAGTTCGCGACCCAATCTTGTGCGCTCACGCTACCCCGCGCAATTGTCTGACCTTCGCGTTGTTTTGGTACAGAGCATGAAGAGGTGCTGTCTAGATTCTTTACCCTTACTAGGTTATTATTATAGATCTGACTTAATTTTGTGGGCCCAGTAGTCTTAAAAATCATTCACATTCATAACAGTAGCGTGCAATCATAGAATGTAAAGAGATGCATAAACATATAACAGAAGCATAAACATACAGATCTAAAAATAGATGCACAATATTTCAGAATCAACTTAGATTTTATTAAACTTTTGTTCTATTACAATCCCAACTCTGCCCTGTGCACTCAGCTACGGGGTCCACGCACACAGCTATGGACTCTACCAGGCCTTTGCGCACTTAGCTGCAGAGCCTCTCTCTACTACTACGACCCAAGACTCGGACTTACAGACTCAGAGCGAATATCGCACTCAAAATCCCATATCACTTAAGATCAATACTAAAAAAAATGCCTTCTACACTTAGAGCCTCGCTCTATTTATACATTCCCATGGTCCGTGGACCATGGGTAGGCTGACACATTCTATATTAAATTACAATATTTTTAGGGCGGACTACCCTAGACTCTCGTGCTCTGCGCCCAAATTTTGCGGGGTCTTTACATTACATTGAGCCAAAACTGGTCTTTAAGCCCCAAAAATATGCTATGGGGGGATCCGTTGCCCAACAGGCCCCCAACACAATCATCATGACTCGTCCTAAGTCACTCGCCTGGTTTGGTGATCTTCGCATGAAGTCCATCCAACTGTGCCTATGCGTCATGAAGGTACGCAACTCACCATGCTTCCATTGTCTGGATTTGCTCCCTTTCTGCTTTAGAATCATTTTCATCTGACTTGATCCTCTACTGTGATGTCGGCTTCCAGTACCTGTGTTTATAGTCCCGCACCTCATTCTGGCTCCTCGAGTCGCGAAGACTGTAGTTCAGTCAGTTAGTCAGATAGCCGGCCCACCCATGTAGGGCTTCAGATGATTTCCATTTACTTTTCTTGGGAAGGGCTCTCCATTAAGTTTGACTAGCTGGACTGCGCCTCCGTCTATGAACTTCTTTGCCACATATGGTCTCAACCAATGCATTCTGAATTTTCCAGGAAATGTTTTGAACTTGATTTCATACAACAACACTAAATTGTTTACCTTGAATGTGCGCAACTTGATATGGCGATCTAGCCAATCTTTTTTGCGCTGTTTCTGTATTCCGAAGGAATCCTGCTAGAAACCGTTCTTCGCCAAGTTCTTCCAATTGCACGAGCCTTTCTTCCAAGGCTTTGCGGTTTTCCATGCCTGTCATTACTGCTATCTGCAAACTGGGTACAATGTATTCCATTGGCATGATTGCTTCCATGCCATAGACTAACTTGAAGGTGTCTGACCAGTCAATTTCTTGCACGTGGTTCTGTATGCCCAAAATACGGCAGGTATATGCAAGTCCCAGTAATTTCACTGAATGTTACATACTTTTGTCAATGCAGTCTCCAGAATATTATTGAATGCTTCTACTGTCCCATTAGCTTGCGGATGGTACGATGTACTTTGCTGATGATACACTTGGAACTCCTCGATGAGTGTGCTGATAGTTTCATTGAGGAAGTGCATTCCACGATCACTCATTAGAATTTTCGGGCATCCAAACCATGTCAACACGTTGTCAAATAAAAATTTCGCAGCTGTGGCGGCCGTGTAGTCCTTAACCGGTTGTGCTTCTGCCCATCTGGTCAGGTATTCCGTCACGGTGATGATGTAGCACACACCTGTATTCCCCTGAGGTTTGATTGTCCCAGAAAGTCTATTGCCCATTTTTCAAATGGCTGCAGTGTCATCTGTGGATTGAATGACATCTCGTCCCTTCGTGATGGTTTCCCAGTTCTTTGACATACGTCGTAGGCCCGATAGTATGCTTTTGAATCTTGATGTAGGGTTGGACACCATAGCCTAGTGCAAAGAATCTTTTGTGCTGTTGCCCGGCCTGCATAGTGTCCTCCTGGAGCCCCCCCATGTGATTTCGCGAGGATATGTCCTCGTTCAAATTCACGTACATATCTTCGTAATATTTCATCATTTCCCATTCTGTAGAGGTGCCCCGCGATGATAGAAAAGTATGCCGTGCGTACCACCAATTCCTTCTTCTGCTGGACTAAATATTCTAGAGGTACAGTCCTTGTGGTTAAAAAATGGATTATATCTTTGAAGTGGCCATTTATGACACGCACTACATAGAGCTGTGCATTAGGTAGTACTTCCTCCAAATTTTTTGGCTCCTCGTTGTTCTCAATTCATGATAGGTGATCTGGTCTTGCATTTAGGCATCCTGGTTTTACAATGACCTCGAAGTCATACTCTTGAAACAGTAACAGCCATCTACATATGCGCCCCCCCAACACAGGCTTGTTCACCAGGTATTTCAACGCGGAATGATTGGTGTACATCTTGAAGTGCCCACCAAGTAAACAGTGGCGGTATTTCTAGAGCGCGTATACCATTACCAATCCTTCGCACTCAGTAGTAGAATAGTTCTTTTTGACTTGGAACAACCGCCGACTCACAAATGAAATTAGATGATCCACGCCTTCTAAACCTTCCTGTGTAAGTACCCAGTGAAATACACGATGCATCAACATGTACATGAAATTCGATGTCCCATTTTGGAAAGACCAAGATGGGAGTGGATGCCATGTTTTCCTTTAGAACCTCCAAACTTTTCTTACAATCATCGTTCCAACAATATGTAGCTTCCTTTTTCAATAACTGTTCCATTGGTGCTATTATTTGTGCATAGCTCTTAATAAATTTCCTATAGTAACCAGTGTGCCCCAACATGGCATGTAGTTTTTTGACACTTCGCGGTGCTTCCAGATTGAGAATAATGACAATCTTCGTAGGGTCCACCATTAGGCCTTTTTTGCAGACCACATGGTTGAGTAGATTTCCAAAGGGGACGAGGAAGGTGCACTTCTTAAGATTTAGTGCAATCTGGTGTTGCAGCAAGTATCCAACATCAACCACAAGCTCGCTATATGGTTTTTCACAAAGCCAAATACAGTACAATCATCTAGATAGACCTCCAAAAACTTGTGGATGAATTCTTTGAACGTGGCCACCACTACGCGTGAAAATATCGTTGGCTCGTTCTTCAGTCCAAAGGGAATAACATTGTATTGAAAGCAATCCCATTTAGTTTCGAAGGTTGTCTTGCTCCTATCTTCCAGAGCGATCTTGATCTGATCGTACCTTGAGAAACCATCCGTGAATGACTAAGCTTCCCGTCCGCGAACATTCTCCAATACTTCATCTGTAAACAGTCTTGGGAATGGATCATGAACACAGGCATCGTTAGGATTCCTGAGGTCCACGTATATTCGAATTTCGCCCTTCTGTTTTTTTCTCCTGCACTACCATAGGACTCGCCCAGTTGAATTCTTCCACTGGTTCAATAATTCCTGCTGCAAGCATTTTTTCCAACTCTTCATGGACCTTTTCTTTATACTTCAGATTCAAACGGTAAAGTTGTTGCTTAACTGGCTTCGCATCTAGTTTCAGAGTAATCTTCATCATCCCTAAGTCGCCAATGATCCCCTTTAAATCCGTGATTTTGGTTGGGAATAAATCTTGATATTTGCGGAGTAAATCGGTGACCTTATCCACCGTAGCATCGTCCCAATAGTCCCCAAGCGTCGTGTACTTCGGCTCCACATCAATACCAATGTTTACCTGCTTTGTTTTCAGTGATGCGGTGATGTTGGGGTCCTTAATTTATGGTCCTCGAATTTCGTGACTCCCTTCAGTTTCTAGAATATTAATGTTTAGGGGGTCGTCATCATCCTTCTCTACTTGTATGTTATAACATTCTAGGGCATTGCTTAATTGGGTTGCCCATGCTGGTTGAACTACTTCCCGTGGTTCCTGTGGTATTTTGAAGATCACGGCTTTCACGGCTTGCAGCGCGTTGTCAATAATATCTGATCATGGGTCTTCAAATGTGAATGTTAACAAAAATCCCTTATGCAAGACATCCCATTAACCCATACCATGTTGGAGCTCTGTCTTGGTATACCAGTTCATGGGTATGACATCCAAGGTATGGTAGAATAAGTGTACCCATTCAAGCTGAGGTTCTTCTCCATAGGCCTTGGTCCATTTTGCGAGGTGTTTGCGTGGGTCATCACATCCATCATATTTATCTGCTATTCGTAGTTCTGGTTTCCTAAGCTGTAGCCGCATCATCCTCCTGCAGCCACACCAGTTTCAAAATTTCCTTGATGTGTTCCCCACCAATGCATAGGTGTCACACGCAGTGCCCACTTTAGCGCATCCAACTGCTGGTGCTCCGATACGGTGCTCTCAAACTTGCTCAAGAATTCATCCACTGCTGTCAATCCATCATATGGTGGTAGATCTCGGGCCTGGGTTGTTACGTAACGTAGTGATTTAGTCATCATGTTGCAATTCAATGTTGTCACTTCATTCAATCGATTGTGCCAGCGTTCGTCTTCTTATTTTGAATCCAAGGTGTAGGAACCCGCATGTTTCCACGAGATCCTTCCATCTACAGTCGGATTTACCCACTCCTGATCTCGTGCAGTTATCTTGTAGATACAATCCAGCTCATTGTCGCTTCCATCGTCGCGCACAGGTTCAGTGTAGCACTCTCCTCCGGCTGGGTCTAGTGGAATTACTGCACATAGAGATGTTTTCTCGAATATCATCTCCCGCTTCTTCAAGTTGATGAATCTATTCATATCAGTGGCCCAGTCTATTCCTAGCAATGTGGGATACGGATTGCTTTCATCAACAATCTCTATCACCTCAAAGTCCGTTTGTGTGCTCGCACCTTCGATGTCCACTGTTACCACTTGCAACCTTCCCATGGGCAAGATCTTTTGTTGGTTTGCCATCCGTAATTGAATAGGAGATCACTGTAACGCGGGCCTGCCCATGCATTCCCACGTTTGCTTTGGTAGCACATTCATGTTCGAACCCAAGTCTAGGATTACCTGATCCATTTCATGTTTGCCAATCTGTGCCATTAAACTCATTTCCCTCTTGATGCATAATGCGTGCCTGCCTAGCTTCCGGACTACGCGCGGTTCACCCGACCCTGCGCACCTAGTGATTAGCTGTTGTAGTCCTTTAACTGCCTTATTGTCACACAACAGCTTCATGCATGTATCTAAAAAGGTAGTAAGCATAGAAGGATCCATTCCAAGCTCTAGTTGATCCTTACTACCTGAAGTAGAGGCCTCCATGAAGCTCTTCTTAGGTTCCATAAAAATCTCCTTTGCACGTTCCAAGTCAAACTTAGGTTCCTTTGTAGGAGCCTTGTGAACTCATGTTTCTTCCTTGGGCTACTTCCCCTTATCTTCCCCTATGGTCATGCCACTTTTGAGCACCATGTTCACGCTGGGGTCTTCTTCATCTAGTTTAGACCTCATCATTTGGATATTCTGAGTCAGAGTAGGCTATAGTACCCCTTTCTTGCGCATCTGTGCAATCAACATAGGATAATCTATCATTTCATGATCAAACTACTCACAGTACGAACAAGATATTCTCTTTGGGTTGGTACAATTACGAGCGAAGTTCCCTGGTCCTCCGCAACTATAATAGATTAGCTGTCCGCGGCCCCTTCCTTGCCCCATTCCTCCTCGTCCTTGACCTCGCCCTTGAAATCCAGCGTGCACCATCCCCACGGTTGGGTCAAGGCCTCGCATTTCTATCTGCATTCTATATGCTGGGGTCTGTTCCATCATTAACTCGTAGCTGTGACAAGTATGCTTGTCATGGCCTATCGATCTACAAAAATTGCAAAACAGCTGCCGGGGAGTCTGTGTATACTTCTTTAGAAAATTATAGTTGTCCATCGTGTGCTTTCATCCCACTTGACAGATCACACACCAGAGCGCGGGTGCCGCACTTCACCCTGCCTGTGCCTCTGGACTCAACGACATTGGTCCCCCTCCTTCCAAGTAGTTTGCGAATACTGGACAATGGTCTTTGTCATGGCCCTGGCCTTTGTATTTTATGCACCACACTTCTTTGCATGCCTCTAGTCGTGGCGCCCTATCCTACTTCAAACTCTGCATCTCTAAGCATAGGTTCTACAGTTGTGCGTGGATTTGTTGGACTCCCAATCCTGGATCTTGTATCAGTGTTTCATGCAACCTCATCGCCATTTTCAGTGCTTTGACCTGGGTTGAAAGCTTCTACTGTGACAACACTGTCCTCAGGTGTGGTGTCAAAGACGCCACAAACCACGCGTGGTGCTGCGCATACGTTAGCATCATATTAGCCTTGCGGATCGTACTCTTCAGCCTCTGATCCACATCCCAGGGTGTCTCGCCTGGAAGCATCGCGATCTCTTTAAACTTAATGATTGACTATGTCTCTAATTTCATCGCATTGTGGATCTCTGCTATTCCTACATTTGGGTGATCATTCGAGTGCTTGATATACCATGTCAGTGCGCGATCCTGCAGTGCGCTCACCAATGTGGCCTTCTTAATGTTGTCATACATAATTCCTTGTGCTTCCCACACTGCTCTTACCACGAACCAGAACTGGTTCGGATCCTCATTCCCTACTCCTCTGAATACGGCTAGCTTGATTGTGCTCACCATGCTGAACTGTGGGTTGGGTGGAGGTGGGGTGGTTGAATATGGAGGTGAAGTAGGTGAAGTGGGTGATGGCCTAAGTGGAGGTGATAACTGCGGAATGCATTGCCTTATCAAACTGATCGCACTTCTTGAGGAAACCTGAGCGCGCTCTTCCTCACTCTCTCATGAAGGTAAAATTAAAGGAATATTTCCTAACCCTTTGATCCCTTTGTAGATCTTTCCGCTCCGTGTCATTCCAATCATTAATGTATTTGCATAACCCACTTTTCACATAACAACATATTAATCCAGGTATTCAGGGATTTGATGTACCTACCTCACGGTCCCTTGAGAAAATGTCATTATGCTTTGCTATAGCTCACAGTTATGTCTATCGCGAACTCAGTGATAAACCCCCTATTATCCGGCCGAGACAATTGTCCATGACCCGCACGAGCTTATCTTCTGATGCCTCTAGTTTGGGCACTAATTCCAGAGTCCACATTATCAGTTGATTGAGCTTGTAGCTTTCCTGGCTGTCAGCTAGCCTCACGATCCAATCATACAACTCTAAAGAGAAGGACGTGAAGAATATCTCATGGATTTATGTATATACGTAGCGATCTAGCCACCTCTTCTCAGATATCTGTGGAGTTATGTTATCCTGTGTCACAAACTCGTGAGGGTTTTGATCCAACCAATCTTCAATTTCCTTCTTTGTAAGGTTCCAGTGTTCTGACATTAGACATCCCTTAGGCAGATTTCGGTCCCGGCAATGGAACAATTTGTTGGCTTGTTGGGTCCCGACCTAGGTTTCGAAGTGTTTTAGCCAAATAAATCTCGAAACTACTGGCCCTTTTGGCAATAGTCCGTGGAGCGTGGATTGAGGTCTCACTCAAGGTAGTATGGGAGGGTGCTAGAACTAGGTTTCCACACCCTACGGATGTCTTGATGGGGTTTGGGAAGTTCGAGACCCAATCCTGCGTGCTCGCACTGCCCAGCGTAATTGTCTGACCTTCGCGTTGTTTTGGTACAGAGCGCGAAGAGGTGCTGTCTAGATTCTTTACCCTTACTGGGTTATTATTATAGATCTGACTCAATTTTATGGGCCCAGTAGTCTTAAAAATCATTCACATTCATAACAATAGTGCACAATCATAGAATGTAAAGAGATGCATAAACATATAACAGAAGCATAAACATACCGATCTATGAATAGATGCACAATATTTTAGAATCAACTTAGCTTTTATTAAACTTTTGTTCTGTTACAATCCCAACTCTACCCTGTGCACTCAACTGCAGGGGTCCACGCACACAGCTATGGACTCTACCAAGCCTCTGTGCACTCAGCTGCAGAGCCTCTATCTACTACTATGACCCAAGAATTAGACTTACGGACTCAGAGCAAATATCGCACTCAAAAACCCATATCACTTAAGATCAATACTCAAAACACTGCCTTCTACACTTAGAGCCTCGCTCTATTTATACATTCCCATGGTCCGCGGACCATGGGTAGGCCGACACATTCTATATTAAATTACAATATTTTTAGGGTGGACTACCCTAGACTCTCGCACCCTGCACCCGCATTTTGTGGGGTCTTTACATTACATTGACCCAAAACTAGTCTTTAAGCCCCAAAAATCTGCTATGGGGAGATCTGCTGCCAAACATGTTATGTGCCACTAGTTTGTCTTCTTCTTGTTCATATTTTTTTCATCGATCTATTGGCTTCCGCTGGTTGAAATTAGAAATAGATTATTGTCCTGTGCTTTAGTAAATTTCATGAGATTGTGGATCTCTAGGAAAATTCTACATGTTATCGGAGTTGAATTCAATATACTAGAGGAGATTTCAAAGTTTTGAGTTTTGGGTTATAGGTGAAATTCGAATTTGCAATACATACGTTAGGATCGACAGATGGCATTTTACGGTTTGTGGCTTGAGTATACCTTGGAAGGTAGCTCGAATTATATAGCCTGGAGGATGTGCTCGAGGATAATGGCTTGAAGGAATTCATTGATCAAGACATTCCTAAGCCAACAACATTAGATGCACAAAATCTGGACGAATGGCGAAGGAAAGGTTGATAATCCTTGACGGAGTTCAAGACCATATTGTATTGAGTCTCCATGGCAAGGAAACTCTGTATGCTACGTGGAAAGCATTGACAGACTTGTATTAGAATAGAAGTGACAAAAGGAAATTGGCGCTGAAGGATAAATTGCGAAAAATCAAAATCAAGAAAGGCAAGACTATTCCAAAATACTTGGCCAAGTTCACTTAATGCTATGATGAACTTGGAATTGTTGGAATCATGTTTTCCGAGGATGATACAATCAATCTTGCTCTTTTGGGACTCCAAAATAGTTGGCATCATTATCATGACTCTATAAATGGTCAGGAGAAGCTACCAGATTGGGAATGACTATGGTTAGATTTTATGCAGGAGGAGATCAGAAGGAACACCAGGGATGAATCTTCATCAAAGACTAATGATGAAGAGAACTATTCCTTAGAAATTAAGGTGAAGAAGGGGAAAGGGAAATATTCCCATTCTAATTCAAATTATTTTCATGGAGGAAAAAAGAAATACATGGTGAAATTTAAATTCATTCATTGTCATGGGCTGGGCCATTTTACTACAAATTGTCCACTCAAGAAGTCCAAGAAGAAGTCCTCAGGAGGAGCGGTGGGTGAGGCTTTGGCCTCTCAATTTGAATTGGAATTTTCCCTCATTTAATGCATGGTGTCATCAATGATGGGAAGTGTATGGTACTTAGACAGTGGAGCTTCATACCACATGACTGGTGACAAGGAGTTATTCAGTGACCTGGAGGAGAAATATCTCTAGATGCATATCGAGATGGGTGATGACGAGAGCTATCATGCTATTGGATTGGGCACTATTACCTTTAAGAGGGATCATGGGGCTCCACTCACCTTGAATAATTTTATGTATGTGAGAGGTCTAAAGAAGAACTTGGTATCTGTTGCCATGATGTGATCTTATCGAAAGGAAAGGTGTTGCTTGAACAAATAGCCACGGGTCAAGTAAAGAAGATAGGGATTCAGGTGAAGAATCTCTATAAGTTGGAGGTAGAGGATTGTGCTTCTTTGACCATGAAAGAAGAGATGGCACAAAGCCAAGATGTTGGTGAGTTGTGGAATAGTCGATTGAGCCACTTTCATGGGGCTTTGAAGATCATGTAGAAGATCTCCACTGGTTTACCCAAAGGTACACTAGATCAAGTTGATACATGCAAGGGGTGTAATTTGAGTAAAAACACCAAGTCTTCATTTCATGATAGAGAAAGTCGAGCAAAGGATATTCTAGAGTGAGTCCATTTAGATGTGTGTGGACCATTATCAACAATATCCACAACCAAACATATGTGTTATGTTATATTTGTTGATAACTTTTCTCGAGAATATTGGATATTTATCATGCAAAAAAATGATCAAACCTTCACAAAGTTTTGTGAGTTTAAAGAATTGGTGGAGAAAGAGTCAGGCAATAAGGTTAAATCTCTACGGAGTGATAACAATGGTGAGTATGTCTCAAACAAGTTTAAGATCTTATGTGCAGTGGAAGGGATTAAACGAGAGTTGAAGGCACCCCATAACCGTCAGCATAATGGGGTGGCCGAGAGGAAGAAAAAAAGCATATTAGGGGTAGAAAGGGTGATGTTGCATGATGAGGGCCTACCACTACATGTAGAATTTCCTGTATTTTCACAAGCCCATGCAATTTACTAAAGAAAAGGACATGAATCTACTTCTACTTTCAACCGCGGAAGCCAATAGATAGATGAAAACAATATGAACAAGAAGAATATAAATCAATGGCACATAACATAATAAATATCTGGGGAAAGCCTCAGCTGAAAACCCCCACTATTTGTATTGCATTAAATCAGAAATACAAGATGATAATACAATGCTTGTTCTCACAAGAACAATCTTAGCACTCAGAATGATCAATCTCCCTGCTCACAAGAAAGGTCAAGCCAATCTCTAGCATCTTCTGCTGCTCTCCATGCCCCTAATTCCTTGCGCCCTTTGTAAAAGAATTTGGATGAATACAATATGCTCTGCTCAACCTTGATCTTAACCTGCACAAGTATTTCCTATCCTTTGCCTGATGACTTCATTTGGAAAATACTTAGTCAAATTTCCAAGCCTCCAAGCTTCTAATTCTTTGCATAATTCCTGAGAGAATTAGCTTGTATTTAAAGTGGGAGATCTATTATAGCACCATTTACCACGCTTGATAGATTTTATGCTCTATGATATGGCCTAGGGAAACCCTTCCCTACCAGACTTGGTCCATTTTCTAAAAAACAATGTTTAAAATCCCATATGAAAATTTCTAATTTTCCCTATCTAAAGCATGTGTACACATGGGTCAATCTATACCCAACCCGTGTATATGTGTTAAAAAATTAAACAATATATAATCTCCCTTAATTAGGGCAAGGTTTATAGGTTTGACCTAATAAGCACCTACTATAACCGTGGCCCAACTATTTCCCAATTGAAAAAACTAATTTGGAGAAGTATAAATACATCTCCATGGGAAGGCCGAAGGGAGGAGAAAAGATTAGATATTGATATTGTAGTTGACTACATCCTTGATCAATTCTGAAGATATCCCTATGCCTCCTACGCTCGCAAGTCATAGGAAAACCCTGTTTCCTTCTTGAGATGTTCATCATCTATTCATGACATCCTTGTGTGTACTTATGGAGGAGGATTGGTGAGGCCTGGGTAGGACGGATCCGAAGGACGGTTTCTATTAGAGCCAATGGACGACTTAGGTTGTAGTTCTTCTGTATTTTCTTTAGCTTACATTAATATAGAGGCGTTGTCTTGTTCCTGATGATTATGGTCTTTATGCATTAATTTATGTCATGATTTGCTTATAAAATCTCACTTTAATGCTTATTTGATTACATTCTTATATGATCTAACCTTGATATCATGAACATGCTTTCAATTATTTTTGGTGTATATGCTTTTACTTGAATTAATTGTTGATCTTAAAGTGCAAGGGAGAAGCAGAGGGTTTGAATCCTATGGGAATGACTTCAAACGTAGGACCTACGGGTAAGACCTTCTATACCAAGTTTAAATGTTTAAGTATTAGGACTGCTTGTTTGTGTGTCTCTTTATGCTGTATTCCCTCTGCTCTATTGGGTCCCAACCCAAGACCCTAGGGTGATTCTACCTGTAACAAAATCCTTCCTCAAAATTGTGTAATCCATTAGGTCCTCTTCCTAATTGCATGCATGATATTTACAACTCAGTAAATCATACAACTGCTAGTACACTATCCCTGCACTCTAGTCTCAACTGAGTGTTTCTCTGAACTGACATGCATGAGTTTCTAATGAGGGAATCTTCAGTTAACTGGAGTAACACTTATGGGTGCATCAGTGCAGCAACTAACTGCTAATCCTCTATTAGTTCCAAAAATAGCTAGAAATAATTTAATTGACCATAACTTAGTAAATTGAGTTATAATTACAACTCATAAATAAACTCATCTTGGACCCCTAAAACTTAGGGATCACACTTACATGACTTCAGATAGACTTCCAACTCGAAATTCCTAAGTTAACTAAGTCAAATTAACTTAGTTAACTATTACATGTTGCTATGAGAAAAGAATTACAGTTTTAATTCACAATTTAATTCAAGGACAAACTAAATTGGAATTTTTGGATTCTATTTTTAACATTTCCTGTTGCTATTTTCAACACTCACTCTCAACAAGAAAGGAATTCAACTCGACCCCGATCCTGAAACTTTGGGATGTTCTGCATGCAAAAATTTTCTCTAGTGTTGTTGCTACAACAATTCCAGAAAAAAAATAAAATCCAACCTAAATTAGTATGATGCATCTGCCATCAAATTCCCTAACTGTTATTTCCTCTGTCGATTGAAAACCCTGCGCTTCTGCTGACACTGCCTTTCTACACTATTTCCATCCCTTCTTTGCGCTCTTCAGTATCTAATTGCTCTAACCTTTATCACTCTAATCTCTGACTGTATCAATTACCATTGGTTCCTCCTGCTATTATGTACTTTGGGCTCCCATATTAAGGTATGATCCATGAGATAGAACCTCTCAATGGACCCTGCCCAATTTCAACCTTCTGGGCACTATCAAGTCACATCGCCCCACCTCACACTTGGAGGTATGGATGCATGTGATCTCTATTCCTACTTTGCTTGGAATTACCCCCTACTCGAGGTCTCTGCATGAGTGGATGCCTTCACTTTGTCTCCTCTCGACTTCTCCAATTGTGGCTGCTCCACAATTGTCTGAGACTGCTTCTATTGGGGCTGCATGTTGAGAGGTAATTTACTCTCCCTCTCTACCACCAAGTCTCTAAACTTTTCCTTGCTACTCAAGGATTTGTATGCATCTTGTACCCTAAATTCATATAGGTTCTTGGCTAGCACACCAATTTGTTTCATTTGTCCCGCCGTCACAGAATTTTCTGGAAAAAAACACTGATTTTAAATCAGTGATATCTCCTTCATCCGAATTCTGATTTAGACAATTTGTTTTCTGAATTTGGATATTTTTTCTCAAGGAGTCTAGCTCTGCTACTTTTTTTGAATTTTCTCATTAAATTTTTTTAGATCTTCTCTGCAAACTCGTCGCCCAAAAAAAAAATTCCTGCTTCGATACCATGTAGATTTCCTATAGATTCACAAGTTCATGTAATTTACTAAAGCACAAGAAAAGAATATACTTCTACTCTTAACCAGAAGAAGCCAATAGATCGATGAAAACAATATGAACAAGAAGAATATAAATCAATGGCACATAACACAATAAGTATCCAAGGAAAGCCTCAGCTGAAAACTCCTACTATCTGTATTGCATTAAATCAGAAATCCAAGATGATAATACAATGCTTATTGTCACAAGAACAATCCCAACACTCAGTATGATCAATATCCCTGCTCACAAGTAAGGTCAAACCAATCTCTAGCCTCTTTTGTTGCTCCCTAAGCCCGTGATTCCTTGCACCCTTGGTCAAAGAATTTGGATGAATACAATATGATCTGATCAACCTTGAGCTTAGCCTGCACACGTATTTCCTATCCTCCGCTTGATGATTTCCTCTCGCCACTACTTAGTCAAATTTCCAAGCCTCTAATATTCTAATTGTTTCCACAATTAATGAGAGAATTAGCCCGTATTTAAAGTGGGAAAACCTTCCTCAAAACTCCACAATCCATTAGGTCCTCTTCCTGATTGCATGCATGATATATACAACTCAGTAAATCATACAAATGATAGTACAATGTCCCTGCACTATAGTCTCAATTGGTTCTTTCTCTGAATTAACATGCATGAGTTTCTAAATGAGGGAATATTTAGTTAACTAGAGTAACACTTGCGGATACACCAATGCACCAACTGAGTGCTAATCCTATATTAGTTCCACAAGCAGTTAGAACTAATTTAACTGACCATAACTCAATAAACTGAGTTATCTAATTACAACTCATAAATAAACTCATCTTGGACCCCTTAAACTCAGGGATCACGCATACATGACTTCAGATATACTTCCAACTTGAAATTCCTAAGTTAAATAAGTCAACTTAACTTAGTTAACTATTACACATTTTTTTTTGGTAGGTAAGCACCCACCGGGGATTTGAACTAGTGACCTATCGCAAGGAGTTCCTTAACAGTGAACCCATTCACCATTAATCTAAAGCCCCATGGGCTAGTTAACTATTACACATTGTTATGAGAAAATAATTACAATTTTAATTCAAAATTTAATTCAAGGACAAATTAAATTGGAATTTACGGATTCTATTTTTAACATTTCTTGTTGCTATTTTCAACACTACACTTATGGGCTAAGGCATGAAACACAATGGTTTATGTTCAGAACCATAGCCCACATCGAATACTTGGGATGAAGACACCAGAGGAGGTTTATTTTGGAAAGAGGCCAAATGTTGGTCACTTTAGGATTTTTGGGTCATTGATATATTTCCATGTGATCAAAGATGCATAGAAGAAGCTTGAGCTGACAACAGAGTTGGGGATACTTGTGGGGCACACAGATACACCTCACAGCTATCAGTTGTACTTGCCGACCAACATGATGACAATGGTTCACAGGGATGTCATATTTGATGAGGAGAAGGCCATGCAAGTTTCCCTTGAGAAGGAGATTCAACCACATGCAGTTGAGGAGATTTTAGCTCCTAAGGTTGAGGAGTCTCAGTTTGATGTGGTGCCACCAAATGTAGAGGATCCGGGAGTGGAGACATCCACTTAGTCATAGTCTTCCAGAGATGGGAGAAAGCAGACCAGAGAGGTGGATATATTGTTGTTAGATGCTAGAGAAAATGTGGGAGCACCCACATCACAACGCAGACAGAGGAGGTCACCTAATAGGTACACTGGATACATGGCTCTTATGAGTGGATGTGTTGTGACAGAGCCATCTTCCTTTGAGAAAGCAGTGCAGAAGCTGGTTTGGGTTGATGCCATAGTGGAGGAGTATGACTCCATAGTTCGTAATAGTGTTTGGGATGTGGTCCTCAGACCGAAGGATAAGTTCATGGTGAGATCTCATTAGCTTTACAAGGTAAAGAAAGTTGCAGATGGTAGTATGGATAAGAATAAGGATAGATTTGTGGCCCATGGCTTTTCATAGGTAGGGAGGATTGACTATGATGGGACCTTTTCTCTTATTGCGAGGTACTCATCAATAAGATCTATATTGGCACTATCAACATGAAGACAACCTTCCTTAATGGCACGATTGAGGAAGAGGTGTACATAGAGCAGCCCGAATGTTTTGAAAGCTCCGACTGTGAGTCACATGTGTGCCAGCTCAAGAGAGCGTTGTATGCGATGAAGCAAGCACCTCGTTCTTGGTACACCAGGATAGGAATCTAATTCATCGCATTGGGCTTCATGAAGAGTGAAGAAGATGTGAACCTGTACCACATAGTGGTGGAAGGTAAACTATTGGTCATTGTACTTTATGTTGATGATATCATACTGACAGGTGATTATCAGCTGATCAAATCTTGCAAGGAGGACCTTTCATGTTACGGTCCAACCCTAACCCCTTTATTTATGTAATAATCCCAATGGGCTGAGTCATAGTCATAGTTAGTTAGAGAGTAAATAAAGCCCACATTAATAATTTTAAGTGGTTGATCCGCATTAGAGAAAAGGGACCACATTTAGTTGTAAACGGGCCATAGTTAATAAATAAAGTGGTTAACTCATGTTTTTTAAGGGACCACTAGTAGTTACGGTTTTGGATGTCATTTAGCTATAAATAGTCTTAGTTAGTAAAGGAAATATTATCGAGTCTTATTGTAATCGAGCTCTACTCTACTGGAGGTTTCCACCTCGAAGAGGCAAGTGAACATTGAATCTATCTTTGAATAATAAAATACTTGTTGTTTTTCTCATTTTATTCTATGTTCTGGGTTATATTTCTTCACATTTTTGGTATTCTAGAATTTCTTGCAGGTCAAGAGCATAACAAGTGGTATCATAGCACTTTCCAGGGCCATTTATACCTCCAATTTTCGCAGAAATGTTTTTAGGCTAGAGACGTGTTCCGACGTCTTTAAACAATGGGATCTATTGCTGAGCACATAAAACTTTGGATTTGGGGAGGCATGTGTTAGAGCAAGGATTTACTACTAGACTGCAAAAGGAGTAAGCCCTACACATCATGATTTCATTTCAAAATTTAAAAGGGTTTTTTGAGTGGTGGGATGGATTCTGAAGGAGTTTTGAAATGATTGTGTTCCTCTTTTAACTTTCATGCATTTGGAAAGCTGTGGCAAGTATAAATTGCGTGGTTAAGTGAGTAATATAGGGGAGCAAAGGAAAGAGAATAGGTACCTGATAAATATCCTAAGAAATTGAGTATCTTAAGAAAGTCACTTCAACTACATAAACAACCTTGTAACAAAATCTATTTCTTGGCAAGGAAAATAATGGTTAGGAAGTAAGAAAATGTATAAAGTATTTCACAAATCCTTTGTGAAACCTTCACTAACAATTTCTACTTGAATTGATATTATGATTTACAGAAAACTAAATAGCAGATAAGTCATCATTAGGTCCTCTTAATGATTTCTCACTCATACTATACTAGTTGCTGTAATTTATCATTTAAAAGATTATAATAGGTTTGACAAGGAAAACCACAACTAGAAACTAAAAACATGTATAAAGTATCCCATAAACCCTTTGTGAAACCTTCACCAAAAATTTCTACTTGAACATATATTATAATTTACAGAAAACTGGATATTAGATAAGTCATCATCAGATCCTCAATAATGATTCTCACTCATACTATACTAGCTGCTATAAATTTATAATTCAGAAAATTGAAACAAGGAAATAGAAAAACCACACATTAGATATAACTTGAATCACAAAATCCTCTAGCATGAAGTGAGGAAAAAGCTATTTTATTAAGCTGAGTCTTCAGGTGAACCAACATACCTTAGAAATGATATTTACAAAAGATATATATAGATAGAGAGGCACCAACTCCAACTCTCCTAAATTGGTGGTTCCACTATTTCCTTGTTACATAGGTGTCTTTTTGATATTAAAAACATCTCCCACCGAAATTTAATAGAAAGTATAGGTGTAGATGAGAAGAAGAGGAAAAATGACACTTTGATGTTGGAAAAACTAACTGGTTGCCCCTTTTCTACTGATTTTTCTCTTTATGGACTTGACTGTTAAATGAACATATGGCTTCATTAAATTCAACCTTCAACAACCTCATAGCTATCTCATATCCATCATCTTCCTTATCCGTATTATTATGGGTTGTTGTATTTCCAAAACAGGCCCGGAGGTTTTTGCTGATAGCTGTATATTTTTTGTTAAAACAAGTGCTACTGGAAATTCCAGTAATACCTGTAATAGCGAAAAAAACTGGAAACGCTTCTGAAATTTCTGGTAGGATAGCATTTTACTTCAAAATTTTAACAGAAAATACTTCGAAACACCTGTATATGCCTGGATATTCTGAGCTTTAATCTTCACATTCAAAACTTTGACTCAATATGCAAAAGGTATTTTTTAAGGAAAATTACTTTGTCATTTCATGTGAGTTGCAGCCTCTGCAAGCTTATCCAAGTTTGTTTTATTTCTAGAAGCAGGTTTTGACTTTGTGATCTGAAATGATCATATGTTAAAACTGATGTAGAATTGATTACGCCACTAATGAATAGAATGTTAACTGAAAATGCTGAAATCGTGAGAACTTCTTGAGAAGAATGACTTTATGATAGTTGATAAAACATAAGTAAGATGCAAAACAGAAATGAAAACAACAAAAACACAATGATACCAGACAACAAAATTGATTACAGAGTTTGTCCCTGATGGACTACATCTCCAGGTCCACTTCAAGATGGGTGACTGCTTTATTAGGATTGAAACCAGGGAGGTTGAATACATAAAAAATTGACTAATCTGAATGTTCACATAGGCACTTCTGGTCACTGTCAAAAGATATCTCTCTAAACCAGATTTCCAACACTTGTCACGGTTCCAGATTCTGACTCTGGATGCTCCTATTACACTGAAAACAAAATCGACTATAATCTCCAAAACCTGCATACAAAACCCAAAACCACTCTCCTTCTCTTCAATGAACAAAAACTGCCTTTTAAAACCTACCAGGTGCATTTTAACTGCTTCTTCCCAGTTTAGGAATGAATGGTCTGATTTTAGCGTTGGTTTTAGTCTAACCATGTCTGAACACCTGGATAAGGTTACATGGCGGTTTAATTAACTTTGCAACGAAAATGCAACAAAAACCCCAAATAAAACTTTATATTAACACATAGCTGTTAGAGGCTTGCTGACTAGGTGGAGGAGGTTGACCGCCCACATGTGAACAGATGGATTGGCCGCGGTCTTGTCACAAGTTTCCACCTCGCAGGCTTATCCCGAAAGTTTTATGTCAGCCATGTGAATGCAGCTAACTCCGATGTGGTTATCCAGGTGGCGTTTCTGGTCTACTGTTTTGAAATCCCTGACGATTAACATCATTGTTCATTCAAATGTCATATCCCGTTATGATAGCTGCTACATGTAGAGACTCCGATGCGGTTAACTCCAAGCGCTAACCCCGACTGCTGTTCACATGAAAGCTGCCACAGTCATCTCCTTGCACGGTTAAGGCCCATGGTCTAGGAATGTTATAAAGTCTTTTGTAAAGTTTTTAATATATATGCAAAGGTCGATAGGGTTTAGAATTAGGGTTTAGGTTTTAATACATAGTTTGTATTGGAATATGGTTAGGATTTAGCTTTTGGTTAGGATTAGGGTTTAGACTTTAGGTTTTGACAATTTAATTTATGGATTTAGATGCTTTAGGTGTAGATTTAGGGTTAATGTATTATGGTTTTTTCATTACACGCTTTTTGTTTTAACATGACCATTTACATCAAATTGGCACAAAGTGACATTTGTGACATTCGTCACATGATGACGACAACCAAACCCTGCAATATGGATGACAACCCACATCAACACCAATCCTACGAGACGGATGAAAAACAAATATCGACGACCCAAATCCTGCGAGGTGGATGACGAACACATGTTGATGACCAAATCCTGGTAGAACTGACGACAACCACATGTCGACAACCAAATCCTAGTAGAACTGACGACAACCACATGTCTACATCTAGGTACAAAACCATATCACCATGAAAACCATTGACATCGCCTGAACAACCTGAACCATAAACAACACTGTCGACACTGGACTGAATTGCTGACGACAATACTGAACCTGTATAATTGATCTGAAAAGATCCTCCTAGATCAATCCTCTCCACTTGAAAACTTTTGGACCACAAAAGTTTGACTAGATAGATAATAAATGAGGGTAGATATCCCTCGTCTCCACCTTGTCAGAAAAATGTACCAATACATTTGATCAACCACCTCAAAGTGAAGACCCTGATGATGCTGTCCATGGAACATTTTGAATCGGTGACCTGTTTCATCCATTTGCAATATGTACAACTTGTGATGATGGTCAAACAACCTGTTATGAACATGGCAATTGATTTCTTTCCACGAAGTACCATGAGTTAATGATTAATAATCATCTTTGAAAATAGTCTCTACAGGATATTGTTCAATACCATTGACATGTATTAACAATCTATTTTGTGGAATGACAAAGACAATCAAAGACATTTTTGACATCAAACTAGCTACTTGACTTGATATACTTTCCTGATTCCTGATTATTAAGTGAACTTGCTGCAATAAACCCATAAAACTATAATTTGAAAATTGTTGCAACTTAGTTTGTCTTTGAAAGTATTGAATTAGCTATTGATTTGTTTGAATCACTATTTCTTCATTTATTCAATGATGTTTCCATTGATTAGCACTTTCCCCTGATGCATAAGTTTCCCTTAGTTGTTTTGGATACTTTGACACAACTTTAGAAAAGGATTTGATATGAAAACAAATAGGCTTCCTCTCCACTTGAAAAGAGGCTTCCAAACTGTTTAAAACATGAATCGGTGACACAATACAAGAGAAATTTACACTGAATTCCCCAAATACTGACATGCATCCCTGTAACTGTTAACTTCCAAACCTGGACTAAATTGATTCATTCTGACATTAGGAAGAGGAGATTTAGGCACCAATTGTAATTCATGTTGTATTCCCTACTTATGAGTAAGATGTTTGGTTTCTTTAAATAGAACTAGAAAAGTTTCTGCCTCTTTGATCAAACTATCTTTAAGTTGAGACTCATAACTTGAACAAGCATCATGTTGTTTCTTATGTTGTTCCTTTGCACAGATGATTACAAATCTTTTATTTGAACTTATTAATCGGTTCATCTGATTAGCAACAACTAAATTCAAGTGATTTTTACTTTTATGTGCCCTGAAAATAAATTCAACCCCATCTTTCTTAAGGTGATATTTATGTTCTCTCCTATAAAATAGTGCATCAAGATCACAAAGATAAGGACTTCCTAAGACAAGTCAACATATGTCTACTGGAACCACATCTAATTCCACTTCATCAATGTAATTAGCTGTAATGGCAAATCTTAATCGACACTATTTTGTGACTTTTATCTGAGTTGATTTATTTAGCCATCCTAATGGGTAAGGTCTTGGATGATTCCGTGTTTCCAAACCCAAATTCTTAACTAAATATTCATATATTAGATTGGCTTGTGATCCACTGTCAAACATTGTATCTATCTTTATATGCTTAGAATTTATCCTTATGTTAAATAATTCAACTCTTTTATCCTCATTTGAAGGATTTATGTTTGACGAAGATGCAATAATATTCGAACTTGAACCAATGTCAGAATTTTTACCTATTGTAACCATAGAAGTTATCCTCCTTTCATCAACTGAATCTGAACCTAGATCTTGCTGGATTGCTGCAATTGACTTCTTTTCATCCTTTTCGTTAAGGAACTTTTTGGGCTTAAGTTCTGGATGAAGTTTCCAACACTTAGATTCACCATGACCGATTCTCTGGCAATGAGAACAAGCAGGTCTTTCCTTCTAAGCTATCGCTGATTTCTTTCTCTTCGAATTGTTCTTCCCCTTACTATCATTGGAATATTTGATTTCCATCTCTTTGGATGATTTTAATGAAAACTTGAATGGTCTTCCACCTGATTCAATATGTATGGCCTGAACACACACTTCATCAAAATATGAAGATTAAACATCAAGAATGTATGCTGCAAATATGAATGTAAACTCCAGATGTATTTTAATAAAGTTTCACGTGTATCCAATGAAATACCAAGCTCCATTGCTTTCTTTCTGAACTCCTGAGTAAACTCCTGAACACTCTACCCTTTACCTTGCCTCAGATGCTGCCAATCAATAACAACTTGCTGCATGTATCCTAAAGGATAGAATTATTTCCTAAAAGCTTTTAAAATCTTAGACCATGAAGAGATGACTTTTCCTTTTCACTTTACATCTATTTGAGGTTTACTTTACCACCAAATTAAAGTTGTTCCCCCCATTCTAAGTGTAGCTAACTGAATTTTCATTTTATCATCAGAAATGTTCTGAATACGACAATACACTTCTAACCACTTAATCTGGTTATCTAGTTTTTCAGGATTCATTTCACCATTATAAATAGGTAATTCAAATTTCACATCAAGTTTTAAAAGAGATGTTTTCTTAGGTTTCTTTTTTGCTTCATATTCTACACTGGAAGAAGAAGAATAAGAAGAAGAAGAAAATGATGATGATGGAGATGATGGAGGTGAAGGTGGTTTATCAGCCTTGCCTTTACCTTTGTCCTTCTTCGATGTCTTTGAAGAAGAAGCGGCATCTCTTGACTTCTTGCCTTCGTATAGTTCTCCCAACATCGGCTGCATAGTCAAGAATGATTGTTGAAACTGTTCATCACTCATCTTAGTTTCAGTATTTTCACCTGCATCAGATACTGTTATGGTCGACTGATGAACGACTCGTCGCTTTCCAATATCTGAATCAATTTACTTAAGGATTCCTTCGCCACGTTGTGACTTTGACCTGGTTAACATTCAATGGAAAATTATACAAATGCAACCTTCTATAATACCAAATTATATGATCTGAAATGATCATATGTTAAAACTGATGTAGAATTGATTATGCCATTAATGAATAGAATGTTAACTGAAAGTACTGAAATTGTGAGAACTGCTTGAGAAGAATGACTTTATAACAGTTGATAAAACATAAGTAAGATTCAAAAAAAAATTGAAAATAGAAAAAACATAGCAATACCAGACAACAAGTTTGATTACAGAGTTCTTCCTTGATGGACTACATCTCTGAGTCTGCTTTCAAGATGGGCGACCGATTTATTAGGATTGAAACCAAGGAGGTCGATTACACTAAAAATTGAATAAGATGAATGTGCATGAAGGAACTTTTGGTCACTATCAAAAGATAGCTCTTTGAACCAGTTTTACAACGCTTGTCACGGTTCCCAATTTTGACTTCGGATGCTCCTGTTACACTGAAAAAAAATTCGACTATAACCACCAGAACTTGCATACAAAACCCAAAACCACTCTCCTTCTCCTCAATGAAAAAAACTAACTTTTAAAACCTACTAGGTGCATTCGAACTCCTTCTTCCCAGTTTAAAATGAATGGGCTGATTTCAAGGTTTGCTGGTTTCAGTATAACCATGTTTGAACACCCGGATAAGGTTACATGGTGGTTTAATTAACTTTGCACCAAAACTGCAACAAGAAACCCAAATAAAACTTTATATTAACACATAGCTGTTGGTGGCTTGCTAATTGGGCATAGGAGGTTGATCGCTTGCTTGTAAGCAGATGGATTGGCCATGGTCTTGTCACAAGCTGCCACCTCGTAGGCTTATCTCGACGGTTGCGGTTGGCCATGTGAACGTGGCTAACTCCGACGCGGTTATCCAGGCAGCGGTTCCGATCTGCTATTTTGAAAACCCCAACGATTAACATCGTTGTTCATTCACATATCATATCTATTTATGATAGCTGCTACGTGTAGAGACTCCGATGCGGTTAACTCCAAGCGCTAACCCTGACTGCTGTTCACATGATAGCTGCCACAGTCATCTCCCCGCGCTGTCAAGGCCCACGGTCTAGGATTGTTATAAAGTCTTTTGTAATGTTTTTAATATATATGCAAAGGCTGAGAGGGTTTAGAATTATGGTTTAGGTTCTAATACATAGTTTGTATTGGAATATGGTTAGGATTAGGGTTTAGACTTTAGGTTTTGACAATTTAATGTATGGATTTAGGTGCTTTAAGTGTAGATTTAGGGTTAATGCATTATTGTTTTGTCATTACATGGTTTTTGTTTTAACATGGCCATTTACATCAAATTGTCAAAAAGTGACATTTGCGACATTTGTCACATGATGACAACAACCAAACCTTGCAATATGGATGACAACCCACATCGACACCAATCCTGCGAGACGGATGGCAAACACATATCGATGACCCAAATCTTGTGAGGCAGAGGACAAACACATGTCGACGACCAAATCCTGGCAGAACTAACGAAAACCAAATCTTGGTGGAACTGATGACAACCACATGTCGACAGCCAGGTACAAAACCATATCACCTTGAAAACCATTGACATCACCTAAACAACCTGAACCATAAACAACATTGTCGACATTGAACGACACCAGACTGAATTGTTGATGACGACACCGAACCTGTATAACTGATCTGATGAGATCCTCTTGGATCACCTTGTGATTGTGGGTATTTCTTCTTTGATGATGGTCTCTTTGTTTTCTGCATCTTTCTAGACCTTTCTTCTTTTGGAAGGCTCTAATGGTTGGTCCATATGAGATTTACCTCTTTTCTTCCTTAAAGATATTCTGATTTTTGCAATTGAAGGATCCTCACTCTGCAACTCTACATGTTGTTCTTCTATGACTATTACTTCAATAAGTAAACTAGGATTATTTAGGGATTTCGATTTCAGTCTGTATTTGTTTCTTTCCCTAGTATGTCTCTTCCTAGCTCCAACAACTAGTTTTATTTCGTCTTTCTTGTTTTTACTGGTCACTCTATACCTTGCTTCTTTCAACAATTCCTCGTCAAAATCAATAGGATGGTTTTCTTGTTGTTGTTTATGTGTTTCTAGAGTTTTTGGAAGCACCTGCGCTTTAGATTTCTCTTCAGCTGCAAGTTTTCCTCTTCGAGTTCTTATGTAAACCTTAGGAAAAGGTCTAACCGAAGAAACCATTTTCATGCTTTTTGTTTTCTAGGCAGAAGAGCTTTCACCTTGCTCCTTTTTATTTTCAAATTCAACAACTAAAGGTTTCTCTTTGCTGCTTTTGGCACCTCTCCTTACACTTTCCTTCTTTGCCTTTCTTTTGGAACTTCCTTCAGCTGATGTAGTTGATGTCCTTTTTGTATGAACCTGTGTTGAAGAAGATTTAGCAATTTCTTGGGGTTTTGGTGTAGGTTGGCCTACCTTGTAAAACAAGAAATGTTCCCATGTTTGGTTTCTCTTTTTCAGTTCTTCTTCAACTAGAACCTTGATAGTTTCTTGATGATATAGGCTATATTATGATGCTTCCTAGTGTGCTTGAATTCTGGCTGTCATTTTGGTCATGCTCTTTAATATGAAATAGGGCAGATTAAGAGTCCTCATACCTGCAAAATGAAAAATAAACCTCATATGGTAAATAAATACTATTGTATACCTTCACTCACAAGTGAGAAAAATCTTAACCAGTTTGACTATTTCTTCCTATTCCTTCTTAAGATAATTGCTGGGAATTACTTTGGCCTAGTTAGGATCTCTGCATTCATCTCTAATAAAAGTATTGAGATCTCCTCCTATAATGAGTTGTCCCTTAAACCACTTTTCTCCTTCCTGGGAAGGTTAAAATATTCTACAATTGACCGCTATGAAACCTGCAATTTGAAACCAAAGATGGTAGCTTCCTATCCATTGAAAGTTTGAGCAAGATCTTAGGCTACACCTTGATGTGAGCCTCCTAACCCGATGCAGAGTGGATACCAGCCTGCTTGAATAAACAGTCTTCTAACACTTGGATTAGCATCACCCCGTAGAGGGGGGGCTACCTGCCCCCCCAAAACCCCCCGGATAGGGGGGGCTACTGCCCCCCCTGTGAACCCCCCACTGCGCACTCAACACAATGAATGGGGGGCTCCTATCCCCCTCTAACCCCCAGTTAACTACGTGGATAGTCGTGGAAATAATATAAAACAACCCAACAGTATCCCACTTGTTGTTTTATTTCCATAGGGGGACATAGGAGACCTTAGTCATTTATCTAGCCCTGCAATGCCCATTGTTTCTCTACACAAAGAGAACTCCTCAGAGCTCACATGTTTTGTCAATGCATTTGTATTATTCTTCTAAGTGTCCACCTTTACCAGCAACACCTTTTTGTCTTCTATCATGTCGCTCACAATGTGATACTAAACATCAATGTGTTTTCTCTTTGAATGATAATCAGGGTTCTTTATGTTAGGTTCCTATACCAATAGGTTTCATTTTTCATGATTGACCTGGGAAGTGCCAAATATGTTCATCTTTTCATGCTGCAAAGGTTCCATATTTTGTAAGAGCATTAGAAGAAAAAAAAAAAAAATGTAAAGAGGGTATGCCATAAAAGAAAAATCAAAGGGCAAGAAAAATCAACTGGTCAGAAAAAATAATAGAAATGAACCCCAAAGAAAGACCAGGAAAGTGGCTAGCCAAAATGCCACTGCTAGCTTGATGGATGGCCCAACAGTTCAATCTGGAACATGCCATGTTTAAATTGTTGTTGTAGAATAGAGAAAGAATGTCTGTCCAAACAGCTCAAACTTGGCAGAGAAAGGAAGGAGCCCAATTGCTTAATCTAGGCCCTTGGAAGAAATAAGGGTAGATTTAGATAGGTGGACAGTCAAAATAAAAAAGGACAATCAGGGTTTGCTAGTTCAAGTGCACCCAATCAAATGGAAGAAAAAATGTTAGGTGTATTAGGCTGGGTAGGTAATTTGAGGTTGCAGAAGCAGGTGGGTGCTCATTTCTTGTCTTGTCAAGAAACACTCATATCATCAGTGACATAAGCACTAAGGCAATTGTTGGACTGTGGAACAATGGAAGCATGACTAACCCCCCCTCTCCTCCCTCACAACAAACACTCACTAACATCCCTTAAAGAGATTGAGATCTGCTCAAAAACTCTTAAAACTTCACTCCATGTCCATGAAAAATTTAAGTAAAACTTCTGGTTTGCTTAAAGGCTCAAAGCCACATTTCTTATGTAAAATCATCATTTCAATTTCCTCTCATGCCTAAGTTCACCTTATAAGCTTGGCATTCATTCATATAATCTCAATTCATAACGCCATATTAACTTCTAACTCTATTATTTAACTCCCTAGATCACTTCCCTACCCCTAGTTCTACAAAAATTATATAAAAACCCAAAAATAGTAAATATCCCACCCCTTGGTACTATAGCCATATAACCTAAGTTCGGGGAAATTCTAAGTTCATTTGGAGCTTGCATTAACCCCTCCGCGTCCACTTAATTTGGGATTAGTTTAACCTTTCGTTAAATTAATAGCCATGTTAACCCTCCCTCCTAAACCATACTTTATCTAACCCCGCGCTCATATTTTGTTTTCGATTGATTTAATACAATGTTTGAACCAATAACTATGCCCATGTTGTATATAACATATATAACCCGTTTTTCCAAAGTTTGAACCCTCGCCATATAGATAAATAATATTTAATATATGAGCGGGCCCCGTACATTATCGTACCCACAACTTCGCGTTCCGTCAACCCTCCGATCCGCCCTCCCAGATCTGACGGCCCTCGTCGATTTCAGAGCCGCCCCTATGTACAGGAGTTAGCGCCCGATAGCACGGCAGTTTTCCCATCGTACAAAAGATGCACACCCTTTTTTGATTGCATTGGGCGGGCTCTGACATATACCGCTCCCGTACCAAAGGCAGTCTGATAAAACCATTTACTGCCTTCTGTCTCCGTGCCCCACGTCATACACCACGTCGGCACCTGCGTCAGCTCCCATGTCACAGATTCTATCCGATGTGTCTGCCTCGTCACCCGTCCATGTCAGTGCCCACATTAGCTGCCATGTCACCATACCGTACCCGCTACTTGCCAAATGACACCATGCTGATGTCATTCCGAAAAAGCGCCAAAAGTGCCAAAAGTCCCGAATTTTCATAAAATATGCCAAGTCGATCATTTTTTTCATTTTAGTTGGTCAATTTGGAAGCTCTGTGCATGTTGTTTTACGTCGTTCTTCCGCCCGAGTTCAAATTTAATCATCCGAGCTACTGCTGCCTCCAATTTCGACTCCATTGTTCGCCATTTGAACCAGCTCGACCACCCTCGACGACTAAAAACCAGGTATTTGCCTAATTTTCATATGTTTACCCCTGTTCTTGCCATTTTCTCCTTTTCACTTGCTTAAATACCTGCAAATCCCCAAATTAAAGTCACACATGTACCTAAATGCTACTTAAATTCACTGATAAATCTCCAGCTCAAAAGAAACTGTGTAAACCTGCGCCAACTTACAATTTCACCATTGAAAGCTGTTTTTAAGCTCGTATTCCCGGCAAGAACTTTATAAAAGCTCAGCATTATCCCCTTTTGCTAATATCCCCTACAGGAAATTCCTTCATTTCGCCAAAATCATCCTCTTTTCCCTCTGCAAATTGCCCACAGTCTCTTAATACAGGGAATTCATTAACAAAAGAGAACTCTGTCTAGACTCTAAACTCTCTAAATTGCTTCTTTTGTCATAACTACAGACAGTGAAGACCATTGACTCATTGAAACTCAGTCTGCAGCTCCTTTGCAAATCCTCAGAAGCTTTTTCATCAGTCTGTTGTTGCACTAATCCTGGTTCCAAGGATAAACACAGATAAACTTCAAGATGGCCACTCCCACAGCTTTAAATATTGCCCCCTTGAATGCACCACATAGGAATTTGGAGTGGCTGCCCCTTGCTGACAAGGATTACCAAATGAAGGAAATAGTTGAACTGAGCAACAAATATCACATTGAAACCTTTTGTGAGATAATGAAAAAATACAGAAGCAATGCTGATGACCTTGGTATCTGGGAGTCCAACCTGCCAATTTATTATCTCCCACAAGTAAATGTATTCCCTGACCTTATCCATCAATGTTGTGAAAATTATGAGCCCAGTCAAAGAGCAGTTTTGGCTCCATCAGGGACTGTTTTGTTCCACATTACCCCTCAAGCCATAAACAAGATGCTGAACTTTGAGCCAACTAAGCCTCTGGCTCCTCTCTCCATGAAACTTCTGCTTGACCAAGGTGCCAAGCTGCCTACCTCAGAGATCTCAAGAATTTCCTAGCTGTTCATGCAACCAGGTTTTCAGCCTCAAAAACCTCCTCCTTATCTACACGTGTGGTTCAATGAAACAGGCAGAATGCTGGTAGACATCATATCCTGCATCTTAGGTTTCAATACCAGTGAGTATGTTGATGAGACAGTTTTGGTAATGTTGTCCATGTTTGCTCCAGGACAGCCCCCTGCTGTCCAGTATGATTATGCCACCTTCATAGCTGACAAGATTCATGAGCAATTCATGAACCTAGAGAGAGAAAGAGTGTTCAAACATGCCTCCTACATATATCATTTGCTGCTGTACTATCAGGCTGATAGTTTCCCAGTTTTCCTCAAAAAATTGAATGCTAAGGGGGAGCGAAGGTCTGTAATATTTTGGTCATCAGTCTGCCACCATGTTTATTACTCTCCATATACCTACTGTGAGTTTATTGACCTATTTATACATCCAGCTTCTTCCTTACTGGTGAGCACTCCTCTTCCTAGACTCACCGATGAGATGTAAAAGATTCTACAGCTTTCCAAAAGCTACAGCATTGGTGACTGGTATTTTTACCAAAACCACACAGTAATCAGGATTTATGGCTGTGAATTGGCCCCCTACAGACTGCCAAAATATGTCCCCATGAGACTCTTTGCCTTGGAATACTTCCGGAAATTTGGTAATGCAGATATGATTCATTTCTATGGCAAAAGCAAAAAGGCACAGCTCAAGATTAGGCATCAATTGGGCCCATTTATTTTCAATAAGAGAGAAGAAGCCTGGGGAGGCAGACAAGATGTTGAAAAATTTTCTATTTACTAAAAACAAGCTTTTATTGGGCACCATATGACCCCAATCACTTTATAAGCCTTAGCAGAGTCAAATACAGGCTTGCAGCATATGAACACTGCAATATCCCTCAAATTGAACAATATGCTAATCAACAAGAATGGGTAGAGGGCACACTTGTGGAAGAACTTACTGAAGAAGAAATAACAAAAAGAGCAATCAAGAATCTTGAAAAATCAGTTGACTTGGAATCTTTTGAACAGGTGTTTTTCATAGCTCCTCAGCACCCTGGAGAAGGCACCTCATCTGCCACGGCCTCCCAGCAACATGCCCAAGTAAGTGCCCCACCAGCAGCAACAGATAAAGGTAAAGAAGTGCAGCATTCAGAAGAGCAAGTGCACAACTTGGAACAGCAAGAAACAATGGCAGACCGGCCTGCTTCTACAGATGAACAAAGTCAAGGGCAAGACCCTTCTACACAAGCAAAGGCAACAGAAATCCCAGTGTTACAGACACCTCTTAATGAGGAAAGGGAAAAGAAAAGGGATAGACAAGAAGAGACCCCTCAAGGGACATCTACCGAGCAGCAAGGGGAAAAGAGATAGAGATTAAATCCTTTTTCAGAAGAGGAAATGCTAGAAGGGCCAACAGAACAACAAGTTCCCCCAAGCATGGAAACATCAGCTAGCTCCTTTCAGCAGGAGAAAGAGAGACAACAAGGGGTAGAAGTAACATCCACCAGGCAGCAGGGCCGACAGGGCTCTGATATCAAAAAAGCATTCACTGATATCAAGGCTAGAAATGAGCCAGTGAGATACCAGCTGTACACCAAGTTGCTAAGGATGGCACCCACAAATTAGTAAAGGCTAATGGCAGCCTATGACATCCAGGAAGGGAAAATGACTCTCAGTCATTTCAGACTCACAACTCAGCAACCACAATCAGCTGCCGACTATATCAGAACCAATCTAGAAGTGTTCACCAAGTATATCCATCCGATGGACCAGATAGAATTGCACAAGAAGACCAGGGAAATGGTATATTCTACCTTGGCAAATAAAACATTGTTAGCCCATAGATTGCAAAACTCTCTGCACAATACTTCTGCCCAGCTAGAATTGGAAAAAGCTTCATCACAGGCCAAGGACAATAGAATCAAGTCCTTGGAGGAGATCATTATAGAGCTGGGACATGATCCCACTGATCCCAAGGGCGTGCAAGCTTTGATAAAGAATAAAGAGGAAGACATAGCAGACCTCAAAAGGCAACTCAAGCTGCCAGCTACAATGCATCCTCAAGCCATAGAGATAGCACAACAAAAGGAAGAGCAGGATGTGGTAACTTTGCTTATGAGCTTGCATAAAAGGTTGATAGAAATAGAGAGTGCCTTGGAGGCATCATTACAAGGAAGACAGGGAGAGTTGGCCTCTCAGCCAATTCAAACAGCTCAGATTCTTATAGGTGCTCCTCCTACAGCCACCAAAACACTCCCTCCCACTCGACAAACATCAGAAGTAGGTACTTCAAGTTCAACACCATTTTCGGCAACTACTACAGCAGCAACAGAGAAAGAGACCAGCCTGAGCATGGACAATATGATGAAAGAAATAAAGGCCCTGGAATTGCAAATGGCATAATTGAAAGAGGCCAAAGAAAAGCTGGCTAAAATTGAGGAAAAATATGATAAGTCAAAGCAGGATGTAGCTGAGAAGACAAGGGAAGTGAAAGCCCTGGAAAAAAGGATAAAGGAGCTGGAGAAAGAGCTCACTTTTGATAGAACTCTAGCGGATGTCAAGAAAATTCTATGGGCCAAGATTGGCCAATCCATTACAGACCAATGGCAATCCATTGAAACCATTCATGAGAAAATGGATTTGATAGGCTTGGCTCAGTTTGAAAACCAAAAGGCTAGAGCATCTTTGGGTAATATGCCTGAGCAAGCTAATAGAATGATCCAATTCCTGAACACTCACACCAAAGAGAAGTTGGCAGCAATAGGAATCAGGAATAGGAATGACACTATCTTGCTAATAAAAAGGGTACTGAACCTAAGCAATTTTGTGCAGACCTTGGAAAGGAAGTGCCAAGAGATGCAAGCAGAGGTAGACGAGTTCAGAATAAAAATCACAGCGTTACAGAGGAGAGGGCTACCAAGTTTAGTGACTAGCGCTGGAAGACTGCTGTCACATGAGCATTATGCCAACAGGGTAAACAACTATGCTTCCAATCAAATCACAGCTTCCTCAAGCACATCAGAAGAAACAGGGCCTCCATCTGGACAGAGTGTCTTTGATAAACTAGAAAATCTATTCTACATTGCACATGAGATAAATCATCTCTTTGAAGTCCAGCCAAACTTTTATAGATACACTGAAGCTGATGAAACACTGATAAAGATACAAAGGCATCAGTTACCTACAGAGGATTGGTGGAGAGGAATGATGGAGACATTGCTCAGGTGATTTTGATTATTAATTCTTTTTGCAAGCTACAGGTCAGCACATACAGATGGCACGGTCCACCTGTCAAAAGGGAAGAAAAGGCAGTGCAAGGCAGAAATAGAATGGTCACTATAGCTCATTGAATGCAAAGAAGCCGAGCACCGATGATGAAGACAAAGAAAAAGCAGCAACAGATACAGAATGAATGTGCAGCAAGCAGTCGACTCATTCAGCCCAGAAAGTCAAAATTCTTCTGACAAATTGGACAGCTAGTACATTCTTATTTACTACAACATTTATTCCCTCACTTACTACTTCTTAATAGTTGGTAAAGGAAGTTATGAGTTCAAAACTTATCCTCATGATATTTTGTATCTCCTTTTGTATAAATACCCCCCCATAATATGTATTTGGGGTTGGTAATTTCATTTCTGAACTGCGCTGTAAGCTATTGAAGCTGTATAATACAAAGGCTGTTGGAATTTCACTGTGCTGAATCATCTGAATGTGGAATTGAAGCCCTGGGAAATGCTACAGAATTCTTGCGTCATTTAAAGATCAATAAGTCTTCTCTTCTCTGTGTTTTTATGCTTTTTATGTATGCAATTTCATGTATGTTCCATCATCTTGGTAGCAGAGAAGAAGAATAGCACATAATTTGTCCATTAAACACTCTGTGTTCAATCTCAGCTATTGTATATGTTTTCTTCAGAATTAGTCATAAATAGGAATTCTTAATTGCTCCTGTTTGCACTAATTCTTTCACTATGAATACTGCTTAGGAATTCTTCATTGCTCCTTAGTAATCTTCACGCATTTTCCCTCTACCAGCATAATGAAAGATTCTTGATTGCCTTTCATTCACTGATTCCATTCCACCATTTCAGATATCATAATTGCTCCTAAATTGACTACCTTGCTCTGTAGAAAACTCCTTTTACCAAATGAATACTTCAACCCTTCACCAGTTCATTCAATCTGACTCCATCTACCCAATGGAAGAAAATGTTTCGTACTTGCATCCCTGTTCCACCTGAAATTACTTTCCAACAAACTCAAAACAAAAATCTGTGCATAATAACTAGCCTAAAATACTCTAAAAACAAAGCCAAATTATAAAGAGAGAGCCCTCTCTGGTTGTAGGTAGGCTAGGACCTGCAGCTAAAAGATTGGTTAGTGGTTACCTCGGTCGTATTCCCTTCAGGAGGCAGGGAACAACCTGAGTGATAACACTTTACCAAGAAAATTTCACTTTGGCTATCATAGTCTATCCTTATATCTCCCTTTACTAACCCCATACTTGAACAAAATCTTTGCAACCAAACTCCTTCCTTGATTGCATGAGTGGATGCCATGTATTTTGCCTCTGTAGTTGATAATTCCACTATAGATTGTTTCTTACTCATCCAACTGACTGTGCCTCCAAATAGGTTAAACAAATATCCACTTGTAGATCTTCTCTGATCTAGATCTCCAACCCAGTCTGCATCAACAAAGCCACGAATATCCAACACTCTGTCCAATCATGGTCTTCCTTGGTAGCGCAAACTGTAATCACTAGTGTCACGTAAATACCTGATAACCCACTTCACTACTATCTAGTGCTCCTTCCCTAGTTTTGACATAAACCTGCTCAATACTCCCACTACATGTGCAATGTCTGGTCTAGTATAGACCATTGCATACATCAAGCTACCAACTACACTTGCACATGGAACACGATACATGTCCTCTTCCTCCTCTTGTGCCTTGGGACATTGTTCGATAGAAAACTTTACACCTACAGGAATAGGAACCTTCACCAATATACTATCTTGCATATTAAACCTCTGCAGTATTGTCTCGACATACTTCCTTTGGTTTAACCAGAGCTTCCTCTTTGCCTAATCTCTTTTAATTTCCATGCCCAAAATATAGTTTGCAGCACCAAGATATTTCATGTTGAATTTGGAGGACAATTGGATCTTCAAATCCTGGATAACTTCTTTGTCATTTCCAACCGGCAACATATCATCCGCATACAAGACGATAAATAACACGGTCACCAATTAATTTAAAATACACACAATGATCTGCTTTTCTTCCAGTGAAGCTAAGTCCCCATATAAATGTATCAAATTTCTGATACCACATCCTTGGTGACTGTCGTAACCCATACAGAGACTTCTTTAACTTGCATACCAGTTCTTTCTTACCCTTCATTGCAAAACCTTCAGATTTCTTCATGTAGATCTCCTCTTCCAGATCCCTGTGAAGAAATGTTGTCTTCACATCCATCTGTTCTACCTTAAAATCAAAAGTAGCAGTAACATATAAAAGTAATCTAATAGAACAATAGGAGAAAAAATACCACCAAAATCAATTCCTGACACCTGGGAATAACCTTTTGCTACCAATTGAGCTTTGTATTTCTCCACCTTTCCTTATGCATTTGTCTTCTTCTTGAACACCCATTTGCTGCCAATGGGTTTCCTTCCAACTAGCAACTCCACCAGATCCCATGCCTCATTTTTGTGCAAAGATACCATTTCATAAATCATGGCCTCTTTCTAGAGTTTTCCATCCTCTGTATCTACTGCTTCCTTCATAGTTCTGGGATCATCATCAGTAATAGATAAAGCAAAATTTGAACAGGAAGCAGATGGACTATACCTTTCTAGCTGCCTTCTTTCTCGAACTTATCTTCTCAAACCCAGAGTTTGTGGCTCTTCATCTTCTGATTCCTCCTCTGCTGTAGAGTCTGATTCTTACTCCTTTAGCTCAAAATCTATCTTCTCAGGTTCCTTTGATGGGACTTCATGTTTAATAACATCTTTCACCTCTCTAAACACCACATCTCGATTGTACACAACCTTCCTTGTTACTGGGTTCCAAAGCTTATAACCCTTTAAACCATCCTTATACCCAATAAAGATGCACTTTTCAGATTTACTATCCAACTTGGTTGTTTTCTCCTTTGGAACATGTACATATGCATCACATCCAAATACCCTCAAATGTGAAAGAGAGGGTTTCTTACCAATCCATACCTCTTGTGGAGTCTTATCCTCCAACGCTGATGAAGGTGATCCGTTGACTAGGTAACATGCTGTCTCCACCGCCTTTGCTCAAAATTCTTGTCCTAACTCAACACCATTGAGCATGCTTCTTTTCCTTTCCATCAACGTCTTGTTCATTCTTTCTAAAACTCCATTTTGCTGAGGTGTATTTGGATTAGTCTTCTGCCATGCTATACCACACTTCTTACAGAATTCTTCAAATTCCTTACTCCAAAACTCTCTTCCGTTATCTTTCCTCAGCACCTTTATCTTCTTCTCTGTCTAGTTTTCCACCAGAGCCATAAATTCTTTAACCCTATCAAAGACTTCAGATTTCTTCTTAAGGAAATATTTCCATGTATTCCTTGAGAAGTCATCTATAAATGATACATAGTACATAGACTTACCCAGTGATGGAACCTTCACGGGTCCAAACACATGACTATGCACAAGCTCTAATATCTGTTTTTCCCTCTTACCACTGGAGGGGAAACTCACCCGATTCATCTTCCCATATACACAATTTTCATAGAAATTAAAATCTAGAGAGATATTACTCATACCTTCTACCATACATTTACCATGAAGTAAAGGCCCTTCTCTCCAATATGTCCAAGCCTTTGATTCCACAACATGGTCTTCTCTTAGAAACCACTAGATTTTCTTCTCCACTTTCAGGAAGCACAGAACTGTTGCACCCATCAACAACAATGCTACCTTGCAGCTTGTACAAAGTTCCAATTATAACTCCCTGCATCAATACCAGTGCTCCTCGAAACATCTTGCAGGTATCCTTCTCGAACACCGTTTTTACACCTGCATCATCCAGCTTTCTTACAGAAATCATATTTCTAGCCAATGTAGGAATATGTAGAACTCCATAAGTGTTCTAACCCTTCTACCTTGCAACTTCAACTTTAATTTTCCATGACCAGCTTCTAGCCTTCCTATCATCCCCTAAGAAGAAATAACCACCATCGTATTTCTCATACTCGAAGAACCACTCCCTATGGGGAGTGAAGTGAAAGGATGCACCTGAGTCAATCAACCATGCCTCATGATCTATATGTGTACTTGAAGAAGCCAATTACACATCCCCACCTTCATATGAGGTGGTTTTCACCTCTGTAGAAGGAGCACCATCAGATCCCTTTCCTTCATCAGGAGCTTTAAATTTATAGTCCCTTTTGTAGTGCCATTCCTTTTCGCATGTCCAGCAAATCACCTTTACAGGTTTTCCTAGAGATTTAGATCTCCCTCTAGATTTAGATCTCCCACTCGATGACTTATTTTTTTTTATGTTTTGGGATTGTCCTCGTAGAGACAAGGCATCACCATTCTGGCTCTCCATATTTTTCTGTCTCATCTCCTCCGTTAGCAAGGGTGAGACTATTTCATCAAACTGCATGGTAGTTGCATTGATACCTATTGCAATAACCATACTATCCCACAAATTTGGTAGAGAACACAACAAACTGATGCACTTATCTTCATCTGAAATTTTAATATCAACAGAAAATACTTGACTTACTATAGTATTAAATGCGTTCAGATGCTTTATCACTGAGTCTCCATATTTCGTCCTCAGGTTATACAGCTTTTTTCACAGGAACAGTTTATTCACCAAAGACTTAGATTAGTACAAAATCCCTAACTTGTCCCACAAAGCCTTCGTTGTAGCTTCCCCTGATACATTCAACAATATTGAATCTGAGACACACAATTTTATTATGCTCTTTGCCTTCCAATCCAACTTCTTCCATTCTTCATCGAACAATCCCGTTGGTTTAGTACCCAGATCTACTGCAATCCACTGAACTTTATCCACCAATAGATCCTCCATCTTGAGTTTCCACAACTCAAAACTTTGACCATTAAATTTCTCGATCTCTATCTTTCCACTACTCGCCATCTTCTTTCATGACTAGAATCGATCTTGCAGATATCCCACTGAACAGGGTCTACCACAGGCCTGAGCGAAACCCCTCAGCAACACAGGCATCCCCTTGAAGCCAAAACAACTCTGATACCAAATGTAGGTTTTAACCCATACAAAAATTACCTGCATATGAATTCCAAAACACAGAAAATAAACAATGTGAGAGAATAACACATAAAACACATATACACAGAGATTTTCCCCTGGATCCCAAAACCAAGACTACCAGATTAATTTTTCATTATGTTCCTTTCAATGTTACAATACATATTTATACATGCTGAAGCATCCAATACCATGGACCAAAAACCATCGCGTCCGAAACCATGGACTGAAAACCATCGTGTCCAAAACCATGGACTGAAAACCATCGTGTCCAAAACCATGGAGCGAAAACCATCATGTCTAAAACCATGTGTGAAAACCATGCACAAACCATAGGTAGGTCCGCCCAACCTAATATAGGGTCCAATTTTTTTTTCTCTGTGGTGCTGCCCCAGGTCCCATAGAGGGGGGCTACTCGCACCCCTCAAACTCCCTAGACAAGGGGGGCTGCCACCCCTCATGCGACCACCCCACTGCACAATCCATGCAATGAAGGGGGGGCTCTGCCCCCCTCCAACCCACTGGTTAACTACATGTGCTAGTCGTGGAAAGAATATAACACAACCCAACACTCCTTGAGGTTCGATTCTCTTAAGCTTTCCACCTTTCCTAGACTTTGATGCCATGGATATTTTCTTATCTGTTATGAAGAATAGGTGTCAAAGTATGGAAGCTTACCCAATAGATGTTGCAATTAGGTTGAATTAGCCTTCCTGAAAAACTAGGATGTGTTCTTAACCACTTCAATCACTGTCTCCTTTGCTGCACTTCAAAAATTGGAAATGGTGAAATTCCCTTCGTTTTCGAATATTTGAGATAAAGTTTTGGTTCAATATCCTATGCATATGATCCTTCATGATTAAATGAGATTTCATGTCATAATAGACAACATGTAATAGTAATGATGAAGTCGAGTTGCTTTGGAGAGTCCAGCTAATCTGCTACAAGTGGCTGTATGAGATTTTCTTCAAATCTGGCAATTTTTCTACTTTAATTCATATTGGCTAGAAATTTCGATAGCGCATTACGTGGAACATAAAGAATGGCCATCAAAATTTAAACATATAGCTAAGACTGACATTGTAGACATGTTTTAACTTTGGAAACATGGGTTTATTTAAGATCAGTGGAGTAAGCAACGACTGGCTATGGCTGTGACTGACACCTAACTAATTCGATTAACCACTACCACTTGACTTGACTTAAAGTTTGTGACCTATCCAATCATGAAATCTCATGATTTGGATTAAATATTTCACCATTATGACACATGGAAAATTGAAAACAATTGCGTTTTTGGCTTTATTTTTTTAAAACGGGAGACGCTGCTAGAAATTACAGTAGCATCAAAAAATAAAAAAACAGGAAATAAAATAGGAAAGAAAAGACTGTCTGAAAAATAGGGGAGACTGTCTGAACAAGAAAATCAGGTGTTACCAAAAATTCCAATAGCGTTTTGATTTTTTTCAAAATTTACAAGATTAATCTTAAAAAATAATTTTTTTAAAACCTACTCATGACTTAGCCTAGAACTGTGCTAACAACATGCGCGTAGGAACTATAATATATGGTCATGCTTGTTGGGATCCTTTGTAACCCCTGTGGGTACCCCTTCTAGTAGTAGTGCATTATACAAAACCTTGCATGGACTGCACTTCCACATATCCTTGGGTATATTAGAAGCCCTCTAGGCTCACCTAAAACCTAGCCTTAGATAAGCCATTAGCTATCTTGCTGCTACAATAAACTGAGAACGACACTCAGGTAGATTACTCACGCATATGATAAGGCAGCTGGGTAGTACGACTAAGGGTACAATCAATCCTTCTTAGTTAGACCCCTGAAATATTGGGCCAAGTACTATTGTTGGACCCCTGTGTATATTGTGATCTATACCACCTGACACTCCTTTGTGACCATAGTTCCCTCTGCTATATGAATATCGACCATTACCTTAGCTTCTAGATCAAATCCAAGAATTGGGGTTCCGTCGCCGCAATGCAAACCAGATCAAGTAGTTGGGGTTCTTCCACCATACAAATCAGATCCAATAATTGGGGTTCTCCAGCTGTCTTGAAACTCACATCCAACAGTTGGGGTTTCACAATGCTGCTTGTTAGAGTCGGTCAGCTCATCCCTCCGTCAGAGATCATTTCTCTTATTGCATTTCATTTTTAGGTGTCTCGCTCGATTCACTTAGCTGCATTCTGCTAGGGGCATGCCATAATCTGACGGAAGGGTCTTGTCATTCATTACCCCTAATGCCTTATCATTGCTGGCTCAGGTTTGTTCATCAAAATCAAGTTTTAAAATCACTTACAGTCCTGTTTTAGTCTATTGATCAGCAAGAGTCATTTCAGTCACTAGGTCTATGGTTAGTTAATTTTGTCTTCAACAATGTCCAACAATGCCAGCAGACTCATGAGGGAGGTCCTTAATAAGTTTTCATTTTCAATATTTTCATCATCATATGCTCGACTATGACTTTTCTTCAAAACTCTGTTTTGAAGAAAATTCGTCATTTCGTTTTGTAATAAATTGCCATGTAATTTTCAAAAGTTTTTCAGTTGTTGAATTCTCCAGGCACAACCCTGGTCTTCCTTTGTCAAGACATGCCACTATCCCTGCAAAAAATTGACAAAAGATTCATCATTCAAGCCAAAAAATCAAAAGGGAAACAAAAAGACAGAGTTATATTAATTGTGAAAAAAAGTGCCAAGTCAAAACATTACAAAGTGGGTTTGTGAGAAACAAAAATCAAATCCACCACTATAAGATGTTCTCATTGTTTTAAAACATTCATTTGCATCCTAGAGATCAAAGAGGGTTGAAGTCTAGTGGTGAGAGGGCGAAATTGTAAAGTTTCAAGCCAAAGCTATGTTCAAAACTGGGCGCGGCGCACTGGGAAGGCGCGGCGTGTTGGGCAAGATGCGCAGTGCACATAGCTGACTGGCCCGAAAAGTTCCAGAACGACCTCCAAACGCCAAAAACGTGCAAATTTCCTTTGTTTCAAGTAGGTGGAGCTCCATTTCTCTTGTTCATCAAAGTTTGGTAGTTATGCTATGATGGTTGATGTGTTGAGTGTCCAAACAAATGATCAAACCCTATCATCTTAAATTCCTCAAATAAAAGCTGTTGCCTAGGGTTTCAAAAATTGTTTGCCACCAAGATTATTCTTTTTCCATCATTTTCTTTTCTCCTTGATTCCATTTTTTCCCCTGATTTCATTATTCCCTATCCCCTAAAATTACTAAACCCCTATCCCAAATTCCCTTTCCCAAACTTTTAAATGTGAAACCCTAAACCCTATTCCTACACATAAATCCCGAACCCTCTCCCATGTTTCCCTAACAAATATATCCCAATAGTCCCTAATCCTTTATTTCTTCCCCCTTCCTAATAGTCCCTTGTTTCATTTGTTTTCCCCTTGGTGGCAGAAATTAAACACATCACAAGAGCAGTCCAACACAATTTTTATATATCAGTAATCAGTTTTCTCCAAGGCATTTTGTACAGTAGTCATGGCATCTGAGCATTCATCTGATTATGGAATGGAAACCCAAAGTGACTCACCCATGGAGGAACATGCACCCCGGAGGCCTCATAGAGGAGGTAGACATATCAGAGAAGAACCAATCACCCTCACTGAATTATAGGCCTGCCCTCTAGCCATTTTCTATTTTCAACATCGGTCATGCTATGAGTTTTGTGAAAAGGTGGCTAATGTTGAATTTCATCATGAGTTGGCTCATCTATTTGTACTGCATTTACAAGGAGATCAGGTTACTTTGGCTGGTGCCACCTTCACACTTACACCAGAATCTATCTCACTGGCAACCGGCATACTCAACATTGGAAAACCATGGAACAAGAGGAAAAAGATTGAGTGGCAGCATTATGAGCCATATATTAAAATCGGTTTCTTGAGGCAGCTCAAGAGAGTGTTTCCATTCCGATATCTTAAAGATGAATATGCTCCACTAATGAAATTAATCATGAAGTATTTCAGCTGTGAGGGACGGTTCTCTCGTTTATATGCTTATCACATCAGGTTTCTCATGCATTTCACCAAGGTACGGATGATGAACATTCCGTATTTCATTTGCTGGAACATAGAGAGGATGACCACCCTTGTGCAGCACAAAACCCCTCAGTAGCAACTTAACAACGTTTATCATTTTGCTCTCATCAAGATTTTGGTGGTTCATCAGCTTGGATTACAAGGCATCACTTGGGATGATTTCATCTCCCGTGATTTCTTCAGAGCTTCATAGGGGCTTTCATAGGTTGGGCAAGACACAGGTGGACCTTCTCATCAGTATGAGCACCATGAGACCATTAGTGTGCCGGTATTCATCACATATCAGAGGGGCACTAGACATTTGTTTGCAACAGCGAAGCGAGTGTTATCTCCACCTGGTGTGGAAGGGGCCTCACTTCTGACATCAGCACCACAGGTATTGGACAAAGGCAAGAGGCCAATGTAGGATGAGGGGCCTTCAGGTGAACAAGAAACCGACTTCATTCTCATTCATGATGATGATACAAATATGGGCCTGAAAAGTGCCAAACTTAGGGAGATCATTCAGGAGCAGCAAACAGAGATTAAAGCCTTATCCCTTGACTTGGAGAGGGCTAAGTGGAATATGAAATACTTGGAGTAGAGCAAAAAACAGCTTGAAGATCAGCAAGCAATCATGGAGTTACAAAACATCCGCGAGAATCGCCAAGCTGCACAAAGGAGAAGGATTGAGCTCATTTCATTGGAGCAAGAGATTAATGATGATCGGGAGTCTTGGCTCGAGAGGATCAACATCCACTTAGAGGGACTGTTGGACAAAGCTAATAGATACAAAGAATTGTTGAGACACATGGCTTTCCACTACATGGCGCGGAACAAGGTTTGCAAGGCACGAATAAGGAATCTAAAGACAAAATTAAAGAAGGCAATAAGGAAGAAAAAGAGGCAAAAGGAGAATGATCGTCTTCGGATATTTGCTGAAGCCTCTTTGGCCCATCATGACACTTGATGGAGAAGATCCAGCCCAAATTTCCAGAAATTTTGGGCATTTTTGGCATTTTGACAAATTTTGGCACAAAAAACAGGATTTTCTCCCTATGCACCGCGCCACGTGGCGCGCGCTTTTTCTAGGGAGCTTCAAATTCCAAAAAATTTGCATTTCTGGATTTGGCATGAAAAATCATGGTTTCTGGTGCATGGCCAAGAAATTTGGGCTAGTTTTGAGTCCTCAGGAGGTCAAAAACACTCAAAAAATGACCTCATTGCCCCTATTTTGACACACAGGAAGCAGTCATGGGAGATTGAAGTTTTGAAGGGGAAAATGACATCCAAATTCAGAAATTCCACTTGGGTTGGAAAGTAGACAGGTAGGGATTTCCAAAAAACACACTTGGGATCAATTTGGACTTCAGGAAGTGCCTCAAAATCAGCTCCAAAGTGGCCCGAGGCATAGAGAATCAGGGGCGACGCATAGAGGATTTTTGCCTATTTTTCACTGTTCAGCTCAGAAATTCACCTAGTTTTGATGAGTTTTGATTTTTGATGTTACACTTGAAATTTCATGATGTAATTTGATAACCATGATGTAATATTGGCACATTTTTACTTGTTCTTAGCATATAGGGGTAAGTTGTTTGACTACTTAGATTCAGTTCCTTGTTTAGAATTGGTTCAAACAGCTCCTAGAATGATGAGCTCGACCCCTAGAGGTATGTGAAGGAGTTAGGCTTGTCTATATTATGTAATTTCTCAGTAATTTTCAGGGTTTGATACTTGGGATTGCTTGGCACTCTATTGTACATTTCATTTCTGCAATTTTGGCAAAGGAAGGACCAGGGTTTTGCAGCACTTGTTGGGATCCATGTGGCTCTATGTTTTGATGGTGTGTTTCTCTATGTATTTGTAAGTTCACTGATGTTAATGTGTATCATTTTCCCTTGTCTTTCCTTCTGCAATTAAACAAATGAGCGATTAAGTTAGAATTCATTGGACTGCTATGCTCTGCCTTGATATTTCATTTAATTATTCATGTTTTCATTTGTTTGAGGAGGACTCTTGAGACATTCTTGCCCTCCTTAGTCCCTCATCAATCTGATCCATCCATTCATTCAATCCAAAGCATCAGAACTCTGCAAAAACTAGGCCTCATCCCCAGACCATAATTTTCCTTTCCCTTTTTTCCAACAAAACCCCCAAAAACTCAAAACAAATCCTTGCACTTCATACCTAGCCTAAGATCAGTAGTTAAATCATTAATCTCAAGCCCCATCGATTATCTTTCACTGAGATTGACCCAGAGAGAGACCTCTCCTGTCCTCGTAGGGCTAGCTACGAGGCTGAGCGTGGTTTGATGTGGACCTAGAACCTTGCCTTTTCAGCCTGAGGAAAATCTAGGCTCTAACACTGCTCAGAACCTTTTTGCAGTGAGGCGTGCTGCTACTACAATCCGAGCCCTATTTTTTTAGGACATTGGGTAGGATCAAGTTTTTTGGAATTCAGCCACTGCAGTATTGATGAGCTAATCGAAGTGGTACTATTCACTTATTAGCCTCAATTTTTCGGTGGTTCCAATTTTTTCCGAAGTCACTTCAAGTGACCCCCGCCAATAGATTCTTGAGCTCACCCTCTTTCCAAGAATACTACTCTTAAATAATTGACCAGGGTTTGTGTATGGCAGGTACTAGATCTCAAGTCCTGGCCCATGACAAGATCAAGAGCCTTGAAAAAAGGTTGGATGAGTTCCAGGGCACTATGGACCAAATTACCTCACAACTTTCACAACTCAACAATATGATGCAGATGTATCATCAGGAGGAGCATAGTGTTGATGAACACCTTGAAGGAGAATATAGCCATGACATTCCCTTCCATGGAAATCACCAACATTCCCACCCTCAGCCACCCAAGTTGGACATGTACAAATTTGATGGCTCTAATCCGATAGTATGAGTAGCACAAATGGAACAATATCTCTCGCTTAATGATATCTGTGAAGATCAAACTAAAATACCTGTGGGAATCCTTTACTTGGACCAAGAGAGATGGTAATGGTGGCAGTGGCACCAAAAATGTTATCCTGAGAACATAACTTGGCACATGTTCTCAAAAGCCCTATGTGACCGCTTTGATAGGGAACCTAATTTTTTGGGCCATCTCACCAAGCTCCGATAGATAGACATAGTAAAAGACTACATTGCAGCCTTTGAGACAATGGCCATTAGAACTAAGGATCTAGGAGATGACTTCTACTTGGATTGTTTCATCAATGGTCTCAAAGAAGCCATCCAAGCCCATGTCCGGATGCACCACCCAACTACGTAGATGGACGCCTGCAAAAAGGCCGTCAAGGTGGAACTCGCCTTAGCAACCCAGTCCACTCGTCCAAATTTCGTAGCCAATGGGCATCCCACCCAAGTTCAGGGCCCTACCTAAACACTTAAGGTTCAAAAGGTGTCTCTAGAAAAAATGGCTGAAAGAAGAAAACAAGGATTGTGCTACTACTGTGATGACAAATACTCCCTGTGGCATAAATCCAAGGAACCAAAATTATTTGAAATTGATGCTACTGATAACAACTCATATAAGGAGGCCCCTCCCCTTGGGGTGCTCAACAATGAAGTTGATGAAACATAGCCTAACAATGATCTCACAGCTACGCTATATGAACCAATTATCTCACTACATGCTTTGGCAGGCATTTCTTCACCTCAAGCTCTTAAAATTAGAGGCTTTTTTAGACATCAACTAGTAGTGGTATTGACTGATAGTGGCAGCACTCATAACTTTATCCATAAGCGATTGAATGAGGCTATTCATTATTTTGTGTGAGCAGTCTCCAATTGCCAAGTCCTTATCGCTGATGGGGGGACCATGAAATGTGAAGGCCACTGTGAAAATATTAAACTTCAGATTGGGGGCTACCACCTAAAGACCCATATGTTTGCTACTAAAATGGGTGGTTGTGACATTGTCTTGGATGTTGAATGGCTTTTCACACTGGGCCCGATCACAAAGGATTTCCAGGAGTTATATATGAGCTTTAAGTAGAACGACCAGCTACATACATTACGTGGAATCTAGGCAGGTACTCCTACTATCATAAGCTCGCATTGAATGGAAAAGATGTTGAAAAAGGGCCATCACGGAGTCATTGCTCAATTTAATGCCATCCAGGCCATTGAATCCACTACTCATATTAATCCTGAGATGAAATAGGTCTTAGACTACCACCAGTAGGTATTTGACAAACCTAAAGAGCTTCCACCCTCGAGAGGTGAACATGGTCATAACATCCCTTTGGTCTCGGGGACCCAACCAACTGATGTGCACCCATACCAGTATCCATTCGCCCAAAAGAATGATATTGAAAAAATCATGAAGGAACTCCTTGAAGCCGGTGTTATTTTTCCCAACGCCAATCCTTATTCATCACTAGTGGTCATGGTGCTAAATAAGGATGGAGAATGACACATGTGTCCGAAATTTTGGGTCCTTGACAATCTCATTGTCAAAGATAAATTTCCTATTCTGGTTGTTGATGATATTCTTGATGAACTACATGGTGCTAAATTCTTTACCAAGCTATATCTTCACTCTGTGTTGGGCGTGGAATCCCCCCAAGGCATGTTTTGGGGCTTAAAGCCCAAGTTTTGACCAAGTCCATTGTAAATACTCCACGAATTGTGGGCACAGAGCGCGAAGTCATAATAGAGTCATAGGGTTGTCTGCCCTTGTTTTTGTAATGTAATGCAAGTTTGAAAGATCTACCCATGGTTTGCGGACCATGGGATTGTATAAATAGAGCGAGGCTCTAAGTGTAGAAAATAGTTAATGGAATTTAAGCATGATGAGTCTAAGGGATTGAGTCAAAGTGTAAGTTGTGCCTTTGGGGCATAGAGTAGGAAAAGGATTTGTAGCTGAGTGCGAAGAGGCCTAGTAGTCTGCAACTGAGTGTGTGGACTCCTGTAGCTGAGCGCACAGGGCAGGTCGAATCTATAACCATTGGAAGCATTAATAAAGAGAAGTTATATCATATTTCTATGTATCTTTTCCTGTTTTATGTATTATTGGGTATGAATTACAAGTTTACTGTTTCTTTGCTATGCAAACTCATATGAATGTGCTGTATAAATAAATATAACATAATGCATCCATTTACGCGAAGATAACTAATTGGTGTAAGAAGATAAGTAAGATCTCGGGTGTGACTTAGGGAAATAGTGCAGAGTGATGCTACAGTAGTGCGGAAGCTCCATAGTCCCTGGTTAGGGCTACGCGAAGACGAGTATTTCAGGGCGTGAAGGACAAGGAAGTGCACGAAGTAACCTGCATGTCGGGACTAAAAGTTGGACCGAATCAACCTCTTAGACATCTCAAGGGTGCGGAAACTTGGTTCCATCACCCCCCCATACTACTTCGGGTGAGACCTTAGTCCGTGCTCTGTAGATTGTTGCCAAAAGGGCAAGTAGTACAGTGATTTGTTTGGCTAATTAACTCTGAACCTGGGTCAGGCTCCAAAAAGCCAGCAAATGGTTCCATTGCCTGGACCAGGATCTACATAGAGATGTTTGATGTCATATCACTGGAATCCAACTGAGAAAGGAATTGAGGATTGGTTGGATAGGAATATTCACGAGTTCTTGGCGTAGGAGAATAGGAATTTGTGACTCTCAAAAGAAGAGTGGTTAGACTTCTACTTACACACAGAGATCCATGAAATTTTCTTCGCATCTCTCCCTACTAAGCTATACAAGTGCATCGTGAAGCTAGTAGATAGCCAAGGAAGGTGCACGATCGACAGACCTATTTTGTGGACTCCATAATTGGAGCATAGATTGGAAGCATCAGAGGATAAGATTGCATGTGCTGTTGATCACTAGCTCGATCGAATTATAGGAGGATTCATCACTAAGTTCATGGTAGATACTTTAGTTAGCTATAGTGAGGTAGAGCAACTCTTCCTCAAAGGATCGCGAGGTAAGTACGTTAAGTCTTTGAACACTTGGATTAAAATTCTACTGTGTGAAAAGTGGGTTATGTGAATAAATTGATGTTTGGGGCTACACGAAGTGGGAGAATCTACAAAAATGAAGGTAGTGCAGAAATAGACTAGCCCCCTGATTTCACCTCCGCAAGGCGACAAGGAAGAGCTTGCGAAGGTCTCACCAAGAAGTGCGATCAATTTGATAAGGCAAAGGATTCCGTTCATACCACCCCCACCCACACCACCACTAGTTTCACCATCTTCACCCCCATCTTCACCCATACCACCTCCGCCACCACCATGAGTCAATATGGCAAGCACGATAAAGTTGTCAGTGTTCAAGGGAGTAGGGAATGAAGATCCAGACCAATTTTGGTTCGTGATAAAAGATGTATGGGAAGCGCAGGGAGTTATGGATGACAATATAAAGAAGGTAACATTGGTTAGTGATCTGCAGGATCACGTGCTGAGCTAGTACATTAAGCATTCCAATGACAATCTGAATGCGGGGATCACGGATATCAGAATTGCGCTAAACAAAGAATTTAGCAGGTTGAATTTAGAGGCGTAATCGATCATTGGGTCAAGGAAATCAAAATGCTACTAGGTGAGACCCCTTAAGAGTTGTATTAGAGACTGAAGTTCACAATTCACAAAGCTAATATGACATTTATGGATGGACAACACCTCAAACGGTTTGTAGCATCATTAACGTCACATCTAAGGAACACGTTGTCATAACAGAGGCTAACGACTCAGCCGAGGCCTTGGATATCGCAATGAGACTACATGAAACCCATATATAAGATCCCAACCTAGGATTTCAGCAGATTCACGCATAGTTGAAAAACTTGTGCCTTGAGATGCAGAGTCTAAAACAAGATGGGACAACTCACCCTGAAGTACGTGACGAGGTATGGTGCATAAAGTGCAAGGGTCAGGGACATGACAAGGACCACTGCCCAGTGTTCGTGAATTACCTCATGGGAGGAGGACCAATGCCATTGAGATCGAAGGCACAAGAAGGACCTAGCGTAATGCCTACATTATGGTGTGTGATTTGTCAAATAAGAGGAAATCATGCCATAGAAAACTGCCATATGCTGCAGAAGTACATGTAGAATTCACAGTAGTTGTTATATAATTTTTGTAGATCAGTGGGGCATGATGAGCACACCTCTAGAAGTTATGAGTTGATGATGGATAGGATTCCTACCTACAGAGTTCAGGCAAAAATGAGGCCCCTTGACCAGAATGCAGGGATGGCGCGAACTAGATTTCAGGGGTGTGGACGAGGGCAAGGTGGAGGAGGACCTGTTGATGAATAAGGCAAAGCCCCTTCCACCGTTTGTGGAGCAAGCATTTTCGTATGAGCTAATGAAGAAGGCAAGGCCCATTCCACATCAGGTGGAGTATACACTTGCCTATCTATTGCAAACAAATTTCTAGCCCCTATCTAATATATCTTGTAGGTTTCTATCTTCTCAACAACTTTAGTCTTTTTAGCCTTCTTACTTTTCTTTACTTTGGTATTGCTGGAAGGCCTTTTTGCTTCTTGAGGCACCGATGGAGGAATCTGAGGACCATTGGAGATGTCATTGGCAATAAGAATATCCCAGGAGATGTTGAGGAGGTTGAGATGATGTAGCACAATAATCTCAATCATGGAATAGTGATAAATACTATTCATCTGCTGAGGGTATGGCCTTTTATGTACACTATAGGCCATCTTCTGAATGTTCCTGAATAAGGCGTATGGGATGTTCAACATTTTCACTCTTGTGAAGTGCATGAGAAGCCTAATATGATAGGTGTATAGTCTGGAAATCTGCCATCACATGTAAAAGACTTCATAATGATCCTCATCATAGAGGTACACTTGCCGTGAAGGAACCTGAAAGGAAAGGTCCTCTTCTTTTCATTCCTGTACCTGGATTTGATGTATGGCTTATAGTAGTGCTCATCCAAATTTTGTGCTTTATACCATTTTTCCACCATATTCATAATCCTTGTAGCATCAACAATGATGGAGGTGGAAAATGCAAATGTCACCCAACAAGAGTTACCCTGTTATCATGTAGATTTGCTACAAAAAGCCTGGTTGGCTCAAGATAATGTTGAAATATTTGTACTTGGTCACGAAACTCATAACATCCTAGATACCTGAAACAAGAGACAGTCATAGGGGAAGCCTCTAACTCTCTCATGTTTGATGGTTCCTCTCTGATACTTCTACCTCCCTTATGTGGTTTTCTCTGATGCTGAGGTTCATCTTCCATGCTTTCATTGCCACTATTTTCCTCATCCTCATAATCGTTATCCTCTTTATCCATGGTTTTGAGTTTGAAGCTTTAGAAACCCTAGATAAGGTAACCAGAAAGTGGGAGTTATGGTGAGTAGGGATAGTGGAAGGGGAGAGGAGTTTGTGCGATGTAGGAATGAGATATGTATGATTTGAGAGTGAGAAAGGGGGATATTTTTATTAGGGACTATTTTTTAAGTAGGGGTTTAGGGATTTTGTTTAGGGACTAGGGTATAGGGGATAAGTGTAGTTGATAGTAGAGAATAGGGAATAGGGATGATATTTAGGGATATGAAAATAATATATGCGAATGAACAGGAAAATGATAAGCAGGGAGGGTTTTTAGACAACCTAGGGTTTGAAGTTTTTAATAGTGAAAAAACTCAAAAATTTTGAAATGAGTGTTGGGAGGACATCTTAGGGAGTATACTTACTTGTTTGAGGCTCTATGTAGCAAAAGGAGTGATTTGAATGCTTGTTAGGATAGTTTTGATGGTTTTCGGCCCTATGCGCAGCACTGTGTACAGGTGCGCAACGCCCTGTTGTATGCGCAACGCTGTGAAAAAATACACAGGCGTGTGGGCTCTATGTCAAGCGCTCCGGCTATATGCGCAGTGCCCCACCTGCATGTGTAGTGCTCAGGTTCTATGTGCAGTGCCAAAGCTCTATGTGCAGAGCCCACGGTTTCTTTGGCCACCAATTTGCTGCAACTCGATTTTTCTCTTTGACAAATGAGCATGATGAAGTTTAGCTCATCTCTTTTAGGTTTTATAACTATAATTTTCACTATAGGGACCCACCACTTTAATCATTCACCTTTTAAAATTTCTTTCTCATGTTTCTTTCTAATGCTTTTGAGTGGTTGATATGCTTTAAGGCTTTGCATTATGGAGTGTATAGCAGGGAATATATGACTTTAAGTTGCTTGGGAAATTAGAGACTTCGTCATGAAGTGACTCTGACAATTACAAATAAATCTTCCATTTTCAACTCAAAAACAATGTTTTTGAGATGAAAAGCTACAAAGAACCAAAGTAAACATCCATATATTAATTATGATTGAAAGTGACCTTTATTAGGTCTTCCCCACACTTGTTGCTGCCTTTTATTTGGATACAATAATAACCCTAGACCTAGAAAGATGAAACCTAATGACCTAAATGAAAAATGAAGACCTAATTTCATGACTAATTTTGATTGAGATGACAAGAGTGACAGAAGGTTTTAAAAGCTCAGCCAACTATGAGAGTGGGTCAGCAGACATATTTGTGAGGGAAAAGACCAATCCTGACTCAAACAACCATCAAGAAATCAATTTCAGAGTATGACCTAGCAGAATGACTTGAAATTGCAAGGTGAGACACCTAAAATGATAATGCAAAAAGAGGAATGTGATCTTTCATGGAAGTATGAAAATACTGACACTAACACCATTGAGATGTCAAATTCGCACTCGAGGCCCACAAGTGCCGGGTAAAAGTAGAGTATGACAAAGAGGTCAAGCCTCGTTCTTACCAAGAGGGAGATCTTGTTTTGCTCTATGATAAAAAACATGACCTCTTGGGGGCAAGAATGCTTCAACCCTTATGGCTAGGTCCCTATGTCATCAAGAAAGCCCTCTCAAAAGGGGCATATGAACTACAGGTCTCAGAAGGAGTCCAGCTCACTAAGCCTAGAAATGGGCTCTATATGAAAAATATTATGCCTAGTATTGCACTAGGCATGTGCTTTGTAATTTTATGTATTTATAAGTTTTTCTTCCTTTTTTGGTGTGATTGGATTGTTTTGGTATTTGTTGGAGTATTTGTCTCATACATCCTTCTCACAATGCAAATGTATTCGTTACCCTTAGCATACGTAGGATACATGGATGGTGTCAGTCCTCACACATGGCACATTGCATCAATTACTTGGGTCATCTACACACCTGAGTCGGAACTATTTTGTTTCGGAGGAGTCTTTCTTGGTAACGCCACCAACAATATTGTTGAGTACATGTCTGTAATTTCACTTCTCACTGAAGCATCATCAAGGGACATCTCCAATCTGGTGGTTAGGTTAGACTCTTAGTTAGTTGTTATGCAATTGACAAATCGTTATCACATTCGTAATCCAACCTTGTTAGGTCATTATTTAAGAGTACGACTCTTGGAATTTCAATTTGAAGTTACCACATGTGAACACATTCCTAGAGAATTTAATACAGTGGCTACTTCATTAGAAAACTATGTGTTAGATTGGCATCTCTCTCATTCACTATAGAAGCATGCATGAAAAGTAAAAAATTACATAGTTAAAAATTTTACAAAAACATTTACGCCATCAAAATACCAAAATGTCTGTATATATCTATATATATATATATATATATATATGTATGTATGTATGTATGTATGTATGTATGTATGTATGTATGTATATATCTATATATATAGAATCCAGTCTTTTACATCAAAATATTGCAAAACTTGGATGTTTTAAGTACAAAATGGCTACTAAGCCTAGCTACAAACACCCATTGGCTATGCCAAAACACCTGCTAAAAGGAGCATGTTGCTCCTAAAATGCTAAAACTGCACCATCTATCCTCCAAAGAGGAACTAGAAACCACTCAGGTACACCGACTGTATGCTGCTGCATATGAGTAGGAATTTACCTCATATGAAGGGGGGCACACCCATGCTCAAGCCCTTCAAGTTCCTCAGAACCTTGCAAAGACTGTCGACATCAATCCCCTCAGTAGATAGTTGGCCTCCTCGTTTCATATGGTAGGGTTCGCCTACAAGTCGTAAAGGCACCACATATGTGTTAAGCATAAAACTTCATGTTAGTACTTATTCACCCATGAAAACATCACATAAACATTCAAAAGCTAAAAAATACTTGAAGTACTTTAAAAAATCATTCTCACCTTGAGGACCCTAGTTGTTGCTAGGTGGCAGCATCAAGTCAGGGTCGCCAGTGAAGTCCATGCCTTCATAAGCATAGTTGTCAATCATCATGATCTGTCCACGAAGTCACTAGAAGAAATATTCCTCGAAGAAATGTCAGATCGGTCCTCCTCCCGTGCGAGGATCGAGTGATGACCATCGCCCCTGTCTCAGCTCCCTCAGATCAAAGGGACCTAAGCTCATCATTGGGTGCATAACAGGTACCCTCTCAAGAATGAATGAGACTATGAGAGTACCATACCCAAAACTTTGTTGGGTTCGAGTCTTGCATGTTGTTAACTTTGCCTTCAACTGGAAAAGCACTGCTTCACACCAGTTGAACATCTGCAGCTGGACACAGTCAATTGCAAGAAACAGTTGGGCCTTTGTTGCAATGTGGGGAATCTTTGACCCCACCAACTGCACAATCAACCATAAAATGGCCCTCATAGACCTGGACCTAATCCTCTCTATGGGGACTCTATTGCTGACAAGTCCACTCTTAGGGATGTAGTAGGATTGCACCAGCTCTAGGGTAGATCGTGGATCAGGCCTACCCCTGGTGAGTTTTTCTTGTGCCCCATGACATGAAAAACCAGTTAAAAAGTATATGTCATCATGGTCAGTAGCCAGCTCATGATCTACAATCCTGAACACCTGCTCATGTTTATCCCATAGTTGGATAATCCATCTCAATAAATCCTCCTTCCCTTTCATCAACTCCGACTTTTCATACTTCAATAAAACACATCAGCGCAATGCAAGTATGCATGCTGGATCATTTCACATTAGCAATTCCTGGCTATCATCGTCCCATTCTCTCCATAGGTTAGTCATTATGGCCTGAAACCTATGCAAAATAACCCAAAAATCAGTCAAAATGGGGCAATACAACTTAAGGAATCATTGCATGGGGTCTTAAACTATGCCCTCAAGCTCTAATGCTCCCCCCAATGGTACACAGGGAGCATTAACACCCTCCAGCAGGTCGTATAGGGTGTTTAATGCTCCCTACAGGCCAACCAGAGGGCATTAGTGCGCAGACACTGCTTTAGGGCTCCTCAGATTTGCAAGAATCCATCCCAGAAACTGATAAGAAAGGTTAAGAAATGCATAGAGCAAGGGTTTGGCCTCTACCTGGGACTGACGACATGTTGAATGGTTGCCCGGATCTCCTACAATGGCTCGTAGAAAATCTGCTCCTCGTTGGCCCCAAAACGCTCTCACGGTTCTCAAATAGTGAGAATGGTGAATGTGAAAGCTCAAAGAACTTCCTTATATTTATTTTTAGAGACATGATTTTTTGACATCATTAAAGAGGAAGTAGTCCATTCCCCATGATTTTTTATCATGCATGAACCCATATGGATAGGAATTGCTGCCTTTCTATACTTTTCTCCGCTTTTTTATGAAAGTACCTTCAGGAATGAAAAACAGTAAATCACTGGATGCAATCCTCAATGAGCGCTTTTATTTTATGGGATATTTTATTACTTTAAAAACTGAAAAATTACCAAGTTTTCCATCGTTGGACTCATTAAAAACATATAAATATGGTCCGAGCCACTCTTTTTCACTCTTTTTCTAGCTCATTAAACTAAAAAAGATCATTAGAGCATTCTTTTTATGTGCTTTTTTCTCGCTCATAAAACTGAAAAAATCATGTGTTTTTTCTTTAGGCTTATTAAAAACTTATAAAGATGAACCAAGCATTCTTTTAGGTACTTTTTTCGCTGATTAAAACTGAAAATCCCTGAGTTTTTGTCACCAGGCTCGTTAAAAATCTATGACAGCAACTAGAGCACTAGCTTTTTTGGGACCATTTCTCGCTCTTAAATTGAAAAATCCCCAAGTTTTTCCCCTTTTTCGGGCTCGTTAAATCTACGAAGAAGGAATGAGAAGTTCTTTTACCTCTTTTTTCTTGATCACTAAACTAAAAAAGATACCTCGAGTTTTATTCATTTGAATCATTAAAATTTGATGAAGGTATTGAGTTTTCATCGCGTGACTCATTAAAAATTCACGACAAAAATTGAGTTTAGTCCATCTCCTCATACTCGTAAGAAAATGAGGTCAACATCTATTGAGCATAGGTTTCACTTTATCTGGACTCACTAGATTAACTCATGGAAAAGTAACCGATCTGGGTATACCATTAAACTTTTGTCGCACCCAGTTAAAACTATGACAAAGGGACCACCCTGGAGTCGTTCTTTACGATCTTTTCAGACTCCCTAAATATGAAAAGACCACCAAGTTGTCTCCTCTAGACTCATTAAATTACACAAACAAGGTATAGAGTCACTCTTTTTACGATCCTTTTCAGACTCTTAAAACATGAAAAGATCGACAAGTTTACCTGTCTGGACTCATTAAACTAATTACGTAGGGCATAGAGTCGCTCTTTTTGTGGTCCTTTTCACACTCTTAAAATATGAAAATATCGATGAGTTTACCCATCTGGACTCACTAAACTAATCAGATAGGGAAAGTGTACAATACAATTGTATTTAGTATTAGAAAGCGTGGTTTGGTAGCAATTGTTCCCTTGAACATGGCACTCGCTCAGATAAACCTTCCTTGTGACGGCCTCTCAATATGAATCCTGCCATGCTATGATTTTAGCCTAAATACCCCGATGTTCTTGCATCTCTGTATCCTAACACTCTTTGGTGTTCATGAGTCTAGTGCTGCATGGTTAAAACTATTGTCATGCCTTCTATTGTTCAAGGGTTAACTTTTTGTTTCCTCCATCAACTCATCAAGAATATCCTTTTATCATGCCCTCCATCGTTTAGACCCAATGCTGAAAGATTCCTCAAAAAACAAATCATTCTTGTCTCGTTTCGTGTTGTCTGATGTAGGACACATTATTGCCTACCTTTTGACAAATATCTTCCTATTGGCTCCAATAGTCTATCTAGGAAGACAAATTAGAAACACATTTAGTGCCTCGGTACTTGCAGATATTAGTGGCAGGTCACCTTGTGTTTGATTAGGAGTTCTCATTATTGGCTCTTAGTTAAGCGCTTCTATGGATGTTTGATGACAAAGAAATTTTTCACATTCGCTAGATTGTACTATGAATCTTGGAGACCATCACCATTATTAGTGGCCTTCCTCGCATCTATTAACGATCTCCATTATTAGCTGGTAATCAAATGATTTCATGCATGTTTGACATCAATACATATATTCACATGTATAGTTTATGTTGTTTGGTGAAGCAGAAATCAAGACCTTGGGTAGAGGCTTGCATCACTCAGCCTTGTTTCCTCTCCCAAGTTGTGTATATTGTTTTTTGGAGACAACTCATCAGAATGATCCTATTATGATACTGGATCTGCATTGTTCTTATCCGCAGCCAACATTGTCATATATTTTTTATGAGAAAATCACTCTGACATAGCTACTGAGCGTGGGAATGCTCGACTCAGGACATGATTTTAGTTGTTTTATATATATGTGTTGTATCAGGTTTCTCGTACCGCCCGAAGCTCTGATCCTCTCTCTCTTTTTGTCAAAGAAGGAAAATTATAGTTAATTAAAGTATTTCAGCCATCGTCATAGCCTCTGATCTCACACTTTAGGGGGCATCTTTCATACAACAAAATGACCTCCTAATCAGCTCAAAGGAGAAAGACATGATGGCTGAAGCAATAGCCAAAATCACAGGCCTTGTTTCCACAATAACATGTTTTATACACTAACAACATGCTTTATAAAGATTCTTTGTAAGCCTAAGGGAGTGTTACTGACCCTATTAACTCTACTTGTTAGTTTAGGGACAATGTTAGTGGATCCTAATGAGAATCTAGAGGTCAAAGGAGTGAATTTGTTAGGATATTCCGACACATAGGATATAGTTAAGTTCAACTTGGTCTAGTATAGAGTTAGGTTAGAGTTAGGTAAAGTGTGTTTCTTTACCGTTGTACATTTTGTAACTTACAATCCGACGGTCACGATATGTAGTGATCCGACGGTTCACTCTCACCTCGGTATTACCGACACTTGATCCGTGGCTTGACACCCGATTGGTCCATGAGTTCTATTTAAAGCGCATGGAGGGTCATTGTTCGAGTAATCCGTGCATGAGAGAAGCTTATGTAAATTTTCATTCTTTGATTAATAAATTGTCTGTACCCACGTTGGGACAGGCCGTGGACTGTTTCCCTCCTTGCACTCTGAGGGTTTTAACCACGTCAAAAATACTGGTGTATTGATTTGAGATCTGGTTGTGAGCGGTGTCCTCTTGGTATTCTTTCTGAGGAACTTACCCTGTAAATTCCTACATGGTATCAGAGCTATTTGAGGGCCGCGTCCGTTGGTGATCCAAATCTGAAGCCGGTAGAACTGCATGCGGCTGTCGTTTCCTAGATCTGCTGTTTCTGACTGCTTTCGGGCCAAGAGGACTGCTCTGTTGCGTTCAGAGCATCTGTTTCAGTGAGGAACCCCTTTCGTTTCACGCGAAAAGGTTTCCGGTAGCCCTAGCTGCGTCATTTTTCAGATCGGGAGGTATACAGTGTTTTTTTTTGCAGTTTACTGTCATTTTCTCTCTGCTTATTTCGGTTTCGGTTTATTTAGCCTTTTTTTTCCGGATCTATACCTTTCATTTCTGCGTATGCTCTTTGCCCTGCGACTCTGTGCGATCTGGGCAAATCAGAAACAGAAAGAAAGGATTTTTCTCATGCGTATGCTCTTTTCCCTGCACCTTAGTGTGATCTCGGAAAATCAGAAACATTGAGAAAAATATTTAGTTTTTCGGCTAAAAGCTAACTTTGAATTTTTTTTTAAAATTTCTAGTTTTTTGGCTAAAGCTAACTTCGAGCCGTAAGGTTCGTTTTTCTTTGGATATTCGTGTTGGGTTTTGTGTTTTGTGTTTTGTAGGGGAAAAGAGTCTTCCCAAGGCAAGCACGCAAATCGAGGCCCCCCCCCCCTCTCTCTCTCTCTCTCTCTCTCTCTCTCTCTCAAATATTTTGTATAGATCAATTGGTTCAAAGACCTTTTAAGAGAGTAGAGGTCTTGGGTTCAAGTCTCCATTTTGTGGGGGCGGATTTTTTCATTCCCGCACATTCGCGCACTTTGCCGGCAACGTCAACAATTTTTTTTTTAAAAGCCATAACTTCTTCATCCGGAAGCCTTTTTCAGAGCCGTTTTTTTTAAAACCGCCTATTTTTTCGAGATCTATCCATTGGACCACTTACTTTCAGCATCTTCAGCTTCAGTTGTTTTTCAAAAAATGGAAAGTCCATGCCAAGTCATTCTTGACAGCACTAACTACTTCCAATGGGTAGCCTACATGGGAGATTTACTTAGAAGTAAAGGTCTCTTCAGAATAGCCACAGACCAAGAGAAGAAACCCAAAGATGAAGACAAGGCCGAAAAATGGGAAAATCGACAAGATCAAGCACGTGGTTTGATAGGAATGTCTGTTTCTCCTGATCTTAGATTCCACATTGCAGAAATTGAAACTCCTCATGAAGCATTAGAAAAACTTGCTAAAGTTTTTGGGATTAAAAATGAAATTAGAGCCCATCAACTTGAGAATGAGTTGCTTACTTTGGATCCTAATAATTTTTCTTGCATTGAAGATTTCTTGTCCAAATTCAAGACCCTTAGATATCTCTTGGAAGGTGTTAAAGTTAAGAAAGAAGATGGTAACCTTATTTATTCCATCCTTACTAAGTTGGGACCAGCCTACTCTGTATTTGTTTCCACTTTCCATTCTACCAGGGAAGCTTTCATTTGTCAAGGCAAAGACTACAAGCCCCCTTCCTTTGACTCCTTTTGTGATTCCTTAATAAGAGAACAAGAAAAACTCTTACACCTTGGTCTTCTTAATCTTGGAAACTCTTCCTCGAAAGCGTTAGCCGCCCAGCAGCAACCAAATTCAAAGAATCCTAAGAAGTCTTATCCTCAAAGGAATGGTCCTAAACCAACTCAGCCTCAAGATGAAAGATCATTTCAGCAATATGACAAGACCAATAAAAACAAATGGAAGAAGACTGACAGACATTGTAACTTTTGTAATCGAGATGGCCACTTAGAATCTAAATGCTTTAAGAAGATGGAAGCCTTGGAAGCCGCAATGAAGAAACATAACATCCATCTGGAGCCTACTTCAACTTCAACTTCCGGAACGGCATTTTCTGCATGTCATCGTCAATCATCTCAGTCTGGTTATGCATTAAATGTATCTTCTTCTTCTTCTCATTCTCATGAGTGGCTCATTGATTCTGGAGCCTCTTGTCACATGGCCAAAAACCAAGCCATGTTTTCTTCTTTAAATGATTGTAACACCAAAAATATATATGTTGGTGATGATAGATCTCTTAATGTTGTAGGGACTGGAACTGTTCATCTAGACAATGGTCAGTTCAATGATGTATTATGTGTTCCAAACTTATCCTGCAACCTTCTATCTGTCTATCAGATAACTCATTCAGGTGAAGGTAAAATTGTTGAATTTTCACCTCATGATGTTGTAATCAAGGATCTAAAAGATCCTAAACAGATTCTAGCTACTGGTCTTGCTGATGATTCCAAAAGGTTGTATAAGTTTCACAACTTTGGGTCATCCCATCTTCCCTCAGTATTTGTTGCTCATAATGATGAAGTGAGCAAACTTTGGCATGAGCGGTATGGTCACTTAAACTATCGCTCCCTTCAGCATCTATGTAAAGAAAACATGGTGACAGGTCTTCCTATGGTATCTTGCAAAGATGGTGTTTGTTCCGGATGTGTACTCGGAAAACATCATCGGGACAGTTTTGACAAACGTGCCTCTTGGCACGCCTCAGCCCCTTTACAGCTTGTGCACAGTGATTTATGTGGTCCTCTTCCTGTTGCTTCATTCTCTGGCTGCAAGTACTTCTTAACTTTCATTGATGATTTCTCCAGACGCACTTGGGTATACTTCTTAAAACTCAAGAGCGAAGTATTTACCACCTTTTTGGCCTTCAAAGCATTCGTTGAAAAACAATCTGGACATCAAATTCTTAAGCTAAGAACTGATAATGGTGGAGAATATGTTAAAAATGCATTCATCAACTTTTGCACCGAAAATGGAATTCAAATGCAACATACTGTTCCATACACTCCACAACAAAATGGTGTAGCTGAAAGGAAAAATCGCACCTTAAAGGAAATGGCTAATTGTATGCTGCAATCTAAAGGACTCAGTCTTAGTTTTTGGGCCGAAGCAATTAATTGTGCAAATTATATAATCAATCGCACTCCTACTAAGGTTCTAGAGAATATCACTCCAGAAGAAGCTTGGAGTTCCATTAAACCAGATGTAAGTCACTTTCGTGTGTTTGGAAGTGAAGCATGGGCCCATATTCCAGATGAAAAGCATAAAGCCTTAGAACCTAAGAGTGAGAAATGTACTTTTGTTGGATATTCTGAAGATGTAAAAGGTTATAGACTTATTCCATTTAAGTCCAAAAATGTTATCATTAGAAGAGATGTAAAATTTGATGAAAATAAATCGGCCTGCGAGCCTAGTCCGGCGGATGTGCCACCTCTTCCTATCTCTTCTATCTTTGAAAACATTTCTTCTTCTGATGATGAAAGCGAGGATGATAATCCTTCCCCACCTTCTCAGGATCCTCAACTTCCAAGATGGGTCCGTGCTACTCGGGATGCAGCAGGTGATCTTGCCGGTGATCCTACAGATCAGCGACGTACACGTTCTCAGTTTGAAAGAGCCTCTTCTTTACTGGCTCAAGCTCCAGTAAATCATGATCCTGACACTTTTGCAGAAGCTTCAGGCCATCCACATTGGGAAACAGCTATGAATGAAGAATATCATTCATTGATGACAAATGATACATGGGATCTTGTTCCTCTACCAAAGGGACGCAAACTTGTTAGATGCAAATGGGTTTACAGAACCAAGTATGGACCAGATGGGAAAGTTGATAAACATAAAGCTCGTCTAGTTGCTAAGGGCTTTTCACAGGTTGAAGGCATTGACTACACTGAAACCTTCTCTCCAGTTGCCAAAATGAACTCTATCCGCCTTGTTCTTTCCCTTGCTGCCTCTTTAAAATGGGAAGTCCATCAAATGGATGTTAAATCTGCCTTCTTGCATGGTGACTTGCAGGAAGAAATCTATATGGAACAACCCATTGGCTTCATACAAACAGACTCCAGCCTCGTTTGTCGACTTAAGAAATCCCTTTATGGCCTCAAGCAAGCTCCTCGAGCTTGGTATGCCAAAATGGATAGCTTTCTTTTAGAATCTGGCTTTTCTAGGTGTCATTCTGACAATACTGTCTACACCAAGAAAGTGGGCAACTCTCTCATCATCCTTGTTCTTTATGTTGATGATCTTATTCTTACTGGTAGTGATCCCAACCTTATAAACCATGTGAAGTCCAGCCTTAAAAAGAAATTTGAAATGACAGACTTAGGACACTTACACTATTTTCTCGGTCTTCAAGTCTTGCAATCCCAAGAGGGTATTTTCCTTTCCCAGTCCAAGTATGCTTGTGATATTCTTCGTCATTTTCACATGGAAGACTGTAAGCCAGCCACTTCTCCCTTTCAGTCTGGAGTCAAACTTTCAGTCTCTTGTACTTCTCCTGAAGTTGATGCTACCTTATACCGTCAACTTGTCGGAAAACTCTTGTATTTAACCCATACTCGTCCTGATCTTTCCTTTGCTGTTGGCCTTGTTGCTCGTTTTATGCAAAACCCCCGTGAAAGTCATTGGAAAGCAGCTAAAAGAATACTTCGTTATGTTCGAGGTACAGTACAGTTTGGGATTCATTACAGTGCCAAAGCAGCTCCTCTGTTAGTTGGTTTCACTGATTCTGATTGGGCTGGTGACCTTGATGATCGGAAGTCTACTGCCGGTTATGTCTTCACTCTTGGTTCAGGACCTATTACATGGGCTTGTAAGAAACAGGCTGCCATTTCTCTTTCATCAGCAGAAGCAGAGTATCGTGGTGCCGTGGAAGCTAGTAAGGAAGCCTTGTGGCTTCGTCAGATCCTATCAGAGTTTGGCTTTGAGCAGCAGCATCCAACCACACTTTGGTGTGATAATCAAAGTGCCATTCAGCTATGCAAAGATCCAGTCCAGCATCAGCGCAGCAAACACATTGAACTACACATGCACTTCATCAGAAAGCTCATTCATGACCATGTTCTTGAAGTGCAATATTGTCCAACAGATGATCAGGTTGCAGACATCTTCACAAAGGCTCTCACAGAGGCGAAGTTCACTAAACTTCGATATATGCTTGGAGTTCAGGAAGTTGTCACTAAGGGGGGATAGGCTCTAGTGCCTCCTTCCTTCTCCTATTGTGTCATATTTGTAAATCCTTCAATCCTATCCCAAGTTGTTCTTAAGGGGGGATGTTAGGATATTCCGACACATAGGATATAGTTAAGTTCAACTTGGTCTAGTATAGAGTTAGGTTAGAGTTAGGTAAAGTGTGTTTCTTTACCGTTGTACATTTTGTAACTTACAATCCGACGGTCACGATATGTAGTGATCCGATGGTTCACTCTCACCTCGGTATTACCGACACTTGATCCGTGGCTTGACACCCGATTGGTCCATGAGTTCTATTTAAAGTGCATGGAGGGTCATTGTTCGAGTAATCCGTGCATGAGAGAAGCTTATGTAAATTTTCATTCTTTGATTAATAAATTGTCTGTACCCACGTTGGGACAGGCCGTGGACTGTTTCCCTCCTTGCACTCTGAGGGTTTTAACCACGTCAAAAATACTGGTGTATTGATTTGAGATCTGGTTGTGAGCGGTGTCCTCTTGGTATTCTTTCTGAGGAACTTACCCTGTAAATTCCTACAGAATTGACTCATAAATATATCCATATTCCCTCCTAAATCTACTCAGAAAAAGAAGGAAACATATAAAGTTCGACCTATTTGTGGGATTTCTAATCCTAATGAAGGAGGAAAATGGGAAAGAGCTTAAAATCACGGCAACATCATTGCTTTCATCTTAAGAAACTCATGGAGGAACTTGGCAACCCTAACTCGATTTCTACATAAGCAGAGCTAGGGCTATTGTGATGGGGGTTAGATCATTTGAAAGGATAACTTACTTGATTTGTGAGAATAGTATCAAATCTAAGCATAAGAAGTTGGTAAGAAGGGAGAGAGAGAGAGGAGTTGGAGGGGTAAGGGAAGGCTGATGCAATAGATGGTTGTAATCACTCTTTCGACATTAATATAAAATTGTAGTTATACTGTCTACTCCATGGTGTTGGTACTGTCATTCATTTATTTGTTTGTCCAATACCTTTTAGCATGAGTAGCTTAGTTATGTGTAACTAGATGTCTTTTATATATTCATGTATGAATTATTAAGGTTGTATGATGTTATTATGCTTGTCTCTTCTATGTGCAGGCCTTGATCTGGAGCCATCTTAGGGGACTTCCACCTAGCTGCATTGTGCTCTTTAGCAAACCTACACGAACGCTTGAGGTAATGATTCTATCTTGCTTTGATAGTTAGTTATTTTTTATGGACATGCATGTAGCTTTGTGACAGATGCAGATAATCTTATAGTCTGCTAAGGGTCCCGGGAAGACCCTTGAGGGTATCTCCATTCTCCATACACTGTGCATTTTATCCTATAGCAATTGTATTAGTTTTTGGCCCTGTTATGCTAGCATGTCATGTACCATTCAACATGTACTTCATTGGTTAGCTTAATGTTTCTGGGTGACCCATTATTTTTGTACTATGTTATCTCGGAAGGTATGGTTATGCCTCCCTTGCCTCATTGATATCTGGTACCACAACATAAAAGGAGACTTGCATTAGTCTTGCCCCCTCTGTCCCTATCCTCTTTCAATTCGACTTCATTGGTCTCTCTCTCTCTCTCTCCTTGAATCCCCTGTGTTGTCTAAGTGATTGTGTCTCTACAACATACTTCGGTCATACGTTTTTCTCCTAACACTCGTACATTGGGGGGCAATCTGTTATCCCAAAAAAATTGATCATCTAGCCTAATTTACTAGATAGATCGAAGTACACCATGTAAAGCCAATTTTACCGTAGTAAAATTGCTTTCACTGTGAGAAACTACTTAATAAACCACCTTTGTTAACTAATTTATAGTTAAATCCATGAAGAATAATTAAATAAATCACTATTGATTTGATTTTCTTCTAGGAATAATTAATTAAACCATTGTTTTATTGTTATTCATTGTCAAATTTAACCCAGTCATGAAAAATAATGATTAAAAATAAATAGATAAATCATTATTTTTCTTATTTTTCTTTAAGAATAACTAATTAATCACTAATTAATTATTATTCTTTGTTAAATTTAACTAAATCCCTTAGGAATAAATAAATAAATTATTATTTATTTATTATTCCTTAATTAATTCCTTGAGATAATAAATAAACCATTTATTTATTTATTATTTCTAAATAAAAGTTTAAATACTTCTTCCCGCCTAAACAAATATAATAAAATATTCCAAGTGGTTATTCCAAGAATGGGATCAATAATATTTTATTATTGCTCATTATTCGAGGAAAACTCAATATTTTGCTATAAATAGTAGGGTTTTACATTCATTATTCACTTTTGATTATTTTCATTGTTGCACTCACTCTCATAACTCTGATTATTTTCATTGTTGCACACCATATTTGTGCTGGGTTTTCACATTATAGAGGAAAGAGACTCTACACAAGCTAAAGACATGTGAGGATAGCCAAGAACCCATCCCATAGAGGGGGACTGGTAACATTTATCTGTTCTCTTCACATGTGTTATAATAAAATTACTCTTTACATATCTGGTTTCCATTCGATGACTAGAGTTATTACTCTTTATTTTTGTTTTTTAACTATGATTGTGGCATAGATCCGGGCTTTGGCAGGTTTTGTTTCTATCAATTGCTGCAAGTATACAATGTTTAGGAGCCATTTATATTGTTGAGATTATTTTTCATCCACAATCTTAAGTGGATTATTTTCATACATCATTGAGAATAAAACACTACAAAAATTTGTGATCGCTAAATGCTGATATCCAATAAATGATGTCATTACTTCCACCTGCCACTTCCTGAGTGGTGACATGTGTCGCTCGGATATGCCCCCATAGCACCCCTGAAAATACGAGATCTGCATGACACGTGTCTAGTGTACTGTTGTGTCAGGATGATGTCAGCTACCACATGGCCCTTATCGGAACCACTCTCGTCGCGCCACACGTCCAGTTGGAGGATAGATAAAAGGACCACTTTCCCTTGACTTTTCATTGAATTACTTTGTTACATTCTTTGAGGCGTTCCCAACGATTTTAAAGTTAAGTCTCAAATCCTAGCAAATTTAGTCGCAATCAAGAATTCATTAGATATCGCAACTCTGAAAAGGTGTCAATAGTGTGATCTTCAATTGCGATGCGCTGATCTCTTGATACTCTAATTCCTTGGACCTCCAATATGCGAGATCACTGACTATGAAGTTCGCTAATCACAAATAGTTGGAACCTCTGATATGTCGTGTGCCCTGTTTTTCTGATTTCTGATATGCCAAGACTTCCGATATGTCAGAGCTCTTACCCTTAAGCATTTTCTCCTTGTTGTCTGGTTTTCAAAGGATAACTTCAATATGCTATAACTTTTGATTATGGGGTCCATTTAAGGAGTTAAATATACTATTGGAAACATAATTATGAGAACTATCCATTGGAGGAGGTAAGATTTAGCTTTGACTACTTATGTGGCTTGAAATAGGACTACAACTTTCCTATTCTTTTTCTTCCTTTAGATAGAAAAAAATAATGTAGAATGTGACAACAAAGAGTTCAAGTGCTGATAGTACAAAGAATTTGCAGAGGTTTCCACATGAATACCTAATTGATAGAATAATTTGTCTGTATATTCAATGAGAGAGCATTGGGACAAGGTCCCCTCGGGGTAAATTTTGTAAACGGTTTTTGTTATTATTGTAAAGTCTCCACATTTTGAGGAGCAGAGTGTGAAGGCCGATAGCTGTTAAAGGGGCTTTAGGAAGGTTAAAGCCCCTTCATTTGTTAGAAGATATGTTGTTTTGTGACCAGCCCATGGTTCGTAGACCATGGTATTGTAATAGAAGATGATATAAAAAGGAGTCATAGAGAGTCATGAAAGATATCTAAGTCTAGGTATCGGTAATTGGTCTAAGGAAGAAGTTTGTTTCTATACTTAGGCGAAGTGGAAGGCTCCTACAACTATGTGCGTGGAGACCTTGGTAAGTCTGCAACTAAGTGTGCGGGCCCCTACAACATCGTGTGTAGGGTAGAAAGAGTCTATAATTGAATATCTGAGCATAATAAAGGTTATTTTGGAGCATTACTTGTGTATCTGTGTTATTCTTTACTTCTGCATTTACTGTCTATTTGCTATGTTTACTGAATTTATCTTGAAAAATACTTAATAGATGTACGAAAGTGGTAGATCTAGTTAATTTCATGATGTTATGAATGTTCAGAGAAATTAGCGAAGAGTTTAGATCTATTATCTGTATGTTACTGTAATTTTCATGTTTCAAGGTTAGGGTTTGCGAAGGTTAGAATAAATCCCTAGAAGTAACAAAAACACATGTGTTACAGATCCATTTGTGCATATCACTCCCATCATCCAGATCAGTGTTTTAGGGCTCATCAAACTCTAATGTGAGATTCTACATGCCCTAAACAAGTTAACCTTTTGAATGCTTCCTTCCCGGACAGTTTCATGACTTGAAGACATCCTGAAATGTTCTCTAAAGGGATCAATGTAGGTAGGCCAATGTAAGGGTGCACTACAGAGCAGTTAAGTCCATGCCAGGGTGCTCTGTAGAGCACTTAGGCCCTCTTTGACCTGTGCTGGCCGAGATTGAGTGAAATTCACATAGGGTTTAAGGAATATTCTTATCTCTTAGAGTCTTCTAGAAGTTTCCCTCACTTATCAACACCTATGAGCTCAAAAATGGATGAGGAATGAGTTAACATGCATCCTATCCTCTCATCCCTTCCTCCATGGAACTAATTCTAAGTATGGAAGGCCATTCAATACACCCATTTATGACATAACCTCCTCCATCTTCCTATAAATTGAGCACTCATCTAAGTGATTAGGGGCTGGACTTTGATGAATTGTAAGGAGATAATGTTGCTATGAGAATTGACTTTGAGACAAGTATTGTTATGCTACAAGTTTGTCATTATTTAGATGTGATGTGGATGGGATCAAAGTTGGAGGAGTGACTTCGAGTCAGACTTCATGGTTTTAATTCTTCCTTCTATTCAGTAAAGTATTTGAACCTTTTTCCATATGCTTATCTTTTTATATGATGCTTATATGTGTGAATGTATCTAATTCCATTTACTTGTAATCAATAGATATTTTTCTTTGATTGATTCTTTGTCTTCTTTTGCAGTTTACAGGTACTTCTCAAGTGTGTTAAGTACGGGAAGGAGTGACGGGACCAATACAAAGGAGACAAGAGGAAAGCGAAACTACAAGTAGGTCTTCTCATTCTCTTTTTCTTATCTATTGCTTATAGGAAAAGGCTAAAGTGCTTTAAACTATTGTTCTAGATATGGCTACTTATCTAGGGAATTAGTATTTATCCATAGATACCAAATTCTCCAAAACAACATGTCATAGTCCTTTGGATGCAAAAACCTAGTTCTGGCATTCCCCAATATTGCTTTGGGTGAGACTATAGCCTGCGCTACATAGGTTGTTGCTGAAAGGGTCGACAATGTATGGTTTTGTTGGTTAGTGCAGCTAACTCTGAACCTGGGTCCAAGCCCCCTCAAGCCAAAACCTACTGGGATAGGGTCCCCTAGGGTAAATTTTGTAAACGATTTTTATTATTATTGTAAAGTCTCCACATTATGAGGAGTAGAGCGCGAAGGTCGATAGGAGTCAAAGGGGCTTTAGAAAGGTCAAATCCCCTTAGTTTTTTATAAGTTAAGTTGTTTTGTGACCCGCCCATGGTTCACAGACCATGGTATTTTAATAGAAGATGATATAAAAAGGAGTCATAAAGGGTCATGAGAGATGTCTAAGTTTGGGTACGAGTAATTGATCTAAGGAATAAATCTATTTTATGTACTTAGGCTAAGGGGAAGGCTCCTATAGCTTTGTGTGTGGAGACTTGGTAAGTCCACAGCTGAGTGCATGCACCCCTACAGATGTGTGCACAAGTTAGAAATTAGAGTCTGTAATTGAAGATCTGAGCACAATAAAGGATATTTTGGAGCATTACTTGTGTATCTGTGTGTTATTCTTTACTTCCACATTTACTTTCTATTCGCATTGTTTACTGAATTTATCATTAAAAATACTTAATAGATGCACAAAAGTGGTAGATCTAGTTAATTACATGATGTTATGAATGTTTAGAGAAATTAGCGAAGAGTTTTGATCTGTTATTTGTAAGTTACTGTAATTTCTGTGTTTCAAGGGTTAGGGTTTGCAAAGGTCGAAATAAAGCTCTAGAAGTAACAAAAACACATCACATAGTCCTTTGGATGCAAAAACCTAGTTCTGGCATCCCCTAATATTATCTTGAGTGAGACTACAATCTACGTTATGCAGGTTGTTGCCAAAAGGGCCTGTAGTGTAGTGTTTTGTTGGTTTGTGCAGCTAACTCTAAACCTAGATCCAAGTCCCCTCAAGCTAACAAATGGTTTTGTTGCTAGGACCAGGATCTATATGAGGAATATGTGATGAGAAATAAGTGGATACCGACTAAGAAAGAGATAGAAAAGTGGGTTGATAGGAAGCTACATGAGTTTTCAGCCTAGGAAAATAGGAATCCATTCCTGTCAAAGGAGGAGTGGTTCAGTAGATACCTATATACAAAGGAACATGAAAGTTTCTTCTACTATTTTCCATGCAAGTTACACGAATGGTTGTCTAAATTGGCGGATGGTCAAGGTACATGAAAGTTGGATAACCCTATTGTGTGGACTCTAGAGCTAGTAAGGTGCCTGGAAGGTTCAGAAAACAAGATCGTGAGGGTTGTCGATTATTGGAATGATAGTATTTTGGGTGGATTCACTACTCAGTCAAAAATCGATACATCTGTCAGTTATAACGAAGATGAACGTCAGTTTTTCAAAGGACCAAGAGGTAAGTGTCTAAAGTCCATGAAAAATTGGATTAAAATGCTATTGTGTGAGAAACGGGTTATGCCATTGAATATATGTTTAGTCAAGATTTGACGGGAGCTACGCGAAGTGGAAAGCCGTTTAGAAGAAATCTAGATTCAGGTGCTGAATACAGTCCTTTGTTGGGAGCATCTGATAGTGAAGAAGAAAGTAATAGTATGAAAACGCCTCAAGGTGCACCGTAGATGGTAAATCAAGGCATTTCGGGGACACCATATACATCCACTCTGCCTCTTCCATCACCTCCACCTCACACACCTACACCTACACCCCCACCTCCACCTCCCCCTCCACTATTCAATATGGGGAACACTATGAAGATGCCCATATTCAAGGGTCTAGGGACGAAAGACCCTGAACAATTTTGGTTTGTAGCAAATGCTATGTGGGAGTTACAGTAGATAACAGATGATGACTTGAAGAAAGCATAGTTGGTCACGACATTGCAAGATAGAGCCTTGACCTGGTATATTAAGTTTTGTTCCACTCATCTAGCTACAACACTGAAGGATATGAAGGATGTGTTAAATAATGAATTCAAGAAGCCTAAGTCGCAAGCCCAGTTAGTAACAAAGGTCAAAGAGATCTAACAGAAGGTACATGAGTCTGCATGGGATTTCGATCAAAGGCTAAAGTGCCTACTCTAGCAGGCTGAAATGTGAGATTGGTATATTGATTCGTTATTACCCTTTTAATATTGTCACTGTCACAGTAGAAGATTGGAACGCAGGTTGAGGCATTAGGGATTGCTATGAAGTTGGAAGCCTAACCTATTTAGGATATGAATCTAGGAGTGAAACAGATTCAGTCGCATTTGGCTAGCCTACATATGGAGTTGTAGAGTCTCAAAAAGGGAAAGGAAGTCTACAATGATACCTGTGCAAAAGTATGATGTTTAAAATGTAAAGGCCATGGTCATGATAAGGATCATTTCTCAGTGTACGAAAACTATCTAGTTGGGGGAGGTCCTATCCCCTTGAATCTAGAAAATACCATTGGGCCAAGTACAGGTGTGGTACCATGGTGCGATGTCTGTCAAATCATGGGAAAACATACGATGGACAATTGTCATTTGTTACAGCAGTTTGTGCAAACCCCTTAGTAATTTTTTTGCAACTTTTGCAAATATGTCGGTCACGACGAACAAAATTACTGAAGTTATGAATCGATGATGGAAAAAACACCAACATATAGAGTACAGATGGAGGCACATCCTCGGCAGGATCAAGGCGCAACTACAACATGTAGAGGATTCCAAGGATGAGGAAGAGGCTGAGGGGGAGGAGCAGGAAGAGTGTTATACAGGAAAATGACCTCCTCATCATCTTAGAGGAGAAAGACATGATGACTGAAGGACTGACAAAGTTCATAGGACCAGTTATTAAGCTAATGTTTCCTAAACACTAGCAACCTACTTTATAAAGCTTCCTAGAAAGGCTATGGCTGTGTTAGTGCCAAATGTAACATTGTTTGTTACCTCAGGAAAACAATTAGTGAACCCTAATGAGTTTCTATGGGTCAAAGGAATGAGTTGACTGAGAAATATCCCAAGATTCTCTCCTATGCTAGCTGATAAAAGTAGGGAAACATCAGAACTCGACCTGTTTGGGGGAATTACTAATTCCTAATGGAGTATGCAAAAATGAAAGAGCACAAAGGCATGGAAACATCACTGCTTTTGCCTAATGGAACTCATGAAGGACTTGGAAACCCTATACTCACATGCTATATATGCAAGGCTAGGGCCATTGTGAAAGAGGTTGAACCATTTGAAAGGATTTCCTATTTGATTATTGAGCAGAGTCTCAGACTAAGGCATCCAAAGAGGTTAAGAAGGGAGAGAGAGAGGAGCTGGAGGGGTAAGGGAAGGCTAATGCAACTTATGGTTTTAAACACTCTTTCTACATCAATATAGAACTGCAGTTGTGTTGTCCACTCCTAGATGTTGATAGTACGGCTTGTTTGTATGTTTATTCAATATCATTAGTATGAGTGGCTTAGTTGTATGGAACTAGATATATTTATATGTTCATGCAATTTTTATCAAGGTTTTATGATGTGATATTATGCTTGTCTTTGCTATGTGCAGGTTTTGATCTGGAGTTAGCTCAGGGGTCTTCTGCCTAGTTGCATTGTGCTCTCCAACAACACCACACTAAGGCTCGAGGTAATAATTCCTTATCAATTTGATAATCATTTGTTAAAAATAGATATGCATGTATCTTTGTGACAGTTGCAGCTAATCCTACTGTCTTCCAAGGATCCCAGGAAGATCCTTGAGGGTTTCTACATCACCAAACAACCATGCATTAGTCCCTATAGCAGAATTGGTGACTTCGCTGGGGACTACACTTAGTTCTCAATTTTTCTCAGAAAGTTCCTATATCTCTCTTTCCTCCAGGCCTTCCTGTACTTCTTCATTCCCTCTCAGACCACTCAGGACCATATAACACCCTTCTCTCAGTGCTCAACCCTAGATCTGATCCCCATAGCCCATTTTTTGAGTATTTTTCCTCACTAATGCTAGTTACTAGTGTAGATAGTGATTTATAAAGCATTGTGTCCTCACAAACAGAGCATTAGTGTTGAAACTAACTCTTTGTAGCCTCTAGTACAGAGCATTAATCAGCCATTTATTGATAAACAACTTACCCTGTGGCCTCATGGGTTGGGAAATATGCTTGTAGACTAATCAGGGATCTGCAGCTGCACTTGTTTGACTAATCTGTGTCCTCAACATTTTTTTTTTTAAAGAAAATAGCTTTACTTATTAAAGTTTTTGTTTTCATTAAAGAAAAAATACAAAATTTTTTATTGTTTTTTGCTTAGCTGGTTAGATCTGCATTATTTGATTTCAATAGTTATTAGTGAGCATTTAAGTTCTGTCAGTTATGCTAGTGTTTTACTGAATAGGATGCATGGTATATATTGATGTATGAATGACTCTCCCTTTGTAGAATTAGCTCATTCATCGAAAGTGAAAATTTACAAGCATTATTTTTGCACGATTTGAGTCAGTGTCCCATATAACTTCCTACGTCAACACCCCTACCAAAGACTCTAATGAAGCACATTTAAAATATATCTAATAAAATCAATCAACAACTCTTTTTAGAGTAAAAACACATTAGTTTAGGCTTGGATCTTGGGATAGGCAATGTGAGTTAACTGCCCAAGATTATACACCAAAACTAGTGTCATTAAAGAGAGAAATCCTTTTGCACTCATACTATCTAGGACCACTCCAGTAAAAGTGGAGCTAAATACGAGACAACATCAGACTGTAAGTGAAGGTAGCCTGTGTTAGATCCCTATACTACTAGTGTAACCCCTTATTGTTATTAGTACAACCCCCTTATTATATTGTTGTGCCCATGTAGTCGCCATATTGTTATTATTGTGCCCTTACATTATTATTGTTATGTCGGCTCTGATTATATTATGACCCTTAGACTCCTATGTATAGAAAGGAGGTCTTGTCATTTGTATCATCCAAGAATCGTTCATTTGTGTGTTGCACAAAATATTGTCACCATGACATTCTGCAATCAGTGTGAGTCTATCACCACTCATACATTCCTCCTCTGCAAGTCTTAAACCTTAGCTCTTCATGTCAAGCCTTGAAAATAAGAGAAAGCCTTTAAAAATCTCAAAAACTCTGGTTCCGCACTTTCTCTTAGCATTACTTGCGGTCCCGCACCCACTGGTCATGTCCCCTACGTACCAGACCGCTCTGTTTCTGTGCAATGGGTGCGGACCCCTGTAAAAGTAAAAAAGGCGCAAGTACATTCTTAAAAGCTCACTTTAGGTTATTTCTGGAAGCTTCTAGAGGGAATCTTGAGGTGGCAAGTTCGCTCCTTTGAGGTTCATGCATCCCATACCTAAAGGAGCTAACCCCTTGATGTGAGGAGCTTATCCCTTTGAAGAAGGACTCTATCCCTTCATAGGTGGACCTGTAACTTCCTTCCTCTGCACTATAAAATGAGGCATTGGGCTGGTTACTAAGGAGGTTGAAAGCTGAATATTTTTGAGGGTAAATGTTGTTGGAATTTAGACTTCCTAATTGAGCTTGAGAGGAGAGATTACCTACCTTTTTTGATCTCATTGGGAAGAGTGTGAGGCTTGTCAAAGTAGAGGAGATTCTTGCTTGGACCCTAGGAGGAGGTTGTACAACATCAAGGCACCAAAGGTTGTAAAGTTATTCTTTGTTCAAATTTAATACATTCAAGTTTATTTTTCTCAATAAGCTGCCTTTTATGGTTTATTTCATGGATTCCTTGATCACCATGATGAATATGATTTATTATATTGGTTATGCAGGTGTTATTTGATGTGTGCTTGTTTGTGTTTGCAGGTTCTTAAAAGGAAACTTGTTCAGACGGTCGAAGCGTGGCTACCACAAACTAGCGTTGGACTTAAGGTGGGGTCTAAAACACCTCTTGGTTTTTATTTATAAATTGCAATATATTTAGAGAAAGGTAGATTTGCTTGTTCTGCTTGTTGCTAGATATCAGTTGATACTAGGGAGATCGGTCTTGTTCACAAGAATTATTTATCTGGCCGACATTGTGTAATATAAAGGAGGTTACCCCCTCGAAGAGGCTTAGTTATAAGGCATTGATCTATCATTTCTATCATTTTGTGAGTTGGTTTCATAACATTTGGTATCAGAGATTTGGATTCTTGCATTTCACTGCTCCAAACAAGTCATCGTGACATTTTCACTATAACATTTTTTCTACAATGTTTCAGAAGCTAAAACAAAGAACCATTTGAGTTGAAATCGTTTTGCACCTCAGGTCCAAATTTTAGAGCTTGTTTCACTATATTTGTGGAGATATGATTTGAGGAAGTTAGGCTTTTTGCAGACTCCCGAATTACATTCCAAACAGGTGACCTGAGGAAAATCATCATAACATTTTTTTTTAGCATCAGATTGAAATTTCATAAGAATTTTTAGAAAGAGGATGGCTTGTAGTTTGTTGTTTATCAGTTTCAGGCACTATGGTCAAAACAGTGGCACAGAGCAATTCGTGCAATTTCGCTCTACTGAACTAGTCTATAATCAAGACACTATGGGAGATTTGGCATAACTCTTCCTTGGAGAATCAAATCTTGATCAGACTTGCGAGGTTAGAAATAGGACTCAAAGATCCACTGTAGGATGCGATTTCAGATATTCGAGATCCATAGTTATAGAGATACAACAAATTCAATATGGAGATCTTACAAAGTGAAAAAAAGGGTTTGTAGTTTTTTAAAATTTTGCATAAGATTGGTTTGAAAAAATAGTTTGAAGGAATTCAAAGGGAATAGTGAAGAATTATTAGAATTAATAGATGCCCCAAAGAAATAAAATGGAAACACCTAGTAAGAAATCTGAAATCTCTAGCATGACTCGTGAAGAAGAGGAAGAAATGCAACATGATATATCAAAATTACAAGATCAAGTACATCAAATTTCACTCTCACAAAAGGTAACTGAAGCCAAGATGAATGGAGTGGAAGCTAATATGAATGACATGCAAGTTAATATGGATGATGTGGAAGCTAAAATGGATGGCATGGAAGCTAAGATGAATGGCATGGACGCTAAGATGAATGACATGGACGCCAAGATGGAAGAATTGAAGATAAATTTGAATAAGTTGCTACAAGAAATGGTTACTAATGGTGAAAAGGTAGTAAAGGAAACTCATGATGAGAACAAAAGAAATGTTAATCACGATTTCATAGACTCTAATATGGGATTGAAGACCCACCATGTTCCAAAAATTGATATAAGGAAGTTTTATGGCAAGGATCCCGGAATATGGATACTACAAATGGAGAAATTTTTCGATCTCCATAATATGCAAAACACACAAAAGGTACATATTGAAACTTTATATTTGGAACCAAATCAATTTATATGGTATTGATGGATTTTCTCCCATAATCGAATTCTTACTTGGGAAATTTTGACGAAAGAAATGATAGCACATTATGAGGATATAAAAAGCAACACTTTTTTTAGCCAATTGATAAATCTAAAAAAAAAGGTTCAATGATGGAGCACATTGAGGACTTCCAAAATTGAACATAAGGGTAAAAGATATTCTAGAGGACCATAGGATTGATGTTACTTTAAAGGATAATATCCAACATGAGGTTCACCTTTGGGAACATGATTCATTGGAGAAGGCATTCAGGTTAGAAAGAAAAATGGAAAGCAAAATTATGGCAACCAGGAAGCCTACCACTCACAACTATAAAGATGGAAGTGTTGTTGCCCCTAGTCTTCCACAACCTACAAGGTTGACACCACAAAAATTGGAAGAAAAAAGAGCAAAAGGGCTTTGTTACAGTTGTGATAGAAAATACACTAAAGGTCATAAGTGTGTTGAAAAGAAATTATTCTACATAGATTGTGAAGAGGAGGAAGAAAAGGAACAAGAAATGTCAAAAGAAGAGGATATACTCCAAGAACAAACCCTAGATAAAGAAGAAATGAATTTGACCATATCTTGTAATGCATTGGCTGGAATTACCACTCCTCAAACTATCAAGATAAAAGGACATATCAAGAAGAAAAAGGTAATAGTGTTTATTGATTTGGGAGGTACCCATAATTTTATTCATTGTAAGATAGCCAAGGAATTGAATTGCTTCCTATATCTAGCACCAGAGTGTCAAGTGATGGTTGAAAGTGGAGGACCATAAATTTCTCTGGAAAGTGCCATAATATCAAGCTATCCATGGGAGAATATGTATTGAATAGCCCATTGCTTTCCATTCCAATGGGTGGTGATTATGCTGTACTATGAGTCCAATGGCTATAATCCTTGGGTACAATAGCTTTTAATTTTCAAGAATTTTTCATGAAATTTTGTGCGGAAGGAAAGGAAGTTGAACTAAGGGGTATTGCATGGAAACTGGGAAAGTTAATCAACTCTAATGGTATGACAAAGCTTCTAAAGAAGGAACAATGAGGCGTAATTGCACAATTATGTTCGCTAGAGGTTCCCACATCGAAATCATTTATTTCTCTATATCTCCAAAAAGTCTTGGACAATCATTCTAAGGTATTTGAGACTCCCAAAGGCCTCCCGGCTATTCATGATCATGATCATGTTATTCATTTGATTCCAGGAAGTGTTCCTGCAAACATCAGGCCGTACATATGTCCCCATGCCCAAAAGAGTGAAAGTGAATGTATGGTTGCAGAAATGCTAGAGGCTAGTATAATTCAACCTAGTCAAAGTTCTTTCTCTACTACAATGGTATTGGTGCACAAGAAGGATGGATCATTGCGCATGTGTCCAGATTATAGGGAGCTCAACAAGCTCACTATTAAAGATAAATTTCCCATTCCTGTCATTGATGAATTATTGGATGAATTGCATGGATCAATTTAATTCACCAAGTTGGATCTTTGTTCAAGATATCATCAAATCAGAATGAAGACTGAAGACATTCTGAAAACAACATTTAGAACTCATGAGGGTCATTATGAATTTTTGGTCATGCCTTTTGGTCTTACCAATGCACCTTCTACATTTCAAGGTTTGATGAATTCCATTTTCAAACCCTTCCTTAGAAAATTTGTGTTAGTATTTTTTGATGATATACTAATCTACGGAAAGCCTTGGAAGGATCATGTTCAACATGTTGACAAGGTGCTCAAACTATTTGAGGAGATACAATTATATGAAAAAAGCTCCAAATGTTTTCTTGGAGTACGAGAGGTGGAATATTTGGGTCATATTGTATCTCATGAAGGTGTTAAGGTAGACCCTTGCAAAATTAAAGCCATTAAGGAATGGAAAATCCCCACATTCATAAAGCATCTGTGAGGATTTCTTCAGTTGACAGGGTATTATTGCAAGTTTGTTAAGAATTATGGGAGAATAACAGCTCCTCTAACAACATTATTGAAGAGAAACAAGCAAGTTTGTTATCTATCACAACTAACTTTGGCCGCCAATCCCGCATAAAATACCGACAGACATCCCAAAGTTCGAAGGGAAACAAGGGGAGAATCTGGGTACACACATCACCACCTATCATCTATGGTGTGTTTCCAACTACATGGTGCATGATAGTATCCAGCTATGTCTCTTTCCTCCCACCCTTACTGGCAAGACAACCAAGTGGTACATCAAGTTACCACACACATTAGTCAATACCTTTGGCGCTTCAACAATGGAATTCTTAAAGCACTTCCAGCTACCCATCTGCTATGAAACCGGGACAGAATGTTTCACTTCATTATGTCAGGACACCTCCACCCACATCTATGATCATATACATGAATGGAGATGTAGGTGGAGGTTACTGAAAGCTCCCCTCCCAGACTATCTATTAATGGATTGGTTCTGCAAGTTTCTACTCGCACAAATCGCTAAAGATGTCGCCTTAGGTGGTGCAGTCACAGAAGACCAATCCATTCATCATGCCCAACACTTAGATCTGATATATTCACAGTCTGACACTTTATAGGACATCATTCCCAATGCCCCTCGCAACTCCAATTCTCCCGCTACTCAGCAACCCGGAGCGCATGCCAATGGGATTATCAGTGCAACCTCTAGGGCTGCCGTAAAAAAACTCAGCGGTCACATTGCCTAGATGTCAATTGGCCCCTCTACCAAATCAACTGCTCTTCCTACCATCGCAATAAACCCTGTGCAATTTACACAAAACCCCGGTGGTAAGAACAAGAAGAATAAGAAAAAGACCGCTCCTTTTGAAGGGTAGACAACAAAGCAGTACAACCCAAAGCAGAAAGCTGATGTACCTTCTGATGATGGAAAGGACAAACCCACTTGGTTCCGTAGCAAAATCTGTACGGAAGACCACATGATGTATCGATGTCCGCGTCTTCAAGAATGCATGGATTTCATTGCTAAAAATGACACCGAAAGGACCCCTACGGTCCTAAATAATACTTTCCCCACTCAACAGTAGCAACACCTTGTTGCAAACCAACCCCAACCCTTGCATGGGGGCAGTGACCGTTCGCATCATCCTTCAGCTAGTGAAGGCCCATCTACCATTTACACCTTTGAAATGGTAGATATACAAACTAGATCCAAATCTTATGGAGCTCCAGTCGCTAATGCTGAGGAAGCCTCCTCGAGTCAAAACCCACCAATGCCTAATGATCTTCATATCGAAAGGCCAGTTGCTGATCTTGTGATTTGGCCCCGAAAAGGGGCACTTTGTCTCTCAACGCACAATACATCTGCACATGTTGCCCAAAACAACATTATTGTAGAAGATTTGGTGCAAGTGTCATCAACTATGTTGGCACTCAAAGTATTACAAACCTGTCTAACACAAAGAAAAGCTCTGCTTTTGGCAATTGGTGGTATTGACCCTCAGGATTCCAAGCTTGCAATTTTCGACATGGAAAAATGTAAACCTCCCATTTCACACCAGCTTGCTTTTCAGGTGCAAATATTTCGAAAGAGAAAGGAATACATAGAACTGTCATTAATGAAGGTGCTTCAAACTGCGTCACGTCGGCTTCATGTTGGCTCACCTTGGGTTCTCCAATCCTCTCTCTACCATTGAATTCTCTTGAGGCATTCGATGGCCATAAATCCATCCCAAAAGGTTACTTTTTCAACTACCCCATACTTTGACTGGGAAAACTGTAACGGTGGACATTGAAGTTGTAGATCATAAACTCGACTATAATCTGCTTTTTGGCCATAGTTGGACTTATGCCATGAATGCCATTGTGTCTTCGGTCTTCTACCTCATCCTCTTTCCATTAGTTGGGAGAACAGTCACAATGGACCAGTTGTCCTTCTGCACCCCAGATTACTCCCCATTGCCTAGAAGCACTGTATCTTTAGGGGGTGGCATAACTGACTCTCATGTCAGTATTGTTACTAGTATTTTGAAGGGTTCTTCCCTGATGGGTTGTTTTCCTCTACCACCATCCACGGTTCCACAGATGGTCTATATGGTTTCATCCATTCCTCATGAACCAACCAATCCTTGGATCCTCTCGACCCATTCAAACATTAAAACTTACAGAGAAAAAATGTTGCTATCACCAGCTAAATTGGCCTACCAAGCCATTCAATCTACAACTGAATCTCATTTCACTTTGGTCATGGACAATGATACCACCTCTCCTCCCATAACTGCTCCTTCTTTCGATCTCCTCAATCAAGTCCTACCTTCGAATGAAGCTATTAGAGAGATCATGTGTTTAGAAGAGTGACCTTGGGAGGATTCTCACCATCGTGTTTTGATATATGATTTAGACACGATGCTCATACAAATCCTGTCCTTTGACACTCCTGAAATCGTTCCCTCACCTTATATGACTATCCAAACTTTGGAATCAAAAGGGAACATGGGAAATTTTTCAAAGACATTGTTCACTGATATTTCAGTCAAGATAGGCATCATGGAAAACTTACAGATTGGAGCCAACTACAATCCTGAGGAAATTGTGGGCTTCACCTACCCTTTTAAGGATTTCCGCGATGTTTTCCCTTAGTCTTATGAGGAAATACATGGTATAGACCCTTCTATTGTCAAGCATGAGATCAAGAAAGATTGAGCATTATTTTTATGGTATTTTCATGCTCTTTAATCTAAAAACATTGAGTGTCCTTCTTTGAGCTCATTAAACTACTACAAAGAAGATATGAGCATGTTCTTTTTGGGAACTTTTTCTCTCTCTTAAACTGAAAAATCCCAAATTTTTTCATCGTCAGTCTCATTAAACACTTATGATGATGGTCTGGGAAACTCTTTTTCCCTCTTTTCTAGCTCGCTAAACTGAAAAATATAGATTGAGCCTTCTTTTTTGGGGCTTTTTTCTTGCTCATAAAATCGAAAAAACCCCGGGTTCCTTCTTCAGGCTCATTAAAGACTTATGAATAAGCACCAAGCATTATTTTTAGAAACTTTTCTCGCTCGTTAAATTGAAAAAACTCCAATTTTTCAACATTGGGCTCATTAAACACTTACGATGATGATATGAGCGCTTCCTTTTTTGGGACTATTTCTTGCTCTTAAATAAAAAATTCCCCGTGTTTTTCCCTTCTTTGGGCTCGTTAAATCTGTGAAGAAGGAATGATCAGTTATTTTATCTCTTTTTCCTCACTCACTAAATTGAAAAATATACCTCGAGTTTTCTTCATTTGACTCGTTAAAATTTGTTGAAGGACTATTGAGTTTGTCGTTACGTGACTCATTAAAATTTCACAATGAATATCAAGTTTACTTCGTCTCCTTGTACTCGTAACAAAATGAGGATAACATCTATTGAGAATAGGTTTCTCTTTTTTCGGACTCAGTATATTAACTTACGGAAAAGGAATTGTTTTGGGTATACTATTAAACCTTTGTCGCACTCTGTTAGAAACTATGACAAAGGGACCACCTTGGAGTCGTTCTTTAAGATGTTTTCAGACTCTCGAAATATGAAAATACCACTGAGTTGTCTTGTTTGGACTCATTAAATTACACAGATGAGGAATAGAGTCACTCTTTTTACGATCATTTTCAAACTCTTAAAACATGAAAAGGTTGACGAGTTTTCCTATCTAGACTTATTAAACTAATCAGATAGGGCATAGAGTTGTTCTTTTTACAGTCCTTTTTCAGACTCTTAAAACATGAAAAGATCGACGAGTTTGCCTGTATGGACTCATTAAACTAATCAGATAGGGCATAGATTTTCTCTTTTTATGGTCCTTTTCAGACTCTTAAAACATGAAAGGATCAATGAGTTTACCCATCTGGACTCACTAAACTAATCAGATGGGGAAAGTGGACAATACAATTGCATTATGTTCCATATTATGAAAACATTGTTTTGGAAGCAATCTCTCCCTTGAACATGGCACTCCCTCAGATAAACCTTCCTTGTGACATACTCCCAATATGAATCTTACCATCCTATGAGTTTAGCCTATATACCCTGATGTTCTTGCATATTTGTATCCTAACACTCTTTGGTGTTCATGAGTCTAGTGTTGCATGGTTAAAACCATTGTCGTGCCTTCTATTATTCAAGGGAAAAGCTTTATCTTTTGTTTCCTCCATCAAACCATCAAGCATATCCTACCATCACATGCTCTGTCGCTTTGACCCAATGCTCAAAGGATTCCTCAAAAAACAATCATTCTTGTCTTGTTTCGTGTCAACTGATGTAGGACACCTTATCGCCTACCTTTCAATAGGTCTCTTCCTATCAACTTCAACACTCTATCTAGGAAGATGACTAAGAAACACTTTAGTGCCTTGGTACTTGCAGACATTAGTGGTAGGTCACCTTGTGTTTGGTCAGGGGTTTTCATTATTGGCTCCTGGTTAAACAATTCTATGAGCGTTCAACAATAAAAACATTATTTGCACTCGCTAGATTGTATTGTGCATCTTGGAGACCATCACCATTTTCGGTGGCCATCCTCGCATCTATGAATGGTCTCCATTATTGATTGGTAATTAGACGATTCCGTGCATGTATGAAATCAATACCTATATTCACATGTATCGATCTATGCTGTTGTAGTGAAGCGGAAATCAAGACCTTGGGTAGAGGCTTGCATCACTCAGCCTTGTTTCCTCTCCCAAGTTTCATTTATTGTTTTTTAGAGAGAGCTCATCAGAATGATACTATAATGACATAGGTTCCACATAGTTCTTATTGGCTGCTAGCATAATCATATCTCTAATATGACAAAATCAATCTGACATAGCTACTAATAATGGGAATACGCAACTCAGGACATTATTTTAGTTTTTTTATATATGTATTGTATCAGGTTTCTCGTACAGCCCGAAGCTCCAATCCTCTCTCTCTTTTTTCCTAAGAAAAGGACAGGTAATTATAAAGTATTTCGGCCATCGTCACAACCTCTGATCTCACACTTTAGGGGGTGTCTGTTATACAGTAAAATATCCTCCTCATCAGCTCAGAGGAGAAAAACATGATGACTGAAGGACTAACCAAGTTCATAGGCCCTGTTGTCAAGCTAATGCTGCCTAAACACTAGCAAGTTGCTTTATAAAGCTTCCTAGCAAGGCTAAGGGTATGTTAGTGCCCAAAGTAGCTCTATCTAGTACCTCGGGAATAACGTTAGTTAACCCTAGTGAGTTTCTATGGGTCAAAGGAATGATTCGACTGAGAAATATCCCAAGATTATCTCCTATGTTAGCTCACAAAAGCGGGGAAACATCAGAACTCGACCTGTTATGGAGTATGCAAATGAGAAAGAGCACAAATTCATGGAAACATCACTTGTTTTGTTGAATGGAACTCATTAAGGACTTGGCAACCCTATCGTCACATGCTATATATGCAAGGCTAGCATCACTGTGAAAGAGGTCGGACCATATGAAAGGATTGCCTATTTGAATGTCGAGCAGAGTCTCAGACTAAGGCATCATAAGAGGTTAATAAGGGGGAGAGAGAGAGAGGAGTTGGAGGGGTAAGGGAAGGCTAATGCAATTGATGGTTGTAATCACTCTTTCTACATCAATATAGAACTACAGTTGTGTTGTCTGCTCTGAGATGTTGATAGTACGACTTGTTTGCATGCTTATTCGATATCATTAGCATGAGTGGTTTGGTTGTATGTAACTAGATATCTTTATATGTTCATGTATTTCTTATCAAGGTTTTATTCTATGATATTAATCTTGTCTTTTCTATGTGTAGGTTTTGATCTAGAGCTGACTCAAGGGTCTTCTGCTTAGTTGCATTGTGCTCTCTAGCAACACCACACTAAGACTCGAGGTAATAATTCCTTCTCGCTTTGATATTCATTTTTTAAACATAGATATGCATGTATCTTTGTGATAGTTGTAGCTAATCTGAATATTTGCCAAGGATCTCGAGAAGATCCTTGAGGGTTTCTACATCACCAGATGCCCGTGCATTAATACTTATAGCAAATAGGCTAAGGCGAGATCATTTGTTACAATTGTGGAGAACTAGGTCACTTTGCGCGAGATTGTCAGAATCCAATGTACCACTCTTGTCAATATTGTTGACAGTTTGATCATGTCATAGAAGATTGTCCTGTGCTCATCGTGAAGATGCAAGAAAAGAAGACCTAGACCTAGCAACCTACGCAGAAAATCCAGATGATGAGATCAAAACTTCGGGAAGATGGGCCAACTGTTAATATTGTTACACGGAGTGGTATAGCTACTGGGGAGAATAAAGGGAAACAACCAGAGGAAAATGTATGGGTATGAAAGGCCAATGACAAAGATTTTTGATTTGATTTGCATAAAGCGAAGGAAATTTTTATGAAGGCAAAGAGCAACTTCATGGACACAGAAGCATCTACTTGAAGGTCTCAGAATACGTGCATAGAGAAGCCTGAGGGAATCAATACTGTGCAAAAAATAGACCCTTCATTGTTGATATTGTTCTTACAGACCTACATGAAGCTCCTAAGGGACGAAAAAGAAGTAGAGGGACTACAAGAGTTGATAGATAACTATATTGGCAAAGATAATCCACTGTGAGAGCAGTGCGCAGTGCATAAGGTGGATAAAGGAAAGAAAAGGACTGGTCGGGAAATGAGATTGACAACACAGATTGCAGAATTTGAAATGGACCAAGGGATCCTTGATTTGGGATCTGATGCAAATGTTTTTCCAAAGTAAACCTAGGAAATAATGGAAAGACCAACACTACAATGGTCCCTGATCCAGCTGAGAATGGAGAATCAACAAAAGATTATTCCTATGGGGCACCTACATGGATTAATTGTGGATATTGAAGGGGCGCGCACCATAGTCAATTTTGAAATGATCAAAATAGTGGACGACAGTAACCCATAACCAACGCCACTTGGCATAGATTAGGAATTATATATGAATGCAGTCATCGACTTAAAGAAGTGCAACATGAAATTTGAGAAGAAGGAAGTAAGGGTTATTATTCCACTAGATCTGACTGAGAGTGTGCGATATACCGAACCAATCTAAGATTACTATGAGGAGGATGATATTTAAAAAATCTACAAGCTTACTATGCGGGATCAGGATTGGATCAACCCTATGGCGAATGTGCGGATTACTTGGGAGAAGATAGCTCCTGCAATTTAGATTCAGATGAGGAGCTTGAGCATTGGTAGAACAGATTCCATGAGGTATCATCTCTGCGATGGAACAGGCTTACTAAGTCACTCCGATGTATATCCAATGAGGTACGCAACTTACCGTATTATGATGGTTTATAAGATGTCAATTTATTTCGGGATAAATTTCAAAGGGATGTACCAGAGGAACATTGGTTCCAGGCATTAGACATCACACTGAGAGCTATGTGTGCGAGATGGTGCAGTACACATAAGAATAAATTTGCATACTGGAAGGAATATGGACAGATGATGAAGCTGCAGTTTGGGTATGCCAATACCCGCATTACAAATAAATATACAGGAAAGGACGATTCACGGGAGGATCTAGCTCGATGGAAAAAAGCATGGGGAGAATAACCACAACGATAATTTGTTCACCTATTCTGCCACAATTTGGATACTTTTCTGATGAAATGGTATCTAGAATTAGAGATGTGACATGGAATCGCAGGGTGGGATATTCTGAAGGAAAGTTTTATGCTAACTTTCAACTTTGAAGATGGATTTGAGTGTATTGACGAAGTGTTACAGGAGATCAAAGCTGCAATATTCAGAATGTCAGAAGAACGTGTCACATTGGTACAACCAGACTAGATTACGCAGTTGCACCATGCTTTCGAACATTACAATGTGACCACTAAGGAATGCGAGGAAGATCCTAGGAATATCAATATTCTTGAGTTATAAGGACAACACTAAGTGTTGGTGCCTAAGGCGGATGTCCCTGATATCTCAAATCCACTGAAGACCAAGAAGGTGAATATTGGGTCGGTAGCACAGTCGAAGTTCACAAACATAGGTGACTATTGGGACGCAGACAAAGTGGACAAATTCACAGAGTTATTACAGGAATATCAGGACTTATTTCCCACCAATTTCTTCGATCTGAAGGGGATAGTAGGTAATATGGGTGTCATGAAGATCACTATGAAGCTAGATGTGAAGCCAGTGAAGCAGTGTCCACACTGGCTGAATCCTAAGTACAAGGAAAAAGTGCGTGAAGAATTAGATAAGATGCTTGTAGCCGGGATTATTGAGCCTATTGAGGAATCAGACTAGGTTAGTCCTATGGTGGTTTAGGAACATGAGACAAAGGAAAAAATTTAGATCTATGTAGATTTAAGAAAGTTAAATGATGCTTGTGTCCATGATCCATTTCCTATGAATCATTTCTAGGGTTGTAGTCGCAACTTTCAAAGAATTTATTCATAAGTTATTGGAGGTTTAGTTTGACTATTGGACAATGTTTAGGTTAGTAAAGAAACATGTTTCCATTCTTCGCCTCATGTTGGATACTTGTCAAAAGTCTCAGGTATCCCTTAATCTGAAGAAGTGCATATTCTATGTACCTTATGGGATACTCTTGGGCCGTGTTGTCTATAAGCAAGGGTTGATGGTAGACCTTGCTAAAATTGTAGTGATTATTAATTTGGAGCCTCTAAAGAATTTCAAACAACTGCGCATGATGTTGGGCCATACATGATATTATAGGAAATTCATCAAAGCATATGTGTAGATCACTGTGTCCATGGAGAGATTACTGAAGAAGGACGCGATGTTTTGTTGGGACGGCAATTTCCAAAGGAGATTGGATGTCTTCAAGGAAAAATGGTCACAACGCCTATTCTAGTGCTCTCCAACTAGAAGAAGGCATTCCATGTACATGTATATGTCTCCTTCATAGCATTAGGAGTTGTTCTAACCTAGCAAGGTGTAGGTGATATTGACCATCTGATAGCGTTTGCGAGCAGGATGTTATCTATGGCAGAAAATAATTATTCAACCATAGAGTGCGAATGATTAGAAATGGTGTATGTGCTCTAGAAATTTAGGCATTATTTTTTGGGTGTGCACTTCAAAATGTACACAAACCATTATGCTTTGAAGTACCTAGTCTAAAAGCCTGTGTTGGGGGCGAGTAATTTGTAGATGGTTTTTTCTCTTTGAAGAATATGACTTTGCAATGATTATGAAGCCAGGATGACTGAATCATAGACCAGAGCACCTCTCACGGATTGAGAATGGCAACGAACCTAAAAATATGGAGGAAATATTGCTTGATGCACAACTCTTTTCTGTATGTGTTGCGGATGAACATTTTGCAGATGTAATCTAATTCTTGTCTATGGGTACATCTCCTGAAGGGTATGCAACATAGCAAAAGAAAGAATTGGTGGTCAAGGCTGCAGATTTCTCTGTTATTGTAGAACACTTATATAAAATGGGATCCAATGAAATATTATGTAGGTATGTCCCAGAGTATGAACGACAAAGTATCCTCATTGAAGCGCATGGATGAGTTGTGGGAGTACATCATGTAGGAAGAGAATTTGCGCAGAAGATTCTACGAGCAGTACTATGGTGGCCAACTATGCATAAGGATTCCAAGGAGTATTGCAGGGCATGTGATGTATGTCAGAGAATGAGGAGGCTATCGTGAAGGGGTGAATTACCTTTTAACCCACAGGTGCCATTACAAGCATTTGAGAAGTGGGAAATAGACTTCGTGGGACCAATTCAGTCACTATGAAAGAAGACATGAGAAAGATACATCAATATAGCAACCGAATAATTAACCATATGGGATGAGGCATAACCCGTGAAGGATTGTAGCGCGACCACAACTGTGAAGTTAATTTTTGAATATTTTTCTTAGTTTGGCTACCCTAAAATTTTGATGAGTGATAGAGGCTCGCACTTCTTGAAAAAAACAATTGCTGCCTTGCTTAAAGAGTTCCATATGTATCATCAGAAAAGTACGTAGCATCATCCTCAAGTGAATAGAATAGTGGAAGCATTTAATAAAATCCTGGAGAGTGCTTTTAAGAAGATTTTTAATTCAAAAATGAATGATTGTGATGTGCACATACCAATTGTTCTGTGGGCATATAGAACTACTTGTAAAAAACTGAATGGAAAAACACTGTTTAGACTGGTTTATGGACAAGAATTTGTGATGCCGATGGAGTACATCATGCCAAGTTTGCAAATTGTTGTAGTTAAAAACATGATCGATCAAGATACCATCGAATAATGCCTCATGAAGCCAATTGAGTTGGAGGAATATCTCTTCTTGGTCGGTTTTCATCAACAATTACAGAAGGATCGTGAAAAGGCATGGAATGATCATCATATTAAGAAACACACTTTTAAGAGTGGGGATTTGATATTGTTGTATGATAGTAAGTTTACAAAGTTTTCGGGAAAGTTCCAAATGCATTGACTGGGGCCCTATATCGTTAAGGAGATTACGAATGGAAGCGCAGTTCAGCCCACGAAGCTGAATGAGGAGTTGTTTCCATGAAAGGTCAAAGGGATCTATTTAAATTTTTACACTAGTGACCTCACCTTTGCGCAATGACTATATCAATGCAGTATAGTCTTAGTACTCAAGGTAGTTGCAAGGGAGTGTGGGACTATAAACTACACTGCCAAAATGATAGTTTGGCGAAGTGAATGGGTCATGTAATGAATCGAGGAAAAGTGGAGAGGAGAGCTGCGATGAAGGAGTTGTGCTTGAATGGTGGGTCCTACATAGCCTGGCCAAAAAGTGACCATTGGAGGCATTGTAGTTGATTGGATGGTGATTTTTTCATTAAAGGGAGTGGGGGGGATCATTTAAGATGCATATCTTTGGAAATATTCCACCAAAATAAAATTTATGAGAGGAATTTGGAGGGAATGGATGGATTTGAATTCAAATTGGGCTATAAATATAGCATCCTACTTGACATTTGAACATTTTTCTCCTGAGAATTTTCCTCGAGATTTTGTGCCCAAATAATTGTTGTATGTCTGCAGAGGATTGGGAAATCCTTTGGGAAAAGATTTCACAACTCGGATTCAGGAATTTAACTAATTGGCATTCAAAATATTCCTGGAGAGAATGACTACAACCCAACCTGAGTCGGCCCAACCTGTGCCTACAACTGTTCCTACCGTAGTGCCTAGGTCGTAGAGACTTACACCATCTACTTCTACAACCGGAGAGAAGAAGCCCTAGCAAGCACTAGTGTGGTAATCATTGCGCAAAAATCCAATGAAGGTCATACGAAAGGGAAAGATGGATATAACCAAGCATCCAATGGAGACCCTGGACTTAGAGGAGGAAGAACTAACCGTGGGAACTGAGGAGATTGATGTAGATGAAGTTGAGCGATAACTCGGCTACTGCCTTATATACCACCAAGGAAATCTATAGCTTAGGTTCCTAGAGACCCAGATTCAGCAAAGTTCATGGTCTCTATACCACTGCTGCTAGGAAATGTACCTTTTAAGGGCAGCCTACTGGCCCTTATACCGTATTTGAAGAAGGTGGAATGGGACTTGGAGGATCACACAAATTTCCCTTAGTTGGAACTGAGAAAATACCTGAAGAAGGTGTATTATGAAGAATTAGAGGTTATGCGGCTTGAGCTAATGAAATGGGTGGTCAGAGTTGGGTGCACAAGGCTTCTCAATATGTTGTGGATGCTGCATTTCAGCTGCAATGCCATTAACACTATTTGTGTGCGTCAATTATTGTTGCTGGTTCATGATGGTTGCCTATGGTTGGGAGGGCCCATCCCAATCATGGATATGTTGGTTCACAGGATAACACTCTTGTCATATCAAAGAATAGAACCTCCAGATGCTTTCATAGGAAAATCATAGGAGAATAAGTTAACTGATCAAATGAAGAGTGACTTCGATCTGATGAAGAATTCCCACAGCTATGCAATCAGTTCCATATCAGATAGTGCGGTGCAGTTCGCTGCACAAATTTTGGCTGGGAAAATCATTAGGAAACGTCGCACTAATGAAGTGCCAGAGCCAGTGGTATATCTGGCTGCATAGTGCGCCAAGTGAGACTAATATAATTCGGCTAAATATTTATGCCATGAGTTTTTAGAAGATTTTGAGAGCCCTAGGACGAGGGCAAGGCATTTCATTACACCTGGCTACTTTTGTTGATCACACTGGTGGCATAGAGGACACCAGAATAAAGTTAGTTCCCTCAGCATGATCTCTTTCTCTGCGAAACTGTGAAGTTCACCTCATTGTGGGTGAAAAAGGACCTTGAGCGTGTCATGGAGACTAAAATATTTTGGATCGTGCTTGAATCAAAGTTGAGGATGATGATTAACCAGTGGGCATAGTTATCACCTAGCTTGCATGTGGAGTATGCCAATGTTGCTGATTTCAAGGAAGATTTTCATAATTTGCATATCAGCGTAAAGGAATATGCCACAGGCACATGGCACAAGTTTCCATACCTAGTTCCGAAGATGACATTATGGGGGTCGTCAGTAAATGGCCTGAGCGACTGGCTCACCCCATGTGATGCAGGCACAAGGAGTAGTAAGACTCCTGAAGGTGGAACAGAGAGAACCACAATTGTGAAAGAAGTAGCAAAAGAGAAGAATAAGGAAGCATAGAAGGCTTTCACAAAGGAAAAGGATATGGCAATAGAAAAGGCTGCGTAGCAGAAGGAGGCTTTTGTAAAAAAGAAATAAGCAACAAAGGATAAGGTCTCTGCCAAAGAGACAAAAGCACCAAAGGAGAAAGTTTCCACCACGTCGCAGGCCACCATTGACCGCAGCTAGTCTGACATGGAGCACACCAATGACGAGGGAGAAATAGAGGGTGAAGAGGAAGGGGGTGTAGGCTTGGAGTCCCCATTAATTGTGAAAAAGAGGTAGAAGCAGAGCTCCATGGGATTGTGCAAGAAGTAGAAGTCTGACAAGTCTACGAGTGCAACCCCTTTTGTCCTCACGGAGGAGGACCTAAACAAGATTGGTGATGTGGACCATGACATAACAGATAATATTTGGAGCCAAATTGAGGACTAGTACCATTTGGAGAAAATATCAAGGCAACTCTAGTAGAGTGACTTGGGAGTCACGACTTTGTGTTCGGTGCTTGTTGGGATAAGGTCCCCGGGGGTAAAAAATTGTTATTATTGTAAAGTCTCTGCATTTTGAGGAGAAGAGCATGAAGGTTGATAGGAGTCAAAGGGGATTTAGGAAGGTTATAGCCCCTTTTTTTGTTAGAAGATAAGTTATTTTGTGACCAACCCATGGTTCGCAGACCATGGTATTGTAATAGAAGATGATATAAAAAGGAGTCATAGAGAGTCATGAAAGATATCTAAGTCTAGGTATGGGTAATTGATCTAAGGAAGAAGTTTTTTTTCTGTACTTAGGTGAAGGGGAATGATCTTGCAGCTGTGTGCATGGAGACCTTGGTAAGTCTGCAGCTGAGTGCACGGGCCCCTGCAGCTATTTGCGCAGAGTAGAAAGAGTTTGTAATTGAAGATCTGAGCATAATAAAGGCTGTTTTGGAGCATTACTTGTGTATCTATGTGTTATCTTCCACATTTACTATCTATTCACGTTTTTTGTTGAATTTATCCTGAAAAATACTTAATAGATGTGTGAAAGTGGTAGATTTGGTTAATTACATGATGTTGTGAATATTCAGAGAAATTAGCGAAGAGTTTAGATTTGTTATTTGTAAGTTACTGTAATTTCCACGTTTCAAGGGTTAGGGTTTACGAAGGTCAGAATAAATCTCTAGAAGTAACAAAAACACATCACATACTCCTTTAGATGAAAAAACCTAGTTTTGGCATCCCCCAATACTGCCTCGAGTGAGACCTCATCCTGTGCTACACAGGTTGATGCCAAAATGCATGGTAGTGTAGGTTTTTGTTGGTTAGTGCGGCTGATTCTAAACCTAGGTATAAGCCCTCTCAAGCCAACCGAGAGGCTTAGAATAAATCATGGAAGAATTCACCGCAACAACTATTGATATGCCCACATCATCAGCTGAGATTCCCACAACATCATCACCTGCAGCCACATCATCAAGAACATAGAGAAGAACCCCGAGGAGGAAACCGACCAAGGAGCAGAGAACAAAGAAGAAACAGGATAAGAAACCTATCAAACCTCAACAACAACCTGAGTAAGTCAAAGATGGTGAAGAAGAAGTGGAGGAGGTGTAGATGGAAATAGGTAGCGCATCATTTCCATCACCTCTACCACCATACATTTCACCAAGGGAACCCAATGCCAAAATAGTGAAATAATCAAAGGATACGAAGTATGGAACCTTCACACCTTTGTTGCTGGAGGTTGTACCATTTACAAGAGAACTATTAGGGAAAATTCCATAGCTGAAGCTCACGGACTATGACTTTAATGATAGGAAGAGATACCCACAATTCATACCAGATTGTATTTGAAACAAGTACACTACCTAGAAAACGATGTAATGAGGTTAGAACCACAACAATGGGTGAATGGGTTGGCGTAGTCAGGATTACTAGATATGTTAAATGTGTCGTACTTCAGCAAAATTCTAGGGAGCACGACGTGTGTGTGATAGTTTCTCGTGTTGGTGCATTATGGAGGCTTATGGATGGGAAATAGGATCCCTATAGATCCAATTTTGATATGGAGAATCACCAAACTGCCATATCAAGGGTAGAACCCCACGGAAGAATTTGTTGGAAAATATTAGGACCGTGCCATAGTTGAGAGAAAGAAGAAAAAGTTTGGGCTAACAAAAGGAAAGAGGGGATATGATATAAATTCAATTAGTGACCAAGTAGTTCACTTCATAGCACACATACTACTGGGAAGACCATGAGGAAGTGTCAGGCGAATGAAGTTCCTGCGTCGGTGGTTTCATTAGTTGCGTAGTGCGCAAATGGGGTTCAATACAACTAGGTCAAATACCTTTGTAAGGAGTTTCTGGATGACTATCGCGAGGTCCAGGAAAAAGATATAACATTTGACTATGCATGGTTGATTTTGATTATAGTGATGTTGGAATGGAGAGGTTTGGAGGATTCATAGTTCCCTTTGGTAGCTTCAGACATCTGTGAAGTCGAGTGGTATGCCTCGTTGTGTTATACCACTAAAGCATCACACACATAGGAGAATAGGGTGTTTTTAGTATTATATCACATGGATCTCCATATGTTAGTAAATCAACACCCTCTCCTCTCATCGAGCTTATATGACTAGTATAGCTCTGTGGTGAAGTTCAAGGTCGATTTCCATAAAGTGTATATATATGCGCACAAGGATACAAATAATAAATGGCATGATCTACTATACTTAGTGATAGAAGATGATCTCTTAGTGAAGGTAGAGAAGTGTCCCACAAAAAGGATGACTACGCTAGAGATAGAGGAAAAGAAGATAATGTGAAAGAATAAGACACATCGCAACATGGTGAAGTGAGTGGGAGAAGAAGATCCTTCTGAAGGAGATGAGAAAAATAAGGAGTCTAAAAAGACAAAAACATAACAAGTTGTCACAGAAAAGATGAAAGCATAGGGTGATGTTGCCTCAAAGATTAATAAGAAACAAAAGGCTAATAAGACAAAGGATATCACGCCAATTGTCCTTATTGATGGGAACCTAGAGTAGATCGGTGATAGGATTCAAGAGGTGACATTATAAACTTGGAACATAGTAGAATGTTGCTATGGTTCACTTCTCACAAGTGTACAGGAGCAGATCGCAGAACTTGAAAATTTTTCACTAAAAGTTAGACAAACCATGCATGTAGTGGAGAGAATTGGAGAAGAAAGGAAAATAGAGCCTAAGCTCACAACACAGATAACATTGATACCTATCAAAGCTCTTCAATTTGACTCTGTTGAGGTCTAGTAGTAATCTATGGAATTGAGGAATGTAAATATGAATATTAGAGTGGTACCATTACAAATATTACACAAGCTGCACATGGACATAATAAAGGAACTGAAGCTGTGGGAATAACATACCTCGCAGCTACATATTCAGGTAGAAAGGGAGTGGGCTTCGTTGCAGCAGAAGATCGACCAAGTGATCCATGAAAGGGATCAAGCAGTCCAGCAAAAATAGTTGAAAGAAGTGGTTGAAGCAACAGGTAGATAGATTCTAGACCTTGATGTCTGAGAGGAAGAGCCAGTAGAAGAGAAGGTCACGATTCTCAGCCTTACAGTGAAAGGGTACAAGAAGAAAATTGTTGCAGTGCAATTAAAATATGGAATGCGTATCAGTGAGTTGAAAATGAAGCTACAACCAACCACGCCACTGGAAGTGAGAGAGAAAAGGGAGACTGGCTTGAAGGTTTCAATGGCCAACATCTCCAAAATAGTGGCAAACTGTGGAAAACTTTTGGATGAAAGTTTACATATTTGGACTTTGTTGCATGAAGATCCAAATGTACAGAAATTGTAGGAAGATATTCAGCAAAATCTGTAGTAGTTCGAAGAGATTCAGGCATCTACAAAGACCTTACCAATCTTCCAGAATCTTGCGAAGATCAATGAGTCAAAAGCCCTCCAGAAAAAAAATTGAGGAATTGAAGAAGGAAGAATAGGTTTTGAAAGAGAGAACCTAGCCATGGCAATATGAGGCTATCCACTATTACAGATAGTAGATGAGAAGCTTCAAGAGCTTAGACAAAGGGAAACAATGATGGTGTAGAAGGTTGCAGAACATGTGATAGAAGCGTTGCTGGAGGAAGTGAGCAATGAGGAAAATCAAGTAACAGAGACACTGCAATAGTTCAACAAGGCCTACAACAGCATCACAACAAAAATCAAAGGCAAAGCAGTTGAGTGACTCAGGACAAGTCACATGTGAGTGTTGGGGGCCTTTTGGGTGCAGCCCAATTTGGCCCAAGATTTTGGTAAAGACTCCACATTTTGTGGAGTGGAGTGCGCAATGGATAATGTAGTGGAGCGCAAAATGGACCACGCAGTGGAGCAGTTGAGTGCCAAGTGGACCACGCGGTAAATATACCATGCGGTGTGGGGGCTTCAAGGTTGATCAAAGCCTCTCCTTTTTGTAAAAATCATGTGATGTTATAAAATATCAATTGTTTTCGGACCATAGTAGATTGTTTATGGAGTCCATGGTATATGGACCATGGTATTTTGATGATATAACGCTCGATGTAATAGTATATATAGGGTTCAATAATAAGGAAGAGAGTCATCATAAACTTTGGAAAGATGGTGAAGCTCTTCAGCTGAGTGCACAGATAGTCTCAAGGAAAATTATAAGGATGGAAAATTTTCTTGAAGTTTAAAAACATTGACGAATCTCACTAATTCCTAATATGCAAACTATAAAATGTTTATTGATATGTTGGTAAAATTATTCAAATTTATAATGATTTTATGTATAGTCTCTATATAATGTTGGCAATTTTTAAGGTAAAATAATTTTATATTCTAAAATTTGGGTGAATCATCTTTTATAAAAATTGGAAATTGGCGAATCTTTTTTGTGGAAAAAGCATGGAAAATTAGCCCATTGGGCGAATATTAGCCCCTAAAAGTTTCCATGGATAGCTTGCAGCTTAGTGTGCAGGCCAAGAACTATTTTTTTTATTAATTAATTATTATAAGCAACAGTTTTTGTGGATGTAGCCCCACATTGAGGTGAACCATGGTAATTTTGGTGTCTTCATGTGTATATTTTATTATTATTTGTTGTAGCATAGTAGTTTATTACAGTTTCACTTTATTTAAGGATAGTGATGATGTATGGCTCTATATGATATGTTTAATTGATGAATGTAATGTGGCGAAGTAATTTATGAATGTTAAGCATAAGGAAACACAATAATACCACATATCAACATCCTTTAAGGCTACAAAAACTTGATTTTGCATCGCCCCAGAGTCACTTCAAGTGAGACTGCAATCTGGTTGTAGGTTGTTGCCAAAAGGGCTAGTGATTGAGGGTTTTGTTGGTGTGCATTATAGATCAAACTCGGTTAAGCCCAAACAAAGCCAACAGGGAAAGGGTGCATGTTGTAATTTTTCTTTCATCAACCTTGAAACAATATTGTCAAAAGCTTCTTCTGCTACAACAACCTCCACTACATAGGAACCTATAGGGTCTGCAAAAAGTGATACAAGAAAATTACAGGTTCTTAGAGGAAGCTTGGTAGTGGACATAATTACCCTCAAACCTTAAGAAGGACGAAAGAATCATGAGTGAAAAAGTAAGTACAAATTTTCCCGACCAATACTTGGCATCAAAATCCTTAAAACTTTCTAAATTCTCAAAAGCATACTCTGTAGCTGCCACATATTTAAATCTCAGTAAGAAAGATTAGTTATTTTGTTTCATTAAGGATAAAGTGTCTTAGGTTGCATTTTGAATTATCCCTTGCCCTCAACATAATAAAAAGAACATAAACATTCTCACTCTTGTAGCATAAAAGAGAAACTCCTTGTTCCACATTGATAAAATTTTATTGAAGTCGTGAGAGGAGGAGAATCAATGAAAACTTATGAAATACTAAAACCAAGAGGAATAATCAAAGGAATGATGGGAAATTGAGATAAAAAAAATATTATCCAATAGGGGTAGCTACATCAACATCGGTATGGGACATCATAAACAACATATGAGGCATAAAGAAGAACAACAAGGCAAGATGTTGTATAGGTTGTTGAGAGGATGAGCAATAGTTTCAATAGGTGGGCATGATGGGCCTCCAAATTAGACATAAATTAAGGCCCATCTAACCTTTCCTATGAACATAAAGGCTATATTAAATCTCTCCTTCTACACTTAATAATGTTTTTTTAGCTTTAATATCTTCTTAGGGAGGTTTAGAGGTAATCACATATTATGTGCCTAATATTATTTATTTATGCAGAATATTGAGAGAATATGGAGTAAATTATGAATGAGATAATATAGGGACTTGCTCCCTGATACAGGATGGATCAATATTGGATAATAAATTAACAAAATATCATGAAATTATTGATAAATTTTGGAGCTCTGATGATTGAGAAAATCTAGGAATGTGTTCCCTATCATTTAATGCAGATTCCTAGTGTTGGGAACCACATCCACTATTTGAGGGATTTTGGAGGGGAAAAATTCCTCCTTTTAAGGAAGATGCTTCCCCATCAATTTTTACAATTACCAATTCGAATTTTCCTCTAGGGGCAGGTATTTTTGTTGGAAATATTGAGAGGGGGTGAATCATTATTTCCTTTCAATTGTTATTATTTACCAGTTACATCACTTATAATTAGAACACAAAGAATGAAAAATAAGAATAAATATTTTTATTAATCAATGATGAGGACTCCAATCCTCTTTAAAATAAATTCAATACAATAATGTGTAGGGATCCAACCCTAGATGAAGACTCCAATCTTCAATCTCCCAATCTCCAACCTATATTTTGCCAAGTTTTGACTTGGACCTTCAAAGGCTTCAACCATGTCAATTTTGAGGCTCCAACCTCTAGGGATTCAACCCTACCTCTAGTACAAGCTTCAATTTAATATTTTTAGGACTTTGATCTTATATGGATCCAACCCTCTCTTCGGTGTAGGCTCCAACATAATATATTAAGGACTCTTATCCTCTAGGGCTCTTGTTGGTTTGAGGGGGCTTGACCCAGGTTCATAGTGTATTGTGCACCAACAAAACCCTCAACTACTAGCCCTTTTGGTAATGACCTACAAGAATATTGTAGTCTCACCCAGAGCAGTTATGGGAGGCTACAGAACTAGGCTTCTTCAACCAAAGGGATATCCACACAATGGCACCATGTATTTAATTATACTATATATTGATCTAATAACTTCGCATGCATAAGAACTACACACAGATGATTAATTCAATAGAATCACACTAAACCCATAAACTCTAAAAAATAAAAGTATATCTTACAGTTCTTTGCATAAATCAGTGGTAATCATACATAACGATACTAACAGCAACAAATACTTAACACAGAAAGATATACATTTCTTCGCCAAAATGTTTTATTTATTAATATAAATCTTCTTTATATATACATCTTTGACCTACGCACCTAGTTGCAAGTGGTCTACGCAAGTTGCAGAGTCTTTTTTGTCTTAGGGGGTCCTGACCTAGGTTCAAAGTTAGTTGTGCCAACCAACAAAACCATACACTACTAGCCGTTTCGGCAACAACCCACATAGTGCAGACTGCAGTGTCACCCGAAGCAGTATACGGGGATGCAAGAACCAAGTTTCTGTATCCAGAGACTAGTGTGATGTCTTCCAACACCTCAGATCTACCTTCATGCAGATTGATACAGTCTTAGGGCACACTACTGCAACTCTGTTAAAATAGCCTTCAGACCTTTGTGAAGGTCTATGATCAGTCCTTGCGGACCTTTAACAATCAATCTATCTATGTACGCACATCAGAGGGCAGTCCTGAATTAGGGATCGTGCAAATTTACTTAATTTATTAGTAAACATCATAGAATTCATCAAATCCTTCGTGGAAACACTTAAACAGGAATTGTGTACATGATTAACATTTATTCAAGAGAATCGCGCAAATACACAAAAATACAGAAATACACAAGAATTCTTCGGAAACTGTCTTTATTGATCTTCAATTCAAGGTTATAGACTCAAAAATGCCCTATGCACACAACTATAGGGGTCCGCAAACTCAACTGTATACTCTACCTAGGCCTCTACGCACTTTGTTGTAGAGCCTTTCTTCTCTTATTTGACTCCTCTTCGCTATCACTTCCTCTCTATCCTTCATTGCCTTAGAATCTCTAAGGCACGCCTATTTATATCATTTTTCATACAATTCCATGGCTTGTGGATCATCGGTCAATCTTAAAACCAACTCAACTTTACATAAAAAAAAGTCACTAAACCCCTTTGACTCCTATTCCTCTATGCACTCCACATCCACAAATCATGGAGAATTTACATTATTTACACAAACTATACCAAAACTTGAGTTATCTTAACCCCAAAACTGACCCAGTGGATCCCATCCCAACAGGCCCCCAACACAAAGATCATGACTCGCCCTCGAGTCACTTTGCTGGCACTGTGATCTTAGTGGGAATATCCCCCAACTCCACCTGAACCATTGCAACTTCAACAGTGCTTTGCGTTGTTCCGTTTTTAAGTTCCTTGGCCAATTTTTCCATGGTTGGGCCTTCTACGACCAACCTCATCATTTGTTGTGTTTGTTGTAGATCTTTAAGCTTATCCTGAATGGTAGTCATGACTTGATAAGCCTCCTCCAACCAAGGCAACAACCTAGCCTTTAGCAAGGCCTCCTTCTTCTATGCTTCCTCTACCTGTGCTAGGAGATGCTTTCCTTCTTATAATTTCGCAAGGCACCGCACTCGTGCTAAGGAGCGCACAATTGCCATGACTTCATCATATTGTCGTTGCAACTCTCTTACCTATATGTTCAATGTCTACAGGCTGGATCCTCCTGCAGATTGGTCATTAGTTCCATAGCCTACTCGAATAATTTTGCATAGTCAGTGACTGTGACATCCAAGGTAGCCATTCCTTCCTTTATTGTGGTTTTTCACTGCTCTCAGACCTCCAACAAAGTCATGGGCTACAACTTTAACTGTAGCCCTGTAATATTCATGTTGAGCTCAAACGCGACACATCCAACCTCTACTTTAGCCTCACACACACAAACGGCTAGTTTTCTGATTTTGGCTTCTAGCTGTGCATCCTCTGTGATGTGAAGCTCAGGCATTGTCTTGCATTTCTCTACTACTGCTGACTCTAGACTTGAACTACGCATCTAAAGTTTCTCCTTTTCCTTCAAAGCCTGCATCTTTTCGGTGAAAATTTGCGCATTATTGACTTTGTACTTACTTATGAGGTTTAAGACGTGCTACTCCCTCGTTCTCAATTCATCTGCCACCCCTGTATGTAGCGCGTGGCGGGTCTCATTGGAGAGTGCGCCTATATTCACTCCAATATTCTTGATTGTACTTAGGAAAATGTGATCATCAGTAGACTCTGCTCGAATGGACCCATTTGGTAATGGTATAGTTCTGAGGTCTAGGGTCCTTACTAGCTATGCTTCTTGGCTTGTCCCAGTTGCCAGGCTCGCTTGCTCCGTGCTCACTTGTCCAGTGCCCACATGTATTCTACTTGCTTGGATATGCACCTCGCACAGATCCTTTTGGATGCTCCCTAGCGTTTGCATGTATTTCTACTCAAACTGCTGCTCCACTTTAGTCGTGGTATCCCTGATTTTATTGCCGATCTCATCAAGATCTTGCTCTATTAACACCATGGAATCAACTTGTGACTTATGTGATTTCTGTTTTTTCTGTGTTCCACCCTACTACTCCTTGCCACATCTCTTTAGAACAAATGGGTGGTCTCCCCCTCATTCCCTCTGCTGCCTTGTCCTGAAAGTTCTTCTTCCTTTGTCTCCAGCGAGGGTGACTTGTCACCTTTTTATGACTCGCATTGTTCCTATTCTGCCTGCTCCTTGGTAGTGCATTCTTTCTCTACCCGAGTCTTTTCTGTAGCTTCCTTCTTTTCCTATGCTGCTAGGGCACACACAGCTTGCTTAGCTGCCTCCTCTCTTTTCTATGTGGAAGAACTTTCCACACTCGTTCTTGGTCCAGCAGCTAAGTCTGATGGGGCATGCCACTCTGTAGGCCATTTCGATACAGCCTCTTGAATGTCCATTTCTGACCAAATAGGGCAACACGTGCCATATCTACTCTAGATCCTTCCGTGCCTGGATATATACTCTGTGGAATTCAACCTTGAATGTCGCATAGGCTGACAAATGCGTGAACAAGGTTGGGGAAAACCTCGAGCACTGACTAATGGCTGTGTGGAGAGAAATTTCCATAAGAACCCAAAATATCATTGTCTTTTTAATCCACGCGACATCATTTGTAGATCATAAGGAAGCGAATTATGCTATCTCCGACAATCCTTCCTCAAGCAGAGGAAATTGGCTATCCTTTGACAATTCCCATGCAACGAGCACAATTGAGAGCAATAACCAAGTGTAGTGGAATGGCTTGGTCTTGTCCTAAGCTTCATGATGGTTTTCTAGGAACTCCTGACAGAGGTTTCTTGCCCAATGAAACTATATGTCTTTTGTGCACTGTGCAACCATGGAAACTACGCATGTCGGAACTTCATCTGCATGGAATTTTCGTATCACCTTCCTTGCTAAAATTTGGGTAGCCAATTGAATTGTCGGGTCTATTATAGAAATAATTGAATACCCTCACGACTTCTTAAGGAGGTTGTAATCTTTGTTCATCCTTTATGAAAGGTATTTCTCCCCAGTATTTCCGCCAAAATCCTTAGCCAAGATCGCACTTGATAAGGCAGGTGTGTGATTCTGTGAATGCTCATGTATGTAATGGGGATAGGCCCTCCCAACCATAAACAACCATCGTGCACCAATGTGAGAAGATGGCGCACACATATCGTATTGATGGGGGTGCGGTGGTAATGTGGCACCCATAGAAAATTGAGAAACCCTGAGTGCTCGACACCGCGGACCCATTCCTCCATTTCCAATGTTGTAACATCTGATTATGCATAATATACCCTCCTCATATATTTTTTCGTCACCAAGTGTGGGAACTTAGCGTGATATGCAAGTTCCCAATCCTCCATTTTCAAAAACGGGACCCTTGCGAGCTGAAGGTCTTGAAAAGGGACCTGCTTAGGTAGCAGGGGTGTGGATATTATGAATTTCTCAGTGTTTGGATCCTTCGTGACCTTTTCTTTCCCCTCCGTAGAGGGATATACTTGGGTAGCCTTGTTATGGGTTCTGCTCTTTCAACATCAATATCTTTTGTTCCCTGAGCTTCTTTCATCTCCAGGTCCACTACTTTCTCTAGCTCCTTATCTTTCTCTACTTCTGTGTTTCTGTATGCTTCTTGGGGAAGCACGGACTAACATTGACTTCTTCTGCTTGTCCCTCACGAATTGCTTTGATTTGGATGGTTGAGTTTCTCTGGTAGGGGTAGGCTTCAGCCTAGGCGACCTTGGCACCGTAATCACAGTAGTTGGAGCTTCCATACTTACAACTTCCAGGGTAGCGGTATCAGAGGAAACATCACCAGTACTAATGTTTTCAATAGGACTTGGTGTAGACATTTTTTCAAGGATAAACTTCTAGTTTATTGTAGGAAACTCAACAAATGCAGGACTCACAATGAAATCCTCCCAAAACGCTCGGCTCATAGGCAATAGATAGTGAAATTCACTAACAATTCTGAGCGTGCAAAGTGTTCTCTGTTCGACTAGCACATGTAATTTATAGGGAGTTTTGAATTCAAATCCGAACATTCCCTCACATTTTTGATAATAAATGTTGTTTTGGTGGCAAATCTTCAAATATTTTTTCCTTAAACGTCGCCACCCCACTCCACTTAACCATCTTCTAGCCATCAAATCATGAACAATAACTCCAATTGTTACTTTCCTGCTATGTTGCATGATACCTTCCTTTATGGTGCTGCTTCCTAAGCACAACTTTATGGGTTGTGCTAGAGTCAGTATAGTAGCCCTCCACTAGAGATCAAAACTCTTTGCATTTCATAATTAGGTGTCTCATCAGTGTGATCATGTTGCATCCCGTTAGGCATGCCATAACCCTGGTGGAGAAGCTTATGTCTTTTATTCCCCTCTTGTTTGGCACTGCTCGATCATGTTTTCTTGAGTAAATAAAATCTTCACAAGGCCATTTCCCTGTTTTAAATGTCAAGGTCTTAGGTCTAGGGTTGAGTCAAGCTTTGTCTTGAGATGTCATAAAGGACCAGCAAGCCAAAGGGATGTCCGTCATAAAGCATCATTTTAATAACTCTTATCATTGTACAGCTAATTTTTACCTTGTTTTCAAAAACCCTATTTTTGAAGACAAAGGTCATTATCTCATTTTTGTAAAAATTTGTAAAAAGTTCAAATTCTCTAAAAGTTGGCATGCAACCTTGGTCTCCTTTTCCAAGACATCCCCTGCAAAAATTTTCAAGAGAAATCATCATTTCAACCAATTTATTTTGAAAAAAGGAAACCAGAAGTCAGTAGCAATTAATTCAAAAAAGTGTCATTTCAAAGACATTATAAAGTAGGTTTTGGGTAAATTAAATTCAAAAGTGAGCCTATAAAAGCCCCTCCCTCCTCATTGGTAACTCATTTGCCTCTCAACACTTCAAGAGAATACTTGTCAAGTCGATTTCAAAGTTCATTGGGCGAATTGGGCAATTACAGCGGCGCGCTACGCATCAGAGGAGGCGCGCTACGCATCAGCGCGCATTTTCCAGTGCAAATTAACTCAGGCGCTACGCGTTGGAGGCGCGCTACCCATCAGGCTAGGCGCGCTACGCGTAGGGTTTCTTGCTCAGGAAATCGCCAGCAAGCCACCAAAACTACTTCTCTCTCAAAATATTTTCAGGTAGGCCTCTAATCCATGGTGATTTTGGTTTGGCTAAGATGAATGAGAAATGAACATGCAAAATATGCCATGCTAATATGGAGTAAAAGCCCTACCTTGCTGTGTCAAAATTTAAAAATGTAAATGTGCTAGGGTTTCATCGAAATTTGCTGCCCAAGGTTACCCATTTTCCATTCCTCTTTTCCCATATTTTCATCACCATTTTCCTTGACATTTTTCCATGCAATCATATGATTTCCCTATTAAAAATCATTAAAATCCCTAAACCCTACTAATTCCTAAAACCCTATGTAAATTTCCTAAACCCTACTTCCCATTAAAATCCCACAAATTATGATTGTATATGTTCCATGTTCCTTTCCTAAAATTTCCTTTCACATTTGTTTTCCCTAATCCCCTCAATGTTCCCTTTTCCCTAACATTTCCCATGTGTGTTTGTCCCCTTGGTAACAACATTTAAACAAGTCAAAACAACAGTTCATTGGGTGCACAGTCAGCATTATTTTTTAGTCACTTACCTCCAAAACCATGTCAGAAACCGAAACAGATTATGAGCAAAGTGATGACCGTGAATCAACACCAGAGGTAGAGGTGCCAAGGAGGCATCACAGGGGTGGTAAAGGTGGTCAGCATGTCAGAGAGGAGCCCACCTCTTTGGCTTATCTACAAGCTTGTCCACTTGCAGTGACATGTTTCCGATACCAATCATGTTATGAATATTGCGAGAGAATCTCCCAAATTCAACACCACAGGGAATTGGTCCGCTTGTTTGTCCTACATTTGCACAATGGGCATGTGAATCTTGCAGGAGTGGACTTCACATTGTCACCCGAGATTATTGCTCAAGCAACAGGGATACCCAATATTGGAGAAGAGTGGAACAAGCGCCAGCAGTTGGACAGGTTTCATTATGAGCCATATATCAAACCTGTATATATGAGGCACCTAACTGCTGTTTTTCCCTTCAGATTCTTAAGAGACGAGTATGCACCTTTGATGAGGATCATCATTCGCTATTTCACTTGCGAGGGTAGATTTTCATGTTTATATTCGTACCATATCCATTTTTTGATGCATTTCACACGGGTACGAATGATGAACATTCCATTCTTCATGTGCCGAAATATAGAGAGGATGGTGCCCTTGGTGCAAAGAAAGAGCCCAGCACAGCAACACAGGAGCATCTATCATTATGCACTGATCAAGATTGTGGTTATGCATCAGTTGGCACAACAGGGTATTCCATGGGAGTATTTCATTTCTCGTGACTTCTTCACAGTGCCACAGCCACCTCCTGAGGTTGTCCGTGATGAGGGAGGGCCTTCACATCAGTTTGACATTCCAGAGCCCGAGCATGTCAACTCCCCTCCATTTGTTACATATCAGAGAGGCCACAGGGCCTTATTTGCATCTGCACGGCGAGTGTTATCTCCACCTCATGTGGAAGGGGCCTCGCTTTCGACAGTAGCATAGGTACCGGAGAGAGGCAAGCAACCCATGATTGAGGAGGGACTGTCAGGTGATCCAGACATTGACATTATTGACCTTGACATCAGTTCTCTTAGCTCGGAGCTAAAGGAGATCATTCAACAACAAAATGCTGAAAATCGCTTGTTGCAGTAGAAGTTGGAAATGGCAAATTGGACAATCACCTACCTAGAGCAGCGCAACAAGAAACTAGAGGATGAGCACACTCTTGATGAGTTGCGGAGGATCCATGAAGACCGCAACTTGGCTCGCAAGAGACCCGGTGATTTGACACCCATTGACCGAGAGGCTATGCTCATCCGGGTCAATACTCATTTGGAGAAGTTGCTGGCCAAGGCAAACATGGAAAAAGACATGCTCCGACACATGAAGAATCACTATTGGGCTCGAATGCATGTGTGTAAAGCAAGAATGAAGGTACTCAAAGGACGGTTGGCCAAGGCACTAAAATGGAGAAAAAGGCCCGATCCCCTTCATATTTTGGCTGAGGCTTCCTTGAAAGAGCATGGCACTAAATGACACACCTTCAGCTCAAATTTCAGAGAATTTGGAGCAATTTTGAATTTTTTTTTTGGGTCAAAAAATAGGTTTTTTCCCTCAACGCGTAGCGCGCCGCGCGCTACCCTGAAGATGGGCAAGTCCATTTCTCAAAAACTCAACATTTTTGGATTTCGCATGACAAATTACACTTTCTCAGCAATTTCCAAGACATTTCATGAGTTTTTGAGCCCTCAGAAGGTCAAAAAACATGCAAAAAATGACTTTCTGCCACTTTTTGGACACACAGGAAGCAGTCTTGGGAGATTGCAATTTTGGAGGGGCAAATGGACACCAAATTACGAAATTCCACTTGGGTTGGAAAGTAGACATCCCTACCTTTCCAACCAGCCCACGTGTGCCTCATTTGGATGCCGGGAAGTGCCTCAAACGTTGGCTCAAAGGCGCGCTACTCTTAGAGAATTGGGGCGCTACGCATCAGGGAAATTTGCCAGATTTTCACCTACAACTCAGCAAAACGCAGATTTGACTAGTTTTGACTTTTTGGAGTGATTTTTCATCCTCCTTGATGTAATTGATGTAATTTTATGATTTCATGGCACTTATTTATCTCTTCTAGAAGATTCATTCATAAAAAGTCAAAAATTTAATGAATGAATTGGTTTCCTAGCTTATAGAGGCAAGTTGTTTTGACTGCCTATATTTTAGTGCTCAGTTTATAATTGGTTGAAATAGCTCCTAGGATGATGAGCTCGACCCCTAGAGGCTAGGGAATGGGTTGGCATGGTCTATATTATGTATTTTCTCAATCATTTTCAGGGGTTGGAGACGTTGGACTCTTGAGGGATAAGCTTCTATTGTATTACACTTTGTATCTCTGCAATTTTGGTAAAGGAAAGACCAGGGTTTTGCAGCCCTCTTTGGGATTCCTGTGGTTACTTGTGTTGATGGTGTGCTTCTCTTATGTACTTGTAAGTTTTATTATGTGTATCATTTTCTGCCTTTTCCTTCTGCAAATTAGGCAAATGAAGTGATAAGGTAGAATTCATGATTGCTATGCTCTGCCTTTAAGTTTGCTTAATATCAATGTTTTCATATGTTTAAGGAGAACTCATGGTGATTTCTTGCTCTCCTTAGCTCCTCACCAGTCATTCCTATCCACCCAAATCTTTCAAAGGCATCAAGACAGTCTCCTACCTTGCCCCAAAAAGACCTCTGCAAAAGTTGTGTCCCATCCCCACACCCAAAATTGCTCTCCCCCTGTTTTCCACCAAAACCCTAAAAATCTGAAATCAAACCTTCTCTATCAGTTTACTAGCCTAAAATCAGTGTTCTTTATTGGTTATCTCTGCCCTTTGAAGATCTTTGCCGAGATAGACCCGGAGAGAGCCCTCTCCTGTCCTCGTAGGGCTAGCTACGAGGCTAAGTGGTTTGATGTTGCCTTGGATTTTGCCTTCTTCAGCCTGAGGCCAGATTCGAGCGCTAACATATTGGCGACCATACTGGGGAGAACAAACAAATCCTTTGCTGGTTGATGTGTTTACTTCATGAGTCTTAGACGGAGTCTGAAGATATGCCAGGTAGCCTTCGAAACGCTTTTGCTTTGCATAAGCGCAAGTAGATAAACGCTGCTTCAGTCGATCTCCGTGAGCTTGTGAACATAGCACTTCATTGGCAATTTACCCCAGTACATTTGTAAACTCTCAACTGTTGATGATAGGTTGAGAGTTTTCACAGGCTGAATGGTTTTTTGTTCCCTGATATTTTGAGAAAAACAAGCTGGCTTCAGATCCTAGGCCTATATTTAAATCTCATTCATGTCCAGCTGTTATTAAGTATTTTGAAGACATTGATTTTGACGAAAGCTTTGAGTTGTCCCTGTTTAAAACCAAGTCTGAAAGTGCACTTGATTCTCTAGTTCCCGATCCTGATTTCGCAGCTGCCCTTGCAATCGAAAGACACAACAAATTGGTTGAAAATTTCATCCTAAGATCTCTTCAGTCAGATATTCACGCTACTAATCTTGCTGAGTTCGTTGAAACTATATCTGTCCATATTGGATCCACTATCACGGCGCATGAGCAGACCAATCCTCCTTTTATTTCTGTTTCTCCTATAATCACTTATCCTGAATCTATAGTTGGTTCGCCTTCTACATCCCATACCACTTCTCCTCCTCATACTCCTCATACTCCTTCAGCTCCTCAAACCACAGTCCCTCATATTACAGCTCCTCATACTACAGCTACACCTACTCCTCCACCTAAAGCAATGGCTGCCCGGTTTGCCCCTCTTGCTCTTCCTCAAAATCTGCATGATATGCCAGCCGACTATCAGAGTAAAATTCCCATGTTTGATGGCACTCCTCAAAGTGTTTCCGCTCAGCAACATATAGACAAAATGACAACTTTCTTTGATCTATATGAGATAGATGAAGAAGATGTCACTATGCGGTTGTTTGTGCAAACATTCGGAGGAGAAGTAAGAAAATGGTTCAGAGGTTTGACAGCTAGGAGCATACCCACCTTGGAGGAACTTCAGAAGCAGTTTTTAGATCGATGGGAAATCAGAAAGGATCCACTTCAGATCAATGCCGAGTACAACAATCTCAAACGCAATCATGGTGAGTCCGTCCAAGATTATATTATCAGATTTAACACAGTTTATAATGCTATTCCCGATGATTTAAAACCATCTAGAAAATCAGCTCTTCTCAAATTTCTGGATGGCTTTGATCCGGAGATGGCTTATTCATTGCGAGATAGAGATCCGCCTACCTTGGAGGATATGCAAAAAATCGCCGTTAGTGTTGAGGCAAATTCAAGCGCTAACAGGTTGCATCTTCACCAGTCTTCACGTAGCCTATTCCCTGTGTTGTCCTCCAAACTAGGCAGTGTAGTTTATAGCCCCGCACTCCCTTGCAATTGCCTGGAGCACTAAGACTATCCTGTTATCATATAGTCATTGTGCAAGATCACCTGTATATAATTCTAACTTGCTCCCATTCACTCTTCCTAGGATGGGTTCGCCATTTAGCTTCGCGAGTTGAACTACACCTCCATCTGTAATTTATTTGACAATATATAGCCCTAACCAATGCATCTGGAATTTACCCATAAATTTAGTGAATTTACTATCATATAATAGGAAAAGATAATTTACCTTAAATGTGTGAAGTTTGATATGGCTATCATACCATGCTTTTTCACGTTCCTTTTGTACTTGTTTATGAAATCCTAGAAAAAAAAATCTTCTTTGAGCTCCATTAGATGTGCGAGCTGCTCTTCCAAGGCCTTGTGATATGCCATATCTGTCAGGGCTTATATGCGCAAACTAGGCACAATATACTCCATCAGCATTACAGCTTCGACCCCATATACTAATCTGAACGACATTTTCCCTGTTAGCTTCTTACAGGTAGTCCTGTAAGCCCAGAGTACTGTAGGTACATGCATATCCCAGTCATTTCGTTGCATGTTACAGAAATTCGCCAACGCATTCTCCAAAATCTTATTAAAGGCTTCAACAGTTCAATTTTCCTGTGGGTGATATGGTGTACTCTTCTAATGGTAGACCTAGAATTCTTCAGTCAATGCTTTGATCATTTCATTCAGAAAGTGCGTACCTCTATCACTCATCAACACTTTCGGGAAGTCAAATCTGGTTAAGACTGACTAACTTTGTTGTCATAGCCCCTATACAATCCTTAATCAGTTGTGCTTCTGCCCATCTAGTGAGATATTCCGTCACGGTGATAATATAGAGCGCACCTATTTTATTTCTCGAGGGCTGAATTGGCCCAAAAAAATCAATCGCCCACTTCTCAAATGGTTGCAAAGATACAAGAGGATGTAGAGGTAACTCATCCCTTTGCAATGGTCTGCTAGTTCTTTTACATGCATCACACGCCTTACAATACGTCTTGGAATCCTTGTGCAAAGTTGGACACCATAGATCTACGTGTAAAATCTTCTACACATTTGCCTTACCTGCATAATGGCCTCTTGCAGCTCTCCCATGAGCTTCAGTGAGAATTCTATCCTGCTCAAAGTCTGGCACATATATTCACAATATTTAATATGCACCCATCTTATACAGATGCCTGCAATAATTGAAAAATTGGTCGCGCACACTACTAATTCCTTTTTACGCTAACTTGTATATCCTTCCAATGACATCCCCGTAGTCAAGAAGTGAATAATTTCGGCAAAATGATCATCTACTATGCATACCACAAAGAGATCCAGATCTGGAAACCCTTCCTCCAGATTATTAGGCTCCTCTCCTATTTTGATCCGTGATAGATGGTCAGGTCCTACATTTAACCTTCTTGGTTTCACAATGACTTCAAAGTCATACTCCTGAAATAATAGCAACCATCTGCAAATCTTCCCCCCCAAAATAGGCTTATTAACCAGATATTTCAAGGTAGAATGATCTATGTACATCTTGAAATTCCTGCCTAATAGATAATGGTTGAATTTTTGCAGTGCGTACACCATGGCCAATCCTTCACGCTTAGTCGTTGAATAATTCTTGTCGGCCTTCAATAAATTCCTACTTGCAAAGGCTATAGGATGGTCCTTTTTTCCTTCACCAGCTTGTGTTAACACTACACCTAGCGCAATGCAAGAGGCATCCACATGTACGTGAAACTCCTTTTTACAATTAGGGAATACCAAAATTAGTGCAGTGACAATCTTTTCTTTTAATAAATCTAAGTTGCACTGACACTTTTAGTCCCAATATAATGTTGCATACTTCTTCAACAATTTATCCATGGGCGCAGTAATTTGAGCATAAGATTTGATAAATTTTCTATAATATCCCATGTGTCCTAGTGTTGCATGCAACTCCTTGACATTCCTAGGGCCTCCAAATTCACTATTACAACAATCTTTGTAGGGTCCACCATCAATCCTTGCTTGCATACTATGTGACCCAGCAAGATCCCAAAGGGAACATAGAATATGCATTTCTTCAAATTCAGCGTGACCTGGTATCTGTGACATGTGTCCAACATTAGGTGTAGACTTGCTACATGTCGTTTCACTAATCCAAACACTGTCCAATCATTAAAGTAGACTTCTAGGAACTTATGAATGAACTCCTTGAACGCTGCTATGACTACATGGGAAAATATCACAAGAATATTCTTAAGCCCAAACGACATCAAAATGTATTGAAAACAACCCCATTTTGTCGCAAAGGTTGTTTTTCTCCTATCCTCTAGCGTGATCTTGATATGATGATACCTCGAAAATCCGTTGGTAAAGGAATAGGCTTCTTGGCCTCCAACATTATCTAACACTTCATCTGTGAATGGCGTCGGAAATGGATCGTGAACACACGCATCATTAAGCTTCTGCATATCTACACAAATCATTATTTCACCTTTTTGTTTCTTTTCCTGAACCACCATCGAGCTCACCCAATAAAATTCTACAATAGGTTCTATGATATCTGCCTCTAGCATCTTATCCAGCTCTTAGCGAACCTTTTCCTTGTATTTAGGATTAAGATGATACAACCTCTATTTAATAGGCTTCACATCTAACTTCAGAGTGATCTTCATAACTCCCAAATCACTGACTATGCCCTTCAAATCCAAAAACTTAGTGGGGAAGAGATCCTGGTATTCACGGATTAACTTAACAACTTTATCCATGGTAGTGTCGTCCCAATAGTCTCCAATCTTTGCAAACTTTGGTTTTGCTTTAGTGCCAATGTGTACTTCCTTTGTCTTCAATGGTGCGGAGGTGTCCAGGTTTTCTAGCTTCGACTTTGCGATGCCCTTCTACCTATGGAATATTAATGTTTCTCGAATCTTCATCCTCCTCTTCAGCAGTCACATTATAGCATTCCAACACATGGCATAGCTAGATGCTCCAATCTCATTGGGTCCATTCGATAGGTTTCGTTGGAGTTTTGAAGATAAGTGCCTTAATCTCTTGTAGCGCTTCATCGATGGTTGCAAACTCATCTTCAAAGTTGCAGGTCAACAAGAACCCTTCCTTCAGTATATCCCATTCCATGGTGCCATGGCGGAGCTCCATTTCCATATATGAGTTCATGGGAAATGTATCCAAAGTATGGAAAAATAAGTACCCACTCTCGCTGCAGGTGATCATGTGGATCATCCCTTACGTTATATGTCTCAGTCAATCTAGTATTAGGTAGTCTAAACTGTAGCCTCATCATTCTTCAGTAATATTTCCATCCAGCAAAACTATCCTTATGCATACCCCACCATCATGAAAACATAGCACGTAGTGCCAACTCTAATATTTGGAAGTGGTGACCCTGAGGGACTTCATGCTCAAATTCAACAAAAAACATATCAACGTTAGTTAAACCATCATAATAGGTAATTTCCTTACCTCTGATGAAACACATAGTGACTTTGTCATCATATTGCATCGCAGTGTAGAAACTTCATGCAAGTGGTTCTGCAAATGCTCTAATTTCTCATTTGAATCAGAGGTGCAGGAACTCTCCCAATCCCATGCAATCCTTCCATATTCCATCAAATTGATCCAGTCCTGGTCTCATGTTGTTATTTTGTAGATTTGATCTAGTTCATCATCACTTTCTTCATAGTCGCAGACTGGTTCAATATATCGCACCCCTTTTGTAGGGTCCAATGATACTACAACCTGCAATGATTTTCTTTCAAACAACATTGTCCTCTTGTTCAAATTGATGACCCCATTCATATCAATGGCCCAGTCAATTCCCAGAAGTGTGGGGTATGGATTACTGTCATCAACAATTTCTATAACCTCAAAGTCATCCATTAGGCTCACACCTTATATATCATCTATTACTCCATATATCATCCCATGGGGATGATTTTCTGCTAGTTCACCATTCTGAGTTGAATCAGAGAGCATTGCAGCATAGGTCTCCCCATTCTTTCCCACGTTTATTTTGGTAATATTTTTGCATTTGATCCTAGATCCAAGATGACCTGGTCCATCTCATAATCACTTATCTACACGGTGAGCCTCATCTCGAGCCCCATTTGTGCCTTATGTTTGCCAATTTTTTTGATCATCGAGTGTCCATTAGGGACCTTCTCTTTTCTGGCACACTTGTTTATTAATTCCTGTAGGCCTTCCACAGCGTTTCTATCGTGCAGTAGTTTTATGCAGGTCTCCAAAAACTTAGTTACTATAGAGGGATCAATCTTTGCAGGCACACTGGTTTGTTGAACCTTGTCCTGGCTTCCTGAGGTGCAGGCCTTAGCGAAGCTCTTCTTGGCTTCCATAAATGTTTCCTTAGCACACTCTAGATCAAATCCAACTTCTTTCTCTAGCACTTTACAGACCCATCCATCCTCTTTGGTTTGTTTTCCTTTATCATTTCCAGTCGTTATTCCACCTCTTAACACTATATTCACACTTTTATCCTCCTTGTGAGGCTCAAATCTCATCATTTGTAAGTTCTACGTAGGTCGTTGAGGCTGTGCTTTCTTCTCTTGCATTTTATTATCAACACCAGGCACTCTTCTATAGTATGGTCAAACTGGCTACAGTATTGACATGACGGGCTTGTCTCATTCTAACATTAACACACGTAGTTCCCTAACTGTCTGCAATTGTAATAGATAATCTGACCATAGCCTCAACTAGGTCCTCCTCCTCCTCAGCCCCATCCTCATCCCTGATAACCTCCACACACTCCTCTGATGCCTTTCTTTTGAGGCCATTTTTCTGCTTGCTTCTAGTATGTAGGTGTTCTTTCCATCATTAGCTCATAGCTTCGACAGTGGAGCTCATCATGGCCCACCGACTTGCAGAAGTTATAGAACAACTGTTGGTGTGTCTGGATGAATTTTTGAAGTAAATGACAATTATCTATTGCATGTTTTCCAACAACCTGACAAATTGCACACCATAGCCCAGCCCCCATGATCGACCCTGCTAGGGCTTCTGGCTTCAGTGGAATTGGTCCTCCTCCTGTAATATAATTTGCGTACATGGGATAGTGGTCTTTATCGTGCCCTTATCCCTTACACTTCAAACACCAGACTTCCACATGCAATTCTAGTTTAGTCTCCTTGTCTTTCTTCAAACTCTGTAATTCTAAGTGTAGGCTCTATAGCTAAGAGTGGATCTCTTGTACCCCCAAGGTCGCATCCTGAATAGGAGTTGCATGCAATCTCATAGCAATTTCCAAGGCTTCTGCCTAGGTTCCTATCTTTTATTGTGATAGAGAAATTCTCAGGTGAGGCAAAAGTGAAGCTATAAACCATTCGTAATGCTAACTATTTGTGAGCTACATGTTAGCTTCTCGAATCTGACACTTCAACCTTTGATATAATTCACAAGGCATCTCATCAAACCTCATCATGATTTCTTTGAATCCAATCACTAATTACGAGTAAAACTTAGGTTTACTAGACTCCTTGTTTGAAGAGACCTTAGTCTCTGCTAGCAATGCAACAGGATTATCAAAACCATACTTAATATACCAAGTTAGTGCTTGATCCTGCAGAGTGGTAATCAACTCTACCTTATTTATATTGTCATCAGTAATTTTTTGCGTTGTCCACACAAACTTCGCAACAAACCAAAACTGCTTTGTATCTTCACATCCTATTCCCTTGAAAATTGGTAGCTTCATTGCATTCGCCATGTTAAATGGTGGTTGTGGAGGTGGACGTGTGGGTGAAGCTGTATGTGTTGGAGGTGGAGTGGATGGATGATTTACTTGAGGAATCCCCTGAGGTATTAACTAAACAATGCTTCGTGGCGGAGTCTGTTTCACCCCTTCATTGTCACTTAGAGGAGGTCCAATCAATGGACTATACTCTGGTCCGAATCCTTTGTGATTTCTAAAGAACCGTTTGCTTCACGTAACCCTGAACATCAAGGTAAAAGCATCACCCATTTTTCACATAATATCATTTTAATATAAGTATTCAAGGATCTTAAATAATTACCTCACAGTCCTTTGAAAAATCGCCACTCCACTTTGCTATAGCTGACTTAGGTATCAACTGCAAATTCTGTGACAAATCCTCCTATAATTCAGTCGAGCTAGTGATCGACAGGCCGCGCGATCTTGTTTTCAGAGGCTTCTAGTCATTGCACTAATTCAGGAGTCCACACTATAGGATTATCGAGCTTCCACCTTCCTTGGATGTCTATTAATTTAGCTAACCACTCATACAATTCAATGGGAAAAGTGCAGAAGAAGATCACGCGTATCTTTGTATACAGATACCTGTTCAACCACTCTTCCTTTAATAGGCACAAATTCCTATTTTCTTGTGCCACAAACTCATGAATCTTCCAATCCAACCACTTTTCAATTTCTTTCTTGGTCAGATTCCAATGATGCAAAATCATACATCTGTTTCAAGTAGATCTCAGTCCCAACAACAGAACCATTGTTGTCTTAGGGGGTCCTGACCTAGGTTCAGAGTTAGTTGCGCCAACAAAAAAAACCCTATACTACTCGCCATTTCGGCAACAAATTGCATAGCGCAGGCTGCAGTCTCACCCGAAGCAGTATGGAGGGATGAAAGAATGAAGTTTCTTCATCTAGAGACTAGTGTGATGTCCTCCAGTGCCTCAGATATGCCTTTGCACAAATTGATACACTCTTAGGGCACGTTGTTGCAACACTGTTAAAATAGCCTTCAGACCTTCGCGGAGGTCTACGATCAGTCCTTGCAGACCTTTAATAGTCAATTTGTCTACTTACGTGCATCATAAAGCAATCCTAAAGTAGGCCTCATGCAAATTTACTTAATTTATTAGTAAACATCAGAGAATTCATCGGAGTCTTTGTGAAAAAAACTTAAACATGAATTGCGTACATTATTAACATTTATTTAAGAGAATCGCACAACATTCCATCAATATTTCATAAAACACATCCTTGATAAACAAAATATAGCATTAATAGAAATACACAAGAATTATTTGGAAACTGTCTTTATTTATCTTCAATTCAAGGTTACATACTCAAAACTACCCTGTGCACACAGCTGTAGGGGTTTGCGCACTTGGCTGCGGACTCTACCTAGGCCTCTGCTGATGAGCCCCAGAAATGGGTAACTATATGGGCTCATTTTGCCTCTTATTCCAACTTAATCCACCATTCTCATTAGTTTGATGCATGTTTTTGAATCTATTTATGCTAATAGACTGAATTGGGTTAGTCACTTTGCCATGTAGTCTAATGAATGTTTTATGTAGATTTTTGGACAAATTTGGAGAAATTCAAGGAATTTATGAGCAAATGGCAGCAAAAACTCGAGGAAAATAGGGGAGAGGACATGTGGGGGGATGTCTCCTTCATTAATGACCCATTTCCTTGAATCCTCCATCAGCAACTCGGAGCACAAAGGTCCACATTGATGATTCCAAGGGGCAGCTGAGCAAGTAAAGTAGGACTGATGTTTATCTTTAGTTCTAGGAAGCCAAGTTCCTTGATTTTAGGAGGACTGTTGGAGGTCCCCATTTGTATAAATAAGGAGGCTTAGAGCCTCAGTATGTTATCCAGTTATTATTAGATTTTTTCACGTTTGTGTAGCATTTTGTTCAGCTCATTTTCGAGTTCCTTTTTGAGAAAAGTTTATGTAATGTAACTGCTATTTTTGATAATGAAGATGAAACAGTTTTTGAGCTAGCACTGATCTCTTTCATAGGGTTGAAGCTCTTGGGTTAGGGACCAACCCAAGCTTCCCAACACCTCCTTCTGTGTACTTATATGTTTTTTCTTCCATTCTTGAGTTAATTGTTGTTGCATAGATTCATTTTACTTTGTTAGATTAGGTTGTTTTTGATGTTTAGTATAGTTGTTTTGTCTCAGTTGCTCAATTAGGTTGCTGCAGTGATAGAAAAAGATTCAAAAAGTCCAATAGCAGACCCTAATCTCCTTTCTCCCTTCCTGGGACTATGATTTGAGGCCAAGGCACTACTACTGCCACCAAAAACACAATATTTTCTCTTCCATGAAACTACTAGTGTGATACTTTGAGTTGGAAATGTTGATATTGGTTTAGATTCATTTTATTAGATCATTTCCTGTTCTTTTACCATATTTCTCTCACATGCTTTTCTGTTCATAGGGTATTGTTCAACATTTTCTATTTGTAGGTCAGAAATTAGGTCAAGCTAGACAAAATTCTGTTTTTAGTTCTTTCTTTGGTTAGTTTTGATAAGTAAATGTGAAAATCTCTTGGAGGACACCTCAGCTCACCATACATCCATAAAAAAGCTGGTACCAACTCACTTCTCATAGATTTCCACAACATTTCGCCAATCTGCCCTAATTTCTGTGTTTTTCTCCATAAGCTCCCCTCTTGCCATTTGAACAAATCCAAGCATGTTCTTTCTTGATCTTCCTTGACAAGCTCCAGACACCTCAAAACCTCCATCTAGCCTTTAGTTACCCTTTCCCATCATTTTTCCACCTCCAAAACTCCAAAAACAACTTTCATCCTCTTCCTGTAGATCCTCTGTAGATCCCCTACAGCCTCCTATAGAACTTCCTGTGAGTGATTTTTCGAAGTCCGATTGCTATGGAAGTCTTCAGAAGGGCACTAGAGGATTCTTAGGACCTCTCCACACCTTCCTCACCCTCTTCAAAAGCTAACTCCATCTTCCTTTGCCACCAAACCTCTGCATAGTCACAACCAGATAAATCACAAGCATAATAATTTCACATAAAAACACTCAAAAGTACAAAAAGATGATTTCTTCTCATTTCTCTTCAGAAGTAGCCTAAATAAATGCAATTTACCTTTTCAGTAGTCAATGGAACTCATTTAATTAGTTTCCATCTCTTTTCTTGCAAAAGTAGGGTTAGTGGGTAAACTAGAGTTTGCTAGGGTTTGCATTTCATTTCAGTTTGCATTCTCTTTCTGCAAATAGAATAGCTTGTGTAGAGTTAGCTTTCTTCCCTCATAGTTAAAAGCTTCTTGTGAGAATTCATAGACGTTGGCTTAAGCTCCTAGCGATATTGCGCCAGCTGACCAAGTGACACCCTGCAGTAAGAGCTAGTACTTGTGCATATAGCACCATTGCTTCCAATTTTGTTACAAACTACTGGGTTGATAAAAGTAAAGAAGGAAGCCCCAGGAGTTGCAGCATTATTTCTGTAATACTGGAACCCACCATCTTTTTCGCGTGGTTGTCAAGGAAGGGTCAGAGTATTTTGTGATTACTGCTTTTCTTCTATTTTCTACTACAACATTCTGCTAAGTAGTTTATTTCAGCAAAAGTAGTGTAGTTGTTTAATTTCAATTCTACAATTTCAATTCTGCAATTTCAGTTATGCAATTTCAATTATGCAAAAGTAGATTAGGCATTTCCTATTTTCATTTCCACTCTGCAATTTCATTTCAGCAAGTGTATATTAGGTATTTCCTTCTTTCATTTCAATTCTGCAATTTCCATTTCAACAAGCATAGAATAGGCATTTCCTGCTTTCATTTCAATTCTACAATTTCCATTTCAGCAAAAGTAGATTAGTTATTTCCTTGCTTTCATTTCAATTCTGCAATTTCATTTCGGCAAAATTCATTTTAGTTAGTTGCAATTTTTTGTTCAATCCATTTCAGTTTTGCAGGTATAAGCAAAAAATAAAAAATTAAATAAATAAATAAATAAAAATCACCCAAAAAAATATTTCCTTTCATGCCTCGTAGGAACAGAGACAATTCAGGAAAATTCCTACCCAACACCCCCACCACATCACTAAGTCACCCTTCTCTATTCTTTGGTGGCAGTGATCCAAAAGAACCTACAGGTGAACCTCCAGAGATATACGAAGATCCTATAGCAGAAGAAGAGCAAGAAACCATTCCTCCTAAGACCATGGCTGAAAATAGAAACATTAGAGGAAATGGGGAAAGAATAGAGGATACCTTTCCTATCCGAGAGACCAATGGGGACACTAAAATGAAAAGTATAAGTCCTTCAGCCTTATCTCACTTCCATGGATTGACCACCAAAGATCTTGATACCTTCTTGTTTGAAATTGTTGTTCTCTGTCGAATATATGACTATGCAGAAGATGAGCAGAAGTTGAAACTATTTCCTTCTACCCTCAAGGATGCAGCATTGTGCTGGTTCATGGGGTTACCTGGAAACAACATCACAAATTGGGCTCAGATGCAGAAAGCCTTTAACAACAAATACTGGGACTACAGTAGATCAAAGAACACTAAGGAAGAAGTCTTCTGAATGACCATGGGAAGTGTTGAATCCTTAGAAGACTATGGAGAGAGGTTTCAACTCAGTTATAAAAGGGCCAGGTGCACACTTGACCCTAAATCTCTGAAGTTGGTCCTGCTTAGAGGAGTCCCTGAAGACCTTCTAGATACCCTCCATTTTCTGGCTGGGGGAGACATCTACCAACTACCTTATGATGACATAAAGACTGTGTGTAGAAACCATTCTAGGGCAGCTAGAAAGAGAGGTAGGGGAAGCCAACCTTTAGCCAGCACATCCTCATCTAGTTCCTCCATTAGAAGTGAATTTGAAAATCAGCTGGAAGATTTCAAGAGCAAGATGAGGTAGAATCTTACCATGCAAATGGATACCATGCATATCAAAGGGAAACAAGAGGATGCCGAGAGGGCTTTGGCCATCTTTTGTCCTAGGTCCACTAGAAGGCATCCTAGGAACAAATGTCCATTGAACTCTATAGAAGTGTGTTCAGTCTGTGAGGAAGACCATTCTACGAATTAATGCCCTTCCTTTCTCAGACTTAAAGCTGCATATCAGGGGGCTAAAAGAGCCACTGAACCACTCTATTTCATGAACTAAAGGAGGCCACATGGGCCTTGACCTTACCAGCAGGGAATGCAAGGAACATCCTAGACCTATTAAAACCCCAATCAAGCCACTTCCATGCCTTCTTAGGGTTCCCCTAATCATCCTTCCTGGTCCACACCCCCTCCTTGGTCATATCTAGCTCGATACCATGCTCAACCAGTTGCTCATTCATTTCACTCTTATGCTTAGCCACAGCGTCAGTGGAATGCACCTCATCAGGGGTGGAGGCCCCAGTACAACTCTACTCTTGCTCTTTTTCCTCCACCACCTTCTCAACCACAACCATTTCCTCTTGCTCCACCAAGGCAACCCCAAATACCTGTTCAACGGAACTCGAACACCAATAACAGATAGGCCCAGCAGGTATATAGTGGAGAAACATCATGCCCGACCTATGCTGTGGAAATTCAGGAGATTAACCTATGATCTGGGAAGGTTCCCTAAGATAGCTAACCTCCCCCTATGGAGGATGAGGAAGAAAAACAAGAAAGTGAACCAAAAGCCACTCCACCCTTTCCTGAGAGATTAACTAGAACCACTCAACTGACCCCAAAAGAAATTGAACTTCTGGGAGAATTGAAACAGTTATGTGTAAAGATACCACTTCTGCAAGCCATAAAGGATGTGCCCATATACAAAAAGATGATCAAGGAGAAGTGCTTGAGGCACCCAGGCAGGCGCAAGAGAGATGCTCCAACTATCAATGTCACATGAAAATTATCTGACCTGATGTTGGGGTAGGTAATCTGTCCGAAATATCTAGACCCTGGGAGTCCTGTAGTCAATGTCCACATCAATGGCACCGTAATCCCCCATACCCTGATTGATCTAGGGGCTGCTATTAATGTGATGACTAAAGACACTATGCTCAAGCTCAACCTTTAGGGCTCCCTGAGAAAGACCACAACAATACCGCAGTTAGCAAACTACTCCACCGTCACCCCTGAGGGGATGGTGGAAGATGTAATGGTTTCCATTGATTCTTGGGAGTATCTTGTTGATTTCTTGGTTCTCCAGCCATAGTCAAAGCTCACTGGGTATCCTCTCATCCTGGGAAGACCTTGGATGGCTACTGCAGATGCCTACATTAGTTGTCGAGCTAGGAACATGACAATCAAGAATGGGCATATGTCCAAGCAGCTAGTCCTATATCCTCCTGCCCAACCTCTATTAGAACATGATTTATCTCTCTGGTTGGAGAAGGAATATGAGGATGAAATCTATTCTGCACCATTGTGTACAGTAAAAGTTGCCATGGGGGGCCCACAAACCGAGGATGATCTTATTGAAAAATTGATTCAGAATCCACCCCCCAATGTGTTTCCATTAGAAGAGCTGGTGGAAGAAACCCATGATAATCCTTTAGCTGATCTCTGTGTGGTTGATCCGACTTCTCTCCAAGCTAAGAATGTGGAATTCAACCCAAAAAGGACCTTGGAGATCAACTCATCCCTATCCACCTCTCAGGAGAAATAACTGTTTAGATTATTGCAAAACCACTTGGATGCTTTTGCTTGGAGCTATAAGGAGATGAAGGGAGTCCATCCTTCAGTCTTTACTCATCACATTTACATTAAAGAATATTGTAAACCAGTTAGGTAGCCTCAAAGGAGGATGAATCCAGCCCTTAAGGACATTGTCAAAGAATAACTGCAAAAGTTGCTGGATGTCGGATTCATCTGCCCTATCTCTAACAGCGAATGGGTCTCTCCTTTGGTGCTAGTGCCAAAGAAAAATGGGAAGTGGAGAATCTGTGTTGATTATCGAGAACTAAACAAGGCCACCAAGAAGGACCATTTTCCTTTGCCTTTCATAGATCAAGTGTTAGATGGCATGGCAGGGAAGAAGTTCTTCTCCTTCCTAAATGGATTTAGCGGGTACAACCAGATCCAAATCAGCCCAGAAGACCAAGATAAGACCACTTTCACTTGTCCTTGGGGTACTTTTGCATACCAGGTCCTTCCTTTTGGGTTGTGCAATGCTCCTGCCACTTTCTAGAGAGTAGTACTGAGTATATTTGCTGAACTGGTTCATGATTCAGTGGAAATTTATATGGATGACTTTACCTCTTATGGTTCTAACTTCCAGGAAGCTTTGACTAACGTGGGAAAAGTTTTAGAGAAGTGCATTGAAATGAACCTGTCCCTCAGTCCTGAAAAATGCGAATTCCTGATGACTGAAGGGACTGTGCTCAGTCATATAATTTCTCAGCAAGAATTACAAGTGGATCCCAACAAAATTGCGATCATCCAAAGGGTCCCACCTCCTCAAAAGGTAAGAGATGTTTGGATTTTCCTAGGCTTAGCAGGGTATTATAGAAGATTCATTAAGGATTTCAGTAAGCTAGCCTCTCCATTGTTTGGTCTTTTGGGAAAAGATGCTCAGTTCATATGGACTGACAACTGTCAAGAGGCTCTAGATACCTTGAAAAGTAAATTGGTGACTGCCCCAATTTTGAGAGGCCCAAACTGGGCCCTCCCTTTCCACATTCATATAGATGCCTCAAACAGAGCAATAGGAGCAGCCTTAGGGCAAGTTGATGAGAAGATGCCTTATACCATATATTTTGTAAGTAAAAACTTGTCCAAGGCAGAATTAATCTACACTGTAACCAGAAAGGAGCTCCTAGCTGTAGTCCATTCCCTAAATAAATTCAGACACTACATCACCGACTATCAAACATTCGTGCACATTGATCATGCTACAATTAGGTATTTGATGAATAAACCAGATGTAAATGATCGTATTATTAGATGGTTACTTTTATTATAGCAATTTTATTTAACCATTGTTGATAAGCCGGGTAAGGAAAATTTTGTTGCTGATTTCTTGTCTAGACTAGATCTGCCTGCAGGTGAAGCATGAATGGTGGATGATTGAATACCAAATGAACACCTATTTTCTATCTCAATACTCTCTCCATGGTTTGCTAATATAGCAAATTACTTGGTTTCAGCACAGTTTCCGCCACACCTGTCCTCAAAAGAGAAGAGCAAGATCATGAGGAAAAGTGCCCCATTCACCTGGATTGGGGGCAATCTCTTCAAACTTGGCCCAGATCAGATTTTGAGGCGATGTGTCAGGGAGGAGGAAGTTTTTGACATTCTCTTAACCTGTCATGATGGGCCCTGTGGGGGCCATTTTGCAGCAAAGAGGACTACCTTCAAAATTCTACGAGTAGGTTACTATTGGCCCACTCTTCTTCAAGATGTAAGGAGATATATTAGCCAATGTGACCGATGTCAAAGGATGGGGAAACCTACTCCAAGGGATGAGATGCCCCTGCAACCTCAAGTGACTTTCGAGCCATTTAAGAGGTGGGGCATGGAATTTGTGGGTCCGATCTACCCTCCTTCAAAACAAAAATCTTACATCATTGTGTGTACTGATTATCTGAGAAAATGGGCAGAAACAAAGGCGATCAAGGCAGCAACAAAAGAAAAAGTAGCTGAGTTTTTAAGAGAAAATATCTTCTACAAGTTTGGCTATCCAAGAGAATTAGTCACAGATCAAGGGAATCCGTTTACCTCTAATCTGATTGAAGAATTGCTCACACATCACAAAATTAAGCACAAAACTTCCACCCCTTATCATCCTCAAGAAAATGGATAGGTAGAAGTCACTAACAGAGCATTGGAAGGGATTTTGACCAAAGTAGTGAGCAACAATAGAAATATTGGGTAGATCGATTGGTTGAGGCCACCTGGGCCTATAACGCCACTTGGAAAAACACCACAAGGTTCACACCCTATGAGCTGGTCTATGGGAAGAAGGCATTACTGTCAATAGAATTTGAATATAACACATTTAGGATGGCAGCTCAGCTGGACCTAGATCTCAGCCATGCACAATAGGAGAGGTTACTTCAGCTAAATGGATTGGATGAACAAAGATTGCAAGCCCTTCTCCACTCAAAGGTAGTCCAACTTCAAAGGAAAATATGGCATGACAGACACCTCAACGAAAAGCAATTCCAGGAAGGAGATTGGGCGCTGTTGTATGATTCAAGATATAAAGATTTCAAGGGAAAATTGAGGACAAGATGGCTGGGACCGTACACAGTAGAAAAATGCAATGACAAGTTCATTTCTAATCTGGACCATTGATGAAGAAGCCATCCCCATGCTTGTCAATGGGCATAGGTTGAAGATATACAGGAAGCCCCTCTCCAAGCAAGAATTCATTGAGAATCTGAGTAAAACAGTGTTGGTAGTGGAGCAAGTCTCTGCCTCCACTCCACCCATACCCTAAGAAAAAAATAGAAAGAGAAAAAAACAGAAAAAGAGAATAAAAGATACCTGGGTGAAAACCTCTTGGAGGCACTCAAGACAGGCAGTGAGGGTGAAAACCTCCTAGAGGTGCCCCAACTATCTCATAAAAGAAGGGAAAAAAGATGAAAAGAAAAAAAATAGAGAAAACAAAAAAGAAAAAAACAGAAAAGCTAACTACTTTTGAATGCATTGCAGATTGTAGGAGGGTCACAGAAGAAAAAAGGACATGGCTAGGCTGAATACACCCTTGATAGCTCATTTCTCCATCACCATTGTCTTTTCCCAAGCCCTGGCCTCACTTGTTCTGGAAATTTTGCATCCAATAGGAAGCTCTGTGCATTCTATAGGAGGCTCCTGTAGAAACCACAGAGAGCTCGAAATCAAGTTCGGAAAAGAATCAGAGTGCTAGAAATTTGTCCAAAAGACCGGTGGACCTCCCTGCCACCATTCATTCTCCTAACCCTCCATTCCATCCCTGCACCACTACATTTCCACTCGCTTCTTTCTTCCCTGCACAGAAAACACAAAAATTTTGTTTCATTTGTTTAAAAAAAAAAATGATGAATAAAACAACAACATTCTTAACTTGTTTCTTACCTAGTGCATACCAGCTGCTTTTCCTTTCCCTTTAGAGCCTTCCTCAGCTATCTTTTCATTCCCTGCTCAAACCTCAGCCAAAAATTTTAGAGGGAGAAGCAGTTATAGGAAATCCTGCAGGATTCCTCTAACAACTGATCCCTTTAAAAAATTCTCCAGAGGCAAGGTCAGTGCAGCCACAGGTGTATACGACGTGCAAGGATCTGTTCCTGATCAAAGATCACTAGCATGAAGTAGCCAAGCCACCAATTCAGAAGCCACGAGCGCCAATAGCAGCAACAATCCATGAACAGAGTGCCAAATTCTAAGCATGCAAATTAGGTAGCAACTAACAAGTGGCTAAACCCATTCCTTTGTTGCATGAATATGATTTAGAAACTACATGAACCATTGAGATGGTCACAATTAAACGAAATTGGTGGCCAGCTAACTAGCCACCCTCATCTAGTTCGAACAAGCCTCGTCCAATTCAAACAACGTTCAGTGGGTGCAATCGGCACGTGTGTTCAGTCAACTCGGGAAGAAAAACTAAAAACGGGTAGTGGTGGCGGCGTATAACGGGAATGATGGAAGTGATTTCGGGCAGGTGGCATGTAGTATCATGATGGCACTGAAGTAGGGACCAATGGTCCGGATGGGGATAATGTACCCTTCCTGCCACCTCACCTCGTCACTGTAGAACATACCATAAGCTTAAGTATGCTGCAGTCGAAGCCTCCACCACCTTTGTTTTCATTTGCATCGACGAGTTCTTGGTTGCAACAACTTACCTACCACCTTCAAAACCTCGAAACAGACGCTCCCTACTAGTTTTGAAACCCTTCTGCTTATCGATATCTATAGGAGCATTATCACACCCTATAGGAGTGGAAACACAGTCTACGGGAGCCTTTCTACAGGAAGGCCAGTGAACAACTCTACAGAGGGAAAATTTAGGATTTTATGCCAAATTCGAGCTCGAAAGAAGGTAGGCTCGGAAAACCCACTCTGCATGTTATATATCTACAAAAGGTGGTGGGATTTGAAGCAAAGTATTGAGTTGAAAAGAAAAAGTGAGAACAGAAGTTTGCCTGTGTTTTTCTGAAATAAATACAATCTCTCCATTGTACTATCTGCACTAAAAGTTTGTCTCTTTCTTCCCCGTGGTATTCTCCTGTATGAAGAAGTGATGCAACCATAGGAAATTAAGCGTGTAAAACAATGAATTTGCATTGGGTGGTCTGCTTACTTTGTGAAAGAAAAACATTGTCTTGCTGTCTACGTTTTTTTTTTTAAAGATATTGATTTCCTCAAACAGTTTGAGAAGTGAATTAAGGTTGAGAACAAAGTTTGAAGGGTAGGAAAATATATCTCCTGTGAAGGAAGATACAATGTAGTCTATGGTTATCATTTCAGATTGTTACATGAACTAAGATATGGAATGGACCTACCTGCATCTAGAAAACTCAGTCTTCCATATTTTCTCCTCCAATCTTTGATAAAGTGTGGCACCGAATTGAATGCAGGGGTCCTAGACCAATTGGATCACCATGGGCTCATTAGGTTGCTAGTAGAGGATGTCCTCCACATGTACACAATCCCTATATCTTAGGAAATTTTGAGGAACATGACCAAAGAATATGACATAAAAACTCTCACTTATGACCTTATTCCATCTAGCAGTGAAGAGGAGGAGCAGAAAGAAGAACTTGAGAAGGAAATCCATGAAGAAGCACAAAATATCCAATTAGAAGAAGAAAAAGAAGAAAAACAGAGAGGAGAGGAGAAACATGACAACCAAAGTTGAACCTAAAGCAGAGAAGAGAACAACATCAAAAGCAAAAAAAGGGAAAACCACAGTAGAGAAAAGGAAGAGGACAAGAACTAAAAGAAGAAGCCCAAGATAGCTTAGAAAAATACTGCCACAGGAAAGGCAAAAACTAAGCAAGTAGAGGAGAAAGCAACACTAGAGACAGCAAAAACAAAATCAGAAACAATAGACATAGGCAAAAAAACAAAGGACAAGAAGAAAAACAACAAGAAGAAGTGTCTCCTGAGACACTAGCAAGAGAAGCAACAATTGTTCTTGCTGCACTTAGTACTTTAGCTAAGCAAAAAGGGAAAAGAAAAATACAACCATCTATGTATTTCAAAGCTAGAAAAAGCACCAGAATGAAGATGGGAAAGTCTCAGCCACCTTCGAAAGAACCTATCATCATTGAGGATGCACCTACTGTTACAAAGGAGGAATCTCCCTCCAAAATCTCCATCACTTACGAGAGAGGAAGTCCTAAGACCTCTTAATGGACTCTAAAGTAGTCCTACAGGAGGCACAAACCTCTCGACATGAGATATTGGCAAAGCTCAAAGAAATTGAAAAATTGGAAAAGAAGGCAGAAGAAAAGTCCCAAGAGGAAGATAAGGCAAAGGAGATACCAGAGCCTCGACCTCAGCCTAACTTAGGCTCCTATTGCAACATTCTAGAAGGTGGGAAGATCATCCCACAAAAGTTTGCAGTTCCTCTTTTTTTCAAGCTGGAAAAGGAAAGAGTCAGGACCCACACATGAATGCAGATTGCAAAATCAAAAGGGGTAGAAGACATAGGGAACATGGAAAACAAGTTGAGAGAGGTGGGCAAAGAGTTAAGCATGGTCAGGCATACAAAAAGCATCAGAAAAGCTCAATTGTAGGAAGAAAATGAATTGTTGAAAAAGCAGCTACAAGAAAGGGAACCTCAAGGAGGAAATGAGCTGTCAACCTTAAAAGGACAACAACAGAAAGAGAGACCCCAGGCAGATAGTGAGGCAGCAGAAAGACAACAAGAAGAAGAGGAACCCCAGATCGACAGTGAGACATTGATGAAACAACAATAAGTAAAAGAATCCCAGGCAGAAAATTAAGTGTTGATTTTGAAGAGGCAGCTACAGGAAAAGGAAGCTCAATTAGCCTGCATGGCCAGCTGAGCAATGGAAGCATTGTAGTGTAGGCAGCCAACCAAATCATATGCACTGTACCTCAAATATCAGTGGCTCCAATTTTAGATTAAGACACTGGCCCAAAGGGGCACAATACCACTTCAAGATTATGGCCAATTTATGCATTTATGTGATCACAGTTCAGCTACGGATAAAGCAAAGATAATAGAATTTTACCTACACAACATGGCACTTACTGACATGAATTTATGGGATCAAAATGCTGCATTGGGAGACTTGCAGCTAATGGCTATGGCATCTTGGATGAGCCATGAAGAAAAGAGAGCAGTGGAAATTCAGAAAATGATGGCAAAAGAGTTGAGTGAGCCCTTGATGATTAGAGCAAGACTAGCAGAACCCTTAGCTCTCATATATGCCCACCAACACCTTGCAGATAATCCTCAAGCTTTCCCTGATTATGTTGACAAACAAGCCCATGCTATTGCTCATTTCGAGGATATGGAGAGATTGTTTGGTGATGACTGTATTCATGCTTGCATGAGAAGGTGGAATACATTGCCACACAGCCTAAGGATCATGGAGTATCACTCCCCAAATAGAATGAGGGAAGCCATGAGGAGAGTGCCCCTGTATAAGCACTCAATGAAAAATTTGAAAGCCAACTGGATTGGCCTTAAATTCAGTCCTCCATTGCTGCTAGGACTATTGGAAGGAGTAGAGGAGGAAGAACATAAACAATGGGAAGAAATGGATAGGAAAGCAGGTTTCCATGATAAAGAGGAAGATATGACATCAGAGGCTTAGGATGTCAGGGAATCTTTCAGAGCCATTAAGGATGAAGAGTTAGATTAGTTGCTCAGAGGATGAGCAACCCATTTAGCAGGGGGGTGATGATGAGCCCCATAAATGGTAACTGTATGGGCTTATTCTACCTGTTATTTCAACTTAATCCACCATTCTCATTAGTTTGTTGCATGTTTTTGAATATATTTATGCTAATAGAGTGAATTAGGTTAGTCATTTTGCCATGTAGTCTAATGAGTGTTTTATGCAGTTTTTTTGGACAATTTTGGACAAAGTCAAGGAATTTATGAGAAAATGGCAGCCAAAACTCGAGGAAAACAGGGAAAAGAACTTGTACGGGGGGTGTGTCCTTCATTAATGACCCCTTTCCTTGAATCCTCCATTAGCAACTCGGAGCACAAAGGTCCACATTGATGATTCCAAGGGGCAACTGAGCAAATAAAGTAGGACTGTTGTTAATCTTCAGTTCTAGGAAGTCGAGTTCCTTGATTTTACGAGGACTTTTGGAGGTCACCATTTTTATAAATAAGGAGGCTTATAGCCTCAGTAGGTTAGCCAGTTATTAGTATATTTTCACACTTTTGTGTAGCATTGTGTTCAGCTCATTTTCGAGTTCCTTTTTGAGAATAGTTTATGTAATGTAACTGCTATTTTTGATAATGAAGATGAAATAGTTTTTGAGCCAGCACTGATCTCTTTTATAGGGCTGAATCTCTTGGGTTAGGGCCCAACCCAATCTTCCTAGCACCTCCTTCTGTGTACTTATATGTTTTTTCTTCCATTCTTGAGTTAATTGTTGTTGCATAGATTCATTTTACTTTGTTATATTAGGTTGTTTGTGATGGTTAGTATAGTTGCTTTGTTTCAGTTGCTCAATTAGGTTGCTGCAGTGATAGAAAAAGATTCAAAAAGGCCAACAGCAGGCCCTGATCTCCTTTCTCCCTTCTTGGGACTATGATTTGAGGTCAAGGCACTACTGCTGCCACCAAAAATACAATTTGTGCTCTTCCATGCAACTTCTAGTGTGATACTTTGAGATGGAAAGGTTGATATTGGTTTAGATTCATTTGCTTAGATCATTTCCTGTTCTTTTACCATAGTTCTCTCGCATGCTTTTCTGTTCATAGGGTACTGTTTAGCATTTTCTATTTATAGGTCAGAAATTAGGTCAGGCTAGACAAAATTCTATTTTTTGTTCTTTCTTTGGTCAATTTTGATAAGTAAATGCAGATATTTTGTAGGACACCTCATCTCACCATACATCCATAAAATGCCCGTCACCAGCTCACTTCTCATAGATTTCCCTAGTCATTCGCAACATTTCGCCAATCTGCCCTAATTTCTACGTTTTTCTCCATAAGCTCCCCTCTTGCCATTTGAACAAATCCAACTATCATGTTCTTTATTGATCTTGCTTAACAAGCTCCAGACACCTCAATACCTCCATCTAGCCTTTAGTTACCCTTTCCCATCATTTTTCCACCTGCAAAACTCCAAAAATAGCTTTCAGCCTCCTCCTGTAGATCCCCTGCAGCCTCCTGTAGAACTTCCTATGAGTGATTTTTCGAAGTCTGGTCGCTATGGAAGTCTTCAGAAGGGTACTAGGGGCTTCTTAGGAAATCTCCACACCTTCCTCACCATCTGCAAAAGCCAACTCCATCTTCCTTTGCCACCAAACCTCTGCATAGTCACAACTAGATAAATCACAAGCATAATAATTTCACATAAAAACACTCAACAGTACAAAAAGATGGTTTCTTCTCATTTCTCTTCAAAAGTAGCCTGAATAAATGCAATTTACCTTTTCATTAGTTAATGGCACTCATTTTATTAGTTTCCATCTCTTTTCTTACAAAATTAGGGTTAGTGGGTAAACTAGGGTTTGCGTTTCATTTCAGTTTTCATTCTCCTTCTGCAAATAGAATAGCCTCTGTAGAGTTAGATTTCTTCCATCACAGTTAAAAGCTTCTTATGAGAATTCATAGAAGTTGGATTAAGCTCCTAGCGATCTTGCGCCAGCTGACCAAGTGATAGCATGTAGTAAGTGCTAGTACTTGTGTGTACAACACCATCACTTCCAAGTTTGTAACGAACTACCGGGTTGATGAAAGTAAAGAAGGATGCCCTTGGAGTTGCAGCATTATTGCTGCAATACTGGAGCCCACCATCTACATAATCAGCTATAGTTCTCCTATCTGACCCACTTCTATTCGCTATCACTTCCCCTTTATCCTTCATTGCCTTAGACTCTCTATGGCACACCTATTTATATCCTTTTTCATACAATGCCATGGTCTGTGGACCATGGGTGAATCTCAAAACCAACTCAACTTTACATAAAAAAAAGGGGCTAAACCCCTTTGACTCTTACTCCTCTATGCGCTCCGCATCCACAAATCACGGATATTTTACATTATTTACACAAACTTTACCAAAACTTGGGTTATCTTAACTAAAATCTGACCCAGGGGACCCCATCCCAACACTCCTCTAGGCCTCTGCGCACTCAAGAACGGAGCTTTCCCCAAAAATTACAGACTACAGATGCGACTACAGGGAATCAATTCTTTGATGATGATATATTCAATTATAAAGTTTTACATCTCCTTATATACATTTCATATTTACAAAAACCATGGTCGACATAACATGGATCTGCAAAACAAAGACTAATATTTGATACCCGTTATAAAATAAGGGCTTTGTCCCATCCCAAAAGCCCTAAAAGACCATGCAATGAGTATATCTTCTCCATCTCCATATGATCTGCTCCTTCTTCTATAGGGTCTTTTACCCAAAACTTGGACCAAGTTGGGCCATGCCCAGCATGCCCCCAACACTCACCCGTGACTCATCCCAAGTCACGTAGCTTTGGCGCCCTTGATCTTTGTTGCAATCCCATTTTACACTAAATTGTACTGTTGGAGTGATTTTGCCATCATTTTTTCTTCCTGACATGCCTCCTTCAACAAAGCTTCTACATTAGGGCCAGTATCCTTTTGTAGTATTTATGCTTCCCTTCTCTTCAATTCCCTTAGCCTCTCATCCACTTCCTACGAAATTTTCAGGGCTTCCTCCTTCCATGGTTGAGTCCTCTACTACAAGATCCGTGCTTTCCTTCGAATATCATCTATTTGCGCTTGGAGGTTCTTTCCTTCAGTAATGCTAGTAAGGCTTTGCAAGACTGGTAAGGTCTTCACAGGTTCTAGGATCTCATCACGTCGCTTATTCTTGGACCACAATTCCTCCTCAATCTCTAGGATGTTTGGTTCCTATTACCGTGAGGTCCAAATCTTCATCGTATCATCAATCATTTTTCCACAATAAGCCACCATATCAGATATGCCTTTCAATGTTGTACTCAGGTCCCTTCCTGCAAAGTAGTTTATAGTCGCGTTCCCACTTTCAACTACAGGTGGCACTAGGACTTCCTCCCCTTCATTTTCTAGTGCGAAGCTCCAGGGACATAGTCGTCCCTGTATTTCTTCAATCTACTACCATTCAATCATCATGGAATCATCTAACCATTCAACTTTGCAAGTTGAACAACACCCCCATCTAAAATGTTCTTGACGATATAAGGCCCCAACAAATTTGTTTTGAATTTTCTCAGGAACTTCGTGAATTTCATATAATAATATAAGATCCCTTTCTCGAAATATCTTCTTTTTGATATGCCTGTCATGCTAGGCTTTCTCCCTTTCTTTTTGCACCTTCTAATGGAATACTGCTATGGATATATCTTATTCTAAAGATATTATCTGAGATATTATTTCCTTCATCATGTCGGGTTCTTCCATATATGTGACAGTTGCAATTCTCAGACTTGGCACAATGTATTCCATAGGCATAACTGATTCTTGTCCATATGTCAACTTGAAAGATGTCTATTTAGTCAATTTGTTTCATGTCGTTTTGTATTTCCATAACACCGATGGAATCCTCAAGTCCCAATCTTCCCTCCTAAAACAAGCTTATTCACCAAGTACTTCAGTGCGAAATGATCTGTGAACATCTTAAAATGTGCTCCCAACAAGTAATGTTTGAACTTCTGCAGTGCATACACCATAGCTAACCCCTCCCTTTCTGTCATGTTGTAATTCTTTTCTACCTTAGACATCTTCCTACTTGCAAATGCTATGGGATGATCAATATCCCTTGCTATAGGCTGCTCTAGTACTACCAAATTTATGCAAGATGCATCAACATTCACATGAAACTCTTTCTTCTAGTCCAGGAAAACTTAGAATTGTCGCACTTACCATATTTCCTTTCAGCACGTCGAAGCTATTCTGGCATTCTTCATCCCATTGGAAGGTCACATCCTTCTTTAGCAACTTCTCCATTAGTGTAGTTATCTATGCATATCATTTAATAAACTTCCTGTAGTAACTAGGGTGTCCTAGCTTAGTACGCAGTTGTCTTACTATCTTCGGTGATGGTGGGTTCATAATGATTGTGATCTTCGCCAGATCCACCATCAATCCTTTTTTACAAATCACCTGTCCCAATAATATTCCAAATGGTGCACAAAAAATGCACTTCTTCAGGTTCATTGATATTTGATACTGCCTACATGTATCCAACATCAATCTTAAGCTCACGACATGCTTCTTTAATAGGCCAAATATTGTCCAATCATTGAAGTAAACTTCCATAAATTTCTGTATGTACTCCTTGAAAGTTGTAATTACAACTCTAGAAAATATAGTAGGTGCATTCTTCAATCCAAAAGGCATCATTGTATACTGATAGGAACCCCATTCTGTGGCAAACTTTGTCTTACGTCTGTCTTCTAGTGAAATTCTGATTTGATGATACCCGAAGAAGCCATTTGTAAAAGAGTAAGCTTCTTATCCTCCTACATTGTCCAACAGTTTGTTTGCAAATGGTGTAGGAAAATGGTCATGGAAGCATGCATAATTCAATTTCCTTAAGTCCACACAGATTCTACTTTCCCCTTTTACCTTCTTTTCCTGAACTACCATGGGACTTACCCATTCAAACTCTTCAACAGGTTCAATTATCCCTTTTGTTAACATCTTGTCCAATTCTTCTTTTACCTTTTCCTTATACTTTGGATTCAGTATATAAGGCCTCTACTTAATAGGCTTCACATCAAGTTTCAGAGGAATCCTCATAACTCCCAAACCCTTATGATGCCTTTCATGTCTAAACATTTAGTGGGAAACAATTCCTAGTATTCATGTTGTTAGGGTCCTATATTTTATAGGATGAGCTGACTATACGCTGTTGATTTTGGTATATGAAATGTTTTAATTAATGTTCCATTCTGTAAATTATTTCCAAAATTAAAAAATAAAAAAATAGAAAAAAAGGGGATAAAAGAAAAATAATATGCGTGTGTGTGTGTGTGTGTGATCAAGTGAGAAAGAATGAAAAATACCCCAAAATAATAAGTGAGTAAGTATAAATGCCACTCAAAATATGAAAAAATGCATCCGTAATACCTTAGAAACTTTGAATAATGTGATGCTAGTTAAAATGCCACATTGAAGTTAGATAAATATATTAGTTTGTTTAATCACACTATTTAAGCATGATTAGGCTTGATTAAACGTAATTAGTTTTGACAAGAGAATGTTTAACCACACAGTGTAACCATGGTTAAACTAGACTAGGAAAAATAAAATTGGTTTACCACATTGTTTAATCACGGTTTAACTTTAAAGTAGTAGATTAACCTAAGTTTGATTAGTTAGAATACATTGTCTAATTATAGTCTAATTAAATTGTAAATAACATAAATGTAATAAGTCCGCTTTACATGCTATAAGCGTAAATATCATATGGAAAGGTATGAATAAAGTTTAAAAAGGAAAAAATCTTGTCACATTGTGAGTAAAGTAAACGACAAGACCCTTTTGTCATGTAGTGAATAACATTGGTGTGGAATTGAATGGCGAATATTTCACCCTGCCTAGACCAACGATGGGGAATCGTATTCGCCCCCTCGAGCCCCTTCGATGTTTAATCACGAGGGGGGTCCAAAAAGGCAGAAATTACTTTACCATGTTGGGAAACGTGGTGGCTTCTTAGGTGCTTCACAACCCAACCTAATACCATCAACTATCCCTCCTCCTCTCAAAAAACCACCTTTTCCTCTTCATCCCATTTACCCTCATGGCCGTTGACTTCATCCCTCTCCCATCCATTCCTCTTCTGCCAAGTCACCTCCCATCCCCACCTCGCTCTTATGCCAAGACGCATCAACCCTTGAGCCCATGCAACCCCAATATATTAATTCCACCTTTCCTTCTTCCACCTCAGCATCAATTCGTTGGTCAATTAATTTTTAACCATTGCCATGACAACGAACCCACTCCTCCAATCGTTAATTCACAACAATACATCATTTTTCCATTTTATCCACATTTCTGTTGTTGTTTCAAGATGCTAATTATATCAAAGTTGTTACAGTATCCCTTCTTCACATCAGAACCAGTTGCAGTAACAAGTCAACAGAACCTGCCACAACTACAGTGAGTTAGACCACCGTTTTAACTTGCACATCTAGTCGAATGCGAGTTCGCTTATGGATACCAACATGCAACAATTTTCCCAGGTAATTTGAAACTTTGATTTCATTTCTCTTCTATCATTGCCCCTAAAGGTAAATCTCAATCCACAGATGACAATCCCATGCTAGCCCATTTCCTATACCTATACCATCAACCCTTGGTGGATCAATAATACAAAATCGCTGAAATTAGTTGTGAATTCGATCTATACGAACTTTGCAACTGGTTAAAGAATTTTTTTTTAGACCAGAGCGATGAGTTGAGTCTCTAGGACTCTCTCCTACCCCAAGTCATATTTTCCCATACACACCACTTCCCTAAATTTGTCTCCCGATGTTATTTTAGATATATTCCTAGTCAAAGGGCAATTGCGGCCTAGAATGGAGACATTTTATTCACCATAACCCTTGAGTCAATCGACCAATTGCTACAAATCCAAAATTTTGACTCCCTAAATTCATTTTCAGTAGATTCCCTCATGGAATTCTACAAGAGCTTAACCATCCCACAAAGATCCAAGATTTTTGAAACTTTTCTACCATAGGTTGCCCAATTACCCAAGAAGAACCCCCCTAATTCATCCTCTATGTTCCCAAAGATGACCAAGCAGATAATTTCCATTGTTTCATGTTTACTAGGCTACCAATCTGATCAGTGGATTGATGAGGCCATTATTGGTTTTTTATTAGCCTTTACAACTAGTGAAAAACAATTTATTTTCAATTACAGTCAGTTTCTTGCAAATGCAATCCATGATCAGTTCCTAAAGTTCTCTACTAAAGGAAATTTCAAATATGCTTCAGTACTTGTTTATTTATTTCTTTATCGTCAAGTAGATAGGTTTCAGTTTCCAATGTAGAAATTGGAGGAGCAAGGAAATGTTGAATCAGTAATTCATTGAACTAATTTGATGAAGAAGCATTCCAATGAGTTTATCTTCAGTCATTTTTTAGATCAGTTCCTATATATGTTTGTTTGCTTGTTGAACAATGACATGAAGCCTAGAATAGGACCAGAGATACAAAGAATTATGCATCTCAGTGAGCAGACTAAGACATGAGATTGGTACTTGCACCAAAACTATACTAAGATCATAGTTTGTGGGTGTGAATTTCCACCATATAGGCTCCCAAAATTTGTTTCCATGAGGATATTCTCATTAGAATATATAAGATAGATGATACATATGGATGATATCCATTTTGTTGCAGAAAAGAAGAAATCTCAGCTTAAAATCAAGGCACAGGTTGGACCATTTATATGTAACACCAGGATAGTAGGTAAGGATGCAGATTTGTTCCTTAACAAATAATATTCAAGTTGATTTTCACCTATTCATACGACCTTTTTGGCATCATTTCTAAACTAATAGTGAAGAAGAAAACCACTCCCTATACTCACACTCCTAGACCATAGATAGAGAATTTTATGAATCAAAGTCAGAGGGAGGAGAATACGCTACAAGAGGCATAAGAACAAGTGATATCCACAACTACCTAATAGAATCTAGTACCTCAAGAAAAATAGGACAAGAGTCCAAGGGAGGATGATTCCCCTTCAATGACAAATATTGGAGTCAAAGAGTTTCTGATATACAAGAAGAAGCAGAAGACTAATCCTAAACTAGTTTTTCTATAGGAGGATGAGGAGCATGCCACCATAGTCCTAACAGGCCCTCATGTTTCTACAAGGGAAGAAGATATCCTCATAGGATCTCCCTCTTCCTCAGCTTCCCAAGATCCCCCAGATACAACTCAAACAACAGAGTTGGTTCAGGACCAGGCTGAACCAAACATTTTTTCCAAATTCAAAGAAATCAAGAAGAAAAATGAACTTCTCAAAGCCACCACATATTCCCAATTCTGGAAGAAAACAACCTCCTCACAACATAGGCTTCTTTCAGCCTTTGACACAGAAAAGGGGAAATGAAAATTGCATTCCTTCAAGCACAGGTCCCATTTCCAAAGACTCCAGTTGATTACAAGAAGTCCATATTTTCTTTTGATGTCAACTAGATTCACCCTATTGACCAAATGGACATGCATAAACAAACTGGTGAGATGTTGTACTCTACTCTGACCAATACTGCCATGACAACATCCAAATTGCAGGCCTCAGTCAGCAACATACAATCTCAGTTAAAACTTGAAAATATCTCATCTCTGGCCAAAGACACAAATATTAAATCACTAGAAGACCTGGTAATCAAACTGGGCTATGATCCTAATGATGTAAAAGCAATAGAAGAAATTGTGAGGAGAAAGAATGCAGACATAGCAACAATAAAGAAGTAGATCAAGTTACCCTCTAAAGAAGACCCTCAAACTAAGTGTCACACGGAATCTGTCAAGGGTGCGGACACGACTGACCTTCCTAGAAGTCTAAGACATTCTAATGACAAACAAGACAAAATGGAGTGATCTTTCTCTAAATACACCTTTTACAACATGAAAACTACAAGTGTTTAGGCTTACCTTATTCCAAAACGCTGTTGTTGAAGTCCGTTCTTGACGATCCGGATGAGCTCCTCCTTCAAGTCAATTCCTGCAACCACAAACAATCAAACAATTACCAAGCACTTGCATTTCATATAATAAAACATATATTCAACATGCAGACCAAGGAACACATGAAATAACTCATTAACACAAGCTATTGAGAAAAATAAACCAGTTTGTATTAATAACGAAACAAAGAAACTCTTACAACCTGGCCTTGGTGTTGTGCAAGTTCCTCCCAGGGTCCATCAAGGGTTTTCCTCTACTTTGACAAAGCTCACCCTCTCCCAAGTAGAATCAAGTGAAGACAATCTCTCCTCACAAGGGCTCTAATGGAAGACCTAAATCCTGCAGCATTTACCCAAAGAAAATGTATAGCTCCAACCTCCTCTCCTTCTGGCTCAATGCCTTTATTTATAGTGCTGTAAAGAGGTTATTCAGGTCCACTATCAATGGGATCATCCCCCTCTTTGGGTGGGATATCTCCCTTATTGATGGGATAAGTTCCCCCTTAATAGAGATACATGAACCAACTGGAGGCGCATCCATTTCATCAAACCGACCTCTAGAATGTTCTAGAAGTAACCACAAGTAACTTTTTCAAGATAAAACTCGCGCATTTTGCCTTTTACAGAGGGACGCACCTGTCCCTTAACATACAGAGCGTCCATGGACGCATATTTTGTGAACAAGGTCAGCGTCCCCGCAGGTAAGGCTAGAGAGAACCTGCGACCCCAGAGATAAACATAGTTTTTACAAGACTTTCTCTCTTCTTTGAGTTTGAGATGGATAACAGAGGCATGAGACTTGCCTAAGAGGGTAGCATGACTGTTGATTTGAGCCATACTAACTGTAAGTAGTCAAGGTGACATTTTTTAGTGTAACAGATTGCCCCCTAAAGTGCGAAGCCTGGAATAGAATAGGGTTTTGTAATTCTAGGAAGGGTGAAGCGCTTTATCATTTCAAGGATTGCCTTGTGGATGGCCTGGTTGGAACCTGCAATTTTCAACACAAAATACATGGATAAGATTATATCATCACTGAGGTAGGCATTCCCATACTCAGATTCAAAACTTTAACTAATGGACTAACTATTCTGATACAGGAATGATCTTGCAGTACATCATTTTTATAGACTTTTGTAGACACAGTATGGACGCAGCCATCTGTTTATGATTAGTCTACATAGATAATGAATACAAAACTCCTCGCAACCTGGATGGTAGAAACTAGATCCAGGGTCTTCACTTCTACTTCCCGAATTGGCACGATTCTAACCATGTGATTAAATGATTCGATGTCGAACATGGTAGAAACCACTTGATTACCAGTCAATGATGTAAACTGTTAACAAGCGTGAGAGAAACCACCAGTAATGTCAATGGTTCTCAAAGTACCAAGCACAACCCGTGAAATGTGAATAGATGTTTTGATGTCGAACACTTCACGGAATCCTCTGATCGAAAGTCAATGATGTAAACTGACGTCAAAGGCGAGAAACCTGCCATTGATGCATGCAGACTTCAAGGTACTGTCGATTCCTAAGTCATCTTTCTAGATAATGTGTCGATGTCGATAGAAAGCGACCCGTTGCAGGCAAGCCCGCAACACGAAATCATTGTTCAAGTTGAAGAAATGTTGCTGTAAGGACTGACTCAGGGATGGTCAAATGGATGACAAGTATTTTGCAGATGAAAGTTTTTGCTTGCAGACCTCTTGAACACATAACGATACAACAGATGGCTTGGTGACGTATAACTCAAAGTTAACCCCTGGAACCCGGTTAAAGACTTTCAAAATGATTTGGTCAACTGTGAGGTAAAAGATTTCCCAACCCAGGTGAATGAAAAGTGTCGTGTTCAAGAGCGGTAATAAAGTTTCTTCTGAGACAAAAGGTGACAAATAGGTTCATTCTTCTCTTTTTTCCCCCACCATTTCTGGCAAGTACCTCTTTATTTTTAACAAGCTTGAGGAGGATAACATATGCTTGATTATAAGCTCATCCTTCGGACGAGTCCAACCTAGTTTAAATTCGAACCCTAGGAAGGAGTGGTTCGTTCCTGTTTGTAATTGAACAGGTCCTCTACTGTAAAAGTTTAACGAGCCCAGTATAGGAGAAACTCGGCGTTTTTCAATTTTAGAGAGTCTGAAAAAACTAAAGGAGACTCCACGTTGAACTTTTTCGTATATTTGTGTCCCTCAAGCCCGAAAAAGTATAAAATAATACCTGGGGGAACCGCTTGATCTTGCGACCAAGGAGTACTTTCATAATAGTGTCGTTAACCTGAAAAGTAAAAAGCGATCAAGGACACGTCGTTTTATTTCCTTATCGAGTTTGAAACGACAAAAACCCGGCAATCTTTTCCTGATTTTGCGGTCAGAAAAGAGCTAAAAGGGGACCGTCTTTTAATTCTGTTTTAACGAGTGAAAAAGAAACACTCGGCGATCTTTTCATGTTTTAGGAGTCAGAAAAGGGCTTAAAAGATGACTCTGATATTTTTGTTTGTGAAAAATTACAATTTCCCTCGAAATCCCTTTGTCCTGCACAAAAGTAACACATTACTCATACCTGTTTAAAAATAGGCAAAAATACATTCAAAAACATCTTTTCATGGTAAAAAATGAACTAATTCATCCAAAAAACCTATAAAAAGACCTTTTACCATGTCATTTTTACCGTTTCACTGTTGAGGTTGAAAAAGGAGCTTTTGACAAGAAACTTCCCGTGGTTGCTGCGGAAAATCTGACCGTCGGAATCGAACGCCGTCTCATCCAGGTATTTTACACATCCTACTCTGCATTTCTATCCATTTAGAATCAATTTTTAGGTTTTAGTTTCATTTTTTGGGGGGGTTTTGGTTTTGGAATGAGCCTCTCGGCGGACGCAGGTGCCCTTCGGGTGACCTGCGTCCCCCGACTTTTTCTCATACGGGAAAACGGTCGGAAGACGCAGCCCGCCTTCAGGCCAGCTGCGTCCGGGCGCCCTGTGCTACAAAGCCGGGGTGCGTCCTCCGAGAAACGCGCATTTCAAAACCCCAACTCTCTCAAAAAACCACCAAAAATTCCCAAATCAATTTCTAATTGCTATTTTTGATATGCAGGGCATTAATCATGTTAGACTGGAGAGAAAGAGAGCATGTAGAGGAAGATGAAGCTGCAATAAATCATCAACCTTCCCTGGATGCCCTAAGAGCATGCGGATTATACAAATATTGGACCATACCGGGCATGAGGGGCCAGGTAAGATTCTTGGAATGGCTGGTTGAGCGATGGAACGTACAAGAACAATGCTTTTACATAGGAGGGCACCAGCTCGAGATAGAGCCCTTGGATGTATACTTTCTCACTGGCTTGCCAAACAGAGGTGAGCAACTCAGTCATGCGGGGACTAGGCCGGGTGGCCAATCCCTTGATAGTCTCCGCGAGAATTGGTGCACACCTGGGGCTCACCATTCAAAAGGCATAGAGATAAAACACATCACTCTGCCGGAACTCAAAGTCATAGCGTTCACGGTTACCAGAATTTGCGGCGCGGCCGCTTTACACATTGCTTCCGGATCCCAAATGCGGATGGCAATTGACTGTTACCAAGGCACCATTTTCAACTGGTGTGAAGCTGTGTCAGCTCATATGAAGAGCCAACTGACCAAGGCAAAGAACGGACGACTAAAGACTTTTGGATATGGGCCTATAGTCGTGAGCTTTTCCTTGGAGAGAATTCCAATGCTGATCCCTCAGCAACTCACTGTTGATATCTTGGGTCCCCAGCAGCCAAAGCTGATACGATGGGTTGCGGTGATGGCCCGGCATCCTGACGAGGGCACGACAGTAGTTCGATTCTCAGATAGTTATTTTGACTGGTTAGAGGGCCAGCTTTTTGTGATACAGGACTTTCCGTATGCCGGAATGGATTTCAGAGGTGATCCGGACATGGTTCTTCCACAGGGAGAACAATGGGATGACAGAGGTACTTTTTATTTTCACAAGTTTTCTAGTTATGTATTTTTTGTATTTTTTATATATATCGTCTCAAAACTAATAGTAAACTTTTTCAAAATGCAGATGTTGGTCCACAGCGTCCAGCCAACCTCCGGCCTTATGATAGACTACATCCAGCTGCACCGGTACCGGCCCCACAGGATGCGACCGTAGAAGTACTAGCTGAGTTGGAGCATGATCTAGAGCGTCTCACGGCAGATATACCTGAGACTACTATGGACGACATTCCTATCAGGCTTCAGCGCTTCGTAGTCGCGGTCCCTGGACCGTTTAGGAGATTTTTGCGTAAGGTAACCCGCGCAGTGGTGTCGTACAGAGAGCACCACCAGTGATTGACTAGTCACTTTTGTAGTCACATGTGACATTTTTGACTTTTGTACTATCATTTTGCCGATCATAAGGTGTTTTAAACCTATGATCGAAGACGATGTATATATTTTTTGACACACTTCTAAGCCATAAACTAGCTGGAAAGGGGTGAAACCTGTTGAATTTTTCACTGAAGTTCGATATGCCCATAGCGCCGAAAATAACATGTTATGCCAATTCGTTCGATGGATACCAATGATCCGTCGAATCATGATGACTAGAACTTTGTTGATTGACTCAACCAAACCGTTGGCTTGTGGATAATAAGGAGTAGAGCTATCGTGGCGCAAACCAAGCTGGCTTGTAAGCTCAGTCATCATGACGTTTCGAAAATGGCTCCCATGGTCAGTAATGATTGCTTGTGGGACACCAAACCTAGTTATGATATGATTGAATACGAAAACTGCAGCTGTCTTGCCGCTTGCGTCGAATGTAGGTATCGCCTCGGCCCATTTTGTAAAATAATCAACCGCGACGATGATATACGCATGCCCCCCGGCCGAGTGAGGGTTACAAGTAATAAAGTCAATGCCCCATTTGGCGAATGGACCAGCGGCAATTATAGGGTGGAGAGGAGCAGGTGGAGCGCGCATCTTTCGATCAAACAATTGACAGTTGTGGCATGTTCTGACAGCAAGGATACAATCTTTAAACATAGACGGCCAGAAATAGCCAGCGCGCAACACCTTCTGAGCTGTGGCATACCCAGACATATGACCACCACATGCTCCAGAGTGACAATCAAACAAAACTCTCTCAGCCTCTTCGTGAGTTAAACAACGTCGAAAAACTAAGTCTGCCCCCCGGCGATAAAGTGTATCTCCAATAATTCTGTATTGCTGGGATCGAAACCGAATTTTTCGACGGTCTTCCTTGGAAGCTTCAGGCCGAAAGGTTTGGGTTTGGAGATAGATGATTATATCCCCATACCACGGATCTAAAGTGCTAATAAGAAACAAAGATTCGTCCACAATGGACTCCTCTGCCACAGTCTCTGTGTCAGCACTCGGGAAATCACACATCAATTCCGCAAAAACTAAAGATTTCTTAGACTTGGACTTCTCGAACTCCAAGTCGAACTCTTGCAGGATAACAATCCATTTAGAGTACTTGCCCCCTAGCAGTTGTTTTGTCAAAATATAAATCATAGGGTTGCAATCCGAAATAACTGTAGTCTTGCGGAGAAGAATGTAGTGACGAAAACGCTGGACAGCTTGAACGGCTGCCAGGGCCAATTTCTCCACATGCGAATATTTTAACTCAGTGGGATTTAAGGTTCTACTAAGATAATATATCACATGCTCTGCTTTGAATTCATCTTCTTGAACTAACACCATTCCAATGGTGGAATGCGAAGCTGCGAGGTATAAGAAGTAGTCCTGGTTGTAGTTGGGAGGATGCAATAACGGTGCATGGGTCAACGCGGAGTCGCCAATTTGTCACACGGAATCTGTCAAGGGTGCGGACACGACTGACCTTCCTAGAAGTCTAAGACATTCTAATGACAAACAAGACAAAATGGAGTGATCTTTCTCTAAATACACCTTTTACAACATGAAAACTACAAGTGTTTAGGCTTACCTTATTCCAAAATGCTGTTGTTGAAGTCCGTTCTTGACGATCCGGATGAGCTCCTCCTTCAAGTCAATTCCTGCAACCACAAACAATCAAACAATTACCAAGCACTTGCATTTCATATAATAAAACATATATTCAACATGCAGACCAAGGAACACATGAAATAACTCATTAACACAAGCTATTGAGAAAAATAAACCAGTTTGTATTAATAACGAAACAAAGAAACTCTTACAACCTGGCCTTGGTGTTGTGCAAGTTCCTCCCAGGGTCCATCAAGGGTTTTCCTCTACTTTGACAAAGCTCACCCTCTCCCAAGTAGAATCAAGTGAAGACAATCTCTCCTCACAAGGGCTCTAATGGAAGACCTAAATCCTACAGCATTTACCCAAAGAAAATGTATAGCTCCAACCTCCTCTCCTTCTGGCTCAATGCCTTTATTTATAGTGCTGTAAAGAGGTTATTCAGGTCCACTATCAATGGGATCATCCCCCTCTTTGGGTGGGATAGCTCCCTTATTGATGGGATAAGTTCCCCCTTAATAGAGATACATGAACCAACTGGAGGCGCATCCATTTCATCAAACCGACCTCTAGAATGTTCTAGAAGTAACCACAAGTAACTTTTTCAAGATAAAACTCGCGCATTTTGCCTTTTACAGAGGGACGCACCTGTCCCTTAACATACAGAGCGTCCATGGACGCATATTTTGTGAACAAGGTCAGCGTCCCCGCAGGTAAGGCTAGAGAGAACCTGCGACCCCAGAGATAAACATAGTTTTTACAAGACTTTCTCTCTTCTTTGAGTTTGAGATGGATAACAGAGGCATGAGACTTGCCTAAGAGGGTAGCATGACTGTTGATTTGAGCCATACTAACTGTAAGTAGTCAAGGTGACATTTTTTAGTGTAACACTAAGGAAGTTGGGGAGCTTGAGAAACAAAAAGAGGACATGTTCAAGATTATAATTGAACAAAATAACTAGATTAAGGACATGGAGGTTGAGATGGAAAGATTGTTGAAGGAAAGGAGTAGTCATCACAACTAGCAATAGTTCCACTAACAACAATCCCTATTTTAGTTTCAACCACAATAGGAGCATCTACATTGAAAACAACAGAAGCACAGACCACATATTCCTCAAAATGAGTGGGTTAAAGCTATGGAAGACCTGTCCATTCAGGGGCAGGAAATTGAAAAATTAAAGGCCCAACTCAAAACTTTACAGGAGAAAAAAATTAAAATGTAGATAATTCATATGTAGAATAATTACATAAATCTCATAGATTAACCCAAAATATTGAGAAGTTGGAAAGTGAATCTGAAATGGCACAAAATTTGGCACAGTCAAAGGAGAATATATGGATAGAAATAAATGAGGCCATGGATAGTCATCTTATAATCTGAATATCATCACAAATCCATCCACCATCTCTGCCCAGCTAGTAGTGCCATGTCGAAGCTTGGTTTCCAGATACCAATTCTAGGGGATTGTCTCCAAGGTATGGATGAAGCCATGCACCCATTCTTCTCATGAAATTTGTCCCCAAGCTACCATACAGAGTTGTATGTGGTCTCTAGGATCATTCTGGCCATCATAATTTTCAGTGAGCTTTGTTTATACTTGTCCAAATCTTACCCACATTGACCTCCTACATTTTTTCCAATCTCCTATATTCTTCTTATGAGTACCCCACCATCTGGCAGGAGTAGCCCTAAGTGCTTGATCCAGAGCAAACAATCTCTGACATTTTTGTACCCATATATGATAATTTCTAAAGAAAGTATTTACATCATCCAAACCATCATATAAAGGTAAATCACATACCTCATTTGTCATGCAACGCACTACTTTAGTGATCCTTTCACATCACCTTGTAGACACTTCATGCAATACGTTATGCCAGTTATCCAATTCCTCTTCTGAATCCAAGGTGCAAGAACTATCCTTCTCCCAAGTCAAATTTCCATCTGCAGTGGGGTTTATCCATTCTTATTCCTTCATTGTGATCTAATAGATATTATTAACATCATCCACGCTATATTCTTCTTTGACAGGCTTTTTATACCTTGCCCCTTCCGATGGATCCAATGGAGCAATAACCCTCATATTATTGCTTTGGAATATCATTTTCCTTTACTTTATATTAATTATAGCCATGTTAGAAAATTCCCAATCCAATCTGAGCAAGGTGGGGTAAGGATTACTATCATCTACGATTTGAATGACTTTGAATTCATTGGTAATGCACACTTCGTCGATGTCCACTGTGACATTAAACAATCTTCCTAGGGGTAAGATTTTATGTTGATTTGCTATCTTCACCTGAATGGTAGACCATTGTAGCTTCGGCTTACTCATTGATTCCCAAGTCTTCATTTGGCAATAAATAGGCATCAGATCCAAGATAACCTGATCCATGCCATACTTTCCTATCTATATTGTAAGCCTCATTTATTTCCTCATTCTCTTCTTATGTCCTTGCAGATTATTTACTGTGCGCATCTCACTCTGAGATACCTCCTTAGAAGCATAATAGTCTATCGGTTCCTCTAATCCCTCCATAGCCTTATGACCCCTCAATAGCTTCATGCAGGTATGTAGAAAAGAGTTCAAGATATTCATATCTACCTCTTGTGTCACAACTGTACTATCTCACGGTTATCCTTCTGACTCAGCTACACGGTAGAGGTCGAGGCTCCATCATCCATAAAACTTTGCCTCACCTCCATGAATTCTTGCTTTTCCTTCAGGATATTAAATGAAGGAGATTTTTTGGTAGTTTTCCTTATCAACATAGCTTCAGCTTCCTCTTTCCCTTCAGCCTTATCATTCTCGGTTGTAGTTTCGCGTCTTGTTACAATGTTGATGCACAATTGATCTTCTCTTGGCTCAACGGTCATCATTTGGACATTTTTTGTAGGTTATTGGTTTCTCTTCTCCTACATCTTCGTAATAAGGATGGGACATTATTCTATCACATGATAAAAAGACTTACAGTGATTGCAAGTTATTTTTGGGTTATGACAATCTCTTGCGAAGCGTCCTACTTATCCATAGTTGTAACAGATAATCTGGCCATGTCCTTTACTAGCTCCTCCTCCTCATCCGCATCCTCATCCCTAAAATCCCCTTCGACCAACATGTTATCCTTGCTCCTCTTATGTATTTCCTTCATCTTGCAGTCTAAAACTTTCACTTGTGTGATCCATCATTAAGTCATAACTTCGACAATATTTCTCATCATGGCCTATTGATCTACAAAAGTTACAAAATAGTTGCTTCAGGGTCTGTATATATTTCTGTAATAGGTATCAGTATTTAGATAAATGTTGACCTCGCATTCTATAGGTCTCACACCAAAAACCTGGGTTTACTAGATTAGGTGCTCCACTTGTAATATAATCTCTGAGCACGAGGCATCAATCCTTATAATGACCTTTGCTTTGCATTTCATACACCATACTTCTAATCTTTCTGGTCTGACTTCTTTACCCTTCTTCAAATCCTACAATTCTAAGGTCAACGTAGCTAGCTGATTTTGTATATTTTGTACACCAGTGTGAGTATCTCCAACCAGTGAATCTTCCAACTTCATCGCAATCTCCAATTTTTCAGCTTGTGTTGCGATCTTCTACAGTGTCAATGGTAACCTAATATGTGGTAGTAGTGCGGCTATGAATTGTTATTTATTCTGTTGTGGGGGTATCTGAAAGCTCACTTAAATTATCAACACCTTGAATCATCGATCCAACTCCCACACAGATTCAACCATTACCTGTTTAATTTATTTTAGCTCTGCGATGCATTGTGACTCTGAATTTGACTTCTTGAAATCCACTACCAATGCTTTCTTAACTTTATCAAACATAACATTCAGTTTACTTACAGATTTTTTCACATACCATGTCAGTGATCTCTCCCTCAACGATGTGATGATATGTGCCTTCTTTACATCATCATTAGTAATCTATCTCACAGTCCTGTTGTGCTCTACAACAACCCCCCATTTCATATCATCTTTACTTAAAAAATATTAACATATGAAATGGGTCCTTTCAAAGTTCAATTGGTATCAATATTTTTATTGTTCGAAAGAGGTCCGATAATCAAATGAATTCATTTCATAAAACCCTTTTTGAAAAAACCCTTTAAGGAAATAAGGCAAATCTTTGTCATTGCGATAAAGCGATCGCAAGATCGCATATCGCAATGACATAAGAAATACAAATAAGCGGCACATTGATTACCCCCGATGCGATATCGCGATCGGCGATCGGCAACAATTCATACACATGTTAAAAAACGCACATAACATGAGTTCCGACGCGACGGGATATCGGCGATCGGCTATCGGCGATACTCCGTATGCGGTCAAAGCATCTTAAGTCATTTACCCCGATCCGATGCAATTGCGCAATCGGCAGTTGGCAACATCCCATGCACATTAATGAGGCGCCCAGGCCTTACCCCCGATGCGATGCGATATCGGCGATCGGGGAATCGGCAAATCACTCTAAATGCACCTTGTCATATTTCTTCGCACTAATCCGATGCGATGTTGCAATCGGCATTCGGGAGGATCCTATGCTTATGATTATATAATACCCATTCTCCTAAAGCGATGCGATATCGCTATCGGCGATCGGAATTTCAAAAGGCATATCTTGAAGATCTAAAGTAATATTGATGTCCGATCGATAGAGCGCGGATTTCAAAAAAGCCGTTAAATGGAGGGATAAGGTGATGTATTCATATTTAAAGTTTTTCCCCTTCGATTAACGATCACCTGCGCTCAACCGCCAAAATATCCATTGCACGCGTAAGGGAGTCATTCAACCGGATAATGGTGTAATAAGCATTTAAGGAGTAGCATGCCTTAAACGACCATTTAATATATCTGTAATATCTTCTCATTGATTGGATCCGCAACCATTTTTGAGAGTTAATCTCTCAGCACGCTTCAATTGATATATCTTTCCCACCATGAGTCCTCATTATTATATTTCTATGTTACGGTTTTTCTTGCCTTTGTGCAGAATTCATCCTCCAACAGAAGCCTGAGCATGATGGGAAAGAAATCTAAGAAGACCGCGGGTTCCGCTGCTACAACAGTTGCAGGACAAGCTGCCACAGATAAAAAGAAGGGCTTAATATCAGATACTACATGCACGGGTCTTACCAGAGCTACATGGCAAGGCACGTATAATTTGATTGAAGCCGAACAACCAGAAAAGGCAGTGACAGAAGCTACTGCGGATCCCACTCGCAAGTCTGATTCCACTCTCAAAGACTTAGCCGACTCTTTCCTTCAAAGGATAGCGGCCAGAGAACAGATTCTCCCCTACACAGACGTCGTGCGATGGGCGATAGAGGAAATTCCAATCCTCGACAGAACTTTTAGCACCAGAGATGGGAGGATTTTTGGATCGTTCAAGCCAGAGCATCTAAGGCAAATGTATCATTTGCCTGAGCCAGAGAAAGTCTATAACAAGACGTTCCTGGAGAAATTTGCAGCTGATAATGAAGTGGAATCCGAACCCATCCGGGATTGGAGGCAGAATCTAGCCAAACACAAGCACGAGTCTTCCGGTAAGTACTCAGTCGATTCTTTGGCTTCTCCCTATTGTTATGCGGGGATAATGATGTGTAGGCTATGGGAATTACATGACTCTGCTAATTTTACCATAGAGATGGTTCCCCTAATGGAAGCAGCAGTAAACAACATAATTATGGATTGGGCTACTATTCTCTCTGATAAGCTAGCCGTAGCTGTTCGTGATTTTAGAAAAGGTTCTGTTGTTACTGAAAGAAAAATTCCCCCGTTTTATTACAGTGCATATATTTTAGATACGTTATGTTTCAATTCTGAGTTTCCCGTCCTCGGTTGGAGGTGGACTGCCCAAGGCCCCTCACCCATTCATATATACCACCAGAAATTGTGGAAATCTTCTTACAAACACCATTTGTATCAAATCTGCAATGGCTTTATGGTTCCCATTCATTATTCTATTTTTGATAAGCCCATTCCCAGGATCTCCTACCTAGCTTCCTTTGATTTACCGACAGTAGCGAGTTGGTTTGGAGAAGAGAGATTTACCTACATTAGGGTTTTCGGCAGCCAAGCCAATCCGCATGTTCTTCCTCTGTATATTCCAGATAAACTGCTAGCAAGAGAAATCTCCTATCAAATTATGGCAGAGAGTACTACACAGACTCTCAAGAAAGAAAAGAAGAGGGGCTGGCCCTCTTTTCCCTTGAGAATTGGTGTCTATGCTTTGCATGATCTCAAACACGCAGAAAAGGAAGCCATAAAGATTCAGTCCTTAACCCTGGCCACTATCCCGAATAGGCTATATGATCCAAACAAACACGCCTATGCTGCATTAGAACAGGCCAAATTAACAAAATTTGACCATCAAGAAGATTGGTTTGACGACCTATTTGTTTCAAACGAAACAATAGGTCAAGCTAGAGAACTTGCTCGATTGAAATATAATGATGAAGGGGTAACTGAGTTCAATAAACTTAGGGAGCAGAGGTTGCAAACTCTGCCTCTAGATTTACTAGCAACAACCCCAGTGACGTCTTCAAGTGAGCCTGGTCAGCAACAGTCAAGCCAGCCTCCTGTTATAACAAAAGATCAGAAGAAGCAACAGGAGGAAAATCAGAAAAAGCAACAGGCAGAAAGGCAGAGAAAAGAACAAGTGGAAAGGCAAAGGAAAGAACAAGCAGAAAAAGAAGAAAGAGGTAGAGGCACAACAGAAGAGGGAACAAGAAGAGAAACAGGAAAAAGAACTGGCAGATAGGCAGAAAAGGGAACAAGAAGAAAAACAGAGGAGAGAGCAAGAAGAGCAGCAGAGGAAAGAGCAGGAAAAAGAGCGGAGCGAGTCCCAAGCCGAGAAGCAGAAACAAACCACCGATGTCAATGTGGACACTACCATAGACCCCAAACTATTTCAAGAATGGCAGCAATTTCATTCCATCATCAGTGGATTGGAATGTTCAAAAGATGGGGACACTTCCAAGACAAATGATACGCAGGACATCACTTCTCCTCAGGTTCTAAGTGCAACCAGCGGCCCACCCATTTCCCAGGATGTTGAGGTAATTCCTAAAGACCCTTCTGATCAAATTGTTCTCCAAGTGGAAGATATTCCTCCCTTGGATGTTTTCTACAGCCCAAGGCATAGAGCAGTTGTGAAGCGATCAAGGAAAAGACGAAGGATTGATCAACCTTCTACCTTTCCAGAGCAAACAGTCACGGGTAATGTAGTATGGAAGGAGGAATTGGACCCCTCCGATGACCTAACAAAGCTGTCACAGTATGCAGGTGCTTATTCTGCAGCGACTATTGATAAGGCATCAGAGGTGAGTCTTCTACTGAAGACTAAAGATCAAGAAATTTTTGCACTACAGGCAGAAGTGACCGAGGCAAAACAAAGGGCAGCGCAAGCAGAGGAGCAGTTGCTGGTACAACAACAAATGAATGATCAATTAACCCAGCAATTGCAGGAAGAAAGGCAGAGGATCGACCAAAGCGCGATTTAGAAACAAAAGGAGTTATTAGAGGCATTGGCACAGTTGAGGACAACAAATGAGCTGATGATGAAAACGAAGGACGAGCAAATAGCTCAATTATCATCACGGCTCGAAGTCATAAAAGGCACCCAAAAGGTGGAGGATTTCAGAGCAGAGGCAACGCAAATAAACAATGCTTTAATATCGCAGATTAGACTCCTGTGTAATCAACTCACTGAGGCAGAACCATTGTGCGAGCTAACTACATCCATTAATCAACAGGTAGATAAGGTCAGGAATGAGTTAGACCAGGCCGATGAGATCATAAGTGGATATCTTGACTGGCAAGATTCTGATGTGGGAAAAGCAGCGAAATTTCCTAGAATCCAAGAAACATATAAGGACATACTCTTTACAGAATGGCACACTCAAGTGATGAAAGCAGAAAGGGCGGCTTCAAGATGTAAATTAACTACAAGCAATATGATTGATCTAGTCAACAACACCCTCTACCTGGCAAACATGATCTCCCAGTGTACACCTGGAAGAATAACAACAACAAATGTGATTGAGCAAACAAGTTATCCTGACTTAGAGGAGAAGGGGAGATTAATCGCTGGGGTTAACACTTTGACTTTCGATGCATATTGGCTCTTTCTGATCACGCCACGCACACAAAGGTCTGCCCTCAAGTGTTTAACTGATGCACTCGGGTGTATAATTCCCGATATTCAAGATGCCACATACGCTGCTCAGCTCAGTTCGTGCCTCAACAAACCGCCTAAAGTAGAGCCAATGCTAGCGATAAGTTAGCTCAGGTTTAAAGGCAAAGAGCCTACCTGATGAATCATTGCCACCGATTGCGAGATCGCTCCAGGAAATAGGATCAATATTTATTGATACCAATTATGTAGGATTTCTGTTTATTAGATATTTAGATTAGCTTAGTATTTATAGACCCTTTCATTGTTTTGGAAAGGGTCGTAAAATTTTGTAATAGACTTAAAGACTGAAGTTTGCACTACTGTGCTTCAGCCTATATTCTTTTATGAAACTCGACCAATCGTTCTTAATTTGACAAGGAAGTTTCTTTATGCAATTGCGCACTACTGTCTTTTGTTGGGGATGTTTTCTGAGTCGAAGGAAGAACTGCGACATATCGATTGATATATGGGAGTGTTAAGCAGCTTATATGGTACTTTTATCTGTATCTGTATTCATTCCTTTTATATGAATTGTTGTGTAATTATTCTTGCTATTGTTGAATACATGTATGTGCTGTAACAGCAAATCTCTATCTCATTCCACTATTGGATGTTTTGCGATATGCCTTTTCCTTTAATCATGCATGTAACAATGATATAAATGATAAAGTGTGGTAATTTCGCTGTTATCGCTTTGCGTAACTATTTATGCACAGCAGTCTTGAATGATTTAATATCTATGTTTTAGAGATGGAGTCATCTATATGCCTGTCTTAGAGCACAGACCATCAAACGCTACGCTTTAGAAATCAATAAGTCCCCGGGATAGATTATAGTTATTATACTTTGCTGATAGTTTTAATTATTCGCTTATCGCTAGCATATTCTATAAGTCATTCATCCATCCCGTTTACCTATAATTTTTGGGAAACTGGTCCCATTATCCCCAGTCGGAGCCACTATTCCAAACGGAAAAGGAGCTGTACTAAGGTCCGGACCGGGTGGTTTCCCCTATGTTGTTGCAGCGATTTTCGAGGCATCAACATAATTGGCGCTAGAAGGAGGGCATCAACTGTGAATGGCACATAAGTCCAAACCTATAAGCCATTCTAAGAGTAATTCTCCCTCCGTATCCCCTCGATCTTTCCATTTGCATACTGGTTCACCGGTATCCAAACAAGGAGAAGGGGAATCAACTACCACTGCTCAAACCCATCATACCCGAGAACAATTAAGTCTTGAATCACCTGAAGTCCAGTCTCTAATCCATAAACTTCAGAGCTTCTCGATTTCACCACAGAAATCTGAGGTATCACAAAGCAGTGCGACTTCGCAGTTCAATCTAACTCACCCTCTCACCAGACTTCAGAGCGAAAAACTCGGTATTGAACCCACTGAGTTCCCTTTACCCAAAAGGAAAAAGGCGAAGAAAATTACTGAAGGATCTGATAGTGAAGAGCTTTCATCCACGTCCTCCATTGCATCTTCTCCTCTGCAAAGTCAACCATCCACTCCCCCATTACAAATTGTCGTTCACCAGGGATTAGAAGCCTCAACATCCCAACCTGTTCACTCCTCATCATTAAATCCTTCCCATACATCTGGAATTCCAACAGTAGTATCAACCACTGTTGCTATTATAATGGCAGATCCATGGACTAGGCCAGGTGCAGTCAACATGCCTGCACCATTGCATCCTCTACCAGATGCTCCTGAAAAATGGCTACCTAAATTTAACCCAGATGATGGGACCCAAGCTGAAGAACACATTAATAATTTTATGTTAGCAGTTAACTTGAAAGGAGTGACAGAACAAGATGTTGTTGTAAGACTCTTCCCTTACACCTTGCAAGGATCAGCAGGATCCTGGTATTTTTCCTTACCCTCTGGTTCAATTACCAGTTGGAACACTTGCCAAGAGCAGTTTCTTACCAAATATGGAGATGATAGGTCCTTAGCTACTTTAATAAACGACCTCTCCAATCTGAGAATAGAGCATAGGGAACCAATAAAGGAATTTAATGCTAGATTTAATAAACTCCTGAATAAAATCCCTACAGCTTCCAAACCAAGTGAACAAATTCGAAGCGAATGGTATATTACTGCCCTACCTGCCAACATAGCCATTTTTGTAGACAGGGCCGGGAAACCTACCTTAGCTGAAAACATGAGAGAAGCACTTGCTGTGGAAAAGCGCATCAATGCTCTAGAGAAGAAAGCTGCTTTGGAAGACAGAAAAGCCAAAAAAGTCTCATTTAAAGAGGATTCCAAGAAGAAAACCCCAAAGGACCCATACGACATGGAGGGTTTACAAAAAGTCCTGAAAACTTTGTCTAATGAAATGGTTGAAATAAAGAAGAAGGTGGCCGAAACCTCAAACAAAAGACCATTTAGGACTTTTAAGAAAACTGAAACAAAGCCACCGAATGTCATATCTAACGCAGATTCAGAGCAAGAAGAAGAGGAAGAGGAAACAACCTCACAAACTGATGATGAAGAAGAAGTAGCTGAATGCCACGGAATGTGGGATTTTATACTCTCAAACTTTGATACCGAGAATGAAGAAGAAGCCTTTCCGGTTACTACAAGAAGTAAAAGTACTTCTGAACTTGCCCAGGCAACTTCAAAGAAAAGGAGTGCAGTCGCTACCACAACAAAGGAAAAAGCTCCCCCAAAGAAGTCGCCCGTAGTAGTTCCCCAAAACCAACCTTCAACTTCTAATTCTCCTTCAACATCCAAAACATTAGTAGTATCTAATTCAATGGAATATAACATCGTTGATGACATGAAGAAAACTAAGGCAAACATAACTATGTTTGAGCTCAGTAAATTAAAGCATCAGCAAAAACTACTTCTCAAAGAATTGAATGCTGTTCCCTCTACACCCCTTCCCAGTGCAAAAGCTGCTAATGATTCAGGCCAACCTCCTTCAGGTATGGTTTAAGCTACCGATTCAATTCTAATTGGAGATAGATCGAATTCTCATGCTCCACCCTTCCTGCTGACCTATGAGATTTATAACAGAAACCTGCACAATTGTTTAATTGATTCAGGGGCGTCATCTAACATAATGCCAGCTTCAGTTTGCGCTAAACTGAACATTGAACCTCAGAAATCCGCTACTCATATTGTACAGTTGGACAGGACCAAAGTGCAGGTTGTGGGAGAAATTAATTCCGTGACTATCAGGTTGTCTGCCGATCCCAGAATTGTACAGAGGATTGATATCTTAATAGCTGACATACTTGAATTCTACGGTTTAATTTTGAGTAGGGATTGGTCCGAAAAATTGCATGGGTATATTTCCACAGATTGGTCACACATGTGGCTTCCCTACAAGGGAAAGCCAAATCAAATAAGGATCGATCGAGAGAAGCACATGATCCACACAGTTACTGAATTTGAGCAAGAAAACCAACCTGTAGCGTTCAACAACAACATTTTGGGGAATTATTCGTCAGAGTCATTCTTTGGCAACTTTGTTGCCCAACCATCTCCTTTTTCAGTTAATCATTTTACATCTCAGATTGAAAATTTTTCACAAACTGATAAGTCTAGATGTTTTAATGATGCTGAGGAAAATGTAAATATTTTTGTTAATACTCCTTTATTTTGGTCTTTATATTTTGATGGCTCTAAGTCCAGCGAAGGCTCAGGAGCAGGTTGCATTTTGGTTAGTCCACAAGGAGAAAAGACAATGCTGTCTTGCAGGTTAGAATTTGACTGCACTAACAACACATCTGAATATGAAGCTTTAGTCCAGGGATTATATAAAGCAATCGGCCTTAAAGTGCAATATCTAAAAGTATTTGACGATTCGGAAATTATTGTTAAACAGGTGAGGAATGCAATTCATTGTCTTTCAAATCACCTCAAGCATTATCAATCGCTAGTACAGGATCTTACCTTACACTTTTCAGCATTTAACATTTCCTCCATTCCTAGGTCGCAAAATTCGGCAGCCGACCTACTAGCCAATGTAGCTTCCAAGCTTCTACCTTCTGAAGACTACAACCTTGATAGATTTTCCGTAGAATTACTTTTTAGGCCTTCAATTCCCGACAATGTCACTAATTGGAGAGTATTTAACCATGATGAAGATATTTTGCAATTTCTAACTTCTGAAAAGTCCTATGACAATCAAATTATTGAGGAAAATGACCATGATCTACAGATGAAAGAAACGCCTCAGGAAAATTCAATTCCTAAACCAGTGGTAAAGCTCGAAGATCTTTATGATATCAAAGACAGGTTTAAACCTGTAATTAATGCAAAGCTTCAAAGTTCTACCCTTAGGTTTGAATTGATAAATCTAGGAACTGACCATGCTCCTCAAAACATCAATTTAGGATTAGGAATTTCCTTGGAAGAGAAGGAGACATTCATCAAACTGTTAAGAAAAAACAAACAGGTCTTTGCTTGGAAGTATGATGATTTGAAGACGTATGATACATCTATTATCCAGCATACCATTCCTATGCTTCCTGATCAGAAACCAATTCAGCAGAAGTTAAGAAAAATACATCCAAATTTAGAGAGCCAGATAAAGTCGGAACTTAACAAGCTCTTGAAAGCCAAGATTATTTTCCCCATCCGACACTCAAACTGGGTCTCTAATATGGTGCCAGTCAGAAAGAAAAATGGTGACATTCGAATTTGTATTGATTTCAGGAACCTGAACAAAGCGAGCTTGAAAGATAACTTCCCATTACCTACTATGGAGCAAATACTGCAATCAGTAGCAGGCTCTGAATTGATGTCCTTTCTTGATGGATTCTCAGGATATAACCAAGTTCTGGTTCATCCTGATGACCAACTTAAAACCACATTCAGAACAAAATGGGGAACATATGCGTATCAGAAAATGCCTTTTGGAATTATAAATGCAGGAGCGACATTCCAGAGAGCTATGGATATAGCCTTTAGAGGGTTGATTAATCAAACAGTAGTCGTCTATCTAGACGATATTACTGTATTTTCTAACAAGAGGAATAATCATTTGCATGACTTAAATCAAATCTTTCAGCGATGAAAAAGATATGGTATTTCTCTGAACCCAAAAAAGTCTTTCTTTGCTCTTGATCAAGGAAAACTCTTAGGCTTTATTGTGTCCAAAGATGGCATTTATATCGATCCTGATCGGATCAAGGAAATTTCTGAAATCCCTTTCCCACACAATAAAAATTCGATGCAGTCATTTTTAGGCCAGATCAATTTTGTTAAACGATTTGTTCCAGATTTTTCTCAAATTATATTACCACTTCAGACAATGATTAAGAAGAATTCAGTCTTCAAGTGGGGATCAGCAGAAAAGCAAGCTTTTGATGTAATCAAGCAATCAATAATCAATGCCCCAGCCTTGAATACTCCAAATTTTTCTAATCATTTTACATTGTATACCATTGCATCCGATGTGTCTTATGCTGCAGTTCTCATGCAGCCAAATGCTCACAATTTGGAAGCACCCATATCATTCTTCAGCTCCAATATTCAGGGTGCCGAATTAAATTACTCCGATGTAGAAAAAAAAGCCTTTGCTGTATTTAAAGCGGTCAAACATTATAGACCCTTCCTTTTAAAAACCCATACAAAAGTAATAGTTCCTTTCTCGTCAGTTAGGCAACTATTAATCCAAAAAGAGCTGGGTGAAAAAAGGGCAAATTGGGTCACAGCGCTTCAAGAGTATGACTTAGAAATTAGGCCAGCAAAGATTGTTAGGGGCCAAGGTTTTTGCAGGATATTGGCAGGAGCATCCAACATTCTAGAGTCAAGCGATACAGATCAAACTCAAGAAATTAATCAGATAAGTGTTACTGATTCTGGATCTCAATATGCAGATTTAATCTTTTATTTAAAGAATGGTTATGCACCTTCGAATTTGTCTTACAAAAACAAAAGGGCCATTAGGTTAAAAGCGAAGAATTTTACAATCATTGATGACGTGCTTTTTAGGCAGAATAATGATTCTATCTTGTTAAGATGCCTTGAGAAACCTGAAGCTCAAAAGGTTTTGCAGGAGTTACATGATGGACCAGCAGGAGGACATTTCGGAGCTGACACAACAGCTCACAAAATTATTCATGCTGGTTACTATTGGCCTACTTTGTTTAAAGATGCTCACGAGTACGTAAGGAAATGTCTAAATTGTCAAACTGCTAGCGGAAGACAACGTAAATCAGCTTTCCCTCTGCAACCAATCAACATTAAGCAACCATTTGAGCAATGGGGATTAGATATCATTGGCGAGATTACTCCAGCATCTTCCAAACAGCATAAGTATATCCTTACTGCTACTGATTACTTTACAAAGTGGGTTGAGGCAATCCCTTTAAAGACAGCACATTCTGAAGCAATCATTGAATTCATAGACCAATTCATTATTACCAGGTTTGGTGTCCCAAACGCTCTTTTTTTTGATAATGCATCTTACTTTTCATGCAATGCTATGTTTCATTTTGCTATTAAAAGAGGATTTAAGTTAAAATATTCTGCTAATTACTATCCCCAAGGAAATGGTTTAGCAGAATCTACTAATAAGAATCTGATTAAAATCATTAAGCGAACTATCGAACAAAATCAGAGAAATTGGCACAAATCCTTAGTATTTGCAATATGGGCTGATAGGATAACACAGAAAGCTTCTATTGGAACTTCTCCATTTAATCTTGTCTATGGAAAAGAAGCAATCTTACCCACAAATCTTGTTCTTCCTTCTTGAGCCCTAGTGCAGTTTATTGAGGAAACTCCTTCCTCTTCTATTCAGTTTAGACATGACCAGATTCTAAAATTAGAGGAGGAAAGAGAAAAAGCTAAGGTTATCCATGCCAAACATCAGCAAGTCATCAAAGCAGCTTTTGATTCAGTCTCATCCGGTTCAAAACAATTCCAAGTTAGTGATTTAGTTCTGAAATGGGACAAAGCCCATGAAGACAAGGGTAAACACTCCAAGTTCCAGAAATTGTGGCTTGGACCATTTCAGATCTGTGAGAAGATAGGCCATTCAACCTTTATATTGCAAGATTTATCAGGTTTGAGAGATTCTCTCCCTGTTAATGGCCTCGTCTTGAAGAAATTCTTTAACTGAGGAGGTAACCCCTTCTCCTTTCATTTCAGTAGGATTTTATAGTTTGTAGGATTTTTAGGAAATAAAGTTGTGAGATGTCTCCCATTGACCTTTTGCTGTGTTTGAAAAGTTGTCCCACAGAACGAGTATGAACATTTGCTTTTAAAATGATAGAACTTTTAACCAAAAAAGGATAATTTCTAGGAAATTAGATATCTCTGTATTTTGAAATCACAATTCAAGTTTTGTAAACTCCTCTCAAAGCATAGAAATATTGTAAATCATTTTCTGTTTTTAAATCGGTCTCTAAAGGTTATCCATACTAAGATAGAAATCAATCCAATTTCAGCATCTTCAACTCTTACCCTGTCGTCCATTTACTCTTAAGGAGAAATTTGTTCATCCCATTCATTAAAGTTTATGATTACTCAGAGTGTAATTCTAAAATATAAGAGATTAAAGATAAGAGGTCTTATTACAAGCCTGCTTACCATGTTCATAGAGAAATAGTTTATCTGACATTACCAATACTGCAAACCAAAACAAGGTAATTGCTTGAAATTACAAGACAAGGGGTCTCATCACGAGCCAGCTTGTTCAGTTAGACTACTATCAGTGAGTGGCATTGTCAACAGCTGGCCACCAAACCAGGACAATGGCTTTTTATCTTATCAATGACAAAGAAGAAAAAGGAAATGAAGTACAAAATATGAAAAAATATTTTGAATTCATTCTGTTAATCACACTCTTAATTGGATGGGACAATGGACAATCACATGGTTGAAAGGTATCCCTGTCGAAACTATAGATGTTTGCTGGCAGCAGAGGCTCTACCTATGACAGATGAGTTTACTATAAAGGCTGATTTGGAAAGGTATTCTATTTTATCATGATAAACCAATAAAGGCCTAGTTTAAAGCTTAGAATTTTTTTATTTTCTTAAAAAAAGAGGAAGTCAACAAAATAGTTTCATTCTTCTCAGAATATATAGAAATCTAGTTATATTAGAAATTTCCCCATTGATTGAAACTCTATTTTTGAAAAAGTTTAAATGTTTCTATTTTTGAAAGAGATAACTGGTTCTTCCAGTGAATCGCCAATTGTTGTGCTCTACAACAACCCCCCATTTCATATCATCTTTACTTAAAAAATATTAACATATGAAATGGGTCCCTTCAAAGTTCGATTGGTATCAATATTTTTATTGTTCGAAAGAGGTCCAATAATCAAATGAATTCATTTCATAAAACCCTTTTTGAAAAAACCCTTTAAAGAAATAAGGCAAATCTTTGTCATTGCAATAAAGCGATCGCAAGATCGCATATCGCAATGACATAAGAAATACAAATAAGCGGCACATTGATTACCCCCGATGCGATATCGCGATCGGCGATCGGCAACACTTCGTACACATGTTAAAAAACGCACATAACATGAGTTCCGACGCGACGCGATATCGACGATTGGCTATCGGCGATACTCCGTATGCGGTCAAAGCATCTTAAGTCATTTACCTCGATCCGATGCAATTGCGCAATCGGCAGTCGGCAACATCCCATGCACATTAATGAGGCGCCCAGGCCTTACCCCCGATGCGATGCGATATCGGCGATCGGGGAATCGGCAAATCACTCTAAATGCACCTTGTCATATTTCTTCGCACTAATCCGATGCGATGTCGCAATCGGCATTCGGGAGGATCCTATGCTTATGATTATATAATGCCCATTCTCCTAAAGCAATGCGATATCGCTATCGGCGATCAGAATTTCAAAAGGCATAGCTTGAAGATCTAAAGTAATATTGATGTCCGATCGATAGAGCACGGATTTTGAAAAAGCCGTTAAATGGAGGGATAAGGTGATGTATTCATATTTAAAGTTTTGCCCCTTCGATTAACGATCACCTGCGCTCAACCGCCAAAATATCCATTGCACGCTTAAGGGAGTCATTCAACCGGATAATGGTGTAATAAGCATTTAAGGAGTAGCAGGCCTTAAACGACCATTTAATATATCTGTAATATCTTCTCATTGATTGGATCCGCAACCATTTTTGAGAGTTAATCTCTCAGCACACTTCAATTGATATATCTTTCCCACCATGAGTCCTCATTATTATATTTCTATGTTACGGTTTTTCTTGCCTTTGTGCAGAATTCATCCTCCAACAGAAGCCTGAGCATGATGGGAAAGAAATCTAAGAAGACCGCGGGTTCCGCTGCTACAACAGTTGCAGGACAAGCTGCCACATATAAAAAGAAGGGCTTAATATCATATACTACATGCACGGGTCTTACCAGAGCTACATGGCAAGGCACGTATAATTTGATTGAAGCCGAACAACCAGAAAAGGCAGTGACAGAAGCTACTGCGGATTCCACTCGCAAGTCTGATTCCACTCTCTAAGACTTAGCCGACTCTTTCCTTCACAGGATAGCGGCCAGAGAACAGATTCTCCCCTACACAGACGTCGTGCGATGGGCAATAGAGGAAATTCCAATCCTCGACAGAACTTTTAGCACCAGAGATGGGAGGATTTTTGGATCGTTCAAGCCAGAGCATCTAAGGCAAATGTATCATTTGCCTGAGCCAGAGAAAGTCTATAACAAGACGTTCCTGGAGAAATTTGCAGCTGATAATGAAGTGGAATCCGAACCCATCCGGGATTGGAGGCAGAATCCAGCCAAACACAAGCACGAGTCTTCCGGTAAGTACTCAGTTGATTCTTTGGCTTCTCCCTATTGTTATGCGGGGATAATGATGTGTAGGCTATGGGGATTACATGACTCTGCTAATTTTACCGTAGAGATGGTTCCCCTAATGGAAGCAGCAGTAAACAGCATAATTATGGATTGGGCTACTATTCTCTCTGATAAGCTAGCCGTAGCTGTTCGTGATTTTAGAAAAGGTTCTGTTGTTACTGAAAGAAAAATTCCCCCGTTTTATTACAGTGCATATATTTTAGATACGTTATGTTTCAATTCTGAGTTTCCCGTCCTCGGTTGGAGGTGGACTGCCCAAGACCCCTCACCCATTCATATATACCACCAAAAATTGTGGAAATCTTCTTACAAACACCATTTGTATCAAATCTGCAATGGCTTTATGGTTCCCATTATTCTATTTTTGATAAGCCCATTCCCAGGATCTCCTACCTAGCTTCCTTTGATTTACCAGCAGTAGCGAGTTGGTTTGGAGAAGAGAGATTTACCTACATTAGGGTTTTCGGCAGCCAAGCCAATCCGCATGTTCTTCCTCTGTATATTCCAGATAAACTGCTAGCAAGAGAAATCTCCTATCAAATTATGGCAGAGAGTACTACACAGACTCTCAAGAAAGAAAAGAAGAGGGGCTGGCCCTCTTTTCCCTTGAGAATTGGTGTCTATACTCTGCATGATCTCAAACACGCAGAAAAGGAAGCCATAAAGATTCAGTCCTTAACCCTGGCCACTATCCCGAATAGGCTATATGATCCAAACAAACACGCCTATGCTGCATTAGAACAGGCCAAATTAACAAAATTTGACCATCAAGAAGATTGGTTTGACGACCTATTTGTTTCAAACGAAACAATAGGTCAAGCTAGAGAACTTGCTCGATTGAAATATAATGATGAAGGGGTAACTGAGTTCAATAAACTTAGGGAGCAGAGGTTGCAAAATCTGCCTCTAGATTTACTGGCAACAACCCCAGCGACGTCTTCAAGCGAGCCTGGTCGGCAATAGTCAAGCCAGCCTCTTGTTATAACAAAAGATCAGAAGAAGCAACAGGAGGGAAATCAGAAAAAGCAACAGGCAGAAAGGCAGAGAAAAGAACAAGTGGAAAGGCAAAGGAAAGAACAAGCAGAAAAACAACAGAGAGCACAAATGGAACAAGAAGAGAAAAAGAAGAAAGAGGTAAAGGCACAACAGAAGAGGGAACAAGAAGAGAAACTGGAAAAAGAACTGGCAGATAGGCAGAAAAGGGAACAAGAAGAAAAACAGAGGAGAGAGCAAGAAGAGCAGCAGAGGAAAGAGCAGGAAAAAGAGCGGAGCGAGTCCCAAGCCGAGAAGCAGAAACAAACCACCAATGTCAATGTGGACACTACTATAGATCCCAAACTATTTCAAGAATGGCAGCAATTTCATTCCATCATCAGTGGATTAGAATGTTCAAAAGATGGGGACACTTCCAAGACAAATGATACGCAGGACATCACTTCTCCTTAGGTTCTAAGTGGAACCAGCGGCCCACCCATTTCCCAGGATGTTGAGGTAATTCCTAAAGACCCTTCTGATCAAATTGTTCTCCAAGTGGAAGATATTCCTCCCTTGGATGTTTTCTATAGCCCAAGGCATAGAGCAGTTGTGAAGCGATCAAGGAAAAGACGAAGGATTGATCAACCTTCTACCTTTCCAGAGCAAACAGTCACGGGTAATGTAGTATGGAAGGAGGAATTGGACCCCTCCGATGACCTAACAAAGCTGTCACAGTATGCAGGTGCTTATTCTGCAACGACTATTGATAAGGCATCAGAGGTGAGTCTTCTACTGAAGACTAAAGATCAAGAAATTTTTGCACTACAGGCAGAAGTGACAGAGGCAAAACAGAGGGCAGCACAAGCAGAGGAGCAGTTGCTGGTACAACAACAAATGAATGATCAATTAACCCAGCAATTGCAGGAAGAAAGGCAGAGGATCGGCCAAAGCACGATCCAGAAACAAAATGAGTTATCGGAGGCATTGGCACAGTTGAGGACAGCAAATGAGCTGATGATGAAAATGAAGGACGAGCAAATAGCTCAATTATCATCACGGCTCGAAGTCATAAAAGGCATGCAAAAGGTGGAGGATTTCAGAGCAGAGGCATCGCAAATAAACAATGCTTTAATATCGCAGATTAGACTCCTGTGTAATCAACTCACTGAGGCAGAACCATTGTGCGAGCTAACTACATCCATTAATCAACAGGTAGATAAGGTCAGGAATGAGTTAGACCAGGCCGATGAGATCATAAGTGGATATCTTGACTGGCAAGATTCTGATGTGGGAAAAGCAGCGAAATTGCCTAGAATCCAAGAAACATATAAGGACATACTCTTTACAGAATGGCACACTCAAGTGATGAAAGCAGAAAGGGCGGCTTCAAGATGTAAATTAACTACAAGCAATATGATTGATCTAGTCAACAACACCCTCTACCTGGCAAACATGATCTCCCAGTGTACACCTGGAAGAATAAAAACAGCAAATGTGATTGAGCAAACAAGTTATCCTGACTTAGAGGAGAAGGGGAGATTAATCGCTGGGGTTAACACTTTGACTTTCGATGCATAGTGGCTCTTTTTGATCAAGCCACACACACAAAGGTCTGCCCTCAAGTGTTTAACTGATGCACTCAGGTGTATAATTCCCGATATTCAAGATGCCACATACACTGCTAAGCTCAGTTCGCGCCTCAACAAACCGCCTGAAGTAGAGCCAATTCTAGCGATAAGTCAGCTCAGGTTTAAAGGCAAAGAGCCTACCTGATGAATCATTGCCGCCGATTGCCAGATCGCTCCAGGAAATATGATCAATATTTATTGATACCAATTATGTAGGATTTCTGTTTATTAGATATTTAGATTAGCTTAGTATTTATAGACCCTTTCATTGTTTTGGAAAGGGTCGTAATATTTTGTAATAGACTTAAAGACTGAAGTTTGCACTACTGTGCTTCAGCCTATATTCTTTTATGAAACTCGACCAATCGTTCTTAATTTGACAAGGAAGTTTCTTTATGCAATTGCGCACTACTGTCTTTTGTTGGGGATGTTTTCTGAGTCGAAGGAAGAACTGCGACATAGCGATTGATATATGGGAGTGTTAAGCAGCTTATATGGTACTTTTATCTGTATCTGTATTCATTCCTTTTATATGAATTGTTGTGTAATTATTCTTGCTATTGTTGAATACATGTATGTGCTGTAACAGCAAATCTCTATCTCATTCCACTATTGGATGTTTTGCGATATGCCTTTTCCTTTAATCATGCATGTAACAATGATATAAATGATAAAGTGTGGTAATTTCGCTGTTATCGCTTTGCGTAACTATTTATGCACAACAGTCTTGAATGATTTAATATCTATGTTTTAGAGATGGAGTCATCTATATGCCTGTCTTAGAGCACAGACCATCAAATGCTACGCTTTAGAAATCAATAAGTCCCCGGGATAGATTATAGTTATTATACTTTGCTGATAGTTTTAATTATTCGCTTATCACTAGCATATTCTATAAGTCATTCATCCATCCCGTTTACCTATAATTTTTGGGAAACTGGTCCCATTATCCCTAGTCGGAGCCACTATTCCAAACGGAAAAGGAGCTGTACTAAGGTCCGGACGGGTGGTTTCCCCTATGTTGTTGCAGCGATTTTCGAGGCATCAACAAGTCCATATTGCATTAACTAAGAACCAAAACTGGTCAGGGTCCTCTTATCCCAATCCTTTAAAGATAGGTAGCTTAATGTCATCAACCATTCTTCTTCTTCTTGACGGCCTAGGTGTAGGTGGAGGTGTAGGGGAAGTATGGAGGGGGATGGGGTGTGAGGGGGGTAGATGGGTGGGGGATCCCAAAGACACCCTAATACTTCTCAACTCCTGACTTCAATGCACCTTCAGGATGGGGAGAGGAATGTCGTAGGGGTTGTATGGTTACTTCTTTATTCTTCGCTCTCAGATCCTAACGGAGGGTATATTCAATCTCAATATAGTCCTTTGGATCTGTTCTATATCTCTTTCCACTTCGTGTAGCTCCTAGTTCAGTCTTATTTCTTATTTTCCCAAACATTAATCTAAATGCATCAGCAGAATCCCCTTTTCACAGGATAACATCTTAATCCAGAGCTTCAAAGAATTTGTTAGGGTCTTATAATTTATAGTATCTCAAGGTGATTGAGTATTTTATCTCAAAAATATCATATTGTAAATAATTTTCAATTTGCAAATGATTTCCAAAATAAGATAGAGTAAAAATGAAAAGAGGGTATAAACGAAAAAAGAAGGAAAACAAAAACATTGAAAAAAAAATTAAAAAAAAGAACCCCATCAAAAGAAAGAAAAACAAAAATAAAATAATGATGGAAGTGTTGCAAATCTAAATGCCACTTCTGATAGATAATTCTCTTCATGATTGATAAATAAAAGTTGTGTGCAGCTTGTTTAAAATGCCACAATGACTAGATATCTTTTTAATCATGCAGTATAATCATGGTTAAACATGTTTGAATTTTTGTAAATTAGATTAGAGAATAAAGATCTTCCAAACAGTTTAATCTTGGTAAATTAGTAGTTAGGTAGAAAATGACATTGGTTCAACTATTTAATCTGAATCAATAGGATAAATACATCATAGGATTTAAGTAGTTTTGATTTTCCATAACAGAAAATAATTATGGTTTTTCCAGTCTAAATGCACCCCTTTAGAAAAATAAAAATGTTAGCTTAGTTAAAGGGTATCATAAATAGTTTCGTTCTATGAATATATTTATGTTGCCCTTTAGCAATATCCCTTCATGGTTTTTCCAAAATAGTTTTCCATTCATAACACAGAATTTAGAAGCTTTCATTTTTAAGAACCTACATTTAGTTCTGGACAGTCCTGGGGGAGCACACAAGTTTTGCAATACATAACATATATCAGAGTACCAAGGGGATTGTTCAAAGGCTACATTGATCTTTGGAGTCGCCAGCTCCGGTTCACTGTCCAGCTGGTTGATGTCTAAGGCTTGGAAATTTGCTTCTGTCATTAGTTTGGCCAAACCTTGCCCTTTTATTAGTTTTGTAGGTTTTATTTCAATATCAAATTCCAAAATGTTGGCAATCCACTTTCCTCTTCTGCCCTCTAAATTTTCTTGGGTGAGAATGTCTTTGACAATAGGACTTGGTACATAAGCTATAACATGTGAATAAAGGATGTAAGTCCTAAAGTCTTTAATGGCTTTAACCAAAGCATAAGCTTGCTTTTCCATGATTTGATATTTTAGAGGTGCATCTCTAAGAGCTCTGCTAAAGAAAGCAATTGGCTTCTCATTTCCTTGGTCATCTTTCTGTAACAAAACAGCAACGATAGTATGCTGGGAGGCAAAAGAGAAAATGATAAATTCTCTGTCAAATTGAGGATTGGTCAAAACTGGGGTTTGGGTAAGGGCCAGCTTTATGCCTTCAAAGGCTTGTTTGGCTTCAACAGTCCATTTTACTTTTGAATCCTTCTTTAGCATGTTATTTAGCAATTTGATCAACTCTGCTAAGTTGGGGATAAACCTTCTCAAGAAATTGATTTTTCCCAAGAATCCTTGCAGTTCTTTGATATTTCTTGGGTGGGGCATTTGTAGGATAGCTTGTATCCTATCTGGATCAATTCTTATGCCATCCTTTGAAATGATATGTCCTAACAGCTTACCTTCTTCCAAACCAAATAGAGACTTCTTGGGATTCAACGAAATTCCATATTTCCTGCATTTTAGGAAGATCTGCCTCAAATGTTTTATATGTTCTTGGTCTGATTTTGAGAAAGGTGTAAGGTCATCTAAGTAAATGACAAGGAAGTCATGAATCTCTTTGGCAAAAGCAATATCCATTGCTCTTTGAAAAGTTGCCCCTGCATTTTTCAATCCAAAAGGCATTTTTACATATTTGAAGGTTCCCCATGGGGTTGTAAATGCCGTTTTGTCTTGGTCATCAGGGTGCACCAGGATTTGATTGAATCCTGAGAATCCATCAAGTAATGAGATCCTTGAGGCCCCTACCACTCTTTGGAGAATGTGATCCATCTTGGGTAAGGGATAATTGTCTTTGAGGGATACTTGATTCAAGTCCTAAGATCCACACACAGCCTTATTTCACCAGTTTTCTTTCTTGTAGGGACCAAGTTTGAAATCCACTCAAAGAATCTGATTGGTGCTATGATGCCTGCCTTGAACATTTTCTGTAGCTCTTGTTCCATTGCTGGGAGAAGCATAGGATTGATTCTCCTCAATTTTTGTTTAAAGGGTTTCTGATTAGGCTTGAGAGGGATAGTATGCTGGATAACAGAGGTATCATAGGACTTTAGGTCCTCATAACTCCATGCAAAGACATCCTGGAACTCTTTAAAGAGGTCAATGTATTTAGGCTTTTGATCAGGAGGTAGAGATGCAGACAATTTTATTATTTTGGGTTTGTCAATGGTACCAATGTTGCATTCTTCAATGGCTGCATTTTTGGTTTTCTGGGGATATCATTTGAATCAAAGATGTCCTCTAGTGGAGTTAGGCCTGTTGGCAAAAAGTTGTCTTTCAGCTCTATGATTTCAGTTTCAGCATTGGCCACTTCTTCACAACTGATTGGTTGAATTTGCTGAATGTTTTCCTTGTTGAAAATAGTTGGATTTAGCATTTGTTTTGCTGTCCTAGGTGATATTGGATGAGTAATATTTTGAAACTGTATTTGTGATGGACTTGCTTTTTCAGGTATTTGTGATTGACTTGCTCTGTCAGTGTCAATATTTAATCCTGCAAATTCTTGTTGCAGCGTTAAAAAATTGTTTATTTGCATATCATCCTCAAATACTTGCCAATCTTTGACATTGTTTGGAATGGAGGGCCTGTGTTTTATCTCAGCTGTGAAACAATTGTTAGGCTCCAATGGTAATTTGCAAGTACTAGCAAATGTGGCCAAACTATGAGCATGTAGATTATGGGTTCTAGGAATTTTAGTGATTTGGAATTCAGAGAAAAAGTTTAGTACTTCAGCTACAGCAGACCTATAAGACCTTAGTCTTTTGTCATTTGTGACAAAATTTCCCTTCACTTGTTGGATAACTAAATCTGAATCTCCCATGATTGAAACCCTGGCAGCTTGTAAGAACTTTACTAACTTGAGGCCTAGCAAAAGAGCTTCATATTCTGCCATGTTATTAGTACATCTGAAGTTTAATCTATAGGCTCTGCCTTCTGCATGGGTGTTTTCTTTATTGTGTACCCAAACTCCAGCTCCTGCCCCTAATTTGTTGACTGAGCCATCAAATTCAAGGAACCATAGAATATCTTGTTGTGAAGGAGATTTAACAATCTGTTCATGGGCTGGCAAAGTAAGTTGAAGTTTTGGTTTTTCATCTGGCTTGTCTTCTGGAACAGTCTCATCATTTGATTGAATATGTCTTACAACTAGAGCAGCAGCAATGTCTAGTGATTGATTGACTGTTGTTTCATGGGTGGTAATTCCTTCATTAGAGTCTTCCTCTTGTATGAGTATTTTGGTTTCAACATTATTTTTTGAGGAAGTTGTGCTGTCATTGAAGAGAATGTATGAGTCTATGTCTGAATGGACAGCATATATAGGAAAGTTTTGAGGCTTTTCTTCACTGCTGACCATGTATTTCATGAGTGTTTCTCTGTATAGTCTTTTTGGTTGCCCAAAAACAGAGATGGTGGAATATGACATGTCTAATTGTAGGGAACCTTGTAGTTTATCTCCCCATGATCTTGATAACAGCATCCCATACTTAGGTGGGATATCAGCAACTACTACATCCATCAGAATTGTTTTGTTTGGGTATTGAACCAGAGACACACATAAGTCTTTTATGAGACCTAAACACTTGACTTGGCTGGAGTCAAAGGAAAATAGGTCCTTGTAAGGTCTTGTTATATCTAGATTCAATCTCTCCATGACTGCTTTTGGCATGAGATTGTGAGAGGCACCTGAGTCAAACATTGCATTGTGTAGTATTTTATCATGAATATGTAAGCTGACATAAAAAGGTAATACCCCTATGACTACTGTTTTTCCATCCACTTCTGGGCCAAACAGTAATTCTGGGGTGTCGTCCAACACATTGACATCATCCTTGTTGCTAGTGAGTTGAAGGGACTTCTTGATCTGTTGTTTATAGATGTCATGCTTGGCTAGTTCTGAGAGAGGAATTGCTATCTTTAGTTTGCCAATTTCAGTTTCTAGGTCAAAGGGTTTTTCAGATTGGGTCGTAGGGTTGTGGATAACGGTCCTTTCCTTGTTCACTAGATTTTCTTCTTGGTTTTTATCTTGATTTTGTGACTTATCCTTTTTACTCATCTCTTGAGGAGTAACATTTAAATTAAGGTGAGAGGATGAAGTAGCCATAGGCTGCTGTTCTAAGGACAATGGTTCAGTGATCTCTTCAATGATTACTTCTTCTGTAGGTGAATTTGTTTTGTCATTAGGCTCTGTGACTATGGCTCGTTTAGGTTGTAGATTATCCTTTATCTTATCAGGCTGATTTACATTCATAGTTCTGCTCCTTAGCTTGTATTGTTTATGGACTTCATAAACAACAGTGTCATAGCCTTGTTTAAAGTCAAAGGATTCACCTGATTTGGTTTGGAACAGTTTGATTTCCTCATCCTCATGGTCTTCTTGTGTTAAAAAGACTTGACTTTCACCATCTAGACCCATTAAATTAATCTGAGAATCTTCATTTGGTTCAGTTGATGTGGAAGTTTCAGCATAGTTTTCCTGGAAAGGGGGTCTTATGTCTTGGTCAGCACTGGCCTTGCCAATGCCTGGGTTTTGAGTTCTCCTAAAATTGGGATTTCTAGGAGGGTTGTTTTGTGGTGCTTCCCATGATGATTTTCTCTCAACCGATTCCACTCTATCACCCAATCTTTTCATTCCATTGAGTATTGCATCCAGTTTTTGGTCAAAAGCAGAGGGTTCCTCTTTGAAAACAGACCTCTTTTCCAACCTTGCTCTGTTTCTTTTGGCAATCAGGTTGGCTTCTACTGTGACAGCAACCCTTTGGGCCTCTGCAAGGGTTTGAGGGTCTCTTTCCTTCAGCTGATAGGCCATATCAGGGTCGAAACCATCAGGTAATTTGTACAAGGCTAAGTCAGGAGGGGGTCTTAAATTTTGTGGGATTGCGTTATATACATTGTTGAATCTTGCACAATACTCCAAAACAGTCTCTTGGGGACCTCTTTTGATAGTATCATATTCCCCAAGTATGTGTAGAGGATCCTTCTTCTTCTCCCATCTGCTAGTAAAGGCTTGATAAAGCTCATCCGGAGTTGTGATGGAATTTGCATTCAGGGATCTAAACCAAGTTCTTACATCCCCAGTTAGGCTTTGAACAAACATCCTCATTCTCACACTGTCATCGTCTATTTCATAGGTCTCAAAATGGTCTTGCATCCTTTTGGCATGCTGAACAGTTGTCAGAGGGCCATTGGAGTCAAAATATGAGATTTTGGTTTGGTGGTCTTGGGGTAGAGCTGCAGCATTAGCTGGTATTTGCAAGGGTGCATATCTGTTAGCCATATTTACAGGGTTCAGAGGATTAACAGGGGCAGCTGGGATAATAGGAACAGTGGGTACCACAGGGGTAATAGGTAAGGGTGAACCTAGAGTGTTGGTCAAGGGGATATGTGCAGTGGATGAAGATGTGAGAGGAGGACTTTGAGATGTGGATGGTGAACTAGGGGAACTAGGGGTAGACCGGAAAAGGACCTTGCATGGAGTAGAGATAAGGCTGGGATGATCTGAATCTGAGGTTAAATCAGCAGGCTGCTCCTGCCTTTGCTGCCTCCTAATGTTTCTGGGGATGGTATTTGGATTATCAACAATGATGGGTGGATTAGGGTCAGGATTTGCCCTAGTATGCCGTGGATTTTTCTTGGGAGCCAGCTTCTAGCTGTTTTTAGGATTTTATAGGAAGTTTTTATATCTGCAAGGACTGGATAAAGATTTTGGAATGGCTATATATATTTCAAAGCTGAGATGAAGATTCACTGAAAAAGCTCTTCCCTAAAGCTGTCAATGTGACACAGAAACAGCTTTGAAGGCCTCCTGACTGATTTCAGGTTTGATTTATAGCTTTGAGAGATGTATAGAAATTGGAAAATCCTAAGAAGTCCCCAGCGGAGTCGCCATTTATGTTAACACCCAGGTTGTTCCCTATGACTCCCAAGGGAATACGGCCGGGGTAACCACTAACCAATCTTTGGATCACAGTTTCTAGCCAAACTGTGATCAGAGAGGGCTCTCTCTTTATAATTTGTCTCTGTTCTGATAGTGTTTTAGGCTAGCTATGAGTTCAGGTTTGTTTAAGGTTTTGGTTGGATGATAATTTCAGTCAAGGTGCTTATGCATTCTCCAAAGTGTTCTAGTCCATTGGGCTATGGAGTCAGTGGTCCTTTAGTTATTTTGAGGTGCTGAGTGATTTGCTGTAGTGATGCTGCAGAGCAAGGTTAGTGTCTGAGAAATAAACTTTCATAAAGTGATTGGGTGGGTTGTGTCCAGTTTATGCAAGGCAATTAAGAATCTTACAGTAAACTTTTGGAGTAAGACAGTGAGAATATTGACCCAGGAGCATTTAAGAATTTCTAGGTGATATTCATACATATAGAATTAACAGCTACATGAGCAATTAAGAATTCATGTGCATAGTAATCCTAAAGACAAACATTTACAGTAGTAAAAATTGAGTACAAGGTGTAGTGAAACAAGTCCTGCACTATTCTTTCTTTTTACTGCTAGCTCAGTATAAGATGACTATGATTTGACAAACATAAGAAAGACAAGAACAGAGATTAAGGAAAAAACTTGTTATTTAATCAGACAGCACAGGGATTCTGCATCAGCACATGGAGCATCATCCAGACATCAAATATTTCAGGAAATCACTGAGCTCATCCAGCCCTTTGTATTAGATAATTCAGAAAGTGTATAATACATTTGTCTCATAGAGAAAATTACCAACCCCTTATGCGTTACTAAGGGGAGTATATATACAAAGTTTACATAAGAAAATATCTGAATGGAGAGTAAATGCTTCATTAATAGCATGCCAACCGCTGGAGTGTAGCAGCTGAGAAAGTTAATGCTGTAATAACTTTTGTTGCCTTAGCTGTCAAAAATGGTCAGAGCCTGTTGACTTGGTGGCAGTTGGAGTCGGCTGAGGGTATGCTGTCAAAATTTGCGCATTTCTTTACCTTTTGGGCCAGCCGTTGTTGTCCATGTGCTGAGTCACATTTCAGCTGCTTTCAATGCTGACTTTATCATGCTGTTGTCTTGTAGTGACTTGGAGCTGGCAGTGGCCGAATGACTGAAGCTACCATGGCAAAATCTGAAGCATAAATTGCCACCAATCCTCCTTAGGCATTTGATGTCTGCGCATCTTTATCAATGTTTCCTCGGCCTCTGTATGTCTATAAAGATTGGGAGGGGTTTCAAACAAGTGATTCACTTCATTCTCAATGAAGAACAGGCCTTCAAGTTTGTCATATAAGCTCTGCCCTGTGGGAGGCCCTGCTTGTTCAGATGAACTGCCAGATGCAATAATATGATTTTCAATAGTGGTTGCCATTCTGTTGGCCATTTGATCTGGAGAGATCAGTTTTACTGCACCACTTAGTAAGCTGGGCAGGCCTTTTTCTTGCAGCACTCCCATTTTAACTTTGTATTCCTCCACATCTGCTTGCATCTCATAGTACTTCCTCTCCACTGTTTGTATATAGTTCCTGAGAGTTAGTATCTTCTTGGCAGAGAGGACAACTTCTGTTCTGTTGGGAATGCCTATAGCTGCCAATTCCTCCCTTTCTTGCCTGTTCAGGAAGTCTATCATTCTGTTTGCCTGCTCTGCTCTGTTCCCTAGCATTGTCTTGGCCTTCTGAATTTCTACTTGAGCTTGGCCCATTAAATCCATCTGCTCATGAATTATTTTTATTGACCTCCATTGCTGTCTGATGGATTGGCCAATTTTGGCCCATAGGATCCTCTTTATGTCGGCCATAGCAGTCTCCAGATTCAGCTCTTTCTCTAAGGCCTTTATCTTTTCTTTTTGGGCCTTTATTTCTCTGCCCTGTTCTTCTACAGTCACTTTGGACTTGTCATACTTGGCATCCAGTTCTGCCAACTTCTCCTTGGCCTTCTTTATTTCATCTGCCTGGAGCTCCATTGCTTTGACGGCCTTGGTCAATTCCTCTACACTTGGGCTGGCATCTGGAGCTGCTGCTGTTCCTACTGCTTCTGTTGTGGGGGCCACTGCTGCCCCTGAAGTTGCTGCTGTTGTTGAAGTAGTTGGAGGAGCTTGGGAAGTGGATTCTGCCTGTTTATCTTGTAGTGCTCCTTCCAGCTCTTTCTCCAATTCTCTGATCCTCTGGTCTTGCTGCATTAGGAGGTCTAGTTGGTCCTCAGCCTGTTTTTGCTTTTGAAGTTCTGCTGTTTGAGGATGCTCTGTGGGCTGCAGCTTCAACCTCTTCTTCAATGCATTGAGGTCATCATCTTTCTTCTTCATGAGGGCCTTCACACCCGTTGGATCACTAGGATCATGTCCTAGATCAATAATGATCTCCTCAAGAGACTTTATTCTATTGTCTTTGGCCTGAGAGGACATTCTCTCAAAATCCAACTGAGTGTTGGTGTTTTTTAGGGACTCTTTCAGCTCATGGGCCATGGTGGCCTTCTCTACCAAGGTTGCATAGACCATCTCCCCAGCTTGCTTGTGGAGTTCTATTTGGTCCATGGGATGGATGTCTCTGGCTAGGACCTCCACCCTTGTCTTTACAAAATCTGCAGCTGTCTTAGGCTGCGGCCCTTTGGGCTTAAAGTGGCTGAAGATTATCTTTTCCTGCTGAATGTCATATACCGACATTAGCCTTTCTTGCTGGGCTGGTGTTGCATCTATGAATTGCTTATAGACCTCAGCCCTTAGCAGCTCATTCTGAGCTTTTATTTTTTTGAAAGAAGCCTTGGTGCTCTTGGGCTTCTTGCTTTGCTGGGAAGAAGAGGACACCTCCAAACCGAGCTGTAAAGTTTGCTCCTGCTGAAAGGAGCTTGTACCTGTATGCTGACTGCCCTCCCTGTCTTTTCTTGCACTGTCCAAGACATCTTCAGTAATGTCTTCTACCTCTGGGGAGTCTGCTCTTTGCCTTTTGGCTTCTGGCTGGTGGGAGGATCCACTGAGAGGAGTGGACTCTTCTCTATCTCTTTTTGTCCCCCTTTCCTCATGTGCTGGGGTCTGTAAAATTGGAGCAGTTACTGGCTCAGTTTGTGGGGGTGGAATTTGCAGTGCTGGAGCTGCTGGTAGCTCAGTTTGTGGAAGGACAGTTTGCCCTTGCTGCTGTTCTGTTTGCTGCCCTGTTTGCTGCTCTGTTACAAGGGCAGGCCTTTCCTTCACTGCTTCTTCCTCTGCACCCATTATGCCTTTGCCTTTGTCTGTCGCCGGTGCTGATGTAGAGGGGGCCTGTGGTGCAGTCCTTGTGGCCGAGGTCCCTTCTCCCACTGAATAAGGCGGTCTGAAAGGTACCTGCTGCACATAGTCTAGGTCAATAGTTTTTTCAATCTCCTTCATATTCTTTAGCTTTGTCTCTTCCTTAGTTAGATTTTCAACTAGAGTATCCATATGCCATTCTTGCAGGTTGGCATATTTTTCAATGTGTGGGTACTGGCAATGCTTAATGCCTATAAGCCTATACTTGTTTCTCCTAGTAGTGATGAAACCTTCAGGGTCATAATGGACCCACCGAAAACTATAGGACAGCTTGTATTTATCCTTAAGGATTAGGTCTGCATCTTCCCACCCTTCTTTCTTGTTCATGATGAAGGGGCCCAACTGGTGTTTGAACTTGAGGTGGGCCTTCTTTTTGGCGCTGTGGAAATGGGTGAGGTCGGACTGAATCAACTGCCTATAATACTCCAAGGCAAATAACCTCATAGGTACATATTTTGGGAGCCTGTATGGACAGAGCTCACAGCCATATATCCTAATGACAGTATGGTTCTCATATAGGTACCAGTCACCTATTTTATATTTTTTGGAAAGCTGCAGAGCTTTCTTGATCTCATTTGATATTCTGGGAGGAGGGGACCTCATCAACAGGCAAGAGACTGGGTATACAAATTGGTCAACAAATTCACAGTAGGTGTAGGGTGAATTTGTGACTTTGTGATAGACAGAGGTCCAGAAGATGACAGATCTTCTTTCCCCTCTGTGATCCAGCCTTTTGATGTAGCATGGGAAGGCTTCAGGATGATAGTACATGAACAGGTGGTAAATATAGGCCGAGTACTTGAAGACCCCCTGTCTGTCCACTCTGCTCAACTGATCATGAATCTTGTTAGCTATGAACTTAGCAAAGTTATATTTGCGGGCAGGGGGTTGGCGTGGGCTGTAAGCAGATAGCAATACCAGCATTGTTTTATCCACATGCTCACTGTTTTTGTATCCCAACACATAGGCAATCATGTCCAGTAAAAGCCTGCCTACATCATTGAAATGGACATGCAGGTAGGGAGGTGGCCCTGTAGGCTGGCACTCAGGTTTCATGAAATTCCTGGTGACCTTTTGAATCTCCTCACTGGTCATCTTGGCACCAGTGTCCAGCAAATAGTTCATGGAAAATGGGATTAGCAACTCTGTCTGATCAAAATGTAACATCTTGTTGATGGACTCAACATTAATGTAGAAAAGGATCCTCCCAGATGGAGTGCTAATAGCTCTGTGCTGCACATCATAGTTTTCAGCACATAGGTGAATGATTTCAGGGAAGACATTTACAGCTGGGAGACAACAGTATGGAAGGTTTGACTCCCATATCCCATGTGTACCATGACCATCCTTATAGTCCTCTCTTAATTGGCAAAAGGTCTGCAAGAAGTCCCTGTCACCCTCAAAGTCTTCAATAAGATAGTCCTTGTCAACAAATGCCAAGGCCTCCAGCTCTTTATTTGGTGGATTTAATGGAGCCACACTGAGGGATGAGGATGCAGAAGCAGCCATTATATAATTTGATTTTGAGTAAAAAGGAGTTAAATGGCTTGCAAAGTTTTAAGAGCTCAAAATGCCAGGTCAATTGTAGTCAATGTCTGAACTGTGTCTTATAATGAAAAACACACAGTCTTGTTTCTGCAGTTTTTTAACAAGTTCAGAGGGATTGTGAACTGCCCAGGGCAATTTGCAGAGGGTATGAGGAGTTATTTAGGTGAAAGGCTGCAGCTGGTGTGTACACCTGGCAAAAGGGAACAATGCCGGGTGCTTCAGAGGTAATTTCACAGTTTTTACCCGCAAATTGACTGTTTCTATGTCGAATTACAGAGCTGGGGCAATGCAGATTGCCTTGGCTTACTTTAGGTAATAGGTGTAGAGCTTATATGAATTTCAACAGGTATTCTAATGGTAATTTACAGAGAATTGGTAAGCATGGGCCAAACAGAGGAATTACGGTGAATACCTGGACAGAACGCTTAGATAGCTTGCGGGCCGAACTCTGAAGGTTGAAGTGATGAATCTGAGCGGTTGCAATTTGAATTTGGAGGTCTGGAGTCACTTTGGCAGCTGCAACGGCTATATCCTTCTTCACGTGAAAATGACATTGAAAATGCCTCAAAACATGACTTTAACGATAAAATTCGGAAAAATAGGGTAATTGGCGCCTTTCCGCCGATGACGTCAGCATGACGTCATGGCGGGCCCGGGTACGGAGGTGACGTGGCTGCTGAGGTGTAGGCCAGGGTGGCAGGACACGGTGGCGGGTGGATAGGGTGGCAGGGTTACGTGGAGGGCCACACGGCGCAGGGGCGGGGAAGAGCGCTACGTCAGGATGACGCAAGCATGACGCAAGGGGGAGGCGGTAACGGGATGGTGGTAAGCAGGTTCCCCACACCACCTTTGGGCAAAGGCGGTATCGGGGAGGGGGGCTCCGAACAACCCCACCGCCTTCCACGCGTCCCTTGTACGGGGTGGAAAACCGCTTTCCTCGGACGCTAAAGGTCGGCAGGTCGGGAAGCGAAAATGACCGCCCACCGTTAGATCTGGGCGGCAGAGATCGGACGGCTGGTGGGTCCTCCGACGGATCGTGCAAGTTGGGGGGGCCCGCTGGTTTATTTAAATATTCAATTAAATACTTTTGGCGGAAAACTTTAGGATTGAGGGTTTTCGTGAGTTTTTTGGGGTTTTTGGGTTAATTTGTGAAAAAGGGTTTATGGAGGGCTTTAGCAGAGGTGAGGTTAGGGCTTATGGAGAGGTTATTACTCCTAACCAGGGGTTAGAGTAATCCCTTGACATGGTTGAGCATAGTCCCAGGTGGACTAAAGTCTCCCTTAGACAAACCTATTTAGCTATAATGCTAAAAGGAGGATATTTATAGAATGCTTGGGGGTTTATACACCATAGTGTTATTATAGTAGGGAAAGGGGACCATAGGGGACTTGGATAATAGAGTTAGGGGTTAATATGGATAGAAGAGGTGAATGAGGAGTGAAATGACCAGGTTTATTTGAAAACCACTCAGCTGTAGGAGTAGATCAAAATGAAAAGATTTTTAGACAAGAAATGTGGCTTTTAAGGGACTAAGAACCCCCATAAAACCATGAATTTTTCCATGAATCTCCACTGATGATGGGATGTTAGTTATGAATGGGAAGAGGGGAAGAAGGGAGGTTAGACATGCTTCTTTGCTTTGCTGCCACCTGATAGAGAAGAAGGACTTCTCAATCTATTGACTTTGCTTTGCGAAGTAGGCTAGCTCATCTTCAATTTGCAAGGAATGAAACTTCTGCAACCCCATCTTCCTACCCATCTACTTGCCTAGCATTTTTTTATTTCTTCTTGGAGGGTGCACTTAGGCTTGCAGACCCTTACTTGCCTTTTCTTTTCTTTGGCTTTTTACTTTTGATGGTCTATCTACTTCTACCCTTATTTCTTCCAAGGTCCCAGATTAAGCTGTTGGGAGCCTTTCTTCTCTACCTAAACTACTTGTCTGCCAAGATTAAACATTTTGGACAGACATCTTTCTCTATTCTACAACTGGAAATTCAAAACATGGCATGATCCAGATTAGGCTGCTGGACCATCCATCAAAATTTAGACAACATCAAGCTATATACACAGATTGTTTTATCTAGGAAATATGTGATCTTTGCATGATCAAAGCAGAGCATATTTGGAACTTTTCATTATCAATCATGAAATATGAAACCTATTGGTATAGGTAGCTAACAAATCCATTAATCCCTCCATCTATAGACTTAGACCATATTCCATTAGCTGATAGGGATGACAAGATTAGTGAGACATAGTGCGATTGTGAATTTTTGGAGCTTTACTATTGGTTGGAGGATAAACACGCTGATAGGACAGATGAAATTGGACTCTTGGATTCCAAACTTCCTCATTATATTTTCCCTTGACCTTCCATGCCACCTGAATTCACCAAGAAATGCCAAGATTTCTATGTTCCCAGCCAAAGAGACATTATGACCCCATTTAGTGAGATCTTTTTTTCAATCACTGCCCAATATATAAACCAGATGATTTTAGCTCCCCCTGTGGAAAACAATGCCCCATGTTTCTTAGAAGCCCTCACAAAACTTTATTAGAGGCTTGATTTTTCTAGAAGAGCCAAGATTTTTGATATCTTCATACCAGAAAAATGCCTAATTGTGAAGTAAGAATCCTCCATACCCTTCCTCAATCTTCCGTGATCAAGCTAAACAGACCATAACCATAATTTCAAACATTTTTTGTTATTATTCTTATCAGTGGGTAGATGAACCCATTCTAGGCTTCCTTTCCATTTTTTCGATAGATAGCAAACCATCTATTTTGTTTAATTCCAATCAAGTCCTGGCTAATAACATCCATGAAAAGTTCTTAAATTTCCAACAGAACAAGTGCTTAAATACACTTCAATTTTATTTTATATGTTTCTATATTATCAAGCACACAGGTTTTGTTTTGCCATGCAGAAGCTAGATGAGGAGGGAAGCCAACAGCCTATAATATTTTTGACTTCTTTAGTGATGAAAGAGTAGCAAGAATTCTCCTATAAATAGTTCATTGAAGAATTTATTCACCCAGCTATGAATATCCTAAGCAGCTTAGAACAACCTAGAACCAGTGAAGACATCAAAAGGATTCTACATTTGATAGATCAGGCCACGATTGGAGACTGGTATTTATACCAAAATTATATAGAAATCTGAGTTTATGGATGTGATTTAACACTATAAAAGGTCCCAAAATACCTCCCTATGAGGATTTTTGCCCTTGAATATATCAGAAAAATGCTAAGTTCAGATGATATTCACTTTGTGGTGGCAAAGAAGAAGTCCCAGTTTCAGATAAAGACACTGGTGGGTCCTTTAATATGCAAAACCAAGTCAGTAGGAGAAGAAGTAGATAAAATCCTTAAAGAGATGAAATTCAACCTGAGTTTCACATGGTCTTATGACCCTTGGGGTATCATTTCTAAGCTAAGAGTAGAAAACAAAACTACTCCATATATCCATACCCCAAGGCCCGAGATAGATAAATATGTGAACTAGTCAGAATGGGCTGAGAATACATTACAAGAAGCTGAAGAGAAATTGTTTTCTACTTCAAATTTGTAGACTCCCACTCCTCAAGAGAAAACAAGTAAAAGACAAAGAGAGTAGGGATCATCATCAACAACAAGTAGTCAATCCAAGGATTTTAGAATCAGTTACAGGAAAAGAGCTAAGTTGAATCCTAGGACAAATGTAGAAAAGGAGGTAGAAGATCAAGCTACCATCATAATTGGAAAACACCATCTATAAGAAGCAATTTTTTTATCCTACTGGACCTTCAATATCACATGATCAAAAAGAAACAAACAAAGCTATCTTCACAAGATGTCCAAGGAGAAAAGGAAAATGGTGTTTTTGATAGGTATCGGGAGATCAAACTTAAGAATGAAATTCTTAATAACAACACCTACACTCATTTTTGGAAATAGACTTCAAGTTCACAGATCAAACTATTATCAGTTTTTGATACAGAAAAATGAAAGATGCAGACAACCTTCCTCGAGGTGCAAATTCCACATCCTAAGACACCAGCAAATTACAAGAGAAAAACGTTTGAATTCAGCACCAAAGATATCCATCACATTGATCAAATAGAGATTCATAAACAAACTGGTGACATGATTTCCTCTACCTTAACTAATATTTCCATGTCATTATCAAAGCTGCAGGTTTTATATGAAAACATTCAGTCCCAGTTAAAAATGGAAAAGGTATCTTCTTTAGCAAAGGACAATAGGATAAAATCTTTGGAAGATTTAATAGTCAAGATAGGATATGATAAAAAAATATATAAATGTTGCAGAGGAGATCATCAAGAAGAAAAATCTTGACATTGTAGCATTGAGAAAGCAGTTGAAACTACCAGCCATAGAGAATCCCTTGACTAAAGATATTGAAGAAAATGAGACAGAAAAGGCTGACATGATGAAGCTAATCATAGAGCATAATGTTCAGATCAGACATATGGAGGTAGAAATGGAACAAATGATCAAAGAGAAAGAACGGATTCAAAGGGTAGACATAGTCCCCCTGGATGCTATACCCATCACTCAAGTCCCAGCTACAAGAAAAAAAACTGCAGAAACTTCTTCAACTCAAGCTACAAGTGTTGAACAGGTGACAAGACATTGGAAAATATATCAATCCAGTCAGAAGAAATTAATAAGTTGCATGGGCAGCTCAAAGCTCTGCAAGAACAGAAAGCCAAAACTGAAGCTTCTCATTTGATTAAAGTAAAAAAGTCACAAAGGCTGCTAGAGAGGTTATAGAGGGTGGAGAAGGATACAACAATTGGTTAAACCTTGGCCCAAGCCAAGGAAACCATTTGGATGGGTATTTTGGACTCCATGAATGAGATTTTTCCATGCATGCAAATCATTTTTGAATAGAAAGAAATGATACAAAAGGCCACTGAAACCCTTGTTCAAGGGAAAAGTTGGGAGACATGCCTACAGAAGCTTTCAACATCATCAAATTCATGAATTCAATGAATAAGTATGAACTTGAAGAGTTAGGAATTAGTGATAGGACTGCCACCATCTTGGAATTCAAGAAGGTTTTGACTAAAAGAAATCTCATTGATAAATTTGAGGATAAATGTGAAACACTAGAGTTTGGAGTGAATATATTCTTCAACAGGATTGAAACATTAATTAAGAAAGCATTGCCTAGCATATATGTGATTAATGAAAAAATAATTACTCAAGAAGATTATGTTATGAAGATGAAGTGGCCAAAAGCAGTATTAAATTCAGTGGTATTAAAGGTAGCAGGACAACTAGAGCATTCTTAGAGACAATGGGAAATGAATTCTTTATCCAGAACAAGGTAGAACATATCTTCACAGTAAAGCCAACATTTACAAAGTACATTGAGGTTGGAGAGATTTACCAAAGGGTAATTAATTTAACCATTCCAGATGAAAAAAGGTGGGAGGATTATGTGATTTATTGGATTAAAAAGAAACTCGAATGTAATAAGAATATCAGCCAGCATATCAACCAACACATCAGCTAGCACAACAGTCAGTGCAACACAGTTATAGGCTAATTCAGTAACCGAATCCACCAAAATAGAGCCACATCTTCATGTTGTTGTCCACCTTGCCTATGATTCTATAAAAGACTGATTTTATTGTTTAGGATAACGCTAATAATACACTATTAGTTGAGACAACAATTTGTAATTATTCTGTAATTATTTTTATAAATACTTCATTGTTTGAAGTATCACGGGTTGATTGTTGAATATAATTTCCTCCGCAAATTCTAATTTTCTAGCTACTGGAGGCATCAATAATACAAGGACATTCTTCACAGAATTCATGTGGTGTACAAAATGGTGATGTTTTTCTTCATTTTATGTGTTTAGTCATTGTCTCCTTTCTCTATCATTTCTGAAAAGCTTAATTACATAACAGAAATTGTGACGAATAGGATATGTTATGCTGAACACCCTATTCTGGTTGTCAGTGATGTATATTTTTCTATTGAAGTCAAATTAAGGAATTCTTCACTCTCCTTAGTTTCTACTGAATCTTACATTTCTTTTGTTTCATAATCCATTCAAAATTTTGAAACATCCAATTAGTGCAACCTATCTTTCCCTGTGAAATTCCTTCAAATTTTGATGCAGATCCAATTAATCTTTAGACTTCATTGACCACTGGAAATAAAAATTTAATCAACCAAGCAATCCAATAAAAAATAATCAGTACAATAATAACAAGCCTAAAATTCACATCAAACATAGTTAAATTTTACAGAGAGATCCCTCTTTGACACTGGAAGGGCTAGATCCCAGTTTCCAAAGTGGTTTTGATGATGCCCTATGTGTTTACTCCCTCAACCTCAAAAATACAGAATGACAATAGAATTTAAGAACTTACTTCGTCTGCCTTTGAAGAAACTTCATTCAACTTTGTTATAGGACATGATCATGTTGATTGCAAATTTAGTGATAAATCCTCCCGAAATGCTATTGATCCAGAAATCAATAGCCCTTGAGATATTTTTATCGATTCTCTAGAGCTGTTGTATAAAATAGTGATTCCACTCTTTAGGTTCGTCGCCTTTGAAACAGGTCTTATGCTTGGTCAACTTAGATACCCACTCATATAATTCAATGTGGAATGGACCAAAGAATATTTCATATTTCTCTTCATAAATGTAATTTTGCAACTAGTCTTTAGTCGATAATCTAAGGTTTCTATTTTATTTTCCTAAAAATTCTCTTTATTGATGTTCAACCCACTCCTGAATATATTTCTTCAGTGGATGCCAAAACATATCCCTTAAGTAGATCCTAGTCCCAACAACAGAACCATTTGTTGGTTTGGGGGGTCTTGACCTAGGTTTAGAGTCTACTATGCATCAACAAAACCCTCAACCACTAGCCTTTTTGGTAACAACCTGCAAGTAGATCGTAGTTTCACGTGAAGCAGTTATGGGAGGATGCATAACCAGGCTTCTGCAACCGAAGGGATATCTGCGTGTTGGCTCTGTGTATTTACTTCTACTATATATTGATCTGATAACTTTGTGTGCATAAGAACTTTGTGCAAATGATTTATTTAACAGAATCACATTAAACCCATAAACTCTAACAAATAAAAATACATCTTAACGTTCCTTTCATAAATCTGTGGAAAGCATACATAATGATACTAACAACAACAACGATTGAACACAAAAAGATATACAGTTCTTCGCCAAAAAAATAAATCTTTATTAATATAAACCTTTCATACATATATGTCTTCAACCTGTGCACCCAACAACGAGTGGTCTACACACTCAGATTTAGACTCTTCCAAGTCTCCATGCACTTAGCTGCGGAGCCCTCCCCCAAAATTATAGACTACATATGCGATACATAGATTTAATTCACTTATGACGATATATTTTATTACAAAGTATTACATCTCCTTATATACATTATCTTTAAAAAAGCCATGGTCCACATACCATGGATCCACAAAAGAAGGACTAGTACTGATAACTGTTACAAAATAAGGGCTTTGTCCCATCCCCAAATCCCTAAAACACTGGGTGATGAATAGATATTCGCCAACACCATGCGGTCTGCTCCTTCTTCTATGGGTTATTTTACCCAAAACTTGGACCAAGTTGGGCCCTTCCCAGCAGCTCCAACACTCTCTTTAGTGCAAGCTCCAACCTGATATAATGAGGACTGCTATCCTTTATCTTCCAAGGGACCAACCCCATCAATATGAGGCTCCAACCTCTTGCTTCGATTTGTCAAGATAGGTTCAGTAATAGTTCACAGCTCCTAATTTCTTCTTCAATGATCCCTGTCAATCTTTAGCAATGCCTTTACTTAACCTCCATGTAACTTCATTAATGACAACCTTTATTTATCATGAAGGTGTTTCTGCAGCTCTTCCTGGTACCCAAACAAAATCTTGAAGGTTACTCCATGAGGGCTTCAATATAGCATCATGTTTCTAATAGTGTATTCAATCTACTGTCCTCAAGAATTCTTTAAATTTTCTTCAATATGTTGTACCAAACCTACTCCAGAAACTGCTCCAAGGATTTCTAGGACCTATAGGGCTCTATTGTCCAAAATAGCCTCTAATTTAATGCTTCAAATTCTTCCACAGATTTTCCTATTAATATCTCCAATAGTTCTGCCACAAATGATTGCTTCAAGTCACCAATTTCTTCTCATCAATTCATATCCAAATACTTATTCATCCACTACTCCATATACCTATGAATTGTGAGTGGTATGTATTTCGATCCAAAACATAGTTAGTGTTGCATTATATATAGGCCCAAACAATTTCACAGAACCAAACTGTTATTACTAGTCACAAGTCTGAGTAGATGATGATCATAGGTTCGAGAAAATTTCACCATAGGTTCAAGTAGATGAATTTCACAAGTCTGGGCACATTCTACCACAGATTTGTTCCATTGGTTTGCAAGTCCGAGCCACCAAAGGTTTTTGATCCACAGATTATTTATCAGAGGTTCAATGCCTTACTATCTTGCAAATACAAGTTTCCATAGGACTATAACTCAGTGTCTTCACAAATTAGTTAATTTGAACCTCTTAAAGATAAACCCAATAACAGTTAGAAGGCTCCTCCAATTTTCCATTCTAATTAGTTCATGAGATGTGAACTTTTCTTCTTCTATGAATTGTCCTTAATCGAATTGATGATTGAGAAATGGAGTTTGATCTCTTATTCATATGGATTCGATTTAGAAATGAGGATACATGACTAATGGAGGGAGGCTGACTTGACGCATGAGGTGGCACATTGGCAGTATATTCAATAGTTGTCAGAAGGGATTTTTTTTATAATAGTGAACCAAATATGTAAAAGTTTCATTTTTACGAGGCCATAACGTTTAGTCGACTGAATACATTAAAACAATGCAAAACCATATTATAATGGATGTCGAGAGGTGTCACATTCCACATCATCACTTTACTCTCACAATCGCAACCTCATGGATATCGGAGGTTTTCAAGTTGTGCACATGTTCTATCTTTTGATTCAACATTGTCAATGCCCCTACTTCCAAAAGATGTGATATTTCAATAAGCTCCTCTTGATACTTTCAATCGGGTCCACATCAAGAACTGACCATTGAAGGATGCGATATTATATTAAACCCATTTTGATAAATCATCAGGTCCACAACCATATCGCAATCGAAGGTTTTAACATGTCATTCATTCAAGACATTCTATATGAAACTTCTGATGTGACAGATGTGATATTATGTTAGGGAGCGTTATATTGGGGCGATCAAGTCGCACCTTATATTGCAATTAGAGCTTTGGTCTTATCGGAGGTTCTAATCGGAGGTCACATTTCAAAAGTTGTGATAAAGTGGCAAATTCAATTTCACAATTAAATCATTATATAATCACATCTGGTCCACATATCGGAGATCAGAGTCGGAGTTGGAGATCAAATATCAAAGTCAGAGATTGAATATCGGAGTCGGAGATCAGAGATCAGAGATTGGAGTTGAAGATTGGAGATCGGACTTTTGAGTGGTGACACACTATAAAAAGAGCTGATATGATTTCTTCGATTGGGTTCCGTTGTGATATTTTCTTTTGTGATCTTTGGTTAAAAGGTTTCCAAAGTTTATCATAGGTAAAGGTTTACTCTTATATAACTGCTTTTCATTTTCGATCTTTCTCTTGGGCATATGCAGTCTTCTCTTGGATATGCTCCTCCTGTTAACGGGAAATCTAGTGTCCACTCGGAGCTACTAGTCCCACTAAGACTGGTGGCTATCTTAGAAACAAACAAACTAAAACTACTTTCATTTGCCTTTATGAGAAGTAGATAAGAGGGGAATGAAGGACACCAACCTCAGTCTTGCGCTTGGTTCCTTGCTCGTTTCCTCTCCCTCCTGACAGACCTTTGCTGCTTCTCCTTCGTCTACCCAACTTCAAATAGCACCTGTGGAATCAAAGCAGTATAATACTATCGAAGAACAGAGATCTACAATCATAAACAATATAGGACCAGATATATATTGACCACACAAATGCATATATCATCAAACATAAAAGAATGTGGAGGAAAACTTGAATAGCTTTATTAATATCAAGAATAGCAAAGAGGATTACAACCAATTGTTTTGACCCAACGTCATCCTCCAACATGAAGGCCCTTCTTTCACCTCATGAAAAGCTTAGATCACCCAACACTATGATGTTCCACCAAGAAACCAACAACACTTCCTTACAAGATGCAAAATTCCAGCCTCTGGATCTCTGGGATGAGAGATCCATATATAGATGATTACAAGGGGGTTGGTCAGCTTCTGGGATTTTTATTAGTGTCCTCTCTCTGATAGTTCTTGATTCCACTTGGAGATTGATGATCTCCTACTCATCCCTGGGCGAATTCAGAGAGGCAAGTGTCATAGGAGAAGTTTCTGGAAGGTTCTATGATCATCCACCTCGCAAACTGTCTCTGCCATTTGTCCACTCTCACCCATCGCACCCTACAGAAGGGATTTTCAGTATGCATCGCACCCTTTTCACTAGGCAGGTGAGATGCATCGCACCCTCTGCACTGGGTAGTCTGTATGGTCCAGCTTTGACCAGTTCTGAGTAGTTTTATGTGGAGAACTTCTGGGAGATGATGTAATCAGTTGACCTTGTTCCTTTAGGGTATGAAACAACACTTTTAGGGACTTAGGAGCCCTTGGTTTATGGACATGTATGATTGGGGTTGCAGTGCCAAAAAATGTATATAACAGTTGCCCCCTAAAGCATGAGGTCATTAATCTTTTGATGTCAGGTGAAATGCTTTATCATGAGGATCCGAAGTTTTTTCAAGCTGGAAGGTGACTTGTAATAAGATACAATAAATACATTATCTTTATAATATTTTTCATGATCTAGCTGAGGCGGGCATTCCCATGCTCAGCTTTATAAATTCATTTTCATGTACATAAGATAGACAACCGTCTGTGTGGCAGACTTGATGATTCTGATAGAGTCATCATCCTTTGATTCGGATAATCATCTGTGTAGCAACAATGTACATTTGATGTCTTTATTTTACTGAATATATCACACCCCGGATGGATGAAACTAGATCCTGGGTTTTCAAACTCGTTCAATCTTCACTCGGAGTACAAGTTGATCCATGTGAAAGATGTTCTGGAGTCGAACATGGAAAGACATCGCCTAATTACCAGCCAATGATGTAAGCTATTAATAGGCGCAAGAGGAATCACCGATAATGATGATGAACCTCAAGGTACTACAGTACAATTTGTGTGGTGTGAAAAGGGACTTGGCGTCGAACACCACGCAAAATCTTTCGGTTGAAGGCCAATGATGTAAACCTATCGCCGGAGGTGAGAAACTTGCCATTGAGGCATGCAAGCTTCAAAGTACTGAAAGGGTTGTTCCTAAGTCGACTTCTTGGATAATGAGCTGATGTCGACAAGAAGTGACCCATCGTAGGAGGGCCTTAATGAATCCCACATCTATGACATGGAACAGAGTAAATGATTTTGAAGGTGAAAATGATCTGATGATACAGGGTTCAGGGTGGCGGTCATGAAAGAATGGAGTGTGAATGTATTGTAGCGGATGAGACATAGGTGAATTCTCTGAGTGACTTCTCTTGAACATAACGGTGACACTGACATGGATTGGTAGCGTTAACCCCAAATATGGATGGTGCAGTGGACCAATGGTGATATGACCGGTGAACGGAACAATCCAACCCGACTCGGATGCAGAGTGAAAGTGTCATGTTCAAGAGCGACTTGCTAACAATAAAGTTTCTTCAAGTTTTCTTCCCAATTTATTCCTAGTCATTGCTGACCAGTACCTCTTTATTTTTATCAAGATTGAGTAGGATAACATATGCTTGTTCTATAATTTTCCCTTCGGGCAAACCCGTCACTATGTTTTAACAAGCCTAGCAACAGTGAAACTCGTTCTTGTCTGTATGGACAAGTTTGTCGCTATTCGGTTTTAACGAGTTTAATGACAAAGAAAACTCAGTCCTTTTCAATTTCAGAGAGTCTGAAAGGGACGTAAAGGAAACTCCAATAATCCTTTTTCATCATATAATCCCTTAAGTCCAAAAAAGTATAAAATAATACGAAAGGGATGACTTTTCGGTAATTTTCATGAGTCGAACAAAACAAGCGCTCGATCTTTTTGTGTAATAATACCTCAGGTCAAAAAAGATTAAAATCTAGAGGAGGGATAGCACTTCCGGTCACTTTAACGAGCTGGAGAGGCTAATCGCTCGGCAACCTTTTCATATTTTACGAGTCAGGTGAAAAGAGCTTAAAGGAGACTTGTTTTTGAGGAAGGAGTGATAACTTCGGGTAGCAGCTGATTCCAGGGAAGGTTTGGAATCTTCCAATCACGACAGTGTCACAAGGATGGCTAACAGGATCACTCTTCGTAGCTGTTCCTCAAAAGGGGTAAACAATCAAATGGAGGTGAATGATTGGCTAAAACAGAGTGGAGGTGATGATGAGAACACGACTAGGGCTCAAAAGCTGATGATAATGCATTCACAATGGTTATTTACTGGAAATTGGTTCATTTTTTAATGAGCTTAAAATCTGGGGGAAACATTTGCTCATTGCCAAGTTTAATTTTTAACGAGCTTGAACTTTGCGTAAAACTGCTCATGGCGGGTTTATTTTTTAACGAGCTTGAACCCTGCGGTAACACTGCTTGCGGTGGGTTTATTTTTTAACGAGCTTGAACCCTGTGGTAACACTGCTCATGGTGGGTTTATTTTTTAATGAGTTTGAACCCTGCGGTAACACTGCTCATGATAAGTTTGCATGCCCCCAGCATAGTAACGCAAATCGAGGTGCATGGCCCCCAAGCTTAATTGCATTCAACCCGGTGGTTGGAATGAAGGTTTACCTTCAAGATCTTCGAAAGACTCGACTTGGATTTTACGAGATCGTAATCAAAGACTCGATTTGGAAAGGGAGTCATTTCATTTTTTAATGAGGTTGACACAGTAAAAGAACTATCCTCATAATCCACTATATTTATAGTATTTGATAGAAAATCAAAAACTGAAGGATGATTAAGGTTGTTGGAATAATCTTCGTGGTAATCTGGAAGATGGGAACGATGGTGGTAATCTTCCCATGGTGCCTCTCCTATCATCATTAATTGAATGATTCCTTCGTCTATAGAGTGTACATGCGACCAAGGATCCGAAGAGGTTCCATATTCCTTAGACCTATTTATCCAAACACTCGATGAGTGTTGACTTGAGTTTTCCCCCTAGGCCAAGAAAATTGATTGCTACAATATTTCTATTAGGGCGATGATCCATGCTGACCAAATGTTCAGGAATCTTCTGAATCTAGAAGATATCATATTGCAAGTTCCCACCATTGCCACTTCCACCAAATTGTTTGGAGGCGGTAGTTCAAAAGTACCCATCAATGTAGGGTCTTTTAGTAGGCCTACTCCGATATTTTGAAGCGAATGAGAGCTTCCGTGGATCATCTGAATGTTTCTCGTAACTTGTGAACTGTTGGGGAGAAAGGTTTGTTGGTCAACGATTGTAATTCCTCCTTGAAAAGGAAATGCAATCTTTCTAAAGTAGGTCGACACAATGGCAGCCATAGCATAAATCTAGGGCCTTCCCAGTAGGATGTTGTAATCGAGGTTTCCATCGATAACTTCAACATCAATTCTATTGTTTTTCCCACCAGTTCAACTTGCAAGTTACCTAAAATCCTATATGGGGTGTATGTTCGTCCATCAAATGATTTTAATTTCGTTGACAATCGCGACAAGGGTGGAGATCCTAAATTTTTCCAGCAACTCATTGACATAATACAGGTAGATGTCCCCTCATCAATAATTGTTCGATGAACAGTTTTGTTGAGGGATTTCACTTGAATAAGGAAAGCTAGTTGAGCTGGTAACTGAGGGTCATATCTTTTGTGATTAAAGGCCACAAGATTGGAATCCATTGGGTCAATCCCACCTATTGCTAATAATAGAGCCTGCTTTTGGGAGAGGCAATTTTGTAGTACCTCAAATTTCGACATAGCAGATGGCGATTGGGCCAGATCCTCCACTATATTATAATGCTGTGCGGCTCTGGCACAATGATTAAATGTCGATTTGTGTACTACTCCCTTTGGCGGCTTTATCGTTAGCTCAGGAATGATGGGTGGCACAACTTCGGTCGAAGTTGTTGTCGAACTACTAGGTTGATCATTAGCCTTGTTGTTCAACAGCTGTGGATTCCCGTAATCTTTATTCCTTGTCGATATCAAAGCATAATTTTGCTGCTTTGAAACAGACAACATTAGCACTTGGGACAGGGAAGCATTGTTATTAGCAACCAGATTTGTTCCTAGATTTGGAAATGGATCAGTCAATACCGCCGAGGTTTTTGAACTCTTGAAGAATTTCCTAGGCTCAGTTTTATGCGGACAATCTCTCGTCCAATGATCCTCATCACATATAAAGCATGGATGACTTGGTTTCCTATCTCTAGAAGGGTTTGCAAAAGATTTTTTAGGAGATGACTCCTCCTATTTCTTCTTCCCTTTCTTTTTCTTCTTGCCTCCTAGTTGCTTCGGTTCTTTGCCTTTGTCAGTTGACATGGCATTTAGCTTCGAGGCGAGAAGTTCCTCATTTGCATTTTGACTTGAAACCATACGAGCCTTCTTTGATGCAGCCTTTACAGTTTTCGTGCTAGTCGTACCTATCACGTCATCACCAGCATGAGAGTCCTTGTTCAATTTAGGAGGGGGAGGAACAGAAAATTCTAGTCTAGGAGCATCAGGGATTTTATCGTAGAGCGTGATAGACTGAGTATATATCAAGTCTAGATATTGTGCACGAGAAATTACTTGCTCTTCAGTGATGACTCCTCCCTTTGCCACATCTTCTATAATAGAAGGTAATAATGACTTAATAAACCATTCAGCTAGCAGCTGATCAGGAACATATGTTTTCACCATTCTACGACGATGTCGCCACTCATGAATATGATCAAATATGTGAGTGGCCATCGTTTGTTTGAAATTGGTAAGAAGCTCTGTTCCCGTTTCGTACCTTTTGGGTAACTGAAAATGGGTTAAAAAGGTTGTGGCTAGGGCACTGAAGTTATCGAATGAAGCTCTAGGCAATTCGATATACCATTTTGTTGCCGGACCAGTTATCGTTCACTGAAAAAGGCGAAGCCTGATCGAATCATCATTGAGAGTGTTGGATGAGCACCACATATGAAAGGTCATCACATGTTTCGATGGGTCTTCACCCAGATTTCCATTAAATTTAGGAATATCTGACAAAAGTTTATGCGGAATCACCGGCCACCAAGGGGCGCAAGCAATTGGATCATTCATCAGTCGATTTAGATTTGGTAATTCTAGAGTTGCTACAAAGGGTAATTGTTGATTCAGGTTAGGCGAAGCATACCCAGGATACGATGGAATTGCCTAAGCAGTGGGTCTTTGCATACGAGCATAATGTATTTGATGCTGGTAACTTTGATAAGGTTGATGGGCATAACCATTATAGTATGGTTGTTGATAACTGCTTTGGAAATGCGGTTGCCAATTACTTACAAAGACTTGTTGCTCAGGTCCTTGATATGATTGCTGGAATTGCGGTTGTTGAGATTGAACCAGCCATGGTTGTTGGACCATTTTCTGTTGTCCAATACTGGATGATTTACCAAGATGAGGAGTCATAGTACTTGCTTCAGTCTGAGTCGCTCCAGATAAGGAGGCACTAACCTGAGGTTGTGATTGAATCACTGAGACGAGAGGTTGTTGTATTGAAACCTGAGAAACTTGGGGTTGACATACAATAGGTAGTGCTTATACTTGTGATGCAGGCAACGTAGTAGGTATAGTGGGAATATTTGACACAGGATGGATTGGTTGCATTGAATATACAACCCTTGGTTGCTGAGGTAGTATTGGTACCCAACCGCTGGACGTCATTCCAGTTTGACCTAAACTTTGTTGTAAACTCCCATATGGTTGTTCTTTGGGAGGGAACAATGAAAGGGCATATTGTCCCCCATATGGTGGCAATCCAGTACTTAAAGGGTAGATTGGCCTTTGAAGACACATTGGATCAATTTGTTGAGTTTCAACATAAGAAATACCAGATGAGAATCCAGATGAAGAAATAGGAACTAACCGTGTCATCGAAACAGTCCTTGATTGGACTCCAGCTTATTGTTAATAACTTGCTGGGACAGATGCTATACCGACGATCATCGTTGGAGTAGCAGCGGGAAGCTCTTTTGCTGCTACGTCAGATGACACAGTCCTAGATGTCGATGGTTGTTCAGACATATCTAGTCTATCCAAAATATTTTCTAGTGATTCTACAAGAACTTGCGATGAAGGGAGACTAACTTCTAAGACCAACGAGGGAACAGTGACATTATTCTGATTAAAATAAATTTTATGATGCTTTGACACAACTTGTTTTTTCAATTTTTAAGAGTTGAGAAAAAACAAAAGATGACTCTAGTCACCTTCGATTTTTAATGAGCCTGAAGTGACAAGTGCTCAGATGGACCTTTTCCTTTAAGGAGTCTGAAAAGGAATGAAAGAGACTACTCTGGAAATCTAGACAGAGGGATTACCAAACCAATCACAAAACTGCAGAATACTTTTTATGGTACGACAGTCAATCTTCCCGAATGCTGTGTTCAGTGCATTGCGATTGATAGGGCAGCAGACACAACTTCCTATGGATAAAGGATATAGCCTATTGTGGTCTCCCAATATATACTCGACGGTACGTGGGAGCACAAGTCCGTACTGGCACTTGTCGCCTCAAAGAGGAGGAATCACCCAACCAACAGTTAAAGCGACAGTTACCAGGCTTTACGACACCGGAATATGTCTCTAGCCTAGACTTCTAAATGTTGTGCCTTAGGTTCCAAAGCATTTTTATGTTCATTGAATTTATTTTACAGTTGATCTTTCTTAAGAAATTTTCCTTTCAGGTTCACAGCATGATGTAGATATAATTCCTAAAATGCAATCTACGATGATAAACAATCGTTTAATCTTATTTTTGCAATGAAAATCCTAGCTACTAAAGAAAGAGGGATGGTATTCTTTCAACACAGAGCATAGAGAACACACTAGATGCACTGTCCTAAATCAAACCAACAAGCAGTCTAAATGCAAATGCACACGCATGTATTTGTTTTCATCTTTCTTAATGTGTGAATGACAAGAAGTTTGCTAAGTACAAATCTGAATTATCTTTTCAAAGGGACAATACTAACAAATTTCTCTTCAAAAACGAAAGGAAGATAATGACGACACTTTGCTATTTTGAATTGAAAAATTCTTTCAACACTTGAAAAACTACTAATTCAAATCAAATACAAGAGTAACTGTATAATCGACCATCAAGAACAATATAATTCTTTTCTTTGACTGAAAACGACACTTGTGACACTTTCAATCAGAAGACGACAGTTTGATTATGCTACTTCTTTGTAAAATAGAATTGAAAATGGCGCACAATACATAAAAACATTCACAGTTCTTTGCACAATGGAGGCGGAAAGATGGAAAGGAAGGGGGTTTCCACAGTAGTATACTGATCACAGACAACAAAACTCCTGAATAGAGCTTAAAAGAGTGAAGAAAAACCAAAACCTGGAGGCAAAATTAACCTTTTCTGATCATCGCACCTGTAACACAGGGAATCCAGTATGCATCCCACCTACTGCACACAGGAGGTGCGATGCATACAGACTTTCTTGAAGAGAGGGTGCGATGGTACCAGGATGAGACTTTACTTGGCTCTTGGTCACAGTTTGCAGCTCAGTTTAGGGATTTAGGCCGAGCAAGTGATGTACAGTAAATAGAAATCACAGGGGCTAATCTAATGAGGTTACTAGAGCCACCACTAGGGCAATTAAAAGGTTTGCAAATCGATTATTCAGTTTATAAACAAAACCCAGAGATAGACTGAGGTTGCATTGATCTACTTTTCATTTGCATAGCAAATGCAGTTCAAAGGCTAGCTGGCTTGACTTCAGGCTTTGCTTGCAAGTTTACAAAACAAACAAATATTGACAAGCAAACAATCTATTCGCTCCCCAGTGGAGTCACCATATTGTTATCAGGAAATCTAATGTCCACTTGGAGCTGCTAGTCACAAAGACTGGTAGCTATCTTAGAAACAAACAAACTAAAACTACTTTCGTTTTCCTTTATGAGAAGTAGATAAGAGGGGAATGAAGGACACCAACCTCAATCTTACGCTTGGTTCCTTGCTCGGTTCCTCTCCCTCCTGACAGAGCTTTGCCGCTTCTCTTTCATCTACCCAAATTCAAAGAGCACCTGTGGAATCAAAGCAGTATAATACTATCGAAGAATAGAGATCTACAATCATAAACAATATAGGACCAGATATATATTGACCACACAAATGCATATATCATCAAACATACAAGAATGTGGAGGAAAACTTGAATAGCTTTATTAATATCAAGAATAGCAAAGAAGATTACAACCAATTGTTCTGACCCATCGTCATCCTCCAGCATGAAAGCCCTTCTTTCACCTCATGAAAAGCTTAGATCACCCAACACTATGATGTTCCACCAAGAAACCAATAGCACTTCCTTACAAGATACAAAATTCCAGCCTCTAGATCTCTGGGATGAGGGATCCATATATAGATGATTGCAGGGGGGTGAGTCATCTTCTCAGATTTTGATTAGTGTCCTCTCTCTGATAGTTCTTGATTCCACTTGGAGATTGATGATCTCCTACTCATCCTTGGGCAAATTCAGAGAGGCAAGTGTTATAGGAGAAGTTTCTGGAAGATTCTATGATCATCCACCTCGCAAACTATCTCTGCCATTTGTCCACTCTCACCCATCGCACCCTACAGAAGGGCTTTTCAATATGCATCACACCCTTTTCACTGGGTAGGTTAGATGCATCACACCCTTTGAACTGGGCAATCTGTATGGTCTAGCTTTGATCAGTTCTGAGCAGTTTTCTGTGGAGAACTTCTGGGAGATGATGTAATCAGTTGACCTTATTCCTTTAGGGTATGAAAAAACACTTTTAGGGACTTAGGAGCCCTTGGTTTATGGACATGTATGATTGGGGTTGCAGTGCCCAAAAATGTCTATAACACCTCCTTGTCTTGTCACTCCATCTCTTGGCTTCTGATGGCTTTCCTTAGATGGCTTTGATGGCTTCCGATGGATTTCCTCGTCTTTCTCCTTGGGACTTCTCCTTAGGACCGATGCTTCTTTTTTGTCTGCATATATATTCAATCCATATGGCCCTCCATCCATGTCAACATCTATCATAGAACACAATAATTTTCCATCACAAATAATTCCATATTGACATCAATGACAACCTTGACTAATAGTCTCCCCCTTTGTCATTGATGGAAATATTCTATCCCTTCCAAAATTCTCCCCCCCTTTGACATCAATGGAAAATGGGATGCCCAAGTACTTCCCCCTATCAAGTTGCTTCTTGTCTTTCTGCTCTTTCTTATCATGTCGTTGTTGCTTAGATAATTTCTTTTACAACTCCCCCTAAACCTGTGCTCCTTTTTCTGTTATCATCATTTTGCTCAGCCGCCTTGGTCATTCTGTTCTATGGTTTTCAAATGGGTTATATTGATCTGCATCTAATTTACTCCTTCAATGTTACTGGTATATTTGGGCACATCACTCCCGATGATCAAATCAATGTAAATGGGGTCTATCAAACTCTAATTCAGTTGTTACATGCCCTAGACATGCCACCTCATTGAGTGCTTTCATCCATGAGAGTTTCCTGACTTCAAACCCTGCTGAAGTGCTTCCTTGGGTCACCAGCACACCCCTTGGAAGGGGTAAGTGCTCTGCAAAGCAGGTAGCCCCATTCAAGGCTACATTTTAGAGAACCTAAGCCCACTCAAGCATGCGTTGGGAGAGAATCCTCGAAATGTTCATTGGATCCTGAGTATATTCCTCCTTTCTAGAGCCTTCTAGAAGGAACCCAACTCCTATCCTATCAATATGAGCTCGACATAGGATAGCCTTGTATCATCTAATACTCTATCCTCTCATCACCTTGAACATGGAAACTAATCATCCAATTATGGAAAACCATTCAATGCCATATTAATGACAAAACCACTTGCATTCATCTATAAATTGGCCTCCCATCATAGAGCTAGAGAGCTTGGATATTATAGAGAAATAATGTTGGTTTAGGGACTTGAAATCATTGTCAAAATAATGTTATGCTGCTAGATTGATGTTTCTATTGGCGTGATGAGGGCTTGGACTAAGCTGAATGAGTGACATGAGATCGAACCACATTGGGTGTAACTTCTCCTTCTATCAATCAATAAAGTTTTTTGTTCCTCTTCCAATACTTTTTTATATATTTATGATGAGTGTATGTTCAAAATTTGTCGATTCCATTTGTTTATAATAAGTATATCATATGCTTTGATTGTTGTTGTCTCATGTTTATGTTTTCAGGTACCAATTAAGCAAATTCAGTTTGAGCAGAAGCGACGAGAGCAACTCAAAGGATATCAAAGGAAGTGAATGATCACAAGTAGGTTCTTTTATCTTATATGTTTATTGTATGAAAAGGTTAAACATCTTTACTTCAATTGTTCTAAGTTTAACTACCCACTTAGGGAAGATATACTTATCTGTAGGTATAAATTTTGTATAACAAATTGGCGACCATACTGGGGAACGACCAGTGTTCTTGGTAGTTATCCCTTGTATTAGCAACACCAGTATACTTTGCTTGAGTTCATCTACCTATATTTAGTCATTTTGAAGCTTGTTTGTTCAAAATGTGTGCTGATAATGCTCTCTGGCATCAATGCACGGTTGTTCTTGATAAAGTGCACTGCAAAGCAGCCTTGGCCTAGAGATAGTGCTCTGCAACACACTGTGTCCCACTAAGGGCTGCACTGGTCCCTGTCAAGCCAAAAACCCATCTCTTTGCTTGATTTTTTCCAAACCATTTCACATCTTGTTTGTTGAATGGTAAATGTTTCTCTATGCCTAAAGTCCAAATTAGCATTTCTTTTCCATGCCCACTTTGGATTTGTTTGTTCAATGTTTCTTTATGTTTTATTTATCATGGTTGAACCAATCCCAAATGTTTCTTTATGTTTTATTTATCATTGTTGAACCAATCCAAAAGTTAGTTTACAATTATTAGTCTTTACTTTTCTGAAAAAGAATTGTCATAAAGTCTTTATTTCTTTGAAAAAGAAACTATCATAACGTCTTTGTTTCTTGTGAAAAGAATTGATTGATCATTTGTGCATTTAGTTTCTTTATGTTCATCTAAACATTAAAGGACTGAAAAGAAAAACATGCATAATGAATTTAGAAGTTTGTGTGCGCTAGTAGGAATGGTATAGGGAATGTTGCATTAGATGTGCTCTATTCTCTTTGTTTAGAGATTTTGATTGCTCTATCCCTTTTAGTTACAATTTTCACTATTTAAATCAAATGAAAAGAATGTTTCCCATCTTAGGTGCATTCTAGGAGTTTCAAGAACATCACGCGGTGAACCTGAAAGGAAAATTTTTAAACAAGATAAACTAAAATTTATCTCAATTAACCTAATGGAGCATTGTCACTTAACGTATAACATTTAGAGGTCTAGGCTAGAGATGTGTTCCTGTGTCGTTAAACATAGTAGTTGTCGCTAACGGTCATGATACATTCCAAGTGTGATACCTCATTTCACGTACGTAAGTATATCATAGCTCTTCCACGTACTTTTAGGTATATTAGGTGGTATTATAGTATGAAAGGTATAAGGGAATGCTCTCACTATGAATTTTAGCATTATACAATGCTAACATAGATTGGGCCTCCACGTAGTTTTAGGTATATTTGGGAGGACTACATTAGGTTGCTATCCATCCATAGGTAACTGAGTCCGTTGCCTTGTGTACTGGATACACTGAAAATAACATTCGGGGAGATTACCTATACGTATGTTAAGTCCTTGGCTCCTCCAAGGCGTTATATTGCAGTTCATAGTTACTTGGTAATTATTTTTCCTAGATTACCCTCTTTTTGTTTATTTCCTTTTATGATAAAATAAATCAACAATCATGGAAGAAAATCAACCTTTACCCCATTGTTCACATAGGACAATGATAAACCACCTTTATCCCCTAAAGCTACACCTAGTCGGCGAAAGCGGTCTTGTTTAACTGAGTCCAGTACATCACAAACTTTTGGTTCTTCATTTGATTTAACAAAGTTACCTATACTAGTACATACTATGATTTTAGTTACTCTTACTATTATTGGTTTATCTGCTACTGAAGTGGAACCTCTATAATTATCTGAGGACAGTGAAAGTGAACTTAGTGAAATGGTAACTGAAGTTGTCCAAAAAGAAGCTGATCCCCAACCAGAAGTTGTTCAAGAAATTCATCCTGAACCCGTGGTTCTTTTACCAAGACACTTGGATCCTGAAGTTGAACAATCAGAAGTTGTTTCCGTATCGGAAGAAGATTGACTAGTTTATCCTTAGACATCTGTAACTGTTGAGACTTATCCTTTACCGTAGAGTCAAACACTAGAAATTTATTACGGACCTGACGGTGGAATCCTTCCACCCGGTTTGATTTCTATTGAAGAGGAATTTGAAGAAGAACCTTCACCTAGAACTCCAAATCATTTTGGATCAGGGCTTTATCTTTATCCTTCTTTTCCTCGGTTAACTTATACTGCTCCTCTTGATCCTTTTTACTTTCAAACTCCCGTAGATTCATTAGGACATCTATTGGGTCATTTAACTATGGATAAAACAACATCCGAGACTGTATCATCTGTTACAACTATGACAACATCTACTGTCGCTACTTCTTCGATGTTTACCAAAACACCTAATTCACATCTGTATGGTTGTTCGTCTGTCCCGCTAGGTTACCAATCATTATCTGGAACTCACTCCGGTTTTCTTCTAGTCCATGGTCTTCACCCATGTCGTCCACAGGAATTTTACCTGGTTCTTCACTTACGGATACTGAACAGTTTGATCCATCAAGCCAATATCAAGCTAGTCCATCTGGTTTCCATCCAATGTATCCACTTAATACTCACCTCCATATGGAGAACAATATGCCCAATCTGCTTATTCTCCATACTCCGGGTGGCCACCATATGGCATTATAACGTCATCTTTAGGTCCAACTTATTCTGGAATGACTGTTCATCAATGGCAGCCTACAATTGTTGTTCAACCAAGGCTTGTGTATTCATCACAACCAATACAATCTATTTCATCCATACCTACTATGCCTGTTGTTACAACTTTACCATAGTCGCAAGCTCAGTTGATTGTATCTCAACCTTTGCAAGTTGATCCTTCAACCTCTTACCCTCAAGTTTTAGGTCTATAGACTCAGTCTTCTCAAGCCATTTTACAACAACCATTTGTGTCTAAAATCCAACAACCTCAGGATAGTTTACCATTAACTGGGATGATTTAGACTTATACTGGTCTAATTTATCCAGAACCTGGTCAAACTTATACTAGTGGGAAACAACCGTGGTAGCCACAATACCAACAACAACAATTCCAACATTACCAAACTTATCCTGGACTTGGTCAACAAGCCTATGCTGGGTTTAGTCAACAACAAGCTTACCCAGGTTCTAGTCAACAAGCCTATGTTGGTTATGGTCAACAAAAACAATTTCCTGGTTCCTAACAATAACCTTAAACTTGATATGCTCAACAAAACTACCCTTATCAAGGTTACCGACAACAGATTCCTTATGCTAGTATGCAAAGGCCTATTGACCAGGAAATTCCATCTTACCTTGGTTACGCTCAACCCAACCTAAACTAACAGTTTCCTTTTGTCGCAACACTTGAGTTATCGGATTTAAATCGGCTTACCAATGATCCCATTCTTTATTCAACTTGGTGGCCGGTGACTCCACACAAATTTACTTCTAATATTCCTAAGTTCAATGGAAACCCTAGAGAAGATCCGTCCAATCATGTTATTTTTCATTTATGGTGTTCATCCAACTTCCTAAATGATGATTCAATAAGACTACGTCTTTTCGAGCGAATGCTCACTAGTCCGCTGCAAAGTGGTATATTGAATTATCACGAGGTTCATTTGACAACTTCATAGCCTTATTCACAACATTTTTAACCCATTTCTAGTTACCCATTAGTTATGAAGCTGGAATGGAACTGTTGACCAACTTTAAACTCACCACTGCTACTCACATTTCTGATCATATTCATGAGTGACGTCTTTGTCGTCGAATGGTCAAAACTTTTGTTCCTGGTCAGCTTTTAGCTGAGTGGTTTATTAAATCCTTATTTCCATCTATCACTGAGGATGTGGCTAAAGGAGGAGTTGTTACTGAAGAGCAAGTAATTTCTCATGCCCAATAGTTAGACTTGATTTACACCTAGTCTGGCACGCTCTATGATAAGATTCCAAATGCACCTAGACCATCTTTTACAGTTCCACCACCTCCATCTAGTAAGGACTCTCATGCTGGTGACGGTGTGATAGGTTCTTTAAGCACTCAAACAACAATTAGACCATCTAGTCAAACACTTTCTATTTAAAATCAAATCTCTAATACACTAGATAATACACTTGCTTCCAAAATAAATGTCGTGTCATCTGACAAAGGTAAAAAGGGGAAAACCAAAAAGAAACAAAATTATCCCCCTCAAGAGAAATCATCTGATTCCTCTTCTTTGGATAGGAAATCTCCTTACCCATGTTTAATTTGTAATGAGGAGCATTTTACGCGAGACTGTTCTCACCGCTCTAAAGTCTCAAAACTTTTTAAGACTTCTAGTACATTCATTGTGTTGATAGACCCTTTTCTAAACCCAGAGACTCATTTGGTTGCCATAGATCATGCTTCCACTTCAAAAGTGCTTATGCTATCTGCCACTAAGCCTAAGGCTGATTTTTCGGTAACTACACGAGGTAGATATTACGGTAATCCACCGTCGTTATCGAATAACCAGGCTATAGATCAACCCAATACTTCAACTTTGACTTCGTCTAACCATTCCACCACCCATTGCACCAGAGTTAACAATAAAACTTCCTAAGGGAATTGTTCATAAATCTACATTCAACCCTTGAACTCAAGCAGTGACAAATTATAACATAGTAGAAGATTTGGCTCTGTCACCTTCTTCTATGTCAACGCTTAAAGTGCTTCAAAATTGTCCATCCCAAAAGCATGCTTTATTGTCAGCAATTGGTGGAATTGATCCAACTAATTCTAATCTCGTAGTTTTTAACCTTGCAGGTCACACACCACAATTACCAGCACAGTTAGCATTCTTGATCCAAGTAAATTCTTTGAATCACCTCATTTATCAAACCATTGTTGATGAAGGTGCATCTACTTGTATCATGTCAATGAATTGCTGGATAACACTTGGCTCACAACCTTTGTCACGATCACCTACGAAATTAAAAGCTTTTGATGGTTGCACTTATACACCTTGTGGAATTTTAAGTAACTTGCAATAGAACTAGGGGGAAAAACTATAATTGTTGAAGTTAAGGTCGTTGACGGACCCCTTGACTACAATATTTTTCTTGGAAGACCGTGGGTATACACTATGGGTGTTGTGGTTTTGGCATACTTTCATATGATTGCTTTCCCTCATAAAGGCGAAATCACAGTAATTGATCAGCTCGCCTTCTTAGCCTCTAGATAGGAAAATGGAATCATTTTGTTAGTTCATGAACCTCGCTATCTCTTCAGAACATTGGAGGATGTCTCTTCAAAGATTCTTCCCTAGTGGGCACCTTTTCACTACGGTCACCATCACAAATAGTGGAAGTTGCAAAAGTTGAGACCTATAACATGATATCTTCCACTTCATCTGACTCATGGAATATTTCCAATAATTCTGAAGTTGATATGCGTAATGAAACCATGGCACTAAGCCCAATTGAGCTCGCATAGCAATTAATCTTTTTGGCTTGCGCAAAAAATCCAAATCCATCATCACCAATTGTATGGGTTGATCATTCGTTAGAATATGGCACTTCCTCTGATCCTTTTTCACGTACATTTTCTACTGATGAAGGAATCATCTAATCAATGATGATAGAAGAAGAACCATGGGTAGATTATCATCATCGATCCCATCTTCTAGATCACATAGAAGATATTCCAAATGAACTAAATCTCCCTTCAATTATTGATTTCCTTTCAAATTATGTACTTACTCGTCTTTTGAAAAATGGAATTCCCTTCCATTGGGACCAGGTTGCGCAAACTTCCTTTGATGCTCTCAAAGATACCCTAATACGAGCGTCATTAATTTATTCTGCTAATTATCAGAATGACTATTTCCTGTATCTTGTCATTGTAGATACAACCATTGCTATGGTTTTAGTCCAAGAAGAAGATGGGATTGAACATCTGATCTATTATTTGAGTTGTAATCTCAATGATACAGAAGTTAAGTATTCTCACATTGAGAATATATCATTGGCTTCTGTTCAAGCTGTACAAAGATTTCACCATTATAGCCTGCTCCGAAAGACCACTGTCATTTTGGATTGCAACCCTATGACATACATCTTGTCACGTCAATTCCTGGGGGGGAAATATTCAAAATGGATCATCATTTTGCAGGAATTTGATTTGGAATTCATTAAATACAAGTCAAATAAATCTCTAGTTTTTGTCGAGCTTCTTTGTGACCTTCCTTCTACCACCTTCAACTCAACAACAGAACCATCAATTTCGGATCAGCCTTTGTTTCTAATATCATTATCTGACCCTTGGTACAGAGATATACTAATCTATCTCAAAACGCAAACTTTCTGGTTCGATGCCTCTTGCTTGCAACATCGATGTATTTGATATCAAGCCAAATATTATTTGATCATTGGTGACACCCTTTACCGTCGCGGTATCAATACAATTTTTCATAGGTACCTCACATATGAGGAAGCCAAAAAAGTTCTAAATGATTGCCATTCTAGTGCTTGTGGTGGAAATTTATCTGGTTATGCTACTGCATATAAAATTCTCTATGCTAGTTACTTTTGGCCTACCATATTTAACGATTACATTACTGCTATTAGAAGTTGTCATGCATGCCAGATTTTTTATCGTAAAACTTGATTACCACCTACACCACTGCATCCTGTCATCACTATTAGACCATTTGCAAAATGGGGCATTGATTTCATGACATGTAACCCTCACTCAGCTGGGGGGAATGGTTATATTATTGTCATCGTTGACTATTTTAGAAAATGGGTCGAGGTGATGCCTATATTAAACAACAGTGGTGAGAAAGATGCACTTTTTTCTTCAACCATGTGGTTGCACAGTTTGGAGTACCACAAGTTGTAGTTACAAATCATGGTTCACATTTTCGCAATCACCTGATGAATGAATTAACTTCAAAGTTTGGACTCTCACATGATAGTTCTACTCCTTATTATCCATAGGCTAATGGAAAACTTGAAACCATCAACAAATTCCTTAAGTGAATGCTTCAACGAATGATAGGAGTTCACAAATGAAACAAGCATTTGATCCTGTACTTAGCTTTGTGGGCTTATTGAACCTCAATAAGAAGCGCAACCGGATTCACACCTTTCCAATTGGTGTATGGTCTTGAGGCAATATTGCCAATACAATGTGAGATTTCATCACTAAAACTTGCAATTGACTTGTTACTTGACACTTCTGATGAGGAAGCACGTTTTTAGAACTCATCCATCTAGATGAAACATGTCGTGAAGCCGTATTGGTGTTATAGCTCTAAATATCACCCTTGGAATTTGTGATGCTTGGTTTATGGCATAGGGCAACCCCTCCTTCTAGACTTGGTCCAAATATTTTAAAAATAGTGTTTTACTCCATGTATGTTACTTTTCCCTGTGTTAAAAGCATGTACATGCAGGTTAGTCAATACCCAACCCGCGTATATGTGTTAAAACACTTAAAAAAATTAAATCTCCTTAACTATGGGAAGAGTTCATGGGATTTTCCTGTTGATTACCTCCTAGTGCCCATGGCCCAACTTTTCCCAACTGTTTCCCCAACTAAAAGACTAATTGGGTGAAGTATAACAAGACTGCTATGGGAAGGCCTTAAGGAGGAGAGAAATGATAGAATTACTATATTGAGATTATCCCCTGATCAAGTCTGAAGTATCCCTATGCTTCAAGCACTTCCCCAAGTTCAGGAAGCCCTTGTTTCCTTGAGTGTTGATATTCTCTCACTTGCTTGAGATATCATAGTATTGGTTATGGAAGGAGGCTATTGAAGACTGGGATTGGATGGACCTGGAGGACGGTCCCGCTTGGAGCCAAAAGAGGAAGACTCAGGTGAACTCTTTCCATGTTTTATTATGGTTTTATACAATAAAGGGAAATGTTGTCATGTTCCTGATATTGACTTTGTTTATGTTTTAGATGTTATTTTTATGGTTTATATATGAATGACTATTTTTATGCATAACTAACCATTTACTTATATGATATAAAGTTGATTTCACTAAAATTATTTATCTATATACTATTATGTGTATTCAAATTAGTTGATGTGCAGATTCGAAGATCATTAGGAGTTACAGAGGGTTTGAATGCTTGTTAGTTTGTTTAAGCATGTTGCCTGAGTTGAATGCTTGTTTCTTGTTGTAGATTACTCCTGCTCTGCTAGGGTTATGACCCAAAGCCCTAGGGGACTTATTCCCTTAAGAGAACTAGCGAATCCATTGGGGATAACAATCTCGTTATTCCTAGTTTTGGTTGTTCAGTGTCCATCAGGGCTCAGTTCTTAGTTTTGTTGCTGTGATAGTATTGCCTGCTCCTGTAGGAACTCAGACTTCAAATCTAATCTTTTTCATTAGGCCTCATTTTTTATTTTTTTTGTGAAACTTCATATACGCACCTTTTTCTGTTTATAGAAGTGTACACATGCTTGTTTCTGTGAACTAAAACCGCGTATACGTGAGTTTCTTTTGGCAGAAGCGCGTCTACATGCACCTGCGTAGGGACAAAGTCACGTATACAATTTTTTGCATGCTTTCTTCAAATCTTTCTGCCCAAAAAGATTTGTTTCTTGGTCTGTGTGGTTTCTGAGTGTTCAGTTTCCATCTCTAGATTTTAATTAGTTAGTGAGCTTACTGTTTTGAATTCTCTCCTACTTCGAAAAGTTTTTGACCTCAGTTTGTTTTAGAGTGAGTTTTATAATTTGTGTTTGAACACGCATGGCTTCTTATAGAGGTTCTTGATTGTTCTGGTCTTCTGGAATAGAAGATTGTTTTCAGCCTTTGTGTCAAACTTCACTTTTAGTCTACTTTCTTTGCTTCCCATCATTTTTGTGGCCATACACTTTTCTTGGTTTTTGAAAGTTTCTTGTTGATGAATTTGACAGTGCGTCTTTCCTGATTTCTTGATCAGTTTCTCAAAGCTCTTTTTGTTGCTTTTGGATCGTTTAGTGTAAGTTGAAACACTTTTTTGATCAAGTTCTCATTCCTGTTGAATTGGTAACTTACAAAGTTTCCTTGTGCTTTGCTTTCAATCTTTGAGTCTTTGGTAGCATTTTGAGTGCTTTTGAAAAGTTGTTTTCATTGCTTCTTGAAAAAAGAAAAGTTCTTCAAAAACATTTTTTTTTCTTTCTTTTGCCGAATTTGATTTTGGCTTCTTTGGTTTTGTGAAAGTGAATTGTGATTTTTCTAGATTTGCCTTGCTTATTTGGAGGAAACTTTGTATTTGAAACTTTCATTCTCTTCAAACTTATAAGTTGGCTTATTAAAAAGTTTTAAAAAATTGCTTTCATCTCTTTTTAGAGTAAATCTAGAATTTTGCATTATCATATACACCTTGCATTAGGGTAGTTTTGCATCATTAAAGCATCAATAGTCTTTTTAGTTGTTGTGAGTGTGAAGTCTGTTATAAGAAAAGAAAAGGAAAAAAGTTTTTTCTTTATAGAAGTTTCTTATAACCCAAGTAGAAGTTGTTTTTCATCGAAGAACAAACAAGTGCATTGCATATAAGTTAGTTATTCATTAATTTATTTTGCATCATACAAACACCATTAGTTTCACTTCCATATTGTCCCTTTAACTTAAAAAGAACAGCCACTTAAAATCAAGCGCTTAATAAAATAAACTAGAAATTCTTGTATTATCAATTAGTATACACCAACAAGTTTTAGGTTTATTTAGATCTTGGATTAGGCGAGAGGAGAGTAAACTCTCCAAGGCCACTCTAAATTGTAAAACATAGAAGTCTAAATAAAGATTAGGGAGACTGGGAAAGCTCCATGACTGGGAGTTAAGCAAGAGGGTTTGTGAAGATAAGGACGAGAGATACCCCCTCTCTTACTTGTTGGATCTTACCTCACAACTGTTCCGCTCGGCTTCTGATACGAGTTGGTGTCTTTAGTTGCCAATCCTAGGGATCTACACAGGTGGCTATAGAGTGGAATCCCATGGAACCTGAGGTTGACGTTGCATCATGTTCAACCGTACTTTTGGAAGGCACCCCTGTGGAGCTTGGGGGCTTGCACTGGCAAAGGATGTTGTCTGGAGGTCAGTGTAACTACCTCTGATACCTTCGCTAGTAGACCTGGGGTGTAATTACCCCAGTCTATTTTTGGAAGGCCCTTTTTATTCACTTTCTTGTATTTTGGTGTCCGGTCCTAATCACTCGGAGCGGAAATACTTGGAAGTTGTTTGACTGCTGAATTCTTTAGGGACATTTTTAGTGTGTGTTCTGTGCTCCTAGTCGGCCTAGCTTTTAATTTTCTTGAGTATTTAAGTAGATCTTATTAAAATAATTCAAAGTGGTTGACTGATCACTTAGACGGTCCCGTAGACTTCGTGGACTTTCACCTGCGAGTCCGAAGCCTTCTCCTAGAAGGCGTAGGAGTGATTCTGCCAGTGGTTTTCAACCAGTCGCAGCTGGGGCATCGGAGATTGATCCTCTACTTGGAGACATTAGTGAAAAAGATAGACTTGGTACTACCACAGAGTTAGAGAGGAACAAACCAGTTCTTTCTCGAGTACTCTTCTAGTCGGAAGATAATATTGAGGTAGAAGATCTTTCAGAGTCAATTCCGGCTCCAAATTCTCCTCTCCCTTCTGATCATCTAGATGTATTTTTATAAGTTGGAACTCTGACACACAGGCCTTCAAGCCCAGGTCCACACACATTTATCCCTTCGATGACCACTACTAGAAGCAAGGGATCCACTACGAGTGTTGTAAGTATGCACACTCCCATGTCAGCGCAAGGGGGAGAAACTATTTCCATCCCCTCTACATCCTTATTTGGGTCTACTGCTAGCACATCCCTATTTGGGTCCTCTTCCATTCCATCAACGAGTGGAAGTTCCCAAGCTAATGCGTCTAGTTTTGGATTCTTCCCTTTTGGAATGCCCTCTCAAGGTATTCCTTCAGGTCCATTAAATGTACCATTAACTGCCTCCATGTCCATGATGAGTGGATCAGCTTCTTTTCAGGGTTTCCCATTTGGAAGTGGTCATATACCACATTCCAATCTGATATTAGGGTCTATGCCTTTTCCTTTCACAGGTCAAGGTAGCAATCCCTTCCAGAATTGGACAAACCCTGTGGTTAGTGGGATAGGAACTGGGAATCAATTTTTCGGCCAACTTGGGAATGTGTCATATTCCTCAGTCAATTCATCTCAAAGTTTTCCACCCTTATCTAATGCTTTGAACCCTTACCAGGGGCTGTCAGCTCCATACAATAATTTGTTAAGGGGAAACTTTGCTGGTTACAGAGGTTTTTCGGCTGGAGTTTGTCAAACTCCAAGTTTTGCTGGATTACAAGGGTCACCTTTTGGTTCAGTAGTTTCTACCAGTTAATTTGGGCAACTTGGCGCCTTTCAAAATCCAGGTCATTCTTTTCATACTTTTGGGAACCCTGCCCAATCTGGGTGGAATCCCCAAGGTCCTCCACGACTTCCTTTTCTAGCCATGCTTAATCTGCCAGACTTAAGTAAGTTGACTAACGATCCAATCAAATACAATCTGGCTTGGCCTCTGGTCCCAACCAAATTTCCATTAGATACTCCAAAATTAGAAGGGAAGAGTACGGAGGACTTGGGTGACCATGTAACCACGTTCCATTTATGGTGCTCATCTAACTCCCTGTTATATGATTCGATCATGTTGAGATTATTTCAACACACCTTAATTGGGAATGTGGCTAAGTGGTATATAAAGTTTCCAGGGGACACCTTTACGTCTTTTTCTGATTTGGCTAACATTTTCCTAAACCATTTTTATTTGTCTGTCTGTTACGAAGCCAAAACTGAGCTTCTGGCCAATTTTCATCAGGACACGACCACTCACATTTCGGATCATATCCATGAATGGAGGCAGAGAAAGAGCCTCATCAAAGTTGAAATTCCACCTGAATTCCATCTCAAATGGTTTTTAAAATCATTACAAACCGAGATCTCCAAGGATGTTTCTATGTCCAGTGTTTATTCAGAAGAATAGGCTATCTTTCGTGCCCAATAGTTAGAACTGATATATTCTCAATCTGGGACTCTTCAGAAAATCTTTCCTGATGCTCCTAGATCCATGGTTGATATAACCAAACCGAAGCCAAGCCCTCATGTTGATGGTATTTTTGGATCGATTTATGCAAATGCAGTGAACCTTTTGAGCCAGTTGTAGTAGTTGTTTCTACAAACTGCTTCTTCCAATCATGCTGCACCGTCTACTCCTTTGCCTTCCCAACCTTATTCCGTAAATGTTGTTCAAGCTTCTAACCCCAAAGCAAATTCCGATGGGAAGAAGAAGGGACAAGGTAAAAAGAAGAATCAAGATGGGAAGAGTAATGCGAACAAGCCCGGCAATGGTGCTGGTGAAGGTGGAAAAGAGTCTAAGAAGAAAGTTAAATTTCCATGCAAGTTATACAATGGAGATCATTTGACTCATCTCTAACCAAAAATTCAATATTCTCAGCACTTGTTATTACAACAAGGGTATTCTAGCTTCTAAGCTGTCTTAACCAACCCTTTCCCCCAAGGGAAATAGCTATTTGCTGGTGTGAACTCAAATCCTGGTACCTCTGTAGGGGGAAACTAGGAAGGGGACAATTCCTCAAATGTTTTCATGATGAGTTCTAATGTCAATGTGGCTACACGGTCATGGGATTATGGTGAAGCAGAAACATCTAAGGATAAATCTATTCTTGGAACTACAGATCCACTTCATATTGAGCAACCCTCTGTCGAGTCTATATCTCAGATATCGAAAGGTTCCTCCAAGCATGTGACTATCAACCCTAATGCTAGGAAAGCCCAAAACTACTCCATTATCGAGGGTCTAGCTCAAAGTCATTGTGCTATGTCTGCTTTAGTGGTACTCTAGTCGTGTCTTGCTCAATGAAGTGCTTTGCTTTCAGTGATCGGGGCAGTTGATCCAAACAATTATTTCATGCTCACTTTTGATATGCTCAACGTCAAAAAGAGACTTCCTCATCATATGGCTTTAAAAATAAAGTCTACTTACTGGAAAACTAATATTTTTTGAAGAGTTAAAGATGAGGGAGCTTCCACATGCATAATGTATATGTCATGTTGGAAGGAAATTGGATCGCCTTCGGCTGTTCGTTCACCCACTGTTGTGGGGAAAAATGCCTATGCAGGACGATCCTATCCACCTAAGGTGTGACAGTGCCTTAGCAACAAACAGACACAACTATTCTAGTATTCTTCCTTTATGAATTAAGAATGAAGAGAGATGGATGGACTAACTGGTGTCTTCTGTTTGTCCCTCGATCCGGTTTCTCTTCTCTTTGAGAGTTCCCAGCTACTTGCCTTCTCGCTCGCCCAGCTTCAACAGGTTCCTGCAAGATCACAAGAAGGGAGCACTACACAAAGACATAGATTCATATTCATAACTAGTTCAGGATTAGAAATAAACTAAACATACTAATGCAATCATACATCAAAGATACATCAGTATATAGGAGAAACCAAGATAGCTTTATTGATGAATAACAAGGTTCAGGAGGAGATACAACCAAGAGAGTTCCAATCCAGCATCTACCTCCCAACGAATGAAATCCCTATCTTCACCTCCCTTCAAAGCATTAAGCACCCAATGATTCCAATCTCAAACCAACAACAATTCTTTGCAATAACAAAATTCCAGCCTCCTGGATCTCATGGAGGAGAGATCCATATATAGATGTTTGGAGAGAGGATGAGTCAGCTTGAGATCTGACTAGTGTCCTCTCCCTCTATCAGTTCTTGCTTCCACTTGGAGACTAAGATCCTCTTACTCATCACTAGTCGAATTCATTGAGGCAAGTGTCATTGGAGAAGATTCTGGAAGCTTCCAGGGTCTTTCCACCTCGTTGAATGAACTTGCCATTTGTCACTTCCCGCTCAGCGCACCCTGGTAGTGCTTCTACCTGCATTGCAGTGCACCTAGCCAGTGTAATCTCTGCATTTCAGCGCAGACAGCTAGTGGAGCCTCTGAATTGATCCTGAATTGACTTGTTTTTGAGCAGTTTCTGGTGGAGAACTTCTGTGAATTGCTGTGGTTTTTTAGCCTTGTTCCTCTAGGGGTAGGAACAACATGTTTAGGGACTTTAGATCCCTTAGATTATGGACATTTCATGCTTATAGCTGTAAGGCACAAAAATGTCTATAACAGTTGCCCCCTAAAGTATGAGGCCGTTTATCGGGTGAAATGCTTTATTAGGAGGATCCGAAGTTCATCCAATGCTGGGAGGAGACCTGTAATAAGATACAATACAATACATTATTTTTCATACTACTTTCATGATCTAGCTGAGGCGGGCATTCCCATGCTCAGCTTTATAAATTCATTTTTCTGTACATAGAACAGACAATCGTCTGATGGTAGACTGATAATTTTGATGAAATTATCATCCTTTGACTAGGATGATTATCTGCTGCAATGATGTACATGTCAATGTCTTTATCTTTCCTGAATATATATCGCAGCCCGGATGGATGAAACTAGATCCGAGGTCTTCAAACTCGTTCGATCTTCACTCTAAGTACAAGTCGATCCATGTGAGAAATGTTCTGAAGTCGAACATGGAAAGACATCGCTTGATTACCGGTCAATGAGGTAAACCGTTAACAAGCGCGAGAGGAATCACCGATAATGATAATGACCCTCAAGGTACTGCAGTACAATTCACATGGTGTGAATAAAGGACTTGGCGTCGAACACCACGCAAAATCTTTCGGTCGAAGGTCATTGATGTATACCTGTCGCCGGAAGTGAGAAACTTGCCATTGAGGCATGCAAGCTTCAAAGTACTGAAGGGGGTGTTCCTAGATCAACTTCTTGGATAATGAGCTGATGTCGACAAGAAGCGATCCGTCAAAGGAGGGCCTTAATGTATCCCACATCAGTGACACGGAACGAAGCAAATGATTTTGATGGAGGTGAAAATGATATGATGATATATGATTCAGGGTGGCGGTCATGAAAAGAATGAAGGATAATGTATGGTAGTGGATGGGACACGGGTGACTTCTCTGAATGACTTCTCTTGAACATATGGCGACACTTATGCGATGGATCGGTAGCATTACCCCAAATATGGATGGTATGGCGAGACCATGGTGATGTGACCGGTGAATGAAAAAACCCAACCCGACTGTGGTATGGAGGAAAAGTGTCATGTTCAAGAGCGACTTTCTACCATCAAAGTTTTCTTGAGTTTCTCCCAATTTTTCCCCAGTCATTGCTGACCAGTACCTCTTTATTTTTGTCAAGCTTGAGGAGGATAACATATGCTTGTTCTATAACTTGCCCTTCGGGCAAGCCCATCGCTATGTTTTAACGAGCCTAGCAATAGTGAAACTCGTTCTCGTCTAAAGACAAGTTTGTTGCTATTTAATGTTTTTAACGAGTCTAACGACAAAGATAACTCGGTCCTTTTCATTTTTAGAGAGTCTGAAAAGGTACGTAAAGTCAACTCCAAAAGTCCTTTTTCATCATCTAATCCCTTAAGTCCGAAAAAGTATAAAACAATACAGAAGGGATGATTTTTCGATAGTTTTAACGAGCCGAACAAAACAAGCGCTCGATCTTTTTGTGCAATAATCCCTCAGGTCCAAAAAGATTAAAATCTAGAGGAGGGTTAGCTCTTCCGGTCACTTTAACGAGCTGGAAGGCCAAAACTCGGCAATCTTTTCATATTTTACGAGTCAGATGAAAAGAGCTTAAAGAAGACTCGTCTTTTGAGGAACGAGTGATAAAACGGGTTAGCAGCTGATTCCAGGTACGGGTTGGAATTTTCCAATCACGGCAGTGTCACAAGGATGGCTAGTGAAATCACTCTTCGCAGATGTTCCTCAAAATGGGTAAACAATCATATGGAGGTGAACGATCGGCCAATGGAAAAGTGGAGGTGACGGGCAAACACGACCAAGGCTTTAATGGCTGATGATATTACATTCACGGTGGTTATTTATCGGAAGATAGTTCATTTTTTAACGAGCTTAAACGCGGAAAAACACTGCTCAGTCTTATGTTTATTTTTTAACGAGCATGAACTATGTGCTAAAACTGCTCAGATCTTGCGTTTATTTTTTAATGAGCATGAACTGTGTGCTAAAACTGCTCGATAACATGGTCTAATTTTGATTTTTTACCATAACTAGCTTTGCCCTTTTCAAAGATAGTACTGTACCTTCAATTGTTGCATCAAACTTGTTAGAAATGAATAACATTGGCTTGAAAATGAGATTAAAACCCTAATATTTTGCTTTGAACTACGTAAAAAACAATTAAAAAGTGTTTTTACCTCTCATTTTACCATTTCATTTGAACTTGGTTTGTTGGAGCTTTGGAGGTGCCTCTTCCCCCTTGATTTTCACCAGCTGATTTCGGGAGATTCTGTGGACGATTCTCGGCGCCGTCTGGACCAGGTAGGAGCTAAACCCTAGCTCTTTCTTTTCATGGTTTCCTTTTTGCATTCTGTGCCTCTTTTCCTATTTTTCTGAGCCCCTGGGGTTTCATGAGCTCGTTTTCCAATCAACGCACCCTGTGCCTAGTGAAACCTGCGCTGAATGTCAGCCAGTATGAAGGCAGTTTGACATTCAACGTAGGTGAACCACTCCTGCAGGTGCGTTGGGCGAAAAAGAGGAACTTGTTGCTCATTTTTTGATGAAAATTTTGCCTGTTTTGCATCAAAATCAGGATCTTACTCCTTCTCTTGTTTGTTTTGCAGGGATCTTTGAGCGAAATGCCCTTACGTGACGAGAACGAGAGCATGAAGAAGAGGACATGATTGCCCTACATGATCCTGTCATGGTGAACGCGCTGCGGAACTGTGGCCTGCTGAAGTTCTTCCGTATCTCTAGCATGAGACAACAGATCTCTCTACTACAGTATTTGCTCGACGCTTGGGATCCTATCAACCAAGTATTTCAGATTAGGGGAAAATCAAGCCCCTTGACCGTAGTAGACATTTACTTCTTGACTGGCTTGTCGAGGCGGGGTGCCACTCTTTCTTTGTCAGGTTTGGCCCGAGGGAGTGACTCTATGAGAGATTATGTCCGCCAGTATTGCAGGGAAGGATCTCAGCCGAGCAGAGACGGCAAGATTGTTATCCGTGAGATTTCTGACAGGTCCCTCGGGTCTATCTTGTATACTATTGGTAGGATGGCCGGTAGCGCGTCTCTTCATGTAGCCAACAGATCCTATGTGCAGCATGCCTTGGAGTGTCTCCAACCGAAAATATTCAACTGGTGTGATGCAGTACTTCTTCAGATGAAAAGTCAGTTAACCAAGGTAAAGGACAGGAAGCTGAAGAACTTTGGGTTTGGTTCTATTTTGACTGCCTTTGCTTTGGAGAAGATACCACTGATGCAGCCACAGTACATTGCACTCGACTTGTCTTCTCCTACTGAACCACGCATGCAGAGATGGGTTGATCACATGTCTAGGCATGCCGGTCAATCTCAGATTTCTTTCACTGATACCTTCTTCAGGTGGTTCGAGCATCAGGAGATGGTCTATTCCGAGTATCCATATGTTGGTATGGACTTCCGGGGTGATCCGGATTTGGTACTGCCGGATGGCGAGCAGTGGGGTGCTATTGGTAAAATCTTCGACCATATCACTGTTTACTATTTTTATTTATAATGTCCTTGTGCTTTATTCTATCAAGACTTTAATCAAACTCATGTGTGCATGCAGATGTTGGTCCTGTTCGTCCAGCAGTTCGCCCAAGAGTGCCAGCCGCTGCCCCAACAGGGGAGACTGCTGGGAGGGTTATTCTTCGTGACCTTGATGTGGCTGAGACCCTTACAGCTGTGCAGGAGCAGGTTGAGAGCCTTACTCTCGGCATTCCAGACGCGAGGATCGACGAGTTGCCCTTACAGTTGCAGCGGCATACTACTGGTGTGCCTAGATGATGGACTCGTCTCTTACGCATGATCGCACAGGCCATGACGTGCTATCATGAGCATCACTAGACTAGGGTGCCCCCTAGCACTTTTGAGTTTTTGGGTCATGTGACCGATTTTGTCTTGGTTACAGAACATTATATGTAAACCGTAACAGCTTATATATATATATATATATATATATATATATATATATATATATATATTGATTTTCGGGGTTCTATTCTGGTTGAGTTATGTGATCCACATGTACAATATTGATGATGTGTTTCTTTTTATAAATGTCGCAAATGTCTATCTAACACATAGTTTGCTAACGAGTCGGTTAATGTGTTTAAGTTTCTGGAAATATGCTGGTATTGAATTAAATCAAATTGTCTTTCCAAAATCTTAACCCTTAGGAACATGCGATAAATAGCTGGGTTGTGGACGGAATATATACCATTGAGTTGTAGTATTACGAGTTGTGAGTCTAGCCTGACGATTAGTCGACGTATACCATGGGTGATGGCATCAGAGAGTAGTTCTATCAACGCACTATACTCAGCGATGTTATTCATTGATTGCCTAATACATACACCTCTGAAACTTACTAACTCGCCGCTTGGATCAAAAATGGCCCAGGCTGCGGAGGATAGGTTCCGCGAACTACGACTCGCTCCGTCGGCGTATCCCACACATGTCTCCAGAAGGTTTGACATCTGCAATAAATGTAAAAAGGTGGATTACTCGACCAAAACAAACACTTTAGCGAAAACAAAATACAAAAAAAGCATATAGGTTACTATTTAAGCATAGTAACGCTTGAGGTACAACCCATTACGGGGCTGCGCCAGTGGAATTCCGTCATAATCCATTAACTCGTAGGCTCCTTTTGCTAACACTCGTTTAACAATATAGGGGCCCATCCATAAAGAATTAAATTTACCCGCTCCCAATTTATCGGATTCTTGGTCGTAAAGCAAGACCAAGTCACCTTCTGAGAAGACACGGGGTTTGACATTTTTGTCGAACTGCGCCTTCAATCGTTTCTTATGGGCTTCGTTAGCCAAAGTGGCATCACGACGGGTTTCATCCAATTGGATTAATTCCAAGAAACAGGCCTCTTCTTCTGAAGTTCCGGGGAGGAGATCAATTGCGAGTTTAAGAGACGAGATTTCACACTGGACTGGCAAGACTGCTTCCAGGCCATACACCAGTTGGAAAGGTGTGAACCCGGTCGCATTCCTTACCGATGTTCGGTAAGCCCACAAGGCTGAGTACAGGATTAGGTGCCACCTTCTTTTGTGAACTCCGATCATCCTTTGCAACATACGTTTCAGGACTTTGTTGATCGCTTCAACCTGTTCGTTGGCTTGCGGATAATACGGGGTAGAGCTGTCGTGAGATAGCCCTAGCTTGGAAGCTAATTCAACCATAATGTGATTACGAAAATGCGATCCATGATCCGTGACTATAGCCTGTGGTACGCCGAATCTGGCGACTACATGATTGAAAAAGAAAAGGGCAGCTGTTTCACCAGTGTTATCTAATGTAGGCATCGCCTCGGCCCATTTGGTAAAATAGTCAACGGCGACTATAATATACCCATGGTAAAATAGTCAACGGAGACTATAATATACCCATGCCCCCCGGTCGAGGTGGGGTTACATGTCATGAAATCGATGCCCCATTTGGCGAAAGGCCCAACAACAACTATTGGTTGTAAAGGTGCGGGTGGTCTTCTGGTTTTGCTATCAAAAATTTGACAAGCATGGCAACTTCTGACTGCGGTTATCCAATCTTTGAACATGGTTGGCCAGAAGTTTCCTACTTGTAAGATTTTCTGTGTTGTAGCATATCCAGATTGATGTCCCCCACACGCGCTTGAATGACACTCATTCAGGACTTTTTCGGCCTCCTCATGGGTGAGGCACCTTCTCAGAACTGTATCGATACCACGACGGTAAAGCGTATCACCGACGATCATGTAGTCTTTTGCTTGGTATCGTATACGTTTCTATTCTGAGTGAGAGGTGTTAGGCCTGAACTTTTGGGTTTGGAGATAAATGATTATATCTCCATACCACTCATTGCTTGTAGATATCAGAAACAAATTCTCGTCCACGATTAATTCTTCGGAAGTTTCATCATTAGACGACGATGGGAGATCGCACAATAATTCTGCGAAAACTAGAGCTTTCTTTGATTTGGATTTTACGAATTCCAGATCAAACTCTTGAAGGATTGCTATCCATTTTGAATATTTTCCCCCCAACAACTGTCATGGGGTTGCAATCAGACAAAATGGTAGTTTTCCGAAAGAGGACATAGTGTCGAAACCTTTGTATCGCTTGAACATCTGCAAGCGCTAGTTTTTTGACATAAGAATATTTACTTTCTGTATCATTTAAGTTTCTACTTAAATAATATATAGGGTGTTCGATTCCATCAACTTCTTGAACTAAAACCATCGCAATGGTCGTATCCGCTGCAGCCAGATACAGGTTAAAATCTCTTTGATAGTCAGGGGCATACATTAATGATGCTTTTACTAGAGAATCTTTCAGAGCATCAAAGGAAGCTTGCGCCACCTGATCCCAGACAAAAGGTACATCCTTTTTCAAAAGACGAGTATAACCTCTAGCAAGTTCTGCGTAATTCGGAATGAACCTCCTCAGAAAGTTTGCTTTCCCTTGGAGTTTCTGAATCTGAAGCAAATTTGAAGGTGGAGGCAAATTTATGATTGCCTGAACCTTACAGGGGTCAAGACGAATCCCGTCCTTGGAGACTACAAAGCCAAGTAAACGACCAGAGCTGACGCAAAATACACATTTGTGTGGATTGAGTCGTATCTTTTAGTGTCGGCAACGTAGAAATATCGCTCTTAAATGCTACGGATGATCAGTCTGCTTTCGAAAATGAGCCGGAAGGTCGTCGAGGTATGGTTGAATGATGTTCTTGATGTCATGGAAGGCATAATTCATTGCCCTCTGAAACGTCGCCCCAGCGTTCTTTAAACCAAAGGGTAATTTTCGATATGTGAATGTGCCCCATGGACAAATGAATGTTGTCTTTGATTGGTCCTGTGGGCGGATATTTATTTGATTATACCCGGAGAATCCATCCATAAATGAAAAGATTTCACATCCGGCGCATTCATCAATTATCTGGTCGATGAAGGGTGTAGGGTAGTTGTCTTTTGGACAAGCTTGATTTACATCCCTATAATCGACGCACACTCTAATTGTTCCTTGTTTTTTCATAATAGGGACAATATTTGATACCCAATCGGTTAGAGGAACCGGGTAGATGAAACCAACATGGAGAAGTTTTTCAACTTCTGCCTTAATTGCAGCGGCTTTCTTGGGGTGCACCTGCCGAAGCCGTTGTCTTACTGGTTTGACATCAGGATACATCTTAATTTCATGTTCAACGATACTCGAGTCGATGCCTGGCATTTCATCATATGACCAAGCAAAGACATCTCTGAATTTGCGGAAAAGAGCGTTATATATTTCCAGTTCTGAAGGAGAACAACATTTGCCAACATAAATATTCTCTACAACATCTGCTTTGGTTGAGATATTTATGGCTATAGTCTCTTCAATATTGGATAGGTTCCGCTCGGAATCCACCGTATTTACAGTATTTGATAGGAATTCAAAGACTGAAGGGTGATAAAGGTCATCATGAGTATCTTCTTCATAATCCGGAAGAAAGGAACGATGGTGGCTATCATTCCATGGTGCCCCCTCAATCAACATTGATTGTAGAATTCCTTCGTCGGTTCCATGCACTCGCGACCAAGGATCTAATGGGGTACCATATTCTCTAGACCTATCTACCCAAATGCTTAATGAGTGTTGACTTGGGTTCGCCTCCCATGCCAGAAACATTGATTGCTACAATATTTCTATTGGGCTTGGGGGCAAAACCATTGCATGATCCATGTCAATATCGTCTTTTGAAATCTTTTGCGTGGAAGATATCATGTTGCAGGCTCCTACCAACGCTACTTCTCCTATATAGATTGGAGGTGGAAGTGCGAAAGTTCCCATTAATGTGGGGTATTTCAGTAGGCCTACTCCGATATTTTGAAGCGAATGGTTGCTTCCATGGATCATGGGAATGCTTCCTGTAACTTGTGAACCATTAGGGAGGAAGTTTTGTTGGTCGACGATCGTAATCCCTCCTTGAAAGGGGAATGCAATCTTTCTAAAATAGGTTGACACAACAGCTGCCATGGCATAGATCCACGGTCTTCCTAGTAGGATGTTGTAATCAAGATTCCCATCGATGACTTCAACACCTATTTCTACTGTTTTTCCCCCTAGTTCAACCTTCAAGTTATTTAGGATACCATACGGGGTATATGTCCTTCCGTCGAATGCTTTCAATGTTGTCGAGGATCGTGACAAGGTTGGTGATCCTAAAGTTTTCCAGCAACTCATCGACATAATACATGTAGATGCCCCCTCATCAATAATTGTTCGGTGAACGGTTTTGTTGAGGGCTTTCACTTGGATAAGGAAAGCTAGTTGAGCTGGTAACTGAGGATCGTATCCTTTGTGGTCAAAGGATACAAGATTGGAATCCTTAGGATCAACCCCACCAATGGTTGATAACAAAGCCTGCCTTTGGGATGGGCAATTTTGTAATACTTCAAGAGTCGACATAGCGGATGGCGATTGGGCCAAATCTTCCACTATGTTATAATGCTGCGCTGCTCTGGCGCGAGGATTAAATGTCGACTTGTGTACTACCCCCTTTGGCGGTTTTATTGTTAATTTAGGAATGATGGGTGGTACAACTTCTGTCGAAGTTGTTGTCGAACTGCTTGGTTGATCTTTTTCCTTGCTGTTCGACAGCTGCGGATTCCCATAATCTTTGTTCCTTGTCGAAATGAAAGCATCATTTTGTTGCTTGGAAATCGACAACATAAGCACTTGCGACGGGGAAGCATTCCCACTATCAACCAGATTTTGTCCTGGATTTGGAAACGGATCAGTTAACACAGTTGAGGTTTGCGAGCTCTTGAAGAACCTTTTAAGCTCAGCTTTGTATGGACATTCTTTCGTCCAATGATCCTCATCACATATCTGACACCCCGAGGGGGAGGTTTCCTATTTCCAGGAGGGTTTGAAGAAGTTTTTTCAGGGGATGACTCACCCTGTTTCTTCTTCTTCCCTTTGCTTTGTTTCTTCTTGCTTCCTGGTTGTTTGGTTTCTTTGCCTTTATCTGCTGATACGACATTTACTTCCGAAGCAAGAATTTCTTCTTTTGCATTTTGATCTGAAATCTTACGGGCCTTCTTGGAGTTGGCCTTTGTTGATTTCGCATTTGTCGTGCCAATGACGCCATCGCCGGCATGAGAGTCATTGTTTGATTTAGGAGGAGGAGGAATTGAAAATTCCGGTCTAGGGGCGTCAGGTATTTTGTCGTAGAGCGTGCCAGACTGAGTGTAGACTAAGTCTAGATATTGCACACGAGCGATAACTTGCTCTTCCGTTACGACTCCCCCCTTGGCCACATCTTTCGTTATTGCAGGAAGTAACGACTTGATAAACCATTCAGTTAATAGCTGATCGGGAACGTACATTTTTACCATCCTACGACGACATCGCCACTCATGTATATGATCAGATATGTGAGTGGCCATTGTCTGTTTGAAGTTGGTTAAGATTTCCGTTCCCATTTCATACCTTATCGGTAATTGAAAATGGGTTAAGAAAGTCGTGGCTAAGGTGCTGAAATTGTCGAACGAAGCTCTAGGTAATTCAATATACCATTTAGCCGTTGGACCCGTTAACGTCCTCTGAAAAAGGCGAAGCCTTATCGAATCATCGTTTAGGGTGTTTGATGAACACCATAGATGAAATGTCATCACGTGATTCGATGGGTCTTCACCTGGATTTCCATTAAATTTAGGAATGTCTGAAGGAAGTTTGTGAGGAATCGCTGGCCACCAAGGGGCGTAAGCAATTGGATCGTTTGTTAACCGGTGTAAATCGGGTAACTCTAAAGTTGCCACGAATGGTAACTGTTGATTCAGGTTAGGTGAAGCATACCCAGGATATGATGGGATCGCTTGAGCAGTTGGCCTTTGCATACCAGCATAATGTAATTGATGTTGGTATGACTGATACGGTTGGTGGACATGACCACTGTAAAGTGGTTGATTTTGACCGTTTTGAATGTACGGTTGTCCACTGTTCGCAAAGATCTGCTGCTCAGAACCTTGGTATACTTGTTGGAATTGTGGTTGTTGATATTGCACCAGTCATGGTTGCGAAGCCATGTTCTGTTGCGCTATACTAACCGTTGGACCAAGGTGTGGGGTAATTGTACCCTTTTGGACCTGTGTCGCCCCACCAGTTGGCGATTGTGGTTGAGTCACAGGGTCAAGGGGCTGTTGCATTACAACCTGAGAAATCTGAGGTTGACATACAACAGGCAACGTTTGAACTTGCGACACTGTCACAATAGCCGGTGTGGTCGGGATGTTCGACATAGGTACACATTGTTGCATAGAATACACAACCCTTGGTTGTTGAGGTAGCATAGGTACCCAACCACTTGATGTAACTCCAGTATAACCTGAATACTGTTGTGAACTCCCGTATGGATATCCTCCCGGAGAGGGTAATGAAAGGGCATACTGCCCCCCATACAGTGGCAATCCGGAACTCAAGGGAATTGTTTGTCCTTGGGGACTGGATTGCCCAAATTGACATCCAAATGGATCAATCTGGCGAGTTTCAACATAAGAGTTGCCGGATATTATTCCAGATGAACAAACTGGAACGGACCACACTGTCGAAATAGTCCCTGGGCGGACTCCTTCTAGCAGTTGTGAGCTAGTCGGGACAGATGGTATGCCGACAAACATTGTCGGAGTGACGGCAGGGAGTTCTGCTGTCACTGTGTCATTCGAAAAAGTCCTAGATGTTGACGGTTGTTCAGACATTTTGAGTCTATCCAAGAGGTTACCTAGCCATTCTACATGAACTTCCACTGGTGGTAGACTAACTTCTGATGTCGAAGGAAATAGAGTGACCCCGACTCCAAAATGTGTTGGAGTACTTGCTTGCGGATCTTCTACAATTTCCTCTATTGCAATCAAACCAGGTGCAAGGGGAAGACCGTCAGGTCCGTAAAATATTTCTGGTGCCGAAGAAGGGGTTGAATCAACAGCGACAGATGTTTGAAGAACAAGACTCTCTGAACCAGTTACAGATGGAACTGGTTCAGTAACACAAGTGTTTGTTCTCAGACTAGGATCAGTATCACTGTCCCTCTATGGCTGTTGAACTTCTTCTGTAGAGGCAGGGTTTCCAGAAATGTTTTGAGTAACCGGAATTTCAGATGTTGTTGGAACACTTGTTCTAACTTTGATAGGAGATTTCGAACCGGTTAAACGAGTTCACTTTGTCCGTACTGTTTTCGATTCCTGAGACAAAGACGGTTGACTCGTAAGCCTCTGCGAACGACGGGGTTTCAATTGACTTTCTTCCACGATTGTGGATTACTCGATCAACCAAAATACAAAAAGGGGAAAGTGTGTTTCCGAATTAAATGAATTTTTTAGACGCTTTAGACACAACTTGCTTTTTCAATTTTAAAGAGTCGAGAAAAAGCTAAAGATGACTCTAGTCTCCTTTGATGTTTTAACGAGCCCGAAGTGACAAATGCTCGGATGGACTTTTTCCGTTATAGAGTCTGAAAAAGGCCAAAAGGAACTGCTATGGAGTTCTAGGTAGAGGGTGTGCCAAACTTTTCGCAAAACCGCAGAATACGTTTTAAGGTACGGGCGGTCAATCTTCCTGAATGCTGTGTTCAGTGCATTGCGATCAGTAGGGCGGCCGACATGGCTTCCTAAGGATAAAGGTTTTATGCCTATAGGGGTCTCCCAATATATACTCGACGGTACGTGGGAGCACAATCCGTACTGGCGCTATCGTCCCTCAGGAGGAATCACCCACCATCTGCGAGATCGACAGTCACCAGGCTTTACGACGCCGGAACACGTCTCTAGCCTAGACCTCTATGTTGTGCGTTAAGTTACAAAGCGTTGTTAAGTTCATTCAATTTATTTTAGGTTGATCTTTCTTAGAAGTTTGCCTTTTTGGATCACCACGAGATGTATGATACAATTCCTAAATGCAGTCTAAAGATGATAAGCAAGCTTTTATATCTTTTCAACAATGAAAATCCTAGCTACAAAGGGAAAAGAAAGACACCATCTTTTCTCAAAGAGCAATCAGCACACTCTAAATGCACTTTTCCTAAATCAAGCATGCAAACTATCAAGATGCAAATGCACAATGCAGGTGTTTTTTTTCCGCTCTCTTAATATTGATGCCTAAAAAGAAAGCTTTTTGTACAACTTTGAATTTTCTTTTAAATGACAAATACAAACAAGTTTACTTTTTCGAAATCAGAAAGGGTAGAAGAGAATACAGCAATTTACGACTTTCGAAATGAACACTTGTTTCGACACTTAAAAGAGACAAACTCAAACCAAAAGCAAAAGTAAATGTAAAATCAACTGTAAACAGCCAATGAACTCTCTCCTAAGATCACAATCAACAGATCTGAATCAAGGGCTACAGGATGACTATTTCACTCTTGCAAATGAAAACTGTAAATGACGCCACAAACACATAAAAACACTCACAGTCTTTTTGTACAAAAGGAGGTGGAATTTAAGCAGAGAAAAGGAGTTATCAGACAGGTACCTATGCTGGTTACAGGCTGTAGAAATCAGAGATCAAAACAAGGAAAAACAGAGCATAGAACCCTAGCTGCACAAGGACTAAGCTGGATCAGCGCAACCCTAACATAGAGGTTTTGAAATTCAGCGTAGGTAGCCTTCACGGGACCTGCGTTGAAATGCAGAACCTCTTCACAGAGTCTGCACTGAAGGAGAAACGAGAGTTCCTCACTGGGTTCTGGGTCACGGTTTGCTATTTAATCTACAGTTTCAGGCCAAATAAAAGCAACAAGCAAGGTACAATCAAAGGGATGCTTTGAAGGAGGACTAAGATCTATCACAAAGGATCATCAAATCATTTGTGAGTCCATTTTTCAGATCATAGACAAATCCAGTGATTGGATCAAAGCAGCAGCTACCTACTTTGCATCTGAGAATAACAGATGTAGTTCAATTGTTGCTGTTGAGTCTATGAAACAAACAACGATAGAGACACAAATAAAATGACTAAACAGATCTCCCCATCGGAGTCGCAAATTTGTTGTGGGGAAAAATGCCTATGCAGGACGATCCTATCCACCTAAGGTGTGACAGTGCCTTAGCAACAAACAGACACAGCTATTCTAGTATTCTTCCTTTATGAATTAAGAATGAAGAGAGATGGATGGACTAACCGGTGTCTTCCGTTTGTCCCTCGATCCGGTTTCTCTTCTCTTTGAGATTTCCCAGCTACTTGCCTTCTCGCTTGCCCAGCTTCAACAGGTTCTTGCAAGATCACAAGAAGGGAGCACTACACAAAGACATAGATTCATATTCATAACTAGTTCAGGATTAGAAATAAACTAAACATACTAATGCAATCATACATCAAAGATACATCAGTATATAGGAGAAACCAATATAGCTTTATTGATGAATAATAAGGTTCAGGAGGAGATACAACCAAGAGAGTTCCAATCCAGCATCTACCTCCCAGCGAATGAAATTCCTATCTTCACCTCCCTTCAAAGCATTAAGCACCCAATGATTCCAATCTCAAACCAACAACAATTCTTTGCAATAACAAAATTCCAGCCTCCTGGATCTCATGGAGGAGAGATCCATATATAAATGTTTGGAGAGAGGATGAGTCAGCTTGAGATCTGACTAGTGTCCTCTCCCTTTGTCAGTTCTTGCTTCCACTTGGAGACTAAGAGCCTCTTACTCATCACTAGTCGAATTAATTGAGGCAAGTGTCATTGGAGAAGATTCTGGAAGCTTCCAGGGTTTTTCCACCTCGTTGAATGAAATTGCCATTTGTCACTTCCCACTCAGCGCACCCTGGTAGTGCTTCTACCTGCGTTGTAGTGCACCTAGCCAGTGTAATCTCTGCATTTCAGCGTAGACAGCTAGTGGAGCCTCTGAATTGATCCTGAATTGACTTGTTTTTGAGTAGTTTCTGGTGGAGAACTTCTGTGAATTGCTGTGGTTTGTTAGCCTTGTTTCTCTAGGGGTAGGAACAACATGTTTAGGGACTTTGGATCCCTTAGATTATGGACATTTCATGCTTATAGCTGTAGAAACTTTTTCTACAAATCATCTAGCTCTGATACCATGTAGAAATTTTGAATAATTTAAAACATATTCAACAGAGATTATCCTGATCATACAATTTAAGCGGAACATGTATAATACATAATCTCCTCTACGTTGATCAAGAATATAGCAGCATCAATAACAATAAAACATCAAGAGCATTCACACATTAACACAGTATGTATCACGGGGAAAGCATCTCGCTAAAAATCCCACACTATCTGTATATTAATGATTGAGTCATGTAACATTACACAGCATAATACTTCTCACAAGTATCTCCACCTCTGTTACACACAATACAGCTCAGATCTGATCTCCAAATCTCTTCCACTGCTTGCTTGCCTCCACTGCTCAATACCTGCTCAAGAACTGATGAGAATTGCTTCCCAAACTCGATTTTCACCTGCAAAATAGTCACTCACTCTTTGTTGGACGTGAGCAAAGGCTAAAATGCGGGCCAAATACGTGAGCAAACTCATTGGCATACTCAATCCTTTGATTGTGCAAGATCTGGTGCACAACTATAGTCACAACTGATAGCAATCTGATTCTCTACCACCTGTCCCTGTTGAACTGAACATGCACTGACATGCAACTGAGTTAACTGATGTATTCTTTAGTTGTATTATGAGTTAATAATTAGTTTAACAACTCATCATTAGTCTATCTGCAGTTAGACTAACTACAACCAGTTTAACTAAGTTAAACTGAACACAACTCCATCAACTGTACCTCCAGTCCACTAAACTCAACTCACTTGAGTTCTAACTGAAGTCATGCATGCAACAACTCAACTGACTCATAAGAAAAACGAATTTCCTTCTGACAGCTGCATGTGCCACTTCCGTAGCTCAAACTGAAGTGCTCCAAGAGAATAAGATTAAGTTTATAGTCCAAATATTATTGTGAGATAATAATATTTGACTTTTCTATTTTTGACAGCCAGTCTAAAAATAGACTTGATCACTCACACTGTGATCACTCACACTTTCATCAGAAATAGAAGTCCATCTATTTTTCCCAACTTGATCAATCATCCATAAACATAGACATGATCCATATGTTTAAAAATAGACATAGTCTAAAAATAGACTTGCGCCAAAAATAGCCTACGGGCCCACTTAGTGAAGGCGACTCTTTTCACTAAGCTCCATCATCTTGTTGCAATATCAACACTCCCTCTCGACAAGATATGGATTATCAACAACCCCTATCCTGCCTCGGTGGTACTCGAATTTGCTCCTGGTGAGAGCCTTCGTCAGAATATCAGCATCCTGATCCTCCGTTGGAATGTACGAAAGTAACATGATCCTCCGCTGCACACAAACTCTGATATGATGGTACCTGATGTCAATATGTTTAGATCTATCATGAAATACAGGATTAGCCGAGAGTTTAATACAACTCTGGTTATCACAGTAAATCACAGTAGGATCCAAATGAGAACCGAACAAACCAACCAGGATCTTCCTCATCCATATAGCCTCGCATGCAGCCAAACTTGCTGCCATATACTCGGCCTCCGCTGAACTGAGTGCCACGGATCTCTGCTTCCTGCTGTACCAAGAAACTGCTGTCGATCCGATACTGAAGACCCCTCCTGATGTGCTCTTTCTGTCTGTTGGGCTCCTTGCCCAATCTGCATCCGTGAAGCCACATAGCTTCACCTCATCCTGCTGTCTGTACCACAAACCATATCCCGATGTGCCTCTCAAGTAGCGCAATACATGCTTGCCCGCCTTCCAGAAGAGCTTGGTAGGCTTAACCATAGCTTGTGAAAGCTGGTTAACTGCATAGCATATATCAGGTCGTGTATTGACCAAATACATCAGCGACCCCACCAACTGTCGATAAACAGTGGCATCCACTTCTTCTCCCGAAGTGGCATCCTCCTTCCTCCAACCTCTAGGAAGAGGAGTATCAACAGGCTTGCAGCCATGCATGTTGAACTTCTCCAGTATCTCCCGAGCATACTTGCCCTGAGAAACAAACAGTCCACCACTGCGCTGCCATATTTCCAATCCTAGGAAATAGTGAAGGAGGCCCAAGTCCTTCATCTCAAACTCTGTAGCAAGATCCTTCTTGCATGACAGTATCAACAGCTCATCACCCGTTAGAATCAAATCATCAACATACAGTACAATGATAAGCAACTTACCCTCCACCACAATCTGGTATAGGTTCGGATCCGCCTCGCTCTTGGAGAATCCAAGTCCTGTGAAATAGCTGTCTATCCGTGTGTACCAAGCACGTGGTGCTTGCTTCAACCCATACAGCGCTCTCTTGAGCCTGCACACATGCGACTCGCTGTTGAAGACTTCAAAGCCTTCGGGTTGCTCAATGTACACCTCCTCCTCAATGACTCCGTTGAGGAACGCAGTCTTCACATCCATCTGATGAATGTGCCATCCCATCTGCGCTAAGAGAGCAAGAATCGTCCGTATGGAAGAATACCTTGCGACAGGTGCAAAGGTCTCCTCATAATCGATCCCCTCAATCTGTGAAAAGCCTCGGGCAACAAATCTTGCCTTGTACTTCTCCACACTCCCGTCAGCTGCCTGCTTAACTTTGTAGATCCATCTCGAACCCACCACTGATTTCCCTTCCGGTCTAGGAACAATCTCCCATGCACTGTTTCTGACAATAGAATCATACTCTTCCACCATGGCGTCTACCCATGCGGGATCCTCCACAGCTTCCTCGAAAGAGGATGGCTCAGTCACAACACACTTGCTCATAAGAGCCATGTATCCAGTGTACCGATCAGGTGACTGTCTCTGCCTGCATTGGGCTGTAGGTGGTCCTACAACTTTCTCTGCATCTTGAGCCAGTCGCTCAGCTTCTGTCAAGCGCTTTCGCCCTCTGATGGTTGGCGCTGCATGAGTGGTCTCTTCCACTCCATGAACCTCATCCTGTGGCTGATCCACGTCCTGAAACTCATCCTTAGGAACTAATAGCTCCTCATCTGCATGCAAGTGTAGCTCCCTCTCAAGCGAACACTTCATGGCTTTCTCCTCCTGAAATTTTATATCCCGTCGCACAACAGTTTTACCACTGTCTGGCAAATACACATGATAGTTGTGGGGCGTATCAGTGTACCCCACAAATATCCCAACCTCTACAGTCGGCTCCAACTTCTTTCTGGCATCCTTCGTCACATGCATGTAAACGTTAGCACCAAAAATCCTCAAATGAGAAAGATCAGGCTTCTTACCAGAATAAGCCTCCTCGGGTGTACTCATGCCAAGTATCCTATGAGGACAACGGTTCTGCACATAAACTGCTGTATTGCATGCTTCCGCCCACAAGTGAAGGGGTAGGCCCTGATCATGCAACATTGCCCGTGCAGCACCCACAATCGTTATGTTCTTCCGCTCAGCTACCCCGTTCTGCTGTGGGTTATGGGGAGCTATGAGCTCTCTACGAATCCCTTCTGCCTTGCAGAAATCCTTGAACTCGTCCGAGATGTATTCACCACCATTATCGCTCCTAAGAGCCTTCACCTTCTTCCCCGACTCCTTCTCGACCAGTGCTTTGAATTCACAGAACTTTGAATATGTCTCGCTCTTCTTCTGCATGAAGAAGATCCAGCACTTACGAGAGAAATCATCAACAAAAATCACATAATACCTGTGTTTTGCTGTCGAAGCAACTGAGAAAGGTCCACACACGTCTGTGTGAATTCTCTCAAGGATCGTCGTGGCGCGACTATCCTTCTCGTGAAAGGTGGCTTTCACAAACTTCCCCAAAGTACACCCCTTGCATTGATCTGACTGCGCAAGTGTGCCTTTAGGAAGCCCTGTAGTGATCTGTTGCAGTATCTTCAAGGCTCCATGGTGAAGGTGACCCAATCTCCTGTGCCACAACTCGCCATCATCCCGGCTCACCAATCCTTCTACCTTGCTTGCCATTGCTGCGCATCCATCTACATGCAACTGATAAAGGTTCCTCACTCGAACCCCTATCTTCCGGGTCTCACCAGTTGTCTTGCTGCGCAGGAAGGCCTTTCCCTCGCTGAAAACAACATCATACCCCTTGTCTTCTAACATCGCCACTGAGATGAGATTCTTCTTCAATCCTGGAACATGCATGACTTCCTTCAATACAAAGGGTTTACCAGACTCCCTCTCAAAGGAAATGGTACCGATACCGGTCGCACTGTATCTACCATCATCGCCCATCCCGATGTGCACTCCAAGATCTTTGTCCTCCAGATCAGAGAACAAATCTCTATCTCCCGTCATGTGAAAAGACGCACCACTGTCCAGGAACTACACTGATCCCATCACACTTGAAACCAAGCATGCGATCAATGAAAAATCAAGCTCAAACTGAGAAGCTAAAGCCTCTCCCCCTGCAGATCCAGCAGCTTGCTTGTTCTTCTTCTTCTGCGGACAATTTGTGGCATAGTGTCCATGCTGGTGACAGTGAAAACACTTCACCTTGGACATATCCTGCTTCTTGCCTTTCACACCAGACTGAGAAGCTTTCTTGCTCTTCCCCTTCTTTGCTTTGGCAGCCAAAGCACAATTCTCTTCATCAGATACCTTTGATGAAGATCCATTCTCACCTTTATTGTTACTGAGTTTATCCTTGAGCGCCAGGTCGCTCTTGCTTTGGAATAACAGTTGCAATCCGTTGAAAGACATTTCAACAACACTGCTGCAAATTCGATTTTCCACCAGCAACCAACTCAACTGCTTCCGATCAACCCTCGCTTGATATCCTGTAAAAATCTCTTCTACAAATCAAGCTGCCTCGATACCATGTAGAAACTTTTTCTACAAATCATCTAGCTCTGATACCATGTAGAAATTTTGAATAATTTAACACATATTCAACAGAGATTATCTTGATCATACAATTTAAGCGGAACATGTATAATACATAATCTCCTCTACGTTGATCAAGAATATAGCAGCATCAATAACAATAAAACATCAAGAGCATTCACACATTAACACAGTATGTATCACGGGGAAAGCATCTCGCTAAAAACCCCACACTATCTGTATATTAATGATTGAGTCATGTAACATTACACAGCATAATACTTCTCACAAGTATCTCCACCTCTGTTACACACAATACAGCTCAGATCTGATCTCCAAATCTCTTCCACTGCTTGCCTGCCTCCACTGCTCAATACCTGCTCAAGAACTGATGAGAATTGCTTCCCAAACTCGATTTTCACCTGCAAAATAGTCACTCACTCTTTGTTGGACGTGAGCAAAGGCTAAAATGTGGGCCAAATACGTGAGCAAACTCATTGGCATACTCAATCCTTTGATTGTGCAAGATCTGGTGCACAACTATAGTCACAACTGATAGCAATCTGATTCTCTACCACCTGTCCCTGTTGAACTGAACATGCACTGACATGCAACTAAGTTAACTGATGTATTCTTTAGTTGTATTATGAGTTAATAATTAGTTTAACAACTCATCATTAGTCTATCTGCAGTTAGACTAACTACAACCAGTTTAACTAAGTTAAACTGAACACAACTCCATCAACTGTACCTCCAGTCCACTAAACTCAACTCACTTGAGTTCTAACTGAAGTCATGCATGCAACAACTCAACTGACTCATAAGAAAAACGAATTTCCTTCTGACAGCTGCATGTGCCACTTTCGTAGCTCAAACTGAAGTGCTCCAAGAGAATAAGATTAAGTTTATAGTCCAAATATTATTGTGAGATAATAATATTTGACTTTTCTATTTTTGACAGCCAGTCTAAAAATAGACTTGATCACTCACACTGTGATCACTCACACTTTCATCAAAAATAGAAGTCCATCTATTTTTCCCAACTTGATCAATCATCCATAAACATAGACATGATCCATATGTCTAAAAATAGACATAGTCTAAAAATAGACTTGCGCCAAAAATAGCCTGCGGGCCCACTTAGTGAAGGCGACTCTTTTCACTAAGCTCCATCATCTTGTTGCAATCTCAACAATAGCTGTAAGGCACAAAAATGTCTATAACACCCACTCTCTTGACAACATTTGACGGGCATTCTCATAGGCCACACGGGATTATCCCAGCCTTTCCTATATGTGTTGGAGGAAAGGTCGTTAATGTCGAAGTAGAAATCATTGATGCCAATCTCAATTACAATCTCCTCTTAGGAAGGAATTGGATTTATGAAATGGATGTCATAGTTTCGACTATGTTTCACGTCCTTTGTTTTCCTCATGAGGGGAGAATTGTTAAAGTTGATCAAATGGATTATTCTCCAGTTGACTCTCGTCCAACTTTGGATCCTACTGTTCTGTTTGTGGATAACCACCATCCACCTATCGAGAACCTAGGAGTCGGGATGTATTCTTCATTGATGGGTACATTTGATCTTCCCAATTCTAAAGCTAGAATCAATGCCATTTCATCCTCCAAAGAGTCTTCATGAGAAGAGTTCTTGCAGAATTGTTATTTTTCAGACCCTTGAACCTTGCCTTCACCTACAACCACATTAGATGAAGGACAAGTTGGCAGAATGGAATTCCCTATGTCTACAGTAGAGCTTAGTTATCAGTCTATCATTAACTCTATAGATGAGCATCCTACTCCTTTTTCAGAGGAAGAGTTAGATGGTTATGTGGCTCCAGCTTGAACCCTTGACTCTACTTTTGCTATGGATTGTTTAGATATGATTTTACCATCTAAGGAAGAAATCTTAGAAGAAATGACGGGTTTACATTGACCATGGCAAGTTTACATCATCGTTCATATTTTCTTCCCCCATTGTAGGAAGTTGAATCCAGGTTCTTGAATCTACTTACTAGTAATGTTTGTACGGTTTCAAACTCTTTGGCTCCAGCACACATCTGTGCCGAAGGTAATATGTCGGTCATTTCAAAAACCATACCAATAAACATCTCTAGGAACCCTGATGTGATTTAAAATGTTGTCAATGGAGTCGAGTGTTCCCATAAAGAGATTCAGATTTACACCGACCTCTTTAAATAGTTTTGGGATGTATTCACTTGGTCTTATGAAGAAATGTCTGGTATTGAGCCATTCATCGTTCAAAATGAGATCAAGGCATATGAAAATGCTAAGCCGATTCATCAAAAGGTTCGGCCGATCAATCCTAGGAAAGAATCAACCATTAAAGCTGAAGTAGAAAAGCTGCTCAAGATGGGTTTTATATAAGCCGTTCCTTTGATGGATTGGGTTTCTAATCCAGTCCCAGTTGATAAAAATCAAGGAACGATCTGTGTATGCATTGACTTTAAGGATTTGAACAAATATTATCTGAAAGATAATTACCCCACACCATTTATTGATCAAATAGTCGATGAATGTGTGGGTAATGAGATTTTCTCCTTCATGGATGGATTCTCTACGTATAATAAAATATCTATCCATCGAGAAGACCAACATAAGACAACTCTTATTTGTCCCTAGGGTACCTTTGCATACAAAAATATGCCTTTTGGTCTTAAAAATGTTGGAGCCACGTTTCAGCAGGCCATGTCTTTCCTCCCCTGTATTCTATCCAAGAACTTCAAAGTCTTTAGGGGAAGGCAAATTTCTTGAGACGGTTTATAGCGAAGTATGTTGAGATAACTAAAGGATTTACGCATTTGCTGAGGAAAGGAGTTCCATTTTTATGGGACGACTTTGCGCAACGATCTTTTGATGCCTTGAAGCAAGCGTTAATCTCGGCCCCGCTTGAGTCCACCAGATTATGGTAGAGATTTCCTTTTATAACTTGCAGCCACAGAATCAACCATAGGTATGGTTTTGGTTTAGGAATATGATGCTCTCATAGAGCATGTAATTTACTGCTTGAGTCGAGGCTTGGAGGCCTTGAACTATGCTATTCTTTGGTTGAGAAATTGGCCTTGGCAGCCATCCATGCTATCCAGTGGCTTTTCCATTATATTCTACTACGCAAAACATTTATCTTAGCGGCGGTCAATTCTTTCTAATTTGTCCTTAGTAGGTGAGTGATTGGGGGCAAATAAAATCAATGGATTGTCATTTTACAAGAATTCAATCTTGAGTTCTTGTCAGCCAAGTCTAAGAAATCATTGGTTTTTAAGGAATTAATTTATGAATTACCTTGTGGAGATGATACCATTTATGAGGACAGTTTTCAAGACGAACATCTATTCCTCATCTCTTCACAAGATCCCAGGTATGGACATATCATCATCTATCTCCAAACTTTGAAGTTCCCTCTTGCTTCCTCCAAGGATGAACATCGAAAATTACCTCACCTGGCTAAGAACTATGTCATCATTGGTGATGCATTATATCACTGAGGGGTTGATTCAATCCTTATGTTATAGGACAAATTGACCTCCTAATCCACTCAAAGGAGAAATACAAGATGACTGAAAGAATGACCACAGTTGCAGACCCAGAATCCACACTAACGCTCTCTGTACATTGATAACCTGCTTTATAAAGCTTGTTTAAAAGCATAAAGGAGCATTACTCAACCTGCTAACTCATGTTGTTAGACCAAGGGGAGCGTTAGTGAACTTTAGTGATGCTCAAAGTGGTTAAGCCAATGAATATACCATTAAATATCTAGATATTATTTCCCTAAATTTGTGCAAGTAAAGTAAGGAAACTCCAAAAATCAAGATATTTGGAGAAATTCTATTTCGGAAACAGAGGAAAATGGGAAAAAGCTGGTAAAAGAGGTAGGTTCATGGTTTTTACCCAAATGAACTACAGGTGGAGTTGGGAAGCCCCAATTCGATTGCTATCTAAGCAACGAGAGGGCCATTGCACAAGGGTCAGAGCATTTAGAAGGATAGTACTTGGTGCTGTTGTGATATTGTCATATTCTTGAAGGAGCTAGCTGAAAGAAGGAGAGAGAGAGAGGAAGAAGGGATAAGGAAGGCTGATACAATAGGGTTGTTGTAATCACTCTTCTGAATATAGGACTGCGGTTGTGTTCCACTACTCAAAACGTCAGTGATATTGTGCATTTATTTGTCCATTTTGATGCTTGTTGTGTTCAGTAGATTAGTTACACTTTTATACATGTTTGTTATAGATTCTTTCATTAATTGCTAGAAGTATATGTTGTGATTGGTTTGATTCATTATTTTGTGTAGGAATCGTCTTGGAGCCAGTCAGGAGGAGTTATTCTTACCGCATGAAGATCCCCAAGCGAATCTAGAAGAACCAAATGTGATCCTTTCTCCATATCTTGTAAATATATGTCAAATAGATGAACATGTGTGTAATAGGTACCTTTTTGAGATAACCTTATGGTTTGTCGGAAGTCTCGGGAAGACTTTCCAGGGTAGTTTTCATCTCGTGCATTTACCCCATAGTAGAACTAGCAACTCCGCTGGGGGCTATACATTTAGTTCTTGGTTATCTGGACTCCTCTCAGATCTCTTCTCCCTTCTATGAGCTTCCCACTTCTTCATATCCTTCTCTGATCCCCCATCTAGTTTGTTGCATCCTGCAAAGTTGCTTTCTCTTCAGAAACCGATCCCAAAAGCCCACTTTTTGAGCTCTTTCCCTCACTAACACAAGTTGCTGGTCTAAACAGAGCTTAATAAAGCTCTTTGACTGTGCATAGGGAGCGTTAGTAGCCAAACTAAAGCTCTGTTTACACATAGACAGAGAGTTAGTGACCCATTTCCATGTTTTCCAAGAGATCTTTTGGACCAAAAGGGGGGGAAACTTGTCCCAAAAGCTAAATAAGGATCTGCAACAGTATCATGCTAAGAAATTTGGTGTCTTAAAATTTATTTTTTAAGAAAATTCTTTAGTTTTTCTCTCATAAAAGAAATTTTTGTTGAAGGAAAAGCTAACAAACTGTACATCTCCTTCTGTCGAAATAGTTGTAGGCTGCTTTGTTTTGGTTTAATAGTTGTTATGGAATATTGAGAAAAGGAACTTTCGGTTATGCAAAGTGTTGAAATGAATTTAGATTCACTAACGAATACATGAATATGTGAAATGATACATGCGTAGAATAAGACTTGTTTGCATAAGAAATTGATTTTTTTTTCAAAGCATAGTTCTGCACGATTTATCGAGTCGAGAGTTTCATCATATTCATATGTCAGCACCCCTCTGAAGACAAATAAAATGTACACTAAAATTTACACTAAAATCAATCAGATACTCCATTTTAGAGCAAACCAACATTAGATAGATTAGGACCTTGGGATAAGAGAGTGAGTCAATTAGCCAAGGTTGAAAATCAAACTAGTGTTGTTAAAGAGTGAAAAATCCTTCTGCACTCATATTATCAGGACCACTCCACTCACACTGGAGTGAAATACGAGACAACATTGAATTGTAATCGAAGGTAGCCTGCCTTCTTTTACAACTCCTTTGGGCATTCTGTGTAACGAGGGTCGAATCGGGGATTTCGGAACTGAGTCGGGGACTCAGGTATCCTGCCCACATAACGTGCTATCTATGACTATGTCCCCCCTGATAATGTCTATGATTTTAGGTATCTCTAATGGCCAATACTTCTAGGTACTTACCTAAGGTGACTGGGACGGGCTGTCCTGGTACCTCAAATGGATGGACTTACTTTATCTTCATTTTTTGGGAGGGTGCTCATCTTCACAAGAGTACTTGGCCCCTCAATATAAGGTTTGGGCGAAGCTCAAAAGTAACTGTAACCGTACATATGGCCATCCTTCTCTATTATTCATTGAGACACTGGGTTTCATCTCCAGTAATCGGTGTTTATCAGACAAGGTAATTTCACTTTGTTTGTTGATTGTCATTTTAGTGTATTTTTTTTCTTTTTAGGTACTCGAGTGCTATCGTTTTTGAGCCTTAAAGAATATCACCTTAAAATTTATTTGATAAAATTTACCAGTGTTGGCATTATGATACATATGTTGTACTTGATGGCGACCCACTCATCTCAGATGATAAATTATAGTGCAGCAAAGTTCACGCACTTTCATGAAGATAAAAGTTTCTTTCATGTAGAGAAAAGTTCACGCACTTTCATGAAGATAAAAGTTTCTTTCATGTAGAGAAACGTTCACGCACTTTCATGAAGATAAAAGGTTCTTTCATGTAAAGAAAAGTTCACGCACTTTCATGCGGAGAAAAGTTTCTTTCATGTAGAGAAAAGTTCACGCACTTTCATGCAGAGAAAAGTTTCTTTCATATAGAGAAAAGTTCACGCACTTTCATGCAGAGAAAAGTTCCTTTCATGAAGAGAAATGTTCACACACTTTCATGGTTGGCTCATGGTATTAGTCTGACAGTTTTTGATCCTATGGTTTTGGTCCGTGGTATTGCATCCAAAAGTGTTGACCCCAAGTATTGGGTTCATGGTATTGTGTTATTATGGTTTTGGACCGTGGTATTGTGAAAGGCCTAAGACTATAAAAGAGGAAGGAGATCATTTGGCAAGGCAATCAATCTGAATGAATTGAATATCTAATAAGTGCTAGATCTGAAATATTTGTTATTAGGGTTATGGTTCAGATCTGGATCTGAATGACAGAGGAACCTTAATGCATAAAGAAGGATAAGTTCTATTGATGGGTCATAATCTTTAAGCTTGAATAATAGTATCTTTGTATGATTCTGATCTGTTATATGAGGCGCATGCTTGATCTATAAATCTGACAATCTGGGTTAATTAGTGTCTGAATATTTGAAAGAATGAATTATCCTTTATAGATCTGTACGCAGGTTCAGTGAAGTGAAAGAGCATATACACGCTGGTTCAGTGAATGAAAACGGCGTATACTCAGGTTGGTCCAAACACAGGAGTGTATGCACGCAGGTCTCAGATATACTTGATGATTGATTGATGTTCATGGATCCAGTCTAAAAATTTATGAAACGAGGTCCCTGGAAGAAAGAGAAGGTTGTAGCCTTTAGTAGGACAGCACCTACGTACTAGTATCTTGGATAGTACAAAAGCTAAGGGGGTTGTAGCTCCCTTCTAGGAGAAGCTGGAGAATGAGAGAGGCTTGTAGCTCTCTGCAGGTTGCAGCCTGTGTACTGATAAAGGACTGCGCCAGTACATTGTAAAAAGAAGTTTCTAATTAAAAGAAGATAGAGACGAATTGCAGCAGGTGGTTTTCACCCACATTGGGTTTCCACCTTATATCTTGTGTTCTTTTGTGTGTGATAGTATTCAGATCTGTTTTACTGTCTCTGGTTACTGGTTATTTGATTCTGATACACAGATCAATAATCAACTTCTGAAAGATAAAGTAAATTATAAGTTTGCATTGTATACGCGGGTTTCCTTCTACATAGTTGCGTATATATGTGGTTTTAATTAATTAAAGTAGCGTATATTATTTGGATTTGAAAAAGAGAATATTTGACTTGATAACACTGGTTCACCCCCCCTCTTAGTATTATTTCCAACAACCAGTCATTGTGGCTACATCCAGCCCTCACCATCAATCCAGACAGTTGTTAGGAATTCCTCCACTCACTGTGGAGGATCTGTCGGGATCCACTGACCCGGATTTCTCATCTTCGAGGAATCAGTCTCCTAAATTGCACACGGGATCTATCTGGATGATCGAAGATTCTAGTTTGCCGGAGGATTTCTTCACGAAAGGATTTCTTCCTCATTTTAACACTTCGCTTACAGATCTGTCGGAACCTATCATTGTTCCCGTCGTACCTGTACTTCACTCTTCACTGGGAGGAAGTCTCCCATCTATTAGCTCGACACCTCAAGGATTGTGGAATTATAGAGACACTATGAGTCCTCTACCACTTCCCCAATCAACGGTCATAACAACATCGGCAATGTGGAACCCCACAACCCCGTTTGTCCTGGTACTGCAACTCACATAAAACCCTCTATCAGTGGAACCCAACAGATGCCAGGTTCCACTCCTATGGTGTGCCAAAGCATACCTTTGACTAGTGCCACATATAGTGCTCCATATAGCAATCAATGTGGCACTATGGTCGAGGTTCCAGTTTAACAAAACCAAATTCAGCCGCTAGTGTATGGTTATAACCCCCAGATTCAGATATCTAGGGCGATTCCCAATATGCACATGGAGGCGGGGAATATCACAGTTCCCCCGTCGTTTTCAAGCATGCATGGACAGTTGCCGATTGACATGAATTTTCCTTCTGTCAATCAAAGCCATATGGTTAGTTTAGTGTGGGGTGGAAATCCATAAGGGATTCCCACCCAAACCATGGGGACACCCTACTCACAAGCTCAGATGATTTAATGGGGCACCGCTTATACTGGGGGTAACTTCATACCCTAGTATCAAAACCCTCATGGTAATCCACTTTACAACACCGTACCGCAAAGCAACTTTTACACCTCGCAGCCCATGTACAACATGGGGAACCAAACGATGGGAGGAGCATAGAGCTCCTCTGGTCATCTGTCTTCACAATGGTCCGAGTCGGGGGCACCCAAAAATTTACCTTTTTTGGAAACATTGGATATCCCCAACTTATACAAGTTGACTAACGACCCCATCTACCATAACCTACAATGGTCATCGATCCCGCATAAAATACTGGTGGATATTCCTAAATTCAACGGAAAACAAGGGGAGGATCCGGGCACTCACATCACCACCTACCATCTATGGTGTGTTTCTAACTCCATGGTGGATGATAGTGTCTGGTTGCATCTTTTTCCCCGCACCCTCACTGGAAATGCTGTAAAGTGGTATATTGAGTTACCACGTGCATCAGATAATACCTTTGATGCTTTGGCGATGGAGTTCCTAAAGTACTTTCAGTTACCTATCCGTTATGAGACAGGGACGAAACTCCTCACTTTGTTTCGTCAGGATACCTCCACCCACATCTCTGATCATATCCATGAATGGAGACGTAGGCGGAGGTTAGTCAAAGCCCCCATCCCTGATTTTCTCTTAACAGACTGGTTCTGTAAGTCGCTACTCCCACAAATCGCTAGAGAAGTCGCTCTAGGTGGTGCGGTCATAGAAGACCAATCCATACGTCCTGCCCAGCACGTGGATTTAATTTATTCACAATCTAGCACTCTCTACAACAATATCCCCTATTCTCTTGGTAACCCCAATCCTCCCACAACTTAGCGTCCTGGAGCACATGCCGACAAGATCGTCGGCGTAACCTCCACGAGTGCTGTGAAACAACTCAGTGGATCCATTACCAAGTTGGCAGTGGACCCCTCTACCAAAACGACTGCTATTCTTGCCACTGTGATTAACTCTATGCAGTATACACAAAAATCCGGTAGCAAGAACAAGAAGAAATAGAACAAGACTGCTCCTTCTGAGGAGCAGTCATCTAAGCAGCCCAACCCGAAATAGAAGGCCACTACACCTACTGATACGGAAAAGGATAAAGGCACCAACTATTCATGCAAACTCTGTCTTGAAGATCATGTAACCTGGCGTTGTCCACGTCTTCAAGAATGCACGGATTACATTACCAAGAAAAATTTTGGTAAGGCACCGGCTGTCCTTAGAAATCCTTTTCCGAATCAACAACAACAACATCTTGTTGCCAACCAAACGCCACCCACGTTAGGGGGCAGCAATGGTTCACAACAACCTTCAGCTGGTGAAGGAAGTTCTACCGTTTACACATTTGAAACGGTAGAGCTAACAACTAGATCCAAATCATATGAATCTCCTGTTGCTCCGATAGTGGAATCATCTACAGGTCAAAACCCATCGTCGCCCAACGATTTGTGAATCGAAAGGACGGTTGAGGACTTTGTAATTCGACCCCACAAGGGGGCACTTCGACGCACAACGCACAACACATCTACATGTGCCACTCAATGCTACAACATTGTAGAGGATTTGGCGCAAGCACCATCGGCTATGTCGGCGCTCGAAGTATTACAAACATGCTCCAGCCAAAGGAAAGCTTTGCTTTTGGCCATTGGGGGTATTGACCCTGTGGATTCAATGCTTTCCATTTTCGACTTGGACAAGTGTAAACCTCTCCTTTCCCACCATCTTGCATTTCAGGTGCATATCACTTCGAAAGGGAAAGTTATACAACAAACTATCATCGACGAAGGTGCTTCGAACTATGTCATTTCAGCTTCATGTTGCCTCGACTTGAGTTCCCCAACCCTCTCACCATCATCGAAATCCCTTAAAGATTTTGATGGCCACACCTTTATCCCAAAAGGATACTTAGCCAGTTTTCCCATCACTTTGGCTGGGAAAACTGTAACGGTGGATGTAGAAGTCATAGATCGAAAACTCGACTATAATCTATTGCTAAGTCACAGTTGGAAATATGCCATGATAGCTGTCGTATCCACCGTCTTTCGTATAATCCTATTTCCATTGGATGGAAAGGTCATAATAGTGGATCAGTTGTCTTTCTGCACCTCTGATTATTCACCGTTACCAAACGGCTTCGTACCCCTAGTAGGAGGTGTAACTGACAGTTCTGTCAGTATCGATACTGGTCTATTGAAGGCTTTGTCCATGATGGATTTTTTTCCTCTTCCATCGCCACAGGTTCCAAAATCGGTCAACATGCTTTCATCAATTCCTGATGAACTGATCAATCCCTGGATCCTAACGATGCCTTCAGACCTTGACACATTCGAAGACCAGAAGCCGTTGTCATCAGCTGAATCGGCCTACCAAGGCATTCAATCAACATCCACATCTCTGTTCAAGTTGGCTATCACCGACAGTACCACCCCCCTTCCCATAACCACTCTTCCTTTGGATCCATGCGATCAACTCCCCTCAATGGACGAAGTCGTTAGAGAAATCATGAGTTTTGGAGAGAAACATTGGGAGGAATGGCATATTTGGGGTTCAACATCTGATTCAAACATGATGCCACTCCAAGTCCTGTCCTCTGACACAAACGAAATCATTTCCCCACCCTATACAAGCATTCAAATTCTTGGGGTGGATGAAAATATGGACGACACTTCTAGGTCATTACCCATAGATAGTTCAGTCACGACAAGCACCATGGAAGACACCCAGATGAGAGCAGATTGCAATCTTGAGGAAGTTGCAAACTTCACTTGCCTACATGAGGAATTCCATGAAGAATTTGTTTGGTCTCAGGAGGAAATGCCCGACTTTAACCTGTCATTTATCGCGCATGAGATACAACTATACGACAAAGCAAAACGGAATGGGTGGCCACTTCCTTCCCTCGATATAGCCGTTGAATCAATGCTCGGCCCTACAGTCGAAGAATAATGGCTACTATACCTCAAAAAACTGGATAAAGCCAGTGGAGCTACTGATTTAGCACTCGTAGCTCACAAGGAGTGGGTACAAGCCAAATTTGCACAAGCGGTTAGGTTTTCTTCTTTCCAAGAGGGTGACTTCGTATCACTCTATCATCCAAAAGATAATATCTTGGATGCATGCACGCTTCGACCCATTTGGCTAGGTCCCTATGTCATAACTAAAGTCCTCCCCTTAAGGGCATATGAATTACAAGATTGGAATGGAAATCCACTCACGAAGCCCACATACGAGCTCTATCTGAAAAAGTATTTTGCCTAGTGTCATGCTGGGTAGGTACTTTGTAATTTTATGTATTCATAAGTTTTGCACCCTTTTTTTTTGATGTGATTGGATTATTTTTGCTATTTAGTGGAGTACTTGTCTCATACATTCTTTTTGCAATGCAGATGTAGTCGTTGCCGCTTGTATACGTAGGATACGTCGATGGTGCTAGTCATCACACACGGCACATTGCATCAGCTGCTTGGGTCATCTATACACCTGAGTTAGAACTATCTTTCTTTGGTGGGGTCTTTCTTGGTATTGCCACCAACAATATTGCCGAGTACATGTCCGTCGTTTCACTTCTCACGGAAGCGTCATCAAGGGGCATCTCCAATCTGGTGGTCAGATTAGACTCCCAGCTAGTCGTTATGCAATTGAACAATCATTATCACGTCCGTAATCCCACCTTGTTACGTAACTATCTAAGGGTATGCCTCTTGGAACTTCGATTTGACACAATCACATATGAGCATGTTCCTTGATAATTAAATACTATCACCGATTCATTAGCTAACTATGTATTAGATTGGTATTTGTCACATTTCTTATAATAAGCATGCATGAGAAGTAAAAACATTTACTAAAGCTAAAAATTTGTCACAAAAAACATTTTTTAAACACATTTACACCACCAAAAAATACCAAAAAATATTTGTATATATCTATATATATATATCTATATATATATATATATATATATATATATATATATATATAGATAGATATATCAAAATCTAGTTTTTTACATCAAAAATATTCCAAAACTTGGATGACTTAAGTACAAAATGGCTCAAAGCCCAGCTATAAATGCTCATATGGCTACGCTAGAACACCTCCTAAAATGAGCCTATTTCTCCAGAAAATCTAAAACAGCTCTAGCTACCCTTCGAAGAGGAACCAGAAACCGCTCTGGTACACCAATGGTGTGTCACTGCATATGAGTAGGAATCTCCCTCATAGGAAGCAGAGGGACACCCATAGTCAAACCCTCTAGGTTCCTCAGAACCTCGCGAAGATTGTCAGCATCACCCCCTCTAGCATGTAGTTGGCTGCCTCGTCACACATAGCGAGGTTGACCTGTAGGTCATACTAGTGCCACATCTGCGTTAAGCATAAAAGTTTCAAGTTAGTTATTTTCTCATCGTTAAAAAACATTACATATACTTTCAAAAGTACAAAAATACTTAAGTAATATCGAAATTATTCTCACCTTGACGACCCCAGTTGGTCCTGGGTGGTAGCATCAAGTCTATGTCACCGGTGAAGTCCATGCATTCATAGGCATAGTCATCAACAATCACGATCTGGCTGCGAAGCCACTGGAAGAAGTCTTCGTTAAAAAAGTGCCGGAGTGGTCCTCCTGTTGTGCGAGGATCAAGTGATGACCAGTGACCCTGCCTCGGCTCCCTCAGATCAAAGGGACCTAAGCTCACCTGTGGGCACATGACAGGTACCCTCTCAAGGATAAATGAGATTATGATAGTACTGTACCCAAAATTGTGTTGGGTATGGGTCTTGCATGCCATCAATTCTGCCTTCAATTGGCGAAGGACCACTTCACACCAGTTGAACATCTGGGGCTGGACACAGTCTATGGCAAGCAACGGTTTAGCCTTTGTTGCTACGTGGGGACTTTTTGACCCTGCAAAATGTACAATCAACCATAAAACTTCCCTCATAGACTGAGATTGAATCCTCTCTATCAGGACTCTGTTGTTGAATAATCTAGTCCCAGGAATGCAGTATATATCTACCAACTCTGATGTAGATCGTTGATCTGACCTACCACCAGTAAGGTTTGCATGTGCCCCATGGCACAACAAACCTGTCAAAAAGTAAATATCATCCCGGTCCATTTCCAGCTCTTGATCTCCAATCCTGAACACTTGCTCGTGTTCATCCCAACAATGTATGATCCATCTCAGTAGCTCCTCCTGTCCTTTCATCAGCTCTAGCTATGCATACCTCAACAAACCACAGCGGCAATGCAAGTATGCAAGCTGGATCATTTCGCATCAACAATTCCTCATTGTCATGGGCCCGTTCTCTCCATAGGTGAGTCATTTCAGCTCAAAACCTGCACAAAATAACCCTTCAATCAGTTAAAATGGGGCAAAATCACTTAAGGAATCTATGCATGATGATTTCAAATGTGCCCTACTACCTTAATGCCCCTAGTAGTGCTACACAGGGAGGATTAATGTCCTCTCATGGCTCGTACGGAGCATTTAACGCTCCCTACTGGCCTGCTGGAGGGCGTTAGTATGCAAAAATGGATCTAGGGCACCTCAGAAATATCCACCCACAAAATTGATTAAAAAAGGGTTTAATAAAGCATAGAGCAAGGTTTTAGCTCTCACCTGGCACTGACGACACGTCGAATGGTTGCCCGGATCTCCTGCAATGGTCCGCGGAAAATCTGCTCCTCTTTAGCTCCAACTAGCTCTCACAAACTTCAAACTAGTGAAAATGATGCATGTGAAATCTCAAAGCATTTATTTATATAACTATGAGAGACATGATTTCTTGAAAATCATTAAAGAGGAATAGTCCATTCTACATGGTTTTTTTATCATGCATGAACCTAGTGTTACACTAAAAAATGTCACCATGACTATTTACAGTTAGTATGGCTCTATCAACAGTCATGCTATCCTCCTGGGCAAGTCTTATGCCTCTGCTCTCCATGTCAAAACTCCAAAAAGAGAGAAAGTCTTTATAAATGTATTTATCTCTGGGTACGCAGGTTCTCTCAACCTTACCTGCGGATACGCACCTAATGTTCACAAAAGCTGCGTACTTGTACGCTCTGTATGTAAAGGGGCAGGTGCGTACCCCTATAAAGGTCAAAATGCGCAAGTTTCATCTTTAAAAAGTTACTTGTGGTCATTTCTAGAGCATTCTAGAAGGTTGTTCAACGTGTATTGAGCGCCTCCAGATGGTTCATGTACCCCTACCAAAGAGGAACTTATCCCATCAATAAGGGAGCTATCCCATCCAAAGAGGGGATTATCCCATTGATGGTGGACTTGAATAACTTCCTCTAGAGCACTATAAATACAGGCATTGGGCCAGAAGGAGGGGAGGTTGAAAGCTAAACATTTCTAAGGGTAGATGCTGTTGGAATTAGGACTCCCATTTAGAAGCTTGTGAGGAGAGATTGCCATCTTTGCTTGTTCTATTTGGAAGTGGGTGAGCTTTGTCAAAGAAAAGGAGAACTCTTGATGGACCCTGGGAGGGACTTGCACAACACCAAGGCTCAGGTTGTAATTGTTCCTTTTGTTTCCTATTAATGCAAATGAGTCCATTCTTCTCAATAACTTGTTATTTATGAGTTGTTTCATGTACTCCTTGGTCTATGTGTTAAATATGTTTTATTTTATGAGATTATCAAGTGCTATTTAATTGTTTGATTGTTAGTGAATGCAGGTTTCGAAGGGAAGGAGGAGCTCATCCGGATCAGCGAGGCTGGACTACTGCAACAGCGTTGGATTACAGGTAGGATCTAAACACTTGATTTCTTATATAGTAAATGCATGTTTAGAGAAGGATTGCTCTTATTTGTCTTGTTTGTCACTAGAGAGTCTTAGGCTCCTAGGGAGGTTGGTTGTGTCCGCACTATCGACTCTTTCTGCCTGACAAAATGGCGACTCTGCTGGGGAATCCATTGATGTGAAAGTCTTTTCCTTTGTATGCAAATTTGGTCTGAGAAAAGTCATTTATTTTCTGATTTTTGGCTCTGTGACTTTGTATTTGGGTGGGTTAGCTTAGGGTTAGATTGAATTTAGTTTTTATTGGATTTTTCAGTAGTACGCACCCTCTGAGTATTGCACAGTGCGTACTTGTACGCACTGTTTCTGTGTGCACAGAGCGGGCCTGCACCTGTCTTAACGGGTTGCCTGTGTACCCTGCTAAAAATTAAGAAAATTCCATTTTTTACATTTTTCCTCTTAGATTTTGCTTTTTCTTAGGTTTTACTTCCCAGATCCATTAGTCTCTTGTCAAAGATTTTCACCTGAACTTGTTTCGATAGCATTGAGTGTTTTAGTGGATTTCATAGAAGTTTAAGCCCTAGGGTTTGATTTTTGAGTAGGTCTTGTAGTGACTTTGGCGGTAGAAGTTGTCAAGCCTTAGATCTCTCTGGTTTTGTCAGCCTTCTTAGAAGTCGGACCTGTCATAAAGTCTACCTATGAGAGCAACTTACCTTTGAGTGGTCTCTTTGGAAAATTTCGAAGTGCTTGTTGATTGAGTATTAAATTCCATTTTACAAAAAGAACAAAAAGATTTGAGTTTTGTTTTGACTGGTCTTTTGATTCTGCATTAGCTGGTCCTTGGCTTGATTGTGGTCAAGAAAAACAACCTAGAATCATCTTTGTAGGCTTTTGCCTCGTTAGGTTTGCTTAGAATAAATTTCTTTTTGATTTGCTTGTGAGTCAAGTTTTCATAGATTTTATAACTTTTGAGGTTGATTTTCGTTAAAATAGATTTATATGCTTTATTAAATGAGAGAAAATACAAAAACATCTCCTTTGAAAAGTTTTGTTTCAAGTAGCTTTGAGGGGTTTTGAAAGAAAAAGAGTTTTTCATGCACATAAGGAGTGGTCATGTTTGTATGCTTGAAAAGATAAAGAGAATTGTTTCTTTGATTGTCTTTACTAAGAAAGTTGTTTTCTATAAAATTTGCATTTCTCAACTCTCTTAGTTAGGAATTTCATTGAAAGGGAAAAGTAGCGTAAATCATCTTAGGTGCATCTTTGTAGTGGTTTGAGTCGAGTCTACACACCATTGGTTTCATTTCCGCTACCTTTTGTATTTAAGAAAAACCATAAAATTAACGCTTAAAGTAAAATTAACGTAGTAACTTTTATTTACTAGGGCTCTGAAACACCAATTTAGATCAGGCTAGTGTCTTGGAGTAGGAGAGTAATTAACTCTCCAAGACAACAAAACCAAACAAGTAGCTTATCTTGTGATAGAATAAATCCAATTTTCTCATTTGTACTCTGGGAAAGCTCCTCTTAAAGGAGAAGCACGAGCTCGTGTCCGAACCAGTGAGGGGATCAATCCTCCCTCGTTGGGAACGATGCCAGACACGCACGTATTACAAATGGTAAACCTCGGATTAACCATTGTCGAGGAGCCAGGGGTCACTTGTCGGTAACCTTGGATTATTGTCAAGGAACCAACAAGGGGATTGAGCTTGATACTCTGCCCTTGCGTGCTGTCGGAGTGTAGACTGTTCCCCCAGGTGCATTTGTTGCGGTTGGTAACCTTAGTGACCATTATCTTTAGGATTCTACCGAGGTGATGGTGGAGGGAAGATCCCACTGTACCTAGAGCAGACATCGGCTAGACTCACTTGGATTTTCCGAGGGGTTCACTTCACTCGAGACGGTTAAAGTGGAGGAACTTGTGCCGGTCTATTCATTAAGCAGGTTGCCGGGGTAACTGTTCCACCCGCCACTTCTGTACTGAATCTGGTGATGTTGGGTTTCATCTCCAACTAGCGTTTTCGGTCTGGAAGGCTACTGTTTGTGCTTGGTTTGACGCCCTAGATTCTTTAGGCGTGTGATTCAAATTTGTTTGGTTCTTTAGAGACTTTAGGTGGTTTGATTTGAGATTTTACTTTGATTTCGTGTGTAGTAGTTAAAAGTTTTTAGCTGTGGCGGAATTACCGAGACAGTCCCGTAGAATTCGGGGCCAGTCTCCTGAAGTTGTTTCTGTGGCCGAATTGTTGAGAAGATCCCGTAGACTTCGGGGTGAGCCTCCTCGAGACGACCCCAGTAATATAGAAGGTTTGAAGGTCCTTGTAACTCCTCCTAGTGGCAGTAGAGTAGGTTCACCTGAAGAAGGAGAATCTTCCTTGGTAGTCCATCCAGATTACCAAAGTCTAGAGACAGGTTATAATCCTGAAGCTGTTACAGTTTCTGAGCTTGCTGGTAGTTTTTCGTCTACTAGTGATATAGGCGAAGAACCTGAAATATCTGAACCTGTTACTCCGACTTCTAGTGTTCCAGATTCACCAAGAGTAGAACGAGTTATCACCGAAAATCTTCCTACTGGTTTGATTGCTATTGAAGAACTTGCTCCAGAGGAAGAAATAGGCGTCTCTAACCTTGAAGATCAACTTACTATTGACCTCAGGGAGCGTGAATCTATCTTTTACAGTCCTCCTAGAAGTACCACTTGGTACCTTTCGTTAACCAATTATTTAGACAACTCAGGGGTAGGTTTTTCTACACCTCGTACTCCTTTTCCACCTGGAGGTATTTATACTCCTGTAAATATGTCTGGTCAGTCGTCCGTGTTTACTCAAACTCCTGAATCTTTCTTACACGGCGGTCCTTCTGTTCCCACCGGGTATCAATCACTTTCTGGTACCTTTGCGGGGGCATCTCCTCAACCCATTGATCATGGGTTATCAGCTGGAAACAATGGTAATATACCATTGGGTGTAGGAGACATTTACATGATGTCAGGTTCAGTTCCCATTTCCCAACCTCAAGGTGGCCAATTACCGCTTGGGGGGCAGCCTCAGTTAACGCCTGGGGGGCAACCTCAAGGTACACAAATCGTGTCTGGGGGGCAACCTCAAGGTCAGTATGTACCTATGGTGCAATACATGCCTCAAGGTCAACCCCAGCCTCAATATGTACCCCAGGGTCAACCTCAGTATCAATATTTACCTCAAGGGTATCAACCCCAAGGGTATCAACCTCAAGGGTATCAACCTCAAGGTCAAGGTCAACCCCAGTATCCGTATTTACCTCAAGGTTATCAACCTCAAGGTCAATACTCGAGTCAAGGTTATCAACCACCTCAAGGGTCAGTCATATGTTCAAGGTATGGGAACTGCACCTTTCAATTATCAATCCTATCCTCAATCCGGTTATGGATCTCAGTATCCTCAACCTGTTACGGGTCAATACCCCGGAATGCTAGTGTGGGATCCATCACAGGGTCAACAGGTGTTGCAGCCAAGTATACAGTTGGTACCTCAAGCTGGACAACCCGTAGTTTCTGGTCCACCCTAGCAACCGCAACCTGTCCAGTCAAATGTTCAAACTTCTGTAACTTCGGTAGTTACTCAGCCGCCAATTGCACCTAGTACTCCATCTCAAAGGGCTGCTGCAACTACCGCTACATCTGCCACACTTACTTCTGGAGTATCGACAGCTCCGATTTCTACTGTCTCTGCAACCACTCCTCAGACATCTTTACCGTTGTCTGGATCTACGATTCAAACCACGGTCCAGATGCCTACAGGTCAGCCTAGTATAAGTACGGTTGTCACTAATCAACCTCAATTTGTTCAACAACCGTACCAGGGACAGTACCAACATGGGCAAGTTGTCCAACAGCCGGTTTACCAGTATCAACCGTATCCTGGGTACACTTATCAACAACCTCAACAACCCCAGTACGGTCCGGTTAATCCTGGTTTTCCAGGAGGATATAATATCCCTAATGTGACCCCTGTTCCTAGTTATCCTAGATATCCTCCTCCTGGGACTAGTCTTGTGACCCAGAGTTTTAGAGATCCTAACCGGCAATTACCGTTTATCGCAACTTTGGATTTACCAGACTTGACGCGCCTAACGAATGATCCAATTCAATATCTTCAGTTCTGGCCGCCAATGCCAAATAAGTTGCCCAGTGATATACCCAAGTTCGAAGGTAAGTCTGGAGAGGATCCGTCCAATCATGTGATGACTTACCACCTCTGGTGTGCTTCAAATTCTATCTCGGATGATTCGATCCGCTTACGTCTTTTCCAGCGTACACTCATTGGTCTTGTGGCCAAGTGGTACATTGAGTTGCCACGGGCCTCTTTTTACAATTTTAGCCAGTTAGCTACCTCGTTCTTAACTCACTTTCAGTTGCCAGTTAGATACGATAACGGCATGGAGTTATTAACTTCACTAAAACAATCGACGTCCACGTATATTTCTGATCACATTCATGAGTGGAGACGTCGCAGAAGGTTAGTGAAAGTTTTTATTCTAGACCAAATCTTAGCTGAATGGTTTGTTAAATCATTATTACTGAAGATTACTGAAGATGTAGCTAAGGCCGGGGTAGTTACTGAGGAGCAAGTCATTGCTCAAGCGCAGTACCTTGACTTAGTTTATACTCAGTCGGGTACGTTACACGAGAAGATTCCAGATCTTCTAAAATCGAATCAAATCGCTGCTGCTCCTTCGCGATCTCATGCCGCTGATGGTATGATTGGCATCTTGAATACAAATAGAAAAAAGAAATCTTCCAAGGCTTCTACTACTCCTATAATCACTTTGCCCGATTCCCTGACAGGAGAGTCTTCTCCTGAACTTTCCGCCGATATTCACGCTGTAGAGTCATCTACGGCCAAATCAAAAAATGGTGGAAAGAAGAAAGGAAAGAAGAAGGCTAAAGCAGACAAGGCTCCGAAGGAGAAAACGGAAAAGTCGAAAACCAATGACGAAAAGCGCAAACCTCGATATCCTTGTCTTATTTGTGAAGAGGATCATTTTACAAGAGATTGCCCTCATCGGGCCGAGGTTGTGAAAATAGTCAAAGGTTCTCCCACTCCTGCTGTGTTAAAAGATCCATTTCCAAAGCAGGAGAGTAAGATGATAGGTTCTTCCTCGACTGCCAGTGAAGAACCCATTTTGATGATGTCTCATGTGAGGATTGCGACTCGATCGCAAGATTATGGTAGTAAGAATCCTGTTGATGGTAAGGAAGCAGAATCTTCTCATTCTAATCCATCAACCTCAGCTCCTGGTTCCGATCCACTACAGATCGAAAAACCTAACCCGGACTTAGTAATCAAACCGCCCGCCAAGGGTGTACTTCGAAGGTCTGCTTTCAATCCACATGCGAGAGCAGCCCAGAATTACAACATTGTTGAGGACTTAGCTGTTTCACCCTCAGCAATGTCGGCTTTAGAAGTGCTGCAATCATGCCCAGCACAACGAAAATTACTTTTGTCGGCTATCAGAGCTGTTGATGTTCAGGACCCGAATCTGATAATCTTCGATCTAGAAAATAGTACACCGCGTCTACCCCATCAAATGGCTTTCCAAATTCCAGTGATAGTCAAAAACAGGCCTATTCATCGGACTGTGATTGATGAGGGAGCTTCTACGTGTATTATGTCGATTCAATGTTGGAGATCGCTTGGTTCTCCTTCGTTGAACCAATCCCCGACCATCCTTAAGGCCTTTGATGGCCGTGGGTTTTGCCCGTTTGGTATTCTACAGGAATTGCCTATAGGGGTAGAAGGTAAAACCGTTAGTCTGGATGTGGAAGTGGTTGATGCCCCTCTAGACTACAACCTTCTTTTGGGTCGAAGTTGGTCATATGCTATGACAGCGGTCGTTTCATCGGTCTTCAGAGTAATAAAGTTTCCACATAACGGTAAGATCGTGACAATTGATCAGCTGACATACTTTTCATCCGACCCAGCCTCTTCAGAGAGTATCCAGCATGTCGGTAAGACGACAATCCCTTATAGGGACGTTGGCGTAGGTTTAGTTAAAGATTCCGGTTTACTGGGAACTTTTCCTTTCCCTCCAATCAACGCAGACCCTTCATTTGCATCAATTCATATGATTACATCAGACAACATTATTTATGATGATCCTTGGATTGTCCCATCTGAATCTGAGATAGACTCATTCGGTGATGCTATGCCTTTGAGTCCATATGAAATTGCTTATGAAGCCGTCATGTCTTTTACCGACTCGTGTTCAACCGAAATCGACCAAATGAATGTGGTCAGTGAAGAATCACTTTTCACATCAACCTTAGAACGGATAGCGTTTCCCGAAGTCGTGTCATCTGACAAGCAACTTCGCGAAATCCTAAGTGTAGACGATCTACCATGGGAAGATCTCCATCACAGATCTTCGTTTTTACCTAAGGATGATGCTTTTGAAAATGATTTTTCATCTATCTTTACCACTGAATATGTCAAAGATGCTCAGAATCCAACGAAACATTCTGATTCAGAGTTGAATTTAGGGAATATTTCTCGCACTATTCCCATTGATATTTCAGTGAAGCCCGGAATTGAGGAAAACATTCATATAGGTGCCTCATGTACAGAAGAAGAAATCCAAACTTACAAGGCCCTATTCCAAGAATTCCGCGATGTGTTTGCCTGGTCTTACGAGGAAATGCTGGGAATCGATCCTGCCATTGTTGTTCATGAAATAAAGACCTACCCGGACGCTAAACCCATCCGGCAACGGTTGCATCAGATTCACCCTCGGAAAGCGGCTGCAATTAAAGCAGAAGTTGAAAAGCTGTTGAAAGCAGGTTTCATTTATCCAATCCCGTTAATGGATTGGGTATCGAATATTGTTCTGGTCAACAAGAAACAAGGAACAATAAGAATCTGTATCGACTATAGGGATATAAATCGAGCTTGTCCAAAAGACAACTATCCTACGCCTTATATCGATCAAATTATTGATGATTGTGCCAGAAGTGAAATGTTTTCCTTCATGGATGGTTTTTCTGGCTATAATCAAATCAATATTCTACCTGCCGACCAACCAAAAACGGCATTCATTTGTCCATGGGGGACATTTGCTTATTGCAAATTACCTTTTGGACTTAAGAATGCCGGGGCCACTTTTCAACGGGCAATGTCTTACGCATTTCATGACATCAAGCACATTGTGCAACCGTACCTCGATGATTTGCCTGCTCATTCTTTACATCGAGCTGATCACCTTGTCCACTTACGAGCAATCTTTATGAGGTGTCGGCATTATCGAATTCGGTTGAATCCCCACAAGTGTGTGTTCTGTATAGAGACGGGTCGATTGCTGGGATTTGTTGTTTCAAAAGCTGGCATTCGCGTCGATCCCTCGAAGGTCGAAGCTATCATCAAATTGCCTCCTCCTTCGAGTTTGCGCCAACTCCAAAGTTTGCAAGGGAAAGCAAACTTTTTACGCCGATTCATCCCAAATTACGCCGAGGTCACTAAAGGTTTTACACGGTTGTTGAAACAGAACGCTCAATTCTTTTGGGACGAGATTGCCCAACAATCTTTTGATGCACTTAAGCACGCGTTGACCCATGCACCGTTGTTGCATCCTCCCAACTACAACCAGGACTACTTCTTATACCTCGCAGCTTCGCATTCCACTATTGGAATGGTGTTAGTTCAAGAAGATGAATTCGGAGCGGAACATGTGATATATTATCTTAGTAGGACATTAAACCCCACTGAGCTAAAATATTCGCATGTGGAGAAATTGGCCCTGGCAGCCGTTCAAGCTGTCCAGCGTTTTCGTCACTACATTCTTCTCCGAAAAACTACAGTTATTTCGGATTGCAACCCTATGATTTACATTTTGACAAAACAATTGCTAGGGGGCAAGTACTCTAAATGGATCGTTATCCTGCAAGAGTTCGACTTGGAGTTTGAGAAGTCCAAGTCTAAGAAATCCTTAGTTTTTGCGGAATTGATGTGTGATTTCCCGCGTGCTGACACAGAAACTGTGGCAGAGGAGTCCATTGCGGACGAATCTTTGTTTCTTATCAGTACTTTAGATCCGTGGTACGGGGATATAATCATCTATCTCCAAACCCAAACCTTTCGGCCTGAAGCTTCAAAGTCGGAACGTCGAAAAATTCGGTTTCAATCCCAGCAATACAAGATTATTGGAGATACACTTTATCGCTGGGGGGCAGACTTAGTTTTTCGACGTTGTTTAACTCACGAAGAGGCTGAGAGGGTTTTGAATGATTGTCACTCTGGAGCATGTGGCGGTCATATGTCTGGGTATGCCACAGCTCAGAAGGTGTTGCGCGCTGGCTATTTCTGGCCGTCGATGTTTAAAGATTGTATCATTGCGGTCTGGAAGTGCCACAACTGTCAAGTGTTTGATCGCAAGATGCGCGCACCACCTGCTCCTCTCCACCCTATAATTGCCGTTGGTCCTTTCGCCAAATGGGGTATCGATTTTATTACTTGTAACCCTCACTCGGCCGGGGGGCATGCGTATATCATCCTTGCGGTTGATTATTTTACTAAATGGGCCGAGGCGATGCCTACATTCGACGCAAGCGGCAAAACAGCTGCAGTTTTCGTATTCAATCATATTATAACTAGGTTTGGTGTCCCACAAGCAATCATCACTGACCATGGGAGCCATTTTCGAAACATCATGATGACTGAGCTTACAAGCCAGCTTGGTTTGCGCCACGATAGCTCTACTCCTTATTATCCGCAAGCCAACGGTTTGGTTGAGTCTATCAACAAAGTTCTGGTTATCATGATCCGACGAACCATTGGTATTCATCGGTCGAATTGGCACAACATGTTATTTTCAGCGCTATGGGCATACCGAACCTCAGTGAAAACTTCAACAGGGTTCACTCCTTTCCAGCTAGTTTATGGCTTGGAAGCTGTGTTACCCATTGAATGCGAAATCCCATCACTTCAAATGGCTGTCGAATTACTCCCAGCTACTTCCGAAGAGGAGAAACGTTTATTATACTTAGCTCAATTAGATGAGACTCGACGTGACGCTGCATTGGCAATCGAGACTCACGCAAAGCGAATGAAAGCTCAGTATGATAGAAATGTGACCCCTCGAAGTTTTTCAGAGGGAGACCTAGTGCTATTATATGATCAAGCTAACGATAAGCTAGGTGCTGGAAAATTCGTTCCTATGTGGCATGGACCCTACATTGTAAAGCGAAAGCTAGCAAAAGGGGCCTATGAGCTGGTAGATTTTGATGGGGACTCTTTGGGTAAACCCAGAAATGGACTTTACCTTAAGAGGTATTATGCTTAAATGATGGGTATGGAGAATGTTAAGTTAGGTTAGGTTTTCTTTCTAGCTAGTATGTTTGTTAGTTTAGTTAGTGTGCTTAGCTTAAAAAGTGTGTTTTTCGTCGTTATTCTGGCTTATCTTGGTTTTACTCTTGATATTGCAGATGTCGACGCCTCTCCAAACATACATTGGATTTGCTGATGGTGCTTGTCGTAGTACACGGAATATCTCTTCCGCAGCTTGGGTTATCTATTCGCCCTCTGACGAGTTAGTTTCTATGCATGGGGTGAGCCTCGGTCAAATGACGAACAAAATTGCAGAATACAGTGCAGTGGTTGAATTATTGTTTGAATCTATTTCATTTGGAATTCGACGTTTGATAGTGAGGTTAGATTCTGAACTCGTTGTATTACAGCTTAATAGAGTATATGCCATTAGAAATCCTGTGTTATTAAGGTTGTTTTTGAGAGTGCGTCTCTTGGAACGTGAATTTGATTACATTGAATATCAGCATATTCCAAGGTCTTTAAATACATTAGCAGATGCAATTGCTTCTCGAATGTTGAAAAGACATTTACGATAATCATGCAAGTAAATTTAAAAACATTTCATCACATATGTTAAACAAAACGAGCTGGTAATAATGATATATATATAGATAGGAGTGTGTCAAAAAATATACATCGTCTTCGATCATAGGTTGAAAAACACCTTATGATCGGCAAAAATGATAAGTACAAAAAACCAAAAATGTCATATGTGTCTACAAAAGTGACTAGCCAATCACTGGTGGTGCTCTTTATACGAGACCACTGCCCGCGCTACCCTACACAAGAACCTCCTAAAAGGTCCTGGGACTGCGACCACATAGCGCTGAAGTCGAATGGGAATGTCATCTATGGTGGTCTCTGGTATATCCGCCGTCAGACGCTCTAGATCCTGTTCCAGCTCGGCTAAGGTCTCTGCGGCCGCATCCTGTGGGGCTGGTGCTGGTACAGCTGGTACTCTCCTCTCAAAAGCCCGGAGGTTAGCTAGACGCCGTGGACCTACATCTGCATTTTGAAAAATTTGTGCTGTCAGTTTGAGGCGATATATAAAAACAAAATACATAATTTGAAAACTCGTGAAAAATGAAATACCTCTGTCGTGAAAAATGAAATACCTCTGTCGTCCATTCTGGCATAAGGAAAGTCCTGAATAGCAAAGACCTGGCTCTCTAGCCAGTGAAAGTAACCATCAGGAAATCGAACAACTGTTGCGCCCTCATCAGGATGCCGGGCCATTACCGCAACCCATCTCGTCAACTTAGGCTCCCGAGGCGCCCCAAATGGAACTGTAAGATGCTGGGGGACCAGCATTGGAACTCTCTCTAGGGCAAAGCTGACAACTATAGGCCCATATCCAAAGGTCTTCAGTTTTCCTCTCTTTGCCCTGGTTAGTTGGCCCTTCAAATTAGCCAACACAGCATCGCACCAGTTGAAAATGGTGCCATGGAAACAGTCTATAGCCATCCGCATTTGGGACACGGTGGCTTGGTGCAAAGCGGCCGCGCCGCAAAGTCTGGTAACAGTAAAGGCTATCACCATAAGTTCAGGTCGGGATATGTACTTGATTTCTATCCCCTTCTCATGGTTTTGGTTGTTGCACCACTCTAGTCAGAGACTAGCAAGGGATTGGCCACCCGGCCTAGTCCCGAATAGAGAAAGTTGCTCGCCCCTGTTAGGCAAGCCAGTGAGAAAATATATATCGGAGGGCTCTATCTCGAGCTGGTGCTCTCCGATGTAGAAACATTGCTCCTGAATGTTCCACCTTTCGACCAGCCACTCAAGAAAAGGCACTTGGCCCCTCATGCCAGGTATGGCCCAGTATTTGTACAGTCCGCATGCTTTTAATGCATCAATGGATGGTTGATGACCTATCGCAGCCAAATCAACATCCTTGTGCTCTCTTTCATGCCAATCAAGCATGGTGTGCTCCCTGCACATCATAAAACATCAGTTAGAATCCATAAAATTTAAAAATTTTGGTCTATTTTGGAGGGCCGAGGGTTTCAATTTGTGTTTTGCGGGGTACGCACCCCGGCCTTTAGGGACAGAGCGCCCGGACGCAGGTTCCCTTAAGGCCGGGTGCGTACACCCCGTAATTTTCCCATTGGGAAAATATCGGGGTACGCAGGTCAGCAGTGCATGACCTGCATACCCCGAAGGGCGCATTTTGAAACCCCAATGCCCCCAAAAAATCAAATAAAAGCTTAAAACTGAATTCTAAACGGATGGAAAACAAGAGAGGGGTGTTGTAGAATACCTGGTGAAACGGCGTTCGATTCTGACGGTTGGATTCTCCGCAATCTCCACGGGAAGTTTCTTGTCAAAAGCCCTTTTCTCAACCTCAACAGTAAAATGGTAAAAATGACATGGTAAGAAGTCTTTTTATAGGTTTTTTGGATAAATAAATGCTAGATTTGTTTATCTTTCACCATGAAAGGACATTTTCAATGAATTTTTGCCCATCTTAAATAGGTATGAGTAATGTGTTGTTTCTGTGCAGGACAAAGGGACTTTAGGGTAAATTATCATTTTTCACGTCAGAGTCATCTTTTAAGCTCTTTTCTGACTCCTAAAACATGAAAAGATTGCCGAGCGTTTCTTTTACACTCGTTAAAACGGAATTAAAAGACGGTCCCCTTATAGCTCTTTTCTGACCGTAAAATCAGGAAAAGATTGCCGGGTTTTTGTCGTTTCAAACTCGATACGGAAATAAAACGACGTGTCTTTGATCGCTTTTTACTTTTCAGGTCAGAGACACTAATCATGAAAGTACTCCTTGGTCGTAAGATCAAGCGGTTCTCCCAAGTATTATTTTATACTTTTTCGGGCTTGGGGGACACAAATTTACGAAAAAGTTCAACCTGGAGTCTTCTTAAGTTTTTCAGACTCTCTAAAATTGAAAAACGCCGAGTTTCTCTTATACTGGGCTCATTAAAATTTCACAGTAAAGGACCTGTTCAATTACAAATAGGAACGAACCACTCCTTCCTAGGGTTCGAATCAAAACTAGGTTGGACTCATCCGAAGGATGAGCTTATAATCAAGCATATGTTATCCTCCTCAAGCTTGTTAAAAATAAAGAGGTACTTGCCAGAAATGGTGGGGGAAAAGAGAGAAGAATGAGCCTATTTGTTATCTTTTGTCTCAGAAGAAACTTTATTACCACTCTTGCACACGACACTTTTCATTCACCTGGGTTGGGAAATCCTTTACCTCACAGTTGATCAAACCACATTGAAAGTCTTCAGCCGGGTTCCGGGGATTAACTTTGAGTCGTTTATCACCAAGCCATCTGTTGTGTCGTTATGTGTTCAAGAGGTCTGCAAGCAAAACTTTCATCTGCAAAATACTTGTCATTCATTTGACCATCCCTGAGTTAGTCCTTACAGCAACATTTCTTCAACTTGAACAATGATTTCGTGTTGTGGGCTTGCCTGCAATGGGTCGCTTTCTATCAACATCAGCACATTATCTAGAGAGATGACTTAGAAATCGTCAGTACCTTGAAGTCTGCATGCATCAATGGCAGGTTTCTCGCCTTTGACGTCAGTTTACATCATTGACTTTCGATCGAAGGATTCCGTGAAATGTTCGACATCAACTCATTCATTCACATCTCATGGATTGTACTGGGTACTTTGAGAACCATTGACATTACTGGTGGTCTCTCTCACACTTGTTAACAGTTTACATCATCGACTGGTAATCAAGTGGTTTCTACCATGTTCAACATCAACTCATTTATTCGCATGGCTAGAATCGTACCAATTCGGAAAGTAGAAATGAAGACCCTGGATCTAATTTCCACCATCCAGGCTGCGAGGAGTTTTGTATTCATTATCTAAGTAGACTAATCATAAACAGATGGCTGCGCCCATACTGTGTCTACAAAAGTCTATGATTATGATGTACTGCAAGATCATTCCTGTATCAGAGTAGTCAGTCTGTTAGTTAAAGTTTTGATCTGAGTATGGGAATGCCTACCTCAGTGATGATATAATCTTATACATGTATTTTGTGTTGAAAATTGCAGGTTCTGACCAGGCTCTCCACGAGATAATCCTTGAAATGATAAAGCGCTTCACCCTTCCTAGATAATACAAAACCCTAATCTACTACAGGCTTCGCACTTTAGGGGGCAATCTGTTACACTAAAAAATGTCACCATGACTATTTACAGTTAGTATGGCTCTATCAATAGTCATGCTATCCTCCTGGGCAAGTCTTATGCCTCTGCTCTCCATGTCAAAACTCCAAAAAGAGAGAAAGTCTTTATAAATGTATTTATCTCTGGGTATGCAGGTTCTCTCAACCTTACCTGCGGATACGCACCTAATGTTCACAAAAGCTGCGTACTTGTACGCTCTGTATGTAAAGGGGCAGGTGCGCACCCCTGTAAAGGTAAAAATGCGCAAGTTTCATCTTTAAAAAGTTACTTGTGGTCATTTCTAGAGCATTCTAGAAGGTTGTTCGACGTGTATTGAGCGCCTCTAGATGGTTCATGTACCCCTACCAAAGAGGAACTTATCCCATCAATAAGGGAGCTATCCCATCCAAAGAGGGGATTATCCCATTGATGGTGGACCTGAATAACTTCCTCTAGAGCACTATAAATACAGGCATTGGGCCAGAAGGAGGGGAGGTTGAAAGCTAAACATTTCTAAGGGTAGATGCTGCTGGAATTAGGACTCCCATTTAGAAGCTTGTGAGGAGAGATTGCCATCTTTGCTTGTTCTATTTGGAAGTGGGTGAGCTTTGTCAAAGTAAAGGAGAACTCTTGATGGACCCTGGGAGGGACTTGCACAACACCAAGGCTCAGGTTGTAATTGTTCCTTTTGTTTCCTGTCAATGCAAATGAGTCCATTCTTCTCAATAACTTGTTATTTATGAGTTGTTTCATGTACTCCTTGGTCTATGTATTAAATATGTTTTATTTTATGAGATTATCAAGTGCTATTTAATCATGTGATTGTTAGTGAATGCAGGTTTTGAAGGGAAGGAGGAGCTCATCCGGATCAGCGAGGCTGGACTACTGCAACAGCGTTGGATTACAGGTAGGATCTAAACACTTGATTTCTTATATAGTAAATGCATGTTTAGAGAAGGATTGCTCTTATTTGTCTTGTTTATCACTAGAGAGTCTTAGGCTCCTAGGGAGGTTGGTTGTGTCCGCACTATCGACTCTTTCCGCCTGACACCTAGATAGTAGGAATTGCTGCCTTTTTACTGCTTTTGATGAAAGCACTTCAGGAATGACAAGCAGTAACAGCTACATGCAAGACTTTCAAGAGCACTGTTAGGGATATTTTATTGCTCTTTAAAAAATACAAACATCCCCGAGCTTTTGTCCTTGCGCTTGTTAAATCTATGCAACAATAAATAGAGTACTTTTGGAGACATTTTATCGCTCTTTAAAAACTCAATCAACTAGATAAAGCCCGTAGAGCTACTGATTTAGCACTCGTAGCTCATAAGGAGTGGGTACAAGCCAAATTTTCACAAGCGGTTAGGTTTTCTTCTTTCCAAGAGGGTGACTTCGTATCACTCTATCATCCAAAAGATAATCTCTTGGATGCATGCATGCTTCGACCCATTTGGCTAGGTCCCTATGTCATAACTAAAGTCCTCCCCTTAAGGGCATATGAACTACAAGATTGGGATGGAAATCCACTCACGAAGCCCACATACGAGCTCTATCTAAAAAAGTATTTTGCCTAGTGTCATGCTGGGTAGGTACTTTGTAATTTTATGTATTCATAAGTTTTGCACCCCTTTTTTTTTATGTGATTGGATTATTTTTGCTATTTAGTGGAGTACTTGTCTCATACATTCTTTTTGCAATGCAGATGTTGTCGTTGCCGCTTATATACGTAGGATACGTCGATGGTGCTAGTCATCACACACGGCACATTGCATCAGCTGCTTGGGTCATCTATACACCTGAGTTAGAACTATCTTTCTTCGGTGGGGTCTTTCTTGGTACTGCCACCAACAATATTGCTGAGTACGTGTCCGTCGTTTCACTTCTCACGGAAGCATCATCAAGGGGCATCTCCAATCTGGTGGTCAGGTTAGACTCCCAGCTAGTCGTTATGCAATTGAACAATCATTATCACATCCGTAATCCCACCTTGTTACGTAACTATCTAAGGGTACGCCTCTAGGAACTCCGATTTGACACAATCACATATGAGCATGTTCCTTGATAATTAAATACTATCACCGATTCATTAGCTAACTATGTATTAGATTGTCATTTGTCACATTTCTTATAATAAGCATGCATGAGAAGTAAAAACATTTACTAAAGTTAAAAATTTGTCACAAAAAACATTTTTGAAACACATTTACAGCACCAAAAAATACCAAAAAATATCTGTATATATATCTATATATATATATATATATATATATATATATATATATATATATATATATATATATATATCAAAATCCAGTTTTTTACATCAAAAATATTCCAAAACTTGGATGACTTAAGTACAAAATGGCTCAAAGCCCAGCTATAAACGCTCATATGGCTGCGCCAGAACACCTGCTAAAATGAGCCTATTACTCCAGAAAATCTAAAACAGCTCTAGCTACCCTCCGAAGAGGAATCAGAAACCGCTCTGGTACACCAATGGTGTGTCAATGCATATGAGTAGGAATCTCCCTCATAGGAAGCGGAGGGACACCCATAGTCAAACCCTCTAGGTTCCTCAGAACCTCGCGAAGATTTTTGGCATCACCCCCTCTAGCATGTAGTTGGCCGCCTCGTCACACATAGTGAGGTTGACCTGTAGGTCATACTAGTGCCACATCTGCGTTAAGCATAAAAGTTTCAAGTTAGTTCTTTTCTCATCGTTAAAAAACATTACATATACTTTCAAAAGTACAAAAATACTTAAGTAATATCGACATTATTCTCACCTTGAGGACCCCAGTTGGTCCTGGGTGGTAGCATCAAGTCTGTGTCGCCAGTGAAGTCCATGCATTCATAGGCATAGTCATCAACAATCACGATCTGGCTGCGAAGCCACTAGAAGAAGTCTTCGTTAAAAAAGTGCCGGAGTGGTCCTCCTGTTGTGCAAGGATCAAGTGATGACCAGTGACCCTGCCTCGGCTCCCTTAGATCAAAGGGACCTAAGCTCACCCGTGGGCACATGACAGGTACCCTCTCAAGGATAAATGAGACTATGATAGTATTGTACCCAAAATTGTGTTGGGCATGGGTCTTGCATGCCGTCAATTCTGCCTTTAATTGGCGAAGTACCACTTCACACGAGTTGAACATCTGGGGCTGGACACAGTCTATGGCAAGCAATAGTTTGGCCTTTGTTGCTACATGGGGATTTTTTGACCCCGCCAAATGTACAATCAACCATAAAACTTCCCTCATAGACTAAGATTGAATCCTCTCTATCAGGACTCTGTTGTTGAATAATCCAGTCCCAGGAATGCAGTATATATCTACCAACTCTGATGTAGATCGTTGATCTGACCTACCACCAGTAAGGTTTTCATGTGCCCCATGGCACAACAAACCTGTCAAAAAGTAAATATCATCCCGGTCCATTTCCAGCTCTTGATCTCCAATCCTGAACACTTGCTCGTGTTCATCCCAACAATGTATGATCCATCTCAGTAGCTCCTCCTGTCCTTTCATCAGCTCTAGCCATGCATACCTGAACAAACCACAGCATCAATGCAAGTATGTAAGCTGGATCATTTCTCATCAACAATTCCTCATTGTCATGGGCCTGTTCTCTCCATAGGTGAGTCATTTCAGCTCAAAACCTGCACAAAATAACCCTTCAATCAGTTAAAATGGGGCAAAATCACTTAAGGAATCTATGCATGAGGGTTTCAAATGTGCCATACTACCTTAATTCCCATAGTAGTGCTACACATGGAGGATTAATGTCCTCTCATGGCTCGTACAGAGCATTTAACGCTCCCTACTGGCTTGCTGGAGGGCATTAGTATGCAAAAATGGCTCTAGGGCACCTTAGATCTGCAAATATCCACCCACAAAACTGATTAAAAAAGGGTTTAATAAAGCATAGAGCGAGGTTTTAGCTCTCACCTGGCACTAACGACACGTCGAATGGTTGCCCGGATCTCCTGCAATGGTCCGCGGAAAATCTGCTCCTCTTTAGCTCCAACTAGCTCTCACAAACTTCAAACTAGTGAAAATGATGCATGTGAAAGCTCAAGGCATTTCTTTATATAACTATGAGAGACATGATTTCTTGAAAATCATTAAAGAGGAATAGTCCATTCTACATGCTTTTTTTATCATGCATGAACCTAGATAGTAGGAATTGCTGCCTTTTTACTGCTTTTGATGAAAGCACTTCAGGAATGACAAGCAGTAAAAGCTGCATGCAAGACTTTCAACAGCACTGTTAGGGATATTTTATTTCTCTTTAAAAAATACAAACATCCCCGAGCTTTTGTCCTTGCGCTTGTTAAATCTATGCAACAATAAATAGAGTACTTTTGGAGACATTTTATCGCTCTTTAAAAAATATAAACACCTCCGATTTTTTGTGTTAGAGCTCGTTAAACATACATACCACAAACCCGTAAAGCACTTTTTTGGGAAATTTTATCGCTCTTTAAACAATACAAACATCCCCGAGTTTTTCATCCTTTGCACTCATTAAACATATGCAAACGATGTCCCTGATTTTTTCATCCTTTGCACTCATTAAACATATGCAAACGATGCTCTGAGCACCTCTTTTTTGATCTAGTTCCAGCTCATAAACTGAAAAAGACCAACGGAGCATCCTTTTTAGGCACTTTTTTCTGTCTCTTTAAACTAAAAAAATCCTAAGCTGTGTCTTGCTACTCGTTAAAAATGCTAAAGATGACCCGAGCATTATTTTAGGTACTTTTTTCAAGCTCGTTAGAAAATGAAAAATCACGAGTATTTGTTATTGAGCTCGTTAAAGTGTCACGACAAAACACGATTTTAGTCTTCCACCTCATACTCGTAACAAAATGAGGTTGACATCTATTGGAAAAAGGTTTCTCTTTATCCAGGTCCAGTAGATTAAATATGGAAAAGTAACTGATACGGGTACACTATTAACCTTTTGTCGCACCCGTTTAACAACTATGAAAAAGGGACCACCATGGAGTCTCTCTTTATGATCTTTTCAGACTCTCTAAAGATGAAAAGATCACCGAGTTGTCTAGTCTGGACTCATTAAAAATTAGATGGGGAAAAGTGGAAATACAACCGTATCCTGAAGCGTGGTTTGGAAGAAAAAGTTCCCTTGAACATGGCACTCCCTCAAATAAACTGTCATTTTGAAAGGCTCTCAATATCAACCCTACCAACCTATGAGTTTTTAGCCTATATACCCGGATGCCATTGTATCTCCATATCTTAAACACTCTATAGTGTTCATGAGTCTAGTGCTGTCTAGTTAAAACTGTTGTCATGGATTCTATTGTTCAAGGGTCCCTACTGGTTTCCTCGATCAACTGACCCTAGATATCCTTTCATCATGCCCTTCGTTGTTTAGACCCAAAAGCTCAAAAGATTTTTCAGAAAACAAAATCATCCTTGTCCAGTTTTGTGTCGACTGATGTAGGACATGTCATTGCCTACCTTTCGTCAAGTTCCTTCCTATCGACTTCAACACTCTATCTAGGAAGATAACCCAGAAGCACATTCAGTGCCTTGGTACTTGCAGACATTAGTGGCAGGTTACCTTGTGCTTGATCAGGAGTTTTCATCATGGGCTCTTGGTTAAGAAATTCTACGAGTGTTCGATGACAAAAAATCTTTCACATTCGTTAGTTTACACTGTGCATCTTGGAGACCATCACCATTATCAGTGGCCTTCCTCGCATACGTTAACAGTCTCCATTATTGGCTGGTAACCAGATGATTTCGTGCATGTTCGACGTCAACTCATTTTATCACATGTACTAATCTATGCTGTTCGGTGAAGAAGGAATCAAGACCTTGGGTAGAGGCTTGCATCATTCACCCTTGTTTCCTCTCCCAAGCTGCGATATTGTTCTTTGAAGACAACCATTTTAGGATAATCTATTATGACACTGGATTCGCCTTGTGCCATCTTGGCGGCCAACATTGTTATATCTTTGAGGAGAAGGTTATGCTGACATAGCTACTGAGAATGGAAATGTCTGACTCAGGACATGATTTTAGCAGTTCATATATATGTACTTTTGTTGTATTATGTTTTCCTTGTTGCCCGAAACTTCTCTCTCTACAAAGATTTCGACAGGAAATTACAGTATTTTCATAAAGTATTTCGGCCATCGTCTCTACCTCTAATCTCATACTTTAGGGGCCATCTGTTATAGGACAAATTGGCCTCCTAATCAACTCAAAGGAGAAAGACAAGACGACTGAAAGAATGACCACAATGTTAGGACCAGAATCCACACTAATGCTCTCTGTACACTAATAACCTGCTTTATAAAGCTTGTTTACAAGCATAAAGGAGCGTTAGTCAACCTGCTAACTCATGTTGTTAGACCAGGGGGAGCGTTAGTGAACTTTAGTGATGCTCAAAGTGGTTAAGCCAATGAATCTGCCATTAAATATCTAGATATTATTTCCCTAAATTTGTGCAAGAAAAGCAGGGAAACTCCAAAAATCAAGATATTTGGAGAAATTCTATTCTAGAAACAGAGGCAAGTGGAAAAAGCTGGTAAAAGAGGTAGGGTCATGGTTTTTACCTAAATTAACTACAGGTGGAGTTGGGAAGCCCTAATTTGATTGCTATTTAAGCAAAGAGAGGACCATTGCACAACAGTCAGAGCATTTAGAAGGATAGTACATGGTGCTGTTGTGATATTGTCATATTCTTGAAGGAGCTAGCTGAAAGAGGGAGAGAGAGAGAGAGGAAGAAGGGATAAGGAAGGCTGATACAATAGGGTTGTTATAATCACTCTTTTGAATATAGGACTGTGGTTGTGTTCCACAACTCGAAGTTTCAGTGATATTGTGCATTTATTTGTCCATTTTGATGCTTGTTGTGTTGAGTAGATTAGTTACACATTTATACATGTTTGTTACAGATTCTTTCATTAATCGTCAGAAGTATATGCTGTGATTGGTTTGCTTCATTATTTTGTGTAGGAATCATCTTGGAGATGGTCAAGAGGAGTTCTTCTTACCGCATGGAGATCCCCAAGTGAATCTAGAAAGAACCAAAGGTGATCCTTTCTCCATATCTTGTCAATATATGTCAGATAGATGAGCATGTGTGTAATAGGTACCTTTTGCAGATAACCTTACGGTATGTCGGAAGTCCCGGGAAGACTTTTGAGGGTAGTTTTCATCCCATGCATTTTACCCCATAGCAGAACTGGCGACTCTGCTGGGGACTATACATTTAGTTCCCGGTTATCTAGACTCCTCTCAGATCTCTTCTATGAGCTTCCCGCTTCTTCATATCCTTCTCTAATCCACCATCTAGTTTGTTGCATCTTGCAAAGTTGCTTTCTCTTTAGAAACTGATCCCAAAAGCGCTATTTTTGAGCTCTTTCCCTCACCAATGTAGGTTTTTGGTCTAAATAGATCTTTATAAAGCTCTTTGACTATGCACATGGAGTGTTAGTAGCCAAACTAAAGCTCTGTTTACACATAGACAGAGTGTTAGTGACCCATTTCCATGCTTTCCATGAGATCTTGTGGACCAAAAGGCGGGGAACTTGTCCCAAGGACTAAGGAAGGATCTGCAATAGTATCATGCTAACAAATTTGGTGTCTTAAAATTTATTTTTTAAGAAAATGCTTTAGTTTTTCTCTCAAAAAAGAATTTTTTGTTGAAAGAAAAGCTAACAAACTGTACATCTCTTTCTGTCGAAATAGTTGTAGGCTGCTTTGTTTTGGTTAAATAGTTATTAGGGAATATTGAGAAAAGGAACTTTCGGCTATGCAAAGTGTTGAAATGACTTTAGATGCACTGAAGAATATGTTAGCGCTCGAATCTGCCTCAGGCTGAGGAAGACAAAACTCGAGGCCACATCAAACCACACTCAGCCTCGTAGCTAGCCCTACGAGGACAGGAGAGGGCTCTCTCCGAGTCTATCTCGGCAAAAGGTTTTCAAAATGGCTGAGATGACTCAAAATTAATATTGATTTTAGGCTAGTAAAGAGATAGGAAGGTTTGTTTTAGATTTTTTGAGTTTTTTGCTGGAGAAATGGGAAAACCAATTTTGGGTGCGGGGATTGAGGTCAGATTTTTGCAGAGATCGAGTTGGGGCGAGGTAGGCAATAGTTTTGATGCCTTTTAATCAGGTGAATGGACGGATCAGAATGACAAGGAGTTGAAGAGGGAAAAAGAGAATATGGATCCTCTTCAAACTGACGAAAACATGGAAAATCAAACAAACTTAAAGGCAGAGCATAACAATCTATGGATTCTACCTTAACACTTCATTTGTTCAATTGCAGAAGATGAAAGAAGGAAAATGATACACATTAACAACTTAAAATTACAGAAAGAAGCACACCATCAACACACAAAGCCACAAGGATCCCAACAGGTGTTGCAAAATCTCTGATCTTCCCTTAGCCAAAATATGAAAATATGTACAATAGTGTCCAAAATCTTCCCAAGAGTCCAACCCTGAAAATGACTAAGAATTTTACATAATATAGACCAAGTCAACCCATTCCCTAGCCTCTAGGGGTTGAGATCCTCCTTCTAGGAGCAGTTTCAACCAATTCTAAACAAGGAACTGAAAACTAGGTAGTCAAACAACTAACCCCTATATGCTAGGAAACTGATTCATTCATTAAATTTTTGCTATTTTGTGAATGAATCATCTAGAATAGGTAATATAGTGCCAAAATTACATCATATACATCAAATTACATCAAGGAAAACCAAAAATTACATCAAGAGGTGAAACTGGTCAAAACTGGCCGAAATTCTGAGCTGGAAAGTGAAAAAATTGGCCAAAATCCTCAATGCGGAGTGTCCTGATCTCTACGCGCAGCGCACTTTTCAGGCTGATTTTGAGGCACTTCCTAGCATCCAAATTGAGCTTAGGTTGGCTTGTTGGAAATCCCTGGATGTCTACTTTCCAACCCAAGTGGAATTTTCCCATTTGGTGTCCATTTTCCCCTCCAAAAGTTCATTCTCCCAAGACTGCTTCCTGTGTGTCCAACAAGGGGCAGTGAGGTCATTGTTTGCATGTTTTTTGACCCTTTGGGGACCCAAACATTGATGAAATGCCTTGGAAATAGCTGAGGAGGTATATTTCATCATGAAAAATCCAAAAATGCAAACCATTTGTGATTTGGACATCCCAATCTTATGGGTAGCGCGCCGTGCGTTGAGCCAAAAAACCTGTTTTTAGAGCCAAAAAATTCAAAATTGACAAAATTTTCTCCAAATTCCTTGAAATTTGGGCTGGGGGTCCCCAATCAAGTACCATGCTCAGCCAAAGAGGCTTCGGCCAAAATCCAAAGTGGATCCGACCTCTTCCGCTGTTTTAGTGCTTGGCTCAACCTCCTTTTCAAAATCTTCATTTTTGCTTTGTTGGCATGCATGTGAGCCCAATAATGATGTTTCATGTGTCGGAGCATATCTTTATCTCTATTAGCCTTTGCCAACAAATTCTCTAAGTGAATGTTGACCCTCTCGAGCCAAGTCTCCCGGTCAGCTTCATGGGTGTCATCTCATGTATATGTCTTCGGGCAGCTTGTCGGTCTTCACGGATTTGTCGCAGCTCCATAAGTGTGTGTTGAAATCAAAACTTCAATGCATACTCAAAGTCCAAATATGTTTACCAAAGCATCATACAAACCAAGCCATAATGGACAATGCTCTGTTTTCAATAAATTGACAAAAACAGTCCCCTTTTGACAAATGAGCAAAATACAAAGTGTGCTCTTTGGAATGTTAGATTAGGGTGCACAAATGAGTAAGGAGTTGGTTTGTCATCAATGGAGGATGAGGGACATCTTACTAAACCACCCACATATTTTTTAAAACAATTTAAGGGATGCCTCTGTTATGAACCTAGGGTTTCATTTTCCCAAAACCCAATACATTAAATCCCCTCTTTGAATCATATATTCAACACCCTAATCATTACTAGGCAGCAAGAACATACCTATTTGCAAGCTAGGAGTAAGTTTGGTTGAGTTCTGGATGTATAGACAAATGTTTCCTGTGGCTGAGATCCAACGTGCAACACGCAACCCCAATGCGCAGCGCACCATCCAACGCGCAGCGCCTGTGTAATTTTGCACTGGCTCAAACTGCCCAATGAGCAGCGCACCACCCAACGCGCACTTCCTATGCGCAACGCACTTTTGAAGGAGGCTTTTGGATGCCTTCCTGGTGTCCAAATCGGGCGCAAGATAGCTCGTTGGAAAGTTTTTTGAGTCTACTTTCCAAAAAAAGTTTAATTTTTCAATTTGGTGTTCATTTTCCTTGTGAAAAATCAAATCTTCCAAGACTGGTCAAAATGTGCCAAAAGAGGCTGCCTCAAGGCAGAGTACTGTTGCAGTCAACTTTTGAATGTCTTGCTAAACAATTGGGCTCATGATAGCTCATTGGAAAGATATTTTTGCCTAGTTATCCTTTTACGCATCAAGAAAGTTATTTGACCAACCAAGCTAGAAGAAAAATTGATTTTCCCAAGGTCACTTTAGAGGTGCATCAATTCTCCCGAGGCGATTGTATTTTGACATTTCTCCAAAACCATTATACCTGTGTAAAAAGTGAAGGAGGTTTTTCTTCCTTGGCCTGTTTTGGAAAAAAAAATCTCTCAGGTTTCCCAAATTAATCTTTTATTGCTCTGAAGTATCATTTGAGTGAAACCTATCCCACTGTGTGAAACAAGGGATTTTGTCGAAATGAAGCGAAATGAAGGGGATAAGGGGCTTCTAAATTCTTGGGGAAATTTTTGGAAGTAGGGAGGGATGTTAGGAAGCAGGGTAAAGTGGAATCTTAGAGATCGAGTGAGGGGAAGGGGTCCAAAAGGGCAAAACACAGGCCTAGCCTAGAAAATTGCCAAGTTGTGGCAAGAAACTAGGGTTTGTGGAAAAATGAGGAATTTGGGGAATCTCAGTGATGGGAAGTGTTTAATAAGGTACATTAAGGATAGGGGAAGGTGTATGAACATTAGGATAAAAGTTTTTCTGATGATTTGACCATTCAAGAGAAACTGCCTTCAGAACCCTTGGAGAGGGAAATGAACCTTGCCTAAGCGTAGCTGAAGCATGAACAAGGTGTAAAATGACCCATTGGAACCTGACATGATGATGAAAACCCTCTGAATGATGATACATTCAGCTGAATGATGACATGGACTGACATTTGGGGAACTTTGAAAAGAGTGAAAGCAAACCCTAGACCTAATGCCTAGTGACCAAATTTCGCTTGAAGACTCTTTGAAATGACAAAATTGACCTTGACACCTTAAAATCACTTTGTAAGAGAATATTTGATCACTGGAGGAAGGCCACAAAGGTTGACACTAACAGAATACATGAATATGTGAAATGATACATGTGTAGAATAAGACTTGTTTGCATAAGAAATTGAATTTTTTTTCAAAGCATAGTTTTGCATGGTTTATCGAGTCGAGAGTGTCATCATATTCATACGTCAATACCCCCTCCGAAGACAAATAAAAAGTACACTAAAATTTACACTAAAATCAATCAGATACTCTTTTTTAGAGCAAACCAACATTAGATAGATTAGGACCTTGGGTTAAGAGAGTGAGTCAACTACCCAAGGTTGAAAATCAAACTAGTGTCATTAAAGAGTGAAAAATCCTTCTGCACTCATATTATCAGGACCACTCCACTCACACTAGAGTGAAATACGAGAAAACATCGGATTGTAATCGAAGGTAGCCCGCCTTCTTTTACATCTCCCTTCGACATTCTGTGTAACGGGTGTCCCTTTGGGGATTTCGAAACTGAGTCAGGGACTCAGGTACCCTGCCCACACAGCGTGCTGTCTACGACTATGTTCCCCCTGATAATGTCTATGATTTGAGGTATCTCTAGTGGCCAATACTTCTAAGTACTTACCTAAGGTGACTGGGACGGGCTGTCCTGGTATCTCAAATGGATGGAACTACTTTGTCTTCCTTTTTTGGGAGGGTGCTCCTCTTCACGAGAGTACTTGGCCCCTCAATTTGAGGTTCGGGCGAAGCTCAAAAGTAACCGTAACCGTACATTTGGCCATCTTTCTCTGTTACTCATTGAGACACTAGGTTTCATCTCCAGTAATCGTGTTTATTAGACAAGGTAATTTCACTTTGTTTGCTTATTGTCATTTTAGTGTACTTTTTTTCTTTTAAGGTACCTGAGTGCTATCGCTTTTGAGACTTAAAGCATATCACCTTAAAATTTACGAGTCATTGTGGCTACATCCGGCCGTCACCGTCAATCCAAATGGTTGTTAGGACTTCCTCCACTCACTATGGAGGATCTGCCAAGATCCACTGACTTGGTTTCCTCATCTTCGATGAATCAATCTCCTAAATCGCAGACGGGATCTGTCTGGACGACCGACAATTCTAGTTTGCCAAAGGATTTCTTCACGGAAGGATTTCTTCCTCATTTTAACACTCCACTTACAGATCTGTCAGAACCTATCATTGTTCCCGTCGTACCTATACTTCACTCTTCACTAGGAGGAACTCTCCCATCTATTCAGTTGACACCTCAAGGATTGTGGAATTATAGAGACACTGTGAGTCCTCTACCACTTCCCTAGTTGACGGTCATCACAACACCGACAATGTGGAACCCTGCAACCCTGTTTGTCCCAGGTACTGCAACTCACATATCATCCTCTATCAGCGGAACCCAGTAGATTCCAGGTTCCACTCCTATGGTGCGCCAAAGCATACCTTCGACTAGTGCCACATATAGTGCTCCATATAACACTTAATGTGGCACTATGGTCACGGTTCTAGTTTACCAAAACCAAGGTTGGCCACCAATGTATGGTTATAACCCCCAGATTCAGATACCTGCGGCGGTTCCCAATATGCACATGGCAGTGGGGAATGTCACAATTCCCCCGCCGTTTTCAGGCATGCATGGACAGTTGTTGATTGACATGAATTTTCCTTATGTCAATCAAAGCCATATGGTCAGTTCAGTGTTGCGTGGAAATCCACAAGGGATTCCCACTCACAAGCTCAGATGAGTCAAGGGGTTAGTGCTTATACTGGGGGCAACTTCATACCCCCGTATCAAAACCCTCATGGTAATCCAATTTACAACTCTATACCACAAAGCAACTATTACACCTCTCAACCCATGTACAACATGGGGAACCAAATGATGGGAGGAGCATAGAGCTCCTCTGGTCATCCGTCTTCACAATGTTCTGAGTCGGGGCACCCAACAATTTTCTTTTTTTGGCAACATTGGATATACCCAACTTATACAAGTTGACTAACGACCAAATCTACCATAACCTAAAATGGCCGTTGATCCCGCATAAAATACTGGTGGATATTCCTAAATTTGATGGAAAACAAGGGGAGGATCCAGGCACTCACGTCACCACCTACCATCTATGGTGTGTTTCTAACTCCATGGTGGATGATAGTGTCCAGTTGTGTCTTTTTCCCCGCACCCTCACTGGCAATGCTAAAAAGTGGTATATTGAATGACCACATGCATTAGTGAATACCTTTGATGCTTTGGTCATGGAGTTCCTAAAGCACTTTCAGTTACCTATCCATTACGAGACAGGGATGAAACTCCTCACTTCGTTTCGTCAGGATACCTCCACCCACATATCCAATCATATCCATGAATGGAGATGTAGGCGAAGGTTAGTCAAAGCCCCCATCCCTGATTTTCTCTTAACATACTGGTTTTGTAAGTCGCTACTCCCACAAATCGATAGAGATGTTGCTCTAGGTGGTGCGGTCATAGAAGACCAATCTATACGTCATGCCCAACACTTGTATTTAATTTATTCACAATCTGGAACTCTCTACGAAATTATCCCCTATGCTCTCGATAACCCTAATCCTCCCACCACTCAGTGCCTTGGAGAACATGTTGATGGGATTGTCTATGCAACCTCCACGAGCGCTGTGAGACAAATCAATGGGTCCGTTGCCAAGTTGGCAGTGGACCCCTCTACCAAAACAACTGCTCTTCCTGCCACTGTGATTAACTCTGTGCAGTCTACACAGAAATACAGTAGCAAGAACAAGAAAAAATAGAACAAGACCGCTCCTTCTGAGGAGTAGTCATCTAAGTAGCCCAACTCGAAATAGAAGGCCATTGCGCCTACTGATACAGAAAAGGATAAAGGCACCAACTATTCATGCAAACTCTGTCTTGAAGATCACGTAACCTGGCGTTGTCTATGTCTTCAAGAATGCACGGATTACCTTACCAAGAAAGATTCTGGTAAGGCACCGGTTGTCCTTAGAAATCCTTTTCCTGATCAACAGTAGCAACATATCATTGCCAACCAAACGCCACCCACATCAGGGGGTAGCGATGGTTCAAAAAAACCTTCAGCTGGTGAAGGAAATTCTACCGTTTATACTTTTGAAATTGTAGAACTAATAACCAGAGCCAAATCATATGAATCTCCTGTCGCTTCGGTAGTAAAATCATCCGCAGGTTAAAACCCATCTTCGCCCAACGATTTGTGAATCGAAAGGCTGGTTGAGGACTTTGTAATTCGACCCCCCAAGGGGGCACTTTGACGCACAATGCACAACACATCTGTACGTGCCGCTCAACACTACAATATCATAGAGGATTTGGCACAAGCGCTGTCAACTATGTCGGTGCTTGAAGTATTACAAACATGCCCCAACTAAAGGAAAGATTTGTTTTTGACCATTGGGGGTATTGACCCTACAGATTCAATGCTTTCCATTTTCAACATGGACAAGTGTACACCTCCCCTTTTCCACCAGCTTGCATTTCAAGTGCATATCACTTCGAAAGGGAAAGGTATACACCAAACTCTCATCGACGAATGTGCTTTGACCTGCATCATGTCGGCTTCATGTTGGATCGCCTTGGGTTCCCAAACCCTCTCGCCGCCATCAAACTCCCTTAAATCTTTCAATGGCCACACCTTTATCCCAAAAGGATACATAGCTAGTTTTCCCATCACTTTGGCTGGGAAAACTTTAACGATGGATGTAGATGTCGTAGACCGAAAACTCAACTATAATCTGTTGCTACGTCGCAATTGGACATATGCCATGATGGCTTTCGTATCCACTATCTTTCATATCATCCTATTTCCATTGGATGGAAAGGTCATAAGAGTGGATCAGTTTTCTTTCTGCACCTTTGATTATTCACCATTACCAAACGGCTCTGTACCCCTAGTAGGAGGTGTAATTGATAGTTTTGTCAGTATCGGTATCAGTCTATTGAAGGCTTCCTCCCTGATGGGTTGTTTTCCTCTTCCGTCGTTGAAGGTTCCACAATTGGTCAACATGCCTTCATCAATTCCTCATGAACTGACCGATCCCTCGACCCTAATGGTGCCTTCATACCTTGACACATTTGGAGACCAGATGCCGTTGTCATTAGCTGAATCGGTCTACAAAGGCATTTAATCAGCATCCACATCTCCGGTCAAGTTGGCTATCACCGACGGTACCACCCCCCTTCCCATAACTGCTCTTCCTTTGGTTCCATGTGATTAACTTGCCACAACAGACGAAGCCATTAGAGAAATCATGAGTTTTGGAGAGCAATATTGGGAGGAATGGCATATTCAGGGTTCGACATTTGATTCGAACATGATGCCACTCCAAGTCCTGTCCTCTGACACAAACGAAATCATTTCCCCACCATATACAAGCATTCAAACTCTTAAGGTGGATGAAAATATGGACGACACTTCTAGATCATTACCCATAGATAGTTTAGTCACGACAGGCACCATGGAAGACACCCAGATGAGAGCAGATTGCAATCTTGAGGAAGTTGCAAACCCACCTGCCTACATGAGGAATTCCATGAAGAATTTGTTTGGTCTCAAGAGGAAATGTTTGACTTTAACCCGTCGTTTCTCGTGCATGAGATCCAACTTTACGATGAAGCAAAATAGAATTGGTGGCCACTTCCTTCCCTCGATATAGCCGTTGAACCCATGCCCGGCCCTACGGCCGAAGAAGAATGCCTACTATATCTCAAACAACTAGATAAAACTCGGAGAGCTACCGATTTAGCACTCGCAGCTCACAATGAGCGGGTACAAGCTAGATTTGCACAAGCGGTTAGGTTTTCTTCTTTCCAAGAGGGTGACTTCATATCACTCTATCATTCAAAAGATAATCTCTTGGAGGCATGCACGCTTCAACCCATTTGGCTAGGTCCCTATGTCATAACTAAAGTCCTCCCTTCAGGGGCATATGAACTACAGGACTGGGATGGAAACCCACTCAAGGAGCCCACATACGGGCTCTATCTGAAAAAGTATTTTGCCTAGTGTCATGCTGGGTAGGAGCTTTGTAATTTTATGTATTCATAAGTTTTTCACCCCTTTTTTTTATGTGATTGGATTATTTTTGCTAATTAGTGGAGTACTTGTCTCATACATTTTGTTCTCAATGCGAATGTCGTCGTTGCCCCTAGTATACGTAGGATACGCGGATGGTGCCAGTCGTCACACACGGCACATTGCATCAGCTGCTTGGGTCATCTATACACTTGAGTTGGAACTATTTTGCTCCGGGGAGGTCTTTCTTGGTACTGCCACCAACAATATTGCCGAGTACATGTCCATCATCTCGCTTCTCATGGACGTGTCATCAAGGGGCATCTCCAATCTGGTGGTCAGGTTAGACTCCCAGCTAGTCGTTATGCAATTGGCCAATCATTATCACATCCGTAATCCCACCTTGTCACGTAACTATCTAATGGTACACCTCTTGGAACGCCGATTTGACACAATCACATATGAGCATGTACCTCGAGAATTAAATACTATCGTTGATTTGTTAGCTAACTATGTATTAGATTGGCATTTGTCACATTTGTTATAATAAGCATGCATGAGAAGTAAAAAAATTTACTAAAGTTAAAAAATTGTCACAAAAAACATATTTTAAACACATTTACACCAACAAAAAATACCAAAAGATATATGTATATATATATATAGATCGAAATCCAGTTTTTTACATAAAAAATATTCCAAAACTTGGATGAATTAAGTACAAAATGGCTCAAAGCCCAGCTATAAACGCTCATATGGCTACGCCATAACACCTTCTAAAATGAGCCTATTGCTCCAAAAAAGCTAAAACAGCTCTAGCTACCTTCCAAAGAGGAACCAGAAACTGCTCAGGTACACCAACAGTGTGTCGCTGCATGTGAGCAGGAATCTTCCTCATAGGAAAGGGAGCGACACCCATAGTTAAACCCTCTAGGTTCCTCAGAACCTCATGGAGACTGTCGGTATCACCCCCTCCAGCATGTAGTTGGCCACTGCGTCGCACATAGTGAGGTTGACCTGCAGGTCATTCTGGCGCCACATTTGCGTTAAGCATAAAAGTTTCAAGTCAGTTCTTATCTCATCGCTAAAAAACATTACATATACATTCAAAATTAGAAAAGTAGTTAAGTAATATCGACATTATTCTCACCTTGAGGACCCCAGTTGGTCCTGGGTGGTAGCATCAAGTCTGTGTCATCGGTGAAGTCCATGCCTTCATAGGCATAGTCATCAACAATCATGATCTGGCTGCAAAGCCACTGGAAGAAGTTTTCGTCAAAAAAGTACGGGAGTGGTCCTCCTCCTGTACGAGGATCAAGTGATGACCAGGGACCCTACCTCAGCCCCTTCAGATCAAAGGGACCTAAGCTCACCCGTGGGTGCATGATAGGTACCCTCTCAAGGATAAATGAGACTATGATAGTACCGTACCCAAAACTATGTTGGGTACAGGTCTTGCATGCTGTGAATTCTGCCTTCAACTGGCGAAGGACCACTTCACACCAGTTGAACATTTGTGGCTAGACACAGTCTATGGCAAGCAACAGTTGGGCCTTTGTTGCTACGTGGGTACTTTTTAACCCCACCAAAAGCATAATCAACCATAAAACTGCCCTCATAGACCGAGATCTAATCCTCTCTATCAGGACTCTGTTGCTGACTAATCCACTCCTAGGGATGCAGTAGATATCTACCAGCTCTGATGTAGATCGTGGATCTGACCTGCCATCGGTAAGGTTTGCATGTGCCCCAAGGCACAATAAACTCGTCAAAAAGTAAATATCATCCTGGTCAATTTCCAGCTCTTGATCTCCAATCCTGAACACTTGCTCATGTTCATCCTAGCGTTGTATGATCCATCTTAGTAGCTCCTCCTGTCCTTTCATCAGCTCTAGCCTTGCATACTTCAACAAACCGCAGTGGCGCAATGCAAGTACGCAAGCTGGATCATTTCACATCAGCAATTCCTCATTGTCATGGGCCCGTTCTCTCCATAGGTGAGTCATTTCAGCTCAAAACTTGCACAAAATAACCCTTCAATCAGTTAAAATGGGGAAAAATCACTTAAGGAATATATGCATGAGGATTTCAAATGTGCCCTATTGCCTTAATGTCCCTCCTAGTGCTACACAAGGAGGATTAACGCCCTCTCATGCTTCGTACAGAGTGTTTAACGCTCCCTACTGGCCTGCTGGAGGGCGTTAGTACGCAAAAATGGCTCTAGGGCACCTTAGATCTGCAAATTTTCACCCAAAAAACTAATAAAAAAGGTTTAATAAAACATAGAGCAAGGTTTTAGCTCTCCCCTGGCACTAATGACACGTCGAATGGTTTCTCGGATCTCCTGCAATGGTCCACAGAAAATCTATTCCTCTTTAGCTCCAACTAGCTCTCACAAACTTCAAACTAGTGAAAATGATGCATGTGAAAGCTCAAAGAATTTCTTTATATAACTATGAGAGACATGATTTTTTGAAAATCATTAAAGAGGAATAGTCCACTCTACATGATTTTTTATCATGCATGAACCCAGATAATAGGAATTGCTGCCTTTTTACCGCCTTTGATGAAAGCACTTTAGGAATGACAAGCAGTAAAAGCTGCATGCAAGACTTTCAAGAGCACTATTAGGGATATTTTATTGCTATTTAAAAAATACAAACATCCCCAAGCTTTTTTCCTTGCGCTCGTTTAATCTATGCAACGATAAATAAAGCACTTTTGGAGACATTTTATCGCTCTTTAAAAAATATAAACACCTCCGAGTTTTTGTGTTAGAGCTCGTTAAACATACATACCACAAACCCGTAAAGCACTTTTTTGGGATATTTTATCGCTCTTTAAACAATACAAACATCCCTGATCTTTTCATCCTTTGCACTCATTAAACATATGCAAACGATGCTCTGAGCACCTCTTTTTTGATCTAGTTCTAGCTCATAAACTGAAAAAAGACCAACGGAGCATCCTTTTTAGGAACTTTTTTCTTGCTCTTTAAACTGAAAAAATCCCGAGCTGTGTCTTGCTGCTCATTAAAAATGCTAAAGATGACCCAAGCATTATTTCAAGTACTTTTTTCAAGCTCGTTAAAAAATGAAAAATCCCGAGTTTTTGTTACTGAGCTCATTAAAGTGTCCCGACAAAACATGAGTTTAGTCTGCCACCTCGTACTCGTAACAAAATGAGGTCAACATCTATTCGAAAAAGGTTTCTCTCTATCCAGGTCCAGTAGATTAAATATGGAAAAGTAACTGATACGGGTATACTATTAACCTTTTGTCGCACTCATTTAAAAACTATGACAAAGGGACCACCATGGAGTCTCTCTTTACGATCTTTTCAGACTCTCTAAAAATTAAAAGATCACCGAGTTGTCTAGTCTGGACTCTTTAAATACATAGACAAGATATAGAGACATTCTTTTTACAATACTTTTCAGACTCTTAAAAGATGAAAAAATCGATGAGTTTGCCTGTCTAGACTCATTAAACTAATAAGATAGGGTAAAGAGTTGTTCTTTTTGCGATCCTTTTCAAACTCTCTAAACATGAAAAGATCGATTAGTTTACCCGTCTAGACTCATTAAAAATCAGATGGGGAAAAGTGGAAATACAACCGTACCCTGAAGCATGGTTTGGCAACAAAAGTTCCCTTGAACATGGCACTCCCTCAGATAAACCGTCATTTTGATAGCCTCTCAATATGAACCCTACCAACCTATGATTTTTTAGCCTATATGCCCTGATGCCATTGCATCTCCATATCTTAAACACTCTGTAGTGTTCATGAGTCTAGTTCTGTCTGGTTAAAACCGTTTTCGTGCCTTCTATTGTTCAAGGGTCCCTACTTGTTTAATTTTGATCACTGATGGCAGTGTGAAGACACTGACACTAACATTGGCTCCAATGGGGATGGTAGCTCCTTGGAGGTGCCAAGAACACCGTAGACCTAGTAGCCTTATCCATTGGGCATGGAGTCAAAAAGTCAAACTGAAATTACATGACCGAATATTGCTAACTCAAAGACCCAAATTGACTTGAAATCGACTCAATACTAAAACACAACTGACAAAGTAGAAAATATGCTCAAAATGGAGCTTATTCAGTAAAACCTACTCTAACTTTCCATTCATCACTTGATCAAGTGAAATGAAACAAACAATGCAACCAAGTAAGCATTCTGGATGTTGTTTGAATTTTCCTCAAGTGCTTGTTATTGAGCAACAAGAGAGAACTACTGAAAGGCAACTCCAATGAAAACTTGTAAATAGATCCAAATTTTCTGAGATTGAATAATATGGATTCTCTATCTGACTCCAAAAGTACTACATAAGGATCTTTAAATTCAGGTGCACTGGGGCTTAGCTCATCCAATAGATTACTTTCCTTCTCCTCATACCATGAATGAAAACATTCATCTAAGCTTTGTGACGAGACTCCTACTGAAAATGACAAAGAAACCGGCTACCAGATCAAGTTTGTACCAATACTTTTTTCAAGCTCACAGGTAGCTAATGGAGAATGACTTTGACTATAGACATCATCCAACACATCAACTACTGGATCGTAAAAAACTTAAAAAGACTACTATAACCCATTTTCTATTGGTTCCAATGAGATTGCATGATTTTCGACAGGCTGCTCATTTGAAGATATACTACGCAAATTTCCCTTCCAAAAATGAAATGATTCAAAATATAATGGTATGGAATTATCTTGCATCATTTGATCATATATTCCAGCTTCCAATTCTTCATATACAACCTGACAATCAATGGCTTTCGGGGGCTGAAAATCTAGATATGAAAGTTTTGAACAAGGATTTCATTGCCCTCTAGATGATTAAGATCCAAACTTATCGACGGTTGATTTCTGATTGCACGAAAGTTGTCTCTGATGATCTGAAATGAAGTCAAACAAAAAGTTAAATATCCTTCACTTACTTCAAAATTTGCTACACTTTCCTCCTCACTTCCATAGCTGATATGCATTGGTTGATCACTATATTCAAGTTTCTAAAGTGAACTTCCTCCTTCCAAAAACCAGTTGTTGATTTGTCTGCAAGACTAGCTTCTGTTTGGAGAACATAATCATCATCATACTAATCAAGCTAAGGCAAATCATCAATATAAAACACATCATCAAGCATACATGTCAAATCAATAGACTTCCTTTCTCCAAGATGATCTATAAAACAATCATTATCATATCTATGACAATTGGGATAAGAAAGAAAATGTTTTGGATCAGCCACTTGTTCTTCTTCAATCTATGAGACATGGTCTTGAACATCATACTCATTCCTTGTGGTGATATTTTGCATCATCTCTTCTTCATCTCCTCTTCCTTCAACTTTTCCCTTCTGATCAGCAAATTAGCCTCTACATCTACTGCACCATTTTGCATCTCTTCAAGTGTTGCAAGATTCCTTTCCGTCAGCTGAAACTCCATTTCCGGATCAAAGGCTTCTGGGTAGTGCAAGAGGGTGGATCTAGGAGGAGCTCTTATAGTAATAGGCATAAAAAGATAAACTTGGTTAAACCTGGCATAGAATTGTTGTACTGTCTCCCCTGGTTGTCTTTTCAGCTGGTTATACTCTTCTAGAAGCAAGAAAGGGTTCCATCTAACCACCCACTTGTCGAGGAAAACTTTGACGACTACTGGAAATCTGAGATGCTTGCATCAAGTAGGGTTTTGAACCAACCTTGGACTTTGCCTTGCAAAGAAAGAATAAAAGGCCTAATACTAACATCCTCTTCATCAACTTCAAAAAGGTCAAGAAAAGACTCAAAATTCAATACATGCCTTTCAACAGTGATGTTGTCACACTCGCCATCAAATCTTGTTAGATATAGGTAATGATTTTTAGGGAAAGCATGAGTTATAGGAGGTAAAATCGGAGGCTTGTATCTATATGGAATTTTACAAGGTATAAGGGTATGTACAGAAGGTGTAGAATCAATCTTGGTGCCTTTAGGCTCATCAGTTTGAAGACAACCATCACAAGATTTAGAAGAAGGGTCTTGATCAAGATCAAAGGCATGTGAATATTTTGTATTCACAATCTTCAAAGGGAAAGAATCAAATGCAGGTGTGGGATCTCTTCTCAAATACAATATACTTCATAAAGCCTTCTTGACATTCTTGGGAAAAGAGAAGAAATAATTTATAAAAAAGAACATAATGTCTTGGATGAAATTCCAACTTGAATACCTAATCTTTCCATATTGTCCTTTCACGTTTCTGCTGGTCAAGTTCATTCTCCAGTGGAGTCCTTGGATCTGATCTCCAAACTGATTTGGAATCGGCAGGTGAATGATTTCATCCTTCCGGTGTCTGATCATTGTCCACCGTCAACAATCAGATCTAAAGTTGATAAATTTTGATGAGGAACATAACACTACGTTCCCCAGTATGGTCACCACTATGTTAGAGTCTAGATTGACCTCAAGCTGAAGGGAGGCAATCCTAGGATAACCACAAACCATGCTTAACCTGGTAGCTAGCTCTACTAGGTCGGGAGAGGGCTCTCTCCTTGTCAATCTCAGTGGAGATGACTGAATTGAATATGAATTTTAGGCTAGGTATAGTAGCTCTAGGGTTTTTGGTTGATTTTGAAGGTTTTGTTGCTGGATCAAATGGAGCAAGTAGCTTTGGGTCCGGGAAGTCAAGTCAGGAATGCAGGGTGTTCTATGGGGCGAGGTAGGTAGGTGTTTTGGCACATGGAATTGAGTGATATGGTAGGTCTAAGACTGGTGAGGAGCTTAGGATGGCATGCAAGGATCATGAGTCCTCTTCAGACAATTGAAAGCATCAATAACTAAATGTATTCCCAAGGCAAAGCACTGTTACCAATGTATTCTACTTATCTATCTTGATTCATTTAGTTAAGAAGAATGAATTAGATTTTGGCACACATAACACATGAGAAAAATTAATGACAGAAGGAGAAACCATGCGAAAACACATTACCACAAGAATCCCACAAAAATAGCTGCAAATCTTGGTTTATTTCCTTGCCAAACTATTGTAGAGATGTACAATATGGCTCAAGGCATCCAAAAGAGTCCAACCTTTACAAATGACTAAGAAAATACATAATATAGGCATCAAACCACCTATGCTAAGCATCAGGGGTCGAATCCATGAGAAGAGGGGTGGTTTCAACCATATCTAAACTAAGAACATAAATATAGTCAGTGGAACAACTTGCCTCTAAAACCAAGGAAACTGATTCATTCACCCCCAAACCATCTCCAAATGATGAATCTACCATATAGAGTCATTTTACAATTACATTTACATGGAATAGCATCATTTACATTCATAATTCATCCAAAATGAGAGTAAAAGTTAGTTTGTAGAAAAACTAGGCGAAATTTTGATTTTTGAACAAAACTGGAAAAATTCATCCTATGCGCAGTGCCACTGATCCTATGTGCAGTGCTTTTTCAAACCTAGTTTTGGAGGACTTCCCCTTAACCAAATTGAGCCCAAGATGGATTTTTGGAAAGGTATGCTTGTCTAGTTTCTGGAACATCTTGAATTTCTGAATTTGGAGGTCATTTGCCCCCTCAAAAGTGAAATATCCCAAGATTTCTTCCTGTGTGTCCAAAAAGTGGCAGAGAGGTCATTTTTTGATGCTTTTTTGGCCTTTAGGTGACCAAGATCTACTCCAAATTTGATGAAACTTTCTGGGTTTGCTTATATTTTCATGATGAATCCAAATATGCAAGTAACTCTTCCAACAAGTGCCTCAATCAAAAGCGCAGGGCCACCTATTGCAATTTCTTGTGTTGCAAAATTTAAAATTTGAAATTTTCCCAAAATTGGCACAAGGTATTCTCATCAAGTGTTTTGATGGGCTAGTGAGACCTCAACTAAGATTTTTAGCTTGTCATGCTCTTTTTTTCTCCTTAAGGCCTTTTTCAACTTAGCCTTAAGCCTCTTCATCCTTGTGTTACATATTTTGTTCTAGGTCAAATAGTGATAGGCCAAGTGGTGAAGCATCCTCTTGTCTCTATTGGCCTTCTCAAGTAGCTTTTCAAGGTGTATATTGACCTTTTCAAGTGAAGTTTCCCAGTCATTCTCAATCTCTTGCTTAATGGAAGTCATCTTTACCTTTGCCCTCTTTACCTTTTGCCGGTTTTCCTTGATCATTTGCATCTCCATGAGGGCCTGCTTGTCGGTCAATTGTTTGTTTTCTTGCTCAAGATAATTAATGATAATGTATTTTTCCCTTGCCAACTTGTCATTTAACATCTGAATATGTGCCTATGGCTGTGAACACTTGTGGTTGTATGGACAACGGTGAAGTGAAAACAGAGTGGAGGAATGGAGTGTATGGAGGGGTATGTGAATGTATGATACGTAAACAGAGTTTAGGAAATGTGAATGGGATTTTGGAGAGAGGGTATGGTTTTAGGGAAGTAAGTAGGGTTTGTAGGGGAGTAGGTAGGGTTTGTAGGGTTTGGGGAAAGTGTAAGTAGGAATCGGGAAATATATGAGGGGAATGGAATTAGGGAAAAATATATGTGGTAGTGGAGTTTAGGGAGAGAGTGAATGGAGTGTAATAGGATAGAGGGAATGAGGGTTTACTATCAATAATGAGTGATAACCCTTTAAATGTTACAATACATATATATACATGTCGCAGCATTCATAAAACCTAATTCATAACCCTGGATTAGAACATAACAATAGTTCACTTGACCAAATCTACAAAAAATACCATGGGAAGAAAATCATCATGCCCAAAACCATGTGCAAAACCAATGCACAAAACCATGGGTAGTTCCACCCACCATTTGTGTGTCTGTACAACTTTTATTGGGTCAGCATAAAATAAAATAAAAATCCCAGCCCTGTAAACCCCCTGTTGCACTCGGCACAATGTACAGTGTGTGGAACTAGTTGTGGAAAGAATTTAACACATACCAATCAGGGAGAGGAATTGAGCCTAATATCTCTTGAGGTTGAAGGATCTATGGAAAATAAGATGGTTGTGATCCTTACCCTTAGTGGTAACTTGTATCTTTCCTATTGCCACCATAGGGTGTGTGTGATCCTTGTCATTTATGACAATTTGGGTATCTCCCCCTACCATGATTGATGGAGTATACCCCAGTATGCATCCTACCCATAAGCAGGGCTTGTTGGGATTTCCTCCCCATATGGCTAATGGTTTGAGATGACTTTATATGGTTGTGATCATTGCATAGCAAGTGTCATATCACTAAATTGATTAAGAAATAGGTGTTCTACCACTTACTCTTAAGGGTCAACGTGGGAAGATCAACAGACACTGGAATGGATGTGATCACTATCTTACAAGGCAAGTTGTATCTCACGTGTTAATTAGACAATAGGATGAATGTGATCCTTTCTTGGTGGATGTTGAAAATGCAATAAGAAAATCCTAATTTAGTTTTGTCTTTTATTAAATTAGAAATAAAATTTTCATTCCACATCACAAGGCAACTTGTATGAGTTAACTAATTTAATTTGACTTAGTTTGTTTAGTTAATTCAAGTTGACAGTCTAAATTGAGTCATGTAGAGTGTCTCCTACTTTATAGGAGCCCTGGTTGAGTTTATTTTGAGTTGTAATTAATTAGTTCAGTTTTAACAAATTAATTAATTTAGTTTAACTAAGTTAAATTTAGTTAAACTAGTTCCAACTGATGGAGGAACTAGTAGGTCAGATAGTGAGGTGTTCCTTCATGTGTTCAACCAGTTAACTAATGATTCACTCATAAATGACTCATGCATGTCAAATCTTAGAGTTACCTAGTTGAGATTGGAGTTCAAGGGAAATGTACTATCAATTGTATAATCATCTAAATTGTACAGATGGTGCATGCAATCAGAGGAAGGCCTATGATAATTGTGCAATTCCAACTGAGAAATTTCCCTAATTAATACGTGGCTAATTCCCAAGGAAATAGTGACTTGGGGAAGATAAAATTTTGTTAAGTATTGGGTTGGGCTTGTCTAGGAAGCTATGAGACAAATAGAGATAGTGTAGAGGTTTTTCTTGGTCTTGAGCAAAGCATTGTAATCTTCTCATATTTTCTAACTAATGCAATATACAGATAGCAAGGGTTTTTAGTTGTGGCTTTCCCATGGAAATCATTGTGTAATGTGTTGATTGAATTCATTCTCATGTATGCTTCATGATTTCTCAATAGATTAATTGTTTCCACTAATGAGTAGAGTAGATTCAAGACTTTTGTTTTAGAAAAATACATAAGAAGTTTGAATCTACAAGGAATTTCTACATGGTATCAGAGAAGAAATCACTCTAGAAGAGGAGAATACGAGTTTGTCTTTTGCAAGTGAAATCAAATTTGTAGTATCATTCTTCAGAGCCAGCAGGATGTCATTCTACGGATTGAGAATCGAATATTCCCTTGAGGGTAGTTCAAACTATATTGCTTGGAAGGACAGGATGGACATCATGTTAGAATTAAATGGGCTAAAGGAATTCATAGACAAATATATTCCTATGTCTCCAACAAAAGATGCTCAAGATCTAGTAGAGCGAAGGAAATGTATTGCAAATGTGAGAAGGATCATACTAGAATGAGTTTGAGATCATATTGTCTTGAACCTCCATGGAAAGGATACACCATATGCAATGTGGCAAGCCTTGATCGACTTGTTTCAAAACAACAATGAGCATAGGAAGCTAGCACTGAAGGAAAATATTTGGAAGATCAAGATGGAGAAGGGCGACACAATACCATAATACTTGAGCAGATTCACTCAATCCTAGTATGAGCTTGGGAGTGTTGATTTTACAATTGGTGAAGATGATCTGGTCATCCTAACACTTATAGACCTTCCTAAGAGTTGGCACAACTACTAGGATTTGACAAATGGGAGGGAGAATCTACCAAAGTGGGAGTCTTTGTGGTCTGACTTTGTGAAAGAAGAGATAAAGCAGAGCACCAGAGATGGAACCTCATCCAAGCATGATGATGAGGAGAACTATTCCTTAGTTGGAAAGGTGAAGAAAGGGAAAGGAAAGAAATTCCAATCCAAAGGAGATTCTAGTTAGGGCAGCAAGAAGAAGAACTTATCGAAGATTAAATGTTTTCATTGTCATGAGCTAGGACACTATGCCATAAAGTGTCTACACAAGGAGGTTGGTAAGAAGCCCTTGGGAGGAGTTGATCCAGGTGGCTTCAAACACATGCAAAAGTCCAAGGGGACTCAAAAAGTGGCAAAATTCAAAGTGGTAAAATTTCTCCCAAACTAGCACTAGATCGAAGTGCTCGATGCCCTAATTCCAATAGTGCGAACGACACTAAAATCCAAGCTCGTATGAGGGAGAAAGAGCCAGTCAAAGTTGGGTAGTAGGCTAGGTTTAAATGTCCTACAAATTGACAGAGTCCCAGACATGGAACTTATCTCCCAAGAGCGGGCGAAATTGTTGCCTCTTTAATTTGTCTAATATCCCTTATATTAGAAAAAATAAAAAATAACATGTTTGTTATTAAAAAATAAAAAATATATATAAAATATGGGTGGCAAGCCACCACCCCCCGCCACCCAGTGGTCTGTTTATATATATATATATATATATATATATATATATATATATATATATATATATATATATATAAAATTAAAATTAAAACAAGGCGACGGGCCATGACCCCCTTCGGCCCCCGCTCAACCACCACGTATTGAACATTATTTATGGGCAGTGGGTGGGCCACCTCTAGTGGACCCAGTCCACGCCCTGCCTCAACTCTCTCTCTCTCTCTCTCTCTCTCTCTATATATATATATATATATATATATATATATATGAATATGACAACCGAGACTGGCGGGGCTCGAAGCCACCTGGCCCACGTGGCTAACCCCCACCGAGCGGTCTCACCATAATTAGCACCCATTCAATACAACCAAAACATAAAACAAATGGTTACCATAATTGCACCCATGTAAATAGTTATAAAACCGTGCCAATTATGTGTTAAAAAATAGCACCCAATAACTATTGTTTAAAATTAATACAAAATAGTTCATTAAAATTAAACCATCCACCAATTTTTGCATGGGACGGATTTTATCCCCCGACCCCATGCGTTTCATTGTCCAAGATTGTTTAGGTAAAATTGACTCGGGGTTTGAGTCAAGGTTGACCTGGTTAAAGAATAGTGGTTTGAGCACATGGTATAGTGTACCCATGGTATTACTACCCATGGTATTTCAAGTAATGGAGCCTATAAAACGCTGAAAAAACTTCATTGTAAGATAGACCTGGAGGTGAGCGGTGAAGGTTCACATGGCTGTCTTGGCCAGGTTTTTGGCCAAGAATAATGAGATTTCATTGGGTTGGGTTTTTACCAGTTAAATCTTGTGTGTATTGTTTATGTGAATACTTTTTGCTGGTTATTTTATTATTCCTGTCTGTAAATCTCACTAAATCTCAGTAATTATATTATGAAACCAGCTCAAGAAAAAGATAGAAAAGATAGATCAATGCCTTAGAATTCAACCTCTTCGAGGGGGCAACCTCCTCTACATTACATAAATGAACAATTCTTGGATGATTCAAATGACAAAACCTCCTTTCCATATATAGGAGTCTAAGGAGTCATAATATAACCCAGCCCACCTAACAATAATAATATAAAGCCACAAAAATAACAATAGAGGGATTCTATGGGGCACAGTAATAAAAATATGGGGACAATAGGGGCACAACAATATTAATAAGGGATACAACTACAATAGTAATGGGGTAATCACTGGTATTATAGGGACCCAACATGCCCCTCTCCTTCAAAAAAAGTGTTGTCCTCAAAACTTGAGTAGTTCTGGATGCTTCTATATAAAATTCTCATCCTCCCATGTGGAGTCTTCAGCGAATAAGTTCTTCCACTTGATAAGATACTCCGAAATTGATCGATTTCATAGCTATCGAGTTCTTGTTTCTGTGACTGCTTCTGGTTGCAATATAATTTTTCCTTCCTCATCAAGTTCTGGAAATATTGTTTGAACATGGAACTTGTCACCTATAACCTTCTTTAAACATGAAACATGGAAAACTGGGTGCAATCAAGAAGCTGTAGGAAGCTCCAATTTGTATGCCATAGTACCAATCTTTTGCAACACCTTCTACGGACCATAACACTTTGGTGATAATTTATTATCCTTCTTAGCTTGCTTGAGGGACATTTTCTTATATGGTTGTAGTCGTAGGAATACCCAATCACCTACATCAAAAATTCTTTCACTGCGATGTTGATCTTCCTGTTGTTTCATTCTATTCTGTGCCAACACGAGGTTATCCTTTAAGAGTTGGAGGACTTGTTGTTGATGTTCGATGTGATGTTCCACTGCTTGATCCTTAGAACTTTCTCTTAAATATGACGTGATGGATGGTGGCTGATATCCATAAAGTGCCATAAATGGGGTCATTTTTGTTGTTGTATGGAAGGAAGTTTTATACCACCATTCAGCCAGAGGCAACCATTTGACCCATTGTGTCTATTTATCAGATACAAAGCAACGAAGATATCCTTCCAAACATTTGTTTACTATCTCAATTTTCCCATCAGATTGAGGATGATAAGATGAGTTATGAGCTAATTGAGTACCAAGACAAGAAAATAATTCTGTCCAAAAATTTCCAGTGAAAATGGGATCTCTGTCACTTACAATAATCTATGGGTTTCCATGTAGCTTTTGAATTTTTTCCATAAATGTAGTAGAAATTGTACTGGCTTTAAATGGATGTGATAATGCAAAAAAGTGTGCATACTTGGTAAATCTGTCAACTACTACCATGATGACACTCTTGCCCTTAGACTTGGGTGATAAAATCCATTGAAACCTCCTCCCAATGTTGGCTGGAATGGATAAAGGTTGTAATAGATCCGGTGTCTTAATTGTTTCAACTTTATTTTGTTGGCAAACCAAACATTTCGCCACAAACTTTTGAATATCTGATTTAAGGCCATCCCAAAAAATTTCCTTCTTAACCCTGTGGTAAGTTTTTAAAAATCCTGAGTGCCCTCCTAAGGGAGAAGTGTGCAATTCCATAAGAATATTTTGTTTTAGCTGGGAATTCTTACAGAGGTATAAGCGATCTTTGTACCATAACGAATCATTTTGCTAGCTAAATGTATCAGACATATTGGAATCTTGTTGTAACTTTCGAATAAGTGCCCACACTTCTTCTTCATTCTTCCATTCCTCCCTTGCTTCATTTATCCAATTTGGTTGGATAATAGAAATGGCGCACAACAATGCTTCCACATCCTCATCCTTTCTTGAGAGTGCATCTGCCACCACATTTTGCTTCCCTTTTTTGTAGATGATTTCAAAGTCATAACCCAACATCTTTGTGACCCACTTTTGTTGCTCTTTAGAGGATAATCTTTGTTCTAAAAAGTATTTAAGGCTATGATGATCCGTTTTTACCTTGAAGTGTCTTCCATTAGGTAGGGTCACCATTTCTTAAGTGCATGGAGTATTGCCAACATTTCCTTCTCATAAATAGCTTTGTGTAAAAACTTTCCCTTGATTGGACGACTTTCAAAAGCAATGGGTCTTTCATCTTGCATTAAAACAATACCAATTCCATTTCCTGAAGCATCACATTCCACAATAAAGGTTTTTGTGAAGTCTAGTGTAGCTAAGACCGGTGCTTGGCACATTGCCTCTTTAAGATGTTTGAAGGCCTTTGTTGCTTCTGGAGTCCATGAAAATGCATCTTTCTTCAATAATGTTGTTAGAGGTGCTGCTATTCTCCCATAATTCTTAACAAACTTGTGATAATACCCTGTCAACCCATGAAATCCTCATAGATGCTTTATGGATGTGGGGATTTTCCATTCCTTAATGGATTTAATTTTGCTAGGGTCTACCTTAACTCCTTCATGAGATACAATATGACCCAGATATTACATCTTTTGTACTCCAAAGAAACATTTGGATCTTTTTTGCATATAATTATTTCTCCTCCAATAGTTGTAGCACCCCATCAACATGTTCAATATGATCCTTCCAGGACTTGCTATAGATTAGTATATCATCAAAAAATACTAACACAAATTTTATAAGGAATGGTTTGAAAATGGAATTCATCAAACCTTGAAATGTTGAAAGTGCATTGGTAAGGCCAAAAGGCATGACCAAAAATTCATAATGACCCTCATGAGTTCTAAATGCCGTTTTCAGAATGTCTCCAATCTTCATTCTGATTTGATGATATCCTGAACGAAGATCCAACTTGGTGAAGTAAATTGATCCATGCAATTCATCCAGTAATTCATCAATGACAGGAATGGGAAACTTATCTTTAATAGTGAGCTTGTTGAGCTCCCTATAATCCGGACACATGCGCCATGATCCATCCTTCTTGTGAACCAATACTACTGGAGTAGAGAAAGAAATTTGACTCGGTTGAATTATACCAGCCTCTAGCATTTCTGCAACCATACGTTCAATTTCACTCTTTTGGGCATAGGGATATCTGTACGGCCTGATGTTTGGAGGAACACTTCCTCGAATCAGATGAATAGCATGATCATGATCACGAATAGGTGGGAGACCTTTGGGGGTCTCAAATACCTTGGAATAATTGTCCAAGACTTTTTGGAGATTTGGAGAAATAGATGATTCCAATGTGGAAACATTTAGCGAACATAATTGTGCAATTACACCTCTTTGTTCCTTTTTTAGAAGCTTTGTCATACCGTTAGAGCTAATTATCTTTCCCAGTTTCCCTGCAATACCCCTTAATTCAACTTCCTTTCCTTCCACAAAAAATTTCATGAAAAGTTATTGAAAATTAAAAGCTATTGTACCCAAGGATTGTAGCCATTGGACTCCTAGTACAACATCAGCACCTCCCATTGGAATGGAAAGCATTGGGCTAGTCAATACATATTCTCCCATGGATAACTTGATATTATGGCACTTTCCAGAGTAATTTATTGTTCCTCCATTTGCAACCATCACTTGACACTCTGGTGCTAGATATAAGAAGCAATTCAATTCTTTTGCTACCTTACAGTGAATAAAATTGTGGGTACTTCCTGAATCAATCAACACTATTACCTTTTTCTTCTTGATTTGTCCTTCTATCTTAATTGTTTGAGGAGTGGTAACTCCCGCCAATGCATTACAAGATATGGTCGGATTCATTTCTTCTTTATCTAGGCTTTATTGCTGGAGTATATCCTCTTCTTTTGACCTTTCTTGCTCTTTTTCTTCTTCCTCTTCACAATCTATGTAGAATAATTACTTCTCAGCACACTTATTACTTTTAGTGTATTTTCTATCACAACTGTAACAAAGCCCTTTTGCTCTTTTTTCTTTGAATTGTTGTGGTGTCAACCTTATAGGTTGTGGAAGACTAGGGGCAAAAACACTTCCATATTTATAGTTGTGAGTGGTATGCTTCCTGGTTGCCATAATTTCGCTTTCCATTTTTCTTTCTAACCAGAATGCCTTCTCTAATGAAATAGGTTCCCAAAGGCGAACATCATGTTGGATATTATCCTTTAAAGTCCCTATGAACACATAAATCCTATGCTCCTCTGGAATATTTTTAACCCTTATGTTCAATTTTTGGAACTCCTCAATGTGCTCCATTATTGAACCCTTTTGTTTCAGACTTATCAATTGGCTAAAAAAAGTGTTTCTTTTTGTATCCTCATAATGTGCTGTTAATTCTTCCATAGAAACTGCCCAAGTGATATTTTTTTTACGAGAGAAAAGCCATTGATAACATACAAATTGATTTGGTTCCAAATATAAAGTTGCAATACGTACCTTTTGTGTGTTTTGCACATTATTGAGATCGAAAAATTGCTCCATCTGTAATATCCATGTTGCGGGATCCTTGCCATCAAACTTCCTCATATTGATTTTTGGAATATGGTGGGTCATCAATCCCACATTAGAGTCTATGAAATCATGATTAACATTTCTTTTGTTCGCATCATGAGTTTCCTTTACTACCTTTTCACCATTAGTAAGTATTTCTTGTAGAAAATTTGTCAAATTTGTCTTCAAATCTGCCATGTCTTTCTTCAAATATGTCTTCAAATCTGCCATGTCTCTCTTCAAATATGTTTTCAAATTTATCTTCAAATCATCCATCTTAGCTTCCATTCCCTTTATATTAGATTCCACGCCATTTATCTTAGCTTCTGTTAGCTTTTGTGCAAGTGACACTTGTTGCACTTGGTCTTGTAATTTTGATATATCATGTAGCATTTCTTCCTCTTCTTCATGAGTCATGCTAGAGATTTCAAGTTGCTTACTAGGTGTTTTCATTTTCTTTCCTTGGGGCATCAGTTACCGATAATAATTCTCTACTATTCCCTTTGAATTCCTTCAAAATAAATTGTCCAATCAAGCTTAAGAAATTTTTTAAAAAAATCTACACACCTTTTTTCACTTTGTAGGAGCTAGATATTGTCTCTAATGTATCTTTGTGCTTTTGGATCATCTAGTTCTGAAATTGAGTAGCTCCCTGTGTCCTCTTTCCAATGCCACTATTCTAATCCAAATTGGATTCTCCAAGGAAGAGTTATGTGAAATCTCCCACAGTGACCTGATTATAGACTAGTTCAGTAGAGAAAACTTGTACGACATGCCACGAGTCACTGTTTTGACCTCTGGCTCTGAAAAATATATACAAGAAACTAAAATCCATCCTCTTTTTGTACCTTATGAAATTTCAATCTGATGCTTAGAGAGAAAGTTATGAGGATTGTCCCCATGTCACCTATTTGGAATGTAGTTCAAGAGTCTACAAAAAGACCAACTTCCTCAGATCATATCTCCATAAATATAGCGTGAAAAGCTCTGAAATTTAGATTCAAGGTTCACCATGATTTCTTCTCAAATGGATTTTTTTTTAGCTTCCAAAATTTCGCAGAAAAAAATTTATAGCGAAAATTCCACAATGACCTATTTGGAGCAGCGAAACCCTAGAATCCAAAGCTCTGATACCAATTGTTATGAAACCCGCTCAAGAAAAAGATAGAAAAGATAGATCAACACCTTAGAATTCAGCCTCTTTGAGGGGGCAACCTCCTTTACATTACATAAATGAACAATTCTTGGATGATTTAAATGACAAAATGTCCTTTCTATATATAGGAGTCTAAGGAGTCACAATATAACCTAGCTGACTTAACAATAATAATATAAAGCCACAAAAATAACAATAGAGAGATTCTATGGGGCACAGTAATAATAATATGGGGATAATAGGGGCACAACAATATTAATAAGGGATACAAATACAATAGTAATGGGGTAATCACTGGTATTATAGGGACCCAACAAATTAATTTATCTTGTTGCAATAAAATCTTAACAAGATTTCCACCACACCAACAGCTCAGCTTTGGTAACTACGCCAACCATCGAGTATATAAACCCTCATTTGCTCAGTGCGTGGAGGTGAAGACAAACCATGTTTTTAGAGAAAAAAATTTAATGAATAGCTGGTGGAACCATGAGCGTGGAGCAGAGACAAGCGGAACCATGATTGAGCCCAATTTTCGGGAAGGTGAAATTTTTCCAGTGTCCAAATCAGACAAAATTTATGTCGATATTACACCTCTCAGTGACACGAACCTAATGACACAGATAGAATTTTGATCTGAGTAGCAGATCTTCAGATGACCTAGAGGGGAGAATCTTTGAGGAAACTAGGGGGAATTTAAAAGATTCTTGTAGCCCCAGATTTTCACTTTGCCAGAATTCAGAAATTTGACAGTCAATTTTACACTATTCAACGCCACGAACCTTATGGTGTAATAATATTTTTAATTTGATCATTCTATCTTTTGGCCACTTTTCAAAGTGGAGTGCAGGTGTCAACATTCAATGTGCGAGCAATCATTTCCATGAGATTTGATGCCACGAGATTGATGGTGCAACCAGATCCATCAGTTTATCATCCTCTTCTTTAAATAACTCTTTGATGTGAGGTATATGCAACGTGATCATGTACTTCTTTATCTCTTTTCTTTAGATGCATTGTGCTGTATAGATCCCTATTTAATGTTTGATGTGGGATCTTGCTTTGTTCTTGATGTGAGATTTACTTCTTGTCATGTTGTTATTGAGATCCCTTTGTCTCCAAGTTGACGGGATACTCACGTGTCACCATGTATGTTTGAGTTGAGATCCCTTTGATGCCATGTTGGTGGGATGTTCATTATTAACATACGTGAAATTAGGTCATGCTGATAGCAGTCTTTTTTTGAATGAGAGTTCCTGCAGTGGAACATCTCTTGGAGCCACTCCTACATGAGGGAATATTCCTTGTATGATAGAGAAAACACATGCATGTACATCATCACTCTTCCGAGCACTTAATGCAGTGGCCTACACCATCTTGACACCAGGGCCTGGAGACATAGTCCCTCCTGGATGAACTTCGTTATCAAAGTCTTGTATTTTATGTTGTTGAGTCTTGTCATGTTCCTTCTTCTTTACAGCATGCATATATGTTCCTTTATGCTCTTTTAAACACAATTCTAACAACATCATAGAAGCAAAATATCTTGGTTAAATATGGGAGTTGAGTCAACTCGGATCAAGTTTGGTATCAGAGTGGTCTTTGCGTGGATGTGAATTGCAAGCGTGAACAATGGAACATGCAACGATGGAGGATGACAAAGCAATGCACTAGACCATTTTCAGAATTTCCCAAAAGGTGGAAATAATGTATGATGCTCTACAAAAGGAGACAGTGGAAAATGAGTGATTGCAACTTCAGTTGCGAGCCACGAAAGAGGCCCTAAAATAATTGAAGCACAGTAGCCAGAGTCTTCAAGTAGAGAAGAATAAATTGAATATGCTTCTATAGAGGATAAAGAGGAGAAACAGAGGTTGCTACACCAACTAAAAGCTAAGGATGAGGCCTTGGAAAAACTACAACGTGACCCATGTGAGGTAAGAAGTAATTCTCTGTCTTCATGTATGTTTCCTAATGATGATTTCGCTATTTTTTAAAATCATACCATAGGAATTGGCTCCAAACTATTGAGGAAAATGGGGTATGAAGGGAAAGGCTTGGGAATTAATGGCCAAGGCATTGTCAACCCCATCAAAGTAGAGGAATTACCCCATCAAGCATGACTTGGGTATGTCAAGAACAAAGCTAGGGAATGCGCCAAGACAGCTAGCAATCCACCAACAACAGATGATGAGAAGCCCTCATCATTTCTTTCTAACTCGATAGTGAAGGTAAAAGATGTTGATTTCCCTTCAGTTTCATCTTCACGTAGTATGATTTCTGTTGGAAATGTGGAGATACCAATTTCAAGGACAAAAATGAGGCTCCTTAGCAGGATGAGGTACAAGGAGGAAAAACTTGGTGTTAATAGCTAAGGCATAACTCAACCATTGGAGGTTGTGCAAAGACCTTGATTTGTAGACTTGGTATACACCAAAGGAGAATGCTCAAAGGTGTCAGATGCTTCTGAGACATCATCAAAATCATTGAGGAAAGAGAATGATGGGAACACATCACCATCATCACATGGTAGTGTCCATTACAGGAAAAGAGCTGAGGCAAGCTCTCATCGCCATAATGACACTAGAGGCAGCAAGGAAAGGTATAACCAGTCTCGATATTCGAATGTTCATTTCAATTATAATGATGTTGTTAATGATGGACATAAATCAAGGCATCGAAAAACATGTACCTTTTGTGGATTACATAACCATACATTTGTTGAGTGTTGGAAAAGAATAGCAGCACACAAAAGGAGGCGACGTGAAATACACTCTCAACAGTAGGTAAAGAAACATGTTAAGAAGATCCAGAGGAAGAAGACCTATTGCAGTCATTGCAACAGAAGTGGTCACAAAATAGAAACATGTTGGAGGCTCCATCCATAGTAGTGCCTTAAAGAGAAAGCATCAGTGCATGAACCAGATGAAACAGTTGTTCTACTAGCGAATGCACCACAAGGAGGCGACCCATTCACATTGATAAGTGAGAAATGGTTCTTCTATGCATGATAGAATGTCATGGTCTTATTTTTTTCCAATCATATGTTTCATTTTAAAATGTAAACATGATGATGTGTTTTCCATCACTCGTTAAGCAACAATGATGTCCGATCTTATTTTGTGATGCATTTTAAACTGTGAAAGTGGTGTTGTGTTTCCATCAGTTGTCAAAGAAACAATAGTGTTTGGCCTTATTTTTGTAAATCATATGTTGCAATGATGGTGTGTTTTCCATCACTTGTTGAAGCAACAATGATATGTTGGCCTTGTTTTCATAGCTAGGGTATTGTTTCCATTTTGATGTAAACTTGACCACCAAATATGTGTTATAAACTTGTGGAAAGTATGGGATGCTTGGGTCATTAGTGGGTCACATATATTCAGCATGTAATTATAGAATTGTATTATAGGTTTGCAGAGGTTGTAGGTGTCGGCTCATCGTTTATGGCTCCGAAGGACAAAGGTGAAGGAAAAGGAAGGGTGACATATCAGATACTTGTAAGTGCAGACAAGGTACAAAGAAGTTGTAGATTATTTTTGATGCTTTTGGAGGACCGAAAGCTCCTTAGTGGGAGGATTGATCTAGGTGGCTCCAGACACATACAGAAGTCCCAGAGGACTCAGAAAGGGGTTTAATTCAAAGTGGTCATATTGCTCCCAAACTAGCACTAGATTGAAGTGCTTGTCGCCCTCATTCCAATGGTGTGCACGACACTCAAATTTGAGCTCGTATGAGGGAGAAAGATCCAGTCAAAGTTTTGGTCAAAGTTGGGCAGTGGGTTAGGTTTAAGTGTCCTACAAATTGACCGAGTCCTAGACATGGAACTTAGCTCTCGAGAGTAGGAAAAATTGTTGCCTCTTTAATTTGTCTAATATCCCTTATATTAGACAAAATAAAAAATAACACATTTGTTATTAAAAAATAAAAATAAAAATATAAAATATGGGTGGCAGGCCACCACCCCTGCCACCCACTAGTCTGGTTATATATATATATATATATATATATAACAAAATTTAAAATTAAAATGGGTCGACAGACCATGACCCTCGCTACACCCCCCTCAACCACCACATATCAAACATTATTTATGGGCGGTGGGCAAGCCACCTCCAGTGGACCCGACCCACGCCCACCTCCACTATCTATATATATATAGCTCAGATATGACAACCAAGATTGGTGGGGCTCGAACCTGCCTGGCCCACGTGGCCGGCCCCCACTGGGCAGTCTCACCATAATCAACAACCATTCAATACAACCCAAACTTAAAACAAACGGTTACCATAATTGCGCCCATGTAAATAGTTATAAAATTGCGCCAATTACGTGTTAAAAAACACTACCCAATAACCATTATTTAAAATTAATACAAAATAGTTCATTAAAATTAAGCAGTGCTCCAATTTTGGCATTGGTGGGATTTGGTCCCCTAACCCCATGTGTTTCATTGTCTAAGATTGCCACCGTACCAACGGCCCAACTTTGGTAACTATGCATTATTTATGGGCGGTGGGCAGGCCACCTCCAGTGGACCTAGCCCACGCCCGCCTCCACTATATCTATAGATATATATATATATATATATATATATATATATATGACAACCAAGATTGGTGGGGCTCGAACCTGCTTGGCCCACGTGGCTGGCCCCCACCGGGTAGTCTCACCATAATCAACACCCATTCAATACAACCCAAACTTAAAACAAACGGTTACCATAATTGCGCCCATGTAAATAGTTATAAAAGTGTGCCAATTACGTGTTAAAAAACACTACCCAATAACCATTATTTAAAATTAATACAAAATAGTTCATTAAAATTAATCAGTGCTCCAATTTTGTCATTGGTGGGATTTGGTCCCCTAACCCCATGTGTTTCATTGTCTAAGATTGCCACCGTACCAACGGCCCAACTTTGGTAACTATACCAACCTTCGAGAGTATAAACACTCATTTTCTCAGAGCGTGGAGGCCAAGACAAAGAGCATTTTTCAAGACAAATTTTTAATGAATTGCAAGTGGAACCATGAGCATGGAGTAGAGGCACGCGGAACCATGATTGAGCCCAATTTTCAGGAGGGTGAAATTTTTCCAATGTCCAAATTGGACAAAATTTATGTCTGTCCTACACCTCTCAGTGACACGAACCTGATGGCAGAGAAGAACTTTTGATTTGAGCAGAAGATCTTCAAATGACCCGGAGGAGGGAATCTTTGAGGAATCTAGGGGAATCTAAAAGATTCCAATAGCCCGATATTTTCACTTTGTCAGAATTCAGAAATTTGACAGTCGATTTTACACGATTCGATGCCATGAATCTGATGGTGTAATCAAATTTTCCATTTGATCATTCTATTTTTGGCGATTTTTCAAAGTGGAGTGCAAGTGTCAACATTCAATGTGTGAGTAGTCATGTCCATGAGATTCGATGCCATGATATTGATGGTACAGCCAGATCTAGCAGTTTATCATCTTCTTCTTCATATAACTCTTTGATGTGAGGTATATGCAGTGTTATCATGTACTTCTTTATATCTTTGCTTGAGTTGCATTGTGTTGTATATATCCCTCTTTGATGTTTGATGTGGGATCTTGTTTTTTTCCTGATATGAGATGTACTCCTTGTCATGTTGTTATTGAGACCCCTTAGTCTCCATGTTGACGAGATACTCATGTGTCTCCATGTATGTTTGAGTTGAGATCCCTTTGATGCCATGTTGGTAGGATGATCATTATTAACATACGTGAAATTAGGTCATGCTGATAGGAGTCATTTTTTGAATGAGAGTTCCTGCAGCGGAACATCTCTTGGAGCCACTCCTGCATGAGGGCATATTCCTTGTATGACAAAGAAAACACATGCATATACATCATCACTCTTCCTAGCACTTAATGCAGAAGCCTACACCAACTTGACACCAGCACCTGGAGACGTAGTCCCTCCTGGACGAAATCCATTATCAATGTCTTGTATTTTATGTTATTGATTCTTGTCATGTTCCTTCTTCTTTACAGCATGCATATATGTTCCTTTATTCTCTTTTAAATGCAATTCTAACAACATCACGGAAGCAAACGATCTTGGTTAAATCTGAGAGTTGAGTCAACTTGGATCAGGAGTGGAAAGTGAAGCTCTTACTTCATAATTCGAGTTGGATTTTAGCATTGTTACTTGCATGGTGACATCGGTGATGGGTAGAGTGTGGTATCTAGATAGTGGGTCCTCATTCCATATGACTAGTAACAAATAGTTTTTCAGTGACTTGGATGTGAAGGACTTCCAAATGCACAGAGAGATCATAGATGATGGAAGTATTAGCGCGACTAGCATTGGTACTGTTACTTTTCAAAGGGAGTCTATTTCTCCTCTCACATTAAAATATGCCATGTATGTTCTGGGCCTAAAGAAGAATTTAGTTTTAGTTTCTATGTTGGAGGACCATGGCTACGATGTGATATTTAGCAAAGGAAAGGATTTCCTTCATCGTATAGCCTCAAGACAAGTGAAGTGGATCGGGATTCGGGTAAAGAACCTCTACAAATTGGATGTAGAATATTGTGCAACATTGAGCACAAAAGCAGACAAGGTGAAAAGTGGAGACATCGGTGAATTATGGCATAGAATATTGGGACATATTCACCATGGAGCTTTGAAGATCATGTAGAAAATTTCTATAGGACTTTATGTTGGGATGGGGTCCCTAGGGTTAAATTTTGTATAAATGTAAAGACTATGATTTGTGGAAGCGGAGCATGAAGATAATAAGAGTCAAAGGGGCTTTAGTCCCTTAGGTTGTTAGGAGATAAGAATTTTTGAGACCTACCCATGGTCCATGAACCATGGTATTATAAAAGCAAAGGATATAAATAGAATATTCCTAGTGAGTCTAGATAAGTAAATAAGAATAGAAGATCATTGTTTGTGCAAGTAAGCTAAGGCAGGAAAGTTTGTTTCCTGTACTTAGGCAAAGAGGAAGGCTCCTGTAGCTGAGTGTGCGAAGACCTTGGTAAGTCCACAAGCTGAGTGCGTGGGTCCCTACAGTTGAGTGTGTAGGGAAGAAGAGTTTGTACTTTGAAAGAATACATCTAATAAAGACAATTTTGATCCATAAATGGTGCATTTGCTTATATGTATTTACTTCTGCAATTTCTGTGTTTTCACTATGTATTTGGAATTATATGAAGAAATTTTTATCTAATGAGCAAAAGTAGTAGATCAATATAATTTATACATGTTATGACTGTTTGATGACCTTCATGAAGGTATAATTGTTGTTTATAAGAATTACTGTAATTATCTATTTTGGAAGGGTTAGGGTTTGTGAAGACATAACTAATCCCTAGAATCTGCAAGAACCCATCACACAAACCTCTCGATGTAGAAACCTAGTTCTGTCATCCCCCAATACTGCTTCGGGTGAGATTTCAGCCTGTGCTACGAGGGTTGTTGCTGAAAGGGCCTGCACTTAGGGTTTTGTTGGTTGGCATAGCTAGCTTTGAACATGGGTCAGGGCCCATCAAGACAACAAATGGTTTCATTGTTGAGATGGGGATCTATCTGAGGAATGTGTGATAAGTGGTTAACCACTAAGAAAGAAATTCAAAAGTGGATAGATTTGAAGATGCACACATTTGCAACCTAAGAGAACAGGAATTCATGTCTGATGAAGGAAGAGTGGCTGAATAGATACCTATTCACAGACAAACATGAAATATTCTTCTACTCTTTCCCCTGTGAATTGCACGAGTGGCTATCCAAATTGGTAGATAGTTAGGGAATGTGGAAGCTTGATGGCCCTATTGTGTGGACCCCAAAACTAGTGAAGGAATTGGACGCTTTAGAAAACAAAATCGTGCAAGTTGTCGACCACTGGATCGATAGTATTCTAGGAGGATTCATCACTGAGTTCACGATTGATACATCCACTGGCTATAGTGAAGTAGAGTGTAGGTTTTTCAAGGGACCAAGAGTTAAGTACTTGAAATCCCTAAAGACCTGGATTAAGATATTGTGTGAAAAGTAGGTTATGCCTTTAAATTGATGTTTGGGACTATGCAAAGTGGGAGAGCATCCATAAGAAATGTAGATCTAGGTTCTAAATATAGTCTGTTGTTAGGATCGTCTGATAGTGACGATGAAGGTAATATTCTGAGGACATTGTTGCATATCGTAAGCCAAGGTATCATAGGGATACCTCATCTATCCACTCCACCTCCACCTCACACACCTACACCTTTGCCTCCACCTCCACCTCCATATTTTAACATGGAAAATATGATGAAGGTGCTTGTATTTAGGGGTTTGGGGAATAAACACCCCGAGAAATTTTGGTTCATTGCAAACATTGTATGGAAGGTGTTATCACTTAGAACTAAAAAAAAAATTGATACATGTAATTTTCTATCCTAGCCCGATGATAAAGGTCTGTGCTAGTTTAATTTCATATTTTCATTTTTAATTTTCTTCCCGTAGGATTTGGAGTTTTTAAAAGAGTTTTTTAACTCAAGTTGTTCTCAACTCCCATTGGTTCCTCTCTACCCATCATTGTTCTATAGCCACCTCTTGTCTTATGTGAGTCACCATACCTTTTCATGATTTCGCAGCGCTATTCCTATTCGCCAATTTCGTAGCGCAATCATAACTAGCCAATTTCGCAGCGCTTCATGATTAGGCAGTTTCGCAGCGCATCATTAAAATTCAAAACTAACAGCGCTGCAAAATCATGGATTCGTACTTTTCACAGCGAATCTTTCCCGAAATATCAAATCCATTAGGTGAGTCATTGGCCATGTCCTCTCATGTCAGCCATGTATTTCTCCTATCACGTTTTAACACTCATTGCCACTATCACCACCCCTAGATCTGTTGATATGCATGAATTATTATTCCCAAGAAATTTTACTGTGCATAAACCTTAATGATGGCCGTAAGTCTTGCATGAATGACAAATCTGCAAGATTATATCTTGAAAGGTTTTAAACGGAAAGATTCAAAATTCAAGCGAGGCTGATAATCAAGCGAGGCTGAATTCAAAAAGAAGCTGAATCACAATTCCAACCGGAGCTGGTAGTCTTTGTGTGCGAAGATTTGGAAGAATCCATGGAGAAAAAAGAGCACAGATCCGGTAAACCTCTAAGGACTGAACCCGAAGGCCTGGATATAACGCTGAGAAATGAAGAGGTTAAGAAAGCGTTTAAAAACGCCGGATGCTGGAACTTTTGCAAAAAATTACAAGGAGGACATGCACAGGTAACTAAGGAATTTGCACTTAACTTCACTGGTTTGAATTCAAACGTAGCCATGTTAGAAGTGCAGGTTTCTCCAGAGGTGATATCTGCTGTGACAGAGATCCCAAGAGGACAAGAGGAATGGTTCAAAAATTTCAAATTTGACATGAATCCTTGCAAAGTGTTTTTGAAGGATGATTATGTAAATGAAGATTTAAGTAGGGGAGTGCCCAGGAATTATGTCAAAGAACATTATGCTCTTTTACTCACCTGCATACAGAAATATTTGACTTGTGAAGGAAGGTATAACAAGGTTTATTCTTACCATTTCAAACTACTTTTGCATTTCACCGGGAAGGTCTCCATAGACTTACCGTTTTATCTTTTCCGTAGTTTGAGTAAGATGTGTGATAAAGTACAGCTGAGAAAAGAGGATTCTGAAACCTCTTTGTTTCATCATGGTTTGATCAAATTACTGGTTTTAGATGGGCTCCAAAAGATAGACAGGGATTGGAATTCATTCATTTTTATGGCTAGCTTCAAAAGCCAGACTGGCCTTACTCCTCAACCTGCTAGAGATTCTACAATAGCTGAGCTCCAAACAGAAGTAAGAGCTAAAAGAGTTCCAAAGTCACAAGTAAGAAAACAAATGAAGCCACTCGTCATCCAAGATCAACCTCAGCAATCAACTAAGGAAAAAGATCGTGGTAAAAAGACTGTAGCTGAAACAAGCACATCTGAAGTAGTCTCAAGGGTAAGAACAAGAAGTCAGATAAATAAGGAAAAAGGTAAAGCGATAGCAGTTGAAGAAAGTCCATTGTCCAAGGCAAGTTTAAATGATTTATTGCAGGCTATTGAGATTGAGCAGTCTCTACCAGTTCAAATCGAATTGATGCAGTCAGAACAGAAAAGCACCAAGAAATCCAAGGCCTCAAAAAGGCTTAGATTTGATGTGCCAGCTGAAGAGTTCGTTTTCAAACCTAGAAGACCTATGACAAGGAGGTTCCAGCAAGTACAGGAGGCACTGCCAAGAACAGAGGAAACAGGGGAAGAGACACAAAAAGACACGGGCAAAACAGTCATTGCATCTCAAGAAGATAATATAGTAGCCATACAGAGACAATTGGAATAAGCTAAATATGAAATTGCCAAATTAAAGAAAGCCGCTAGAAAACATGCAGCTATCCATGCAAAGTATTATAAAGCTATATGGAAAGGGAATGCTGCTGTAGAAGCTCAGCTGAATTCAGTGGTTGATGGCCATTCACAATTTCACACATGGACAGTACCAGCAATCAAAGAAGCCAAATACATAAGAAGGATCAATATGCAATTGAGAGCTGGGAATAAGGCTATGAGGAAACAAATTGAAGACCTGAAGGCATAGTTAAATCAGTTATTTGCTAAATAAATCTTCATTTCAAGTAAGATTTTGTTTTAAAGTTTTGACAAATTTGCTTGATTTTGTCTTTCTGAGGAAATATAAACTCCTATTCAACATGTGGAAAGTCTGAAGGAGTTTTTGGCAATCAAATAAAGTTCTCGGGTTAAAAGCAAGCTGTTTTAAATAATTCAGCAGTTTCGTAGCGCGCTACGAAACTGCTGTAGGTGATGATTTTTACACAATTCAAGCAGTTTGAATTATAAGCGGGAATTTTGAAAGGAAAATGTCTAAAGGGTATGCAAGACATCATTTGGAGCTGTCAACAGTCAATCAGGTCAAGACAGGTGGATGCTTAAAAAAGTTGAATATTCAAATCCAATTTTAAATTTTTGGAGTAAAGCCCCTTTATCACCGTTCAAGATATATCAAACGGGTTGCCTGCAAGAAACTCTTGCTTGCACACATGTTCATGGACAAAGCTTACAACGCATCAAGAACGTGGCAGTCTTCCACATTTTGGGTAATTAAAGGCTAAAGGACATGCTTCTGTGCATTCGAATATAATGGGGAAAACTGAAGCCGAGAAGCAAGGGTAGTCTCCTGATATTTCTGAGCAGTTAAAAAGATTCAGCATTCAAGGTCAACATGGAGCATTAAACATCCAGCTCAGCCAAACTGAAAGAGGATCAGGTGTCAAAGAACGAGGAGAAGCCATCATGCATGTAATATGGAGTTAGAGTCATAGTGGATTTAGAACTCTAAAAAAACTCCAGTCAGCACTTTGTTGTGTTTATTAGTTAGTTAAATGGTTGATAGGTGTCATTAGAAGTAGTTTTCGAATTCCCTTCATGCTGGAGGAGGAATCTCGATCAGTTAGAATAAAAACTCTATATATAGTTGAAACAAAAATGTAATCAGGGTTGGAAAATTTTATGACACAACTTGTATTTGGCTTATGTAAAGACTCATTTCAGTAATATAATTTTGATTTTACTTCTCAGGATTCATGAAGGATTTCTTATATTCAGAATGTGTGATGCTGTCCTTTCCTTAGTATTGTTTGCAGTGGTATGGATGTATAATCACTCATAATTCACTGAATGTGCTCTGATTTCCTGTATGCATCTATAAACTGTGTGGTTCTATATGAGTGTATGTTCTGAATATTCAAATGCTGAATGCCCTGACTTCCATGTAAGGTCAAGATCTTTGTTATGTTGAGGTGTTGTTGACTCCATATGCCCAATGGATAGTTGTTTAATATGTTTCCAGCATTCATATTTGTTACAGTTGTTTCACAAGAGTTAGCCATCTTATCTTAATCAAAATTGTTAACCCATCTAGAGAGAGCCCTCTCAGGTTGAGGAGGCTAAGCCTCAGCCTAAAGTAGGTTTGAAATAGTTACTTGAAGTCTTCCTGGTCTGCAGCCTTCCAGGGCTTGATTTTGAGATAACAGAAGGCACAATAGATCATTTATGATGATATGAAGAAAGTGTAGCTAGTCGCAGTGCTATAGCATAGAGCACTGAGTTGGTACATCAAGTTCTACTCAAGCAAACCTAATGCAACTATGCTAGAAACATAACACGCGCTAAATAGTGAGTTTAAGAAGCCCAAATCTCAAGCCCGGTCTATGATGAAGCTTAAGGAGATTCAGCAAAGGGTCAACGAGTCCACGTGGGACTTTGATCAAAGATTGAAGTGTCTGATTCAGCAGGTTTAACATGAGGATTACAAATGATCAACATAGAGACTGGTACATTGCTTCGCTCCTACCTCATTTGAGATTAACCCTGTCGCAACAAAAAATAGGAACACAAGAAGAAGCCTTGGAGATCACCATGAGATTGGAGGCTTCACCAGTGCAAGATATGAATATGGGTGTACAGCAGATTCAGTCACAGCTAGCAAGCCTGCACATGGAGTTATTGAGCCTTAAGAGAGGAAAAGAGGTACAGCCCAAAGTGCACGTGGAAGTTTGGTACCTGAAGTGTAAAGTCCATGGTCATGATAAGGACCATTGTCCAGTCTACCATAATTACCTTATTAGGGATATAGATGCCGAGGAGGTTGAGCTAATGAATCAGCTCCCGAAATATATTCCCCCATGCAAAGTCATAACTAAGGTGCCTAATGACCTCGAAAACTCCAAATTCATGGTCTCTACACCACTGCTGCCAGAGAAGGTAGTGTTTTAGGGTGCGTTGTTGGCCTGCATTCTAATGCTCAAATTGGAGGATTGGGACTTAGGGGATCATGAGAAGTTCCCTCATCTTACACCAGCCATGTACCTATGCAAAGAATTTTTTAAGAACTATCAGGAGGCCCAGGATGAGGGAAAGGAGTTTCATTATGCCTGGTTTCTATTGTTAATAGAATTAGTAGCATGGAAGATGCTGGAGAACAACCAGTTTCCTCCTCAAGAACCAGACCTTCCAGAGGCAGCGAAGTTCACTTTGCTCTAGGCAGCGAAGGACCCTACGTGAGTCACGGAAACTAAGATATTATGGGTCCTAGTTGAGATGGATCTGCGCATGGTGATTAGCCAGTGGCCGATGCTGTCACCCACACTATATGACCAGTATGATCTCTATGCTAATTTCAAAGCCGACTTCCACAACTTGTATGTTTGTGCCAGAAGGGATCCCAAGAAGACATGGCACAAGTTTCCTTACCTGGTGGGTGAGGAAGATGTAGTAGAGATTGTAGGCAAATGGCCAGGAGAATGGCTTTACTTATCAAATCCGAGTGCAAGTATGAGTAAGGTTGTAGAGGATACCACATCATAGATAATAGTAGGAGAAGAACAGAAGGAAGCATAGAAGGCTACAACCTGTGAGAAAGTTGTGCAAAAAAAAGAGGCTGCTGCTAAAGAAAAGGAACCGTAACAAAGAATGAGAAGCCCAAGAAATAACAACGTCACAGGCCACCATCGACATTGAGGAGTCTGATACTCAACACAAACTGAACCAAGAAGGGTCAGATGAAAAAGAGAAAGGGGGTGTGGAGATGGAAACCCCCTGTAAGAAAAAGAACAAAGCAGACATCCATAGGGCTACGAAAGAAACAAAAGTCAGATAGATCCACCCATGTGACCCCATTAGTCCTTACTTAATGGGACTTGGATGAGATTGGCGATATGGTCCGGTATACCACGACACACTTATGGACCCATTTTCAAGACCAATACCAGCAAGCATTGGGAAATGTGTAGAAGGATCTGCATGAGCTGCAGATCCAAATAGGTCGATTACAAGCGAGCGTGGGTGAAGCAAGGGGGATACAAGTGAGACTACATCAAGTGAGCACAACATTTTTGGACATGGACAAAACCTTGGATCTTTATGTCATTCAGTGGTCAGATGGAGCCCTATGCATTGAGATAGAAGAGGCCAATGCCCAACTATCACAGATCAATAATATGGGCTTCAACCTCATGGAACTCCCTATCCAACCCTACATGAGCTGCACCAAGGAGTATCTGATGAGTTGAGGGTTAGGGAGCAGTACACACTACTGGTTATAAGTGAAGTGACAATGAAAAACCATAATATATTTAAAGAAAAGGCACAAGAAATTAAGGAAAAATAAGAAATCCCCGCGTGTAACCAACAATTAGAAGTAGTTATTACACAATCTTGCAATGACCAGCCAAAACTTAACATTTCAACTAAAGCATCCTATGCAGAAAAGGTCCAGAAGCTAGTCATGGCAGTCAAAGAGTCCAAGGATGAAACCAGCCAAGTCCAATTTGAATTACAACTACATATACCATAGCTTCAATTGAAGATGTAGCCTATGACTCCCCCAGAGGTTCGAGAGCAGCGCAGAGCTGCTATCAAAGAGGGCATGGCCACATTAGAAGAAGCAGTCAAGGGCTGCACAGAGTTGTTCAAGAAGGCCATGGAGTTATGGAAATCACTGCAAGAGTACCCCACTCTGCAGAATACTGGCATGGACCTTAGAGAAAAACAACATCAGCTCAATGAGATCTGATCGATTACATGAACATCGGCACCAGTATAGTGTTCACGAGATTGCGGGAAAGAAAAAGGATCCAGAATGAAATTAATGAGTTGTGCCAAAAAGAGGTCATTCTTACTGCATGAACTCAACCTTGGACAGAGGAGGCTTGCCAGCTAACTCTATCAGTACAAAGAAAAATTAAGGGCACGCAGCAGACTCAGAGGACCATGAGCCTCGTGGTGGAAGGCCCAACTATAGAGAAATTGGTCGAAGAAGTGTAGCAGGCTGCTACACAGGGAACAACTAATTTGTAGGTTTTGACATTGGAGTCCTGCAAACTCCAAGTGAAGATTGAAGTGCCAACCTAGTGACTATAAGATGAGTCATGAAATTGTGTTGGGTCCTGTCGGGATGGGATCCCTGGGGTTAAATTTTGGTATTTAACTTTTGTATAAATGTAAAGTCTATGATTTGTGGAAGTGGAGTGTGAAGATAATAAGAGTCAAAGGGGCTTTAGTCCCTTAGGTTGTTAGGAGATAAGAAGCTTTTATTCCCTCCTAGTAAAGCAAATGATATAAATAGAAGGGTCGTAACTAGTCTAGAGAAGTAACTAAGAATAGAAGATCATTGTTTGGGCAAGTAAGCTAAGGTAGGAAAGCATGTTTTTTGTACTTAGGTGAAGGGGAAGGCTCCTGCAGCTGAGTTCACAGAGACCTTGGTAAGTCTGCAGGTCGAGTGTGCGGGCCCCTGTAGCTGAGTGCATAGGGAAGAAGATTTTGTACTTTGAAAGAATACATCTAATAAAGACAATTTTGATTCATAAATGGTGCATCTACTTATCTGTATTTACTTCTGCAGTTTCTATGTTTTCGCTCTGTATTTGGAATTACATGAATAAATGTTTATCTAATGTGTGAAAGTAGTAGATCAGTATAATTTACACATGTTATGAATGTTTGATGATCTTTGCGAAGGTATAATTTTTGTTTATAATAATTACTGTAATTATCTGTTGCGGAAGGGTTAGGGTTCGCGAAGACAGAACTAAGCCCTAGAAGTCGCGGGAACCCATCACACAAACCTCTGGATGTAGAAACTTGGTTCTTTCATCCCCCAATACTACTTTGGGTGAGACTGCAGCCTGTGCTACGCAGGTTGTTGCTGAAAGGGCCAGCAATTACGGTTTTGTTGGTTGGCGCAACTAACTTTGAACCTGGGTCAGGGCCCATTAAGCCAACACTTCCCAAGGGTGCAATAGAGGAGTGAGATACATGAAAAGGGTGTACATTGGGGAGGTACACCAAAGCCACCTTGCCTGATAAGGGAAGTCAAGCACAAGTGATCCTTGAAAGAGTTCACTCAGATGTGTTTGGACCATTCTCGACAGCCTCCATAACTGCATAGGTATTATGTAATATTTGTAGATGATTTCTCACATAAGTGTGGAATTTTCTTAATGTAGAAGAAAGATCAAACATTCTCTAATTTTTTTTAATTTAAAGCACTTGTTGAGAAAGACACTAGTAGGAAAGTGAAGGCTCTTATGAGCGACAACGGTGGAGAATATGTCGAATGAATTCAAGAACTTTGATGCATCAGAAGTCATTTGATGGGAGTTCATAGAACCCCATAACCCATTGTTGGATAGGTAAATCCCCTCTGCGGACAGAGGCGATCCCACTAGCCTAAAACAAAACTAGCCACAATCAAACCACGCTGCCACGCAAGTTCCTAGTTATGCATTAAAGGTGAATTAAGAAGACCAACCTGGAATCCAACGCTATGGTTGAAGCAGAGTTGATATTCCCTCTCCCTCGCTCCAGCAGATCATAAACAGACACCTGCACATGCAAAGGAAGAGACAGATACCAACATAAAATATACCAAGGCACAACTATATTTTAGTCAGAAAGGAAATAAATCAACACATCACCATAATAGACAATGAGATTGGAACTATAATAGCAGTCGCTCATTAACTAATAATAAACAGGAAAAGTTACAACCAAGGTTCTGACGTTGAACCTCTCCTGGCTGGGCGAGCAACTATATGTGTCTTGCAATGTATCTCCTCTCCGGCAGCATAACCTCTCTAGCATTCACTAGCATTCCTCCAAGAACTCAAGAACTCAACATCTAGCACTCCATGACTAGCTTGTCAAATGCATAAGGACAAGCTTATATAGATGAAGAAGGGAGGAGGATACGATGAACCGTGACACCTATTGTGGATTAACATTATCCCCAAAAGCCATTAAAGATGGAGATAGGATAGAACTCGACATAAGACTGATTTTTTATCCTCAAAAAGCTCCATGTAATGAAGGAAACAACAGTTGGGCGTGTGTTAAGGCAAAAAGCATGACCAAACTTGGTTGGCGTGACTGTTGCTCTAAGACAGAGCGCCAATGGTCGCGCCCTTTTTTGAGGATCTCCATGATTGGCGCGGGTAAGACACGGTGGACTTGCGCCAATGGAAAAAGAGCACTTTTCAGGGATAATCTGTAGAAGGTGTCTTCAGGGAACATGAAGTACATACTCAGGGGAACATAATGCAAGTGTTTTTAGACTTTGTCACTTCTTATAACTCCCGGGATGAGTCCTCCAAAGTACAACAAGAGGAGTAACAGGGATGGTGACAAATTACTGTGTAACAGATGCCCCCTAAAGCATGAGGTCCGAGAGGTGGAGAGGGGTGAAATGCTTTACAAGAACACACAAGAACACATATAGTTGCTGCCGCCGAGGATCTGTGTTAAGAGACATGACTGATAGTTCAATTACATAATGTACTTGGTATGGTCGCAGCCATCCATAAGAGAGTACATAAATAATCTAGATCCATAGTATGGACGCAGCCATCTGGTTAGGATTAATGAATTGACTCAGGTATGGTCGCAACCATCCAGTGAATGAGTCAAGTATCAAGAATCACGCCTGGATTACAACAGACACAATCCAGGGTCTTGCGCTCCATCTCGACCCGAACAAGAGTACAAGTTCAAGCATGTGAATATATGAGCTGAAGTCGAACATGCATGAACATCGTCCGATTACCAGTCAATAGTGGAAACTGTTAACAGACGCGAGAGGTACCATCAATAATGACAATGGCCCTCAAGGTACTATAGGTACAATCTACGGCGTGTGAATCAATGATCTGAAGTCGAACACCCGTAGAATCATTCGATCGGAGGCCAATTATGAAAACCTCACGTTGAACACGAAGAACCTGCCATTGAGGCATGCAGGCTCCAAGGCACCGGAAAGGAGTCTCTAGATCAACTTCCTGGATAATGAGTTGAAGTCGACAGGAAGTGACCTTGATTAAAGGTGGGCCATAATGTTTCCCACATCATTGACACGAGACAGAGAAATAATGTTGTGAATCAAGATTGTGTGAACTATCAGAGGGAGGTTGTTTCTTTGCAGAGGTCAACTTCTCTTGAACATATCGGTGGAACATTAATGGAATCGGCAGTATTTGACATCAATGTATCAAAGGTCATGATGATGAGGCGATGAGTGGATGAGAGGTCAAATAAGGTACCCAAGTCCATGGAAGCAAGTGAAAGATACGAGATGAGATATCCCCACCTCGGACACGAAAGCAGAAAAGTGCCATGTTCAAGAGCGACATACTGCCGTCACGGTAATAATTATGGTTCTAAAATTTTCTTTTCCCCCCGCCATTTCTGGCGAGTACCCCAGTTATTTTTAACAAGCTTGATGGGGATAGCATATGCTTGTGTTGTGACAAAATCCGATGTCATTAAGTTTTAACGAGTCTGACAAAGGAAGAACTCGGCGTCTTTTCATGTTTAGAGAGTTTGAAAAGACAGCAGAAAAGGAAACTCCAGGGATGTCCTTTTTCGTAAAGTTGTGTCTCTTGGGCCCGAAAAAGTATAAAATAATACCCGAAAGAACCGCCCGATCATTATAATCGAGGAGTACTTTTCATAATTAGTGATTTCGACCTGAAAAAGTAAAAAAGTGGTCAAAACCACATCGTTTCGTAACCATTAACGAGTTTGAAATGACAAAAACCCGGTAATCTTTTTATGTTTTAACGGTCGACAAAAAGAACTTAAAACGACTGCCCCTTATTAACATTTAACGAGTCAAGAGGAGCGACTCGGCAATCTTTTCCTCTTTAAATGGTCAGAAAAGAGCTGAAAATAGACCTTCATTTTTATTTTCTTTAACGAGTCAAAAGGGAAAAATACTCGGCAATCTTTTCATATTTTACGAGTCAGAAAAGAGCGTAAAGGCGACTCGTCCTGAAGGAACGAGTGGTATAAAGGGTAGCAACTGGTTCCGGTAATGGTGGAACTCGCTCGAAACATGTAAAGGTTAAGAGGCTGGCTAATAAAACCACTCATCACTGCAGTTCCTCAGGAAAGGATAAACAACCAGGTGAAAGCATATGATCGGCCAAAGAGATGGTGGCGATGGAATGAAACAACCAAGGCTCATCTAGCAAAATTTAGTAGATAAAAGGCAATCACGGGATGTAAATCAGGTATGGGTTCATTTTTACACAAGCTTGAACCATGGAGAACTTTGCTTGGATTCAGTTTCATGTTTACACAAGCTTGAAACGAAAAACTATGCTTATTAAATTTTTGCATGCCCCCAGCATGATAATGCAAATCAAGGTACATGCCCCCCAAGCTTCATGGCATTCACGGAGTGGATGGAATGAAGGTTTACTTGGAAAGACTCGATTTTGAAGGAGGATGCACGCCCCCCCCGGGCCTCAGTCACGCGCCCGGGTCAGCTGCTGTCATCAGAATGACGGAGTGGATGTTGGGGCATTTCCTGTGGAAATAAGACCATTTAGGAATGGTAGATGACTATATGTGAAGTGTGAACCGGGGAATGAAAGTTGGTCTACGACCTTGATCGTCCTTCCTTCATGCGGAAAACACATCACTCTGAAGAGTGAGGACACAATTGCACGTATGCGATAAATATAGTCTCGTCCAAGGAGTAAATTGTAATCTAACGGACCTTGGACTACCATCACGCCCATTTGAACAGTCTTCCCTTCTAATGTGATAGGTACATTGGGAAGAATTCCTAAAGGTCGAGTTGTTTCTCGATGGAAACCTGTAAGGTTTCTCATCTCAGGCAGAAGCAGTGGGGAACCAAGTGCTTCCCAAGCTGTTGAAGAAAGGATACTCACAGGAGATCCCTCATCAATAATTGTACCGGCCATAACCATGCGGTAGACTTGGACTATAATTCGAAATGGTATGGAGGCTGGTAACCGAGGATTGCCTAGTTGATCCCAATTGAAGGAAACAACTAGGTTGCTTGGAGGTGGGACTGGATAGACAGCCGGATATGATTCTGATGGACTTTCTTCCTGGTACGAAGGAATGAGAGGGATGCTCACTTGATCATTAGAGTCTATGTTGATGAATAGAATTTGGACGGTGGGGTCTTCATTCTTTGCAGTGATAACATCATCTGAGGAGGGAACTTCTGAAGGCAAAACCGGGTCACTTGTAAGCTGGACCTTTTGACTTTTGTCTGGTTTGGATTCAGATGTAAGATCATCTAAGGATGGAACTTCTGAAGGAAAAACCGGGTCACTTGTAAGCTGGACCTTTTGACTTTTGTCTGGTTTGGATTCAGATGTAAGATCATCTAAGGATGGAACTTCTGAAGGCAAAACCGGGTCACTTGTAAGCTGGACCTTTTGAAAGACCGGGTCAACTGTAATCTGGAACTTTGGACTTTCGTTTGGTTTGGACTCAGGTGGTTCATCCTTGATGATAAAGTGGTGCATAGATGATGAATGTAAATCAACACTCGTTCCGACCAGGGACTGGTCTGGAACAGGCGGAGCACAGCTAGGTTTGGGAAGAGAAGGCTGGAGTAAAGAGGAATCATGCTTGATCACTTGGTCAGTGGAGAGATGATCTGCAGTTGCAAAAAGACGCTGATATCCAGCGGGTAGCTGGGGTAAGGGAGCTGACAGACTTTCCAAAAGACGGGAGGCTTCATCCATAAGTGGACAAAGGCGAAGGAGATGATTACCTTCACAAAGTCGACAAGGGAAACGAACCTTCCCTTTTCTCTTACCAACTAGTAAGGTATCGTCGATCTGCGACGACAAGGGGTGAGTCGGGTCACGGGACCATATATCTAGGATCCTGGGAATACCAGGACAATCAGAAAGAAAATGGTCCTCCTTGCATAATCGACAAGGAGACTTAGCCTTCCGCGGAGGAGCAGAAGGTGGTTCCACTTCAGATATTTTCGTGGTAGATACGACCTTTCCCTTAGGAGACTTCTTCTTTTTGGTCTTCTTCTTCTTCTTCTTAGCCACCTGGTTACTGAAATCCAAGGTGTCACCAGGCGAAGTAGAAGATGAGGACGCAGCAATGGGCAAAGAAGGGAAGGGGTCCACCTTAGAATCAACATGGTGTTGTTCGGGTGGAGGTGGTGGTGGGGGAACAGGAGTTATCACACTCGGGACCACCGAGTTTGAAAAAAATCATACGGGTAAACCAATGGTCAACCCAGGCAAAGACAATGTTGCGATATACTGAACACCGACATTTCCAACATAAGGAAATGGACGAGGGTTCCCATCAGGAGGAACACCTTGGCCGGTGGGCGCCGGGAAGGCTGCCATTGAACGAGAAATAATCCTACTCAAGCTAACGCAAACAAAATCTAATCGGGTAGATGTTATCGTGGCCAATAAATTTTAAGACACTGAACTTAACCTTTTCATTTTTTAAGAGTCGAGAAAAGGATAAAAGATGACTCTAGTCTCCTTCGAATATTTAATGAGCACGAAGTGACAAGACGCTCACAGGCACCTTTTCTTTTAGGGAGTCCGAAAAGGATCAAAAGTGACTACTCTGGAGACTCTAGGTAAAAGGTTTACCAAACAATCCGTAAAACTGCTTATACACCTTGGAAATCAGATGAAAACCAAGGACTTCCCGTACTGCAGTCAATCTTCCCGAATGCTGTGTTCAGTGCATTACGGCTTGTAAGGCGGCAGACTTGGCTTCCTATGGATAAAGGATAATAGCCTAGTGGGGTCTCCCGTATATACGCGACGGTACGTGGGAGCTCAGTCCGTATTGGCACCTATCGTTTCACCGTGGAGGAATCACCCAACCACTCGACGATAAACTACCAGGTTTAAATACGCCGGAACACGTCTCTAACCTAGACCTCTAGAGTATTTGCATTATGTTCCAATGCGTTGTTATGTTCATTGAGTTTATTTTAAAGTTTATCTTCGATTATGTTTCAGTTTTTTGGTCCTACCGTATGTGATATCTCAAAAACTTCTTAAATGCAAACTATATGCCAAAATTATATCATTTGATTCGATGAATTCTATCTACAGGAGGGTTGAGATCTTTACACAAACGAAATGATCACTCAACAAACAACAAAGATCCTAATGCAGCTAATAACAAGAAATGAAATTTTTTCTTTTTCTTTTTAATAGCAACAAATAACAATAAATGCTAACTAATATGATGCAAAAGATATTTTGTTTTTCTTTCCTTTAAGATGGCATGATGCATTTAAACAAATCTTAAGAGATATACACAATCCAAGTTCACTCAATGAAATAGAACCAACTCTGAAACACCAAAATGAACTATGTAAGCAAGGAAAAACACAAAGACTTTCAATGAACCATGTAATCTAAGTTCAAATGAAGTCAAGTAAAATCCAAGGAGGCTAGAAGTGAATCACTCAGAGTATAGAAGACCAAGCTTTGACAAATCACTGGATAGGTGCAAGACACAACCAACAAGTTGACTGGATAATCAAGAGACCGAAACTTCCCACAGAAGGCTAGACATGCAAAGTCACTAGATGTCCTAGGGCTGAGACGAAAATCAATAGAAATAAGCAAACAACTGAAGGATAAAGGCTAAAACCAGTCAAATAGAGGTTCAACACACTTCCAGAGGCCGAAAGAGATATAAAAAAAAGCGGAAAGAGCTTTCCACCCATACACAGGCAAAATTTACTGGGCTGGCGCGACTGTCAGCTAGCAACTTGCTCTACCACAGGATTGGCGCGAGTTGCTTTTGAGCAACATGCGCCAACTGGCGCGACTGTCAGAGTAATGACCGCGCCAATCAAGCTTGCCGGCTAGAAAAATAAATAATACGACCTCAGGTCGGGTTGACAGTGCTCAGATGCGTCAAACAGTAAAGAATAAACTCGAAACTGACCCAGGAAGCTCATTCACTCAAGCAAGCAGAAGAAAATTAACATTCAAGACAAACTCCAAATAGCTTCTCCCCAGTGGAGTCGCCAAATTGTTGGATAGGTAAATCCCCTCTGCAGACAGAGGCGATCCCACTAGCCTAAAACAGAACTAACCACAATCAAACCACGCTGCCACGCAAGTTCCTAGTTATGCATTAAAGGTGAATTAAGAAGACCAACTTGGAATCCAACGCTATGGTTGAAGCAGAGTTGATATTCCCGCTCCCTCGCTCCAACAGATCATAAACAGACACCTGCACATGCAAAGGAAGAGACAGATACCAACATAAAATCTACCAAGGCACAACTATATTTCAGTCAGAAAGGAAATAAGTCAACACATCACCATAATAGACAATCAGATTGGAACTATAATAGCATTCGCTCATTAATTAATAATAAACAGGAAAAGTTACAACCAAGGTTCTGACGTTGAACCTCTCCTGGCTGGGCGAGCAACTATATGTGTCTTGCAATGTATCTCCTCTCCGGCAGCATAACCTCTCTAGCATTCACTAGCATTCCTCCAAGAACTCAAGAACTCAACATCTAGCACTCCATGACTAGCTTGTCAAATGCATAAGGACAAGCTTATATAAATGAAGAAGGGAGGAGGATACGATGAACCGGGACACCTATTGTGGATTAACATTATCCCCAAAAGCCATTAAAGATGGAGATAGGATAGAACTCGACATAAGACTGATTTTTTATCCTCAAAAAGCTCCATGTAATGAAGGAAACAACAGTCGGGCGTGTGTTAAGGCAAAAAGCATGACCAAACTTGGTTGGCGCGACTGTTGCTCTAAGACAGAGCGCCAATGGTCGCGCCCTTTTTTGAGGATCTCCATGATTGGCGCGGGTAAGACACGGTGGACCTGCGCCAATGGAAAAAGAGCACTTTTCAGGGATAATCTGTAGAAGGTGTCTTCAGGGAACATGAAGTACATACTCAGGGGAACATAATGCAAGTGTTTTTAGACTTTGTCACTTCTTATAACTCCCGGGATGAGTCCTCCAAAGTACAACAAGAGGAGTAACAGGGATGGTGACAAATTACTGTGTAACACCCATAGTAGAATGGGGTGGATGAAAGGAAGAACAAAAGTATTGTGGGAGGAGCATGGGTGATGTTACATGATCAGGGCCTACCATTGCACTTGTGGGCTTAAGCATGCAACACAACTGTATATGTGCATAACGAGATTCCTCATTGGATTCTCGGGATGAGTACACCAGAAGAACTTTTTTCAGGTAAGAAACCATATGTGGTACACTTGAGTATCTTTGGTTCATATATTTACTTTCATGTTACCAAGGATGCAAGGAAAAGGCTAGAACTAACAACTGAGTTGGGCATATTTGTGGGGTAAACTGATACACCTCACAACTATCGGGTGTACCTGTCATCACATAAGATGATAATCATTTGTAGAGATGTGAATTTCAATGAAGAGAAGGCCATGAGATGTTCCCTTGAGAGGGAACTCTAGTTACATGCATATGGAGAGCTTTAAGCTCCAAAGGAAGAACCTCAAGATGATGTGGAGCAGTGACATGAAGAGGAGTAGAGATTGGATGCACCCACTCATGCAGAAACTTGCATAGATGGAAGGAAGCACAGTAGAGAAGCTGACAGATTGATGCATGCCGCTAGAGAAAATGTGGGAGCAACCACATCACAGCACAAACAGAGGAGGTCACCAAATTAGTACATTGGCTACATGGCTTTGATGAGAGAGAGTGTATAGGTTGAGCCATTCTCATTCGAATAAGCAGTGTAGCAACCAGTATGGGTTGATGCCATGGTAGAGAAGTATGACTCGATTATAGAAAAAGTGTTTGGGAAGTGGTCCCAAGACCCGTAAATAAGTCATTGGTGAGTTCCATATGGCTTTACAAGGTAAAGCAAGTAGCAGATGGGACTGTCGAGAAACACAAGGCCATATTTGTGGCCAAAGGGTTATCTTAGGTGGAGGAATTGATTACAAGGAGGCCTTTTGTCTAGTAGAAATGTAGTCTTCAATCAAATCTATTCTATCACTTTCAGCACAGATGGGATGGAAGATATATCATATGGATATGAAGACAGCATTCCTTGATGGAGTGATTGAGGAGGAGGTGTACATTGAGTAGCTAGAATGATTTTAGACCTTCAATGAAGAGTCACATGTGTGATACTCAAGTGAGTGTTGTATGGAATGAAACAAGCGCCCTGTGCTTGGTACACCAAGATTGATAGCTATTTCACCAGGTTGGGCTTCACCAAAATTGAAGTAGATGAAAACCTTTACCATATTGTAGCTGAAGGTAAATGATTGATTATAGTATTATATATTATTGATTTAATTATAAAAGGGGATGTGAAGCTAGTAAAATCTTGCAAAGATGATCTTGCAAGGGAATTTGAGATGAAGGACATGGGGCTTATGCATTATTTCCTTGGAATGGACATATGGAAAGGAGATGGGGAATTGTTTGTCTCTTAGGGAAAGTATACCAACATGGTATTGAAGAAGTTCCACATGGAGAGAAATAAACCCATGGATACTCCTCTAGCAGGGAATTGGAGGAAGAAAGATACTACTTCAGGTGAAGTAGTGGATGCTACTATTTATAGGAATCTTGTGGCTTTACTTTTATATTTGGTGAACACATGACTAGACATATTTTTTGTAGTTAACCATCTTATTCAATCAATGGTTGAGCCAACCAAACTCTATTGGAAGGCAGCTAAAAATGTGTTGAGATACCTTAGAAGTACCACTCAGTTTGGTATTTGGTATAGACGGACAGAGGGAGTGAAGCTTAAAGGCTTCAAAAATGTAGATTGGGAAGGGAGTCCATCAGACAGGAAGAGGACATCAAGGGGAATCTTTAGTATTGAGTCAGCAGCAGTTTCTTGGTACAGAAGGAAGCAAAGATCAATTGCACTCAATTTTGCAAAAGCAAAGTACATGGTTGCTAGTTAATCATCTTGTGAGGCTATCTGGGTGAGGAAGATCCTTGTTGGGTTATTTGGTTAGCACATGGATCCAACGGAGATTTACTGTGACAATCATAGTTGTATCAAACTTTCTGAGAATCCAGCTTTTCATGATCGGTCCAAGAATATTGACATTTGGTATCACCATCTACGAGATTGTGTGGAGAAGAGAATCATGTTGTTGGAGTACATTCCTACATAGGAACAACATGCAGACATCTTGACTAAGGCACTATCAAAATGCAAATTGAGCTCCATAAAGGAAATATTGGGGTATATGATAATCCCTTTCTTGTTGAGAGGGAGTGTTGAAAATGCAACAAGAAAAACATAATTTAATTTTGTCCTTGAATTAAATTAGGAATAAAATTGTAACTAATTTAATTTTAGTTATTTGGCTCAATTAATTTGAGTTGAGGGTCTAAATTGAGTCATGTAGAGTGTCTCTTACTTTATAGGATCCCTGGTTGAGTTTATTTTGATTTTTAATTAATTAATTTAGTTTAACTAAGTTAAAGTCAGTTAAACTAGTTCCAACTGATGGAGGAAATAGTAGGAGGTCATACAGTGGGGTGTTGCTTCATGTGTTCAACCAGTTAACTGATGATTCACTCATAAATAACTAACACATGTCAGATTTGAGAGTTGCCCAATTGAGACTGGAGTTCAAGGGAAGTGTACTATCAGTTTTATAATCATGTGAATTGTACAAGTGGTGCGTGAAGTCAGAGGAAGGCCTATGAGGATTGCACAATTCTAATTGAGGAATTTTGCTAATTAATAGGGGTTATTTCCCAAGGAAGAGATGCAAGGAAATAGGGACATGGGAAAACAAAAATTTGGTTAATTATTAGCCTGGGCTTGTCTAGGAAGTTGTGAGATAGATAGAGATGGTGCAGAGGTTACTCAGGCTTGAGCCAAGCATTGTAATCTTATGATATTTTCTAACTAATGCAATATACAGATGGAAAGGGTTTTTAGCTATGGCTTTCCCCAAGAAATAATTGTGAAATGTGTTGATTGAATTATTTCTCTTTTATGCTGTGTGATTTCTATATTGATTAATTGTTTTCGCTGATGAGTAGAGTAGATTCAAGTCTTTTGTTTTAGAAAATTACATAAGTAGTTTGAATCTGCAAGGAATTTCTACAGTGGATGGATCTCACCCATTATCACTTGATGATAGAATGGGTGTGATCATTTCCTTATATATCAAGTGGTATATATTCTATTGATTAGAAAACATGATGGTTCTAATCCTTTATAAGTATGTAGATCTCACCTATTTTCATTAGATAGAGGGTGGTAGCTTAAGATCCCCTATGATTTCAAATTCTTCCTCTTTAGATTCAAGATTTTTTAACTGGTGGAGATAGGCATAAATGAGCTGAGATGAGATATGACATGATGACGATGATGACGATGATGATTGAGTTGATCTAGGGTGGTAGCCAAAGCTCCCTATGATGATTCTTCTTCTTCTATTGGATCGATATTGTTCAACTGATGATAAAATGAAATTGAGATAAGATGTGATGATATTGATATTTTGTTGATATAGTTGAGATGGAAGTCATGTGATTTTACCTAGAGATTAGTAGGGTTTGGAGAATCGATATCCCCTACCATTGATTGTGAACTATTCTTCTTCTATGAGATGAGACTAGATATGATAATGATGTAGTTTCTTGCCTTCTTATATTGAGTCATGTCATATGAGATGAGAACTTATAAGTTAGATGGAAATTCCTCCATAGTTGAGAGGGAGTGTTAAATTTGGGTAGCTTTAGGATGAATTCCATGGAAACCCTAAGACCCCATATAAAGTCCATATTTCCCTAAAGGAAATTCAATTTGATCAAAGATATAAATTATGTACTAATGGTTGGGGCACTTGATTTATTATACAAATTTTCACAATAAATTATTAAAAAAAATAAAAAATTGTTCTCCCTCCAAAATCTCAAAGTTGGCCTCACTCAAGAGTTTCATTTGGGCAATCGTAAAGTCTTATAAAAGGAAATTATTGAATGAAAAGGTACATGGCCGGTTGATTATTCTTTCAGATTCAAATTCTATGTAGGATCAACGTACTTTATATATTTCTGAAGTTTTTTGGTTCATGTTACTTTTTTTAAGCTCACGTCTATGGAGATTCACATTTCTTATGGACGATCATATCTTAATTCTTGTGACTCACAATAACTGTAATCCATAATTTCTTTTGTGACTCAGACATGTCTCGAATTCAATCCCGAGAGGTTCTCATAAAATTCCTTTGGTTCGCATTACATCTTTTGTGGTCGTTTACATTTATCTGTGGCTTGCATTTGCTAAAACTATATCTTTTATAATAACTTGCATAGTTAGGTGACTCTAGCTCACTATACTCTATAGTAATTTCTATTGATTGTTTTCTTTCTTGGCTCACATTTCACTTTGATATATGACATTGTTTTTTTGTGGCATCTTTTTGTTATGAGGCTCAAACATATATACCTGTAACATAACTTTGATATATTTATTTGCTTTGTTTTGGAAACTCTTTGTTATGTGGCTCAAATGCATATATATACATCACTCCATCAAGTGGCATCATTTTATAACATCAAAGAAGGTTTCATTCTCTTTGGTTTCCGCTTCACTATCACAATGAACTAGATCTATATAAAGTGGGATGGTATTGTCTTTGATAGCTATGGGATAACAATGACAATAATGAATGGAATGGAAGTGTTCTAATATGACAGTGTTCTATGTTCCAACAAGGAGATAGCTTTGATAATCAAAATAACAGTGATCATTAATGATGACAGTGAGATGTGACCTAGTTGGAAATTGTTCTTGTCATACTAGACATGACAGTGACATAGACAATCATATCTAAATTTGTAACAGTAAGATTGTGATAGTTTCCTTAACTCAGTGTCATGAGCTTCATGTGATTTCGCATTTTGATGACTTCCATGATACTTGATGATAGTAGCTATGCTCTTATGATATTTTCTTTGAGTATGATATTTGATGACATAAGAGGGATCTTGATATATCAATATGTCAGAAGTAGGGTTGCATGGCAGCTCATGTGACTTTTATATTATTGGATTGATGTAGTTTGACATATGAGAATCATGAATTATTCTTGGATGACCCTAGAAGGCCTAATATGTTTTAAATATCTTTCTACTTTTTATATCAGCTAAACAATTGATGAATATCGAATGAAGTAGAGGAGTTGAATTTTGAGTTTTCTCCCTTATGGGGTTTTTCCATAATCTCTGACCAAATCCTGGTGTCTCTGTTGTGCATGTTTTTTTTTGGTTGATATTCTATATTAAGCTGTAATGCTAATGTTATTATTCATTCTACAAAATTGTTGATGATTTTGTGATATAATGGGGTGAATTCAATTTGTAAATATTTAAAAGATTATAATGCAATTATCTAAAGCAAAGAATAATATATCCCTAAAAAAATTAACAAGAAATACCTACCCATATATGCTAGGTTCAATATAAATGCACTTAATATTCATTACAGTAATGATACTTCAATAATTCATGAGAATCATGATGAATCTGCCCCATAAAACTATAGACAGGTGTCAATTAAGCATAACAAATATGATAGAAACATGATATTAATCATGAATCAACTATTCTTCTTGAGGCAAATGGAAAAACTCTCAAGTGATTACACACATTTGAGAGCTATTGGGGTCTAAGTATAGAGAAATAGGTCCACAATAGAGTTCATTTGCTCATTTTCTATTTGAGAGCTTAACCAATGGAGAAAAACCCCCTACCCCCCAAACATTCATATCAATATTCTGGATTTTACAGGGTATCATTCAACATTATGCTTCCACTAGGTATATTTGTTATCCCTCCTTGTCATTTTGGTAGTTTCTTTTTAAATTTCATGGTGATTTGACCCTTAACAAACCCCTGTTTATGGTCAAGAGAACTCTCTCTCAACCATGCATAATAGGAGTGACTAGGATGAAATAGGTTTCTCTAAGAAGAAAATCCTAAAGATAATGGTTTCCCTTTGGGAGAAGCCTTAGGTTCGATGGCCTTGCTAACCTTCAAATCTACAAAAACTAACTTTTTTTGCAAAATGGGTTGTCTTGATAAGGGTTGTATTGGCTCATGTGTTTATTTCAGGTTGACAATTAAGATGACCAAATGGAAATAACAAGAGCAATAGGAGAATGATATTAGATCTCTACCTCACCCTCTCACCATTTCTACTCTCACGAACTGTGGTCTCCTAAATTTTTTCAAGACCTAGAATATGAAGGGGAAAATGGTGCTCCTCTAACATTTGATAGAAATGTGGTAGCCCCAAGAAGACCAATTTATGCTGAAATGAGAAACATTACATTTTGATTTTAATGACATATACTTCATCATCAGTTTATCAAGGCAAGGGGACCTGGTAGCAGTGATAAAATGGAAGAGCACAAGAGAGGAAAGTGTTGAAGAGTATGTAACTTGATACTATGAACATGGGGAATGCAAAGTGAGTAGTAGGATACCCATTCAAGAGGTGGCATACCTTACTCTTCCTATAATTATTTTTATAATTACTCGAGTAGCAGGGTCCATAAAGGGTCACTTGGCCTATAGGTATCAAATGGATATAGCTGTGAGATGTGTAGCACTGGTAGTGTTCAACTGGTATAAAGGTTAGTTGGCCAATATGAAGGACCAACTCACCCTGATGTAGAACAAGGAAGCATAAGTAGTTTTTCTCCATTAGTATTTGGGTTTCATTTTACCTACAACACCTTTCCCCTACCCCTCATATCCATGCATGATGAGGTGGACAAAGCTAATAAGGAGACTTGAAGGAGGCCATGCACAACAATTTTTTAACCAAGGGTTCTTTCTTTGGTATGGAAAGAAGATCATAGTAGTTGATGATTATACACATGTAGGTATGAGCTTCATGAATTATCTCAATCTTGTCCTACCCCCAAGAACTCATTAGAGTTCCATAGATAAGGAAATGTTTTTGGTTTTTTATGGATACATAGTCATGAACACATAGTTTTTTTGTGCATGCAGATGTGGTGCCCACCCAACCCTTAGGAGAGTCACCATTATACCATTGTGGAATAGTTTTTGTGGGTGTTAGGAAAGAAGCCTCCAAGGAGGAGGGAGAAGAACATTATGAGCTACATAAGTTTTCCCACAATGTGGAGGGGCTCACTATGGTGATATAGTCATTATCGATCGATAATATCCTGGTACGCTTGTAGAGGCACATCACAGGGGTCCAATCTTCTGGTCTACAAGGCCTCTTATAGCCTATAGTCCATGACGTACTTTGTTAGAGTCAACATGGGGATTATTAGCTTCCTTAGGTGACTTCTCCTAGGTTGTTTCATTGCCATGTGCATAATGGGTTACAAGCCTCAACCATGTATGCCAAATTTTGTACTAATATACCAAGATCTCTTGTAATGTAAAAACATTCTTGTTTCTTATGTTATATTATGGTTATTGTAATGGTGTTCATATATGGTGTTCTTATGATGTTTAATTTTAGATTCATTGTAATGATTGTTTATATGAATGCTTAAAATACTTAATGAGACAAATTACAATCTAAAACATAATTAGCCAATGAATCAACCAATGTGTTAAGGCCTTGAGAAACGTATGTGTATAAAAGTGTATAAAATGATAATTCCATGATATGTACCCACAAATAATGGAAAAATAATGCAGGATTCCTCACATAATAGACATGATTTAGTTGATATAATATGAGTTGTGAATACCAAGTAACGAATAAAAAGGGTACCAGCCTTGGAAAAGAGTTCAATAACGACACTATGTTTATCCACATTATTGGTCGTAGGCCCAAGACAACTACCTCCTAAACTCATGATCTCATCAACGGCTGAAAAGAGGACCCAAGCAATGGAAGCTATGTTCTGAGCACTACAACTAGCACCATTTTTAAAGCCTATGTTGATTGATAAGGGAATTGATTTCTATTGATCAAGTATCATGCATAAGCAAACACTCAAAGTAACAGATACACACAAAAACAAAAGGAAAAAAAAAATGCCACACCCAAACTTGGTTGTTAGTTTCGTCATCATGTGATTACAATAATGAGAACCATGGTCAATCACAATCATTTTGGGTACCCCAAACCTATTAATAGTGTGGTTTAACATGAAAAGATTCATAGTGGTTCCATCATTATAGAAGGCGGGCATGGCCTCAACCCACTTAGTGAAGTAGTTTAGTGCCACAATATGGTAGTGATGTCCATTGGCCAAGGTTGGCTTACATTGCATGAACTAAATGCCTCATTTTTCAAAGGGTCCGAATATGAACACAAGATGAAGTGGACCAAGGTGATCAAGCATAATTTTAGTAAAAATTTCATAGGGGTGGAACTTTTGGACTGTAGTGATATACTCTTTAAAGATCGAAGGTAAAAAGTACCCAGTGAGTGAGATTTTGTGGGAAGTAGAAAACCTAAAGAGATGACTACCACATGGTCATGCACGAAAATCATTCAAGACATGTTCAGCTAACACAATACCAAATCAACAGTGCAGTGATAAAGGGTATCTGTAGAAATTTCACCTGTAGAACAAACCAATATATGCAATGTCCTAAAGCATAATACGTGTTCTACTTCTACAAAATATTAAGCGAAAGCATAATCGAAATCATGAGCAATATCAAGTAGAAACATGCATAACTGATCAAGAGAATTAATCACACATAACACAAGATATATCCAAGGGAAAACACCAGCATAAAACCCCAACCATGCATTATCAATCAAGTGGAAATACTCTTCACAATACAAAAAGAATTAGCTCTCAAGCTATTGAATTCTTAATGAACTATGAAGATATGAAGATATGTCTCATGAACCACCCAAGCCATGTTTATATATGCTTTCCCTATGGTCCTTACATATTTTTCTTAGGAAATAATAGCAAAAGCATATGCTATTAATTCCAACATACCAAAAACAACCAATGGTCCAACTATGTATTCCTTGAGAACACTAGTTCCTCAACCATGCAAAAACTACTTACTAGAAATAGTTAAGCATCTGATAGTACACTGTCCCACATCTGATCTCAACTGGGTCTCTGACAGAACTGACATGCAACAGTTATCCATGAGTGAATCCTCAGTTATCTAAAATAATAGTTGTCACATGCATGCAAGCATTAACAAACTATATTTTATTATTTTAACAACTTGTTAAAATAATCTAACTGGACTTGACTAGTTAGAACTAAGTCAACTGATTCTCTCATTATAGAACTTATGCTTTTTCCCTCAATTAGTGGAGGAAACTCATGTGCATGTTCACAAAGACTTAAAATTCGAATTTCCTTAATCAATTAACTCAACTGAATTAATTAATTAATATTTCAAACTGCTGTTAAGACCAAAATTAATTTTACTTCCTATAGATAGACTAGGGATTGCTATAAATAGGAAGGGACCTAGAAATGCTGTTTTTAGACATGCTATTTTTAGCATGTCTATTTTTAGCACATTCTAAATTTAGCATTTCTTGTTGCACACTTTTCAACACTCCCTCTCAACAAGAAAGGGATTATCAGCAACCCTAATTGTGTCTCTATGGAACTCAAACTTGCCCTTTGACAATGCCTTTGTCAAAATATCTGCATCCTGTTCCTCAGTCGAAATATACTGCAACATCATGATCCTCTTGACCACACAATCCTGTAGATGATGATAGCGGATATCTATATGCTTGGACCTGTCATGACACAATGGATTCTCAGAGAGTTTAATGCAACTCTAATTATCACAATATATCACCGTCGGATCCATCATTTGACCAAACAATCCCACTAGGATCTTCCGCATCCAGATGGCCTCACATACAGCCTGAATTGCTGCCATGTACTTTTCATATGCATAGCTAAGTGCAACTGATCTCTATTTTTGGTTATACCAAGAAACTGTAACTGACCCAAGGTTGAAGATCCCTCCAGAAGTGCTCTTCCTGTCTGATGGACTATCTGCCCAATCTACATTTGTAAAGACTTAGAGCTTCACTCCCTCTATCCGCTTGTACCATAATCCATATGTGTAGTGCCTCTGAGATATCTTAGCACATGCTTTGCCACCTTCCAAAATAACTTGGTTGGCTGAACCATAGCTTGACTCAGCTGGTTCACTACAAAGCACAAATCTGGTCGTGTGTTCACTAGATACATGAGTGAACCCACAAGCTGCCGATAAACTGTAACAACTACTACCTCACCTGATGTAGCATTCTCCTTCCTCCAGTTACCTGCTAGAGGAGTCTCTATGGGCTTGCACATATCCATGTGGAAGTGCCTCAGTATCTCATTGGCATACTTTCCATGAGAAACAAATACTTCCCCATCTCTCTGCCACACCTCCATACCTAGAAGGTAGTGCATGAGGCCCATGTCCTTCATCTCAAACTCTCCTACAAGATCCTTCTTGCAAGACTTGATCAACTCATCATCACCTGTCAAAATCAAATCATCGACATAAAGTACAATAATCAATAGATTACCATCTACATTGATGTGGTAGAGGTTCACATCCACTTCACTCTTGGTGAAGCCCAACCCGATGAAATAGTTGTCGATCCTGGTATACCAAGCACAGGGTGCTTGCTTCAGCCCATACAATGCTCACTTGAGCCGACACACATGTGACTCACGATCAAAGGTCTCAAATCCTTTGGGCTGCTCAATGTATACCTCTTCCTCAATCTCCCCATTGAGGAAAGTTGTCTTCACATCCATCTGATGGATCTTCCAATCCATCTGCGCTGATAGTGCTAGAATTGATCTGATCGATGAGTACCTTGCAATAGTAGCAAAGGTCTCATCATAGTCAATCCCTCAACCTGTGAGAAACCATGGCCAACAAATCTTGCCTTATGTTTCTCAATACTGTCGTCAGCTACCTGCTTTACCTTGTAAAGCCATCGAGAAGTAATCACTGACTTGTCCCCGGTCTAGGAACAACATCCCATACACTATTCCTCATGATAGAATCATACTCCTCTACCATTGCATCCATCCAAATTGGCTGCTGCATTGCCTCCTCAAAAAAAGAAGACTCAGTCACTACACACTCCCCAACCAAGGCCACATAGCCTGTGTATCTATCGAGAGATCTCCTTTGTCTATGATGAGAGGATGGCTGCCCCACACTCTCTCTCGCATCCTGCATCAATCTACCAGCTTCCCGAGAGCGTTTCCACCCCTCTCTAGAAGACTCTCTAGTAGTGGTGATCTCCACCACTGGAATCTCTGCATGTGGCTACTCCACATCATCAAGAGGCCCCTCCTTCTTAGGAACTAATAGTTCATCATCATCACCATGCAACTTGAGCTCCCTCTCAAGTGACTCTCGCATGGCTCAATGCTCATCAAACTTCAGATCCTTGCGCACTACTTTCCTCTGATTGGCAGGCAGAAACACCTGATAGTTGTGTGGTGTATCCATATACCCCACAAGTATTCCCAACTCAGCTATTGGGTCTAGCTTCTTTCGAGCATCTTTGGTCACATGATAGTAAATTGGTGATCCAAAGATACAGAAGTGACTCACATCTGGTCGCTTCCCTGAAAAAGCCTCTATAGGTGTCTTCATCCCCAAAATACAATGAGAACCTCTGTTCTAAAGATATATTGTTGTATTACATGCCTTAGCCTATAAATGAAGTGGTAGGCTTTGGTCATGCAACATCCCTCGAGCTGCTCCCACAATAGGTCTATTCTTCCTTTCGACCACCCCATTCTGTTGTGGGTTATGAGGTGCCGTGAATTCCCGTTTAATTCCTTTTGAAGCACATAAGTCTTAAACTATTGGGAAACATACTCTCCACCATTATCACTCTGCAAGGCCTTTATCTTCCTCCCTGATTCTTTCTCTGCCAAAGCTTTGAACTCACAAAACTTCAAGAAGATTTGATCCTTCTTTTGCATGAAGTAGATCCAACATCTATGAGAAAAATCATCTATAAAAATAACAAAGTACCTTTGCTTCACAGTGGAGGCTGTAGAGAAGGGCCCACATACATCTGAATGAACTCGATCTAGAACTTCTCCTGCTCTACCATCCTGAACATGAAAGGAATCATTCGCATACTTACCCAGAGTACAACCTTTGCATGTGCTTGTCTGCTCTAGTTTGCACTTGAGTAATCCGGTAGAAATTTGCTACATGATCTTCAAGGCCTCATGATGCAAGTGGCCCAGTCTTCTATGCCATAACTCACCAATGTTTTGGCCATGCACCTCTTCTTCCTTGGAACTGAGAGTAGCACAATATTCTACCTGTAGCTTGTAGATATTCTTAATTTGAATCCCAATCTGTTTGGTCTGTCCAATGCCGATATGCCTTAGGAAAACCTTTCCTAAACTAAAGACTACATCATAGCCTTTATCCTCAAGCATAGCAATAGACACAAGATTCTTTTTCAGCCCTGGTACATACATAACATTAGAAAGAGTGAGGGGAGAACCATGCTCCCTCTGAAACATAACTATACCTCTACCCGAGACACAATACTTTTCGTCATTGCCCATCTTGATCTGTATCTGGAGATCCTTCTCCTCCAAAGTGTTGAAATGATTCTTGTCACCTGACATGTGGAAAGAAGCTCCACTATGAAAATACCAATCACATCCCATGCTGGATGAAACCATGCATGCAATAAGTGAGAAATCCATCTCAAGTTATGAAGCTAGTGCATCCCCATCAGATTCCTTGGAGGAACCTTTCTTCTTGGACTTCCTCTTTGGGAAATTATTAGCATAATGACCCAACTCATGACAATGAAAGCATCTCGCCTTCGACTTGTCAAACTTCTTCCCTCCTTGAGAAGAATTGGAATGGGATGCCTTCCCTTTCCCTTTCTTAGCTTTAGAAGCTAAAGCCAAGTTCTCTTCATCATCATGTTTTGATGAAGAAAATCCATCCCTGGTGCTTCGTCTGATCTCCTCCTACATCAAATCCGACCATAGTCATTCCTAATCTAGTAGTTTGTCCCTTCCATTCATTGAGTCCTAGTAGTCGTGCTAGCTCTTAGGAAGGCCAAGGTGTGCTAGACTCACCATATCCTCATCAGTTGTAGTGACTCCTATGCTTGAAAGCTCATCTCTGCAGGTGGTGAGCTTGTTCAAGAATGTAGAAATAGAGTCACCCTTCTCACACTTGATCTTTTGAAGCTTGTCCTTCAGTGCCAACTTCCTTTGATCACTGCTATTCTGATATAAATCTTTCAATGTTTTCCACATTGCAAACAGAGACTCCTTCCCATGGAGGCTTGAGACTATGTGATCTCGAACACCCTCCAAGAGAATTCTCCTAGCTCTAGCCACACACTTACCCCATTCCACCAGATCAGTCTTGTCAATAGGCTTAGGGACTTCTTAATCAATGAAATCCTTAAGACCATTATCTTCCAAAACTTCCTCCATGTGATCCTTCCAAGCTATATAGTTTGAGTTGCCATCAAGGGAATACTCAAGCCTCAAACCATTGAATGCCATCGATTAAATAGATGTGATAAGAACTTGAGATCTATATCAAGAATAAGAAACTTCGAATTCCTCCTGCTAGTATACTATTCTTGCTTGATCACCTGTGTTCTGATACCATGTAGAATTTTCACCTATAGAACAAACTGATATATGCAATGTCCTGAAGCATAATACTTGTTCTACTTCTACAAAAACATGAAGCAAAAGCATAATCGAAATCATGAGCAACATCAAGTAGAAACATGCATAATTGATCAAGAGAATTAATCACACATAACACAAGATATATCCAGGGGAAAGCACCACCATAAAACACCAACCATGTATTATCAATCAAGTGGAAATCCTCTTCACAATACAAAAATAATTAGCTCTCAAGCTATTCAGTTCTCAATGAACTATGAAGATATGAAGATATGTCTCATGAACCACCCAAACCCTGTTTATATAGGCTTTCCCTATGGTCCTTACGTAGTTTTCTTAGGAAATAATAGCAAAAGCATATGCTATTAATTCCAACATACCAAAAACAACCAATTGTTCAACTACGTATTCCTTGAGAACACTAGTTCCTCAACCATGCAAAAACTACTTACTAGAAATAGTTAAGCATCTAATAGTACATTGTACCACATCTGATCTCAACTGGGTCTCTGATAGAACTGACATGCAATAGTTATCCATGAGTGAATCCTCAGTTATCTAAAATAATAGTTGTCACATGCATGCAAGCATTAACAAACTACATTTTATTATTTTAACAACTTGTTAAAATAATCCAACTGGACTTGACTAGTTAGAACTAAGTCAACTGATTCTCTCATTATAGAAATCATGCTTATTCCCTCAATCAGTGGAGGAAACTCATGTGCATGCTCACAAAGACTTCAAATTTTAATTTCCTTAATTAATTAACTCAACTGAATTAATTAATTAATATTTCAAACTGCTGTTAAGACCAAAATTAATTTTACTTCCTATAGATAGACTAGGGACTGCTATAAATAGGAAGGGACCCAGAACTGATATTTTTAGACATGTTATTTTTAGCAGGTATATTTTTAGCACATTCTAAATTTAGCATTTCTTGTTGCACAATTTTCAACAGTATCATTGATAATAACATAATTTTTAGCTTGATGGCATATACGCTGACACCCATCATGAGACAATTGAGATTGAAATCATTGAGTTTAAGTATATATCAAATAAGCTAATGAGAAATAAGGATTCATCATTTAACAAGTCCTTATCCATAGGTTATTCATCAACTTGAGGTAAGTCAGACATCAACTCAGATAATGTCAAAAAATTCTTAGACTTGGCAACAACGAACTCTAAATCAAATTCTTTAAGGATCATAATCCATTTCAACTATCTTCCTCCAATGATTTTCAAATAAGGATGCACCTCATGGGGTTGGAATCAGTAATAAACATGGTCTTTTGCAAGAGTGTATAATGTCATATTCATTGGAAAACGTATACATCCACCAAAACTACCTTTTCAATGTGGGAATATCGAAGCTCAGGACCAATGAGGCCTTTGCTAAGATAATAAATGATGTTTTTCTTCTGCATCTCATCTTCCTAGACAAAAACCATACCAATGGTTGATTCAAAGGCTATGAGATGGATCAAGAAGTCTTGATTGAAATTAAGAGACCTCAATTGTTAGGTCCCTATAATACTAGTATATTCCCTTATTATTATTGTCATTGTACCCCTTATTATTATTGTTGTGCCCATTTGGTCCCCATAATTTTATTATTGCACCCCATATAATCCCACTATTGTTATTGTTGTTCCCTTGCATTATTATTGTTATGTCGGCTCTGATTATATTGTGACCCTTAGACACCTATATATAGAAAGGAGGTCCTATCATTTGTATCGTCCAAGAATTGTTCATTTGTGTAATGTTAAAAAGGTTTCCCCCTTCAATAGGCTATGTTTTAAGTCATTGATCTATCTCTTTCTTCTATTTTGTGAGCTGGTTGCATAACAATTGGTATCGGAGTTTTGGATTCTAGGGTTTCGCTACTTCAAATAGGTCATCGTGGAATTTTCGCTATAAATTTTTTCTACGAAGATTCAAAAGGTACAATTAAAATACATTTGAGATAAAATCGTGATGAACCACGTGACCAAATTTCAGAACTGTTCTCACTAAATTTTTAGAGATATGAACTGAGGAAGTTAGGGTTTTTGCAGGCTCCTGAATTGGATCTCAAACAGGTCACCTTGGGAAAATAAGCATAAATTTCTCTCTGTGCATCTGATTCAAATTGCATAAAATGTGACAAAAAGAAGACGAATTGAAGTATTTTGGGTAGCATGTTCAAAACCTAAGGTTGAAACAATGATATGTGGTATGTTGTACAAGTTCACTCTACAGAACTAGTCTATAATTAAGTCATCATGGGATATTGGGCATAAATATTTTTTCGGGAATCCAATTGTGATCAGACTTGCGGGATTGGAAAGAAGACTCATAGGGATATCACAAGACAAAATTTAAGAACTTGGTGATCTGACATTACAGAGTTAAAGGCATTGCAATATCGAGCTCATACAAAGCGGAAAAGAAAAAGCTGTGTAGTTTTTTTTTTTAATTTGCATAAGCCTTGTTTGATCAAGTAATTTGAAGTGATTCAAAGGGAATTTTGAAGCATAATTATCATGCATTGATGACCTGAAGAAATAAAATGGAAACGCCTAGTAAGCAACCTAAAATCTCTACTATGACACATGAAGAAGAGGATGAAATGCAACATGATATATCAAAATTATGAGACCAAGTGCAACAAATTTCGCTCTCACAAAAAGTAACTGAAGCTAAGATGGATAGTTTAAATAATGAAATGGAAGCTAAGATGGATGGCATGGAAGCTAAGATGGATGGTATAGAAGTAAAACTTAAAGGTAACATGGAAGATTTGAAGATAGATTTGACAAAGTTGCTACAAGAAATGCTTACAAATTGCGAAAGGGTAGTAAAGGAAACTCGTGATGAGAACAATAGAAATGTTAATCATGATTTCATAGACTCTAACATTGGATTGAATACCCACCATGTTCAAAATATAGATATGAGGAAGTTTGATGGCAAGGATCCCATAACATGGTTACTACAGATGGAGCAATATTTCGATCTCCATAATGTGCAAAGCGCACAAAAGGTATGCATTGCAACTTTATATTTGGAACCCAATCCATTTGTATGGTATCTATGGCTTTTCTCTCATAAAAAAATTGTCACTTGGGAAATGTTTATGGAAGAAATGATATCACATTATGAGGATACAAAAAGCAACACTTTTTTTAGCCAATTGATAGATCTCAAACAAAAGGGTTCAATGGTGGAACACATTGAGGACTTCTAAAAATTGAATATAAGGGTAAAAAATATTCTAGATGAGCATAGGATTGATGTGTTCATAGGGACTTTAAAGAATAACATCCAACATGAGGTTCACCTGTGGGAACCTGATTCATTGGAGAAGGCATTTAGGTTGGCAAGAAAAATGGAAAGAAAAGTTACGGCAACAAGGAAACCTACCACTCACAACTATAAAGTTGGAAGTGTTATTGCCCCTAGCCTTCCACAACCTACAAGGTTGACACCACAACAATTGGAAGGAAAAAGAGCAAAAGGGCTTTGGTACAATTGTGATAGAAAATACATTAAAGGTCATAAGTGTGCTGAGAAGAAATTATTTTACATAGATTGTGAAGAGGAGGAAGAAAAGGAACAAGAAACATTAAAAGAAGAGGATACACACTAGGAACAAACCCTAGAGAAAGAAGAAATTAAGCCAATCATATCTTGTAATGCATTGGCTAGAATTACCACTCATCAAACTATCAAGATAGAAGGACATATCAAGAAGAAAAAGGTGATACTGTTGATTGATTTGGGCAGTACCCATAATTTTATTCATTGTAAGATATCCAAGGAATGGAATTTCTTCCTATATCTAGCACCAGAGTGTCAAGTGATGGTTGCAAATGGAGGAACCATAAATTTCTCTAGAAAGTGCCATAATATCATGCTATTCATTTGATTTCAGGAAATGGTCCTCCAAACATCAGGCCTTACAGATATCCCTATGCCCAAAAGAGTGAAATTGAACGTATGGTTGCAGAAATGCTAGAGGCTAGTATAATTCAACCTAGTCAAAGTTCTTTCTCTTCTCCAGTAGTATTAGTGCACAAAAGGCATGGATCATGGTGCATGTGTCCATATTATAGGGAGCTCAACAATCTCACTATTAAAGATAAATTCCCCATTCCTAGCATTGATGAAATATTGGATGAATTGCATGGAGCAATTTACTTCACCAAGTTAGACCTTCATTCAGGATATCATCAAATCAGAATGAAGACTAAAGACATTCTGAAAACAACATTTATAACTCATGAGGGTCATTATGAATTTTTGGTCATGCATTTTGGCCTTACCAATGCACCTTATACATTTCAAGGTTTGATGAATTCCATTTTCAAACCCTTCCTTAGAAAATTTGTGCTAATATTTTGTGATGATATACTAATTTATAGCAAGTCTTGGAAGGATCATGTTCAACATTTTGACAGAGTGCTCAAACTATTGGAGGAGAAACAATTATATGCAAAAACCTCCAAATGTTTCTTTGGAGTACGAGAGGTGAAAATTTTGGGTCATATTGTATCTCATGAAGGTGTTAAGGTAGACCCTAGAAAAATTAAAGCCATCAAGGAATGGAAAATACCCAAATCCATAAAGCATCTGAGAGGATTTCTTGGTTTGATAGGGTATTATCGCAAGTTTGTTAAGAATTATTGGGGAATACTCACACCTTTAACAACATTACTGAACAAAGATGCATTTTGTTGGACTCTAGAAGCAACGAAGGCCTTTGAACATCTTAAAGAGGCAATGTGCCAAGCATCGGTCTTAGCTACACCGGACTTCACAAAAACCTTTATTATGGAATCAGTGCTATTTTACTGCAAGAATAAAGACACATTGCTTTCAAAAGTCGTCCAATCAAAGGAAAATATTTACACAAAGCTATTTATGAGAAGGAAATGTTGGCAATACTAAATGCACTTAAGAAATGGCGAGCTTACCTAACAGGAATACACTTCAAGGTAAAAATAGATCATGATAGTATTAAATACTTTTTAGAACAAAGATTATCTTCAGAAGAGCAGTAAAAATGGGTCACAAAGATGTTGGGTTATGACTTTGAAATCATCTACAAAAAAGGGAAGCAAAATGTTGTTACAGATGCACTCTCAAGAAAGGATGAGGATGTGGAAGCATTGCTTTCTAAGGTTTCTATTATCCAACTAGATTGGATAAACAAAGCAAGGGATGAATGGAGGAATGAAGAAGAAGTGTGGCTACTCATTCAAAAGTTGTAGCAAGATCCTCGTAAATATGATATATTTAGCTGGAAAAATGATTCGTTATGGTACAAAGATCGCTTATACCTACGTAAGAATTCCCAACTCAAACAAAATATTCTTAGGGAATTGCACACATCTCCCTTAGGATGGCGTTCAAGATTTTTAAGAACTAACCACAGGGTTAAAAAGGAATTTTTTTGTGATTTCCTTAAATACTATATTCAAAATTTTGTGGTGGAATGTTTGGTTTGCCAACAAAATAAAGTTGAGACAATTAAGATCCCATGTATATTACAACCTTTATCCATTCCAACTCAACGTTGGGAGGAGGTTTAATGGATTTTATCATAAGTTTACCCAAGTACGAAGGAAAGAGTGTCATCATGGTGGTAGTTGATAGACTTACCAAGTATGCACACTTTTGTGCATTATCTCATCCATTTAAAGCCAGCACAATTGCGATTGAATTTATGGAAACAACTCAAAAGCTACATGGAAACCCAAGGATTATTGTAAGTGATAGAGATCCTATTTTCACTGGAAATTTTTGGATAGAATTGTTTTGTTGTCTGGGTACTCAGTTAGCTCATAGCTCATATCATCATCCTCAATCTAATGTGAAAACTAAGATAGTGAAAAAATGTTTGCAAGGATATCTCTGTTGCTTTGTATCTAATAGACAGACACAATGGGTCAAATGGTTGCCTCTCACTAAATGGTGGTATAACACTTCCTTCCATACTGCAGAAAAAATGACCCCATTTATGGTGCTTTATCGATATCATCCACCATCCATCACATCATATTTAAGAGAAAATTTGAAGGTTCAAGCAGTGGAAGATCACATCGAGCATCAACAAAAAATTCTCCAACTTTTAAAGGATAACCACAATTTAGTGAAAAATAGAATGAAACAACAAGCAGATCAACATCACAGCGAAAGAAGTTTTGATGTAGGTGACTGGGTATTTCTATGGCTACAACCATACAAACAAATGTCCCTCAAGCAAGCTAAGAAGGATAATAAATTATCACCAAAGTATTATGGTATGTACAAGTTGTTGTAAAATATTGTACTATGGAATACAAATTGGAACTTCCTGCATCTTCCCGAGTGCACCTAGTTTTCCATGTTTCATGCTTAAAGAAGGTTATAGGTGACAAGATCCTAGTTCAAACAATATTGCCAGAGCTTGACGAGGAAGGAAAAATAATATTGGAACCTGAAGTAGTCACAGAAACAAGAACTCGATAGCTACAAAATCGATCGATTTCAAAGTATCTCATCAAGTGGAAGAATTTTCCCACTAAAGATTCTACATGGGAGGATGAGAATTTTATAAAGAAGCATCCAAAACTACTCAAGCATTGAGGACAACACTTTTTTGAAGGAGAGGGGCATGTTAGGTCCCTATAATACTAATGTATTCCATTATTATTATTGTCATTGTACCCCTTATTGTTATTTTTATGCCCATGTGGTCCCCATATTATTATTATTGTGCCCCATAGAAGCCCACTATTGTTATTTTTGTGCCCTTACATTATTATTGTTATGTCGACTCTGATTATATTGTGACATTTAGACCCCTATATATAGAAAGGAGGTCTTGTCATTTGTATCATCTAAGAATTGTTCATTTGTGTAATGTAAAGGAGGTTTCCCCCTCGAAGAGGCTATGTTTTAAGTCATTGATCTATCTCTTTCTTCTATTTTGTGAGCTATTTTCATAACATCAATAGTGGGGGGAAAAACAAGGCTTGTTTCAAAGCATAAAAAAATCTATAACTTGATCATTCCATACAAAAGTACACCTTTTTTCAACAATTGCATAAAACATTTCATTATCTTGGCATAATTAGTAATAAACCTAGTAAGTAGTTAGCCTTCCCTAATAATCATTGAGACTAGTGAAGAATACACAAAGGAGACAAATTGATGATAGACTTGACCTATTAAGGATCAACTCTAGTCTCTTCTTTGAATATGGTAAAGCCTAGTAACCTCCTAAAAACCATGCAAAAGACACACTTTTGCAAGTTCAAACAGATCATATAGTATTTACAAGGTAGAAATAATTGCCTAAAATGAGTAGGATGATCCTCACACTAGAGTGATCAAACCATATGGTCATCCAGATAGACCTTGGCAATGTGTTTCATGCTGTGAAAAGCATAGGATGTGGCCCACTAGAAAGTAGCACCAAAATTTTTAAGGAAAAAGGAAACTTACTATAAGCAAACATTCCTTATGGGTAGATAAAAGTGATTTTGTGTTGATCCTTAGATTTTATTTGTATTTGATTATAGCTGAAAAATCATCCATAAAAGAGAAGATAGTGCTTTTACCACAAGCATTAAGAATTCGAGCAATGAAAGGGGTCAAATAATTATCCTTTGGACATGCCAAATTAAATTCCTTACAATCAACAAAAACCCCAATTGTCCCTTGTTTCTTGGTGACTGAAACAAGATTAAAGACCCACTACGTCAAGGATATCAAATATATAAAACCAACATCTAATAATTTATGGACCTCTACTTTAATATCAACTACTTTATTAGGGTTCACTGGTCTAAGCCTTTTCCTAACTGGATTAACTCTATCAAATGTCTTATTCTCATGTTTGACAATATGGGGGTCAATCCTAGGAATTTATTCTAAGACTAAGCAAAAACATCACAAAAATATATTAGGAGGGCAATGTAAATTTCAATTTCTCAAGGAGTACAATCCACACCAATCATAATACTTCCATGGCACCTGATTTCATAGTATGTTGATGGGTGTGGTTTTTGATATGTTCACCAAGTTCCCCTCCAGGAAAACATCATGCAACATGATGGGGAACTAGGACCACTTAGTAAAGCCAAAGGAAGCCATGATTTGGGAACTTATCCAACTTTTCCGCCCTAGGAAGGAATAACAATCAATGATGCAATGCTTCCCATAGATGATCAGTAATCATCATACCCTGGGAAGGTCATCATCAAGGAAGTCATGAGAACGTGGATGGTCAACAACCCATATGGGCAAAGGATAGTCATTGAATTCCTCACCATAGGTTTCACTCAACTTAGAATTATAGGATGTCAACTAGTTTGTGTGTTAAGAAATCTCAACCAAATTTAAAGTCATTTTCTTGCCATAAAAATCTATTTTCGAAGGAGAAGGAACTAGGAAAGGGTCTGTTGGGTTGTGTTATATTCTTTCCACAACTAGCCCACCTAGTAACCAGTAGGTTAGAGGGCGAGCGGATCCCCCCCTTTGTTGTGTCAACTGTGCAACAAGGGGTTTGAGGGGGGCGGTTAGCCCCCCTTTCGAGGTTTAGGGCAGTGCCCTGGGGAAAAAGTTTTTGGACCCTATATTAGGTTGGGCGAACCTACCTATGGTTTTGTGCATGGTTTTCGCACATGATTTTGGATGCGATGGTTTTCGGTCCATGGTATTGGATGCTTCAGCGTGTATAAATATGTATTGTAACATTGAAAGGAAAATAATGAAAAATGAATGTAGTAGTCCTGATTTTGGGATCCAGGGGAAAATCTCTTTGTATATGTGTTTTATGTGTTATTCTCTCGCATTGTTTATTTTCTATTGTTATAATTTGTATGCAGGTAATTTTTGTATGGGGTTAAAACCTACATTTGGTATCAGAGTTGTTTTGGCTTCAAGGGGATGCCTTTATTACTGAGGGGTTTCGCTCGGGCCTGTGGTAGACCATGTTCAGTGGGAGATCTGCGGGATCTATTTGGTGGTGAAAGAAGATGGCAAGCAGTGGAAATATAGAGATTGAGAAATTTAATGGTCAGAGTTTTGATCTGTGGAAACTCAAGATGGAGGATCTGTTGGTGGATAAAGATCAGTGAATCACGGTAGATCTAGATACTAAACCAATGGGAGTGTCCGATGAAGAATGGAAGAAGTTGGATCGGAAGGTTAAGAGCACAATATGATTGTGTGCCTCAGATTCAATATTGTTGAATGTATTAGGGGAAGCTACGATGAAGGCTTTGTGGGACAAGTTATGGACTTTTTACCAATCTAAGTCTCTGGAGAATAAATTGTTCCTACGAAAAAAGATTTATAACCTGAGGATGAAAGATGGAGACTCAGTGACAAAACACTTGAACACAATTAATATTGTGGTAAGTCAGTTATTATCTGTTGATATTAAAATTTTATATGAAAATAAGTGCATCAGTTTGCTGTGTTCTCTACCAGATTCGTGGGATAGTTTAGTTATTACAATAGGTAGCAATGCAATTTCCTTACAATTTGATGAAATAGTCTCATCCTTGCTAATGGAGGAGATGAGACAGAAAAATATGGAGAGCCAAAATGGTGATGCCTTGCCTGTATGAGGACGGTCCTAGAACAGAAACAAAAATAAGTCATCGAATTGGAGATCTAAATCTCCAGGAAAACTTGTAAAGGTGGTGTGCTAGAAATGCGGAAAGGAAGGGCACTACAAAAGGGATTGTAAATCTAAAGCTCCTGACAAAGGAAAGGGATCTGATGATGCTCCTTCTGTAGAGGAAGAAAACCACCTCAGATGAAGGTGGGGATGTGTACTTGGCTTCTTCAAGTACACATGTAGATCATGAGGCATGGTTGATTGACTCAAGTGCATCCTTTCACTTCACTCCCCATAGAGAGTGATTCTGTGAGTATGAGAAATATGATGGTGGTGATGTATTCTTAGAGGATGGTAGGAAGGCTAGAATTGTTGGTCGTGAAAAAGTAAAGTTTAAGTTGTAAGGTGGAACGGTTAGAACACTTCCGGGTGTTCTGCATATTCCTACATTAGCCATAAATCTGATTTCTGTAAGCAAGCTAGATGATGCAGGTGTAAAAACAATGTTCAACAAGGATACCTACAAGATGGTTTGGGGAGCACTAGTATCGATATGGATACTTCAGATTGGAACTCTGTACAAGTTGCAAGGTAGCATTGTTGTTGATGGGTGAAACAATTCTATGGTTCCTGAAAGTGGAGCAGAAAATCTAATGGTCTCTGGAGAGAAGACCATGCTGTGGCATCAAAGGCTTGGACATATTGGAGAGAAGGGACTTCTAATACTTCATGGCAATGGTATGGTAGAAGGTATGAGTAATAATAGCTCTCTCAATTTTGATTTCTGTGAAAATTGTGTATATGGGAAGAAGAATTGGGTTAGTTTACCCTCTAGTGGTAAGAGGAAAAAACATATATTAGAGATTGTACACAGTGATGTGTTTGGACCTATGAAGGTTCCATCACTGGGTAAGTCTATGTACTATGTATCATTTATAGATGACTTCTCAAGGAATACATGGATATTTTTCCTTAAGAAGAAATTTGAAGTCTTTGACAAGTTTAAAGAATTTAAGGCTCTGGTGGAAAACCAGACATAGAAGAAGATAAAGGTGTTGAGGTCAGATAACAGTGGAGAGTTTTGCAGCAAGGAATTTGAAGAATTATATAAGAAGTGTGGTATAGCAAGGGAGAATACTACTCCATACACACTTGAGCAAAATGGAGTTGTTGAAAGAATGAACAAGACGTTGATGGAAAGGGCAAGAAGCATGCTCAGTGGTGTCGAGCTAGGACAAGAATTCTAGGCAGAGGTGGTGGAGACAGCATGTTACCTGGTCAACAGATCACCTTCATCAGTGTTGGAGGATAAGACTCCACAAGAGGTATGGACTGGTAAGAAACCCTCTCTTTCACATCTGAGGTATTTGGATGTGATGCATATGTACATGTTCTAAAGGAGAAAAGAACCAAGTTGGATAGTAAATCTGAAAAGAGCATCTTTATTGGGTATAAGGATGGTTTAAAGGGTTATAAGCTTTGGAACCCAGTAACAAGGAAGGTTGTGTACAACCGAGATGTGGTGTTTAGAGAGGTGAAAGATGTTATTAAACATGAACTCCAACCAAAGGAACTTGAGAAGATAGAGTTTGAGCACAAGGAGGAAGAATTAGACTCTAGAGTAGAGGAGGAATAAGAATATGAAAAACCACAAAGTCCAAGTGTGAGAAGATTACTTTGAGAAAGAAGGCAGCCAAAAAGGTATAGTCCATCTACTTTCTATTCAAATTTTGTTTTATTTGTTACTAATGATGATCCCAAAACTGTGAAGGAAGCAGTAGATTCAAAGGATGGCAAACTTTGGAAAGAGGCCATGGTTGATGAAATGGCATCTTTGCACAAAAATGAGGCTTGGGATCTGGTGGAGTTACCGGATGGAAGGAAACCCATTGGCAGCAAATGGGTGTTTTAGAAGAAGACAAATGCAAAGTGAAAGGTGGAGAAATACAAAGCTCACTTTGTAGCAAAAGGTTATTCCCAAGTGCTGGGATTGATTTTGGTGATATTTTTTCTCCTATTTCCAAGGTAGCTTCTATTAGATTACTTTTATTTGTTTCTATTGCTTTTTGTTTTGAGGTAGAACAAATGGATATGAAGATAACATTTCTTCATGGGGATCTGGAAGAGGAGATCTACATGAAGCAACCTGAAGGTTTTTCGGTGAAAGGTAAGGAAGAACTAGTATGCAAGTTAAATAAGTCTCTGTATGGGTTAAAATAGTCACCAAGGATGTGGTATCAGAAATTTGATACATTTATACAGGGACTTGGCTTCACCATAAGCAAAGCAGATCACTATGTGTATTTTAAATTAATTGGTGACCGTGTTATTTATCTAGTCTTATATGTAGATGATATGTTGCTGGTTGGAAATGAAAAAGAAATTATCCACGATTTGAAGACCCAATTTTCCTCCAAATTCGACATGAAATATCTTGGTGCTGCAAACTATATTTTGGGCATGGAAATTAAAAGAGATCAGGCAAAGAGGAAGCTCTGGTTAAACTAAAGGAAGTATGTCGAGACAATACTGCAGAGGTTTAATATGCAGGATAGTAAACTGGTGAAGGTTCCAATTCCTGTAGGTGTAAAGTTATCTTCTGAATAGTGTCCCAAGACACAAGAAGAGGAAGAGGACTTGTCCCGTGTTACATATGAAAGTGAAGTCGGTAGCCTACTGTATGCAATGGTCTATACTATACCAAACATTACACATACAATGGTATTATTGAGCATGTTTATGTCAAAAGTAGGGAAGGAGCATTGGACAATAGTGAAGCAAGTTTTCAAGTATTTGTGTGGCACTAGTGATTATGGTTTTTCCTACCAACGAAGACCAGGATTGGACAGAGTGTTGCATATTCGTGGGTTTTTTGATGCAGAATGGGCTGGAGATTTGGATCAGAGAAGATCTACAAGTGGGTATGTGTTTAACCTATTTGGAGGTGCAGTCAGTTGGATAAGTAAGAAACAATCTGTAGTGGCATTGTCAACTACAAAGGCAGAATACATGGCAACTACTCATGCAATCAAGGAAGCAGTTTGGTTGCAGAGATTGTGTTCAAGTATGGGGTTAGTACAGGGAGCTATAAGGATAGACTGTGATAGGAAAAGTGAAATTTTCTTAGCAAAGAACCCTGCTTAGCATTCAAAGACAAAGAACATTGATGTTCAATATCACTTTGTGAGGGATATGTTATAAGACAAAAAGGTGTTGCTGGTAAAGGTGGACACTTTGAAGAATACTGTAGATGCATTGAAAAAATGTATGAGCTCTGAGAATTTCTCTTGGTGTGGAGAAACAATGGGCATTTCAGGGTTGGATAAATGATTAAGCTCTCCTGTGCCCCCTTGTGGAAATAAAACAACAAGTGGGAGAATGTTAGGTTGTGTTATATTATTTCCACGACTAGCCCACCTAGTTAACAAGAGGGTTAGAGGGGGGTTGGAGCCCCCCCTTTATTGTGTTAACTACGTAGTAGGGGGGTCACAGGGGGTTTGAGGGTGGTGATATGCCCCCCTCTATGGGGTCTGGGGCAGCACCCCGGAGAATTTTTTTTTTGGACCCTATATTAGGTTGGGCGGACCTACCTATGGTTTTGTGCGTGGTTTTCACACATGGTTTTGGATGCGATGGTTTTCGTTCCATGGTATTGGATGCTTTGGAATTTATAAATATGTATTGTAACATTGAAAGGAAAATTATGAAAAATCAATTTGGTAGTTCCGGTTTTGGGATCTAGGGGAAAATATTTGTGTAATGTGTTTTATGTGTTATGCTCTCACATTGTTTATTTTCTGTTGTTAGAATTCGTATGCAGGTAATTTCTATATGGGGTTAAAACCTACAGGATCAAGAGATAGATGGGATCCATTGATTATGAAATAGATCATGTATATGAGAGCAAAAAAATCTGAAAAAACATTGGGTGGGGTGTAGGGAAAACACCTATAAGAAATGGGATTTTAAGCAATCCTACACCAACATTCTCACCAATGAATGGCATAGTAGTGCTTGTAGTGGTAAATTTGTCTAGTGCCATGCAATAGTCAATTTTATCAATAGAAATGATCTTTCTTGCATGAGGAAATTGTAAAAAAGTAATGACATGATAATAGTCATAGCATAGAACCAACTATAGCCAAGGAGCAGATTATAGTCAAGTGGGGCATCAACAAAATCCACATCAATAGTAATTGGCTTTCCCCTTAGCTTTATGGAAAATTCTAGAATAATTCCCTAAGGTAAAAAATAATTACCATCAAATACCTTAAGGTAGTACTTTACTTAACAAGTGTTGGAGAAACCATATATTTCCAACATGACAAGGCCATGATACAAGTAGAAGATACCTCATCCACAAGAGTGCAACACACATCTTGATTATGGTTGTGCACCAAGATCTTAAAACAACCTAATGAGGTAATCAAATTGACAATCATCAATGTCAAACATGATCAAATCGCACTCCAAGGGATCAACCCCTCCAAGAGCGGTCAACAAGGCTCTACATTATGTAGAACCTCTAGGGAAAATATGGCGCAATTCACTTGGGTTAGTTCCTCAACAATACTATAGTGTTATGCAACCCTTGCATACAAGTTGTGTGTTGACTTTTAGAGAATTCCCTTAGGTGGGTGAAATATTAGTTCCAAAGGATTATCTAGTGTTGTGGAGGTAAATCCTCTCTGTGGATAGAGACGATCCCTACTAGCCCAGACATGGTCTAGCAACAATCAAACAATGCTATCACGCAAGTTCCTAATTGCAAATTAAAAGTGGATGATGAGAACCTACTTGGATTCCAACACTAATATTCGTAGAAGAGACGTCGCCCTTGTTCCTTTGCCTCGGCCGGTCATGATCCCCATGATCTCCGTGATTGGACACCTGCACATGCAAAGAACAACACAAATACAAGCATAAAATCCAATAGATGGAACTATATATCAGTCAGAAAAGATATAACTCAACATCAATCATAGGACAATGAGAGTGGAACCATAATGATAGTCATCTATTATTGATAAATAACAAAGAAGAATACAATCATAGTTCTGACGTCAAATCCTCCTTTGGCTGGGTAGTTAGCTACACAAGTCTTGCAAAGCTTGTTGGGATAGGGAACAAGCCTCTCTCTCTTTGGGTGACAAGAATCTCCTCACTTAGATTTGGCCTTATGGGTGCAAAGAAGGCTCTTGCAGCTTCAAACTCTTGAATTCCTGGAATTCTCTATCACTATGCTAGAACTGGAACTAGCTTGCTCAAGGCATAGAGACAAGCTTTCATAGATAGAGAGGAAAGAGATAGGATCAACCACATTATTCATGGGATTGGCTTTATCACTTGGAAACTTCCATGAAAGGTGGAAAACCACTTCCCTTCTATGGAGATTCGAAGCCAAACCATCCTAGCTCAACATAGATTCAGTTGGTGAATGGGTTAAGGAGAACCTTCGGAAGCTTGTTCGTTGAAAACTTTACTCAATTCAGTTGGCGCGAGTGCGACTCTGAGACAGAGTGCCAATGGCACGCCCTTTTTAGAGGATTTCCCTCATTGGCGCGGGCAGTGAACTGTGGACCCGCGCTAATGCAAAAAGAGCTATTTTCATGGATATTCTGCAGGAGATGTCTTCAAGGCATATGAAGCTCATACTTAGAGGAATAGGATGCAAGTGGTTTCAGGTCATGTCACTTCTCACAGGTCTTGGAATGAGTCCTCCAGTGTGCAGTTGAGGGGTAACAGGGACGGTGACAAATGGTGACAAATTGCTGTGTAACAGATGGCCCCTAAAGCATGAGGCCTGAGAGAGAGAGAGGGGTGAAATGCTTTACAAGAACATGCATAACTGAAACACGGCCGCTGGAGAACTTGCGTAAAGAAGTACAACTGATATCTCAAGTACATGATACATGTGGTATGGGCGCAACCATCCATAACAGAGTACATAACAATCTAGATCCAAGGTATGGGCGCAGCCATCCAGTGAGGATCGATAAATAGACTCAGGCATGGTCGCAGCCATCCAGTGAATGAGTCATGTAATGATCATAATAAGCCACAAATCGCAGCCTGGATTCCAAAAAATAAAATCCAGGGTCTTGCGCTCCATCTTGACCCGGACAGAGTACAAGTTCACGCATGTGAATACATGAGTTGAAGTCGAACATGCATGAACATTGTCTGATTACCAGCCAATAGTGAAAATTGTTAACAGACGCGAGAGGTACCACCAATAATGACAATGGCCCTCAAGGTACTATAGGTACAATCTACGGCGTGTGAATGAGTGAGCTGGCGTCGAACACCCGTAGAATCATTCGATCGGAGGCCAATGATGAAAACCTCTCGTCGAACACGAAGAACCTACCATTGAGGCATACAGGCTCTAAGGCACCGAAAGGGAGTCTCTAGATCAACTTCCTGGATAATGAGCTGAAGTTGACAGGAAGTGACCTTGATCAAAGGTGGGCCATAGTGTTTCCCACATCAGTGACACAAGACAGAGGAATAATGTTGTGGTGAATCAAAATTATGTGCGGTATCAGAGTGAGGTTGTTATTCTGCAGAGGTCAACTTCTCTTGAACATATTGGCGGCACCACAGTGGACTTGGCAGTATTTGACATCAAATGAGAAGAGGTCATGGTGACAAGGCAAGGAGTAGATGAGAGGTCAAATAGGATAACCCAAACCCACGAAGGCTAGTGTAAAAAACAAGATGAGATGTCCCCACCCAGACACAAATGCAGACAAGTGCCATGTTCAAGAGCGACATACTGCCAACATGACAATAATTATGGGTCCACTTTCCCCACCATTGCTGGCGAGTACCACAGTTATTTTTAATAAGCTTGACGGGGATAGCATATGCTTGTAAGGCGTCATTACGATAGAATCCAATGTCATTATGTTTTAACGAGTCTGACAGAGGAAGAACTCGGCATCTTTTCCTGTTTAGAGAGTCTGAAAAGACAGCAGAAAAGAAAACTCCAAGGGGGTCCTTTTTCGTAAAGTTGTGTCTCCCGAGCCCGAAAAAGTATAAAACAATGCTCGAAAGAACCGCCCGACCATTATGATCAAGGAGTACTTTTCATATATAGTGACATCGACCTCAAAAAGTAAAAAAGCGATCAACATTCGTTTCGTAACCAGTAACGAACCTGAAACGACAAGGGTCCGACGATCTTTTCGTTTTTACACGGTTGGAAAAGAGTTTAAAGACGACCGCCTCTTATTTACGTTTAACGAGTCAAGAGGGATAACTCAGCGATCTTTTCATGTTTAGCGAGTCAGAAAAGAGCTGAAAGATGACTCCACAGTGACTTTTTCGTGTGTTTACCGAGTCCGAAAAAGTATAAAATACAACTCGTTTCACCATCGAAGTTGCATAAAAGACCTGTCGCTGCACAAGAAGCAAGCGTAAAATCCATTTTCGACCAAAAATATATTAAAATATTCAAAAAACAACTTTTTAAACCTAAGTACAAGTCAAAAAGTTTATAAATATGGTGAAAATGTAAAAAATAGAATTACTTTTACTTTTTACCTCTTGAATAGTAGCAGTGGTCTGTTTGGGGAGTGAACTTCGAACAGTGATTACAGCCAATCCGTGCAACCATTCGAGATTTCGTCGGTTCCAGGTAAGAGGCGTTTCCCTTAGCTCCATTTCCATACCCTTTTTATGCGTTTTGTTCCCTGATTGAGCCTCTGCAAGGAGAATTTTAAAATTTAGGGCCGCGCCCCATTGGCCCGACCTAATTTTTACCTTGAATTTTCTCATTATTTTTTAAATTTTTCCAGTTTGTAAGCTTACGAGTGTTCTAATAATGATTTATTCATCCTTGTGGGTGCAGGAAACAAGCAAAAATGGTGGTGGAATGGAAAGAACGGGAACATGATGCCGTGGACGCCTTGGCCATCGAGGATGAGGGATGTATGAACGCTTTGAGAGACTGTGGTCTCAAGAAGTTCTTCCTCACATCTTATCTGCGAGCTCAGCCCGAGTTATTACAGTTCATAGTGGATGCTTGGGATGTTGATGACCAAGTATTTTGCTTACGGGACCAAACCTTAGAGCTAGACGTATCTGATGTGTATTTCATTACTGGGCTGTCACGGAGAGGGGCGAGCCTTATTTTGACCCGAAGCTGACCTTCCGGAGAGAAGATAGGTGAAGTGAAGGCTCAAGTGTGTCCAGAGGCACAATTTGGGAGAAACAGCACCAAGGTGGATATCGCCACCATCCAGGACTTGGTTCTTAAGGTGATACTGTTCACCATCACGCGTGCAGCTTGGGTACAGGTGCCCCATGAGGCGAGCAAGAATCATCTGTTACTAGCGACAGAATGCATCAGCCCCACCATCTTTGACTAGGCCACAGCGGTGACTACCAATATCAAAAGGCAGCTTACAAAGTGTAAGCACGGAGGAGTGAAACAATTCGGGTATGGCTCGATTGTGGTGTCGTTCTTCTTGGAACGATTACCCCTCTTTCAGATTCAGGGAGCTGTAGTGGCTGATCCATTGCCACGAGAGCCTAGGATGGCTCGCTGGGCAGCGTTAATGCCCAGAGGAGGAGGGGGCCGGCAGATGTCTTGGCGGCCCGAATTCTTCATATGGCTCCGCCGTCAACTAATCGTGGTAGATGATTGGCTATACGCGGGGACCAATTTTATGGGGGATCCAGACCTCCCGCTGCCAGAGGGAGAGGAATGGGATGAGGAGTTAGGTATGATCTCTTCGTTTTTTTTTTTTGATGTTTTATGTATTTTCATTTTTTTTGTTTTTGTCAATACATGCATGTTCTGACGACATTCGTATGTATATGCAGATGTAGGCCTAGAGCGTCCAGCCGGCTTGTCTCCTATAGCGCGGAGGGGCCAACTCGCAGCTGACCCTCAGGCAAGGGGTGCCGTGGGGGAAGAGCTGGTGCAGAATCTCGAGGGACTCACCCGAGGGATTCCAGGTTACGCTAGATTGGCGGACGTGCCTTTTGCATACCAGAGGCACACAGTGGGGGTGCCAACTCGCATCCATCGTCTGTTGAGATGCTTGGTGCGCGCGGTGACATGCTATCATGAGCACCACCGCGACTAGACTTCTAGGCTTCTTTTATGCATATTTTTTGAGGGACATGTCGTCCCAGGATGTATCAGGATGAACATGTATTATTTTTTGAACTATGTAATGCACGCGGTGTAAAACATTGCGACACACATATATATACATATGCCTATGGTTTATTATTGTGCTTTTATGTGCTTGCTTGTATAATGTTTTGATTATAAATTATGCAAACGTCTATCTAATGCATGATTAGCCAATGCATCAGATAAAGTGTTTAATCGTCGTGGGATATGTTGATATTTGATAAAGTCAAAATTCCTTTCTAACAATTTAACACGTAAGTACAACCTTAAAATGTGATGGTCTCTGACGGAATATCACCCATTGAGCTGATGGATGACAAGTTGAGAGTCTAGGTTAACAAGCAATGTACGAATACTGAGATTAATCGCCTCGGCTAATAATTCAATAACAACGCTATATTCAGCAACATTGTTTGTAGTACAGCCTAAACACACAGCTTGAAGATCTATCAACTCACCGTGAGAATCGTAGATCACCCACGCCGCAGAGGACAAATTGCGAGTGCTACGGCAGGCACCATCAGCGAAACCAACATAAGGTGCACCCGACATCTGCACAAGGAGCAAAAACACAATAAGAGGCAATCACGCCTTCACACCAAGCTGAAAACATGAAAACACACACACACACACACACACACGCATGTATAAATCGAGGTGCATGAATCACACATAGTAATTTTTCAAGTACAGCCCATTGCGGGGTTTATCAAGAGGATCACCTTCGTAGTCAACTAGCTCATATGCCCCTTTCTGCAACACTTTCTTTACAATATAAGGGCCTAGCCACATGGGCTCGAGTTTGCCTGCCCCCAGCTTGTCATTTGCTTGGTCGTATAGCAGGACTAGATCTCCCTCAACAAAGGAACAAGGATGGATGGTATGGTCGAAGTGAGTTTTGACTCTCTTCTTTTGAGCTTCCATGGCTAGAGAGGCTAGGCGACAGGTCTCGTCCAACCGTTCTAGATAAAGAAGTTGTTCCTCTACCGGAGTAGTGTTGGGAAGCAACTCGACGGCGATTTTCAACGAAGGAATTTCACATTCTATAGGAACGGTAGCCTCCAGTCCGTAAACTAGTTGAAATGGAGTGAAACCGGTGGCGTCCTTCATAGAGGTTCAGTAGGCCCACAAGGCGGGAAACAACATCAGATGCCAATTAGACTTATGTATGTCAACAGTACGTTGAAGCATCGTAACCAAAATCTTGTTAACGGCTTCAACTTGGCCGTTAGATTGAGGATAGTACGGGGTCGAACTATCATGCCGTAAGCCTAGTTGGGTTGTCAGCTCGGTCATCATGTGATTACGGAAATGCTTTTCGTGATCCGTGACGATGGCCTGTGGAACTCCAAACCGCGTAATAACATGATTGAACAAAAACTGCGCTGCTGTATGACCGTCTTCAGTTAATGTGAGCATCGCCTCAGCCTATTTTGTAAAGTAATCGATGACAACGATAATAAACCCATGCCCCCTGGCCGAGCGAGGGTTACAGGTCATATAATCAATGCCCCATTTTACAAAAGGGCCAACGGTGACTACAGGGTGCAGCGGAGCTGGTGGCGCACGCATCTTCCGCTGGTATATCTGGCATGCATGACATGAGCGGATGGCAAGAATGCAATCCTTAAAAATGGAGGGCCAAAAATAACTAGCGCGAAGGATTTTCTGAGCTGTGGCATATTCGGACATGTGACCACCACAGGCACCAGAGTGGCAGTCATTCAGGACTCTCTCAGCTTCCTCGAGGGTTAGACATCGGCGGAGGACGGAGTCAACGCCGAGACGGTACAGGGTGTCCCCTATGATACGATAGGGTTGAGACTGATGATGGATCCGCCACCGAGCATCTTTGGATACAGCGGGGCGGAAAGAGGACGTCTGTAAATAAACAATAATATCCCCGTACCAGGGATCGAGGGTGCTGATCAGAAAAAGAGTTTCGTCCGGGATATGATCCTCTGAAAGAGGGGGTGCAGAAGGAGATGGCAAAGAATAAAGTAACTTAGCAAAGACCAAGGACTTCTTAGACTTGGCAGCAGTAAATTCCAAGTCAAACTCTTGGAGGATGACGATCCACTTTGAGTATTTGCCCCCCAGCAATTAACGTGACAAAATGTACGTCATCGGGTTGCAGTCAGAAATCACGGTCGTGGTGCACAACAAGATATAATGTCGGAAGCATTGGACGGCACAAACGGCGGCCAATGCCAACTTCTCGATGTAAGCGTATCGAGTTTCCGTATCCAAGAGGTTGCGGCTGAGGTAATATATGACGTGCTCATTGCCATCATCATCGTCTTGCATGAGGACCATGCCAATAGTGGTATCGGCGGCGGCCAGATACAGGGTATAATCACGGTGGTAATTCGGAGGTCGCAATAATGGAGCAGAGATAAGGAGACCCTTGAGACGCTCGAAAGACTCCTAAGCGATAGCATCCCAATGAAAGGGTGTATCTCGCTTCAATATCCGTGTAAAACCTTTAGCCACCTCGGCATAGTTTGGAACAAATCGTCTTAAGAAATTTGCTTTGCCCTGCAAACTCTGCAACTGCTGCAAAGAAGCAGGGGGAGGAAGGTTCAAAATAGCCTCGACTTTAAGGGGATCCAGATGGATGCCCTCTCGGGAGACGATAAACCTGAGTAGTCGGCCTGATTCAACGTAGAAGACACATTTATGAGGATTGAGCCTGATATGGTAGTGTCGACAGCGGAGAAAGATTTCACGAATATGGGAAGGATGGTCCTGACGTTTGACTGAATGAGCTGGAAGATCATCCAGATACGGCTGTACAATGTGACGAATGTCATGAAAAGCATAGGACATTGCACGTTGGAAGGTAGCACCGGCATTCTTTAAACTGAAAGGGAGATTATTGTAAGAAAAAGTGCCCCAAGGACAGATAAAAGCAATCTTATGTTGGTCAGCGAGCGCAATATTGATCTGGTTATACCCAGAAAAACCGTCCATAAATGAGTAGATTTCGCTTCCTGCACACTCATCAATGAGCTGATCGATGAAAGGTGTGGGGAAGTTATCCTTCGGATAGGCGCGGTTAATGTCACGATAATCAACATAGACTCAAATAGTACCTTGCTTTTTGTTCACAGGGACTATATTAGAAACCCAATCCATAAGTGGAATGGGGTAAATGAAACCAGCCTTGAGAAGCTTTTCAACTTCTGCTTTAATGGCTGCAGCCTTTCGGGGGTGCACGGGGCATAGGCATTGATGAACGGGCTTAGTACCCGGATACGTAGGTATCTTATGCACCACTATGCTAGGGTCAATGCCAGGCATCTCTTCGTAGGACCAAGCGAAGACATCACGAAATTCGCAAAAAAGATCAGTGTAGAGTCGAACTTGCTCTAGAGTACAAGTGACTCCAATATGAATATGCTCGACAATCCCTGGTTCCACAGAGATGTCGATGGGTTGGGTCTGTGTAATGTTTCCCATATTGCCTTCAGAAGACACTTGATAAATTTGAATAGGTGTTTGAAAGGGCTGAAATGGGATACACGAAGCAAACCGTTCGAGACAGGCGATCATTTCCTGATGGGTAGGGAGGAACGAGTAATGGTGGTGATGATCAGACCAAGGGGGTTCCTCAAGAGACATGGTCTCTATAATGGCTTCATCAGAAGGAAATATTTCCTTTAATGGATCTGAAGTAGCATCATCTCCAAGCCAAGGGGAATGAACATACGAGTCGGGAACACCACTCAGAGGAGCAGGTTCGGAAGGGGGAGCCGATGCAGCAACGATTTCGACGTAGTTGAGCTCAGCAGGACTCAACGGCATCATATCGCCCCAAGATTCTATCTGATTAGCGAGAGGAAGGACCCACGGATCAGAGCGCATGGAAATCATGTTAATAGGAGCGAGATTAGGAGGTGGAAGGGGAAATGCACCCATCAGGGTGAGATCTTTAAAGAGTCTGGCTCCCACACTCTCGAATGATTTGGAGGTATGCTCCACGAAAGTCACATTGCCTTCAGAAGAGGAGGTGAAGAAGGAGAGCTGGTCCACCGTGACAATCTTCCCCTGATGAGGGAAACGAATGACACAGAAAAGAGAGGAGGCCATGGCTTGCATGGCGTATGTCCAGCTACGTCAGAGGAGGAGGTTGTAGGTAAGATTAGCATCGAAAACTTTGACCTCCACTTCTACCGTCTTTCCTTCCAAAGAGATGGGCAACCGTTGGAGGATACCATAAGGAGGAGACTCTCTTCCATCAAAGGCTTCCAATGTCATAGGAGACTGGCTCAGCGTCGGAGAACCAATAGCTTTCCAACAGGCAACAGACATGATGCAAGTTGAGGCACCTTCATCAATGACTGTACGATGAATCATTTTAGTATTGATAATGACCTGTATGAGGAAAGCGATTTGGTGAGGCAGTCTCGGCGTATGGCCCTCGAGGTCAAAAGAAATCAGATCCGAGTTAGTCGGGTCTATGCCACCGATGGCCGATAGCAAGGACTTCCTCTGGGAGGGGCAGCTCTGGAGGACTTCTAAGGCGGACATAGCAGACAGAGCCTGAGCTAAGTCCTCAACGATGTTGTAGTGTTGGGCAGCACGAGCATTAGGGTTGTAAGAAGACTTCTGGAGTACACCTTTTGGAGGGGGTCAGATAGTTGTCTCAGTGCAAGGTCTTTCGATGTGAAGTGGACGAGAACTGGATAGAGGAGCGCTGGAGGGGACCTCAGGCTCTTTCCCAGCGTGAGATGGATATTATTTTGCTCGAGTAGTGACATGGATGGGAATTGTCCCAACCATAAATACTTGAGAGCCGAATGAAGAAGAGGGTTGCGATGGATCTACCACCATTTGAGTTTGTTGTGAAGGGAAAGGTTCTCTAAGCATAGCAGGAGTCCCAGGAGAACCTTTCAATAATCAACTAACTTCGGACCGCCTGGGGCAGTGTTTAGTGTAGTGATCCTCATCACAGATAAGACAAGGATACTTAGGTTTACGTTTGGCTCCTTCCTCGGGTGGAGGTTTAGGGGAGTCCTGTTTGGGCTGTTTGGATTTATTCTTGGCTTTCCCTTTCTTTTTCCCTTTCGAGGATTTATCTGCCGTGGTGGACTGGACGGCTTTAACCTCGGAAGTGTTTCCAGAATTAGATTGACCCTAAGAAGTGTTTTCACTAGAAGCATTCGGTTTTTGCTTCCCAGGGTTTGCGGATGATTTCTTTGAAGATGCGTTTACAGAGCTAATAACACCGTCAACAGATGGTTGTGGCGGAGCTTTGGATGTTCCGGGTCTCGGGGTGTCTGGCAAATAATCATATAAAGTACCTGACTGAGAATAAACTAAGTCGAGGTACTGAGCACGCGCAATAGCTTGCTCTTTAGTCATACAAGCTCCCATGGCAATGTCTCACGCAATTGTAGGGACAAAGGAGGTCGTGAACCAATCGGTTAGGAGATGATCAGGAATCCAGAACTTGATCAAGCGACGACGCCGTCTCTATTCATGTATATGATCGGATATATGTGTGGCCGTGTCCTATTTGAGAGATGTAAGGAGATGTGTCCCAGTCTCATACCGAATGGGTAACTGAAAATGAGTTAGGAATGCCATAGCCAGCGAGTTGAAATCTTGAAATGTTCCGCGATTCAATTCAATATACCACTTAGCGGCCGAGTCGGTGAGAGTCCTTTGGAAGAGGCGGAGCCAGATGGAATCATCAAGCCACGAGTTGGATGAGCACCAAAGGTGATAGGTCATGACATGGGCTTGAGGGTCCTCACCAACTTTGCCATCGATTTTTGGGCAATCACCGGGTATCTTAGTTGGAACTGGTGGCCAATATGGATTATGAAGAATGGGATCATTTGTCAATTTGGACACATCTGGCAGTTCCAATGTCGCTAAGAAAGGTAATTGAGGATTGAAGGACATTTGTGGCCGTGGAAGAGAGGTAGTACCAGGGTTCCAACCAGGCGGTGGTTTCCCCCATGGACTTTGTCCAGATGGGCCTGGCCCATAAGGGTTCTGCCCATAGGGATTTTGCCCATAGGGGTTCTGTCCATAAGGATTTTGTCCATATGGATTTTGTCCATAAGGATTTTGTCCATACAGATTCTGTCCATAAGGATTCTGTCCATACTGATTCTGTCCATAAGCAGACAGCTAATGCTAGGTCTGACCCCCAGCACCCCATGGATTAGCAACTTGACTTGCAGGTGCAACATACTGTTGCTGATAATTCTGGTAAGGGGTGACCTGCATTTGTTGATAATTTTGATAAGGGGTGAACTGAGTTTGCCTCTGGGGTTGCTGGTAACCATACGGTTGCTGAGCTCCATACTAAGCCTGGTAAGAAGGCTGTGCTTGATAAGAAGGTTGGGATTGTGACCCACCTTGCATCTGATAACCAATTTGAGTCTGGGGCCCAGAAGGATGTCCTTGAACAGGTTGAGCTTGGACCATCTGGCCGGAAGGTTGTCCTGGTTGGGCTTGGGACGGACCCGTTTGCCCAAAAGGATGAGCTTGCTAGGTACCAGGTTGTCCTTGAGCAACCGAGGGTTGTCCTTGTGGAACAGATGGTTGAGCGGACTGGACGGCCGGTTGACCTTGAGGTTGGCCAGCCTGTCCAAAAGGATGACTAGGCTGGGTAGTGGGTTGGCCCTGCTGTGCGGAAGGCTGACCCCCTTGCCCAGAAGGATGACTAGGCTGGGCAGTGGGTTGGCCCTGCTGTACGTAAGGCTGCCCCCCTTGCCCAGAAGGGTACCCCTGTTGGACTGTCGGTTGACCTTGTTGAATATAAGTTTGTCCTGCTTGTCCAGAGGGATAACCTTGCTGGATACCAGGTTGACCTTGTTGGATGTAAGGTTGTCCTGGTTGTCCAGACGGGTAACCTTGCTGGGTACCAGGTTGCCCTGGATAACCAGAAGGTTGAGTCAGATAAGTAAAAGATGGACCACCAGCGGCCGAAGGTTGTCCCTGATAGGGTTGTCCTTGTAGGCCCCCAGGTTGTCCTGGGTAAGACTGGCCATAATATTGCTGCCCTTGGGGGGTTTGCATATAAGATGGCTGGCCTTGGTTAGGCGGTCCCTGAAGCTGTGCAGGCCTTACTTGGCCCCCATGGAAAGTGGTGGCATTCCAAGCAATGGATAATGGTACCGAGACCTCAACAATAGGTTGAGTAGGCAAGGGTCGAGAAGGGTAAAGATACTGACCAGTAGAATCATAATAATAGAATGGACCCTGCGCATTCGGATCCTGAACAGCTTGTCCATACTCATCATACGGCCCCCCTCCTGGGACGGGACCAGAAGAGGGTGGTGCACTTTGTGCAGGATGGACAACTTTGGGTGTGTGTGCCGGCTGGCCGCTACTCACTTGACCGTGAGGGGGACCAGCACCAGTATTCAAAGCTGAAGACGCTGTAATGGCACTAACAACCGGAGTTGAATGTGCTACACAAACAGTTGGATTCGTTGGAACTGAAGTGACAGGTGTACTGTGGACTCGTGAAACAAAAGATCCCGAAGTGGGAGTGATATGGGGGTCCCACATACTCGAAGCAGGGATCCTGGCACTTATATTATCCCTCAACGACTTATAGCGTGAGGGTACCGGAGAAGTGGCTAGGATAGGAGTGTCGATATTCGACAAAACGGGTGTCTCACTCACTCTAGGAGATGTCTCATCCATGTGAGAGGTAGACATTGGAGATGAAACACCAGGGGGGGTAAAAGGAATATCATCCTCTTCAAGCTCCCAGATAGGGTTCCAATGAATTTCGTAATCCTCGTCGTCCGGGGCACAAGAATTGATCGGTTGGATACTCGGGATAATAGGAAGAGTATCACTTACAACCGGTAGCTCAGGAGCAACGGAAGACGGAGACCCTTGATCACTTGGAATGGGAGTCGACGGTTCAGCCAGGATGACAAACTTCAAACAAGACCTAAGGGAATCTAACGATAAAGGACCCTACTCAAACTAATGCACACAAGATCTAACCAGGTAATGTTAATCGTGGCCAAATAAATTTTAAGACGCAAGGACACAACTTGACCTTTTCATGTTTTAAGAGTCGAGAAAAGGACAAAAAGGTGACTCTAGTTGCCTTCGAATGTTTTGTGAGCCTGAAGTGACAAACTGATCAAGTGAGCCTTTTCTTTTAAGGAGTCTAAAAAGGATCAAAAGTGACTACTCTGGAGAACTAGGCAAAAGGGTTTACCAAACAAATCCGTAAAACCGCATATACACCTTGGCAATTGTATGAAAACCAAGGACTTCCCGTACGGAAGTCAATCTTCCCGAATGCTGTGTTCGGTGCATTACGGCTTGTAAGGCAGTAGACATGGCTTCTTGTGGATAAAGGATGATAACCTAGTGGGGTCTCCCCTATATACGCGATGGTACGTGGGAGCTCAAGTCCGTGCTAGACCACTATCGAGTCATAAAAGGAGGAATCACCCAACCGTAATGTGAAACAACGGTGACTAGGTTTAACGACGCCGGAGCACGTCTCTAGCCTAGACCTCTAATCAGTGAGCGTTATGTTCCAATGTGTTTTTAAGTTCATTCAGTTCATTTTATGGTTGATCTTTGATTAAGTTTCGATTTCCAGGTCCTACCGTATGTAATCTCTCACAATTCCCTAAATGCAAGCTATATGCCAAAGAATATCATTTCGTTCGATGAATACTAACTACGAGAGAGTTGAGAATTTTTCAAACAAACAAAATGACCACAAACAATCAAGAACCACTCTAATGCAGCTAATGGCAATAAATGAAACTTTTTGTTTTAAATCACTAATCAATGAAAAGCTTCTAATTTCAATTAACTAATTTAACGCAAAAGAGATTGTTCGTTTTCTTTTCAATGGCAAAGTGCACTAAACAAATTTTGAGAGATAATAACACCGAGTAAAAGAGACAAATTTCACTCAATGAGAACACAATCAAATCCCCAAAACACCAAGATAGTCCTTCAAACCAAGAAGAAAACACAAAGACCTCTATGAGCTATGTGATCTAAGCCCAAACGAAGCCAAGCGAAATCCAAGCGGAAAAGAAGCAAATCACTTGAATATCAATAAAAGGCTTTGACAACTACTGAGCAAGTGCAAAAAGTAATCACAAAGTCGACTGGATGATCAAAGAACCCAAGACTCCTACGGAAGGCTCGATGCACAAAGCCACTATATTCCCTAGGGCTAAAATGTGAAACCGATAGAAAGAGGCAAACACCTGAAGAATGGAGGTCTAAAACTAGTCAAACAATGATCAAACACACTCCAGTAATTGAAAAAGATGTCGCAAGATACAAATCCAAGCTCAGAGGGCTTGAAAACAAGCAAACTGGAAAAGTTGACAGGCCTGGTGCGACTGTCAGGTTGCAACTCGCGCTTTTATGGGATTGGCGCGGGTTGTCTTTGAGCAACTTGCACCAATTGGCGCGACTGTCAGGCTAAAAAGCACGCTAATCAAGTTTGCTAAATCAAAAATAAAAACAAGCAATCCAGGGCTTGAAAAATAGTATCCAGGCAGACCAGGAAGCAAGAACAGCAAGAAATCTAACCTAGAAAGCTATCTAAGCAATCAAACGAGAGAACCAAAGAGACAAGACTCCCCAGCAGAGTCACCAAATTGTTGTGGAGGTAAATCCTCTTTGCGGACAGAGACGATCCCTACTAGCCCAGACCGGGTCTAGCAACAATCAAACAATGCTATCACGCAAGTTCCTAATTGCAAATTAAAAGTGGATGATGAGAACCTACTTGGATTCCTTTGCCTCAGCCGGTCATGATCCCCACGATCTCTGTGATTGGACACCTGCACATGCAAAGAACAACACAAATACAAGCATAAAATCCAATAGATGCAACTATATATCAGTCAGAAAAGATATAACTCAACATCAATCATAGGACAATGAGAGTGGAACCATAATGATAGTCATCTATTATTGATAAATAACAAAGAAGAATACAACCATAGTTCTGACGTCAAATCCTCCTTTGGCTGGGTAGTTAGCTACACAAGTCTTGCAAAGCTTGTTGGGATAGGGCACAAGCCTCTCTCTCTTTGGGTGACAAGAATCTCCTCACTTAGATTTGGCCTTATGGGTGCAAAGAAGGCTCTTGCAACTTCAAACTCTTGAATTCCTGGAATTCTCTATCACTATGCTAGAACTGGAACTAGCTTGCTCAAGGCATAGAGACAAGCTTTTATAGATAGAGAGGAAAGAGATAGGATCAACCACATTATTCATGGGATTGGCTTTATCACTTGGAAACTTCCATGAAAGGTGGCAAACCACTTCCCTTCTATGGAGATTCGAAGCTAAACCATCCTAGCTCAACATAGATTCAGTTGGTGAATGGGTTAAGGAGAACCTTCGGAAGCTTGTTCGTTGAAAACTTTACTCAATTCGGTTGGCGCGAGTGCGACTCTGAGACAGCGCGCCAATGGTGCGCCCTTTTTAGAGGATTTCCCTCATTGGCGCGGGCAGTGAACTGTGGACCTGCGCTAATGAAAAAAGAGCTGTTTTCATGGATATTCTACAGGAGATGTCTTCAGGGCATATGAAGCTCATACTTAGAGGAATAGGATGCAAGTGGTTTCAGGTCATGTCACTTCTCACAGGTCCTGGAATGAGTCCTCCAGTGTGCGGGTGAGGGGTAACAGGGATAGTGACAAACGGTGACAAATTGTTGTGTAACATCTACCAAGAGAGGTCCATTGGGCATAGTGGAGATAATTGGGTCCTTGGAGGCATAACTAGTTTCGAGAGTCTCATGTGACTTAGATTTCATAGACAAATTGACTTGCTCATTGCACATAAGGATAGGTGTTGAGCCTTTAGGAAAATTCTGGCATCCCATGCCCCCAAGTGGATATGGAGGACGTTGTGCAACCATTTCTTATTGAGGTTGGGAAAGGAATGGATGTATTAAAAAATTAGTAGTTGAGTCACATCTAGTTGCATAAGCAAACAATGAATATGATGATCCATCCTTGGGCACTAGTGAGTTGAATGATCACCTTGAAAGATCTTACAAGGGAATTTGAATTTTTGTTAATTTTCATCTATGCCCCCTCCTTGATTGTGTTAGGGTTGTTGAGTCTCTTGAGCAATTTTATAAGTCCTTTTCTGCTTCTTCTTCTTCTTCCTCTCGCTAGGTTGTTTAGAATTCTTTAGTTGTGTGGACTACACCATGTGAATCTTGATGGTTTTCTTAGGAGATGTGGCTTGTTGAGAGTTGGGCATAGTTGCAGTGACTTACATGGTAATGTATCAGTTTCCCTAGTTGAGTAGCTAACTAGTTCACAATATAAAAAGAGAAGGAACCAATTGCACCATTAGAATGTGGTCTCAGTTTGAGTCATTATGGATTAGATGAAGAACAAGTAGCATTATGAATAATGTCATATAGAGTGCCCAACTAAGAGTAAATCAAGTCAAGATGCTAGGAACTTAATATGGTCTCCTCTATTATAGTCGCCTCAGCGATGATGACATCCTTGCAAATACATGGTGGAACGGTTTGGGTAAACTAGTCTTTAAGCAATTGATTAGGAATATGAGTCCTAATTAATCACTTTCTTTTCCTCCACTCGTGTATGTGATTAGAGATATGGGTAGAAGTGTCTTGCTTGAAGGTAGAGAGGAGATCAATTCTAATCTCTTCTTGCAAAGATAATTGAAAGTGGTTCAATAATGTTTGTGCCAAGGAAGAATAGTCACCATAGGATGCCTTATCTAATTCAATATACCATCTTTGTGCATCTCTAGTCAAGATTCTTTGGAATAGGTGAAACTTAGTAGAATCACCCACCAAGGAACTTGAGGAACATCATAAATGGTAGGTTGTGATATCCATGGTCAAATTCTCTCTCGGATTTTCTTCAAACTTGGGTATATCAAATAGTAATTTTGAAGGCATTGGAGGCCATCTAGGATTGTTGCATATGGACTCATTCATTAACTTTCCATGTTGACACCTAATCTTTGGGATTAGGTAAATCCATGTAAATATTGTAAAAAGAAAATAAGGATAATTCGAAGACAAAGAGACACTAGGAGATGAAACCCAAGAGTCTCTCTCTCCATGTATATATCTATAATCCATCTTAATGCAAAGACATAATTTGATTTGAGGAGTTACCTCCTGGCCTGACATGGTATCAGAGGCAGCCCCATTTTTAGCTTCCTTTCTTCCCTTGTAACTCCCACTGCTTCTGTTCTACATCTTTTGCAGACTGACATTTCTGTCAAATCCCTGCATAATCCCATGCATTGTTGTTGAATGGATAACTCTCATAGAAGCTTTGTGTTCGAGTAGTGTGAAATTGTTGGAGCACAGGTCCCATTCTAGTATTTTCCTACTCAGTAACTCCTTTGCATTTTGGGCTTGATTCCCTAAAGTTCTGCTCCAAGTAACATAGATCCTCTTTGTTCCTGTAGATGTTGAATGCTAGCTATTCTCTCTAGAAGATGTAGATCGCTAGGCTGACTTACTAGATATGAAGTTCAAAACCGAGAGACCTTCTTTTGCAATCGTTCTCTACATCTTAATCCATTCTCTGCATTTGAGAAATTTTTTAATTCTCTGTGCATAACTCTTGAAGTCCATCTGTTGGAGTGCATTGAAGTTTTATATGAATGTCATATCTCTGGTTATAATATTGTGTCTCAGGCTGTATATGGTGCATTCTTTTGCATTCAAGCTATTATAAATAGGAAATGATACATTATATCCGGATGAATGACCGTGTAGTGAATGGAGTGTTGAATGGTGCATTGGAATTATCTATATACATTTGAATGGTGGGTGTATCAATTTTTTATGTGTTAGCCTTTTTGAAGACTGTATTTGGAGTTATTTTTTAATACCATAATCCTTTACATGGCACATATATTAAATGGAGCGTATGGATGGAAAATACGTTGAGTTCCTATTTTGAGGGGTGTATTATAATATATGTTATGTGGACCATATGTGGTATGTGTTAGAGTCGGTCTGTTCAGCCCTCCATCAGAGATCAAAACCTCTTTTGTTGCGTTTCATTTTAGGTGTCTCATTCAGATCAATCATTTGCATTCCACTGGAGCATCGATCTTCTGACGGAAGGGTCTTGTCACTCATCTCCCTCATGTCATGTACCTGCTGGTCCATGTTTGCTCATGAAAGTCAATTTTAAAGTCATGTACAGTCTTGTTTGGTCTCGTGGTCAGCAAAGAGTCATTTCAGTCATTAGGTCTAGGGTTTGGTCTTCAGAATGTCAAATAATGCCAGCAGGCCATGAGGATGTCTCCAAAATTTTTCATTTCAGAATTTTCATTGTAATGATGCTCGATCATGACTTTTCTTCAAAACTCTGTTTTGAAGAAAAATCGTCAAATTTCGTCTTTTGTAATAAATATCATGTGATTTTCAAAGTTGTTTCAGTTGTAAAGTCCTTCAGGCACAACCCTGGTCGCCTTTGCCAAGTCCAATGCCATCTATCCCTGCAAAAATAGACAGAGGTTCGTCATTCAGCTAGAAATCAAAGTGGAAGTAAAAAACAAAGTGATGTGAAAGTGCCAAAGTCTACAACATTATGAAAGTGGGTTTAGGCAAAATGAATTTAAAGGCTTCATGTATAAAACATCTATCCAAGTGTTTGAGGTTCATTCATATTCCAAGAGCAAAGAGAAGCAAGAAAAAATGATTTTGGTGAGTTAGTGCGCAATTTAGGTGAATTTAGAAGAAGCTTGGCTGGCGCAGCGCATTGGGTAGGTGGCACGGCGCACCCACTAGGCATGGCGCATTGGGCCACATTTCGCAGTGTAAAAAACACTGGCGCGGCACAATGGGAAGGCGCGGCGCATTGGGCATCTTGTGTGGTGCATACACTTAAAGGCCCGAAACTGCTCAAAATTCCTCCAAATTGCCAATAATTTGCACAGATTTGCCAGGTAGAGCCTCAATCATTGCATTTCATTCAAATTTTTCCTATGATATGGTGATTGATCTGTTAGTGTCGGTCTTGAAGCCCTCCATCAGTGATCAAAGCTCTTTGCATTTGCATAGGTAGGTGTCTCATCAGTGTCAAATTTTGCATCCCGTTAGGCATGCCATAACCCTGATGGAGGAGCTAGTTTATTTATACCCCTCTTGGTTTTGCTGGATTAGGTCATATCAGTCATTAAGCTCTTTCAAGCTTGTCTTGTTTTGTCTTGGGGTCAAAGGTCCTAGGTCTAGGGTTTTGGTCATTTATCTCCGCAAGGTGATGTCTTTGAAATTCCTTGAGTGCCCAGCAAGCTAGAGGGAGGATTGTAAACATGTTTCTTTGATATTTTCATCATGTACAGTTCATTTTTAAACTTGGATTTAAAAACTCTGTTTTTAAAGCTAAGGTCATGTTAAATTTTTGTAAAAAGAATGAAATTCCAAAAAGTCTTCAAAAGGGTAGCAGTAACCCTGGTCCCCTTGCCAAAGTCCCTCAGATGATCTACCTGCAAAAAGAATCAAGTCAAAGCACTCAATGAGTCAAATTCAGGATAAAGGAAACCAAAAATCAGTGTTATAAAGTGTCAAAAGAAAAACATTAGAAAGTGGGTTTGTAAATGAAATTTTTTCAAATGAGACTTATAAAAGCCCAAATTCCCTCCTTTCACTCTCATTGTGCATTCTAACGCTTGCAAGAGAGATAGAGAGAGTGATTGAGAGAAAGGAGCGAAAGAGGAACAATTTCAGGCAGCAGAGAGGGGCGCGACCCGTCGAACCAAGTGCGCGACCCGTTGGGTGGTGCGCGACCCGTTGAGAGCTCTTCCGCAGTTCAGAAAAGCAACGTGCGCGACCCGTTGGGAGGGGCGCGACCCGTTGGGCGGCCTGCGCGACCCGTTGAACCGCCTTGCTGCAAACTTCAAACCAATTACCTCAAACTCTTTCCAAACTATCAATTTGCTCGAGGTAGGTGCTCTAAACATGGATTAATTGCTGGTTATGATGGTGGGTGTCATGAACATGTTAAAATGATTAGAATTTTGCAAGTGGAACTCCTTATATGGCTGCAATGTTAATGAGCAAATGGTGCTAGGGTTTATGTTGTTTCAAGCTATTTTTCCCTTTGGTCCTCCTTTCCCTTTCACTCACCCTTATATGTTCATCTCCTTTCCCATATTATTGTACAAATGAAATGCAAATCTTTCCCCATCCCTAATGACTAAAAATGTAAACCCTACCCCTTTCCCAAAGCATACAAAACCCTAATTTCCCTCTACCATATACATGTGTAAACAAAGGAAAAATTCATGTGAAAACAAAAGAAAATGTTGATGAATATATCAGCAGGTTTAGTGTATGGTTTCCCTACTTCCCCTATTAATACATGTATGCATATTCCCATGTTCACTTTCATACATGTTTTTTCCCATATGTAATGATCTTTGCAAATGATTTCCCAATTACAAATATGTGTTCCTATATGCATAATGATTTGCAAAATTTCCCTTAAAAATTCCCTGTTATATTTATATATTCCCATTCCTTGTTAAAGAATCCCTCCCCTAACATTTCCCTCATGTTTTTTTCCCCTTGAAACAACATAGATTTCAGCACTTTTTGCAGGCAGAGACAACAGTTCAGTTTGTCCACTTTGCTCCTAAACCATGTCAGAAACCGAAACTTATGAGCAAAGTGATGACCATTCATCATCTACAGAGGCTGAGGTACAGAGGAGGCCCCGTAGGGGAGGTAAGGGTGGACATCATAAGCGAGAGGAGCCCACCTCTTTGGCAGAATTACAGGCTTGTCCCATGGCAGTGACTTGTTTTCAGTACATGTCTTGTTATGAGTTCTGTGAGAGGATTTCTCGGATTCAGCACCATAGAGAGTTGGCCCGCTTGTTTTTTTTACACCTCCATGATGGACATGTCACTCTGGCAGGGGTGAACTTTACATTGACACCCGAGGTGATCTCACAGGCTATAGGGATACCGAATGTGGGTGAGGTGTGGCCTAAGCGCAGGTTGCTAGATTTTGTTCACTTTGAGCCCTATGTCCGGCCACCATTCGTGAGACATTTGGCGGGTGTTTTTCCATTCAGATTTCTCCGGAGCGATTATGCTCCCATCACGAGGCTTATTATGCATTATTTTACCTGTGAGGGCAGATTTTCACAGGTGTACTCATATCACATTCGCCTTTTGATGCATTTCACCTGAGTGAGGATGATGAACATCCCGGTCTTCTTCTTTCATAACATTCAGAGGATGGTGCCCATGTTGCAGAAGAAGACCCTGGCCCAGCAGTACAGGAGCTTATGTCATTATGGTTTGATTCAGCTCAAAGTCTCACATCAGTTAACTCAGCAGGGCATCTCATGGGAAGAGTTCATCTCCCGTGAGTTTTTCACAGCACCACCCCAGCCACATCCCGAGGTCATTCATGAGGAGGGTGGACCGTCTCAGCAGCCTGATATTCCGGTCACTAGACATGTTGTTTCTTCACCTCAGCTCACATATTAGGAAGGCCCGAGGGCCTTATTTGCAACAGCTATGCGAGTGCTATCTCCACAGCAGGTGGAAGGGGTCTCGCCTTCATCTTCAGCCCAGCGAGTGTTATCTCCACATCAGGTGGAAGGGGCCTCGCTTTCTTCACCAGCACAGGTACTACAGAGGGGCAAAGAGCCCATGATTCATGAGGGTCCGGTGATTGATCTTGAGGCCAGTTCTCCTAGCCAAGAGGCGAAGGAGATCATTCAGCATCTCAGGGCTGAAAATGATGTTTTGCAGAGGAGACTTGAGGGTGCCCAATGGACTATCACTTACCTGGAGTAGTGGAACAAACAATTGGAGGAGGAGAAAGCACTTGATGAGCTATGGAGGATTCGTAGCGACCGAGTCTTGAACCGTAGAAGACCCGGTGATCCATTGCCTGCTGACCGAGAGTCTATGCTCATTCAGGAGAATGCCCGCTTGGAGAGGCTATTGGCTAAGGCCAACCAAGAGAAAAAGCTGCTGAGAAACATGAAGAATCACTATTGGGCAAGGATGCATGTATGCAAGGCCAAAATGAAAATGTTCCAAAGGAGGTTGTCCAAGGCTCTTAGGCGGAGGAAGAAGACCAATACACTCCGTATCTTGGCTGAGGCATCCCTCAAATATCATGGCACTCACTAGCTCAGCCACAGCACAAATCCCAAAAAAATTTGAGAATTTTGGGTAATTTTGGCATTTTTTGGAAATTTACAGGTTTTGGCTCCTCAACGGGTCTCACCCCCGGTGAGACCCCTTGTCATGGCAGCTCCTTTTTGCAAAAACTCAGAATTTCTAGATTTTTCATGCAAAATTACATATTCCCATGGATGGACTTGAGTTTTTATGGGGTTTTGGGCCTCCAGAAGGTCAAAATACATGCAAAATTTGACTTTCTGCCCCTTTTTTGAGTTGCAGAAAGGAGTCCTGGGAGAATTGAGTTTTGACTGGGCAAATGACCTCCAAATTCAAAAATTCTAGTTGGGTTGGAAAGTAGACTCACAGACCTTTCCAACGAGCTATCCTACACCCAATTCTGACACCTGAAAGTGCCTCAAATAGAGCTCCCAATGTGCGCGACCCGTTGAGAAGATGTGCGCGACCCGTTGAGCAGACTTTGCCAGATTTCACTGTACAGCTCGGAAAAGCACAGTTTGACTTGGTTTGACTTTTTGGGGTTGAAGATGATTATATTTGATGTAATTTTGGTAACTCTAAGACACTTTTACTCTTGTTTAACACTTCTAGAAGATTCATTTATGTAAAGGGTAAAAATTGAATGTATGAACTGGTTTCCAAGTTTATAGAGGCAAGTTGTTTTCACTGCCTATTTTGTAGTGCTTAGTTTAGAAGTGGATCAAACAGCTCCTAGGATAGTGAGCTCGACCCATGGAGGCAGGGAAAGAGGTTAGATCATCTATATTATGTACTTTCTTGCTCATTTTCATGGTTGGACTCTTGAGGGAGAAGCTATCATTGTATATTTTCACTGTATCTCTGCAATTTTTGGCTAAGGAAGACCAGGGTTTTGCAGTCATCTTTGGGATTCTTGTGGACTCATGTGTTGATGGTGTGTTTCTCAATGTTCTTGTAAGCTTTGTTATGTGATTCATTTCCTTTCTTTACTGCTGCACATTAAACAAATGAAGTGTTAAAGTATGAATTCATGCTAGCCATGCTCTGCTTTTAAATTTGTTTAATTTCAATGTTTTCTACTGTCTAAAGGGAATTCAAAGTCATTGTTTGCTCTCTTTAGCTCCTCATTTTTCATTCCTGATCATCCATCTCAAGTTAAGGCATCAATACTATTTCCTACCTCGCCCCAAGGAACCCCCTGCAGAAACTGTGTCCAATCCCCGCACCCAAAATTGCAATTCCTCAAAATTGCCACCAAAAACCCAAAAAACCCCAAATCAACCTTTTTTAATCAGTTTACTAGCCTAATATCAGTGTCACCTTGTTGGTCATCTCATCCCATTGAAGATCTGCCGAGATTGACCGGAGAGAGCCTTCTCCTGCCCCGTAGGGCTAGCTACGAGGCTAAATGGTTTGATGTAGCCTTGAGGTTTACCTTTCTCAGCCTGAGGTGAAATTTCAAGCGCTAACATGATCAATGGTGATGGTCTAAACCCTACCATGTCAAAGTTCTCATATAAAAATGGCTGCCTAGGGTTTTATCAACTATTTGCCACCAAGTTTGCTATTTCCATCATTCTCTTGTCTCCCTTATTCATTTTGTCCCTGATTTCATTATTCCCTACCCCCCTAAAATTACTAAAACCCCATCCCATATCCCAAATTCCCTTTCACAAAATTTCCCCATGTAAAACCCCAAAATCCTAACCATAAATCCCCAAACCCTAATTTCCTCTCCCACTGAGCTAGGGTTGGCTATGGGATCAGAGATATCTGAGGAGAGGAGGTGTAAGGGTTATCAAAAGTTATGAGTTCATTTCATATCATCGAACATCAGATCTCCATCATTTGTCGAGAAGTCATTCCAAGGAGCAAGCCATTCATCACACAAAAGGGATGGTTTTTCTTCAAATTGTGTTTCTGAGCTAGAAAGGATGAATTTGGAAAAAGAGAGAGTTTTTTTTCCTTCAATGACCCAAGAAGAAAAGCCTCTTTCATTTTTTACACAGCTGTCATGGTTTTAGAGAAATGTTAAAAATACAGTTGCCTCGGGAGAATTGATGCACCTCTGAAGTGACCTTGGGAAAATCAAGTTCTCTCCTAGCTTGGTTGGCCAAATGACTTGCTTGATGAGTCAAAGAATAACTAGACACAAATATATTTCCAATGAGCCATCATGATCTCAATTTGGAGTTGAGGAAGCCCTTCAAACGTTTATTGCAATAGCACTCTGCCCTGAGGCAGCCTCATTTGGCACATTTTGACCAGTCTTGGGAGATTTGACCTTTTATAGGGACAATGAACTCAAAATTGAAAAATTAAAGTTTTGTCGAAAACTAGACTCAGAGACCTTTCCAACACGCTATCCGGTGTCTAATTTAGACACCAGGAAGGCCCTCAAAACTGGTTTTCAAAGAGGCACTACGCACAAAATTTTTTAACACAGGGTTTTCCTCCCTATGTGTCACGCCACGTGGCACGCGCTTTTGCTAGGGAGCTCCAAATTGAAGAAATTTTACATCATTGGATTTGGCATGAAAAATCATGACTTCTGGCACATGGCCAAGAAGTTTGGGCAAGTTTTGAGTCCTCAGGAGGTCAAAAACACTCACAAAATGACCTCTCTGCCCCTATTTTGACACACAGGAAGCAGTCCTGGGAGATTGACGTTTTGGAGGGGCAAATGACATCCAAATTAAAAAATTCCACTTGGGTTGAAAAGTAGTCAGGTAGGGATTTCCAACAAGCTATCTTGGGCTCAATTTTGACTTCAGGAAGTGCCTAAAATTCAGCCTCAAAGTGGCGTGATGCATAGAGGATTTGGCACGGCGCATAGAGGAATTTTGCTCAATTTTTCACCTTCCAGCTCAGAAATTCCACCAGTTTGACTAGTTTTGCTTTTTGATGTAATTTTCTATCTTAATGTAATTGGATAAACATTATGTCATTTTGGCACTTATTTAATTTTTCAAGAGGATTCATTCACTAAAAAGTGAAAATTTAATGAATGAATCAGTTTCCTACCTTATAGAGGCAAGTTGTTTTGATTGCCTAGATTTTAGTGCTTTGTTTAGAATTGGTTGAAACAACTCCTAGAATGATGAGCTCGACCCCTAGAGGCAAGGGAATGGGTTGGGCTAGTCTATATCATGTAATTCCTAAGTCATTTTCAGGGTTGGATACTAGGGATTTCTTTGGCATATCATTGTACATTCTATCTCTGCATTTTTGGCTAAGGAAAGACCAGGGTTTTGTAGCATTGTTTGGGATCCATGTGGCTCTATGTTTTGATGGTGTTCTTACCTAAGTAATTGTAAGTTCATTAGTGTTATGTGTATCATTTTCCTATCTCTTCTTCTGAATTTGAACAAATGAGTGATTAAGGTAGAATCCATTAACTGCTATGCTCTGCCTTTGAATTTGTTTAAATTTCCATATTTTCATCTGTTTAAGGAGAATTCGTGAGACTCCCTTGCTCTCCTTAGCTGCTCACTAGTCTAATCTATCCATTCACTCAATTTAAAGCATCAAAATGATTGCCTTCGTTGCCCCAATCAGAACTCCGCAGACACTGTGCCTCATCCCCGGACCCAATTTTGCTTGTCCCTTTTTTCCAACAAAACCCTCAAAAACTCAAAACAAAATCCCTACACTTCATACCTAGCCTAAGATTAGATTTTATTATAGTCATCTCGAGCCCCATCGATTATCTTTTGTTGATATTGACCCGGAGAGAGCCCTCTCCTGTCCTCGTAGGGCTAGCTACGAGGCTGAGTGTGGTTTGATGTGGACCTAGAACCTTGTCTTTTCAGCCTGAGGCAAATCTAGGCCCTAACATAGTGGTGACCATACTGGGAAGAAAGTTTATTTTCATTGTTTGGCTTTGTAGACTATAGACGGAGCCTGAAGATTAGCCAGGTAGCCTTTGAAACACTTTTGCTTTGCATTAGCGCAAGTAGATAAAAGCTACTTCAGTTAATCTCCGGTCTAGTTTATAAACTGAACATCTCATCTAAATGATCACCCCAATACATGTATCAAGTTTAGATCTGATGGTTGATGGTGGACAACGATCAAACATAAGAAGGCTGAAATCATTCACCTAGTGACTCCTGTAAAGACTCCATTGGAAGAGTAACTCTTTCTCTGAGAAAATGGAAGGTTCTTACACAAAGTTTAGGTATCCAAAGAGGAACGGTATTCAGGATCTACTATGATTTCTTGTAAATTACTTCTTTGCTTTTCTTGAAGCTGTCCTGAAAGTTTTTCAAAATTTGTTGCATGATAAAGGTGATCAAAATCTTCACTCGATCTATTCAAGAGGTGTAAATACTGAGTTTCCCTTTGATCCTGGCCTCTTTACTTTTCCCACATCTCATGATGACTCTCTTAATCGTGATGAGCCTAAAGAAAACAAACATGATCCTGTAGCTCTTGTATTTTATAGTCCCGGATATTTATAAACCTCTTGTTTTACCTTCTGTTCTCCATGCTTTCCCTGCAAATTATTATCTATATTTGCCAAGATTTGACGGTGAATGTAAGAATGTAAATACTGAGCAACATGTGCAGAATGTTGAGACTTTTCTAGACCTTTTTGAAATTGATGAAAAAGATGTCAGTATTAGGCTTTTTGCTCTTTCGTTGCAAGGCAAAGTCAAGAGTTGGTTCAAAACCCTTCCTGATGCAAGCATCTCAGATTTACAATAGTTCGTCAAAGTTTTTCTCGACAGGTGGATGATCAAACAGAACCTTTTCTTGATTATAGAAGAGTATAACTAGCTGAAAAAACTGCTAGGGGAGACAGTACAACAATTTTCTGCTAGATTTAACCAAGTTTATTATTCGATGCTAGTTGATATAAGGCCTCCTCCTAGATCTGCTCTATTGCACTATCTGGGTGCCTTTGATCCGGAAATGGAGTTTCAGCTAAGAGAAAGGAATGTTGCAACACTTGAAGAGATGCAGAACAGTGCAGTAAATGTAGAGGCTCATCTGTTGATCTGAAGGGCAAGGTTGAAAGAAGAAGAGACGAAAAATATAGATCTGGAGAAATCGACATTTCTAGAAGTAAAGCTTGACATTTTGGTAAGTGCAGTAGAAGAGATGATGCAGAGGATCACCACAAGGAATGAGAATAATGTTCAAGCCCATGGATCATTGATTGAAGAAGAACAAGTTGCTGATCCAAAACATTTTGTTTCTTATCCTAGTTGTCATAGATCTGATAATGATTGTTTTGTAGATCATCTTGGAGAAGAGAGATCTGTTGATATGACATGTATGCTTGATGATGTCTTTTATACTGATGATTTGCCTCAGTTTTATTAGTATGATGATGATGATTATGTTCTCCAAACAGAAGCTAATATTGCAGAAAAATCAGCAGCTAGTTTGTCAGAGGAGGAAGTTCACTTTTAGCAGCTCGAATACAATGATCAGCCAATGCATATCAGCTATGACAATGACGAGGAAAGTGCAGAAAATTTTGAAGTAAGTGAAGGATCTTTGCCTTTTTGTTTTGCTTCATTTCAGTTCATTAGAGATAACATTCATGCACTCAGAAATCAACTGTCAACAAGTCTTGATCTGGACCACCTTGAGAGCAATAAAAACCTTGTTCAAGACTTCTCATATTCAGCTTTGCAGTCCCCAAAAGCCATTTCTTGTCAAGTTGCATATGAAGACATGGAAGCTGGAACATGTGATAAAAGGATACAAGATGATTTCGTACCATTTTGTTTTGAATCATTTCAGTTTTTGAAGGGTAAATTGCATCGTAAATCTTCAAATGAACAGCTTGTAGGAAATCGACAATCTCTCAGTTTTAATGTTGAAGATGGAGGTCAGATTATAGATGAAGGCGTGGAAGCCGAAATACATGATTTAATGATGCAAGAGGATTCTGTACCCTTTTGTTTTGAAGCATTTCAGTTTATAAGGCATAATCTTCGTAATATCTCTAAAGGAAAAGATGAACAACCAGTATGATGTCATACAGTTCTAATAGACACATTGCAGAAGTATTCTCAAATTTTTGATGATCCTATTTCTCGTGTGTTAGATGATGTGTGCTATAAAAGTTCTTCTCCATTAGCTAACCATGTGACAGAATAGAATGTTGATAATAATCTGATTCAAAGGTCACCTTCATTATCTTATTTAACAGATTTTTCATTACAAAGCTCGGATCAAAGTTTGCAGTCATATGAGGAGATTGATAAAGGAGATTTTTTTTCTGTTTGGGAACAACAACAGAGTTTGGTTATTCATGAAATTCAGGATCCTTTTGAGAGCTTGTTGCAATCACCAAAGAAAGACAGCGCAGATGTGAGAAAAATCTTAATATCCAGCTATGAAGATTACTTGGACCAGAGTAGTAATGTGTTAATGGAAATCAATAGCGATGTTTATGAAGATCCTTTTGCAGTATTCTTAAAGTCATCCAGTCAATTCATGCTTTGCAAATTTATCAGCAGTCAACTTGATTCCGACCTTCCATGGGAGTTGTCGTTCATTAGTTTTCTCTTGCTGTTCCTAAGCAAGCACTTACGAAGAAATCAAATAACAGCCAAGATGCTAATATGGTTGCATTGGTTGTTTCATTTCACTTGATCCGGTGGTGAAAAGAACACTTAGAGTAGGTTTTTTAGTTAGGTTTTATTCATCTTTGGTTTTATTATGGTTTTCAATTTTAGTTTTGTGTCTAATTTTCAGTCAATAAATGAGTTAACAAATCTTGTGTGGTTTTGTCAAGTCATCGATTCCATAGTCCAATGGACGAAGGCACTGTCTGCTCACCCAAAGATTTGTAGTTCTTGGCACCTCCAAGGAGCTACCATCCCCATTGGAGCCAATGTTAGAGTCAGTCTGTTCAGCCCTCCGTCAGAGATCAAAACCTCTTTTGTTGCGTTTCATTTTAGGTGTCTCATTTAGCTCGATCATTTGCGTTCCATTAGGAGCATCGATCTTTTGAAATAATGGTCTTTTCATTCATCTCCCTCATGTCATGTACCTGTTGGTCCATGTCTACTCATCAAAGTCAATTTTAAAGTCGTGTACAGTCCTGTTTGGTCTCGTGGTCAGCAAAGAGTCATTTTAGTCATTAGGTCTAGGGTTTGGTCTTCAGAATGCCAAATAATGCCAGCAGGCCATGAGGATGTCTCCAAAAGTTTTCATTTCAGAATTTTCATCATAATGATGCTAGATTATGAATTTTCTTCAAAACTCTGTTTTGAAGAAAAATCGTCAAATTTCGTCTTTGTAATAAATATCATGTGATTTTCAAAGTTGTTTCAGTTGTAAAGCTCTTCAGGCATAGCCATGGTCACCTTTGCTAAGTCCAATGCCAGTTATCCCTGCAAAAATAGACAAAGGTTCATCATTCAGCTAGAAATCAAAGTGGAAGTAAAAAACAGAGTGATGTGAAAGTGCCAAAGTCTACAACATTATGAAAGTGGGTTTAGGAAAGATGAATTTAAAGGCTTCATGTATAAAACATCTATCCAAGTGTTTGAGGTTCATTCATATTCCAAGAGCAAAGAGAAGCAAGAAAAAATGATTTTGGTGAGTTAGTGCGCAATTTAGGTGAATTTAGAAGAAGCTTAGCCGACGCAGCGCACTGGGCAGGTGGCGCGGCGCACCCACCAGGCGCGGTGCATTGGGCCGCATTTCACAGTGTAAAACAACACTGGTGTGACGCACTGGGGAGGTGCGCGCATTGGGCGTCCTGCACGGCGCATACACTTAAAGGCCCGAAACTGCTCAATATTCCTCCAAATTGCCACTAATTCGCACGGATTTTCCAGGTAGAGCCTCAATCATTGCATTTCATTCAAAATTTTCCTATGATATGGTGATTGATCAATGGTGATGGTCTAAACCCTACCATGTCAAAGTTCTCATATAAAAATGGTTGCCTAGGGTTTTATCAACTATTTTCCACCAAGTTTTCTCTTTCCATCATTCTCTTGTCTCCCTTATTCCTTTTGTCCCTAATTTCATTATTCCCTACCCCCCTAAAATTACTAAAACCCCATCCCATATCCAAAATTCCCTTTCACAAAATTTCCCAATGTAAAATCCCAAAATCTCCCATTGAGCTAGGGTTGGATATGGGATCAAATATATCGGAGGAGAAGAGGTGTAAGGGATATCAGAAGGTAAAAGGTCATTTCATATCATCGAACATCAGATCTCCATCATTTGTCGAGAAGTCATTCCAGGGAGAAAGCCATTCATCACACAGAAGGGATGGTTTTTCCTAAAATTGTTTTTTGAGCTAGAAAGGATGAATTTGGAAAATGTGAGAGAGGTTTTTGTCCTTCAATGAACCAAGTGGAAAAGCCACTTTTATTTTTTTCACAGCTGTCATGGTTTTAGCGAAATGTGAAAAATAAAGTTGCCTTGGGAGAATTGATGCACCTCTGAAGTGACCTTGGGAAAATCAAGTTTTCTCCTAGATTGGTGGCCAAATGACTTGATTTATGAGTCAAAGGATAAATAAACACAAATAGATTTCGAATGAGCTATCATGAGCTCAATTTTGAGTTGAGGAAGCCCTTCAAAAGTTGACTCCAACAACACTCTGCCCTGAGACAGCCTCATTTGGAACATTTTGACCAGACTTGGGAGATTTGACTTTTGACAGGGAAGATGAACTCAAAATTGAAAAATTAAAGTTGGGTTGGAAATTAGACTCAAATAACTTTCCAACTCGCTATCCGATGCCCAATTTGGACACCGGGAAGGCCCTCAAAACTAGTATACAAAGAGGAACTATGCACAGAAATTTTTAACACAGGGTTTTCCTCCCTATGCGCCGCGCCACGTGGCGCACGCTTTTGCTAGGGAGCTCCAAATTGCAAAAATTTTACATCATCGGATTTGGCATGAAACCTCATGACTTCTTGTGCATGGCCAAGAATTTTGGGCGAGTTTTGAGTCCTCAGGAGGTAAAAAACACTCACAAAATGACCTCTCTGCCCCTATTTTGATACACAGGAAGCAGTCCTGGGAGATTGACGTTTTGGAGGGGCAAATGACATCCAAATTAAAAAATTCCACTTGGGTTGAAAAGTAGTCAGGTAGGGATTTCCAATGAGATAATGTGGGATCAATTTGGACTTCAGGAAGTGCCTCAAATTCAGCCTCAAAGTGGCACAATGCATAGAGGATTTGGCGCGACACATAGAGGATTTTTGCTCAATTTTTCACCTTCCAGCTCAGAAATTCGGCCAGTTTGACTAGTTTTGCTTTTTGATGTAATTTTTGATCTATCTTGATGTAATTGGATAAAAATGATGTAATTTTGGCACTTATTTACTTTTTCTAGAGGATTCATTCACTAAAAAGTGAAAATTTAATGAATGAATCAGTTTCCTACCTTATAGAGGCAAGTTGTTTTGATTGCCTAGATTTTAGTGCTTTGTTTAGAATTGGTTGAAACAGCTCCTAGAATGATGAGCTCGACCCCTAGAGGCAAGGGAATGGGTTGGGCTAGTCTATATCATGTAATTCCTAAGTCATTTTCAGGGTTGGATACTAGGGATTGCTTTGGCATATCATTGTACATTCTATCTCTGCATTTTTTGCTAAGGAAAGACCAGTGTTTTGCAGCACTGTTTGGGATCCATGTGGCTCTATGTTTTGATGGTATTCTTCTCTAAGTAATTGTAAGTTCATTATTTTTATGTGTATCATTTTCCTGTCTCTTCTTCTGAATTTGAACAAATGAGTGATTAAGGTAGAATCCATTAACTGTTATGCTCTGCCTTTGAATTTGTTTAAATTTCCATGTTTTCATCTATTTAAGGAGAATTCTTGAGACTCTCTTGCTCTCCTTAGCTCCTCACCAGTCTGATCTATCCATTCACTCAATTTAAAGCATCAAAATGATTGCCTTCCTTTCCCCAATCAGAACTCTGCAGAAACTATGAACGTCCCCGGACCCAAATTTGCCTGTCCCTTTTTTCCAACAAAACCCTCAAAAACTCAAAACAAAATACCTGCACTTCATACCTAGCGTAAGATTAGCTTTTATTACAGTCATCCTGAGCCCCATCGATTATATTTTGTTGAGATTGACCCGGAGAGAGCCCTCTCCTGTCCTCATAGGGCTAGCTACGAGGTTGAGCGTGGTTTGATGTGGACCTAGAACCTTGTCTTTTCAGCCTGAGGCAAATCTAGGCCCTAACAGTATGTAATGTGATAAGTGAGAATTATGTGATATGTCATGAAGGTATATTGAGATATTATATTTTTAATTGAATATTTTTGAAGACAACATATTTATTTGCAATCATTTTGAGATCGTATTTTATGATGCATTCACTTATCTCCATAGTGGTAGTAGTTCTCACTGCCAAAGAGAAATATCATGAGTGGTCCCGGAAGATAAAACAGACCCTCATTTTCAATGAGTCGTGGAAATGGATTTGTGAAGGAGAAGGGGACAATGCATCCGCAAATCCCACTTCAAATAAAGAGCTTGTCAGTTGGGAAAATAAGAAAAACAAGGCCTATGCCTTAATTGCAACATTAGTAAATGAAGAGGTGAGTCGCCATATTTAGTCATTTTCAAATTCCTTTAAAACTTTAACGAAATTAAAGGAATTGTATGACTCACACTCTGAACTTGAATTTGTTCAATTGATGATTAAGTTGTTTAGCCTTGAGTTGAAAAATGATTACCCTCTTTCCATAGCATTAGAAATAAGATCCATTATGCATGATATAAAATCTGTTGGTGTTGAGATAGATATTCTTCTCATATATTATTTCAAGGAATTATATCCCACCTATTCACATTATCTTGATTCATTGCAAGAAAGTGGAAACCTTAAGAATATTACCTTTGACTCCCTTGAAAATAAGTTTGTTGAGAGAGAGAAGGATTTTGGGAAGAAAACAATTCCTCAGTCTACTGAAGAAGTTGTATGCCTTGCACAAAAGGAGAAGAATCATGCACAAGAATCTTCTAGAGGAAGAGGTGGGTGAAGAGGAAGAGGAAGGAGGAATTTTAGAGTTAGAGGGGGCAAATAGTTCCAAGGAGAAAAGTCTGATCTTCATTGCATATGATGCAATAGAGATGGAAATGATGCATCCACATGTAAGTTTCCTTGGGATATAATTGAGCAGGAAACAAATGAAGGGAAAGGTAAAACCAATGACAAAGGGAAAGGTAAAGCACATGAATCCACTCACTATGTTGTGGCACATTCTAACAATGGCGCAACTGAAGACTTGTTAAATTCTTCACTTGCTTCATGGAAAGATGATTGGTTGCTTGATTCAAGAGAAACTTTCCACTTGACTTTCAAGAGAGATTTATTTGGAGAATTAACTGACAATGTTGATAGAGCACTATACTTTGCAGAAAAGTCAAAATTCAAGCCATTAGGGCTTAGCACCATCAATATCAAATTGTCTGGTCTCCCAGACTTTGTTCTACATGATGTTTGACTTTCTTCTACATCATCAAACCAGTTGAAGAGTCTGATTGGGTAAGCTTGATGGTGATTCAAGAAAAGAAAAATAAGTTAGAAATAAGGATTTTTGTAGATCTAAGAAATCTTAATGATGCTTGCGTCCATGATCCTTTTTCGACACTGTTTACAAACTCAGGTACTAGACAATGTTGGAGGGCAGGAAACCTACTCATTCACTGATGGATTCTCTGGGTACCATCATATTAAGATCACACTAGAAGACAGGAGAAAAACAACCTTCATGATATAATGGGGTTGTTTCCAGTATATGGTGATTCCATTTGGACTCAAGAATGCATCGGCGATATTCTCTCGCGTAGCCATCACGGCATTCAAGGAATTTATTCACAAGTCCTTGGAGGTGTATTTTGGCGACTGGATAGTGTTTAGGTTAGTAAAGCGCCATGTAGCCAATCTACACTTAATTTTGGATACATTCCAAAGATACCAGATCACGTTGAACCTGAAGAATTGTTTGTTCTGTGTCCCTTTTAAAATTTTACTGGTCCATGTGGTATGCAAGAAAGGGTTGATGGTGGACCCTGACGATATCATGGTGATAGTAAATTTGGGGGCCCCAAGGAGTGTCAAACAATTGGGCGCAATGTTGGGCCATACTTTGTATTATCAAAAGTTCATCAAGGCTTATGCTCATATTATTGTGCCTATGGAGAAGCCATTGAAAAAGGACACTACATTCTGTTGGGATGAAGAATATCAGCACAATCTGGATGTATTGAAAGAGAAGATGGTCACCGCCCCCATTTTGGTCTTCCCAGATTGGAAGAAGGAATTCCACGTTCACATTGAGGCCTCATGTATTGCATTGGGAGCAGTGCTAACACGGGCCAGTGAAGGAGAGATGGACCAATCTATAGCCTTCGCGAGCAAGAAACTATCAAATGTTGAGAAGAATTAATCAATGACAGAGTGCGAAGGATTGGCATGGTGTACGCACTTCAAAATTTTAGGCACTATCTGTTGGGTGGACATTTCAAGATGTACACAGACCATTCTGCTCTAAAATACCTAATCAACAAGCCTGTGTTGGGGAGGAAGATATGCATCTGGTTGTTGCTATTTCAAGAGTATGACTTTGAGGTAATTGGGAAGCCTGAAAGGTTGAATGCAGGACCTGACCACCTATCATGGATTGAGACAAGAGAGGAGCCCACTAATTTGGAGGAAGGGTTGCCTAATGCATAGCTCTTCATGGTACACATAGCAGATAATCATTTTGCAGATATTATCACTTTTTGACTACCGGAATGGCTCTAGAAGGATATACCAGTCAGCAAAAGAAGGAACAAATGGTGCGCGTGGAAGAGTTTTTAGTGTTTGCTGGACATTTGTATAAGATGGGTGCTAATGAGATCTTGCGAAGGTATGTGCCTGATTTTGAGTGAAACAACATCCTCGTGGAAGTCCATGGCGGCGCTGCAGGAGGACATTATGCAGGAAAGGTAGCAGCACAGAAGATCTTGCATGCAAGGTTATGGTGACCTACATTGCATAAGGATAACAAATAGTATTGTAGAGCATGTGACGCATGTCAGCGAATGGGAAGACCATTGTGGAGGGATGAGTTGCCCCTAAATCGTTGGGTATCATTGCAGCCATTTGAAAAATGGGTAGTTGACTTTGTGGGGCCAATCCAACCTCTAGGAAAGAATACATGTGCACATTATATCATCACTGCGATGGAGTATCTGACCATATGAGTGGAGGCACAACCTATGAAGGATTGTACAGGAGCCACAATAGTTAAATGCTTGATTGAGTACAAGTTAACCAAGGTTCACTGCCCAAAAGTGTTGATGAGTGATTGGGGTACACACTTCCTCAATGAAATGATCAACACCCTGACTGAAGAATTCCAAGTTTATTATCAAAAGATCACACCATATCATCCTTAGGCTAATGGAATAGTTGAAGCCTTCAATAAAAACTTGGAGAACACGATGATGAAGATTTGCAATGCACAGCAAAATGGCTGGGATGCGCATGTACCTGTATTTTTATCGGCGTACAGGACTACTTTCAAGAAGCTAACAAGTCAAACACCTTTTCAATTGGTCTATGGCGTAGAAGCTGTGATGCCTATGGAATATATCGTGCTTAGTCTACGCATAGTAGCTTTCATAGGGATGGTGGACTGCATAGCCTTAGAAGAGTGGCTCACATAACTAATGGAACTTGAAGAATACAAATTCTTGGTTGGATTCCATCAGCAAGTCCAGATGGAACATGAAAAGGCTTGGCACGATCAACACATCAAGTTGCGCATGTTTAAGGTAAATGATTTGGTTTTATTATATGATAATAAGTTCACTAAGTTTCCAAGAAAGTTTCAGATGCATTGGCTAGGGCCATATGTCATCAAAGATATCAAATATGGGGGTGTGGTTCGACTCGCAAAGTTGAACGAAGAACCTTTTCTAGGAAGGGTGAATGGAAGTCGATCGAAGCCATATATAGGAGATCCAACTTAATGACTATGTGACGACAAGACGGTCTTAGTGCTCCAGGCAGCTACAAGAAAGCACGAGACTATAAAATACACTGCTCAATTTGAGGAACTAAGTGGTAGGGGGGCTACACACAAAAGGGTGACATCACAATATCAGAAGCAGTGCAAAGGGAGTTGTGCTATGAAAAGAGATACCACAGCACAGCCACAAAGTGACCATTAGAGTCAATGTTCATGATTTGACAACCAGGAGACGGTTAGGAGGAGCAAGCGACTGACATTTAAGGCCAAAATATTTGAAGATATGCTGCCAAAACAACATTAATGGATGAATTTTGGGGGGAACGGTCAGATTTGAATTCAAAATTCCCTATAAATTACACGTGCTAGTCCAGCAGAGAATACTTTTCACCCTTAGAGTTTCTGAGCTGTGTTTTCTGTCGCTTATGAATCATGCATTCTTAGAGGATTTGCTTGCAAGCCCCACATTTGATAATTTACTAGAGTTAACCCAAAAATTCATCTGCGACACTATGTTAGGACTAGGTCCAGTTGAGGCTGCAAGCACCAGAGGAATTGTCGCCTCCGAAGGGGTTATTCAAGAGGTAGTGAGCATGGAAGCTCCAACTCCTGTGCCTATGCATTGAGGTCACTTAGGCTGAAGCCTACACCTATGCAAGAAACCCAGAAGACAAAGAAAGATAAGTAGAAGAGGTCGATGCCCGTGCGTGATTCACCAAGCAAACATACTGTCGCTCAGATTTAGAAGAAGGACAAGTAGCCCGAGAAGGTGGTGGATTTGGAAGTTGAACATGGAACTAAGGATATAGATGCTAAGGGAGAAAAGCCCCTCACCAAGTTTCATGAGTATATCCCTCTGTGAAAATGGAAGGCGAAGGTCCCCAAGGACCCAAACTCAGATAAGTTCCTTATTCATACACCCCTATTGCCAAAGGAGATAACTTTTGAAGGTCTGCGCCTTGCGCAGGTTCCTCTGTTAAAAATGGAGGATTGGGACCTCGCTGACCATGAGAGATTCCCTCACCTCATGACAGACAATTACATGAGGCAAGTGTACTACCCAGACTTAGGTGTCACTGAGTTAGAAATGGTTGAATGGATCTGTGGAGTGGAGAACTCTGGATTGTTGAACCTGTCATGGGTGCCCCACTATCACCACACTAATATTAACACCACCTATGTGCAGTAGTTACTTACTCTCTTGCGTGATGGGTTCTTATAGCTTGGTGCACCTATACCCATCACAAACATGCTCATCCATAGGATCACACACCTGCCGCATGAGGGTTTAAATATGGCCAAGGAGTTTGGTGGAAAGGCAGGAGAAAGAGACTTGGCAGAGAAGATGAAAAAGAAGTTTGAGATTGTAAAGAAGCCGCATGGCTATTCCATCACATCCATCAACGATCCCATAGTGAAGATTTCCATCCAAATACTAGTCAGAAGGGTTATGAGGAAGTGTCGTAAGGACGAGGTTCCGGTGCCTATGATATCATTAACTGCACATTGAGCTGAGGACATGCAATTTTATTGGTCATGGTACTTATGCAGTGAATTCCATGTGAATTTTCATGAGTTCCAAGATGAGAGAAAGCCCTTCCACTATGCATGGTTGCTTCTCTCCATTGTGTTGGTCACCTAGGAGCTGACGAAGGATAGTCAGTTTCCTCTGTTGAAGGAGGGATTGTCGGAGGCCACGCAATTCGCCACCTTATAGGCCATGAAGGACCCCGCTTGGGTCGTAGAAACAAATATTTTCTAGGTATTAATGGAAGCAAGCTTTTGCATGGCCATCAACCAGCGTGCAAGGTTGTCCCAAACCTTGTATGAGTAGGTGTCCATGTATGGTGCATTTAAGGAATATGCTCCCTACATCTACATTTAGGCATGGAAGGACCTGCAGTAGAAGTGGTTTGATTTAGCATATTTTGTCACCGATGATGCCATACAGGAAGTGATAAAGCATTGGTCAGAAAATTAGCACGCCCCATCCAACTTGGACGTAGGTACCATCGAAGGTGTTGGGGGTTCAGTTGAGAAGAAACAAAAGGATGCAACAAAATAGGTAGTGCAAAATTTGGCGCACAGTGGAATAAGGAAGCCGACGAGAAGGCTTGTGAGCAGCACGCTGCAAAGGAGCAGGCCCAGCAAGAACAACATGACTATGAGTGCAATAGCAAATATCCATCACCTAAAACTGAGTAGGAAGAGCAATTTGAACAAGGTGGAGGTGGAGATGAGGGCAGAGCACCCCATTCTAGCTAAGGAAGCGTAGAGATATGTGAACTGCAGATCCAAACTAGTAGGATACAAGTGGGCGTAGGACAAGCAAGCGTCGCACAAACGAGCCTGGAACCAAGGAGAAGTCAAGTTGCAGCACTTGTAAGGACAGTGGACCTTAGAACTATTGATTTACTAGAGGGGTCCCTGAGCATAGAATCGGCCAATGACAAGATCATCATAAGTACCCTTAATAACATCGGCCTAAATATTGCAGTGCTCCCCAACGAATTCCTTCATGCGTTCTAGACAGGAGTGAGAGCGGAATTGAGAGCTTGGGAGAAGCTTGCTCTTAGTTTAATCAGTGAATACCAGGTGAAAAATGAACAAATGTTTTCCTAAAAGACATAGGCCCTAAAAGAAAGAGATATTATCCAGGCACATAGCTCCAAGCTAGTGGCTACGGTTGCAGAGGTGTGCAAAACAGTGCTGGAGTTGCTCATACCCGAGGATGCACAACTAGAGGCCATGATCCGAAAATTAGTTGCAGGCGTCTGCGAGGCAAAGGAAGAAGTTGTGAGAGTTCAATTTGAACTCAACATGAATATCATGAAGCTACAACTCAAATCATATCCATCAACTCTACCTGAAGTCAGGGAACAATGCAGAGACGCGATCACAGAAGGAATGACCACGTTGGATGTCGCCGTCGCTAACTACTTAGCCTTATTTGACCAGGCAATGGAATTAGTCATGACTCTACAGGAGGACCCAAACCTGCAGATGCTTAATACAGAGGTTTGAAAGCTCCAACAATATTATGATGAGGGCAGGGCAACGATGTGCTCAATTGCTCCAGTGGAGTGCCTCGCCAAGTTGCAGGAGGGGCAACAACTCCACGCGTAGGTTGAAGCAACTCAACGGAAGGAAAGCATGCTGAAGAAAAGGTTGGGGCATTGGTTAGATGAGGCTTACCAGGTTACCACCAACATTCAAGAGACACTGATGTCTCGTAGACGGCTCAGCAAATGATGAAGGTAGTCGCGAAAGGACTAGTTATGGAGTAGCTTGTCAAGAAAGTCAAGCAGGCAACTACACAGAGTGTTACCGAGGTCACAATTGTGTAGGTAGATCTGGGGGACCTTTGCAGGAAGATCACTGCACTAGCTGAGTGACTCAAGGGTGAGTCATGACCTTTGTGTTGGGGGCCTGTTGGGATGGGGTCCCCTGCGTCAGTTTTGGGGTTAAAAACCCAAGTTTTGTTGTAAATTTTGATGAAAATATGTAAAGTCTCCATGAATTGTGGATGTAGAGAGCATAGGTAGTTAGGAGTAAAAAAGGGTTTTTACCCTTTTTTATGTAAGGTTGAGTTAGTTTGGAGATCTACCCATGGTCCACAGACCATGGGATTGTATAAATAGGTGTGTCTTAGAGAGTCTAAGGCAGATCTACATGTTATAGACATTTTTGGGCACTGCAACCGCAATCAATTATGTCCATAAACCGAGGGCTCCTAAGTCCTAAAGTGTTGTTCCATCCCCTAAAAGAACAAGGTCAACTGATTACATCATCTCCCAGAAGTTCTCCATGAAAAACTACTCAGAACTGGTCAAAACTGGACCATCTCACCTGCTCCATGGTCAAAGTGCGCTGCATCCAACCTAAATGCACACGAGAGGTGCAATGCATACTAAAAAGCCCTTCTATGGGGTGCGATGGGCGACAGTGGACAAATGGCAGAGTCAATTTGCGAGGTGGAAGATCATGGAATCTTCCAGAAACTTCTCCTGTGACACTTGCCTCTCTGCATTCCCCAGGGATGAGTAAGAGATCATCAATCTCCAAGTGGAATCAAGAACTATCAAAGAGAGGACACTAACCAAATCTCAGAAGCTGACTCACCTCCTTGTAATCATCTATATATGGATCCCTCATCCCAGAGATCCAGAGGCTGGAATTTTGTATCTTGTAAGGAAGTGCTGCTAGTTTCTTGGTGTAACATCATAGTGTTGAGTGATCTAAGCTTTTCATGAGGTGAAGAAGGGCTTTCTTGTTGAGAGGATGACACTGGGTCAGAATAATTAGTTGTAATCCTCTTTTCTATTCTTGATATTAATAAAGCTATTCAAGTTTTCCTCCACATTCTTGTATGATGATATATGCATTTGTGTGGTCAATATATATCTGGTCCTATATTGTTTGTGATAGTAGATCTCTGTTCTTGGATAGTGTTATGCTGCTTTGATTCCACAGGTGCTCTTTGAAGCTGGGTAGACGAGGAAGCGAGTGGCAACGATCTATTAGAAGGGAGAGGAATCAAGCAAGGAACCAAGCGCAAGACAGAGGTTGGTCTCCTTTGTTCCCCTCTTATCTACTTCTCATAAAGGAAAACGAAAGTAGTTTTAGTTTGTTTGTTTCTAAGATAGCTACTAGTCTTAGTGGGACTAGCAGCTTTGCATAGACACTAGATTTCCCGATAACAAAATGGTGACTCCATTGGGGAGTGAGTAGATTGTTTGTTTGTCTATATTTGTTTGCTTTATAAACTTACAAATGGAGCCTGAAGTCAAGCCAGCTAGCCTTCGAACTGCATTTTCTATGCAAGTGCAAATTAGATCAATGCTCCTTTAGTCTATCTCCGAGTTTTGTTTATGAACTGAACAATCGATTTACAAGCTCTCTAATTTCCCTTGTGGTGGCTCTAGTAACCTCCTTAGATCTACCCCTGTGATTTATTTACTGATTATCCATAAATCCTTGAACTGTGCTGCACACTGTGATCAAGAACTGGATCAAAAGTCTCGCACTGTACCATCGCACCCTCTCTTCAAGGTTATCAGTATGCATCGCACTTCCCGTGTGCTGTAGGTGGGATGCATACTGGAATCCCTGTGTAATAGGTGCGCTAATCAGAAAAGGCTAATTTTGCCTCCAGACTTTGGTTTTTCTTCACTCTTTTCAGCTATATTCAGGAGTTTTGCTATCTGTAGTCAGTATGCCTCTGTTGGAAACCCCCTTCCTTGCCATTATTCTGCCTCCATTGTGCAAAGAATTGTAAATGTTTTTATGTATTGTGAGCCATTTTCAGTTCTCTTTTACAAAGAAGTAGCGTAATTGAACTGTCGTTTCTTGATTTGGAAGTGTCACAAGTGTCGTTTTCAGTCATAGAAGAGAATCCGATTGTTCTTGATATTCGATTACACTGTTACTCTTGTATTTGATTTGAATTAGTAGTTTTTCAAGTGTCGAAAGCAAGTTTTCAATTCCAAATCACAAAGTGTTGTCATTGTCTTCATTTTGTCTTGAAAATAAGCTTGTTAGTAATGTCGCTTTGAAAAATAATTCAGATTTGTGCTTAGCTTTCTTTTTATCATTCACACATTAAGAAGGCTTAAAACAAATACATGCATGTGCATTTGCATTTAGACTGTTTGTTGGTTTGATTTAGGACAATGCATATAGTGTGTGCTCTCTGCTCTATGTTGAAAGAATATCATCTCTCTTTCTTTAGTAGCTAGGATTTTCATTGCAAAAAGAAGATTAAATGATTGTTTATCATCTTAGATTGCATTTTAGGAATTGTATATCTACATCATGCGATGAACCTGAAAGGAAAATTTCTTAAACAAGATCAACTATAAAATAAATTTAATGAATCTAAAAATGCTTTGGAACCTAATACACAACATTTAGAAGTCTAGGCTAGAGACATATTCCAGCGTCGTAAAGTTGGTAACTGTTGTTTTCATTGTTGGTTGGGTGATTCCTCCACTTTGAGATGACAAGTGCCAGTACGGACTTGTGCTCCCACGTACCGTCGAGTATATATTGGGAGACCACAATAGGCTATATCCTTTATCCATATGAAGCCATTTCTACCGCCCTATCGATCGCAATGCACTGAACATAGCATTCGGGATGGTTGACTGTCGTATCGTAAAAAGTATTCTGCAGTTTTGCGATTGGTTTGGTAATCCCTCTGTCTAGATTTCCAAAGTAGTCTCTTTCGTTCCTTTTCAGACTCCTTAAAGGAAAAGGTCCATCTGAGCACTTGTCACTTCAAGCTCATTAAAAATCGAAGGCGACTAGAGTCATCTTTTGTTTTTTCTTGACTCTTAAAAATTGAAAAAACAAGTTGTGTCAAAGCGTATAAAATTTTTTAATCGGAATAAACATCACCTTTCCTATGTTGGTCTTAGGTTGAGAAAAATGGAGTCCACCAACCAAGGATTTCCCCTTGGAGGAAATCCTAGTCCTTTCTCCTCTTGGGGAGATGTTGGTGCACCCCATATGGCCACATTGTTGCTTCCAGGATTGATAATCGGCCTGCCCGTATGGCTCTTCCAAGGTTACCAAAGTTGATAAGGTTGGGGGGTAACTTTGGCTTTACCAAAGTTACCCCCTAACCTTCTACTTCGCCCGATTCTCCCTCTCCTCCTTCCGCTTCGCTTGATGGAGCTGGTAAAGCCAAAAGTCAAGTAACTAATAAGAAGAAGGAGAAGATGAAGAAAGAGAAGAAGAAGAAGGAGCCGAAGATGACAGGGGGAAACCAGGCATCATCTAGTGAAAATCCACGCACTACACTGTCAAATCCTAAATCTCCATGTGTAATTTGCAAAGGAGATCAATATCATCGAGATTGTCATTGCATCCCTCAGATCTTAAGGGACTGGTCTCTTCGTTTGCACAATCCTGTGTCAACAACCTCTGATGATCATGTTGAAAATACACCGTCAACTAGTGAAAGAGAAATGTCGGGACAGAAAAGGAAAATTAAATTCCCTTGTAAACTGTGTGAAGGCAATCACGCCATCCACCGTTTTCCCTTCCTAGACGAAGCTAAAAGATTTTTGGACAACCGTTTGGTTTCACCATTACGGCTCCCTCCTGGATATAAGAAACTCTTGCCAAGTCCATCACTAGTTGAAAATCCGACTAACACGCCATTGTGGTCAGTCGAAGCATCTATCATTGAAGATAAACTATCTGAATCCACACCAGACAAAATTCAAAAGGTCAAGGCAGCAGTTGACCCGGTCTTGCCTTCAGAAGGTCCATCTTCAGATGATACAGTCACCGGAGAGAACAAGAATGACACCGTTCAAATTCTCTTCGTAAACACAGACTCCGATGAACATGGGGGCAGTCTACCCATTCCTTTACCGCAGGAAGAAAGTTCGTCAGAGTCATATTCGGCCGTCTATTCGGTCCCACCTCCAAGCAACCTAGTTGTTTCCTTCGATTAGAATCTACTAGGCAGACCCCGTTTACCGGCTAGTGTACCATTTCGAATCATTGCTCAAATATACAGAATGGTCATGGCCGGTACCATCATAGATGAAGGGGATTCTATGAGTATCCTTTCCTCAACTGCTTGGAAAGCGCTTGGTTTTCCATCGCTTTTGCCTGAGATGAGAAATCTAACAGGCTTTGACAAAGGAACCAGTCAACTGTTAGGGATCCTTCCCAATGTGCTGATAACATTGAGAAGGAAAACCGTTCACATGAACGTAATGGTAGTCCAAGTACCCCTGGATTATAATCTATTCCTTGGACACGACTATATTTATTGCATGGGAGCCATTGTCTCCTCACTCTTTAGAGTAATGTGTTTTCCGCATGAAGGAAGAGTGGTCAAGCTCGTAGACCAGCTTTCATTTCCCAGTTCACACATAGAAAATAGTCAAATACCATCCCTCAATGGTCTTTTCACGCAAGGAATGTCTCATCAATCCCCAGTCCATCCACCTGATGAGCACGAGTGATTCGGGAGGACATGACTGAAACCCAGTGGGCATGCATCCTGGTCTGTTTCGGCAGGGAAACCTTGGGCGTAGGGTAGGTTTCCGCGAAGGATATATGACTAGTTTATGAGATTGGACCAGAATAAGATTCCTTCGTCAAAGTTATGTGAGTGGAGGCAAGTTGCGCCACTCACCTTTGTCTATTTCGGTAGACATCACCGAGGAAGTGTTTTGTCTGCAGTGCGGATAGAACAATCTTTGGTAACCTAGAAATTTTTCGCTATACCTGGGGGCATGCAAACCTTTTGGCATGCAAGCGAAGAGCGACCATTTATTTTTTAAATTTTTAGGTCCTCTAACCCTTTAAATTCATAGGATTGGTCATTTCCTAACTTGCATAAAGAAAGGATGCGGGGCAAAGGTTTAAAAAAATGCCATCTTAGATGAGACACCCTTATTATACGACTGGATCGAGCAGTTTTTATGTGAAGTTCAAGCTCGTTAAAAATTAAACATAAGAAGTGAGAAAATGTTTCCCCTAGAGTTTACGCTCATTCATTAAAAAATGAACCAATTTCCGGTAAATAACCATCGTGAATGCATTATCATCAGCCTTTGAAGCCTTGGTCATGTTCTCATCATCACCTCCACTCTGTATTGGCCAATCATTCACCTCCATTTGATTGTTTACCTTTTTTGAGGAACAACTGCGAAGAGTGATCCTGTTAGCCATCCTTGTGATACTACCATGATTGGAAAATTCCAAACCTTACCTGGAATTAGTTGCTACCCAAATTTATCACTCATTCCTCGAAAAACGAGTCTCCTTTAAGCTCTTTTCATCTGACTCATAAAATATGAAAATATTGTCGAGCAATTGGCCTCTCCAGCTCGTTAAAGTGACCGAAAGTGCTATCCCTCCTTTAGATTTTAATCTTTTTGGACGTGAGGGATTATTACACAAAAAGATCGAGCGCTTGTTTTATTCGGCTCGTTAAAATTTCCGAAAATTCATCCCTTTTGTATTATTTTATACTTTTTCGGACTTAAGGGATCATATGACGAAAAAGGATTGTTTGATTTTTCTTTATGTCCCTTTCAAAATCTATAAAATTGAAAAGAACCGAGTTATCTTTGTCGTTAAACTCGTTAAAACCTAATAGTGACAAACTTGTCCATACCGACAAGAACGAGTTTCACTATCGCTAGGCTCATTAAAACATAGCAATGGGTTTGCCTGAAGGGAAAATTATAGAACAAGCATATGTTATCCTCCTCAAGCTTGAAAAAAATAAAGAGGTACTGGTCAGCAATGACTGGGGAAAAATTGGGAAGAAAACTTGAAGAAACTTTATTGGTAGCAAGTCGCTCTTGAACATGACACTTTCACTCTGCATCCGAGTCGGGTTAGGTTGTTCCATTCACTGGTCATATCACCATTGGTCCATCACACCATCCACATTTGGGGTTAACGCTACCAATCCATCATGTCAGTGTCGCCGATATGTTCAAGAGAAGTCACTTAGAGAATTCACCTGTGTCTCATCCACTGCAATACATTTACGCTCCATTATTTCATGACCGCCACCTAGAACCTTGTATCATCAGATCGTTTTCACCTCCAAAATCATTTACTATGTTCTGTGTCGTAGATGTGGGATTCATTAAGGCCCTCCTACGGCGGGTTGCTTCTTGTCGACATCAGCTCATTATCCAATAATTCAACTTAGGGACAACCCTTTCAGTACTTTGAAGCTTGCATGCCTCAATGGCAAGTTTCTCACTTCCGGCGACAGGTTTACATCAATGGCCTTCGACCGAAAGATTTTGCGTGGTGTTCGACGCCAAGTCCCTTATTCACACCACGTGAATTGTACTGTAGTACCTTGAGGGTCATCATCATTAACGGTGATTCCTCTCGCGCCTGTTAACAGCTTACATCATTGGCCGGTAATCATGCAATGTCTTTCCATGTTCGACTCCAGAACATCTCTCACATGGATCGAATTGTACTTTGAGTGAAGATCGAATGAGATTGAAGACCCTGGATCTAGTTTCATCCATCTGGGTTGAGATATATATTCAGGAAAATAAAGACATCAAATGTACATAATTGCTGCACAGATAATCATCCAATCTAAGGGATGATGGCTCTACCAGTCTGCACACAGACGATTGTTTGTCTTATGTACATGAAAATGAATTTATAAAGCTGAGTATGGGAATTCTTGCCTTATCTAGATCATGAAAATATTATGAAGATAATGTATTGTATTGTATCTTATTACAGGTCACCTTCCAGCTCAAAAAACTTCGGATCCTCATGATAAAGCATTTCACCTGACATCAAAAGATTAACGACCTCATGCTTTAGGGGGCAACTGTTATAGACATTTTTGGGCACTGCAACCTCAATCAATTATGTCCATAACACTAGCAGTCTTAGTCGGACTAGCAGCTCTGCATAGACACTAGATTTCCTGATAACACTAGATCTATGTCTATGGGTATGAACGGATGGTGTCTTAGAGAGATAGTGCAGAAAAGTAAGTCTGAGAGTGGAAAAAGGCTCTATAGATGAGTACAAAGAGGCCTAGAGTAGTGTATACAGATGAGTGCGTGGACCCCTATAGCTAAGTGCACAAGGAATTTTTGAGTTTTTCACTTGATATTGAAGAACAATAAAGAATATTGTTGAAGAAATTCATGTGTTTTATCTGTTTACCTCTGTTTTTCATGTTTGCGATATATTCTGTGATGAAATAATGTCTTTATGAAATAATGATGTATTGATGTGTGAATCTACTAGATAAGTCGTATTAACTTAATGCAATCCATGTTGAGTATTTACGCAAAGATCATAATACCTTCTGTTACGTTTATCAAGCACTTAAGTAGATCTGACTAGATTCTGATCTAAGTATAATTTATGGTGTGCATAAGTAGGTAATTCATCTGTTAAGGGTCCACAAAAGCCGATCCACGACCTTCACAGATGTCTAGGGGCCATCCGAAGGGAGTTACAGTGTGAATACCTAAGGGCTTATAGATCTGTACGGATGCAGATCTAGGACATAAAAAGACATCACACTGATCTTTGGATGCGGGCATTCCCCCATTCTGCTTTGGGTGAGACTTCTTCTGCGCTAAGCGGATTGATGCTGAAAGGACCAGTAATGTAGGGTTTTGTTTAGCGTAACTAACTCTGAACCTGGGTCAGGCCCACTAGGCCAACATCAATCCATGAATGAAATTTCTTGAATGTTTCAAAAGCTTCATATTTTTTCTTCAATAAATAAACTCGACACATTCTAGTGTAGTCATCAATAAATGTCATCATTGATTTATTACCATTGCGAGAAGGAACATGCATTGGATCACATAAATCTAAATGAATGAGTTCATGTTTTCTATGTGCTCTAGAATGAGAATCATGAAAATACTGTTTGTTGTGCTTTCCTAAGATAATGAGATTCTACATCTTGAAGGGAGAGTTCCTATACTGGATCAATCTAGAGAATCTTCTTTTGAAACAATCTCTCCTCTGCATGAAGCTCTAGCCATTGATGATACTTTGAGTGATGTGACTGATAGAATTGGGAGACTAAATCTTGATTCAGCCCCATCTCAGTCAACTGAGCAGCCTAGGCCATCTCAAAAAGGTCCTCCTAAATAGATGACAAAGACACTTGAAAGTGTTCATCTTGATGAGGTTGGAAAGACAGGAACAAGAATTTCAACCAGAAAAAATGGAGGGGATGTAGATTATTTTGATTCACCTATTGATATGGGTGTTTCTTATGATTGTGAACTGAATTTTTCTATAGATTTCGAACCAACTTGATAAAGAATGGCACACAGAAACTGGTTGATCCTCCATTAGGAACCAAGCTAATTGGCTGCAAATGGGTCTTCAAAAACAAGTATAAAGCAGATGGATCACCTGACAATCATAAATCCAGGCCTGTGGGAAAACCTTCTTTCTTAAATGGAGATCTGAAAGAGAATGATTTTATGTCCCAACCAAAAGGAATTGTTGTGAAAGGTCAAGAACATAAAATATTCAAGCTTGTAAAATACTTGTATGCCCTCAAGCAAGCTCCACAAGACTGGTACGAGAAGTTAACTGAGCATCTTTTGAAACTTAACTTCAAAAATTATGATCTTGAAGATACAACTTTTGTTGGGTTGTGTTATATTCTTTCCACAACTAACCTACGTAGTGAACCAAGGGGTTAGAGGGGGGCAAAGCCCGCACTTCATTGCACTGAATGCACAGTGGGGGGGGTCACAAGGGGTGTGGCAGCCCCCCTGTCTGGCAGGTTTGAGGGGGGTAGGTAGCCCCCCTCTATGGGGTCTAAGGCAGCACCCCAGGAAATTTTTTTTTGGACCCTATATTAGGTTGGATAGACCTACCTATGGTTTTCGGTCCATGGTTTTGGATGCGATAGTTTTTGGTCCATGGTATTGGATGCTTCAACATGTATAAATATGTATTGTAACATTGAAAGGAACATAATGAAAGATGAAGCTGGTAGTCCCGGTTTTGGGATCCAGGGGAAAATCTCTATGTATATGTTTTTTATGTGTTATGCTCTCGCATTGTTTATTTTCTATGTTTTAGAATTCATATGCAGGTAATTTTTGTATGGGTTAAAACATACATTTGGTATCGCAGTTGTTTTGGCTTCAAAGGGGTACCTTTGTTGCTGAGGGGTTTGGCTTGGGCCTATGGTAGACCCTGTTCAATGGGAGATCTGTAGGATTGATTCTGGTGGTGAAAAAGATGGTGAGCAGTTGAAAGATAGAGATTGAGAAATTTAATGGTCAAATTTTTGAGTTGTGGAAACTCAAGATGGAGGATTTGTTGGTGGATAAAGATCAGTGTATCGCAGTAGATCTAGGTACTAAACCAACGGGAGTGTCCGATGAAGAATGGAAGAAGTTGGATCGAAAGGCTAAGGGCACAATATGATTATGTGTCTAAGATTCAGTATTGCTGAATGTATTAGGGGAAGCTACGATGAAGGCTTTGTGGGACAAGTTAGGGACTTTGTACCAATCTAAGTCTCTTGTGAATAAATTGTTCCTACGGAGAAAGATGTATAACCTGAGGATGAAAGATGGAGACTCGGTGACAGAGCATCTGAATGCATTTAATACGATGGTAAGTTAGTTATTATCTGTTGATATTAAAATTTCGGATGAAGATAAGTCCATCAATTTGTTGTGTTCTCTACCAGATTTGTGGGACAGTCTGGTTATTACAATAGGTAGCAATGCAACTGCCATGAAGTTTGATTAAATAGTTTGATCCTTGTTAAGGGAGGAGATGAGATGGAAAAATATGGAGAGCCAGAATGGTGATGCCTTGTCTATGCGAGGATGGTCCCAGAACAGAAACAAAAATAAGTCATCAAGTGGGAGATCTAAATCTAGAGGGAGATCTAAATCTCTAGGAAAAACCTATAAAGGTGGTGTGTTGGAAATTCGGAAAGGAAGGGTACTACAAAAGGGACTCTAAATCTAAAGCTCTTGAGAAAGGAAAGGGATCTGATGATGCTTCTTCTGCAGAGGCGAAAACCACCTCAGATGAAGGTGGGGATGTGTACTTGGCTTCTTCAAGTATACATGTAGATCATAAGGCATGGTTGATTGACTCACGTGCATCCTTTCACTTCACTCCCCATAGACAATGGTTCTGCGAGTATGATAAATATGATGGTGGTGATGTCTTATTAGGGGATGATAGGAAGGCTAGAATCATTGGTTGCGGAAAAGTAAATTTCAAGTTGCAAGGTGGAAGGGTTAGAACACTTCCGAGTGTTCTGCATATTCCTTCATTAGCCAGAAATTTTATTTCTGCAAGCAAGCTGGATGATGCAAGTGTAAAAACAATGGTCGAGAAGGATACCTGCAAGATGGTTCGGGGGGCACTGGTATTGATGTGGGGAGTTCGAACTAGAACTACGTACAAGCTGCAAGGTATCACTGTTGTTGATGGGTGCAACAATTTTGTGGTTCCTCAAAGTGGAGCAGAAAATCTAATGGTCTCTGGAGAGAAGACCATGTTGCAGCATCAAAGGCTTGGAAATATTAGAGAGAAGGGCATTCGAATACTTCATGGTAAAGGTATGGTAGAAGGTATGAGTAATAGCTCTCTAGATTTTGATTTCTATAAAAATTGTGTATATGGGAAGCAAAATTGGGTGAGTTTCCCCTCTGGTGGTAAGAGGGCGAAACAAATATTAGAGCTTGTGCACAGTGATGTGTTTGGACCTGTGAAGTTCCATCACTAGGTAAGTCTGTGTACTATGTATCATTTATAGATGACTTCTCAAGAATACATGGATATATTTCCATAAGAAGAAATATGAAGTCTTTGACGGGTTTAAAGAATTTAAGGCTCTGGTGGAAAACCAGACAAAGAGGAAGATAAAGGTGCTGAGGACAGATAACGGTGGAGAGTTTTGCAGTAAGGAATTTGAAGAATTCTGTAAGAAGTGTGGTATAGCACGATAGAAGACTACTCCATATACACCTCAGCAAAATGGAGTTACAGAAAGAATGAACAAGACATTGATGGAAAGGGTGAGAAGCATGCTCAATGGTGTCAGATTAGAACAAGAGTTCTGGGCAGAGGCGATGGAGACAACATGTTACCTGGTCAACAGATCACCTTCATCAGTGTTGGAGGATAAGACTCCACAAGATGTATGGACTGGTAAGAAACCCTCTCTTTCACATCTGAGGGTATTTGGATGTGATGCATATGTACATGTTCCAAAGGAGAAACAAACCAAGTTGGATAGTAATTTTGAAAAGTGAATCTTTATTGGGTATAAGGATGGTTTAAAGTGTTATAAGCTTTGGAACCCAACAACAAGGAAGGTTGTATACAGACGAGAGGTGGTGTTCAGAAAGGTGAAAGTTGTTACTAAACATGAAGTCTAACCAAAGGAACCTGAGAAGATAGAGTTTGATCTAAAGGAGGAAGAATCAAACTCTATAGCAGAGGAGGAATCAGAAGATGAAGAGCCACAAACTCTGGGTGTAAGAAGGTTAGTTCGAGAAAGAAGGCAACCAGAAAGGTAAAGTCCATCTACTTTATATTCAAATTTTTCTTTATCTACTACTGATGATGATCCCAGAACTGTGAAGGAAGCAGTAGATTCGGAGGATGAAAACTTTAGAAAGAGGCCATGGTTGATGAAATGGCATCTTTGCACAAAAATGAGGCTTGGGATCTGGTGGAGTTGCTGGATGGAAGGAAACCCATTGGCAGCAAACGGGTGTTCAAGAAGAGGACAAATGCATAAGGAATGGTGGAGAAATACAAAGCTCGATTGGTAGCAAAAGGTTATCCCAAGGTGCCGAGAATTGATTTTGGTGATATTTTTTCTCCTGTTGCCAAGGTGACTTCTATTATATTACTTTTATCTGTTGTTTCCACTTTTGATTTTGAGGTAGAACAAATGGATGTGAAGAAAACTTTTCATGGGGATCTGGAAGAGGAGATCTAAACAAAGAAACCTGAAGGCTTTGCGGTGAAGGGTAAGAAAGAACTGGTATGCAAGTTAAAGAAGTGTCTGCATGGGTTAAAACAATCACCAAGTATGTGGTATCAGAAATTTGATACATTTATATGGGGACTTGGCTTCACCAAAAGAAAAGCAGATCACTATGTGTATTTTAAATTAATTGGTGACCGTGTTATTTATCTGGTCTTGTATTTGGATGATATGTTGTTGGTTGGAAATGACAAAGAAATTATCCAGGATTTGAAGACCCAATTGTCCTCCAAATATGACATGAAAGATCTTGGTGCTGCAAACTATATTTTGGGCATGGAAATTAAAAGAGATCGAGCAAAGAGGAAGCTCTAGTTAAACCAGAGTAAGTATGTCGAGGAAATACTGCGGAGGTTTAATATGCAGGATAGTAAATCGGTGAAGGTTCCTATTCCTATAGGTGTAAAGTTATCTGTTAAACAGTGTCCCAAGACACATGCAGAGGAAGAGGATATGTCCCATGTTCCATATGCAAGTGCAATTGGTAGCCTGATGTATGCAATAGTCTGTACTAGACCAGACATTGCACATGCAGTGGGAGTATTGAGCAGGTTTATGTCAAAACGAGGGAAGGAGCATTGGACAGTAGTGAAGCAGGTTTTTAGGTATTTGCATGGCACTAGTGATTATGGTTTGTGCTACCAAAGAAGACCAGGATTGGACAAATTTTTGGTGTCTGTGGCTTTGTTGATGCAGACTGGACTGAAGATCTAGACCAGAGAAGATCTACAAGTGGGTATGTGTTTAACCTATTTTGAGGTGGAGTTAGTTGGATGAGTAAGAAACAATCTGTAGTGGCACTATCAAATACAGAGGAAGAATACATGGAAGCCACTCATGTAAGCAAGGAAGCAGTTTGGTTACAGAGATTGTGTTCAAGTATGGGGTTAGTACGGGGAGCTATAAAGATAGACTATGATAGCGAAAGTGCAATTTTCTTGGAAAGAACCCTGCTTATCATTCAAAGACAAAGCACATTGATGTTCAGTATCACTTTGTGAGTGTTGTAGATCTAACCCAGAAATATAAGATAATAGCAATAAACCCATAAACAATAAGAGAGAAATAGATAGAAATGCTTCTTTATTATCAAAACCCTTAAGGTAGGGCAACACCATACATTCACTCCTTAAGGAAGGAGAACACTCCACAAGCCATATGCTTGTTCATACAATAATACTTCACTTCATCTTCATCTTCATGTGGAGTATCTAGCCTCTATATAGGCCTCATACATACAATACCATGCATCATTACCATGGTTTCCTTATACCATCAACTAATACCATGGGCCCATTACATTATTATTAACTACTTGTGGTCCCTTACATGACATGGGTTAACCACCTTATTTATTACTATGGCCCCTCCCATTATTACATTATTACCTTGGGTACCTCCCTTGGTACCCCATGTTATGTACCTAGGGGGGATAATATGGGGTACCAAGGGAGGTACCCAAGGTAATAATGTAATAATGGGAGGGGCCATAGTAATAAATAAGGTGGTTAACCCATGTCATGTAAGGGACCACAAGTAGTTAATAATAATGTAATGGGCCCATGGTATTAGTTGATGGTATAAGGAAACCATGGTAATGATGCATGGTATTGTATGTATGAGGCCTATATAGAGGCTAGAGACTCTACATGAAGATGAAGATGAAGTGAAGTATTATTGTATGAACAGGCATATGGCTTGTGGAGTGTTCTCCTTCCTTAAGGAGTGAATGTATGGTGTTGCCCTACCTTAAGGGTTTTGATAATAAAGAAGCATTTCTATCTATTTCTCTTATATTATTTCTGGGTTTCTTTGCATTATCTTATACTTTTATATCAGATCTATAATATTCTTGGGTTAGATCTACAACAAGTGGTATCAGAGCTACAACAATTGGTATCAGAGCTACAACAGTGAGGGATATGATAGAATACAAAAAGGTGTTGCTGGTAAAGGTGGACACTTTGAAGAATATTGCAGATGCATTGACAAAATATGTGAACTTTGAGAAGTTCTCCTGGTGTAGAGAAACAATGGGTGTTTTAGGGCTAGAAAAATGACTAATCTCTCCTGTAGCCCCTTGTGGATGTTATGAAACCAGCTCAAGAAAAGAGAGAAAAGATAGATCAACGCCTTAGAATTCAGCCTCTTCGAGGGGGAAACCTCCTTTACATTACATAAATGAACAATTCTTGGATGATTCAAATGACAAAACCTCCTTTCTATATATAGGAGTCTAAGGAGTCACAATATAATCCAGCTGACCTAACAATAATAATATAAAGCCACAAAAATAACAATAGAGGGATTCTATGGGGCACAAAAATAACAATAAGGGGGTAATAGGGGCACAAAAATATAAATAAGGGGTATAACTATAATAGTAATGGGGTAATCACTAGTATTATAGGGACCCAACATGCCCCTCTCCTTCAAAAAAGTGTTGTCCTCAACGCTTGAGTAATTCTGGATACTTTTGCATAAAATTCTCATCCTCCCATGTGGAATCTTCAGTGGATAAGTTCTTCCACTTGATAAGATACTCTGAAATTGATCGATTTCGTAGCTGTCGAGTTCTTGTTTCTGTGACTGCTTCCGGTTCCAATATAATTTTTCCTTCCTCGTCAAGTTCTGGCAATATTGTTTGAATTGGGAGCTTGTCGCCTATAACCTTCTTTAAACATGAAACATGGAAAACTGGGTGCAATCGAGAAGCTGCAGGAAGCTCCAATTTGTATGCCATAGTACCAATCTTTTGCAACACCTTGTACGGACCATAATACTTTGGTGATAATTTATTATCCTTCTTAGCTTGCTTTAGGGACATTTTCTTATATGGTTGTAGCCGTAGGAATACCCAATCACCTACATCAAAACTTCTTTCACTGCGATGTTGATCTGCCTGTTGTTTCATTCTATTTTGTGCCAACACGAGGTTATCCTTTAAGAGTTGGAGGACTTGTTGTTGATGTTCGATGTGATGTTCCACTGCCTGAACCTTAGAATTTTCTCTTAAATATGATGTGATGGATGGTGGTTGATACCCATAAAGTGCCATAAATGGGGTCATTTTTGTTGCTGTATGGAAGGAAGTGTTATACCACCATTCAGCCAGAGGCAACCATTTGACCCATTGTGTCTGTTTATCAGATACAAAGCAACGAAGATATCCTTCCAAACATTTGTTTACTATCTCAGTTTGCCCATCAGATTGAGGATGATAAGATGAGCTATGAGCTAACTGAGTACCAAGACAAGAAAATAATTCTGTCCAAAAATTTCCAGTGAAAATGGGATCTCTGTCACTTACAATAATCTTTGGGTTTCCATGTAGCTTTTGAACTGTTTCCATAAATGCAGTAGAAACTGTACTGGCTTTAAATGGATGTGATAATGCACAAAAGTGTGCATACTTGGTAAGTCTGTCAACTACCACCATGATGACACTCTTTCCCTCAGACTTGGGTAAACCTGTGATAAAATCCATTGAAACCTCCTCCCAACGTTGGCTTGGAATGGATAAAGGTTGTAATAGACCCGGTGTCTTAATTGTTTCAACTTTATTTTGTTGGCAAACCAAACATTCCGCCACAAACTTTTGAATATCTGATTTAAGGCCATCCCAAAAAAATTCCTTCTTAACCCTGTGGTAAGTTTTTAAAAATCCTGAGTGCCCTCCTAAGGGAGAAGTGTGCAATTCCATAAGAATCTTTTGTTTTAGCTGGGAATTCTTACAGAGGTATAAGCGATCTTTGTACCATAACGAATCATTTTGCCAGCTAAATGTATCAGAAGTACTGGAATCTTGTTGTAGCTTTCGAATAAGTGCCCACACTTCTTCGTCATTCTTCCATTCCTCCCTTGCTTCGTTTATCCAATCTGGTTGGATAATAGAAATGGCACACAACAATGCTTCCACATCCTCATCCTTTCTTGAGAGTGCATCTGCCACCACATTTTGCTTCCCTTTTTTGTAGATGATTTCAAAGTCATAACCCAACATCTTTGTGACCCACTTTTGTTGCTCTTCAGAGGATAATCTTTGTTCTAAAAAGTATTTAAGGCTATCATGATCCGTTTTTACCTTGAAGTGTCTTCCCATTAGGTAGGGTCGCCATTTCTTAAGTGCATGGAGTATTGCCAACATTTCCTTCTCATAAATAGCTTTGCTTAAAAACTTTCCCTTGATTGGACGACTTTCAAAAGCAATGGGTCTTTCATCTTGCATTAGAACAGCACCAATTCCATTTCCTGAAGCATCACATTCCACAATAAAGGTTTTTGTGAAGTCCGGTGTAGCTAAGACCGGTGCTTGGCACATTGCCTCTTTAAGATGTTCAAAGGCCTTTGTTGCTTCCGGAGTCCATGAAAATGAATCTTTCTTCAATAATGTTGTTAGAGGTGCTGCTATTCTCCCATAATTCTTAACAAACTTGCGATAATACCCTGTCAACCCAAGAAATCCTCGCAGATGCTTTATGGATGTGGGGATTTTCCATTCCTTAATGGCTTTAATTTTGCTAGGGTCTACCTTAACTCCTTCATGAGATACAATATGACCCAAATATTCCACCTCCTGGACTCCAAAGAAACATTTGGATCTTTTTGCATATAATTGTTTCTCCTCCAATAGTTGTAGCACCTTGTCAACATGTTCAACATGATCCTTCCAAGACTTGCTGTAGATTAGTATATCATCAAAAAATACTAACACAAATTTTCTAAGGAATGGTTTGAAAATTGAATTCATCAAACCTTGAAATGTTGAAGGTGCATTGGTAAGGCCAAAAGGCATGACCAAAAATTCATAATGACCCTCATGAGTTCTAAATGTCGTTTTCGGAATGTCTTCAATCTTCATTCTGATTTGATGATATCCCGAACGAAGATCCAACTTGGTGAAGTAAATTGATCCATGCAATTCATCCAGTAATTCATCAATGACAGGAATGGGGAACTTATCTTTAATAGTGAGCTTGTTGAGCTCCCTATAATTCGGACACATGCGCCATGATCCATCCTTCTTGTGCACCAATACTACTGGAGCTGAGAAAGAACTTTGACTCGGTTGAATTATACCAGCCTCTAGCATTTCTGCAACCATACGTTCAATTTCACTTTTTTGGACATAGGGATATCTGTACGGCCTGATGTTTGGAGGAACACTTCCTGGAATCAGATGAATAGCATGATCATGATCACGCATAGGTGGGAGACCTTTGGGAGTCTCAAATACCTTGGAATGATTGTCCAGGACTTTTTGGAGATCTGGAGAAATAGATGATTCCAATGTGGAAACATCTAGCGAACATAATTGTGCAATTACACCTCTTTGCTCCTTTTTTAGAAGCTTTGTCATGCCATTAGAGCTGATTATCTTTCCTGGTTTCCCTGCAATACCCCTTAATTCAACTTCCTTTCCTTCCACAGAAAATTTCATGAAAAGTTCTTGAAAATTAAAAGCTATTGTACCCAAGGATTGTAGCCATTGGACTCCTAGTACAACATCAGCACCTCCCATTGGAATGGAAAGCATTGGGCTAGTCAATACATATTCTCCCATGGATAGCTTGATATTATGGCACTTTCCAGAGCAATTTATTGTTCCTCCATTTGCAATCATCACTTGACACTCTGGTGCTGGATATAGGAAGCAATTCAATTCTTTTGCTACCCTACAATGAATAAAATTGTGGGTGCTTCCTGAATCAATCAACACTATTACCTTTTTCTTCTTGATTTGTCCTTCTATCTTGATGGTTTGAGGAGTGGTAATTCCCGCCAATGCATTACAAGATATGGTCGGATTTATTTGTTCTTCATCTAGGCTTTGTTCCTGGAATATATCCTCTTCTTTTGACCTTTCTTGCTCCTTTTCTTCTTCCTCTTCACAATCTATGTAGAATAATTTCTTCTCAGCACACTTATGACCTTTTGTGTATTTGCTATCACAATTGTAACAAAGCCCTTTTGCTCTTTTTTCTTCCAATTGTTGTGGTGTCAACCTTGTAGGTTGTGGAAGACTAGGGGCAACAACACTTCCGTCTTTATAGTTGTGAGTGGTATGCTTCCTAGTTGCCATAATTTTGCTTTCCATTTTTCTTGCTAACCTGAATGCCTTCTCTAATGAATCAGGTTCCCAAAGGCGAACATCATGTTGGATATTATCCTTTAAAGACCCTATGAACACATCAATCCTATGCTCCTCTGGAATATCTTTTACCCTTATGTTCAATTTTTGGAACTCCTCAATGTGCTCCATTATTGAACCCTTTTGTTTGAGACTTATCAATTGGCTAAAAAAAGTGTTGCTTTTTGTATCCTCATAATGTGCTATCAATTCTTCCGTAAAAATTGCCCAAGTGATAAATTGTTTACGAGAACAAAGCCATTGATACCATACAAACTGATTTGGTTCCAAATATACAGTTGCCATACGTACCTTTTGTGTGTTTTGCACATTATTGAGATCGAAGAATTGCTCCATCTGTAATATCCATGTGGCGGGATCCTTGCCATCAAACTTCCTCATATCGATTTTTGGAATATGGTGATTCTTCGATCCAACATTAGCATCTATGGAATCATGATTAACATTTCTTTTGTTCTCATCATGAGTTTCCTTTACTACCTTTTCACCATTAGTAAGTATTTCTTGTAGAAAATTTGTTAAATCTGTCTTCAAATCTGCCATGCCTGTCTTCAAATTTGTGTTCAAATCTATCTTCAAATTGTCCGTCTTAGCTTCCACGCCATTTATCTTAGCATCTGTTAACTTTTGTGAGCGTGACATTTGTTGCACTTGTTCTTGTAATTTTGATATATCATGTAGCATTTCTTCCTCTTCTTCATGAGTCATGCTAGAGCTTTCAGGTTCCTTACTAGGTGTTTGCATTTTCTTTCCTCAGGGCATCAGTTACCGATAATAATGCTCTACTATGCCCTTTGAATTCCTTCAAAATAAATTTTCAAACCAAGCTTAAGCAAAAATTTAAAAAAAATCTACACACCTTTTTTCACTTTGTAGGAGCTCGATATTGCCTCTGATGTATCTCTGTACTTTCCAATCATCTAGTTCTGAATTTGTGACCTGTAGTAGCCCTTTTTGTCCTCTTTCCAATGCCACCAGTCTGATCCAAATTGGATTCTCCAAGAAAGAGTTATGCACAATCTCCCAAGATGACCTGATTATAGACCTTTCAGTAGAGCGAACTTGTATGAAGTGCCACGTGTACCATTTTTGATATTTGGTTCTGAAAATGATATACAAGAAACTACAGTCTATCCTCTTTCTGTACCTTCTTACGAAATTTCAATCTGATTCATAGAGAGAAAGTTATGACAATTTTCCCCAGGTCACCTGTTTTGAATGTAATTCAGGAGTCTGCAAAAAGACCAACTTCCTCAGATCATATCTCCGAAAATATCACGTGAAAAGCTCTGAAATTCAGACCCAAGGTTCAGTGCGATTTCTTCTCAAATGGGTTTTTTGTGACTTCTGAAACGTCACAGAAAAAAAGTTATAGCGAAAATGCCACGATGACCTGTTTGGAGCAGCGAAACCCTAGAATCCAAAGCTCTGATACCAAATGTTATGAAACCAGCTCAAGAAAAGATAGAAAAGATAGATCAACGCCTTAGAATTCAGCCTCTTTGAGGGGGAAACCTCCTTTACATTACATAAATGAACAATTCTTGGATGATTCAAATGACAAAACCTCCTTTCTATATATAGGAGTCTAAGGAGTCACAATATAATCCAGCCGACCTAACAATAATAATATAAAGCCACAAAAATAACAATAGAGGGATTCTATTGGGCACAGAAATAACAATAAGGGGGTAATAGGGGCACAACAATATAAATAAGGGGTACAGGGAAAATTTTAAGAATCCCCCCTAAATTTATAAATATAATAAATGGGTGAATCTCCATGGTATATAGGAAAAATGGAAGGCGATTTTATCAATAATATAATATGTATATATAATTTTTTGACGAATCTCTCACCAGGCATGGCAAATATTTTACTCAATTATAAAATCTTGTAAGATCTTGGCGACTCTTTCACTAAATAATAAAACTTTGTAAAGTCCTAGTGAATCTTAGCATAGGCTACATGCTGGTTTAATTCCCTCATTTAAATAGGCTACATTCTGGGTGAATACCATGGGTCAATACCATGTGCCATTTTGGTGAATACCATGGGTCAATACCATGTGCCATTTTTATTTTTATTAATTCTAATATTAGGGTTAATAATGGTTTTTTGCATGGTATTAATAACAATCTAGTCCATGGTATTTATCCCATAGTATTTTGGCCATAGGTTTCACCTAAATATAACCCATTTTTTGAGTGTTCGTAAATATAAGGTGACTTATGGAGTAAATATAAAAAAATGTTTTATTTGTTTACCATACCTCTCGTTTATTTATATTTTTTATTAATTTACCATACCTCTTTTACAAATATGGTATCTGGCCCATAGGATTCACTTAAATAAACCCTCTTTCTTGAGGCTTCATAAATAGAACGAGGGTTATGGACTAAATATAAAAAGAGGTTTTATTTATTTACGATACGTCTAGTTTATTTATATTTTTATTTATTTACCATACCTTTTGAGTAAGTATAAAAAGACGTTTTATTTATTTACCATATCTCCACTTTACTTATATTTTTATTTGTTTACACCCTTACATGTATATAAGGTGACTTATGGAGTAAATATAAAAAATGTTTTATTTATTTACCATACCTCTCATTTATTTATATTTTTATTAATTTACCATACCTCTTTTATAAATATGGTATTTGGCCCATAGGATTCACTTAAATAAAACCTATTCTTGAAAATGGGCGAATGGAAGGTTTTAAGTCCTAATTTCAAGGGCTAATTTTACCTTTTTTACCCTCTCCCTTAAAATAAGGTGGGCTATTTGAGGTGATTTGTAAAAATGTACTATGATACAAAATATTCGCCCACTAAAAATTTAAAACCCCTTAATTTCGCCAAAGGGCGAACATTCGCCCCTAAAATTATCCTTGAAGGGGTATAACTATAATAATAATGGGGTAATCACTAGTATTATAGGGACCCAACAGTGGAAAGAAAAAAAGAAGTAGGATAATGTTGCATTGTGTTATATTCTTTCCACGAATAACCTACATAATGAACTGGGGAGTTAGAGGGGGGGCGAAGCACTGACTGCACAGTGGGGGGGCTTGAGGGGGGCGGGTAGCCCCCTCTACGCGGTCCAGGGCAGCGCCCCGTGAAAATTTTTTTTGGACCCTATATTAGGTTGGGTGGACCTACCTATGGTTTTCGGTCCATGGTTTTGGAGGCGATGGTTTTCAATCCATGGTATTGAATGCTTCGGCATGTATAAATATGTATTGTAACATTGAAAGGAACATAATGAAAAATCAAGCTGGTAGTCCCAATTTTTGGATTTAGGGGAAAATCTCTATGTATATGTGTTTTATGTGTTATGCTCTTGCATTGTTTATTTTCTACGTTTTATAATTCGTATGCAAGTAATTTCTATACGGGGTTAAAACCTACAACTTTTTTTTGTCAAGAAAGTTGGAAAAACAGTTGTATATCTTGGGGTGTATGTAGATGATCTTTTAATGACATGGAACAATGAGAGCTACATTACATCCATAAAGAAGGAATTGAGGAAAGGTTTTGAAATGAAATACTTGGGTTATGTTCACTACTATCTTGGTATTGAAGTAACTCAACATACGAAGTTTATATTCCTCTATCAGAAGAAGTACATTGGATATCTATTGAATAGGTTTGGCATGGCTGAGTGCAACCCTTTGACTACTCTAATGGAATAGAACTTAAAGCTCACATCCACTGAAGGAAAAGAATTTGAGGATGAAATAAAGTATAAACAACTCGTAGGAAGTCTCAACTACTTGATGAATACCATACCAGGCATTTCATTTGTTGTTGGAATCCTCTCTAGGTTTATGCAAAAGCCTTGTAAGGGTCATTGGTCTGCTACAAAAAGAGTTCTAATTTACTTGAAGGGAACTCAAGACTTTGGACTTAAGTATACACAAGTGGGTGACTTCAGCTTGATTGGATACTCTAATTTAGACTTCAATGGAGATAAAGAAACTAGGGTATCTACTTTAGATTATGTTATGAACCTTGGATTAGGAGCTATCTCCTTGAGGTCACACAAACAATCAATTCCAACAAATTCCACAATTGAGGCAGAATATGTGGCAGCAACTGAAGCAACAAAGGAAATTGTGTGGCTGAGGAAAATTCTAGAATATTTGTAGGAGAAACGAGTGCATTCAACTTCTCTCATGATTGACAACACTTTTGCAATAAATTTGGCCAAGAACCCAAAGTTCCATCATCGAACAAAGCACATAAATACAAAATACCATCTAATTTGACATCATGTTGAGGCCAAGACAATCCACCTATGTCATTGTTTGACAAATGAGAAAATTTCAGACATCTTCACCAAAGCACTTGGAAGACAAAATTTTGAAAGATTCTGAATGATGCTTGGACTCACCAACATCCCTTCAGATTAGGGGGGGAATGTTGACACCTAATCTTTGGGATTAGGTCAATCCATGTAAATATTTTAAATAGAAAATAAAGGGAATTAGCAGATGGAGAGACATTGGGAGATGAAACCCAAGAGTCTCTCTCCATGTATATATCTATTATCCATCTTAATACAAATACACAAGTTGATTTGAGGAGTTACCTCTTGGCCTAACATTCCCAAATCCAGCAAGATGTTATAAATGGAAGTTGATTTTGATTAAATGGGTTTGGAGGTAAAGAAGGATATTGAGACGGATCTTATGGCCCCCCCATAGAATAGTTTCTAGAAAAGGAGGGTTGGCCAAAGGAATGACTAGACCTAGAGTACTAGAAACTTGGACTAGCCCTCATGGTGAAATTATTAGTGCCCCTAGGGGATTTCCCATAAAGAAAAAGGAACTCCAAAAAGCATGGTTGTTGATGGGATTATACCCAACATTAGAAGGATTACCTCCTAGTGAAAAAGAACCATTGCAAGCATGAAAAATCATGGACATAGTGGCACTAGTAGGGATATTACCCCCAAGTAAATGAAAACCTCCTAAGAAATATGTTCCTCCTAAAATGGAAATGCCCCATGAATTAAAAGTTCCTTCGAAAACATTATTGCCCCCAAACTGAATAGGAAAAAGGTAGACCCCCTAGGCACATTTCCTCAAGATGATTGACCCATGATAGAGATTATGATTATAGGGATAGATGAACTAGTGGGAACCACCGATATCCCCATAGGTTGACTTCAGCTTTACCCCATTCCAAACACAAAGCTAGATGGAGGGAGGGACATAAATAAGCTTGGGAAAGTTTTCGAGGTTATAAAAGAAACTAGTAAGATGCCCAAAAGTGAGGATAGAGGTGTTTTAGAAATTAGATAAGTGGACCCTACCACATTGATTAGTTATAATGAAGACATCACTAAAGTAACTCTCAACATGGATGGCGAAGACGGATCCATTTATCCCACGGTAGAAGCACCACTCTCACCAGACATTTTACGAGAGGGAAAGGAAAAAAATCTTTTAAATAAACACCCATTTGTATAATTATGGGGTAACGAGGACTGATGAAAGGTAGGTTAACACGTGGAGGTATACTTTTATCTACAACTTCAACAGTAACTTGGTCTTCACCCTCCAAAATAAAAATAGCCGTACTGTTGGGATGGGGTCCCTGGGGTTAAGTTTTGGTCAAAATTTTGATTAAATTTTGTATAAAATGTAGAGTCTCCATGAAATGTTGAAGTGAAGTGTGCAGTTAGTATGAGTCAAAGGGGATTTAGTCCCTTAGGTGGGTAAGTGATAGTGAGGTTTTAAGACCCACCCATGGTTTGCATACCATGGTATTGTAAGCAAAATTCTATATATAGATGAGTCATAGCAATTCTAAGGGATCGAAATAAGATAGAAGATTTTTTGTTTGGTCAAGAATCTAAGGAAAGAAAGGTCGGTTTCCTATACTTAGGCAAAAGGGGAAGGCTCCTACAGTTGAGTGTGTGAAGACCTTCGTAAGTCTGTAGGCTGAGTGCATAGGAAAAATAAGTCTGTACATAAAATATTATACTTAATAAAGTCAATTTTGAGTGAATTTTGATGCATCTGTGTATTATTTCTTACTTCTGCAAGTTTCTGTAGTTTCACTCTGTGATAAAATTTATATGAATTAGTGTTTATGTGGTGCGTGAAAGTAGTATATCAGTATTATTTCTGCATGTTATGAATACTTAAAGGCCTTCACGAAGATCAGGAAGTCGTTTAATTGAATTTACTATAATTATCTATTTTGGAAGGGTTAAGGTTCATGGAGATAGATCTAAGCCATAGGAATCATAGTAACCTATCACATTGACCTTTGGATGCAAAAACTGGGTTTTGTCATCCCCCAATATTGCTTCGGGTGAGAACGCATCCTTTCTATGCAAGTTGTTGCCGAAAGGGCCAGCAGTTAGGGTTTTTTTGGTTGGCACAGATAACATTGAACCTGGGTCAGGCCCCATCAAGCCAAAAAATGGTTTCATTGCCAGGACTGGGATCTTGCTAAAGGGATGTGTGATAAATGGTTCCCCATGAAGAAATAAATTGAAAAGTGGATTGATCGAAAACTGCATGTGTTTGCAGCACAAGAAAACATAAACCCGCACTTGTCCAAGGAAGAGTGGTTAAACAGATACATGTACACATACGAGCTTTAAATATTATTTTGCTCTTTTCCTTGTGAATTTCACGAGTAGTTGTCTAGGTTAGCAGATAGTCAGGGTATGTGGAAGCTTGACAACCCTATTGTTTGGAACCCAAAAATGGTGAAGCGCTTGGAGGCTTCAGAAAATAACATCACATGTGTTTTTGATCACTAGATCAATGTATCATAGGAGGATTCATCACTGAGTTTTTGATCGATACGACCATTAGCTATAGTGAAGCAGAGTGTAGGTTCTTCAAGGGACCAATAAGTAAGTACTTCAAATATATTAAGACCTAGATTAAGATGTTGTTGTGTGAAAATTTGGTTATACCATTACATTAATGTTTGGGACTACACGAAGTAGAAACCCCTTTAGAAGGAATGAAGAATCACACTCTGAATACATTCCACTGTTAGGATCTCCTAATAGCGACGATGAAGGAACTATTATGAGAATACCACAAAGCACACTAAAAATATTAATCCAGGGTATCTCGAGGATACCCCATCGATCCACTCCACTACCACCTCCACCTCCACCTCCACCTCCACCTCCACCTTCACATCAACAATTCAACATGGCGAACAAGATGAAGATGTTGATCTTTAAAGGGGTGGGAAGTGAATACCCTGAACAATTTTGGTTCATCATGGATGCTATGTTGAAGGCACAGTAGAAAACTGATGATAATGTAAAGAAATCTCTGCTGGTCATAGCACTCCAGGATAGGGCAATGACTTGGTATATCAAGTTTTGTATGGATAAATCTGGCGCGATGATGGAAGAGACTGAGCAGGCACTGAACAATGAGTTTAAAAAGTCTAAGTCTCAGGTGTAGTCTGTAACAGAGTTTAAGGAAATACAACAGAGGGTAAATGAGTCCGCGTGGGACTTTGATCAAAGGCTAAAATTTCTAATATGGTAGGATAATATGAAGATCATGGATGATCAACACACAGGTTGGTACATTGCTTCACTATTTCCTCATCTGAGATTGCAATTATCACAACAAAAAATAGGAACACCAACAAAGGTTGTGTAGATCGTGATGAGGTTGGAAGCCTCACCAGTGCAGGATACGAATGCTGGAGTACAACAGATTCAGTCATAGCTAGCAAACCTACACATGGAGTTGCAGAGCTTGAATAAAGGAAAGGAAGCTCAGCCTGAGGTGCATGCATAATTTTGGTGCATAAACTATAAAGATAAGGGACATGATAAGGATCACTATCCTATTTATCAGAATTACCTGATTGGAGGAGGTCCTATTCCTTTGAAGCCTGAGAACATTGCGGGACCAAGCATAGGAGTACCCTTATGGTGCACTATCTATTAGATAGTTGGGAAGCATGCAATTGACCATTGTCACCTCTTGAAAAAGTTTTTACAGATTCTATAGTTGTTTTGTACCTTCTATAAATCAGTTGGTCATGATGAACAAAACTACTGAAGTTACGAATTAATGATGGATCGGATGCCTACATATCGGATGCAAGCTGAAACTTGGCCTCAGGATCAAGGCATGGGTGCAATGTGTGGAGGATTCCAGGGTCATGGAAGAGGAAGAGGAGGAGGGGATAGAAGAGGTCATGGACAAGTTATTTGATACAACTGTGGAGAAGCAAGACATTTTGTGCACAACTGTTAGAACCCAACACATCCATCTTGTTAATATTGGAGACAGTTTGATCATGTGATAGAGGATTGTCTAGTGTTGATAGCCAAAATGCTAGAGAAAAAGACTCAACCAGCCACACAAAATATACAGATGATGAGGTCGGAGCCTCATGAAGAGGACCATAGCATCAATATCGTGACACAAAGTGGTATTGCCACGGGAGAAGATAAAGGCAAGCAGCCAGAAACCGAAGGCTGGGTTTGCAAGGCTATCGAAAAAGAAGTTGGATTTGATCTCAACATGGCTAAAGAAAATTTTATGGAAGCCAAGAATAACTTCATTGAGGCTTTTATGTCAAAAAGTCAGGAGAAATTCACTGAAAACAATGAAGCGTAGGACGTGGATCCTTCATTATTGGCTACTTTTCTAAAAACCTGTATGAAGTTGTTGCAGGATAGGAAGGCGGTGGAAGGGCTCCAGGAGCTAATTGATAATTGTACAGGTAAAATCAAGACTCTTCCCGAACAACACATTGTGAGGAAATTGGATAAACATAAGAAGCAGAAAGGGCGTGAAATGAGGCTAATCGCATAGATTGGAGAGTACGAAATGGATCAAGTCATCCTAGATCTGGGCTCTGATGTGAACGTGGTGCCTAAGAAAAAGTGGGAAAGCATGGGGAGACTTGTTCTACAATGGTCTCCTATATAGCTACACATGTTAAATCAACATAAGATAATTCCTATGTGGCACCTATATGGGGTAACGGTAGACATTAAGGAAGCAAGCACACTGGGGGACTTTGAAGTAATCAAAATAGTGGAAGACAACTATCCTTACCCTGTGTTATTAGGAATCTATTGGGCCTTCAAAATGGATGTGGTAATTAATATGAAAAATTGAAGGATGAAATTTGAGAAGAAGGCACTCCAGGTTATTGTCCTATTGGATCCCACTGAAGGAGCTCGCTACAATGAACCAATCCGTGACTATGAAGAAGAAGACAATTTGGATCAAATATAAAAGATCACTACGCGCGATGAAGAATGGATCAATAAATCCCACTGCAGAGGGGCGAATTACATGGTATAGAGATAGCTCGTGTACCTCAAATTTAGATGAAGAATTCGAGCATTGGTAGAATAGGTTGCATGAAGTTTCAATGCTATGTTGCAATATGATGACAAAATCGCTTCGATGCATATCTACAGAAGTACGAAATCTACCTCATGATGATGGTTTGAATGATGTTAACTTTTTTTTGGATCAGTTTGAAAAGGAGGTGCCATACAAATATTGGTTCCAGACGTTAGATCTGGTGCTATGCGCTACACCTACACGATGGTGGGGGACACATAAGGATAGCTTTGCTAATTGGAAAGAGTACAAGTGAATGATGAAGGTAAGGTTCGGATACACGAATACCTGCCTGACAGAAAAATACTCAGGCAAGGATGATATATGTGATAATTTGGCATGATGGACTACAGCTTGGGGAGAGGAGCCTCAACCTGAATGGGTACATATCTTTTGTCAAGCCCTAGATATTATTTCAATGAACTGGTACTTGGAAATGAAGCTACACCATGGGACAGTCGAGTGGGATATCCTAAGGGAAAAATTCTTGTTAGCTTTCAGTTTTGAGGTTGGATTTGCTTGTATTGATGAAGCGGTCCAAGAAATTAAGGCCACAATATTCAAGGTACCCTAGGAGCCGGTAGAATGGGTTCAATCGGACTGGAATACACAATTGCACCATGCACTGGAATGCTACAATGTGACTATAGAAGAAGAAGAAGATGATCCATGAGATATCAACATACCAAAGTTTGAGGGACAATGTGAAGTCGAAGCACCCAAAGTAGCACACCTTGATATAACAGAACCTTTGAATACCAGGAAAGTGAACATTGGATCTGACTCGTAGCCTAAGTTTTCAAAGATATGTGATTATTGGGATGAATATACAGTTTATAAGGTTTCAAAACTATTGCACAAATACCAAGACTTGTTTCCTACCAAGTTCTTGGATCTGAAGGGAATAGTAGGAAATCAGGGTGTAATGAAGTTCACCTTAAAGCCCGATGCGAAGCCTTTGAAACAAAGGCCCTATCGTCTAAACCCCAAGTATAAGGAGAAGGTGCACAAATAGCTAGACAAAATGTTGGAGGATGGAATCATTGATTCGGTGGAAGGGTCTGATTGGGTGAGCCCTATGGTTGTTCAAGAGATTAAGCAACAAGATGAAATCAGGATATGTGTAGATCTGAGGAAGTTCAATGATGCGTGCATCCATGACCCATTTCCAACATTGTTTACATATGAAGTCTTAGAGAATGTTGGAGGGTAGGAAGCCTATTCATTCACTGATGGGTTCTCAGGGTATCACCAAATTAAGATCGCTCTAAAAGACCGCAGCAAGACCACCTTCGCGACGAAGTGGGGATGTTTCTAGTACACAGTGATGCCATTCCGGTTGAAGAATGCACCTGTGAACTTTTCAAGGGTCATAATTGCAGCTTTTAAGGAGTTCATCCATAAACTATTAGAAGTTTATTTTGATGACTAGACTGCGTTTGGGTTGATAAAGCACCACATTGCAAGTCTACATCTTATGTTGGATACTTGTTGCAAATACCAGACTGCCTTGAATTTGGAGAAATGTATCTTTTGTGTGCCCTATGGGATATTGCTAGGCCACATGGTATGAAAGCAGGGATTAAAGGTAGACCCTGTGAATATAGTTGTTATTGTCATTGTAAAACAATTGCGTGCAATGTTGGGCCACACTAGATACTATAGGAAGTTTATCAAAGCTTATGCGTAGATAACTATGCCAATGGAGAAATTACTGAAGAAGGACGCGACTTTCAATTGGGATGATGAATGTTAGAATAGTTTGGATGTTTTAAAGGAAAAGATGGTGACTACACCCATTTTGGTGTTCCCAAACTGGAAGAAAGAATTTCATGTTGATGTGGATGCATCCTATATTGTGTTAGGTGCAGTATTAACCCTGTCAGGCAAAGGAAAAATTGATCATCCTATAGCCTTCACGAACAAGAAATTATCAAAGGACAAGAAGAACTCCTCAACTACAGAGCGGAAAGGGTTGGTGATGGTGTACGTGCTACAGAAATTTCGACATTACTTGTTAGGCACACATTTCAAAATGTATACAGATCACTCCACTCTCAAGTACCTGGTCAACAAGCCTGTGTTGGGGGGGGGGGATCTATAGGTGGGTTTTTCTTTTTCAATAATATGACTTTGAGGTGATTGTGAAGCCTGGATGATAAATGTGGGACTAGATCGCTTATCCAGAATTAAGACAGGAGAAAAGCCCACTAGTTTGGAAGAAGGGTTGTCAGATGTGCAACTCTTTTCTATACATGCCGCAAACAATCACTTTGCTAACATAATCTAGTTTTTAACCACTGGCACAGCCCCAGAGGGATATTCTACATAGCAAAAAAAGGAATTGGTGGTCCACGCGGATAATTTTTCTATGATCGGTGGACACTTGTATAATATGGGCTTTGATTAACTACGTCGATATGTTCCATATTTTGAACGATCTATCTTCCCCACCGAAGCACATGGAGGAGTTTTGGGAGGACACTATGGTGGCAGAGCAACTGCGCAGAAGTTCTTGCGTGCAGGATTGCGGTGGCCAACGATGCATAAGAATTCTATGGCATATTTCAAGACATGCGATGCTTGTCAGAGGATGGGAAAGCCATCGTGGAGGGATGAACTACCCTTAAACACGTAGACTTCTTTGTAGGTGTTTGACAAATGGGTGATTGACTTTATGGGTCTGATACAGCCACTAGGGAAAAAGACGAGCGCGCGATACATTATTACTACAACTGAGTATCTAACACATTGGGTCGAAGCACAGTCAGACAAAGAACGTAGCATTGCTATAGCTGTGAAGTTCCTTTTCAATTTTGTCTTAACTCAGTTTGGTTGCCCAAAGATATTGTTGAGTAACAAGGGTATGCATTTCTTAAACAAAACTATTGTTGTGATGCTCGATGAATTCCGAGTTTATCACTGAAAGAGCATGGCTTATCATCCTCAAGCTAACGGTATGGTTAAAGCATTCAATAAGATCTTGGAGAGTGCATTGACGAAGTTCTACAACGCAAAAAGGAATGATTGAGATGTGTGCATACCAGCAGTCCTATGGGCATATAGGACAACGTGTAAAACATTGACAAGCCAAACTCTTTTTAGGTTGGTCTATTTGATAGAGGTTGTGATGCCCATGGAGTATATTGTGTTGCATCTGCAGATTGCAACACTAACTAATATGGTTGATCGCAACACTATGGAGGAGCGTTCACATAGCTCATGGAATTAGAGGAAGATAGGTTTTTGGCAGGATTTCACCAACAAGTGCAAAAGGAGCATGAAAAGGCATGGCACAATTGACATATTAAGTAGCACACCTTCTAGGTAAATGATTTAGTGTTACTTTATGATAGAAAATTCACGAAGTTTCCTCGAAAATTTCAAATACAATGGTTGGGACCATATGTCATGAAAGAAATTACAGATGGTGATGTAGTTCAGCTCGTGAAGTTGAATGAAGAGATGCTCCCAAGCAAAGTAAATGGAAACCTGTTGAAGTTGTACAAGGGTGATCCTACCCTTACACAATGACTATATGATGTTGGGATAGTCTTAGTACTCCAGGTAGCTGTAAGGAGGTATGGGACTTTAAAATACTCTACCTAAATCATAAACAAACGAAGAAATAGGGTTGCGTAATGGAGGAAAGTAGGGCACCAAGGGATTTGCGCCAAGGTAACTGCACTACAAGGATGGGTGCCACACAGACCACTGAAAAAATATTTGTTGAAGATATTGTAGATGATTGGACAATAAATTTTCCGTTATGAGGAGAGGGGGTTCGCATTTATTGAGCAAATATTTAGAAAACTACCACTAAAGGAGCCTTGATGAGGGGGTTTTAGAAAACTACCACTAAAGGAGCATTGATGAGGGGGTTTTGGAGGGAACAGTCGAATTCGAATTTGAAATCACCTATAAATTTGGCATGCCACCCTGCATTAGAACGCTTTTCTCCTAAAAATTGATTGTGAGGTTTCTCACCTTGCATTGTGCCAAGAGTTGAATTCCATGAATGAGACTCATTGGGAAGAACTTTTCTCATGACCAAGGTTCGCTAGCATGTCTAAAACTTTCCATAAGGCCTTACTCAACAGAATGACTACAACTTGCCCCATAGAAGCCGCAACATCTGAAGCTGCAACCGCTGAAGCTATAACCACTAAAGTCTTGCCCCCTATTCCAACAATGCCTAGGTCTCCTAGACATAAGTCGTCTGCCATTGAGAACAAACAAAAGAATCCACAACAAGTTTCGGTTAGGAAATCACCATGGAAAACCCTACAAAGATTCGCCAAAAGGGAAAATGGATAAATCACAGCAACTACATGAGCCCCTTGACCTCGATGAAGAAGAGCTTCATGGAGGCATCGAGGAGATGGATGCCAAAGAGGGTGAGCATATCACTCAGCTCCTGAAGTATATCCCACCATTAAAAGGCAAAGGTAAGTTACCTAAAGAGAAGGTGGTGTTTGAGGGCATGTTATTAGGGCGCATTCCATTGCTCAAGATGGAAGACTAGGGCTTGGCAAACCATGAGAAGTTCCCACAACTTGCGCCAAGTAAATATATGGCAAAATTTACTATGAATAAACTGGAGTAACACGACTGGAGCCAATGAAGTGGGTCACAGGAGTTGAGAAAGCAGTCCTACTAAATATGCTTTAGGTGTTGCACTTCAGTTGAACAAACATCAACACCATGTGTGTTAGGAAATTTCTCACCCTGGTGCATGATGTGTGTCTCTGGATAGGAGAACCCATCCCTACTACTAACATGTTGATCCATAGGATCACTTCGCTACCCTATCAAGGTATAGATCCAACAGAGGAATTTGGTAGAAAATCAAAAGAAAAGCTTCTTGGATTCCATAAAAGTTTCTTTAACCCTGTTGAGATCAAACCCAACTTCTTTTTTAGCATCCTTGCGCACCCAGCCTTCGATTTCTGGTTTCTTTATCTTCTCCCATGGCAATACCACTTCGTGTCACGATATTGATGTTATGGTCCTTTTCGTGTTGCTCTACCCTCATCATCTATATATTTTGCGTGGTTGGTTGAGTCTTTTTCTCTTGCATTTTAGCTATCAGTACTTAGCAATCCTCTATCACATGATCAAATTGTCTGCAATACTAATAGGATGGATGCATTGGGTTCTGACAGTCACATGCAAAATGTCTTGCTTCTCCACAGTTGTAGCAAATAACTTGTCCACGACCTCTTCTAGCCCCTCCTCCTCTTCCTCTTCCATGGCCCTAGAATCCTCCACACACTGCACCCACCCCTTGATCTTGAGGCTGAGTTTTAACTTGCATCCAATATGTAGGCATATGATCCATCATTAATTTGTAGCTTCGACAGTTTTGTTCATCATGCCCAACCAATTTACAAAATTTACAAGAAAACTATTGTGGAGTTTTTAAAAACTTTTGCAAGGGGTGACAATAGTCAGTCACGTTCTTCCCAGCTATCTGGCAGATAAAGCACCATAAGGGTAATCTTGCACTTGGCCCCGCAGTGTTCTCAGGTTTCAAAGGAACATGATCTCCTCCAACCAAGTAATTCTAATAAATAGGACATTGATCCTTATCATGTCCCTTATATTACATTTTATGCACCAAACTTCTATGTGCACCTCAAGTTGAGCTTCATTTCCTGTCTTCAAGCTTTGCAACTCCATGTGCAGGCTTGCTAGTGGCGATAAAATCTATTGTTCTTCAACGTTCATATCTTACACTAGTGAGGCTTCCAACCTCATCATGATCTCCATGGCCTCTGTTTGTGTTCCTATTTTCTATTGTGATCATGGTAATCTCAGATGAGGTAATAGTGAAGCAATGTACTAGTCTATGTGTTGATCATCTGTGATCTTCATATTAGCCTATCAGATCAAGAATTTTAGCCTCTAATCAAAGTCCCATGCAGACTCATTAACCCTCTATTGTATTTCCTTAAACTCTATTACAAATTGCATCTGAGACTTAGGCTTTTTAAACTAACTATCCAGTGCATGTTGAGTCTCTACCATCGTCGCCCCGAGTTTATCCATACCCAACTTGATATACCAAGTCAATGTCCTATCCTGCAATGCTATGAATAATTGCACTTTCTTCATATTATCATCAATTTTCTATTGTGCCTTCCACATAGCATCCACGATGAACCAAAATTGTTCAGGGTCTTCGCTTCCCACCCCTTTAAAGATCGACATCTTCATCGTGTTTTCCATGTTGAATGGTTTATCTAGAGGTGGAGGTGGTAGTGGAGTGGATGGATGGGGTATCCCTGGGATACCCTAGCTTACTATCTATAGTGCGTTACACGATATTCTCAGAATAGTTACTTCGTCATTGCTATCAGGAGATCCTAACCGTGGACTGTATTCAAAGCCTAATTATTCGTTCCTTTAGAAGGGTTTTCTGCTTCGCGTAGTCCCAAACATCAATATAATGGCATAACCCACTTTTCACACAACAACACCTTAATCCAGGTCTTTAGAGATTTTAAGTACTTACCTCTTGGTCCCTTGAAGAACCTACACTCTACTTCATTATAGCTTATGGACGTATCAATCGTGAACTCAATGGTGAATCCTCCTAAGATACAATCGATCTAGTGATCAATGACTTGTGCGATGTTATTTTCTGAATCCTCCAAGCGCTTCACTAGTTCTGCGGTCCACACAATAGGGTCGCCAAGATTCCACGTACCCTGACTATCTGCTAACCTAGATAGCCACTAGTGTAATTCACAAGGAAAAGAGCAGAATAAGATTTCAAGCTCATCGGTGTATAGATATCTATTCAACCACTCTTCCTTAGACAAGTACGGATCTCTATTTTCTTGTGTTGCAATCGCATGCAGTTTTCGATCAATCCACTTTTCAATTTCTTTCTTATGTGGAAACATTTATCACACATCCCTTTAGCAAGATCTCAGTCCTGTCAATGGAACCATTTTTTGGCTTGATGTGGCCTAATCTAGGTTCAATGTTATTTGCACCAACCAAAAAAACCCTAACTGCTCGCCCTTTCGGCAAAAACTCACATAGCACAGGATGAAGTCTCTCCCGAAGCAGTATTGGGGGATGACAGAACCAGGTTTCTACATCCAAAAGTCAATGTGATAGGTTCTTGTGTTTCCTATGGCTTAGATCTATCTTCGCGAACCTTAACCCTTTCATACTAGATAATTACAATAAATTCACTTAAATGACTTCCAGATCTTCGTGAAGGCCTTTAATTATTCATAACATGCGGAAATAATACTAATCTACTACTTTTGCGCACCAGATAAACATTAATTCATATAAATTTTAGCACATAGCGAAAATACAGAAACTTGCAGAAGTAAGAAATAATACATAGATGCATCAGAATTGACTCAAAATTGTCTTTATTAAGTATAACCTTTTAAGTATAACCTTTTAAGTATAGACTTACTTTCCCTACACACTCAGCTGCAGGGGATCGCACATTCAACCTACAGACTTACCTAGGTCTCCACGCACTCAGCTGTAGGAGCCTTCCCCTTTCGCATAAGTACAGGAAACAGACCTACCCTGTCTTAGCTTCTTGCCCAAACAAAAAAAACTCTTAACTTAGTTTGATCCCTTAGACTCACTATGACTCATCTATATATAGAATTTTGCTTACAATACCATGGTCTGCGGACCATGGGCGAGTCTCAAAACCTCCCTATCACTTACCCACCTGTTGTGCTCTACAACAATCCCCCATTTCATATCATCTTTACTTATAAATATTAACGTATGAAATGGGTCCCTTTAAAATTTAATTGGTATCAATTCTTTTATTGCTCAAAATAGGTCTGATAATCAAATGAATTCATTTCATAAAACCCTTTTTGAAAAGACCCTAAAAAGAAATAAGGCAAATCTTTGTCATTACGATAAAGTGATCACAAGATCGCATATCGCAATGACATAAGAAATATAAATAAGCGGCACATTGATTACCCCCGATGCGATATCGCAATTGGCGATCGGCAACACTTCATACACATCTTAAAAAACACACATAACATAAGCCCCGACGCGACGCGATATCGGCGATACTTCATATGCGGTCAAGGCAGTTTAAGTCATTTACTCCGATCCGATGCGATTGCGCAATCGGCAGTCGGGAACATCCCATGCACATTAATAAGGCGCTTAGGTCTTACCCCCGATGCGATGCGATATCGGCGATCGGGAAATCGGCAATTCACTCTAAATGCACCTTGTCATATTTCTTCGCGCTAATCCGATGCGACGTCGCAATCGGCGTTCGGAGGATCCTATGCTTATGATTATATAATGCCCATTCTCCCCATGCGATGCGATATCGCTATCGGCGATCGGAATTTCAAAAGGTATAGCTTGAAGATCTAAAGTGTTATTGATTTCCGATCAATAAAGCACGGATTTCGAAAAAGCTGTTAAATGGAGGGATAAGGTGATGTATTCATATTTAAAGTTTTGCCCCTTCGATTAACGATCACCTGCGCTCAACCGCCAAAATATCCATTGCACGCTTAAGGGAGTCATTCAACCGGATAATGGTGTAATAAGCATTTAAGGAGTAGCAGGCCTTAAACGGCCATTTAATATATCTGTAATATCTGCTCATTGATTGGATCCGCAACCATTTTTGAGAATTAATCTCTCAGCACGCTTCAATTGATATATCTTTCCCACCATGAGTCCTCATTATTATATTTCTATGTTACGGTTTTTCTTGCCTTTGTGCAGAATTCATCCTCCAACAGAAGCCTGAGCATGATGGGAAAGAAATCTAAGAAGACCGCGGGTTCCGCTGCTACAACAGTTGCAGGACAAGCTGCCACAGATAAAAAGAAGGGCTTAATATCAGACACTACATGCACGGGTCTTACCAGAGCTACATGGCAAGGCACATATAATTTGATCGAAGCCGAACAACCAGAAAAGGCAGTAATAGAAGCTACTGTGGATCCTACTCGCAAGTCTGAGTCCACTCTCAAAGACTTAGCCGACTCCTTCCTTCACAGGATAGCGGCCAGAGAACAAATTCTCCCCTACACAGACGTCGTGCGATGGGCAATTGAGGAAATTCCAATCCTCGACAGAACCTTTTGCACCAGAGATGGGAGGATTTTTGGATCATTCAAGCCAAAACATCTAAGGCAAATGTATCATTTGCCTGAGCCAGAGAAAGTCTATAACAAGACCTTCCTGGAGAAATTTGCAGCTGATAATGAAGTAGAATCTGAACCCATCCGGGATTGGATGCAGAATCCAACCAAACACAAGCACGAGTCTTCTGGTAAGTACTCAGTCGATTCTTTGGCTTCTCCCTATTGTTATGCGGGGATAATGATGTGTAGGCTATGGGGGTTACATGACTCTGCTAATTTTACCATAGAGATGGTTCCTCTAATGGAAGCAGCAGTAAACAGCATAATTATGGATTGGGCTACTATTCTCTCTGATAAGTTAGCCGTAGCTGTTCGTGATTTTAGAAAAGGTTCTGTTGTTACTGAAAGGAAAATTCCCCCGTTTTATTACAGTGCATACATTTTAGATACGTTATGTTTTAATTCTGAGTTTCCCGTCCTTGGTTGGAGGTGGACTGCCCAAGACCCCTCACCCATTCATATATACCACCAGAAATTGTGGAAATCCTCTTACAAGGACCATTTGTATCAAATCTGCAATGGCTTTATGGTTCCCATTCATTATTCTATTTTTGATAAGCCCATTCCCAGAATCTCCTACCTAGCTTCCTTTGATTTACCGGCGGTAGCAAGTTGGTTTGGAGAAGAAAGATTTACCTACATTAGAGTTTTTGGTAGCCAAGCCAATCCGCATGTTCTCCCTTTGTATATTCCAGATAAACTGCTAGCAAGAGAGGTCTCCTATCAAATTATGGCAGAGAGTACTACACAGACTCTCAAGAAAGAAAAGAAGAGGGGCTGGCCCTCTTTTCCCTTGGGAATTGGTGTATATACTCTGCATGATCTCAAACACGCAGAAAAGGAAGCCACAAAGATGCAGTCTTTAACCCTGGCCACTATCCCGAATAGGCTATATGATCCAACCAAACACACCTATGTTGCATTAGAACAGGCCAAATTAACAAAATTTGACCATCAAGAAGATTGGTTTGACGACCTATTTGTTTCAAACGAAACAATAGGTCAAGCTAGAAAACTTTCTCGATTAAAATATAATGATCAAGGGGTAACTGAGTTCAATAAACTTAGGGAGTAGAGGTTACAAAATCTGCCTCTAGATTTACTGGCAGCAACCCCAACGATGTCTTCAAGCGAGCCTGGTCGGCAACAGTCAAGCCAACCTCCTGTTATAACAAAAGAGAAGAAGAGAGAACAGGAAGAAAATCAGAAGAAACAACATGCAGAAAGGCAGAGGAAATAACAAGCAGAAAAACAACAGAGAGCACAAATGGAACAAGAAGAGAAAAGGAAGAAAGAGGCAAAGGAACAGCAGAAGAGAGAACAAGAAGAGAAACAGAAAAAAGAACTGGCAGATAGGCAGAAAAGGGAACAAGAAGAACAGCAGAGGAAAGAGCAGGAAAAAGAGCAGCAGAAACAAACCACCGATGTCAATGTGGACACTACCATAGACCCCAAACTATTTCAAGAATGGCAGCAATTTCATTCCATCATCAGTGGATTGGAATGTTCAAAAGATGGGGACACTTCTAAGACAAATGATACGCAGGACATCACTTCTCCTTAGGTTCTAAGTGGAACCAGCGGCTCACCCATTTCCCAGGATGTTGAGGTAATTCCTAAAGACCCTTCTGATCAAATCGTTCTCCAAGTGGAAGATATTCCTCCCTTGGATGTTTTCTACAGCCCAAGGCATAGAGCAGTTGTGAAGCGATCAAGGAAAAGACGAAGGATTGATCAACCTTCTATCTTACCAGAGCAAATAGTTATGGGTAATGTAGTATGGAACGAGGAATTGGACCCCTCCGATGACCTAACAAAGCTGTCACAGTATGCAGGTGCCTATTCTGCAGCAACTATCGACAAGGCATCGGAGGTAAGTCTTCTGCTAAAGACTAAGGACCAAGATATTTTTGCATTACAGGCAGAGGTGACCGAGGCAAAACAGAGGGCAGCGCAAGCAGAGGAGCAGTTGCTGGTACAACAACAAATGAATGATCAATTAACCCAGCAATTGCAGGAAGAAAGGCAGAGGATCGACCAAAGCGCGATCCAAAAACAAAAGGAGTTATCGGAGGCATTGGCACAGTTGAGGACAACAAATGAGCTGATGATAAAAACGAAGGACGAGCAAATAGCTCAATTATCGTCACGGCTCGAAGTCATAAAAGGCACCCAAAAGGTGGAGGATTTCAGAGCAGAGGCATCACAAATAAACAGTGCTTTAATATCATAGATTAGACTCCTGTGTAATCAAATCACTGAGGCAGAACCATTGTGCGAGCTAACTACATCCATTAATCAGCAGGTAGATAAGGCCAGGAATGAGTTAGTCCAGGCCGATGAGCTCATAAGTGGATATCTTGACTGGCAAGATTCTGATGTGGGAAAAGCAGCGAAGTTGCCTAGAATCCAAGAAACATATAAGGACATACTCTTTACAGAATGGCACACTCAAATGATGAAAGCAGAAAGGGCGGCTTCAAGATGTAAATTAACTGCCAGCAATATGATTGATCTGGTCAACAACACCCTCTACCTGGCAAACATGATCTCCCAATGTACACCTGGAAGAATAACAACAGCAAATGTAATTGAGCAAACAAGTTATCCTGACTTAGAGGAGAAGGGGAGATTAATCGCTGGGGTTAACACTTTGACTTTCAATGCTTATTGGCTCTTTCTGATTAAGCCACACACACAAAGGTCTGCTCTCAAGTGTTTAACTGATGCACTCGGGTGTATAATTCCCGATATTCAAGATGCCACATATGCTGCTCAGCTCAGTTCGCGCCTCAACAAATCGCCTGAAGTAGAGCCAATGCTGGCAATAAGTCAGCTCAGGTTTAAAGGCAAAGAGCCTACCTGATGAATCATTGTTGCCGATTGCCAGATCGCTCCAAGAAATAGGATCAATATTCATTCATACCAATTATGTAGGATTTCTGTTTATTAGATATTTAGATTAGCTTAGTATTTATAGACCCTTTCATTGTTTTGGAAAGGGTCGTAAAATTTTGTAATAGACTTAAAGACTGAAGTTTGCACTACTGTGCTTCAGCCTATATTCTTTTATGAAACTCGACCAATCGTTCTCAATTTGACAAGGAAGTTTCTTTATGCAATTGCGCACTACTGTCTTTTGTTGGGGATGTTTTCTGAGTCGAAGGAAGAACTGTGACATAGCGATTGATATACAGGAGTGTTAATCAGCTTATATTGTACTTTTATCTGTATCTGTATTCATTCCTTTTATATGAATTGTTGTGTAATTATTCTTGCTATTGTTGAATACATGTATGTGCTGTAACAGCAAATCTCTATCTCATTCCACTATTGGATGTTTTGCGATATGCCTTTTTTTAATCATGCATGTAACAATGATATAAATGATGAAGTGTAGTAATTTCGCTGTTATCGCTTTGCGTAACTATTTATGCACAACAGTCTTGAATGATTTAATATCTATGTTTTAGAGATGGAGTCATCTATATGCCTGTCTTAAAAGCACAGACCATCAAACGCTACGCTTTAGAAAATCGATAAGTTCCCGGGATAGATCATAGTTATTATATTTTATTGATAGTTTTAGTTATTCGCTTATCACCAACATATTCTATAAGTCATTCATCCATCCCGTCTACCTATAATTTTTGGGAAACTGGTCCCATTATCCCCAGTCGGAGCCACTATTCCAAACGGAAAAGGAGCTGTATCAAGGTCCGGACCGGGTGGTTTCCCCTATGTTGTTGCAGCGATTTTCGAGGCATCAACATAATTGGCGCTAGAAGGAGGGCCTCAACTGTGAATGGCACATAAGTCAAAACCTATAAGCCATTCTAAGAGTAATTCTCCCTCCGAATCCCCTCGACCTTCCCATTTGCACACTGGTTCGCCGGTATCCAAACAAGGAGAAGGGGAATCAACTACCACTGCTCAAACCCATCATACTCCAGAACAATTAAGTCTTGAATCACCTGAAGTCCAGTCTCTAATCCATAAACTTCAGAGCTTCTCGATTTCACCACAGAAATCTGAAGTATCACAAAGCAGTGCGACTTCGCAGTTTAATCTAACTCATCCTCTCACCAGACTTCAGAGCGAAAAACTCGGTATTGAACCCACTGAGTTCCCTTTACCCAAAAGGAAAAAGGCGAAGAAAATTACTGAAGGATCTGATAGTGAAGAGCTTTCATCCACGTCCTCCATTGCATCTTCATCTCTGCAAAGTCAACCATCCACTCCCCCATTACAAATTGTCGTTCACCAGGGATTAGAAGCCTCAACATCCCAACCTGTTCACTCCTCATCATTAATTCCTTCCCATACATCTGGAATCCCAACAGTAGTATCAACCACTGTCGCTATTATAATGGCAGACCCATGGACTAGGCCAGGTGCAGTCAACATGCCTGCACCATTGCATCCTCTACCAGATGCTCCTGAAAAATGGCTGCCTAAATTTAACCCAGATGATGGGACCCAAGCTGAAGAACACATTAATAATTTTATGTTAGCAGTTAACTTAAAAGGAGTGACAGAACAAGATGTTGTTGTAAGACTCTTCCCCTACACCTTACAAGGATCAGCAGGATCCTGGTATTTTTCCTTACCCTCTGGTTCAATTACCAGTTGGAACACTTGCCAAGAGCAGTTTCTTACCAAATATGGAGATGACAGGTCCTTAGCTACCTTAATAAACGACCTCTCCAATCTGAGAATAGAGCATAGGGAACCAATAAAGGAGTTTAATGCCAGATTTAATAAACTCCTGAATAAAATCCCTACAGCTTCCAAACCAAGTGAACAAATTCGAAGCGAATGGTATATTACCGCCCTACCTGCCAACATAGCCATTTTTGTAGACAGGGTAGGGAAACCTACCTTAGCTGAAAACATGAGAGAAGCACTTGCTGTTGAAAAGCGCATCAACGCTCTAGAGAAGAAAGCTGCTTTGGAAGACAGAAAAGCTAAAAAAGTCTCATTTAAAGAGGATTCCAAGAAGAAAACCCCAAAGGACCCGTACGACATGGAGGGTTTACAAAAATTCCTTAAAACATTGTCTAACGAAATGGTTGAAATAAAGAAGCAGGTGGCCAAAACCTCAAACAAAAGACCATTTAGGACTTTTAAGAAAACTGAAACAAAGCCACCCAATGTTATATCTAACGCAGATTCAGAGCAAGAAGAAGAGGAAGAGGAAACAACCTCACAAACTGATGATGAAGAAGAAGTAGCTGAATGCCACGGAATGTGGGATTTTATACTCCCAAACTCTGATACCGAGAATGAAGAAGAAGCCTTTCTGGTTACTACAAGAAGTAAAAGTACTTCTGAACCTGCCTAGGCAACTTCAAAGAAAAGGAGTGCAGGTGCTACCACAACAAAGGAAAAAGTTCCCCCAAAGAAGTCGCTTGTAGTAGTTCCCCAAAACCAGCCTTCAACTTCTAATTCTCCTTCAACATCCAAAACATTAGTGGTATCCGATTCAATGGAATATAACATTGTTGATGACATGAAGAAAACTAAGGCAAACATAACTATGTTTGAGCTTAGTAAATTAAAGCATCAGCAAAAATTACTTCTTAAAGAATTGAATGCTGTTCCCTCTACTCCCCTTCCCAGTGCAAGAGCTGCCAATGATTCAGGCCAACCTCCTTCAGGTATGGTTGAAGCTACCGATTCAGTTCTAATTGGAGATAGATCGAATTCTCATACTCCACCCTTCCTACTGACCTATGAGATTTATAACAGAAACCTGCACAACTGTTTAATTGATTCAAGGGCATCATCTAATATAATGCCAGCTTCAGTTTGCTCTAAACTGAACATTGAACCCCAGAAGTATGCTATTCATATTGTATAGTTGGACAGGACCAAAGTACAGGTTGTGGGAGAAATTAATTCCGTAACTATCAGGTTGTCTGCCGATCCCAGGATTGTACAAAGAATTGATATCTTAATTGCTGACATACCTGAATTCTACGGTTTAATTTTGAGCAGAGATTGGTCCGAAAAATTGCATGGGTATATTTCCACAGATTGGTCACATATGTGGCTTCCCTACAAGGGAAAGCCAAATCAAATAAGGATCGATCGAGAGAAGCATATGACCCACACAGTTACTGAATTTGAGCAAGAAAACCAACCTGTAGCGTTCAACAACAACATTTTGGGGAACTATTCGTCAGAGTCATTCTTTGGCAACTTTGTTGCCCAACCATCTCCTTTTTCAGTCAATCATTTTACATCTCAGATTGAAAATTTTTCACAAACTGATAAGTCCAGATGTTTTAATGATGCTGAGGAAAATGTAAATATTTTTGTTAATACTCCTTTATTTTGGTCTTTATATTTTGATGGCTCTAAGTCCAGCGAGGGCTCAGGAGCAGGTTGCATTTTGGTTAGTCCACAAGGAGAAAAGACAATGCTGTCTTGTAGGTTAGAATTTGACTGCACTAACAACACAGCCGAATATGAAGCTTTAGTCCAGGGATTATATAAAGCAATCGGCCTCAAAGTGCAATATCTAAAAGTATTCGGTGATTCGGAAATCATTGTCAAACAGGTGAGGAATGCAATTCATTGTCTTTCAAGTCACCTCAAGCATTATCAATCGCTAGTACAGGATCTTACCTCACACTTTTCAGCATTTAACATTTCCTCCATTACTAGGTCGCAAAACTCGACAGCCGACCTACTAGCCAATGTAGCTTCTAAGCTTCTACCTTCTGAAGACTATAGCCTTGATAGATTTTCCGTAGAATTACTTTTTAGGCCTTCAATTCCTGACAATGTCACTAATTGGAGAGTATTTAACCATGATGAAGACATCTTGCAATTTCTAACTTTCGAAAAGTCCTATGACAATCAAATTATTGAAGAAAATGACCATGATCTACAGATGAAAGAAACACCTCAAGAAAATTCAATTCCTAAACCAGTGGTAAAGCTCGAAGATCTTTATGATATCAAAGACAGGTTTAAACTTGTAATTAATGCAAAGCTTCAAAGTTCTACCCTTAGGTTTGAATTGATAAATCTAGGTACTGACCATGCTCCTCAAAACATCAATTTAGGATTAGGACTTTCTTTGGAAGAGAAGGAGGCATTCATCAAACTGTTAAGAAAAAACAAACAGGTCTTTGCTTGGAAGTATGATGATTTGAAGACGTATGATACATCTATTATCCAGCATACCATTCCTATGCTTCCTGATCAGAAACCAATTCAGCAGAAGTTAAGAAAAATACATCCAAATTTAGAGAGCCAGATAAAGTCGGAACTTAACAAGCTCTTGAAAGCCAAGATTATTTTCCCTGTCCGACACTCAAACTGGGTCTCTAATATGGTGCCAGTCAGGAAGAAAAATGGCGACATTCGAATTTGTATTGATTTCAGGAACCTGAACAAAGCGAGCTTGAAAGATAACTTCCCATTACCTACTATGGAGCAAATACTCCAATCGGTAGCAGGCTCTGAATTGATGTCCTTTCTTGATGGATTCTCAGGATATAACCAAGTTCTGGTTCATCCTGATGACCAACTTAAAACCACATTCAGAACAAAATGGGGAACATATGCGTATCAGAAAATGCCTTTTGGACTTATAAATGCAGGAGCGACATTCCAGAGAGCTATGGATATAGCCTTTAGAGGGTTGATTAATCAAACAGTAGTCGTCTATCTAGACGATATTACTGTATATTCCAAAGAGAGGTATAATCATTTGCATGACTTAAATCAAATCTTTCAGCGATGAAAAAGATATGGTATTTCTCTGAACCCAAAAAAGTCTTTCTTTGCTCTTGATCAAGGAAAACTCTTAGGCTTTATTGTGTCCAAAGATGGCATTTATATCGATCCTGATTGGATCAAGGAAATTTCTGAAATCCCTTTCCCACACAATAAAAAGTCAATGCAGTCATTTTTAGGCCAGATTAATTTCGTTAAACGATTTGTTCCAGATTTTTCTCAAATTATATTACCACTTCAGACAATGATTAAGAAGAATTCAGTCTTCAAGTGGGGATCAGAAGAAAAGCAAGCTTTTGATGTAATCAAGCAATCAATAATCAATGCCCCAGCCTTGAATACTCCAAATTTTTCTAATCATTTTACTTTGTATACCATTGCATCCGATGTGTCTTATGCTGCAGTTCTCACGCAGCCAAATGCTCACAATTTGGAAGCACCCATATCATTCTTCAGCTCAAATCTTCAGGGTGCCGAATTAAATTACTCCGATGTAGAAAAACAAGCCTTTGCTGTATTTAAAGCGGTCAAACATTATAGACCCTTTCTTTTAAAAACCCATACAAAAATAATAGTTCCTTTCCCGGCAGTTAGGCAACTATTAATCCAAAAAGAGCTGGGTGAAAAAAGGGCAAATTGGGTCACAACGCTTCAAGAGTATGACTTAGAAATTAGGCCAGCAAAGATTGTTAGGGGCCAAGGTTTTTGCAGGATATTGGCAGGAGCATCCAACATTCCAGAATCAAGCGATACAGATCAAACTCAAGAAATTAATCAGATAAGTGTTACTGATTCTGGATCTCAATATGCAGATTTAATCTTTTATCTAAAGAATGGTTATGCACCTCCGAATTTGTCTTACAAAAACAAAAGGGCCATTAGATTAAAAGCGAAGAATTTTACAATCATTGATGACGTGCTTTTTAGACAGAATTATGATTCTATCTTGTTAAGATGCCTTGAGAAACCTGAAGCCCAAAAGGTTTTGCAGGAGCTACATGATGGACCAGCAGGAGGACATTTCGGAGCTGACACAACAGCTCACAAAATTATTCATGCTGGTTACTATTGGCCTACTTTGTTTAAAGATGCTCACGAGTACGTAAGGAAATGTCTCAATTGTCAAACTGCTAGCGGAAGACAACGTAAATCAGCCTTCCCTCTGCAACCAATCAACATTGAGCAGCCATTTGAGCAATGGGGATTGGATATCATTGGGGAGATCACTCCAGCATCTTCCAAACAGCATAAGTATATCCTTACTGCTACTGATTACTTTACAAAGTGGGTTGAGGCAATCCCTTTAAAGACAGCAAATTCTGAAGCAATCATTGAATTCATAGACCAATTCATTATTACCAGGTTTGGTGTCCCAAATGCTCTTGTTTTTGATAATGCATCTTACTTTTCAGGCAATGCTATGTTTGATTTCGCTATTAAAAGAGGATTTAAGTTAAAATATTCTGCTAATTACTATCCCCAAGGAAATGGTTTAGCAGAATCTACTAATAAGAATCTGATTAAAATCATTAAGCGAACTATCGAACAAAATCAGAGGAATTGGCACAAATCCTTAGTGTTTGCATTATGGGCTGATAGGATAACACAGAAAGCTTCTATTGGAACTTCTCCATTTAATCTTGTTTATGGAAAAGAAGCAATCTTACCCACAAATCTTGTTCTTCCTTCTTTAGCCCTAGTGCAGTTTATTGAGGAAACTCCTTCCTCTTCTATTCAGTTTAGACATGACCAGATCCTAAAATTAGAAGAGGAAAGAGAAAAAGCCAAGGTTATCCATGCCAAACATCAGCAAGTCATCAAAGTAGCTTTTGATTCAGTCTCATCCGGTTCAAAACAATTCCAAGTCGGTGATTTAGTTCTGAAATGGGACAAAGCCCATGAAGACAAAGGTAAACACTCCAAGTTCCAGAAGTTGTGGCTTGGACCATTTCAGATCTCTGAGAAGATAGGCCATTCAACCTTTATATTGCAAGATTTATCAGGTTTGAGAGATTCTCTCCCTGTTAATGGCCTTGTCTTGAATAATTTTTTTAACTAAGGAGGTGACCCCTTCTCCTTTCATTTCAGTAGGATTTTATAGTTTGTAGGATTTTAGGAAATAAGGTTGTGAGATGTCTCCCGTTGACCTTTTGTTGTGTTTGAAAAGTTGTCCCATAGAATGAGTATGAACATTTGCTTTTAAAATGATGGAACTTTTAACCAAAAAGGATAATTTCTAAGGAAATTAGATATCTTTGTATTCTGAAATCACAATTCAAGTTTTATCAACTCCTCTCAAAGCATAGAAATATCGTAAATCATTTTCTGTTTTTAAATTGGTCTCTAAAGGTTATCCATACTAAGATAGAAATCAATCCAATTTCAGCATCTTCAACTCTTATCCTGTCATCCATTTACTCTTAAGGAGAAATTTGTTCACCCCATTCGTTAAAGTTTATGATTACTCAGAGTGTAATTCTAAAATATAAGATATTTAAGATAAGAGGTCTTATTACAAGCCTGCTTACCATGTTCATAGAGAAATAGTTTATCTGACATTACCAATACTGCAAACCAAAACAGGGTAATGGCTTGAAATTACAAGACAAGGGGTCTCATCATGAGCCAGCTTGTTCAGTTAAACTATTATCAGTGAGTGGCATTGTCAAAAGCTGGCCACCAAACCAGGACAATGGCTTTTTATCTTACCTATGACAAAGAAGAAAAAGGAAATGAAATACAAAATATGAAAAATATTTTGAATTCATTCTGTTAATCACACTCTTAATTGAATGGGACAATGGACAATCATATGGTTAAAAGGTATCCCTGTCGAAACTATAGATGTTTGCTGGCAGCAGAGGCTCTACCTATGACAGATGAGTTTACTATAAAGGCTGATTTGGAAAGGTATTCTATTTTATCATCATAAACCAATAAAGGCCTATTTTAAAGCTTAGAATGTTTTTATTTTCTTAAAAAAGAGGAAGTCAACAAAATAGTTTCTTTTTCTCAGAATATATAGAAATCTAGTTATATTAGGAATTTCCCCATTGATTGAAACTCTATTTTTGAAAAAGTTTAAATGTTTCTATTTTTTCAAAGAGATAACTGGTTCTTCCAGCGAATCGCCAATTGTTGTGCTCTACAACAACCCCCCATTTCATATCATCTTTACTTATAAATATTAACGTATGAAATGGGTCCCTTTAAAATTTAATTGGTATCAATTCTTTTATTGCTCAAAAGAGGTCCGATAATCAAATGAATTCATTTCATAAAACCCTTTTTGAAAAGACCCTAAAAAGAAATAAGGCAAATCTTTGTCATTGCGATAAAGCGATCGCAAGATCGCATATCGCAATGACATAAGAAATATAAATAAGCGGCACATTGATTACCCCCGATGCGATATCGCAATCGGCGATCGGCAACACTTCATACACATCTTAAAAAACACACATAACATAAGCCCCGACGCGACGCGATATCGGCGATCGGGTATCGGCGATACTTCATATGCGGTCAAGGCAGTTTAAGTCATTTACTCCGATCCGATGCGATTGCGCAATCGGCAGTCGGGAACATCCCATGCACATTAATAAGGCGCTTAGGTCTTACCCCCGATGCGATGCGATATCGGCGATCGGGAAATCGGCAATTCACTCTAAATGCACCTCGTCATATTTCTTCGCGCTAATCTAATGCGACGTCGCAATCGGCGTTCGGAGGATCCCATGCTTATGATTATATAATGCCCATTCTCCCCATGCGATGCAATATCACTATCGGCGATCGGAATTTCAAAAGGTATAGCTTGAAGATCTAAAGTGTTATTGATTTTCGATCAATAAAGCACAGATTTCGAAAAAGCCGTTAAATGGAGGGATAAGGTGATGTATTCATATTTAAAGTTTTGCCCCTTCGATTAACGATCACCTGCGCTCAACCGCCAAAATATCCATTGCACGCTTAAGGGAGTCATTCAACCGGATAATGGTGTAATAAGCATTTAAGGAGTAGTAGGCCTTAAACGGCCATTTAATATATCTGTAATATCTGCTCATTGATTGGATCTGCAACCATTTTTGAGAATTAATCTCTCAGCACGCTTCAATTGATATATCTTTCCCACCATGAGTCCTCATTATTATATTTCTATGTTACGGTTTTTCTTGCCTTTGTGCAGAATTCATCCTCCAACAGAAGCCTGAGCATGATGGGAAAGAAATCTAAGAAGACCGCGGGTTCCGCTGCTACAACAGTTGCAGGACAAGCTGCCACAGATAAAAAGAAGGGCTTAATATCAGACACTACATGCACGGGTCTTACCAGAGCTACATGGCAAGGCACATATAATTTGATCGAAGCCGAACAACCAGAAAAGGCAGTAACAGAAGCTACTGCGGATCCTACTCGCAAGTCTGAGTCCACTCTCAAAGACTTAGCCGACTCCTTCCTTCACAGGATAGCGGCCAGAGAACAAATTCTCCCCTACACAGACGTCGTGCGATGGGAAATTGAGGAAATTCCAATCCTCGACAGAACCTTTTGCACCAGAGATGGGAGGATTTTTGGATCATTCAAGCCAGAACATCTAAGGCAAATGTATCATTTGCCTGAGCCAGAGAAAGTCTATAACAAGACCTTCCTGGAGAAATTTGCAGCTGATAATGAAGTAGAATCCGAACCCATCCGGGATTGGAGGCAGAATCCAGCCAAACACAAGCACGAGTCTTCCGGTAAGTACTCAGTCGATTCTTTGGCTTCTCCCTATTGTTATGCGGGGATAATGATGTGTAGGCTATGGGGGTTACATGACTCTGCTAATTTTACCATAGAGATGGTTCCTCTAATGGAAGCAGCAGTAAACAGCATAATTATGGATTGGGCTACTATTCTCTCTGATAAGTTAGTCGTAGCTGTTCGTGATTTTAGAAAAGGTTCTGTTGTTACTGAAAGGAAAATTCCCCCATTTTATTACAGTGCATACATTTTAGATACGTTATGTTTTAATTCTGAGTTTCTCGTCCTTGGTTGGAGGTGGACTGCCCAAGACCCCTCACCCATTCATATATACCACTAGAAATTGTGGAAATCCTCTTACAAGGACCATTTGTATCAAATCTGCAATGGCTTTATGGTTCCCATTCATTATTCTATTTTTGATAAGCCCATTCCCAGAATCTCCTACCTAGCTTCCTTTGATTTACCGGCGGTAGCAAGTTGGTTTGGAGAAGAAAGATTTACCTACATTAGAGTTTTTGGTAGCAAATCCAATCCGCATGTTCTCCCTTTGTATATTCCAGATAAACTGCTAGCAAGAGAGGTCTCCTATCAAATTATGGCAGAGAGTACTACACAGACTCTCAAGAAAGAAAAGAAGAGGGGCTGGCCCTCTTTTCCCTTGAGAATTGGTGTATATACTCTGCATGATCTCAAACACGCAGAAAAGGAAGCCACAAAGATGCAGTCTTTAACCCTGGCCACTATCCCGAATAGGCTATATGATCCAACCAAACACGCCTATGCTGCATTAGAACAGGCCAAATTAACAAAATTTGACCATCAAGAAGATTGGTTTGACGACCTATTTGTTTCAAACGAAACAATAGGTCAAGCTAGAGAACTTGCTCGATTAAAATATAATGATCAAGGGGTAACTGAGTTCAATAAACTTAGGGAGCAGAGGTTGCAAACTCTGCCTCTAGATTTACTGGCAACAACCCCAGCGACGTCTTCAAGCGAGCCTGGTCGGCAACAGTCAAGCCAGCCTCCTGTTATAACAAAAGAGCAGAAGAGAGAACAGGAAGAAAATCAGAAGAAGCAACAGGCAGAAAGGCAGAGGAAAGAACAAGCAGAAAAACAACAGAGAGCACAAATGGAACAAGAAGAGAAAAGGAAGAAAGAGGCAGAGGAACAGCAGAAGAGAGAACAAGAAGAGAAACAGAAAAAAGAACTGGCAGATAGGCAGAAAAGGGAACAAGAAGAACAGCAAACTATTTCTAGAATGGCAGCAATTTCATTCCATCATCAGTGGATTGGAATGTTCAAAAGATGGGGACACTTCTAAGACAAATGATACGCAGGACATCACTTCTCCTCAGGTTCTAAGTGGAACCAGCGGCCCACCCATTTCCCAGGATGTTGAGGTAATTCCTAAAGACCCTTCCGATCAAATCGTTCTCCAAGTGGAAGATATTCCTCCCTTGGATGTTTTCTACAGCCCAAGGCATAGAGCAGTTGTGAAGCGATCAAGGAAAAGACGAAGGATTGATCAACCTTCTATCTTACCAGAGCAAACAGTTACGGGTAATGTAGTATGGAAGGAGGAATTGGACCCCTCCGATGACCTAACAAAGCTGTCACAGTATGCAGGTGCCTATTCTGCAGCAACTATCGACAAGGCATCGGAGGTAAGTCTTCTGCTAAAGACTAAGGACCAAGATATTTTTGCATTACAGGCAGAGGTGACCGAGGCAAAACAGATGGCAGCGCAAGCAGAGGAGCAGTTGCTAGTACAACAACAAATGAATGATCAATTAACCCAGCAATTGCAGGAAGAAAGGCAGAGGATCGACCAAAGCGCGATCCAGAAACAAAAGGAGTTATCGGAGGCATTGACACAGTTGAGGACAGCAAATGAGCTGATGATAAAAACGAAGGACGAGCAAATAGCTCAATTATCATCACGGCTCGAAGTCATAAAAGGCACCCAAAAGGTGGAGGATTTCAGAGCAGAGGCATCGCAAATAAACAGTGCTTTAATATCACAGATTAGACTCCTGTGTAATCAACTCACTGAGGCAGAACCATTGTGCGAGCTAACTACATCCATTAATCAGCAGGTAGATAAGGCCAGGAATGAGTTAGACCAGGCCGATGAGCTCATAAGTGGATATCTTGACTGGCAAGATTCTGATGTGGGAAAAGCAGCGAAGTTGCCTAGAATCCAAGAAACATATAAGGACATACTCTTTACAGAATGGCACACTCAAATGATGAAAGCAGAAAGGGCGGCTTCAAGATGTAAATTAACTGCCAGTAATATGATTGATCTGGTCAACAACACCCTCTACCTGGCAAACATGATCTCCCAATGTACACCTGGAAGAATAACAACAGCAAATGTAATTGAGCAAACAAGTTATCCTGACTTAGAGGAGAAGGGGAGATTAATCGCTGGGGTTAACACTTTGACTTTCGATGCTTATTGGCTCTTTCTGATCAAGCCACACACACAAAGGTCTGCCCTCAAGTGTTTAACTGATGCACTCGGGTGTATAATTCCCGATATTCAAGATGCCACATACGCTGCTCAGCTCAGTTCGCGCCTCAACAAACCGCCTGAAGTAGAGCCAATGCTGGCGATAAGTCAGCTCAGGTTTAAAGGCAAAGAGCCTACCTGATGAATCATTGCCGCCGATTGCCAGATCGCTCCAAGAAATAGGATCAATATTCATTGATACCAATTATGTAGGATTTCTGTTTATTAGATATTTAGATTAGCTTAGTATTTATAGACCCTTTCATTGTTTTGGAAAGGGTCGTAAAATTTTGTAATAGACTTAAAGACTGAAGTTTGCACTACTGTGCTTCAGCCTATATTCTTTTATGAAACTTGACCAATCGTTCTCAATTTGACAAGGAAGTTTCTTTATGCAATTGCGCACTACTGTCTTTTGTTGGGGATGTTTTCTGAGTCGAAGGAAGAACTGTGACATAGCGATTGATATACGGGAGTGTTAATCAGCTTATATGGTACTTTTATCTGTATCTGTATTCATTCCTTTTATATGAATTGTTGTGTAATTATTCTTGCTATTGTTGAATACATGTATGTGCTGTAACAGCAAATCTCTATCTCATTCCACTATTGGATGTTTTGCGATATTCCTTTTTTTAATCATGCATGTAACAATGATATAAATGATGAAGTGTAGTAATTTCGTTGTTATCGCTTTGCGTAACTATTTATGCACAATAGTCTTGAATGATTTAATATCTATGTTTTAGAGATGGAGTCATCTATATGCCTGTCTTAAAAGCACAGACCATCAAACGCTACGCTTTAGAAAATCGATAAGTTCCCAGGATAGATCATAGTTATTATATTTTATTGATAGTTTTAGTTATTCGCTTATCACCAACATATTCTATAAGTCATTCATCCATCCCGTCTACCTATAATTTTTGGGAAACTGGTCCCATTATCCCCAGTCGGAGCCACTATTCCAAACGAAAAAGGAGCTGTATCAAGGTCCGGACCGGGTGGTTTCCCCTATGTTGTTGCAGCGATTTTCGAGGCATCAACACGACCTAAGGGACTAAAGCTCCTTTGACTCATATTATCTATGCACTCTACTTCCACATTTCACGAAGACTTTACATTTTGTACAAAATTCAATCCAAAATTTTGACCAAAACTTAACCCTAGGGACCCCATCCCAACACCTACCAACTCTAGTTTGGTTTAAACCCTTTGATAAAAAAGTTATCCTACATCTTTGTGGTGTCGAACCCTCCTCTTTAGAAGGAAGGTTTCACAATCTTCAATATTTATGGATAGTTTGTTCCATGGTGAATATGTGATTCTATAATTAATTAGCTTAAGACACTCTTATGGCTAACTAGACTTAAACCAAACAACTCACACTATAAAATCCTTAAGATATCCATCAAGCAAACCAACTATAAAGGAACTTCCCAAAATCCGAGATGCTTGAGTCGATCAATCCCCCAAGAACCTTAGACTAATGAACGACTAGATAAGAAGTTACCACAACCTCCCTATACCAACCTGTTGTGGCCACCAACAACCCCCCTCTTTTTTTGGTATTAGCAATAACACCAAGCAAATGGGGACCCTTAATAAAAATCCAAAAAAAACATTTTATGAAAATTTTTGTATTCAACTCCTTAAATCTGTATCGCATCGCGAGAAGAGAATGAAACGTTTTCCTATGAGCATAGTAAACTGCGAAGAAGCGATGCGAAATTCATTGCATCGCATACATTATGAAGCGCCCTTAAATGAAAAATCTTAAGAAATCTCCAACGGCCGATATACGACGTCGCATATCGCAACATCGCGTAAGCAGCACACAATGATTGAATGACTAAACGCGATCTGCGATCTGCGATAAATGCGATCATGAATTTCTGCGATAACACATCTTGACGACGCGATCTGTGATGCTGTGATGCAAGTCACAGAAATCACCCATCGCAAATTTTCCTCGGCGCAGTATTCAAGGAAAGCTGTCCGTAAACCAAAATTCGGCGCGCGCCTTAAAAGAAATTAATGATTGTATGCCAAAGTATTCAAGAAGGACAGTTTTGTGTTTTTCGAAGAGTCAGTTCGTTATGGGTGTCATGATTATGCATTCATAAGAGCTTAAAGCTTTCATGTCAATCTTTATTATCATTACTCTTTTCCTTTGTGTAAACTGTAAGACAGGAAATAACATAAAGCAATGTGCAGGAAACATCTAAGGAAAAGGGGAAAGCATCAATGCTCGGAGAACAGAGAAGAGATGCCTTCATAAACGGATGCCGCATGCAACAGGACCACAGATTCCAGAGTATCACTCAACAGATGCTGATGTCAATAGGCCATCCAAAACTCAGAGTCAAAGGTGCACAAAAGCAGCATGTTTACAAAAGATCCTGAAGCTTATGCCCGGTAAAGCAAAAAGAAAAAAGGCGCTAAAGAAGGAAAATGCACCAGAAAAGCCCGGAACAAAGAACAGAGGCAGTTTTCGATGCAGAAAATTGTTCAGAGAGCAAAGTCCCTAACTTATTCAGTCATTCGCAAGGCCGGAAACCGAAATAGCAAAAGCAGAATCAGTTTGAGAGAAATTTGGGTTATTACCAAGTATACACGCAGTGAATACACCCAGCCAGAGGAATATTCTTGAAAATATCTCATAGTTTACCAGAAAGTGGTGCCAGCGCTTGTTATTTCTATTTTCATAGCTCAAACGAAAGTAGAAGGCGACCAACCGACTCTTCCCAGGCGAATGTTGCATGCTTGCAGTACTAAGGAGCAAATACAGAAATGGTTAGGAATTAGATTCAATTTTTAGAAATAGTTTTGCTTTAGCAGAAGGGAGGTCATTTAAAACCATATCCTAAATTTATGTAATTAAGTTAATTAGTTAGCAGTATTTAAACCCTTCTCAGGCATTAGGAGAAGGGTCCAGAAATTTGTCAAAAAACTTGTCCTCAGAACATGGACTTTTGCACCCTTGGAGGGGGTTTTGATGAATGGATGGATCAAGGTTTATTAATGTTTGCATTTGATATCTGCTACTGATTTTGCACTTCTGTACTCTTAGTAGATGTTAGAGAAAGGAGAGATAAATCATTGTTGCTTGAAGCTTATGAGTGGAACCAGTCATAAATGGTACTTTTATCTCTTGACTGTTTCTATTTATATTCTTAAAGTGATATACAGTTTTTAGTTGTTTATATGTTACTGCATGAATGTATGAGTTACCATTTGGCACTTTTGTACGGTGGAGTCATTTATTTATGTTTGATATATGAATAACTTATTATGCGATATGTTGTTCACAACTGTTTTGCCTAACTTTTTATGCAAAGTGGTTTATCTTAATTGATTTCTATTCTTATGATAGCTGAATGATCTTTATTACCAGTTATTGTTTGAAATCTCTTTAGGTCGCATACTAGAAGAAATTCACCCCGGGTTAGTGTAGATTAGATGTGTTGTTTCTCATTAGATTACAATAGCATAGAGTTAGTTTAAAAGTTTGAATTAAATTAGCTTTAAGTACTCTTAGATCAGCGTCATCCAACTCTGCACACACACACACCCTTAAATTGGGAAACTGGTCCCATTATCCCCAGTCGGACCCGCTATACCAAACGGATAAGGAGCTGCCAACCAAGGTCCGGACCGGGTGGGTATCCCCCTTGTTGTCGACCCGATTTTCGGGGCTTCAACATATTTGGCGCTAGAAGGAGGGCCCGAACTATGAATGGCACCTAAATCAAAATCTAAATACCATTCTGAAAGTAAATCGCCTTCATCAACTCCCCCGACTTCCCCAGTATGTTTAAATCCAGAGTTAGAAGTCGCTCGAGTATTAACAGCTGCTACATACCCTAATATTTTAGACCAATCTACCATTGAACCCCCTGAAGTTCAAACTCTGATTCGCAAACTCCAGGGATTTTCTATTTCTACACAGAGGTCTAATAAATCTCAAAGCAGCGTGACTTCGCAGTACAATCCTACTCATCCCCTAACCAGATTAAAGAGTGAAAAATTTGGCATCCAGCCAACTGAATTCCCTCTCCCCACCAGGAAAAGAGTAAGGAAAACACCACAAGAGTCTGACAGTGAGACTCTTTCATCTACATCGTCCATTTCAACTCCCTCACCGTGAAGTCAGCCACCCACATCTTCATTCCAAACCACTCATCCATCTTCCACAACCCCTCTTCTTCAATCATCTAAGATCATAATATCTTCATCTTCCCAGCCTCAGGGATCATCCTCTACACTTTCATTTACCAGTAGCTCAACGATGGCCCAGTCTCCATGGAACAATCCTGGGGCAGTTTTAATGCTTCCACCCCTGAGCCAAATACCGGCCCATCCTGAGAAATGGCTACCCAAATTCAATCCAGAAGCAGGCATGCTGGCTGAAGAGCACATTAACAATTTCATGCTTTCTGTCAATCTCAACGGAGTTACCAACGAGGATGCTGTTGTCCGGCTTTTTCCCTATACAATGCAAGGAACAGCGGGGTCATGGTACTTTTCATTACCTTCCGGGTCTATCACAAGTTGGGACATTTTTCAAATTCAATTCCTTACCAAGTTTGGTGATGACAGATCAACGACAACATTAATCAATGACCTATCCAATCTTAAAGCTGAGGCTAGAGAACCCATCAAAGATTTCAATTTACGGTTCAATAAAATCCTCAACAAAATTCCCACTGCTTCCCAACCCAGCGAAGAAGTACGATGTGAATGGTATATTACAGCCTTACCATCAAACTTAGCAATCTTCGTGGATAGGGCAAATAAAACAACCTTAGTTGAAAACTTGACAGAGGTGATAGCAGTAGAGAAACGCGTAGTAGCCCTGGAAAAGAGATCTGCGATAGAGGAACGCAAATCTAAAAAAGTCACCTTCAAGGAAGACTCCAAGAAGAAAAAAACGAAAGACCCTTTCGATTTGGAAGGATTGCAAAAAGTATTAAAGACCATGTCTAATGAGATGATTGACATAAAAAAACAAGTAGCAGAAACTTCTTCAAAAAAGCCCTACAGAGCTTTTAAAAGAGGCCCTTCAATGGATGTGAAACCACCCAACGCTATCTCAAATGTTGAATTTGAAGAAGAGGAAGAAGAAGAGAGTACCACTGAAGGGCAGACCGATGACGAAGAAGTTGTGGAACTACAAGGAATGTGGGATTTCATCCTCCCACAAGAAGAAGATCAAGAAGCATTTCTGGTTAGCACACGAAGCAAAAATCAACTTGATCCTCCCCAAACTACCCCTAAGCAAAAGGGCGCAAGCCCTGCAGCAAAAGATAAAGTCGCAACAAAGAAAACGACCGCTAAAGCGACTCAATCTAGCCCAGTCCAACCAGATCAAACACCTCCATCAAGAACACTGATAGTGTCGGATGAAATGGAATACAATATTATTGATGACATGAAAAAGACTAGGGCTAATATCACTCTTTATGAATTGAGCAAATTGAAACATCAACATAAGATAATGATGAAAGAATTACATGCCATGCCTACTACATCTTTGCCTATAGCTGTAGCTTCCCACAACATGGGAAGACCTCCAACCAACACGATCAATAAGATTGATCCAAATGACATTGCCTTTATTGGAGGAAGATCAAGGTCTCACGCTCCCCCTTTTCTTCTCACTTATGAAATTTTCAATAAAAATGTGCACAATTGTTTGGTAGATTCTGGTGCTTCAACGAATATTTTACCCAGATCAATATGTGCCAAGTTGAATGTTCAACCATATAAATCTGCAGTGCGCATAGTTCAGCTTGATTGATCTCAGGTCGAAGTGATTGGTGAACTTAATCAAGTGACCATAAGATTGTCGTCTAACCCGAAGGTATGTCAGGTTATTGACATTCTAGTAGCTGATATCCCAGAATTCTATGGCTTGATTCTTAGCAGGGATTGGTCCGAAAAACTCCATGGATACTTCTCAACCGACTGGTCGCACATGTGGTTACCCTACAATGGTAAACCGAATCAAATAAAGGTTGAACGAGAGTTACACCAGAAGTACATAGTAACGGAATTGGAGGGAGAAAATGAAACAATAGCATATAACAGCAGTATCATAGGCAATTACTCGATAGATTCTTTCCTCGGCAATTTCAATGCTCATACATCACCTTACTTAGAAAATTCAGTTTTGTCCCAAGTCGAAAATTTTTCCCAAACTGATAATTCAAAGTGTGTTAATTTTGTAGACAAACCTGTAAATACATCTTTGTTTTGGAAATTATATTTTGATGGCTCTAAATCTAACGAAGGAGCAGGAGCAGGATGCGTTCTGATTAGTCCAGAAGGAAATAAGACCATGCTTACATGCAAACTTGAATTCGATTGCACAAACAATACAACAGAATATGAGGCCTTGGTGCAAGGCCTATACAAAGCAATCGGGCTAAACGTCAAGTATCTTCAAGTCTTCGGAGACTCTGAGATTGTCGTCAAACAGGTACGTAACACCATACATTGCCTATCAGGTCATTTGAAACACTATCAATCTTTAGTGCAAGATCTGACTGAACATTTCATAGCATTCAATATTTCGTCAATCCCAAGACTCCAAAATGCGAGTGCAAACCTTTTAGCTAACGTATCCTCTAGACTTATTCCCTCCAAAGATTTTAGTCCAGATAGATTCTCAATAGAATTAATCTTTAGACCATCCATCCCTGACAACATTACAAATTGGAGAGTATTCAATGATGATCCTGATATTGTAAATTTCCTCACTTCTGAAGGATCCTACTCCAATCAAATAATTGACGAAGACCATCATGATCGATAAATACAACAAGATAGCACTGATTATGCTATACCTAAATCGGTGGTTAAGTTAGAAGACTTATACGATTTGAAAAGTCGGTTTAAAAGGTCTACCAATTCTAAGCTCTACAGTTCAACTCTGAACTATGAATTAGTAAACCTAGGAACCGATGATAAACCACAAAACGTTAATCTAGGCCACGGCCTAGCCCCTGAAGAAAAACTAGCGTATATTCGTCTTTTGAGACAATACAAAAATGTTTTTTCCTGGAATTACGATGAGCTGAAGACATACGACACTTCTATCATTCAACATACTATCCCTATGATTGACAAAGAAAAACCTATCCAGCAGAAACTCAGGAAAATCCACCCCAATTTAGAAAATCAGATAAAAACTGAGCTAAATAAGTTATTAAAAGCCAAAATAATTTTCCCCGTCAGACATTCCAAATGGGTCTCCATTATGGTACCCGTTAAAAAGAAAAACGGAGATATTAGAATCTGCATCAATTTTCGGAATCTCAACAAAGCCTGTCAAAAAGACAATTTTCCCCTCCCACCTATGGAGCAGATATTACAGGCAGTAGCAGGCTCAGAACTAATGTCTTTTTTGGATGGATTTTTAGGATACAATCAAGTGCTGGTACATCCCGATGATCAGTTAAAAACCACATTCCGAACTAAATGGGGCACATACGCATATCGAAAGATGCCATTTGGTTTGATCAATGCCGGCGCTACATTTCAGAGAGCCATGGACATCGCATTCAAGGGTTTAGTCAATAAATATGTAGTAATTTATTTGGATGATATAACAGTGTACTCCAAGAAGGGAAGCGACCATCTCAAAGACTTGAAAAAAATCTTTCAACAATGTTTAAGGTACGGGATTTCACTTAACCCAAAGAAATATTTTTTCGCATTAAGTGAAGGAAAACTTCTAGGATTCATAGTGTCAAAATCTAGTATTCACATTGAGCCTGACAGAATCAAAGAAATTTCTGAAATATCCCTACCTCATAACAAAAAATCCATGCAATCTTTCCTTGGTCAAATCAATTTTGTGAAGAGATTTGTCCCAGATTTTTCACGAATTGTTTCTCCTTTGCAAACCATGATTAAAAAGAATTCAAATTTTAAATGGGGTCAAGATGAGCATGAAGCATTCAACCTGATCAAACAAGCTATCATTAACGCTCCATCTTTAGCAACCCCAAATTTTTCAGAATCTTTTATCTTATACACATTTGCCTCAGGGAAATCATATGTCGCGATTCTAACTCAAGCAAATCAAGAGAAAGCGGAAGCTCCAATCGCATTTTTTAGCTTGAATTTACAAGGTGCTGAACTCAACTATTCAGACGTGGAGAAACAGGCATATGCTGTTTTCAAAGCGGTCAAATATTTCAGACCTTTCTTACTTAAAACCCATACTAAGGTCATAGTACCATTTCCAGCGGTAAGAAATCTTCTAATACAGAAGGATGTGGGTGAAAAAAGAGCAAATTGGATCACCACTTTACAAGAATACGACCTTGAGATCAAACCAGCAAGCATTGTGAGAGGTCAAGGCTTCTACAAAATGTTGGCTGGAGCATCGCAAATTCCTGAAAATTCATCTGAAGAGGTACAAATGTATGAGGTAAGCGTAAACGATGCAGAATCATTATATGCTGACACCATTTATTATCTTAAGAACGGGTATGCTCCATCACACCTGGATCACACCAAGAAAAGAGCTCTGAGATTGAAAGCTAAACAATATCAGCTCATAAATGATGTTCTGTTTAAAAGGAATTACGATTCTGTTCTTCTTAGGTGTCTTGAGAAAACTGAAGCCGAAAAGGTTTTGCAGGAACTCCACGATGGACCAGCAGGCGGACACTATGCTGGAGATGCTACTGCACATAAAATCTTACGTGTAGGATATTATTGGCCCACGTTGTTCAAAGACTCACACAGTTACGTGAGGAAATGCCAAGTCTGCCAAACTACTGTAGGGAGACAAAAGAAATCGTCCATGCCACTACAGCCGGTAAACATCGAGCAACCATTCAGTCAGTGGGGCTTGGACATAATAGGTGAGATCATTCCTCACTCTTCTAAGCAGCATAGATACATCCTCACGGCAACAGATTATTTTACTAAATGGGTAGAAGCAGTTTCTCTCAAGACAGCTAATTCTGAAAACATCATTGAATTCATAGATCAATTTATAATCACTAGGTTTGGATTGCCAACGGCTTTAATGTTTGATAATGCCTCATACTTTTCTGGGAATGCAATGACTGAGTTTGCACTTAAAAGAGGGTTCAAACTGAAATATTCGGCCAGCTACTATCCGCAAGGTAATGGGTTAGCTGAGTCAACAAATAAAAACCTAATCAGGATTATTAAAAGAACAGTTGACCAGAACCAAAAGAATTGGCACAAAGCTTTGGTAAATGCTTTATGGGCAGATAGAATAACAAAGAAAGCTTCAATCGACACTTCTCCCTTTAATTTAGTTTATGGGAAAGAAGTGGTTCTTCCAACTCACTTAGTCATCCCCTCTTTGTATTTTGTACAATACATCGATGAAGTATCTACTTCCTCCATACAACTAAGACAAATGGAAATAATTAAATTAGAAGAACAACGAGAACAAACTAAGAAAACCCATGCTCATCACCAAGCGCTAATAAAATCCTCTTTTGACTCGAGCATAATGACCAGAAAAATTTTTCAGATGGGAGATTTAGTTTTGAAATGGGATAAGGCTCATGAAGAAAAGGGCAAACATACAAAATTTCAGAAGATGTGGCTTGGTCCTTTTCAGATTGTAGAAGTCATAGGCCCATCAACATTTGTGTTGCAGGATTTAGCAGGTAGAAGGGATTCTTTGCCTGTTAATGGACAGATCCTTAAAATATATTTTCCATAGAAGATTATTCTTCTATTTTGTAGGATAGTTTTAGTTTTTCTTTTCTTTCTTATAAATAAAACTAGTTGTAGATGGTTACTACAGGAGTTCACGAAAAAGACACCAATTCTCTATCAGATTTTGATTTTTTTCGCTTGTACAAATAGTAAAATTTTTCGAAAAATCTGATCTTTATTATTGACAGATAGAGTTAACTTTAGCCTAGATATGATACTAGTTTCAACTTCAAAAATTTGATGAAAGCAACCTTTGGCAAAAAATTGTTTTATATCAGCACAATTAAAGGTATCAATAATAAAATAAATATTCTCTGTAAAACTGCTGTTTTCAAACTCTATTATTGTTGTCCAGAGCTTTCTTAAGGAAAAACAATGATTTCCTCCCTGCTAAAGGAAATCGCAGCATTCAGAGGAACAATCCGAGAAAACACTATATCTCAAAGAATAAGAGGTCTCATCACGAGCCAGCTTATCATGATCACAGATATTATAACTTGCTGACTTTGCCAATACTGTCCACCAAAACAGGGCAACGACTCAAGATTGTTGCAATCAAAAGACAAGGGGTCTCATCACGAGCCAGCTTGTTCAGCAAAAGTGTAAATCAAGTGAATGACTGTGTCATAATTTGGCCACCAAACCAAGACATTGTTCTTTAGAGAATAAAAAAAGAAAAAAGTGTCAAAATGGGCTTTTCTCTGAAAAGTTGTAAATAGCCTTAAGCAGGATAAAGGATCATTGCTCGGTAACAGGTAACCCTGTCGAGGCTATGGATCCCTGCTGGCAGCAGAGGCTCTACCTACGACAAATGAGCATATTTTAAAAGCCAGCACACAGAGAAGACCTTATTTTATCTTTAAAAGACCAAGTAATGGCTGATGTAAATGCAAGGACAAAGCCTGAGGAAGCAAACAATTGGAATATAAAAAGGTTGAAACAAAATATCATTGATAGGATAAGGCATAATGTACTCTATCTGTCCATAACAAAATTTATACTTATGAAAATTTTTCTTCTTTGGAAGTTAAAATTCAATAGAAAAGCATAGATAACTGGTTCTTCCTAGTGAATCGCCATTGTTGTGGCCACCAACAACCCCCCTCTTTGTTTGGTATTTACAATAACACCAAGCAAATGGGGACCCTTAATAAAAATCCAAAAAAAACATTTTATGAAAATTTTTGTATTCAACTCCTTAAAGCTGTATCGCATCGCGAGAAGAGAATGAAACGTTTTCCTATGAGCATAATAAACTGCGAAGAAGCGCCGCAAAATTCATCACATCGCATACGTTATGAAGCGCCCTTAAATGAAAAATCTTAAGAAATCTCCGATGGTCGATATGCAACGTCGCATATCGCAACATCGCGTAAGCAGCACACAATGATTGAATGACTAAATGTGATCTGCGATAAATGCGATCATGAATTTCTGCGATGACACATCTTGACGACGCGATCTGCGATGCTACCATGCGAGTTGCAGAAATCAGCCATCACAAATTTTCCTCGGCGCAGTATTCAAGGAAATCTGTCCGTAAACCAAAATTGGGTGCGCGCCTTAAAAGAAATTAATGATTGTACGCCAAAGTATTCAAGAAGGACAGTTTTGTGTTTTTCGAAGAGTTAGTTTGTTATGGGTGTCATGATTATGCATTCATAAGAGCTTAAAGCTTTCATGTCAATCTTTATTATCATTACTCTTTTCCTTTGCGTAAACTGTAAGACAGGAAATAACATAAAGCAATGTACAGGAAACATCTAAGGAAAAGGGGAAAGCGTTAATGCTCAGAGAACAGAGAAGAGATGCCTTCATAAACGGATGCCGCATGCAACAGGACCACAGATTCTAGAGTATCACTCAACAGATGCTGATGTCAATAGGCCATCCAAAACTCAGAGTCAAAGGCGCACAAAAGCAGCATGTTTACAAAAGATCCTGAAGCTTATGCCCGGTAAAGCAAAAAGAAAAAAGGCGCTAAAGAAGGAAAACGCACCAGAAAAGCCCGGAACAAAGAACGGAGGCAATTTTCGAGCAGAAAATTGTTCAGAGAGCAAAGTCCCTAACTTATTTAGTCATTCGCAAGGCCAGAAACCGAAATAGCAAAAGCAGAATTAGTTTGAGAGAAATTTGGGTTATTACCAAGTATACACGTAGTGAATACACCTAGCCAGAGGAAGATTCTTGAAAATATCTCATAGTTTACCAGAAAGTGGTGCCAACACTTTTTATTTCTATTTTCATAGCTCAAACGAAGGCAGAAGGCAACCAACCGACTCTTCCCAGGTGAATGTTGCATGCTTGTAGTACTAAGGAGCAAATACAGAAATGGTTAGGAATTAGATTCAATTTTTAGAAATAGTTTTGCTTTAGCAGAAGGGCGGTCATTTAAAATCGTATCCTAAATTTATGTAATTAAGTTAATTAGTTAGCAGTATTTAAACCCTTCTCAGGCATTAGGAGAAGGGTCCAGAAATTTGTCAAAAAACTTGTCCTCAGAACATGCACTTTTGCACCCTCGGAGGGGGTTTTGATGAATGGATGGATCAATGTTTATTAATGTTTCCATTTGATATCTGCTACTGATGTTGCACTTCTGTACTCTTAGTAGATGTTAGAGCAAGGAGAGATAAATCATTGTTGCTTGAAGCTTATGAGTGGAACCAGTCATAAATGGTACTTTTATCTCTTGACTGTTTCTGTTTATATTCTTAAAGTGATATACAGTTTCTAGTTGTTTATATGTTACTGCATGAATGTATGAGTTACCATTTGGCACTTTTGTATGGTGGAGTCACTTATTTATGTTTGATATATGAATAACTTATTATGCGATATGCTGTTCACAACTGTTTTGCCTAACTTTTTATGCAAATTGGTTTATCTTAATTGATTTCTATTCTTATGATAGTTGAATGATCTTTATTACCAGTTATTTTTTGAAATCTCTTTAGATCGCATAATAGAAGAAATTCACCCTGGGTTAGCGTAGATTAGATGTGTTGTTTCTCATTAGATTACAATAGCATATAGTTAGTTTAAAAGTTTGAATTAAATTAGCTTTAAGTACTCTTAGATCAGCGTCATCCAACTCTGCACACACACACACCCTTAAATTGGGAAACTAGTCCCATTATCCCCAGTCAGACCCACTCTACCAAACGGATAAGGAGATGCCAACCAATGTCTGAACCGGGTGGGTATCCCCCTTGTTGTCGACCCGATTTTCGGGGCTTCAACACAACCCTGACCAGTGCAAGTGAACTCGATGGAGCTTAATGTCACCAGTGATATGGTGATTGATGTCTACCTCAAGTACCATGGTGACTGTTATAGACATTTTTGTGCCTTACAGCTATAAGCATGAAATGTCCATAATTCAAGGGATATAAAGTCCCTAAAGATGTTGTTATAGCTCCTAAAGGAACAAGGTCAACCAATGACAGCTTCTCCCAGAAGTTCTCCACCAAAAACCACTCAGAAACAGTCAATTCAGGATCAATTCAGAGGCTCCACTAGCTGCCTGCATTGAAATGCAGAGGCTACACTGGCTAGGTGCACTGCAACGCAGGTGGAAGCACTACCAGGGTGCGCTGAGTGGGAAATGACAAATGGCAAACTCATTCAACGAGGTGGAAAGACCCTGGAAGCTTCCATAATCTTCTCCAATGACACTTGCCTCAATGAATTCGACTAGTGATGAGTAAGAGGCTCTCAACCTCCAAGTGGAAGCAAGAACTGACAGAGAGAAGCCACAAGTCAAAACATAAGCTGACTCATCCTCTTTGCTTACATCTATATATGGATCTCTCACCCAGAGGTTCAAGAGGCTAGAATTTTGTACTTTGCAGAGAATTGTTGTTGGTTTGAGATTGAGATTAGTACATTGGGTGATTTATGCTTTGTTGGAGGAGAGAAAGGGATTCCTTTGCTGGGAGGTAGATGCTGGATCGGAACTCACTTGGTTGTATCTCCTCTTGGAATTTCTTATTCTATCAATAAACTATTTGAGTTTCTCCTACATGCTGTGTACCCAAGGATAATTTTAGGGGCGAATGTTCGCCCTTTGGCGAAATTAAGGGGTTTTAAATTTTTAGTGGGTGAATATTTTGTATCATAGTACATTTTTACAAATCACCTCAAATAGCCCACCTTATTTTAAGGGAGAGGGTAAAAAAGGTAAATTTAGCCCTTGAAATTAGGACTTACAACCTTCCAATCGCCCATTTTCAAGAATAGATTTTATTTAAGTGAATCCATTCGCCCATTTTCAAGAATAGGTTTTATTTAAGTAAATCCTATGGGCCAAATACCATATTTATAAAAGAGGTATGGTAAATTAATAAAAATATAAATAAATGAGAGGTATGGTAAATAAATAAAACATTTTTTATATTTACTCTATAAGTCACCTTATATACATGTAAGGGTGTAAACAAATAAAAATATAAGTAAATTGGAGGTACGGTAAATAATAAAACGTCTTTTTATACTTACTCAAAAGGTATGGTAAATAAATAAAAATATAAATAAACTAGACGTATCGTAAATAAATAAAACCTATTTTTATATTTAGTCCATAACCCTCGTTCTATTTATGAAGGCTCAAGAAAGAGGTTTTATTTAAGTGAATCCTATGGGCCAAATACCATATTTGTAAAAGAGGTATGGTAAATTAATAAAAATATAAATAAAGGAGAGGTATGGTAAACAAATAAAACATTTTTTTATATTTACTCCATAAGTCACCTTATATTTACGAACACTCAAAAAATGGGTTATATTTAGGTGAAACCTATGGCCAAAATACTATGGGACAAATACCATGGACTAGATTGTTATTAATACAATGCCAAAAACCATTATTAACCCTAATATTAGAATTAATAAAAATAAAAATGGCACATGGTATTGACCCATGGTATTCACCAAAATGGCACATGGTATTGACCCATGGTATTCACCTGGAATGTAGCCTATTTAAATGGGGGAATTAAACCAGCATGTACCCTATGCTAAGATTCACAAGGACTTTACAAAGTTTTATTATTTAGTGAAAGACTCGCCAAGATCTTACAAGATTTTATAATTGAGTAAAATATTCGCCATGCCTGGTGAGAGATTCGCCAAAAAATTATATATACATATTATATTATTGATAAAATCGCCTTCCATTTTTCCTATATACCATGGAGATTCGCCCATTTATTATATTTATAAATTTAGGGGGGGTTCTTAAAATTTTCCCTGTGTGTACCAATGATGTTTTGTCATGCTTACATGTTTAGCTTAATCTGATCTTGAGCTTTTTATGAATGTATATCTGTATCTTTGTGTAGTTTCTCTCTCTTGTGATCTTGCAGGAATTCGGTGAAGCTGGGCCGGTGAAGGAGCAAGAAGCTGGGAGCTACTGAAGAGAGGAGTGATTTGGATCGACAAACTAGCGGAAGACACAGGTTAGTTACATCCTTCTTCCTCATTTACATTTCATAAAGAAGAATACTCAATTAGTTTACCTTGTTTGTTGCTAAGGCACTATCACACCTTAGAGTGGGATAGGGGCATTCCGAATGGATACTTTTCCCAACAAAAAATTGGCAACTCCACTGGGGATCGTATCTTGTTAGTTTATTTGTGTTTCTATTGTTGTCCTTCTCATAAACTCAGGAGTGCCAAATCGAAATGCATTTGCCATTTTCAAATGCAAAGTAGAGATCTGCCACTCTAGTCCACTCACTGGGCCTGTTTTTATGATCTGAACAGCTGATCCACAAGTGCTCTAACAGCCCTTTGTGATAGATCTTAGTCCTCCTTTAAATCATCCTCCTAATTGTACCTAATTGATAGCTTTTATCCGGCCAAAAACTGTAGATTAAACTGCAAACCGTGACCCAGAACCCAGAAACAATTTTCGTTTCTGCTTCAGCGTGGACTCTGTGAAGAGGTTATGCATTTCAACGCAGGTCCCGTGAAGGATACCTGCGCTGAAGTTCAGTTTCTCTGTGCTGAGGGTGCGCTGATCAGCCTTTGCCTTGTGCAGCTATGGTTCCCTGCTTCCTTTTTCTCAGTTTTATCTCTGTTTTTTGCAGCCTGTTATCAGTCAGTGTACCTATCTGAAACCCCTTTTCTTTGCCTCAATTCCGCCTCAGTTGTATAAAGAAACTGTATTTGTTCTTTGTTTATTTGTTACATCATTTGCAGTTTCCCATTACAAAAGTAAACTAGTCATACTGTCGCCTTAGATCTAGACCTTTCGTAAGTGTCGTTTTGATCTTAGGAGTGAGTTTGTTTGCTTTTCACAGTTGATTACGCTTTTACTTTTGTCTTTTGGTTTGAATTTATGCATTTCTAGTGTCGAAACAAGTGTTTACTTCAAAATCATAAAGTGTCGTAATCGTCTTTTTGTTTTCAAAAAGAAACTTGTTTATGTTTTCACTTGAAATCGAATTCAAATTTGTACAACAGCTTTCTTTTTAGGCATCAATATTAAGAAAGCAAAAACAAATACATGCATATGTGCATTTGCATTTTGATAGTTTGCATGCTTTGATTTAGGAAAAGTGCATTTACAGTGTGCTCTATGCTCTTTGAGAAAAGATTGTGTCTTTCTTTTCCCCTTGTAGCTAGGATTTTCATTGTTGAAAAGATATAAAAGCTTGCTTATCATCTTTAGACTGCATTTAGGAATTGTATCATACATCTCGTGGTGATCCAAAAAGGAAAAATTCTAAGAAAGATCAACCTAAAATAAATTGAATGAACTTAACAACGCTTTGTAACTTAACGCACAACATAGAGGTCTAGGCTAGAGATGTGTTCCAGCGTCGTAAAACCTGGTGACTGTCGATCTCGCTGATGGTTGGGTGATTCCTCCTGAGAGACGATAAGCGCTAGTACGGATTGTGCTCCCACGTACCGTCGAGTATATATTGGGGGACCCCTTTAGGCATAAAACCTTTATCCTTAGGAAGCCGTGTCGGCTGCCCTACTGATCGCAATGCACTGAACACAGCATTCGGGAAGATTGACCGCCCGTACCTTAAAAAGTATTCTGCGGTTTTGCAAAAAGTTTGGCACACCCTCTACCTAGAACTCCAGAGCAATTCCTTTTGCCCTTTTTCAGACTCTATAATGGAAAAATTCCATCCGAGCATTTGTCACTTCGGGCTCGTTAAAACATCGAAGGAGACTAGAGTCATCTTTTGCTTTTTCTCGACTCTTTAAAATTGAAAAAGCAAGTTGTGTATAAGCGTCGTTAAAATTTATTTTAAACGGAATATTCATACCCTTTTTCCTGCGTTGATCTTTAGGTTGAGAAAATGGAGCCTACCAACCAAGGAATTCCCCTTGGTGGAAATCCTAGTCCCTTCTCCTCTTGGGGAGATGTTGGTATGCCCCATATGGCCACATTGTCGCTTCCAGGACTGACAATTGGCTTGCCGGTCTGGCTCTTCTCAACCAATGTCGTTCAGAGCACCACTATTCCTGAACAGTCGAATCAATAGTTAGACCAGTCCAGAGTTACCCACCAACCTTCTACTTCTAATAATTCTTCCTCCCCTCCTTCCTCTTCACTTGACGGGACTGGTAAAGATAAAAACCAAGTTCCTAAGGAGAAGAAGGAAAAGAAGAAGAAAGAGAAGAAGAAGAAGGAGCCAAAAGCGACTGGGGGCAAAGAAGTGTCGTCTAACAAAAATCCACACACAGCACTGACTAGGCCTAAATCGCCATGTGTCATATGCAAGGGAGACCACTTCCACAGAGATTGTCCCTGTATCCCTCGGATACTAAGGGACTGGTCTCCCCGTTTGCACAATCCGGTGGCATCAACCTCTGATAGCCATGTTGAATGCATACCATCAACTAGCGAAAGTGAAGTCCTTGGACAAAAAGGGAGAACTAGATCTCCCTGTAGACTGTGCGAAGGCAACCACGCCATCCACCATTGTCCCTTCTTAGACGAAGCGAAAAGAGTTTTGGATGATTGTCCGGTTTCACCGTTACGACTTCCTCCTGGATATAAAAAACTCTTGCCGAGTCCTTCGTTAGTTGAAAATCCAGCTGGCCCGCTCAAGTGGTCAGCTGAAGCGCCGGTCATTGAAGATGAACCAGCTGAATCCATACCCGACGAAAGTCAAAAGGTCGAGGCGGCAGTTGACCCGGTCTTGCCTTCAGAGGATTTATCTTCGAATGATACAGTCACTGAAGAGGATAAAGATGACACCATCCAAATTCTCTTCATCAACACAGACTCCAACGAGCACGGGGGCAATTCCCCCATTCCTTTATCGCAGGAAGGAAGTTCGTCAGAGCGATACCCAGCCGTCTACTCGGTCCCACCACCAAGCAACCTAGTTGTCTCCTTCGACTGGAACCAACTAGGCAGACCCCGTTTTCCAGCAAGCATACCATTCAGAATTATCGTCCAAATATACAGAATGGTCATGGCTGGCACCATCATTGATGAGGGGGCATCTGTGAGTATCCTTTCCTCTATTGCTTGGAAAGCGCTTGGTTCGCCAGCGCTTTTGCCTGAAATGAGAAATCTGACAGGCTTTGATAAAGGAACCAGTCGACCTTTAGGGATCCTCCCCAATGTGCCCATAACATTGAAAGGGAAGACCGTTCAAATGAACGTGATGGTCGTTCAAGGACCCTTGGATTATAACCTACTCCTTGGACGAGACTATATATATTGCATGGGAGCCATCGTCTCCTCACTCTTTAGAGTAATGTGTTTTCCGCACGAAGGAAGAGTGGTCAAGCTCGTGGACCAGCTTTCATTTCCCAGATCACGCATCGCAAATAGTCATATACCTTCCCTAAATGGTCTCTTCACGTAAGAAATGTCTCAACCCACGGTCCGTCCTCCCGATGAGAGCGAGTAATTCAGAAGGATATGACTGGAACCCAGGGGGCATGCGTCCTGGTCTGCTTCGGCAGGAAAACTTTGGGTATAGGGTAGGTTTCCGCAGGAGAATATGACTAGTCTGTACCCCGTCCGTCTTGGAAGAGGGGTTATTCTAGAATAAGATTCTTTTGTCAAAGTTATGTGTTTGGCGCTCATTGTCAGTCACCTTTATCTATCTCGGTAGACATCGCTGAAGAAGTGTTTTGTTTGCTGCGCAAATGAGACAATCTTTGGTAACCTGAAAGAGGTAGGCCTTTCCTGGTAGAACAAATGTTTTATCTGCAAATTGAGAGGTAACCTTGAAATCGTACTTTATACCTGGGGACATGCAAACCTTTTGGAGTGCAAGCAAGGGGCGGCTATTTATTTTTTAAATTTTTAGGTCCTCCCTTTAAACCCGTAGGTCTAACCCTTTAAACTCGTAGGATTAGTCGTTTCTGAACTTGCATAAAGAAAGGATTCCAGGAGCATAGCTTTGTGAGGCGCAAGCTCCATAAAAAATGAGATCTTACATGAGACATTCTTATCATATGACTGGAAAATCGAGCAGCTTTAGCACATAGTTCATGCTCGTTAAAAAATAAACATAAGATCGAGCAGTTTTAGCACATAGTTCATTCTCGTTAAAAAATAAACATAAGATCGAGCAAGTGTTTCAACCCACGTTTAAGCTCGTTCAGTAAATAACCACCGTGAATGTAACCTTATCAGCCATTAAAGCCTTGGTCATGTTTGCACTGTCACCTCCACTTTTCCATTGGCCGATCATTCACCTCCATTTGATTGTTTACCCATTTTGAGGAACAGCTGTGAAGAGTGATTTCACTAGATCCTTGTGACACTGCCGTGATTGGAAAATTCCAACCCTTACCTGGAATCAGCTGCTAACCCGTTTTATCACTCGTTCCTCAAAAGACGAGTCTTCTTTAAGCTCTTTTCATCTGACTCGTAAAATATGAAAAGATTGCCGAGTTTTGGCCTTCCAGCTCGTTAAAGCGACCGGAAGTGCTATCCCTCCTCTAGATTTTAATCTTTTTGGACCTGAGGGATTATTGCACAAAAAGATCGAGCGCTTGTTTTGTTCGGCTCGTTAAAACTATCGAAAATTCATCCCTTATGTATTGTTTTATACTTTTTCACACTTAAGGGATTAGATGACGAAAAAGGACCTTTGAAGTTATCTTTACGTACCTTTTTAGACTCTCTAAAAATGAAAAGGGACCGAGTTATCTTTGTCGTTAAACTCGTTAAAAAACATTAATAGCGACAAACTTGTCTTTAGACGAGAACGAGTTTCACTATCGCTAGGCTCGTTAAAACAAAACATAGCGATGGGTTTGCCCGAAGGGAAAATTATAGAACAAGCATATGTTATCCTCCTCAAGCTTGACAAAAATAAAGAGGTACTGGTCAGCAATGACTGGGGAAAAATTGGGAAGAAACTCAAAGAACTTTATTGGTAGCAAGTCGCTCTTGAACATGACACTTCCACTCCGTGCCTGAGTCGGGTTGGGTTGTTTCATTCACCAGTCACATCGCCATGGTCTCGCCATACCATCCATCTTTGGGGTAAATGCTACCAATCCATCACATAAGTGTCGCCGATATGTTCAAGAGAAGTCATCCAGAGAAGTCAACCGTGTCCCATCCACTACCATACATTATCCTTCATTCTTTCATGACCGCCACCCTGAACCATATATCATCAGATCGTTTTCACCTCCATCAAAATCATTTGCTCCGTTCCGTGTCACTGATGTGGGATACATTAAGGCCCTCCTTTGACGGATCGCTTCTTGTTGACATCAGCTCATTATCCAAGAAGTTGATATAGGGACACCCCCTTCAGTACTTTGAAGCTTGCATGCCTCAATGGCAAGTTTCTCACTTCTGGCGACAGTTATACATCAATGACCTTCGACCGAAAGATTTTGCGTGGTGTTCGACGCCAAGTCCTTTATTCACACCACGTGAATTGTACTGCAGTACCTTGAGGGTCATTATCATTATCGGTGATTCCTCTCGCGCTTGTTAACGGTTTACATCATTAACTGGTAATCAAGCGATGTCTTTCCATGTTCGACTTCAAAACATTTCTCACATGGATCAACTTGTACTTAGAGTGAAGATCGAACGAGTTTGAAGACCCCGGATCTAGTTTCATCCATCCGGGCTGCGATATATATTCAGGAAAAATAAAGACATTGACATGTACAGCATTGCAGCACAGACAATCATCCTACCAAAGGATGATGATTTCAGCAGGATCATCAGTCTATCATCAGACAATTGTCTGTCCTATGTACATAAAAATGAATTTATAAAGTTGAGCATGGGAATGCCCACCTCAGCTAGATCATGAAAACAGTATGAAAAATAATGTATTGTATTGTATCTTATTACAGGTCTCCTCCCAGCATTGAATGAACTTCGGATCCTCCTAATAAATCATTTCACCCGATAAACGGCCTCATACTTTAGGGGGCAATTGTTATAGACATTTTTGTGCCTTACAGCTATAAGCATGAAATGTCCATAATTCAAGGGATCCAAAGTCCCTAAAGATGTTGTTACAGCTCCTAAAGGAACAAGGTCAACCAATGACAGCTTCTCCCAGAAGTTCTCCACCAAAAACCACTCAGAAACAGTCAATTCAGGATCAATTCAGAGGCTCCACTAGTTGCCTGCGTTGAAATGCAGAGGCTACACTGGCTAGGTGCACTGCAACGCAGGTGGAAGCACTACCAGGGTGCGCTGAGCGGGAAATGACAAATGGCAAACTCATTCAACGAGGTGGAAAGACCCTGGAAGCTTCCAGAATCTTCTCCAATGACACTTGCCTCAATGAATTCGACTAGTGATGAGTAAGAGGCTCTCAACCTCCAAGTGGAAGCAAGAACTAACAGAGAGAAGCCACAAGTCAAAACATAAGCTGACTCATCCTCTCTGCTTACATCTATATATGGATCTCTCACCCAGAGGTTCAAGAGGCTGGAATTTTGTACTTTGCAGAGAATTGCTGTTGGTTTGAGATTGAGATTAGTACAATGGGTGATTTATGCTTTGTTGGAGGAGAGGAAGGGATTCCTTTGCTGGGAGGTAGATGCTGGATCGGAACTCACTTGGTTGTATCTCCTCTTGGACTTTCTTATTCTATCAATAAACTATTTGAGTTTCTCCTACATGCTGTGTACCAATGATGTTTTGTTATGCTTACATGTTTAGCTTAATCTGATCTTGAGCTTTTTATGAATGTATATCTGTATCTTTGCGTAGTTTCTCTGTCTTGTGATCTTGCAGGAATTCGGTGAAGCTGGGCCGGTGAAGGAGCAAGAAGCTGGGAGCTACTGAAGAGAGGAGTGATTTGGATCGACAAACTAGCGGAAAACACAGGTTAGTTACATCCTTCTTCCTCATTTACATTTCATAAAGAAGAATACTCAATTAGTTTACCTTGTTTTTTGCTAAGGCACTATCAAACCTTAAAGTGGGATAGGGGCATTCCGAATGGATACTTTTCCCAACAACAGTGACTCCCCACCTATAGTCTCCTAAGTAAGAGCCCTAAAAGATAGGTCATTGTGGTCACCACCTCACAACCAAATGACTAGAGGAACACATGAGATCAGAGCCATATGCGTAGGAAAGGTACTAAGCTTGAAACCTCCCAAAAGATTGCTCAAAATGAGACATATGCCTCTCAAAGAGATCACCTTATAATGTACACAATTCAATGAACACTTGTAGAAATAGAGCGGGTATGTCACTCTATAGGTTCCTGATGTGACCACATTCTTAACTCTTGCGTGAGAGGAGCTTTCCAAAATTTATATAATGTAAAAATGGATTCACTCAATAGGGAAGCCAGTTTTAGTTTTGTAGCCTTGAAGAGTGTCCTCTCCAATCCTATTTAAAGGCTCTACAACCCTAGGCTAATGTTGGTGTGTTGTAACAAAAAATGTCTAATTGATTTTATTAACACTTTATTTTTAGGTTGTTGATTACTCAAGGGTATGAAGTGTAACTAAGATGTTGTGTAAAGGGACTCAATACCAATCCAAACTACAAACTAAATGACAAGTGAAATTTCATTTCTAATTCAATGGAAACTAACTAAGGAAGGGTAAAGAATTCCTTTTTTTTCCAAGAAACAAACAAAAACCTCATGATCACTCTCAAAGTTGTTTTGATATTCTCCAAATTCATATAAAAAGTGATCCACTAAATGCAAAATTCCAAATAAAAAGCACAAACTAGCACTCAAAAACTTGAAACTAAGGCTTTAAAAGAGAAAGGTATGAACTATGGATCATCACACTCAAACAAACAACAAGTTGAAACACAAAAAATTTTCAATTCATAGGTCAATGCAAGCAACCAGCTCACACATATCTACAATGACCTACAAGGGAAGCCAAACATAACCTTAGACAAAGGAAACACGACCTAAGAAGTCATACAACTTGGATTTTTTCACAACTCAAGTAATAAATCATGTCACAAATACTCACTAGAAAACTTAGATCAAGTTCTCAATGTCATACAAGCAACAAAAATATAAATCCCTATTGAAGGAAACAATTTGGAAATACAACATTGAGCACACAAAACAAAGTTGCAAACAATACATTAGATCTGAAAAATGAGAAGAGAAATAGGTTAGATCTTAAGTACATCTAATTTAACACAAATAGAATAATTTATATATAAGGCACTTTCAAAATAATTTGAAGCAAGCCCTTCTAAAAAATTGATTACCTGAGAGTCCATCACATGTAGATAAAAGAAATATTGACACCCAGTCACTACAAGGCTAGCTTTTATGAGAAACCAGCTAGTGAAGTCACTATGTAAATGATAGGCATGGAGTAGTTTCCCCCCATGGTCGGGAGTTCAAAGATAAATATCCTCGTATATGAACAATCCTAAGCCAATGAATCCTATAACAGGCCCATACAACATTCAAATCAAATGACAAAGACTCATACATAGTAAAAAAATAGGGATCAAGACAAGAGAAGGAGACCAAACTCACTAAGGATAATCCTTATTGGAGTCGCTATCTTTGTTAGCCCAAAAATAATATGGAGGCTAAGGAGTTGTTTCTCCATAGATCTCACCTCAATGTTTGTCACAAAGCATGTGAAAAAATGAAACTAAATCCCTAGTTGCAATCCCATATCCATCAGACAAACAACATAGAAAATGGGAGTGTGACCATACGTCAACCCTCGCAAGTTGATGTAGCTATACATACCACTTTTGTATTTGGAATTCCCACTCCTACCTAGAGATCTCACTCCAAGTCTGAAATCAAATATCCTACACACAAGCATGAACATACCTAAACAAATTTTGTCGTTATGTAAGGCATGTTAACATGATAAATTAACTTATTGCAACAATCTGATAAAGCTTCTCATATCATGGAAAAAAAAATATAGAAGGAAATCGTTTGTATTCATATCATAATGAAATATATATGAGGAAATATACCTTAGCTACCACAAAAATTATCCTTTGACCCCTTGGTTCTCCTCTTCCCTCTACTTACTAGAAAACTGGGCTCATTTGACATGCAAGGAAAGACTACTTTGGGGATATTCCACCAGCATGACTAAGTTATCTATGAATTTATTTGTACCTTAACCCTTGAGAGGGTCTAACTAAATAGGCCTTTCATAAATCCTAGAGAATGTATCTAGTCACCTAGGACCATGGAGAGGTAGGAATCTTTTCCAATTATTGCTCCTCAACCAACTCAGGATAAGATGAGTTGAACTGGTCTCTTCTGGAAGAACATGTTCTAGAATTTTGACCTCCACTGCTCCCATGATGAACGTAAGTTGTATACCCTAAGTGTTAGGTTGTATGATAATAATAGAGTTATGGGTGATGTTAGCTCTTCTACATATTTTGACATTTTGAGGGTCAAATGCAAGCTTGGCCATATTGTTCATACTCAAAATAGGACTCGCACCAGTCATCTTTCTCCTTCTCCTTCACTCCGCTTACACTCTCATAACCCCACTACCTCCATTTTTCCTCCAAAACCCTAGATAAACCCTTGTTTCTCTGAGCCCTGAGTGCAAAGCTTAAGCCCCGCAAGTCCGTTTTCACGTGACCCTGTGCTCCATAATTCATCACCACCTTTATTCGCATCTGTTGATCTCCGCCACCCCGATCTAATGACTCTCGTTGCAGCAACTTACACGACCATTCCTTTACCATCCAATCATCCCTGCTGCGATCAGACGGCAGTCGCTCTCCCCACACCTTCAAACCGCTAGGACGATAACACGCGATGAAAAGTGGTTTCGTCCTTTCCCCGCCGCCACACGTCACCCTCTGAGTGGTATCGCACACCCTTGTACCTTTACCACCTAACCCCCAAAGTTTTTGCGATCAATACCTCCTACCGTGTCACCCTCTGAGTGCTATCACACACCCTTGTACCTTTACCACCTAAACCCCAAAGTTGTTGCGATCAATACCTCCTACCGTCGAAACCACTATTCCCGCATATTAACTCCTGTGCGTCTCCTCTGCCCGATGACCGTTGGATCTACCCACCCGAGATCCAACGGCCCACATTCATTCTGCCCTTCTTTCCCAATAGTCCCCGCCGAGCAATCTCTACCATCTTTCTGCTTGATTCGACGGCTGATTTGCCTCCTCCATACTACTCGTACATTCACCATGCAATTTACTTTCCCTAACCATTCCGTGCGCTTGAAGGATGAAAACGACCATCTACCAGTACCTGGTGCATTTCCTCCTCAACAACTGCATTCAACAGACAGTATGCCCGAGAAGAAGAAGGACAAGGCTTGAGCAGAAACTTACATTTAACAAGCATGGCAGTTTATCTTATATGACACTCCAGCCACCTCAGAGGACAGCAGAGCAACCGAGGAGATCAAATTCATCTGCTACAGCAAGCAGTTGTACTTAGAAGCTCCATCAAGGAGTTAAAACGGTTGGTGGTTAATTATGACCCCTCCATACCTAGAATGGCCGAGTGCCTTTGTAATGAAACTCTATATATACCCAGAAACAAGATGTAATCAGGGTTGATGGTTGTTGTTTTGATGTAAGGTTCAACTTCTGGAGACTGTAACTACTTTGATACTTGCAGTGTCTCGTCTTTGTTTTCAGCTAATACAAGCTTCTTTTGATGTTAATTGCTCACATTCCATTTCTATTATGTTCTAGGTTGTTCCTGATATGTAGTTTTCCTGAACTCTTAATGTTTAGCATTAGAGTTGCTGTCATCCTACCTCTGTGTTAAAATCTTGCATGTATCAGTGAATGTGTTATTCAAGTTTCTTTTCACCTAATGCCAGAAATCTTTCATCCTATCTGTACATTAGGGAATTAGATTTGTAGACTTCTTTACTGGTTGTAGCCGACCATCACATTGTCATGTGCATCTGCTGGTGTGGTCAATATTCTCCATATTCACCCAATCTTTGAATTGTGAGTAATTGGTGGTCTAAAGCCCTGTAGTCTGGGGGTGTTCACGCATGTCTGGAGTCAAGCAAAGTAGAAGTGGTTATCTGGCTTGAACATGCATCATTCCTTCCATTCATCCATCTGCAACAATAAGTTGAATTTGTAATGTTCTCGAGCATCTCCGAGCTACAACCTAGGAGAGTTTCTCTGGGTGATAACAGGTGATGTGATGTTGGGCTTGTGGGAATGATGCCCTACTAGAAGCACAAACAAGGGGAGAGAAAATCACATTCAAGTCATAAATGCCAAAGGGTTGAATCTAGTTTCTTTTATTGACATATGGAGGCAAAAAGGGACATAACAACATGAAGTTAAATTTTTTAATAAGAATGAATATTTTGAAATGATTGTAGATCTGAATTGTTTTGTCACAAGCCTGAAATTATAAATTTAAACAACAAAATATCTCCTTGACAAAAACTCCTTTGATGGTGAAGAAACTAGGTTGAAGCATTAGAGTCTTCCTCTTCATTGTTCCATCATGACCTTCTCATCACCATACCATGATACTCTCATAATATCAAACTTTCTTTGTCATGGCTCTAATACCATAATAAATTTAGCGGAAGTGGCCTTGAATATGTAATTTTATTGGTCAAATAAAATAATTTGATCAAGGTTAAGAGACCTAATGCATATATTTCCTCTCTAGCCTCGTCTCAATGTGTCATGTATTCTTGATCAACAAAACAAGGATAATCAAAATGAAAAGACTTTGACAAGGCCTATTTATCTTCTAGGGAGTACAACACTCCTAGAAAAACTTTATTATTCTAGGAAAAAATCATTATATAATAACTTTATTGTTTTGGGAAAACCATCTAATTAAATAAGATTTATGATTATGAGATTAACACTCTCCAGTGAGCCTCAATTTATCTCCTTTTTCACTTGCAAACAATCCTGGAAAATACAATATGAATTTTAATTTTCTTTTTTCCAAGCTCATTAAAGCTGAACAAAAAATACACTATCGAACTTAGTTTTCCAACTCTTATTCATGCCCATCAAACCATGAAGGAGATGTACATCTAAAAAGGAATGGGTAAAAAATATAATGCATCTTGGGAATGGTTCCATATAGGAGAAAGATGTCCCTACACCAAAGGTCTTCCACTCAACCCTAATGTCATGAATCGACAACATGTGAATAGATAAGATGACATTGAGCATGGTAGAAATTGTCTGATTATTGGTCTTTGAGGAATATTGTTAATAGATGCAAGGGGAGCCACCAATGATGAAAATGAACCCCAAGGTACCTAGCACAATCCATAGAGTGAAAATAAATTTGTTGATGTCAAAAAATCATGGATTCAACTAATTAGGAGTCAATGACGTAAATACACTATCGATCATGAGGAAATATGGCACTTAGGACTGCAAGCTCCAAGGTACTATTGGTTCCTTGATCAAGCTCTTAGATAAGGAATTGAATTCAACAAGACAAGGTTCATTGAAGGAGGTCCTTAGTGTATTCCCCGTCAATTGATGTGGAAAAAAATAGGACATGATATGAAAGGATGAAGTAACCATGTATAATTGATACAGGGATGGTCGACTAAGGTTTAGTCTTCACTTGAACATTTAATAATGTGACACAAAAGTGGTGTGTAGCACTAACTAATGAGCATCATGTGATATCATACAATAACACAAGAGACGTTGAAGCACAATCCATAGTGACTAGAAGAGTAACAAGCGAGAGGAGTAAAAAGACTCATATGTATAATATGGCTCCTAGGAAAGATAAAACCCAGCTAATGCAAGTAGGTGCCATGTTCAAGAGCCTCACAACTAACTCTACCATTTTAAATGATAGAAAGATCAAACCAATTTCCCTCCCTTTTATTTATTGGTTAGTATCTCCTTCATAATTTAGCAAGAATGAAAGAGAAGGAAAGTAAACTCAACTGTGCCTTTTTCATTTAGTTTTAATGAGCCTAAAAAGAGGCAAAAGGATACTCTATATGGTGTAATGTTCTAATTAGCTAGAAGAATAGATAGTTTTATGCTTGATGTAGGGTGTCTTTTTCATGAGGTTTTAATGATCCCAAAAAAGAGATAAAAGAATGTTTTGTATCCTTCAATGATTAATGAGCATGAGAAGGCATATAGGAAGCTCATCCTAGAGAAAAAGAAGTGATATAAAGGGTATAAAATTGTTCCAAGCTAATGGAACCACCCTAAGAAAAGTGATGCATAAAGGTTGGAAAGGAAAACCACTCATCATAGTGGTCCCTCTAGCAAGGATAAGAAATTCAAATGAAGGGTAGCATTGGGGCTATGTGTAGTGTGATTGCAATGATAAAAGGGATTCCAAGCCATATCGATATGCATAAAGAAGCAAGACAATGCATAAAAACTATTGTAAGGTTAAAAGTGGTGAAATCCTCCAAGGGTATATCCAGAAAATGACAAAGAAGAGAAAATGAGGCTCAAATTCAAATCCATGGTGGTTTAAAAGGAAGGATTTCATGTCAATAAAAATATGCAACATCAACTCCAATACACCAAAGAGTTGTTAAACTAGGGCATCAATGTTAAGGAAGACTCTACCATGCAAGTTACAATGTGTAGATGGGTTAATGTCGTAACTTGACAAGATCAGACCCCGTGAAAAATGAAGATGGAAATGATAGTCATAATTCATAATAGATGGTAGGGAAATATGTGCCCCTATATGTCAGGTTCAAGAGAAATGCACCTAATGTCTATTGTAGTGACATTAATTCAATAATTTGTGATAATTATGACCAATCAACTTCATAACTCTACAGATAAACATCAATTAAGAATTAAAAAAAAAAATGATAGAAACATGATCTTAATCATGAATCAATGGTTATGGGGAATTCAAATGGAAAAAAAATTAAGTGAATTGACACATGTGAGAGATATTGAGGTATAAATATAGAGAAACATGTCAAAAAATAGAGCTCATTTTCTCATTTGTTGGCTGAGAGCTTAACCACTAAAGAAAAAACCCTGAGATTTTTCTCCTAAATAGGCTAAGTTCTAGTCCAAGAGAGGGGAAAAAACTTTGTTCAAATATAATCCCAGAAACCACAAAAAACATGAAAAAAATATTGCCAAAATCCATTTAGAATCCCTTGTTTTTCTCCTTGATAAGCTCCTTAGTCCACGAGTTGTGAACTCCTTCTCTTTCTTACCTCAGATCAAAATTTCTTAAATGTATTCTTGGCTGAGTTAGATGGACAAAATGGAGGAGCATAGCTTCTATTTATACTTGTTCAACCTGGTTTTGAATGGACACATCTCTTGGAGCAGGCCAACTTCTATGTTATTTTTTGTATCATTAGATGGTTTTCTAGTCTCTACTTTGCTCAAAGAGACTAAGAAACACTAGGACTCCAAAACCCAAAAATTGTTTTTGGAAAATCCACCTAGAAGTAGCACAATTAAGTTAATTAGTCAGTAATTTAATTTTTCCTGAGTCTAACTTTGAAAAAATGATTAATTAACAGCAATTAATGAGAAAGGTGAGATTTCTCTAGAAACTCACACAGATCAACTAAAAATGATCCAACCATCAATAAGGATTTAATTGTGGTCATTGGTGATCCAGCTAGAGATTAGAGGAGGTCGATGGGGTTGATGGAGAACACACTGGAGGTTGAGTTCCTTGGCAAAGATCAAGTTTCCCAATTGTAGTGATTTAGCATAGAGAAGTTTGAGCCAGAGAGAGGATGTGGAGATAGTGAGGGTCAAAGATAGTGAGTTTGAAGGAGGAGTTCTAGTTTCGTTAAGGCAACAGGAAGTGACGGGAGTATTCCATAGTGAGGTTGTGCAGGGCTTGCGAAAAAGATTCAACAAAGAAGTTTGATTCAGCTTCTAGAGGCTAGGAAATTCTTCTAGAGGTTTGGAGAGTCACTTGCAGTAGAAGATATAGGCATTAAAACTTGATCATAGAGGGTTTCCATCCACACATGTGAGTGTCTACTCAGAGGCAACACAGAAGGTTCTACGCAAGGGTTGGATAGCCATTTTTCAGAGGGAGCCAAGTGTCGTGATTGCTTGTGGAGTGAGAAATTTTCTCTGAAATTATTTTTGTTATATTGTGTTGATTGGATAGCTAGCTAGGCATTCAAATATTGTACTCATGAATTTCCCATTGTTGCATAATAATAATAAAACCCTCAGTTTTTGCACTAGTTTTCCCACATTGGCTTTTTGCAGGATAATTGTCCAAAAATAATGGTGTTATATTTTTATGTGTGTGATCTATATTTCTCATTTTCCAACATTTTGTTTTCCACAATGTTTTTATGGTTAAAATTTCGGGGAGTGGTTCCAACGGGCGGAAGGTAAGAAGCTCTGTATTTTTCACAAAGAAGATTCTTGATTTGGGCGTAGTTATTTTTGCAACAGTTTGTATTAGAAAAAGAAATGCTAGGTGGAAGAGGAATAACACATAGAATTGTACTCAAGATGTCTCCAGTATATTTTCTATAATCCTCCACTATGGCTATGGATAGATTTGAGATTCACGAACCTTCAAAATTATCTTCCAGATTAGAGGACGAATTTTCTTTCCTAACTAGCTCAGCTTCAGAGGGATTCTAGTATATATACAGTGGAGCGTCAACTCATATGACAAGAGTTAGAGAATATTTATCCAATTATAATGAGGATAAAATAGACTTCCAGATAAAAATGGGAAACAAAATGAAATGCACTCTAGTTGGGAGAGGTACCATTGATTTAGAAAAGGAGCCAGGGGCCATCACCAATGTCACAGATGTATTACATGTGTTGAGATTGAGTATGAACCTAATTTTAGTATCCCTATTACAGGGTAAGGGATATTATGTCCACTTCATAGGGAGGAAGGTGTTTATAAAACACCAGAACTAGAAGAGGGTTAAATAGATTGGGGTGCAAAGCAACAGATTGTACAAGTTGTAGTTGGACTCTCAAATGACACTAGTAAGCAATAGTAGTGGAAGTGGGAAATACTTGAATGAATTATGGCATATGAGGATGGGACACTTACATCATGGAGAATTTATAAGGATGCTCAAGGAGATAGTAACAAGTGTTATAGAACTTGGCGCAGAACACAATGATATGTGCAACGAGTGTGTGCTTGGGAAATATGCTAAGGCAACATTCCCAATAAGTGACAGAAAGGAAGATGGTGTGTTGTAGATCATACACTCAGAAATTTTTGGTCCTATGTCATCCATACACTTAGGAGGGTACAAATATTTTATTACTTTCATTAATGACCATTCCAGGAAAAACTGGATCTGTTTCCTTAAGACCAAAGATGAGTTCTTCGATCGCTTCAAGGAATTTAAGGCCCTAGTGGAGAATGCGACTAAAAAAAATTTCAAGGTACTTCCTTTAGATAGAAAAGGTGAGTATATAGATAGTTAATTCACAAGTTTATATGTGAATAAAGGTATTAGGAGGGAGTGGAAATTTCCATACAATCCATAAAAAATGGGGTTGTGGAGTGGAAGAATAGATCTATAGTTGGTGTTGGGTGATTTAATTGTGAGTTAAATCTATGTCATTAAATTTTCAACCTGGGGTTCATGAACTGATGAGGCATACGTGTACTATATGTACTAGGTGATTATTTCTCAGAATAGATTAATCTAATGCAAGAAACTTGAAACTAATTACAAAGCAAATAATGAAAGCAAATAAAAATAAAGTTCAAACATTCTCTCTCAAGCATGTTCTCTCTCAATCACTTTCTCTCCAAAGACTAGCTCTACCAGCTATTTGAGGGGAAGAAATCATTTCAATTCGATCCAGCCAAAAGCATAATTACATGCCTTTTATATTGAGACCATGAATTCCTAAGAATTCGTTCGTCATGGGTAACGATACTATTACCAATCTAATTACTTCTATAAGAAATGCTGACATGGTAGAAAAAGGAACGGTTCGAGTAACAACTACTAATATTACCAAGAACATTGGAAGGATCCTTTTACGAGAAGGTTTTATAGAAGATGTTAGCCAATCCAAACATAAGGAAAATAAATTAATCTTAACAAAACAACATTAACGAAATAAACATAAAAAACATATAATCAAAATAACATAAAATAAACTAAAATAAACTTGCATAAATGAAATAACATAAATAGTTAAAACAAAGGAAAGAGGTGCACAAGCTGTGATTTATGTTTGGGAGGTAGTGTCGAGGATTTATGGAAGATCAATTATGGGCTCTTGATGGATCTACAAGATCAAGTACACTCTAGATGGGAACTTGGAGAAGTACAAGGTTAGGTTCATGGAAAACGGGTATGTGTAGAAGGAAGGAATAGATTATGAGGATATCTTCGCCATAGTTGCCAGATATACTTCTATTTGGTCAATCATATCCCTAGTAGCATTGATGGGATGGTGGATTCACCGAATGGATGCTAAGACAATGTTCTTGAATGAGGTGATAGAGGAGGAAGCGTATATAAAATAACCAGAAGCATTATACAGGCTTAAGCAGGCTCCCAAGGCATGGTATGGTTAGATTGACATTTATTTGCTGCAGATGGGATTTGTAAAGAGTGATGCAGATCCCAACATTTACTACCTAATTGTAAAGTATGAACCACTCATCCTAGTGTTATATGTGGATGACCTCTTCTTGACAGGGTCATCAGGGCTCATAAAGGGCTACAGGAGAAACCTGGTAACAGAGCTTGACATGAATGAATTGGGGTTGATGCATTACTTCCTAGGCTTAGAAGTGTGGCAGAAGTATGGGGAGATGTTCCTTAGTCAAGGGAGATATATTACAAAGATTCTAAAGAGGTTCAAAATGTCCATGTCTACATCCATGATCACAAAATGGAGGAAGTGTTGTAGTGGCTACAACCACCCTCCAAAATTTTTCCTTAGCTTCATTTTGGAGCCTCCCTACCAACCTTTCATAGCAGCATGTCTTGCTTCATCAAGTACACCAGTTTTAGTGATTTTCTTGCACAATGGTAGCTTGTACATCAAAAGTTGTTGCACCCCCTCACAGGTTGATTCTATGGACATGTTTCAGCTATAGGATGTGTAGCTCCCTCAAGAAATTATGCAATTATGGAGGGAAACTAGCCTTCCCTCCAAAAATTGTGCAATTCTGTTTGGCAGCCTGTTGGGGTCCAGAATTGTGCAAATATGCCGGTCAAGATTCACTGAGAAAATGTGCAATTCCTCCCAGCAGGGCTGCTCAGCCCTGGAATTGCACAATCCTAGACAATTATCAGCTACTTTGCCCAAAAATTGTGCAAATCTTTTGGGCAACCAACCCAGCTCCCTCCTAGAAATACACATTTTTTCCTCCCAACTAAATAGACTATTGCATGTGAAGTTGAGTTGATCGGTTCCACCCAAGACCAAGAAAACTTGAATTACATGCATGGGCTACTTTTTCCTAGAATAGAAAAAGAAACATGCAAAAATCATCCCTAGATTTTAGGGAGTTATTTTTAGTAGCTTGAGGTTACATGAAGAGATCATGTTAGAATCTTTCCTCCAAGTGTCACCTTTTCCTAGATTTGTGGCATGCGCGTCATGAGCCTCAAACTTATTTATTCAACACTTCAGAGCTCACTCATTCACATCGATCTTGGAGCTCTAACATCCCACAGCACATTCAGGACTCTTCGACACATCCAACTCAGTTATTCATGAGTAAGTAGTATTAACTTGTCTTTTGTAGCATTTCTGTCGCTTTTTGTGTTTTCGCTTGTGTGAGTGTTGTTTTTTTTATTTCTATGAATGCTTGTTGTCATTTACATGCATACTAGCTTGTACTAGCACTGTTTCAGTTTTCATTAACATCTCACTATTGTCGCATGCATGAAACTGTTTTGCATGAACGATCATTGATTTAGAAACTTGCTTCACCCACATGCATGCTGTTCCATTTTCTAAATATTTCATTCACTATTTGCATGCATGATCATTTACTCCTACCTACACTCAGTATCGCCATGCATTCATAATCACATTCAATTTCAATTTCCCATTGGGGAGTGTGGGCAACCTTGTCCCGAACTCTGCCTCACCAAGACAACATTACATAATCCTGAGAAGGAAGGCTCTATCTTCCACTCAGGAAATGCACATTTCTACCTAGTAACTATCCTCCAGTCTTGCATTGTGCAATTATGATGGAAAGTGACTACTGGCCCATAAAATTGTGCAATGCAGTCACTAGGCCTACAACCATTGCCAACTAAAATCGTGCATTTCACAATTATAGTAGCCAACAAGCTAGTCTGGATTGTGCATTACACAAATCCAGTAGCCAACTAGCCTCCCCACATAGCCTAGACTTCCTTTTGTGCATTTCTGGCAGCCATTCAGCCAGCCTCCTAGAAGAAATTGTGCAATCTTTGCCAGTCAATTCACAAGTATGTTGCATGTCGCTCCTCAAGTTTTCTTTGGTTTTCACTGATAGATTTCTGTCGATGCATGTCACTTTGTCTCCAGATCTAGTAGGTTTTCATCCACTTCTTAGCAGTTCAGGATCAATGGCCTCCAAGAGATTAGGATCAAAGGACACTGATAGCAGTGCAACTGGAGCAGCAGTTGAGCGAGTGTATGCAAGTCTACCGATCTATGAAGATACCAAATGGATTGTAGACAATGACATCAAGTTGAAATGGCAAGAGGTCAATGATACATTTGCAGACACATTTGGGGAAGACCTTGATGTTATAGGTCTATTTGGGCGCATCACTCCCAACATTTAGATCAATACAATTAGGGCTCATCAAACCTTAATTCAATTGTTACATGCCCTAGACAATTCATCTCATTGAATGCTTCCATCCATAAAGGTTTCCTAGCCTGAAGCCTTGCTGAAATGCCTCCTTGGGACACCAACACAGCCTTTGTCAGGGGTAACTATGTTTCAAAGCAAGCGTGCCCATTTTGGCCTCCATTGCAATGCACTTAGGCCCTCTTTGACCTGTGTTGGGTGATATTGAGCGAAATTTGCATAGGGTTCTAGGAATACGCCTTGATTCTAGAAGGATCCCATCTCTTATCTCCTCCTATGACCTCGTAAATTGGATAGGCTAAGGAACCATTAACCTCCTATCCTCTCATCCCTTACTCCATGGAAACTAACTCCAAGTTTGGAAGGCCATTCAATACCCTCATTTATGTCGAAACCACCTCCATTTCCTCTAAATTGAGCACTCGTCATAGTGATCAGGGGGCTAGAATCTAAAGTTTGTAAAGAAATTATGTTGGCTTGAGAATTGAGTTCATGTCAAGAAATGTTATGCTGCTAGATTGGCATGCTTTTGATGTGGCAAGGGTTGGACTGAAGCTGAAGGAGTGGCACAGGATCGAACTGTATTGGGTGAACCTCTTCCTTCTACATTAATAAAGAGTTTCTTCCTTTTCTCATATTATTGTTTATATCTATGATGATTATGTGTTTCAATGTCTTCAATTCCATTGGATTATAGTAGATATATCATGTATTCTTTGATCATTTTTTGTTTCTGTTTCTCTTGATATGGGTACCAATTGAGCGGGTTTAGTTCAAGTGGGAGTGACGGGAGTAATTCAAAGGGGATCAAGGAAGAAAAAGACTACAAGTAAGTTCCTTCATCTCATCTATCTACTATAGGAAAAGGTTAAACTACTTTCTTTCTTTTGTTCTAGGTGTAGCTACCCACCTAGGGAAAATGTGTTTATCCATAGATGAAAATTCCATATAACACTCAAAGACCACCCAGTCTATGTGAACATCCACAAGTCTAGCTTGTACCAGATTGCATGCAGGTATCTTGTGCTCCCATGCACAGACATGATACATTGGATCATCTCGCACACTAATCCTAAGTCGATGACATTGACTATTGTCAACGAGATGGAGATTACTACCTTTAGGGAACAAGATTATGATGAGATTTCAGAGACTGTGATCATCATGGAGACTCCCTTCATCATACCCAACAATAATGCCAACTCGAGAGACATTTTGAAGAACTGGGAGAAGGAGCTGGCTAGATTCAGGATGACACCCAAGTAGGTCTACAAGACGAAGATATTGTGGAAGGCGTATCAATACTTGGTCATCTTTTCATGTCGACTGTATGGCCAAGAAAGCACGGAAACCTTCCCACAGAGTTGGGTGATCATGTTGGACCAACTGGGCAAAGAAGGCAAAGCATGCACTGGTTCGACATGTTGGCTCATTAGCTGAAGGAACAAGTAACAAGGGCTCGACAACTGCCCAAAGGTATGCAAGCAGAAATCTACATGTCCACCTACATCTTGGATGCAATCTATTCCTCACAGGAATTCTTGGGTTTTAAGTGGGCATGGACACCGATGGAGACTATTATGAACACTTATTGTAAGATGTTGTCTAAATACAGCTTCAGAGGAGTTATCACACGATTGTCTGATCATTTTTTCACCTCGGTTTACAAGATGATATTTGAACAAGATCCACCCTACATGTCGAAGGCAACAATGGAGGCACTTTTTTACATAGCCGATTGGTATGCCTCACCATCTAACACCTTAATATGGATGTACAGCACAAAGAATCCTCCGCATGTTCTGCTGAATTTTTCCTTGGACAAACTCATCATGCAGGAAGTATCATATCACATCTCGGCAGGATTGACAGCTAGGTTGCACCAGAAGAAGAAGGCAACTTGGCCCGCTCTTTTGTTGCGGATCGGATTATAAAAGATACAGAGTTTAAAGCATGAGGATGTCAAAGCAAAGCATATGAATAAGTATCACTTCGATCTCCAAAGTTACAATCTATATGACCCACATTGTCTTGTGAAATATCATTGCACGAGAGTTCATTTCAACTGGATCCACGGGGCATGTCATTGGGCGGAGGAGGACCCATGGAGATATTGTTATAGCTCCTCTAGACTCAATGAACCGGTCAGCCTCGCTGTGGAATGGATAGCGAAGCAGCATCCCCAAGAGCACCAGATGTAGTAGCATCAGCAACAAAGGTGAACATACTAGTGTGCGACAAGGGAAAGAGGAATATTTTTGACTGGATGGAGGAAGAGAAAAGTTGCAAGTTCCAAGAAAATCCACTTGTGGAGAAAGCAGCTATGACAATAGAGGCAAAGCGGCAACAATGCGACAAGTGAAATGTGCAAAGGCAGAGAGATAAATGGAGAATGGAGGAAATAGAGAAGGAGTTGCATGAGTTCAAGGAGAAACTTCGGAAGGAACAGGAGCTATGCAGACAGGAGAAGGAAGCGCAACAAGAATAGGTTCAGCAGGGGGCACATCTTGTACAAATTGATGAAACTACACCCGTATAGGTAGTGGACTCATCAGAATAGCTGGCATCAGGCAGACATGGTGAACCATCATAGGAGCATGACTTCACTCAGGAGATAGATCGAGCACTTGAATAGATGGAGACAAATATGGAGCAGCAGGAGTTAGAGAAAGACATGGACCTCATGCCTCACCACCAAGATTTTGACCTACCAACTTCACCACATCCAGAAGATGAGCAAGTCCCAAGTGATCAAGGAGACACTGAGATCCTTGGAGATCACCTAGAAGGAGAGATGCACAACATCTCATTCGACGAGTCTCAACATAGAGTTGTGCAATCTCGCAGAGTGTCAACTTCGAATGATCACACATATCCTACACAGTTCAAGGAACGAGTGATCATGTCTGACATGCACAAACATTCAACAGCATTAGCCAATTCTACCAAAACATGTTACAAAGCCATTAGCTCAAGTGTTCACTTTCTGATAGTTGAGAATGAGCAAATGGTGAAGGAGCTACAAACAGCCAAGAAGGAAGGAGAATTCATTACAGCATCCACCAGAGCAGAATTGAAGAAGGAAATACCAGATGAAGTATTTTCCCTTGACACAATCATGTGGACATTGCATTCCAAGTTTGGTACTGTGCATAAGGCAGTTGTCCATCTCAACAGATGGCAACAACGATGTGCTAGAAGAGCATGTATCTTGTTGAATGTGCATGATGTTGTTGATTACATGCAAACATGGATGATGAGATACAAGGGAGTCGTGCTTCACTTTCCTAAGATGATGAAGGCCAGAGTGGTCAAGCTAAAGGCACGCATCCAGAGTCAGATCCAGAACTATGAAGAGCTCTTGTAGCTCATCACTAGTCTAAAGGCTTCCCATACATGTGTATTCAAGAGTATGGATGTTGTTGTATGCACACATGCAATCCCATCTATTGGGACTCTCACCCAGGTGAAGACAAAGGCACAGGTCCAACTAGAGCTTGACGTGTACCTTGACGAGTTGATGCACATAGCCACTAGCCCAGACTTGTCAATCAGTGAAGACACCATGCATAAGTGTGTTGTTGGTCCAGCCGCGCTGAAGACAATGATGTGCATGCTATCAGACAATTTGGACAGAGGAGCCCGAGAAGTGTACTGGGATGCTATGGAGGAAAGAGTTAGGTTCTAGAAAGATGTCACCTTAGAGTACATGGACACCATCATAGACTACCAATCTTGGCATCAGTTTGCTATTGTCGACCACTATGAGGATGTCGAAGATTTAGTGTTCCAATAATTTTCTGAGTCATAGTGATGTCTCGCATGGCTTTCTTAAGCCATTTTGTCTCACATGGGTACATGCGCATTGTAACATAACATCTTGTCAAGTGTAAGTTCAAGTGTCGATAGTTGGATGTAACAGTCATAGAGTAGATGAAGAGTCATGAGGGTAGATGAACTGTCAAAAAGGGGAATGGGAAGGGCCAACCCACCCTTTGCTATAAATAGTCCCTCATAACTCATTATAAAGGATTTTGGTCAACCAAGCTTCCGATAAGACTATCTTAGAGAGAGCTTGGGCAATATTGTAATGCACCTTGGCTTCTTCACTGTGCAAAGCTAGTATATCTCTTTGGAGGAGCAGGTGGTTGTGGCTGTAACATTCCACTATCAGAACTAGTGGTTGGACATGGATGTATTGTATGACTGGAACTTACACTTCTTAATATAACAAAGCCAGCACGTTTCATGCATATGTCATATTTTATTCTAGCTATCTTGTTTACTCTAAATGGTATATGTATCTAATTGCTTATGCATGCATGTGTGGACTATTCTGTATAAGTATGTATGAATCTTACTGAAATGTTTTGATTGGGTCAACCATCACTTTGGATGGTTAACTAACTTTCTTTCCAGCTGGTGATGCATCTTTTCTTGTGTGTTCCTTCCATGCTGAGTACTATTACAAGTTTCCAAGGGGCACACTCACCCCACTTTCCATGTGTTATAACCATTCATGCATCTTCCTTGTCTCGTTTAAGCTGTCACACCCTTGCTACCAACAGGGACATCTTACTTGCCTCTGTGTGAAATCACGGTCAAAGAATTACCGTACGACCCACTGTTGGGACTCCTACACCAAATGGTCTAAGGTCTAATTGGGATTTCTTACGAAGGAGATACCCTGACATGTTGGCGGGTCCAACACCATCAACATTTCTGACGCTAGAAGGAGGGCCAGATGACAAGCTGTGTCCTCTCATCCTATTCTGAACCTTTGCATATCTATCATGGAGTCTTACACTCTCCTCCCTCGTGATGTTTTTCACATGTCGAATCTGTTACCATCACGAGGGATTTTTTCAATCTCTTGTCCATATACATGTATGATGGTGAAGGTGAAGTGTCCTGGCCTGAGTTCTTACATGAATTCCTTTCCATGCTTCATGAGGAAGATGGATGTTCTGATGAATAGTCCAGTCTTCTGCTTGCATACAAACTTCACGAATCTCCACATTGGTGTTTGTGCAACCTACCATATGATAGCGTGCACTCACTTGAGCACTTCTATGATCTCATTGAAGACACTTTCTATCATTTTGATCTAGAACATCTTGACCAAAACCTGTTATAGCAATGGAAGGCCCTGCATGAATCGCCTATGGATTTTTGGCAATTCTTCCGTGATTTATAGTTTCAAGCTTTGAAGAGCCAGATGGAATTTTTTTATCTTTGGGACTAATTCAAGAACCGCCTTAAGAAATCTCCTTATCCCAAGAATAATTTTGAAACCAAGCCTCGCTCAGCATTCTTCAGTGATGGAGTTGTGCAATCACATATGGATACAATCACTGTCACAAGTGACTTTCCATTTCCCCCTCATCAAACAACTCCACCACTACAATGTGATGCGGGAGATCATGCTCACACATTTTTTCAAATGTCACGTCCTCCCAACATCATTCTGCTTAATTTTTGTGTAGATATGGTTGTGAGTCCATCGATTTTTCATATGCATTTCATACCACAACCTCCGTCTTCATACTCGATTGTTCCTTCAGATGATATTGTCGTGTGTTCTTCCATTCCAAACTCTACAGTTGTTATGAACAAGGAACAAGCCATCAATGGAGTTGGTGTTGCACAAATAACATGCACTACCACTCATGAAGACCATGACTGGGAGCTTGAGCATCAACACTTGGCGAAGGATGGCTCCCTTCCATCTGAGCTCCCTCTATTCTTTCCTGACATATTTGGTGAACCTACCATCCATGATTTCACATGTGTATCTTCATCTACAGATGCATGTTGGCTTGATGGGCCCTGAACCAGGTTCAATGTTAGGAAGCCAAGCAAATCCCTACACTATTGGCCCTTTGGACATCAATCCATGGAGTGTGGATTGAAGTCTCACCCAAATTAGTATGGGGGAATGCAGGAACCAAGTTTATGCACCCTGAGATGGCTGTGATGTCGTTTTCTAGACCTTCGTTATGCCTTCATGCAGATCGATAATCCCTCTAGGGATTATCAATGTAGTTCTCTTATTAATCCTTAGAACCTCCAGGAAAGTCTCTGATCATCCTTTGCGGACCCTAAATAGATAGATCATGTGCTTATGCAATTTTGTAATTAGTCTTACTTCTATCTACCCAAATTAGCTTAAGTATTGGTTAACTTTAACTAGCATTACAATTATCTTCGCGTAAACATATACTCTTACTTGCATTCATATGACAAAGTGAATACATAGGTTCGTGCATCAATATAGCATTAATTCATAACCCCAATATTAAACATAGCATAATCACAACATTCATAACAGAATTAAAATAATCCACACACAGATGGAAAGTACACAGTAATTTCAGAATACTTCTCTTTATTGATGATTCGGGTTCCCAATATAGACTCTATCCACCCTGCGCACACAGTTTCAAGGGTCCGTGCACTTAGCTGCGGACTTCTACCCTGGGCCTCTGCGCACTTAGCCGTAGAGCCTCTTCCTATTCTAAGACTTTCATTGTTAGCTATTTACAGACTCATCCAGTACTTCTACTTTACTTATATGTTCCTCTATTACTACTGACCTAGACTCCTCTTAAGACCTCCCTTTTATATAATCCCATGGTCTACGGACCAAGGGCAGATATCCAAAACCGACACAACCTATCTAGACTAAGGGTGGAAAACCCTTTTTGACTTTAGATATCTTTGAGCTCCATGACCACAAAATGTGGATACTTTACATTTCTTTATAAAAACTTCAGTCTTCTACCCCAAAACTTGGGTTTTTAACCCCAAAATTGACCCCCAGGGGACCCATCCCCAATAGGCCCCCAACACAAACATGGTGACTCACCCTCGAGTCACTTGGCTGGCGTAGAGATCTTGTCATGAAGACCTCCTAGCTTGACTTGGACAACTGATGCCTCGGTAGCGCACTATGTTGCCACCTGCTTCATCTCCTCGACCAACTGCGTTGTCGCTGGCCCTACGCCATCAGACTTAATCTTCTACTGAGTCTCCTACAAACTAGCCAACTTGCCTTCAATAGTGGTCATGATCAAGTAGGCCTTGTCCAACCAAGGCTTGAAGCGAGCCTTCAGCACGGCTTCCTTATGTTGAGCTGCATCTACCTGCTCTTTCAATGCCTTGGCCTCCTGCAACTTGGATAACCTCTGCGGGATGGTGACAATATGCGCTGTCGCTTTGACTTTGTCATAGCACTCTTGCAGCTCTCATGCTTCTGTTTCCAGGAATTGTACTGCATGATATTCTTGCAAGCAAGTGACTACCTTGAGCGATTGCTCGAAGAGTGTGGTATAGTCCTTTATTGTGCTCTCCATTGCTGCTACCGCGTCTTTCACAGTGGTCTCACGTTGCTCTCTGATCTCTGGTAGAGTCGAAGGCTGGGCCTTCAACTGCAATTCTGCAATTTTAAGGTTTAGCTCCAACTAAACTTTTGCCAATTCAGTTCATGCATCTCACACTCCAGTAGTGAGCTTCTAAATCCTCACATCGATCAACTGAGCCTCGGGAATGCCCAACTCTGGGATAGTCCTAAACGCCTAAGTTACGATGGTGGTAATGGGTTGCTTCTTGTCTATAATGTCTTTGACAAGGTTAAGGGTGGAGTCTCTCTACACGGTTAGCTAGCTGTTGTTGACCTTTTGTTCACTAATCACCTATAACGCACATTGTTCACAGGCCCAAGGTTCCATGATCACGACGTCCTATAAAAGGTAAAATACCTCATTTAGAAGCACAGCCAAGTTGAGTCCAACTCTCTTGAGTGCACTGACAGTGGGTCTGTTAACTTCAGTCTCTATTGTTAGTGCTCCATACAGAAACACTATTGCTAGGGGATCCCTTCCGCACAGAATCTTTGCAGCTTCTGAGGTGTCAAGTGCCAAGCTAGTTAACGTTGCGCTAGTCTGTACCTATGATAGGTGGATCTACAGCTCGCACAAACCCATCTGTATAGCTCCCATTGCTTGTTGTTATTGCTGCTTGAATTGCTGCAGCAGTTCCGAAGTGGCATCTCGCACTGTATCACCTATGTCGTTTAAGTCCTCCTCTGTTAAGGTGATCAGGTCCTAAGACGTCTTGCCAGCCTTGGATTTCTTCTGCAACCCCACTTTTTATAGATCTCTAGTGTGCTTGGTGTGAAACAAAGTCGTCTCTAGGTATACTCCTCCTTGTTTTGTTTAATCATCTTCTCCCTCAGTCTCCGGGGAAGGCGACTTCTGACTTCTATTAGAGCCGTGCTTTTATTCTCCTACCTGTCCACCCAATTTCTGTGCAGCATCACACTCTACCTTGGCCTTGTCATTGGCCTCCTTTCTCCTCTTCATGTCCAGTTATTCCATCTTCAGCTTGGCTTCTTCCTTCTTCCGCTGCACGGCAGTCTTGCTAGATCTTGCCGTCGAATCTGTGGCATTGCGCCAATTTGTTGGCCAACAGTCAAGGGCTGCTGCAATTGCATCATCGGTCGCCAAGTATGGTAGCTTGTGCCATTTTTGTTGAGGGTCCTTCCGCACCTGTATTGACACATGGTGGAAGTCAACCTTAAATTCCACATATTCCTATAACTTCTCAAAATTTGTAGGTGTCAACCACGGCTTGCGGTTGATGGCCATATGTATGCTCAGTTTCATCAAGATACAAAAGATATTGAGTTCCTTTATCTGTTGAGGATCCTTTGTTGCCCATAGCAAAGTGAACTTTGTTGCCTCTGGTAGGTCCAACGTGATCAGAGGGAACTGGCTATCTTCAGGTAGCTCCCACGCAACCAGCACTATGGACAACAATAGCCATGCATAGTGAAAGGTCTTACTGTGATCTTGTGCCTTGCAATAGTTCGCGAGGAACTCACCGCAGAGGTAGCACACCCAGTTAAATTGAACTCTCTCCATGCATTGGGCTGCCAAAGCTATCACTAGTGCTGGCACTTCATCTACGCGACACTTCCGCATAAATTTTCCCACTAATATTTGTGTCACCACTTTGACCCCATGGTCACAGATGCTCGAAATGGCATAGTCGTGTGACTTCTTTACCAGCTTGAATTTTTCCTTCATTTCCTCCACAAACGCATCTTTGTCGTCCTTTCCACCAAACACCATGTCCAGATTTTCTTCTGTGTATGGAAGCCACATGATCCTATGGATTATCATGTCCATGATGGGTATTGCCTCCTCTAGCCACAAACACCCGTCATGCACCAAGCACGTCAGCTACTTGATCAGTACCAGCGTGATAGGTGCACGGTTGTAATGTGGCACCCATAGCAAGTTTAGCAAGCCTGCCTTGTCCACACCTTTCAGCCACTTCCTCAGCTCCAATGCAGTCACTCCAATATTTTTTTGGATGACCCAGTGCATAAGTTGGTTTGTTGCTAAATGAGGGAAGCGCTTCGTGTCTGCTAAGTCCCAATCCTCTAACTTCAAAATGGGGACATGCCCCAAGCACGATCCCTCAAAGACAATTTAGTCTGGCAGGAGGGGTGGGTGCAGGGTGACTTTACTCTCATCAATAACTTTGGGCACCTTCGTCTTGCCTCTGTGTAAAGGAATGTATTCAGGCAGCTTGGATATGGGGTCTGACCCCTCAATTTCAATGGCTTTCATTTCCACTACAATATCCTCATCATCCATGGGGATTTCTTCAACCTCTTCTTCCAACCCTCAGTCAATCATTTTGGCCTTTTCTTGCACGGTGGGTTTTCCCGATTGTGGGTGCCTCCTAGGTGATGCATGCACTGGTGGCAGCATTTTCTACTTGTCCTTCTTCAGTTTTGGCCCCTCCTAGGTCGGTGTAGGCCTTGGCCAGGGTTTCCTGGGGGATTTAGGCACTTTCGCTGGTACTTCCGCATGCACAACTTCCAAGGCAACTCCCTTTGCTAACATAGCCACTTCTAAAACAGCTCCCTTGCCTGTCACTGCTTCAGCACTCATAGCTTATGTGGGCATAGACATGATGCTATGCAACAACTCCTGTGTCACCTGTGGCAATGTCTCAAAAATGGAACTTACTAGAAAAACTTCAAAGGTTTAACGGTTCATTTGCACCAGAGAGCTCAAAAACTCAATTCTCAAAATGCTAAGTGTTTTTTTGCTAAGTAGCCACCTATAATTTATAGGCACTTTAAAATTCAAATTTGACTGTTCGCCCAAAATCGGTTCATTAAGGCTATATTGGTGGCATATTATCAATATCTGGTCCATAGATTCCTACTTAAATGTCCCCCCCCCGGGTCCTTTTGGCTATTTTTTCATCGTCAATTCATGAATGGTGACTTTAACAGTCACTTTCTGACTATCCTATGTGGTTTCTCCTTTGGTAGTGCAGCTCCCTGCGTGTTTCTGCTAGCTCTGTGACATGTCTTTATTCCACATAGTTCACTGACCACGCAGCTCTCCGACCCGGGCAGTGTAGTTTATAGTCCTGCACTTCCTTTCAGCTGCCTGGAGTGCTAAGAATGTGCTTCCCTCATATATTCACCTAGCTTGATCACTGGTGTATGACTTCAATCGACTGCCATTCACCTTCCCTAGGAAGGGTTCTCCATTCAATTTAACCAATTGAACTGCTCCACCATCGGTAATATTTTTGATGACATATGGCCCTAGCCAGTGCATCCTAAATTTCCCTGCAAATTTATCAAATTTACTGTCATATAACAAGACCAGATCATTTACCTTGAAGGTGCGCAGTTTGATGTGTCGATCGTGCCATGCCTTTTCACGCTCCTTTTGAACTTGTTGATGAAATACAACTAGAAATTGGTCCTCCTCAGGCTCTTCTAGCTACATGAGCCTCTCTTCCAGAGCTTTGTAGTCCACCATTCCTATGAGTGCCACTATGTGCAGACTAGGTACAATGTATTCCATTGGCATCATAACTTCTATGCCATACACAAGTCTGAAAGGCGTTTTCTCAATTAGCTTGCAAGTCGTTCTTAGGCCCATAGCACCATGGGTACGTGCACATCCCAGTCATTTCTCTAAGCACTACAGACCTTCATCAGTGTGCTCTCCAGTATCTTATTGAATTCTTCCACCATCCCATTAGCATGTGGATGATAAGGCACACTTTTCTGATGATACACCTGAAATTCTTCTGTCAACGCACTGATTGTTTCGTTAAGAAAGTGTGTACCACGATTGCTCATCAAGATATTTGGATAGCCAAACCTTGTCAACACATATTCAAAAATAAAATTTGTTGTTGTCGTGCTTGTACAGTCCTTCACAGGCTACGCCTTCGCCCATCTGGTCAAGTACTCAGTCGCAGTGATGATATATCGTGCACCCATCTTCTTTCCTTGAGGCTGAATTGGACCCACAAAGTCAATCACCCATTTCTCGAATGGTTGTAATGTCACCTGCGGCATCAGAGGCAGTTCATCCCTCCACGATGGCCTATTATTCCTTTGACATGCGTCACATGCCCTACAATATGCTTTTGAATCCTTATGCAGGGTTGGCCACCACAACCCAGCACATAGAACCTTATGCGTTGTTACTTTCCTTGCATAATGTCCTCTTGCAGCTCTTCCATGAGCCTCAATGAGGATACTAATTCATTCAAAGTTAGGCACATAATGTCGCAATATTTGGTTTGACCCCATTTTGTACAACTACCCTACAATGATAGAAAAGTCTATTGCATGCACTACTAGTTCCTTCTTCTTTTGACTTGTATAACCTTCCGGATCTGATATTGTCATCAGGAAGTGGATAATGTCTTCAAAGTGGTTGTCTGTGATGCAAAACATAAAGAGCTACATGTCAGGTAGCCCTTCTTCCAAATTAATAGGTTCCTCTCCCATTTCAATGCGCAACAGATGGTTAGGTCCTGTGTTCAGTTGTCCTGGCTTCACAATAACTTCAAAGTCGTACTCCTAGAACAACACCAGTCACCTACATATTTTTCCCCACAGCATAGGCTTGTTGACCAGGTACTTCAACATGGAATGATCCGTATACATCTTAAAGTGTCTGCCCAACAAATAGTGCCTGAACTTCTAGAGCGCATAAACCATAGCTAATCCTTCACGCTCTGTCGTGGAATAATTTTTCTCTACTTTAGATAGCTTCCTACTTGTGAATGCCATAGGGTGATCCAGTTCTCCCTCACTGGCCTATGTCAACACGGCCCCCAATGCAATACATGATGTTCCACATGCACATGAAATTCCTTCTTCCAGTCTAGGAAGACTAGGATCGACACGGTGACCATTTTCTCTTTAAGCACATCCAGGCTCTTCTAACATTCATCATTCCAACATAACATAGCATCCTTTTTCAAAAATTTCTCCATAGGTGTGGTGATCTAGGCATAGCTCTTGATGAAATTCATATAGTATCTGGTATGCCCTAGAGTTATGCATATCTATTTCACATTCCTCGGCGCTTCCAAGTTGATTATCACTGTGATCTTCGCAAGGTCTACCATCAATCCTTGGCTGCATACCACATGACCCAACAAGATCCCAAAGGGGACACAAAACATACACTTCTTCATATTGAGCATGATCTGGTATCACCTTCATGTGTCTAGCATCAAGCACAGACTTGCCACATGGCGCTTAACCAATCCAAACATTGTCCAACGTCAAAGTATACCTCCAGAAACTTATGAATGAAGTCTTTGAATGCTACAATGACTATGCGAGAAAATATTGCTGATGCGTTCTTCAACCCAAAAGGCATCACGTGAAACATCCCCATTCAGTCATGAATGTCATCTTGCTTCTATCCTTAGGCGCAATTTTAATCTGATGGTACCTAGAGAACCCATCAGTGAAAGAGTATGCTTCTTGGCTGCCTACATTCTCCAAGACCTCATCAGTGAAAGGGATCAGGAAAGGATCATGCACACAAGCATCATTCAATTTCTGGAGATCTACACATATCCTTATTTCTTCTTTTTGTTTCTTTTCCTGAACCATTATTGGGCTTATCCAATCAGATTCTTCCACCGGTTCAATAATTCATGCCGCAAGCATCTTATCTAACTCTGCGTGGACCTTTTACTTATACTTCGGATTAAGGTGGTAAGGTCGCTATTTCACAGGTTTCGTGTTCAATTTCAAGGTGATCTTCATGACACCCAGGACTCCTATTATTCCCTTTAGATCAAAAAACTTCATGGGGAACAAATCTTGATATTCGCGGAGGAGCTCAGCGACCTTATCTATTGTTGCATCATCCCAGTGGTACCCAATATTTGCAAATTTCAGCTCCGCCTCTGTGCCAATGTTGACATGCCTAGTTTTTAGTGATGTGGTTATGCCTGTATCGTCTATCTACATACCTTCAACCTCACAGTGACACTCAATTTCTAGAATATTAATCTTTCTAAGATTCTCGTCTTCTTCTTCGGCGGTCACGTTATAGCATTCCATCGTGTGGCTCAACTAGGTATTCCAATTAGGTTGAATCAGGTCCAAAGGATCCTATGGTATCCTAAAGATCACTTCTTTAACCTCTTGTAGTGTCACGTCAATATAGTCAAACCCATCCTCAAAGTTGAACGTCATTATAAACCCCTGACACAAGATGTCCCATTCTTCAGTGCCATGGCAGAGCTTTGTTTCCATGTACCAATTCATTAGTATGACATCTAGAGTATGACAAAACAGATGCACCCATTCAAGCTAGGGCTCCACTCCATAAGCCTTTGTCCATTTCGCCAGGTGACTGCACAAATCATCCCTTCCATCATACTTGTCTGTCATCCGTAATTTTAGTTGTCCAAAATGTATTCTCATCATCCTCATATAGTCGCGCCAATCACTGAAATTATCCTTGTGCACACCCCACCATCTTGCGAGTGTAGCATGCAGTGCCCAATCTAAGGCCTAGAAGTGATGCTTCTCTGGAACTTCTCTCTCAAATGCATCCAAAAAGCAATCAACATCAGTTAGCCCATCATAGTGAGGCAGGTTCCTTGCTTCTCATGATACACAACACAGTGACTTGGTCATCATATTACAACGCAACGTAGATACTTCATGCAGTTAGTTCTGCTAGTGCTCTAATTCTTTGTCCAAATCTAATGTGCAGGATCTCTCACGGTCCCATGCAATATATCTATCTATTGTTAGATTTACCCAATCCCGGTTTTGCGCCGTTATCTTATAAATCTGGTTCAAATCATCATCACTTTCATAATCACAGGTTGATTCTATATAGTGCAGTCCTTCTGCAAGATCCAATGGCACCACTATGCGAAGCGATTTCTTTTCAAATATCATCTTTCGCTTCTTCAGGTTAATTACCCCATTCATGTCAGCGGCCCAATCAATTCCAAGGCACGAGGGTAGGGATTGCTATCATCCAGAATATCTATTACCTCAAAATCCACCAGTGTGCTCGTGCCTTCGATGTCAACTATTACCCCCTGCAACATCCCCATTGGGATAATTTTAAGTTGATTTTCCATCCTTAACTGGATTGTAGACCACTGGAGCAAAGGTCTCCCCATTCTTTCCCATGTTCATTTTGGCAAAACATTCGCATCATACCCCAGATCCAAGATAACTTGGTCCTTTTCGTATTCTCCTATCTGAACGGTGAGTCTCATCTCATGCCTAGTCCTTACCTTATGCTTTCCAAGCTTTCTAACTATGCACAGTTCGCTAGTAGCGCCATCCTTTCCAATGCATCGATTGATCAGTTCCTACAAGCCTTTCACAGCCTTACTATCATGGAGCAGTTTCATGCAGGTCTCCAAGAATGTGGTAATCATGGATGGGTCCATTTCTTCAACTTTTTTCTCCTAACTTCTTGAGGTAGAGGCCTCAGTGAAGTTTTTCTGTGCTTCCATGAATGTTTCTTTTGTTCGCTCCAAATCAAACCCAGTCTCACTTTCTGGTGCTTTGTGGACCCATTCACCTTTTGTGGGCTGCTTCCCTTTATCCTCCCCAGTCATTGTTCCACTTCGCAACATAATGTTTACCTTAGGGTCTTCCTCGCGAGGCTCAACCCTCATCATCTGGAGGTTCTGCGTCGGCTACAAAGGTTGTGCCCCCTTTTCACGAATCTTAGCCAACAATATAGGGAAATCCTTAGTCACATGGTCAAACTCAGTACAATAGCGGCATGATATTCACATCAGATTTGGACAGCCTCTCGTGTAGTGTCCCGGACCTCCACAATTGTAGTAAATCAGTTGTCCTCAGCCTCTACCAGGCTCCCCTCCACCTCAGCCTCGACAGCACCCTTGATACTCACCTCAAGTTCTCCCAACGCCTTGGTCTAGAGGCTGCGTTTCTTCCTACACCCTGTATGCAAGTGTCCTATCCATCATTAATTCGTAACTATGGAAATTATGCTCATGATGACCTACTAATTGACCAAAATTACAGAAGCATTTTTGTGGTGTCTGTACGAATTTATGCAACAAATGGCAATTGTCGATCACATGTTTCCCAACCACCTAACATATAGCACATCATAGCATGGGCCCTACACTTAGCCCTATCGTAGCCTCTGGCCGTAGAGGAATTGGTCACCCTACTGCAACATAATTCGCAAATATTGGACAATGATCCTTGTCATGCACCTGACCTTTGCATTTTAGGCACCAAACTTCTTCAGGTGCCTTTGGCCAAGATGTTCTGTCCTTCTTTAGACTTTGCATTTCGAGGTAAAGGTTCTGCAACTGCGCATGAATCTATTGAACCCCTAGATTAGCATCATACATTGGTGTCTCATGTAGTCTCATTGTGATTTCTAAATCTTTTGCCCAGGTCCCAATCTTTTGTTGTGATAGCGCAACCCTTAGGTGGGGAAGGAGCGAGGCCACGAACCATTCATAGTGTTGCCCATTAGTTAGGTTCATGTTGGCTTCACGAATCATACACTTAAATCTTTGATCCAAATCCCAGGGCCTCTCCCCAGGCTTCATCATGATCTCCTTGAATCCCACCATTGATTGCGCTTGAGACTTATGTATACTAAATTCTCTATTCAGTGTAGCCTAGATATCTGCAATGCGGATGTCAGGTTATCAATACTATACTTAATGTACCACATTGGTGTGTGATCCTGCAAAGCACTAACTAGCATGGATTTCTTCATTTCTTCATCCATGATACCCTGAGCTTCCCATACAACCTTCATGACGAACCAAAACTAGTCCAGATCTTCATTTCCTATGCCCTTGGATATAGGTAGCTTTACAGAGTTTTCCATTTTGAATAGTGGTAGAGGTGGGGGTGGTGTGGGCCATGGAATGAGTGGTGTAGATGACGATGGAGGTAGTGTAGATGGATGGGATGAGGATGGAGGTGGTGTAGGTATTCATAGGAACCCTGGTCTTATCAGCTGAACGACACTCAGTGGAGAATACTGCACTGCTTCGTCGTCACTCAAAGGAGGCTCGATCAGCGGGCTATACTCAGGACCTTTTCTTCCTCTGTCCCTGAAATACCTTCCACTTCACATAGCTCCAAACATCAAGGTAACCGTATGACCTACTTTTCACACAAGAGCATCTTAGACCAAATATTTAGTGACTTCAAAAACTTACCTCGTAGTCCTTTAAAGAAGTGGCACTTTGTTTCGCGATAACTGACAGAAGTATGTACCGCGAACTATGTCACAAATCCTCCTATGATGCGGTCGATACAATGGTCAACATTGCACGTTATCTTATCTTCAGAGGCTTCCAATCTCCGCACTAACTTCAATGTCCAAACAATCAGATTGTCAAACCTCCACCTTCCTTGGTTGTCTGCCAACTTCAAGATCCACTCGTATAACTCAACCGGGAAGGAGTAAAAGAATACTTCATGTATTTCTGTGTATAGATATTTATCCAACCACTGTTATTTTTTCAATCGTGGATTCCTTTTCTCTTGTGCCATGAATTCGTGGATCTTTCTATCCAACTAGCCTTCAATCTCTTTCTTAGTTGGATTCCAATGACACGACATCACACATTTCATTATTCAGATCCCAGTCCTAGCAATGGAACCATTTGTTGGCTTGATGGGCCCTAACCCAGGTTCAATGTTAGGTAGCCAAGAAAATCTCTAGACTACTAGCCCTTTCAGCATCAATCCACGAAGCGCAGACTGAAGTCTCGCCCAAAGCAGTATGGGGGGATGCATGAACCAAGTTTCTGCACCCTGAGATGGTTGTGATGTCGGCTTTTAGACCTTTTCTATGCCTTGATGCAGATCGATAATCCCTCTAAGGCTTATCAATGTGCTTCTCTTATTCATCCGTGGAGCCTCCACGAAAGTCTCTGATCATCCTTCGTGGACCCTAAATATATAGATCAAGTGCTTACATGATTCTGTAATTAGTCTTACTTCTATGTCTACCCACATTAGCTTAAGTATTGGTTAACTTTAACATGCATTACATTAATCTTCACATAAACATATATTCTTACTTGCGTTCATATGACAATGTGAATACACATAATCACACATCAATATAGCATTAATTTATAACCCTAGTATTCAACATAGCATAATCACAACATTCATAAAAAAATTAAAATAATGCACACACAGATGGAAAGTACATAGTAATTTTAGAATTCTTCTCTTTATTGATGATTCAGATTCCCAATATAGACTCTATCCACCCTGCGCACACAGCTGCAGGGGTTTGCACACTCAACTGTAGACTTCTACCCTGGGTCTATGCACACTCAGCTGCAAAGCCTCTTCGTATGCTAATACTCTCATTCTTATCTCTTTACAGACTCATCCAGTACTTCTACTTTACTTGTTATTCTACTACTACTGACCTAGAATCCTCTTAAGACCTCATTTTTATACAATCCCATGGTCTGTGGACCAAGGGCGGATCTCAAAAACTGAAACAACCTATCTATACTAAGGGTGGAAAACACTTTTTTACTTCAGATATCTTTGCGCTCTGCGACCACAAAATGTGTAGACTTTACATTTCTTTATACAAACTTTAGCCTTCTACCCCAAAACTTGGGTTTTTAACCCCAAAATTGACCCCCAAGGGAGTCGTTCCCAACAATGCACCCATTGTTGATCACTCGAAGGACACATCAAATCTCATTCCATCATTCGACAATGGAGACGATAATTTATTCATTGAAAATCCACTTGATCTTTCATCTTCCTTTTCCGAAAACACAGAAGATGAATTTGTTCACTTCTCATCTATCCCTTGGTTTGATTTATCAAATCATGAGGATGCCAATGAATTCATCGTTTTTCTGATCATGGTTGTCGTGATCCATTTACTCCCATATTTGATCACGATCATGATTCTATCACAGTGGATCTTTTGAAGCCACCTATTTATGATGATCTATCTGACAACAAAGTCGAACCCCCTAGACTGTCGAAGCACTTTAGCCTGAGCTGATGGTTATGTTCGGCCCTAGTTGTCTTGAGGTTGGTTTCACTTTCGATTAGGAAATTGTTCAATCATCCTAGGCTCCTCATCACTCATCTCTATGCATTGAAGATCAATATCACACACAGATCATGCTTCCTCTTCTCAAATTTCATGATCCCATCGCTCATGCATTGGAGGAATCTTACATTGCAAGCACATGTGCATGATGCAATTTTTATTTATTTATTTCGTTTGCTTGGATGTCACATTCAAGAGTATGTGTATGCTTCAAAGTTGCACATAGTGTCGCACAACTTCTTGACAATTCCACGGACCACATGTCATGTACATTCACTCACTTAGGTCATGTGGACACTTTTAAACATGAAGTGTGTTTGTCTTCATTGTTATATCTTACTTGTCTGTTGGTTTGCATAACCGGGTTACTCACGAACCAAGCATTCACCAACATGGGTCAACCAATGCGTCGGTGGCTGCATTGGAAATATCACTTCACGTGATCGGATCCATGCACCATTAGTTTAGGAGTAGGAGTAGTGTTTGCTTTCAGTTTGTTTTCTTGCATGCCTGTTTTACTTCTTACTTTGCATGTTTGTTTGTTTTCTTGCTTGTTTTCTTACTCCCTTTTCTTTTGCATTTTCTTCTGCTTCTGTTTTGCTTTGTTGTTTGTTTTCTTGTTTTGTTTGTAGGTTAGTTTCGCATGAAACCATGTTTGACTCTTGAAACAAGCTGGGTAAAGTACAAGAGGCCTTGTGCAACTATCACTACTTGGTTATCTGTCATCCTACCTCTATATGAAGAAATTTTTACTTTTAGTCCATGATACATCGATGGAAAATATGTATTGTTCAAAGTGAACCTTGGTGAAAACACAACACTTGCATGCTAACTAGTGTCACCTACTCTAGTCAGTTGTTTTTGGGTTAACCCTTGTCAACTCAGTCAAGTAGAGTAAGGTGAGGGGTGAAACCTTAACAAGCACGTCAGAGGAATATAATAAACTACTTCTCTGAAGGAACAACCTCTTCTTCTCTTAATAAGTCAGGATCCCTCTTCCACATTTGAAATGAATAAGTGCTATTCACAATTATGAAAAAATGAAAAGTGAAAAATGAAAAAATGAAAAATGAATAAGGCGAAATAAGAGAAAGGCTTCCTGTGTAGAGAGGTGATGCAAGTAACTTTGCTAAGGTACTGACCGGGCTCGCTAGCAGCAGAGCGATGCTTGTGTTCCTGCATGACTCCACTGGGGTACTGTCCAGGCCTACTGGCAGCGGAGCAACACCAGAGATGAAACTAAAACTATGACGAACATACTAGTGTTCAGCAATATACCCCTCAACCCTAATCGAAACAATTGTGTTTCCTTGCTTGGAATGTGTGTCAATCGACCAAGAGCTTGGCATATGCTACATATTACAATCAAGCTAGTGTGGAAACCAAGACGAACTAAGAAATAAATAATACTTTCGAAGGTGTTAGACTTGCTTTTCACGAACAAGGTCCATTCAAAGAACTGGAGTTCTACCAGTGTGTCTCCAAGTGTTGTAGTAGATACAACCACCCTCCAAAATTTTGCCTTAGCTTCATTTTTGAGCCTCCCTACCAACCTTTCACAGCAATATGTCTTACTTCATCAAGTACACAAGCTTCAGTGATTTTATTACAGAATGATAGCCTATCCATCAAAGCTTGTTGCAACCCCTCATAGGCTGATTCTCCAAACATGGTATAGTTGCAGGTTGAGTAGCTCCCTCAAGAAATTGCGTAATTCTGGAGGGAAAATAGCCTTCCCCCTTGAAATTATGCAATTTTTTATGGTAGCCTGCTGGGCTCCAAAATTGTGTAAATCTTCCAGTCAAGCTTCACTGAGAAAATTGTGCAATTCCTCCCAACAGGGCTGCTTAGCCCAGGAATTGCATAATCCTAGGTAGCAGTTAGCTGTTCTGCCCATAAATTGTGCAAATCTTCTGGGCAGCCAGCCCAACTCCCTCCTAGAAATGTGCATTTTTTCCTCCCAGCTGAGAATATTGTTGCATGTGCAGTTGAGTTGACCAATTCCACACAGGACCAAGAAAACTTGACTTGCATGCATGGGTTGCTTTTTCCCAGAATAGAAAAATCAACATGCAAAAAGGCATCCCTAGATTTTAGGGAGCTATTTTTAGCAACTGGAGGCTACATGCAAAGATCGTTTTAGAATCTTTCCTCCAAGTGTCACTTTTTCCTAGATTTGTGGCATGTGCATCATGAACCTCAAAATTATTTATTCGACACTTTATAGCTCACTCATTCACATTGATCTTGGAGCTCTGACATCCCACAGCACATCTGGGACTCTTCGACACATCCAGCTCAGCTATTCACAAGTAAGTGGTCTTAACTTGTCTTTTGCAGCATTTCTGTCACTTTTGTGTTTTCTCTTGTGTCAGTTCTATTTGCTTGATTTATATGAATGCTTGCTGTTGTTTACATGCATACTAGCTTGTACTAGAACCGTTTCAGTTTTTGTTAGCATCTCACTGATGTCACATGCATGAAACTGTTTTGCACGAACAGTCATCGATTTAGTGACTCGCTTCACCCACATGAATGTTGTTCTGTTTTCTAAATCTTTCATTCATTGTTTGCATGCATGATCATTTACTCCTACTTACACTTAGTATCGCCATACATTCACAATCACATTTGCTTTCAATTTCCATGGGTGAGTTTAGGCAACCTTGGCCCGAACTCTGCCTCACCAAGACAGTATTACACAATCCTAAGAAGGAAGGCTCTGTCTTACCCTCAGGAAATGCACATTTATGCCTGGTAACTATCCTCCAGTCTTGCATTGCACAATTCTGAGGGAAAGTGACTGCTGGCCCATAAAATTGCACAATGCAATCACTGGGACTGCAACCACTGCCAATTGAAATTATGCATTGTGCAATTCTAGCAGCCATCGGACCAACCTGGAATGTGCATTGTTAAAATCCAAAAACCATCTAGCCTCCCCAGACAGCCTAGACTTCCTTTTGTGAAATTCTAGCAGCCAGTCAGCTAGCCTCCCAAAAGAAATTGTGCAATCTTTTCCAGTCAATTCCCAGGTATGTTGCATGTCGCTCCTCAAGTTTGCTTTGGTTTCTCTGACAGATTTCTTGCCATGAAGGTCTCTTTGTCTCTAGATCTAGTAGGTGTTCATCTACCTCTTAATGGTTTAGGATCAATGGCCTCCAAGAGAGCAGGATCAAAGGACACTGACAGAAGTGCAACTGGAGTGGCAGTTGAGCAAATGTCTGCAAGTCTACTAATATATGAAGATACCAAACTGATTATAGACAAAGACGTCAAGTTGAAATGGAAAGAGGTCAATGATGCATTTGCAGACACATTTGGGGAAGACCTAGAAGACCACCAAGTCTATGTGAACATACATAAGTTTGACTTATACCAAATTGCATGCAAGTATCCCGTGCCCCATGTGCGAACATGATACATTGGATCATCTCGCACACTCATCCTAAGATGATGACATTGAGCAGTGTCAACGGGACGGAGATTTCTACCTTTAGGGCACAGGATTATGATGAGATGTATCAGATGTCAGAGCCCATGATCATCATGGAGACTCCCTTCAGCATACCCTACAATAATGCCAACTCCAGAGACATTTTGAAGAACTGGGTGAAGGAGCTGGCTAGATTTAGGATGACACCCAACCAGGTCTACAAGACAAAGATATTATGGAAGGTGTATCAATACTTGGTCATCTTTGCATGTTGACTGTATGGCCAAGAAAGCACGGAAACCTTCCCATAGAGTTAGGTGATCGCATTGGACCAACTAACCAAAGAAGAAAAAGCATGCAATGGGTCTGACATGTTGGCTCATTAGCTGAAGGAATAGGTAACAAGGGCTTGACAGCAGCCCAAAGGTATATAAGGAGAAATCTACATGTCCACCTTCATCTTGGATGCAATCTATTCCTGATAGGAGTTCCCAAGCTTGAAGTGGGCATGGACACTGGTGGAGACTGCTATGAACACTTATTGTAAGATGTTATTCAAATGCAGTTTCATAGGATTTATCACATAGTTTTCCAATCATTTTGTCACCCTAGTTTAAAAGATGATATTCGAACAGGATCCACCCTGCATGTCAAAGGAATCAATGGAGGAACTAATCAACATAGCCGATTGGTATGCCTCACTATCTGGCACCTTCATACAGGTGTATAGTGCGGAGAAGCCTCCGCATGTTCTACCAAAGTTTTCCTTGGACAAACTTGTCATGAAGAAAGTATCATATCTCATCTCGGCAAGATTGACAACTAGGCTGCACCAGAAGAAGAAGGCACCTTGGCCCACTTTTCCATTGTGAATCAGTTTATACAAGATACAGAGTTTCAAGAACATAGATGTCGAAGCAGAGAAAATGAATAAGTATCCATTCAACCTCAGAAGTTACAATCTGTATGACCTGCATTGTCTTGTGAAATATCACTGCACGAGAGTTCAGTTCAACTGGATCCATGGGGCATGTCATTTAGTGGAGGAGGACCCATGGAGATATTGTTACTACTCCTCTAGACTTAATGAAATGGTCAGCCTCACTGTTGAATAGATAGTGAAGTAGCATGAAGCAGCAACAACAGTAGAGGTGAACATACCAGTGCACGAAAAGGGCAAGAGGAAGATTCTCGATCGCATGGAGGAAGAGCAAAGCTGCAAGTTCCAAGTAGATCCACTTGTGGAGAAATTAGCTATGGAATAGAGGCAAAGAGGCAATAGTGCGACAATAAAAATGTGTAAAGGAAGAGAGAGAAACAGAGAATGGAGGTAACAGAGAAGGAGTTGCGTGAGTTCAAGGAGCAACTCCAGAAGGAACAGGAGTTGCGCAGACAGGAGCAAGAAGCGCAACAGGAACAGGTATATTAGGGGGCACAAATTGTATAGACATATGAAATAGTGCCCATACAGGTAGTGGACCCATCAAAATAGTTGGCATCAGGAAGACAGGGTGAACTGTTGCAGGAGCAGGACTTCGCTTAGGAGATAGATCGAGCACTTGAACAGATGGATACGGATATGGAGAAGTAGGAGTTAGAGTAAAACATCAAAATCATGCCTCACCACCAAGAGGTCGACCCACCAACTTCACCATATCTAGAAGACAAGCAAGTCCCAAGCAACCAAGGAGACACTGAGATCTTTGGAGATCACTGGGAAGGAGAGATGCACAACATAGAGTTGTGAAATCTTGCAAAGTGTCAACTCTGTATGATCACACATCTCCTACATAGTTCGAGGAATGAGTGATTATGTCTAACATGTGCAAACATCCAGCAACATTGTTCGACTCTAGCAGAGCATATGCCAAAGCCACTAGCTTTCTAATCACTGAGAACGAGCGAATGGCGAAGGAGCTACAAATGGCCTAGCATGGAGGAGAATTGGTTACAGCATCCACCTGAGTAGAATTGAAGAAGGCAATACTGGATGAAGTATTGTCCCTTGACATAGTCATGCGGGCATTGTATTCCAAGTTTGGTACCGTGCATAAGGCAGTCGTCCATCTCAACGTATGGCAACGGTGATGTATCTTGTCGAACATGCATGCTGTTGTTGATTACATGCAAACATGGACGATGAGATATAAGGGAGCCCTATTTCAATTACCTAAGATGATGAAGCCCGGAGTGTTTAAGATGAAGGCATGCATCTGGAGTCAGATCCAGAACTATGAAGAGCTCCTGCAAGTAATCACTAGTCTACAGGCTTCCCATGCACGTGTATTCAAGAGCATGCATGTTGTTGTGCGTGCACATGTTATCCCATCTATTGGGAATCTCACCTAGGTGAAGACAACGACACAGGTCTGACTAGAGCTTGACTCATACTTTGACGAGTTGATGTGCATAGCCACCAACCCAGACTTATCAATGAGTGTAGACACCATGCACAAGTATGTTGATGGTCTAGCCGCACTGAAGACATTGATGTGCATGCTATCAAACGAGTTGGACAGAGGAGCCCGAGCAGTGTACCTGGATGCTATGGAGGCAAGATTTAGGTTCCAAAAATATGTCACCTTGGAGTACGTAGACACCATCGTGGACCACCGATCTTGGCATTAGTTTGCTACTGTCGCCCACCATGAGGATGTCGAAGAGTTAGTCTTCCAATTATTTTCCGATTCATAGTGATGTCTTGCATGGATTTCTCGAGCCATTTTGTCTCACATGAGTACATGTGCATTGTAATGTAATGTCTTGTCAAGTGTAAGTTAAAGTGCCAATAGTTGGATGTAACAGTCATAGAGTAGATGAAGAATCACGAGGGTAGATGAACTTCCACAAAGGGGAATGTGAAGGGCCACCCCATTCTTTGCTATCAATAGTCCCTCATAACTCATTGTAAAGGCTTTTGGTCAGCCAAGCTTCCGATAAGACTATCTTAGAGAGAGCGTGGACAATATTGTAAAGCGCCTTGGCTTCTCCACTGCGGAGAGCTAGTATATCTCTTTGGAGGAGGAGGCAGTTGTGGCTGTAACATTCCGCTATTGGAACTAGTGGTTGGACATGGATGTATTGTATGACTAGAACTTACACTTCTTAATATAATGGAGCCAACACGTTTCATGCATATTTCATATTGTATTCCAGCTATCTTGTTTACTCTAAATGGTATATATATTTGTTTGCTTATACATGCATGTATGGACTATTCTGTATAAGTATGTATGAATCTTATTGAAATGTGTTGATTGGTTTAACCATCACTTTGGATTGTTAGCTAACTTCCTTTCCATCTGGTGATGCATCTTTGCTCGTGTGTTCCCTTCCAAGCTGAGTACTATTATAGGTTTCCAAGGGGCACACTCACCCCACTTTCTATGTGTTAGAACTATTCATGCATCTTCCTTGTCTCACTTCAGCTGTCACACCCTTGCTACCAACAGAGACATCTTACTTGCCTCTATGTGAAATTATAGTCAAGGCATTACAGTACAACCCACTATTGGGACTCCTACACCAAACGGTTTAAGGTCTAATTGGGACTTCTTACTAGGGAGATCCCCTAACATGTTGGTAGGTCCAGCACCGTCAATAGGAAGATAGATGCATCATAGTACAAGGATGTTGACCCCACCTTGTATATGAATTATCAGTTCACTCATGTATCTGGTCAACGCTAGGCCAGATATTTGCTTTACAGTCAACACTCTCAGTCAGTTTATGGTGGAGTCGAAGAGAGTGCATTGGACAACAGTGAGGCTCATTTTGAGATATTTGCGCGAGACAGTCGAGTATGGGTTGAGGTATACTTAAGGTGATGTTGTAACACTATGTGGATTCACAGATGTAGATTGGGCAAGTAGTTCAATGGACATGAAAAGTACCTTCGGATACTGCTTCAACATTGAATCAGGGATGGTCTTTTGGTGCAGCAGAAAGAAGAAGTCAGGTACACTGAAATCTATAGAGGTAGAGTATATGGTAGCTAGCACAATTACATGTGAATCTATATGGCTTCGGAAGATGTTGGCGAGCTTGTTCAAGTAGAAGATGGAGGTGACGAGTGTTTACTGTGATAATAAAAGTTGCATCAAGCTCTGTGAAAATCCAATATTTCATGATAGGTTGAAACACGTAGATATTCGATGTCATTTTATCAAAGATTGTGTGTGGCATGGAGAAATCCAACTATAGTATGTTCCCACATAAGAGTAGGTTGCATATATGCTCACAAAATCTTTATTTAGAGCTAAGTTCACCTATTTCAAAGAACATATGGGTATAGTGGAGAAACCCTTTCAATAGTTGGTTCATACATTTGGATTTCAGTTGCAGTAGCAGCAGCATGAGATTAGTTGCAATGCATTGGAAGAATTGGCAACACTATAGTTATACAGTGCAGTGTCAGTAGCAGCACAAATGTATTATTATCAGAGTTACACAGTGGTTGCTGGGCAGTGGCAGTTTGTCATAATTGTCAATCATTATGTTATGCGCTTAACCTGCAAAGTAATACCCAAACACAGAATATGCGAAGAAAAGATACCCAGAACACAGAATATGCGAAGAAAAGATACCCAGAACACAGAATATGTGAAGAAAAGATACCCAGAACACAGAATAGCAATGATTTTATTATTCAGAGAGATGTTCACAGGCCTCTTCGAGGGGGCAACCTCCAATAGAGAGCAGAGCTCGATTACAAAAACAAGACATGATACTCCTCGCAGGGAGTCTCTATCCTTTATATATGACTCATACATGCAATACCACGGGCCAATACCATGGGTTTTATTAATACCATCTATCTAATACTACCGCCCATTTGCAACTAACTGTGGTCCCGTCATTAATTGCGGGCTAACCACTTAAAAATATTAATATGGGCTTTATTGACTCTTGACTATGACGTGATCCCATGACATAAATAAAGGGGTTAGGGTGGGACCTGTTAACACCCAGGTTGTTCCCTATGACTCCCAAGGGAATACGGCCGGGGTAACCACTAACCAATCTTTGGATTACAGCCTCTAGCCAAGCTGTAATCAGAGAGGGCTCTCTCTTAATGATTTTTCTCTGTTCTCTTGGTGTTTTAGGCTAGCTGTGAAGTTCAAGTTTGGTTTAATTGTTTGGTTGGAAAAAAGTTCAGTTAAAACTTGTATGCTCTTACCAAAATCTAATATAACATAGGGCAATGGAGTCAATGGTCCTTTGGTTTGGTGTGCTGTGTTGATACCAAAATGAAAACTGCAGAGCAGGGTGATTGTCTGGGGAACAATGCTTTGAAATTGAGTTTGGGTGTGAAATGTTCAGGATAAGAAAGGCAATTAAGGATCTTTCTGTAGACTGATATGAAAGAAAGCAATTGTTACCTGGAAGCATTGAAGAATTTCTAGATAACATTCACAACATGGAATTAAATATAACATGAGCATTTAAGAATTCATGTCTGTTTTAATCCTGAAGAAAACATTTGCAGCAATATAAGATTGAGGACAGGGTGTGAAGAAACATGTCCTGAACTATTCTTTTTCTTTATTGCTAGATATGATGAAAACGTGAAAATGAAATAACATAGGGAAACAAAACAGAGTTTAAAGAAAACATATCATTCCGCCAGACAACGCAGGGATTCTGCAACAGCACTTAGATTATCAACAATACACCAGAGTTCCAGGAAATCACTGAGCTGAAATTGCTCTTTGTATTAAACTTTTCTGAAAGTACAGAGTATACATGCCTCAGAGTAAAAATTACCAACCCTTTGTGAGTTACTCAAGGGAGTTTATATACAAAAATTTACATCAAAATATCAACGAAAATGAGTTATTGCCTCATTTATGATATGCTAATCTCAAAAATTTAGTAGCTGAAGGAGTGAATGCAGCAGTAACTCCTTAATGCTTCAGCTGTCAGAAGTCAGAAGATATTTGGTCTTTATGGCTGCTAAAGTCGGCCGAAAATGCGCTGTTTGATCTTGGCACAGCTGTCATGTATGTGAGATAAGTCACCTTTTTAAGTTGTTTTGACTGCTGATATTTGTCCTGTCATTTGTCTTGTAGTGACCTGGAGGTGGCAGTGACAAAACAGCTGGAGCTACCGTGGCAGAATTTGAAGCATTGCTTGCCACCAATCTTCCTTTGGCATCTGATGCCTCCTAATCTTTATTAAGGTCTCATCGGCCTCTGTATACTTGTAAAAATTAGGAGGAGTCTCAAAAAGGTGGTTCACTTCATTCTCAATAAAGAATAGGCCTCCCAGTTTATCATATAAACTCTGTCCTGAGGGAGGCCCTGTCTGTTCAGATGTACTGCTAGATGCAGTAATCTGGTTCTCAATGTATGCTGCCATTCTGTTGGCAAATTGATCCTGGGAGACTAATTTTCCTGTACCGGTTAGGAGGCTGGGCAGGCCTTTTGCTTGCAGTTCTGCCAACTTGATCCCGAATTCCTCCACATCTGCACTGATCTCATTGCACTTCCTCTCCACAGTTTGTACATAGTTCCTGAGAGTGAGCACTTTCTTGGCAGTGAGAATGGCTTCTGTTCTGTTAGGGATACCTATGGCTGCCAGTTCCTCCTGTTCCTGCCTGTTCAGGAAATCTATCATTCTGTTGGCCTGTTCTGGTCTGTTTCCCAGCAGTGTTTTGGCCTTATTAATTTCTGTGTGTGCTTGGCCCAACAATTCCATCTGCTGATGTATTGTTTTTATTGATTTCCACTGTTGGGTAATAGATTGGCCTATTTTGGCCCATAAGATCCTTTTTATTTCGGCCAAAGCTGTTTCTAGGTTTAATTCTTTTTCTAAGGCCTTTATCTTGTCCTTGAGGGCCTTTATTTCTCTGCCCTGCTCTGCCACAGTTACCTTAGACTTGTCATATTTGGAATCCAGCTCTGCCAATTTTTCCTTGGCCTTCTTTATTTCATCTGCTTGTAGCTCCATTGCTTTGACAGCCTTGGTCAGTTCTTCTACACTCGGACTAGTATCTGGGGCTACTGTTGTTCCTGCTGCAGGGGGTACTGCTGCCCCTGAGGTTGCTGCTGTTGTTGATGTAGTTGGAGGAGCTTGGGAAGTGGAATCTGCTTGTTTTTCCTGTAATATTCCTTCCAGCTCTTTCTCCAGTTCCCGGATCCTCTGGTCCTGCTGCAATAAGAGGTCTAGATGGTCTTCGGCCTGTTTTTGCTTTTGAAGCTCAGCTGTTTGAGGGTGCTCTGTGGGCTGCAGCTTCAACCTCTTCTTCAGTGCATTGATATCATCATCCTTCTTCTTCATGAGGACCTTTACACCTGTTGGATCACTAGGATCATGCCCTAGATCAATAATGATCTCTTCAAGAGACTTTATTCTATTGTCCTTGGCCTTAGAGGACATCCTCTCAAAATCTAGCTGAGTGTTGGTGTTCTTTAAGGACTCTTTCAGCTCATGGGCCAATGTGGCCTTCTCTACCAAGGTGGCATAGACCATCTCCCCAGTCTGCTTGTGGAGTTCAATCTGGTCCATGGGATGTATATCTTTAGCTAGGACCTCCACCCTTGTTTTTATGAAATCTGCAGCTGTCTTAGGCTGCGGCCCTTTGGGCTTGAAATGACTAAATATTATCTTTTCTTCTTGGATGTCATAAATAGACATCAGTCTCTCTTGCTGGGCTGGTGTAGCATCTATGAACTGTTTGTATACCTCAGCCCTTAATAGCTCATTCTGAGCCTTTATTTTCTTGAAAGAAGCCTTGGTGCTCTTGGGCTTCTTGCTTTGTTGTGAAGGAGAGGATACCTCCAAGCCAAGATGTAAAGTTTGCTCCTGCAGAAAGGAGCTTGTCCCTGTGTGCTGGCTGCCCTCCTTGTCTCTTGCAGTGCTGTTCAAGACATCTTCAGTAATGTCTTCCACCTCTGGGGAGTCTGCCCTTTGCCTTTTGGCTTCTGGCTGGTGGGAGGATCCACTGAGAGGAGTGGACTCTTCTCTTTCTCTTTTGATTCCCCTCTCTTCATGTGCTGGGGTCTGCAAAATGGGGGCAGTTGATGGCTCAGTTTGAGGTGGCGGTGTTTGCATTATGGGGTTCTCTGGCAGCCCAGTCAGTGGCAGAACAGTTTGTCCTTGTTGCTGCTCTGTTTGCTGATTTGTTTGCTGCTCTTTTAGCTGCTCTGACTGTTCCTTTCCTGCTTCATCCTTTGCATCCATTATGCCTTTGCCTTTATCTATTGCTGCTGCTGATGTAGAAGGTGCCTGTGGTGCAGTCCTTGTAACTGAGGTCCCTTCTCCCACTGAGTGAGGCGGTCTGAAAGGTGCCTGCTGCACATAATCCAGGTCAATAGTCTTCTCAAGCTCTTTCCTATTTTTAAGCATTCTTTCTTCTTCAGTTAAGCTCTCAACTAGAGTGTCCAGCTGCCATTCTTGTAAGTTGGCATATTTTTCTATGTGTGGGTAGTGGCAGTGCTTAATACCTAGGAGCCTGTACTTATTTCTCCTAGCAGTAATGAAACCTTGAGGGTCATAGTGGACCCATCGAAAACTATAGGACAACTTATTTTTATCCTTGAGGATCAAGTCTGCAGCTTCCCATCCTTCTTTCTTGTTCATAATGAAGGGGCCCAATTCATTTTTGAAACTAAGGTGGGCCTTTTTCTTGGAGCTGTGGAAATGGGTGAGGTCTGACTGAATTAATTGCCTGTAATACTCCAAGGCAAACAACCTCATAGGTACATACTTGGGGAGCCTGTATGGACAGAGCTCACAGCCATAAACTCTGAATACAGTATGGTGTTCATATAGGTACCAGTCACCTATTTTATATTTCTTAGAGAGCTGCAGAGCTTTCTTGATTTCATTAGATATTCTTGGAGGAGGGGACTTCATCAGCATACAAGAGATTGGGTACACAAATTGGTCAACAAATTCACAGTAGGTATAGGGTGAAATTGTGACCTTGTGATAAACTGAGGTCCAGAAGATGACAGATCTTCTCTCCCCACTTTGATCCAGCCTTCTGATGTAGCATGGGAAGGCTTCAGAATGATGAAACATGAACAGATGGTAGATGTAAGCTGAGTATCTGAAGACCCCCTGTCTATCCATTTTGCTCAACTGATCATGAATCTTATTGGCTATAAACTTAGCAAAGTTATACTTTCGGGCAGGGGGTTGGCGTGGGCTGTAAACAGACAGCAACACTAGCATGGCTTTATCCAACTGCTCACTGTTTTGGTATCCCAACACATAGGCTATCATGTCTAGTAACAGCCTGCCTATATCATTGAAATGTTCACTCAGATAAGGAGGTGGCCCTGTAGGCTGGCACTCATGTTTCATAAAGGTCCTGGTGACCTTTTGCAGCTCCTCACTGGTCATCTTGTCACCAGCTTCCAGCAAATAACTCATGGAGAATGGGATCAGCAACTCTGTCTGATCAAACTGCAACATCTTGTTGATGGACTCAGCATTTATATAGAAGAGGATCCTCCCTGATGGAGTAGTGACAGCTCTGTGCTGCACATCATAGTGTTCAACACATAGGTGAATGATTTCAGGGAAAACATTCACAGCTGGGAGACAGTAATAGGGCAAGTTTGACTCCCATATCCCATGTGTACCATGCCCATCCTTATAGTCTTCCCTCAGTTGAGTGAAGATCTGCAAGAAGTCCCTATTTCCTTCAAAGTCTTCAATGAGACAGTCCTTCTCAATAAATGGCTAGGCCTCCAGCTCCTTATTTGTTTGATTTAGTGGAGCAACACTGAGGGAAGAGGATGTAGAGGCTGCCATGATATAATCTGAATCTGTACAGGTGGAGGTAATGTTTTGACAAGTCCTTAAAGATTTAAGCAACAGGTCAACTGTAAACACAGTTTGGTGTCCTCCTTTTAGTGGAAAATGTAAGCTAGCTTTTGCAGTTTGCTGCAAATTCACAGGGATGTGAATTGCTAAATGGCAAGTTGCAGAGATAGTGATGTTTCTTTGGTAAGAATGCAGGTGGCCTGTACTTGGCAAAAGGGAACAATGCCGAGCACCTCGGGGGCAATTTTACGGTTTCAGCCCGTGGAATGACCGCTCCAGTGTCAAATTATGGTTCAGGGATGGTGCAGGTTGCTTGGGCTCACTTTGGGTAACAGGCAGAGCTGAATTCAGGAGTTTTACCAGTATTTTAATGGTGAATTTTACAGAGAATTGGAATGCATGGGCAAAAGTGGGAAAACTGGTGAAATACCTGGAAACTGGCTTGAAAGCTCGCGGGCCGGGCTGTGGAGGCTTAATGCCGTCGAATTCTGAACTTGTACTGGTTGAAATATTGAATTTGATGGCTGGCGGAGGAATTTCGCGGCAGCTGCTTGTCAACGGCTCCTTTTGTTTTTTGCGCGTGAAAATGACCGAAAACGGCTCATTTGGTCGTTTATAACGTTTAATTTGGAAAAAATATGTATTTGGCGCTTTTCCGCCGATGACGTCAGCATGACGTCATGGCGGGGCCCGGGTACGGAGGTGACGTGGCTGCTGAGGTGTCCGCCAGGGTGGCAGGACATGGTGGCGGGTAGATGCGGTGGCAGGTCTGCGTGGAGGGCCACGGGACGCGGGGGCGGGCATTGGTGAGATGACGTCAGGATGACGTGCCCATGACGTAGGAGAGAGGGTGGTAATAGGGATGGCGGTAAGCGGGTTCCCCGCACCACCTTTGGGCAAAGGCGGTATCGGGGAGGGGGGCTCCGAACAACCCCGGCGGTTGACACGCGTCCAAGGTACGGAGCGGCAAAAACCGCTTTCCCCAGACGCTAAAGATCGGCAGGTCCGGGGGCGAAAATGACCGCCCACCGTTAGATCTGGGCGACGGAGATCTGACGGCTGGCGGGTCCTCCGACGGATCGTGCAGGTTGGGGGGGACCCGCCGGCCCATTATAATATTCATTTTAATATTTCGGGCGGAGGACTATAGAAAAGTGGGTTTTTTCATGTATTTTTGGATTTTTTCGGGTTTTCAAGGTTTTTCAAGGTTTTTCAAGGTTTTGATGAAAAGGGGATTATAGGGGTGTTTTTAGCAAGGGGAAAAAGGGTTTTTCGTGTTTTTTAGCAAAGGGACGGTGAGGGCTGAGGGAAGAGGTTACTGCTCATAACCAGGGGTTAGAGCAGCTCCAAGATAGGGTTGACCACAGTCCCAGATGGACTAGAGTCTCCCTTGACCATTTATTTGGCTATAGTGCCAAGAGGAGAATATGTACATAGTGCTGGGATTTATACACCTTAGTGTTATTTATAGTAGGGAAAGGGGGAGCTAGGGGATTTTAGATAGTAAAGTTAGAGTTGATATGGATGGGGGTGAATGAAGGGATAAAATACTAGGTTTATTTGAAACTCACTTGGTTTAGGGAGTAGATCAAAATGAAAAGATTTTAGACAAGAAATGTGGCTTTTGAATGAACGAGAACCATCATAAAACTTTAGAAATTTCTCATCAATCTCCATGGATGAAGGGATGTTAGTAATAAGAGGGGAAGGGGAAGGAGGGAGGTTAGTCATGCTTCCTGCTGGAATTTGATGAAGAAGAACACTTTGTCAATTGATAGAACAAACATCATACAAGGAAGGATAGAACAGCATAGTAAGACCATAAGCATATGTAAATAAATCATTTCAAGCATAGTTTGCACGTGTGTGTTTTTAAGCTTGCATTAAACATATAAAATCCATGAGTCGAGTGTCGTGCAAATTCATACATAAGATCACAAATTGTACTGAACAAACGCATAACACAAGATAACACATCATCACATGTAACAACGACTCATCCAAAAATCGGTATGTATATATATATATATCGTGTGGCGCACTGAGGCGCTCAAAAATAGAAGTACATGTCCCAAAATCTCAATACATCTGAGTCATAATGTCTCAAAATAAACAGTGGAAATAAAACCTAGGTGACTAATCGGCTGGATGGTGCTCTCTGTAGTACACAGCCGCTCGTGCCACCCGCCTCAGAAGGCGGTGCACTCTGGGTTCCACACCCACTGTGTGGATCTGATGCTCCACAGGAACCTCCTCAACCCCCTGGAAGTCCGGCACCCCCTCCGGCAACCCCTCAAGGTTGCGAGCCACAATCTCTGGTGTGTTGGCCCCTGGAGGGGCTAAGGCCAAAGCTCCAGCTCCCGGGCCCTCTCTCCGTGCCGTGGCAGCCAGGCCAATCGGTCTAGTAGGCCCCACATCTGCATGACAAGACATTTATTAGGACATGCACATAAAAAATTTAAAAACAATACAAAACTCAAAAGACAAAAAGTGTCATACCTGCATCATCCCACTGTTCACCCAGAGGCAGCACCAAGTCAGGATCATTGCGGAAATCCATCCCTGCATATGGCCAATCCTGTACGAAGATCTCCTGCTAGTCCAACCAGTCTCTGAAAAATGCCCCCCAGCTATGTGGTCGGCCGCCACCCCCACGTGGCATAATCTGAGCCCATCGTGAGGCCCTCGTCTCTGGAGGATCTCTGGGGGCATCCACAGCCATAGACTGCAGTCGCATGGCTGGTACTCGCTCCAGAATGAGCGGGACCAGGATCGATCCATAGCCGAACTGCTTCGTCTCCCCACGACGGCAGTTGCTCAATTGCCTCTTCATGTTGTTGGCCACTGTCGTGCACCAATCAAACACGGTAGGCTCGAGGCACTCGAGAGCTAGTAGGAGATGGGTCTTGGACGCCTCGTGATTCGCCATGCTACCTGCCGCCTGGGTCACCATGAACAGGATGGTGCGCAGCACTATGTCTCTCACTGTGGGGATCGAGCACTTCCCACTCCGCGTTTTCACCGCCCCCGGGCAAACCTCAGCCATCAGGTCATCCAGAGTACCGCCGCTAGGTCGCTGCCCCTCCAAGATGGGCCTCGCACCTCGGCGCGACAACCCAGTCAAGAAAAAGATATCCATGTGGTCAAACTCAATGTCGTGACCACGGATGGTGAATTTTTGGTCCACCGGGTTCCATGCCCTGATCAGCAGCTCCAGCAGATCATGTTGGGCCCTCAGACGCGGCGTAAGGAAGAATTTCATGAATCCGCACGCCCGCATGGCGTTGCAGCAATTTACGTCTCCCCAAGCAGCCACATCCTCTACATCGTGAACTCTCTCTTGCCATTGAAAGGCCATGATGTCCTGCATGAACAATAAAAACCAATCAGAATTGTTTTCATGGAGAAGTTTACGTTCATTTATTAAAAAAACAAAACTTTTCCGCGCCATCGCGGCTGTTTTAGGGACAGCCGCGATGACAATGGCGGCTCTGTGTAAAAAATGCGAGGTCAGCGCGGAAGAACACGCCTTTTCCGCGCTGACCCGAAGTTGGTTACATTGGCTATTTTTCGGTCAGCGCGACCCCGTGGGCAATTTCCGCGCTGACCGAGGGCGCACCCATGCAAATAAAAAATGCCCGATTGGGCCCATTCAACCGTTAAAAAACTCCTAAAATGAACCAGAATGCAGGGCAAAGGAATGAGAACCTACCTGGAAGAAGCAGATCTGAAAATGGTCTCCGGATGGGCTGGAAATCGCTCCGTCAACTTTTTGGCTTCTCCACGTTCTTCGCACTCCAAATAGTAAAATGGTAAAAATGACTTATTACCCCCCCCCTATTTATAGTAAAAACTCCTAAATTACCATATTTTTTGGGTTTTTACCATTTTTAGCCATAAAACTAGCCTTGGTTCTGTTTTCAAGCATGTTTCAATATGTTTTTTACGTATATCGAATGGATTTATGCGGGTAGTGCCCTTGTGCAGGTACAGGTATCGCAGCTTGGTCATGACAGTCCACAATTCATGTGATTCCCAAAGTGTCGTCTCTAAGCTCTTTTCCGACGTTAAACAAGAGAAGATGGCCGAGCTCCCTTTCAGCTCGTTAAAGGGAACGAAAGGCGGTCGTTTTTAAGCTCTTTTTCCGACCGTTAAACCAAAAAGATCGCTGGGTGTTTGTCGTTTCGCACTCGATATTGGCTCTAAAACGACGTGTCTTCGACCACTTTTTTACTTTTTCCGGTCGGAGACACTATTCATGAAAAGTACTCCTCGGTTGTAATGACCGGGCGGTTCTTTCGAGCACAGTTTTATACTTTTTCGGGCTCGAGAGACACAACTGTACGAAAAAGGACCCCCCTGGAGTCTCCTTTTCCGCATTCTTTTCAGACTCTCGAAACAAGAAAAGAAGCCGAGTTTTTCCTTTGTCAGGCTCGTTAAACACTCAATGACATCGGATATTGTCAACATGACACACATCAAGCATATGTTACCCCCGTCAAGCTTGTCATCCAAAAATAATCGGGGTACCTGCCTGCAAAGGTGGGGAAAATGGAACTTTGATTACAGTCGTCTCGGCAGTACGTCACTCTTGAACATGGCACTCCGCTGTTTCGTGTCTGGGTGGGGTCATCTCATCTCGTTTTCACTAGCCTCCATGGGTTTGGGATATCCTATTTGACCTCTCATCTGTTCATTGCCGTCATCATCCTATCCGCTGCTCATTTGATGTCAAGTACTGCCAAATCCGTTACAGTGCCGTTATATGTTCAAGAGAAGTTGTCCTCTGCCACAATGCAACCTCGTTCGCTATCTCATCACAAATTATTATACCTCTGTCTCATGTCGATGATGTGGGAATCATCATGGCCCACCTTCGATCAAGGCCACTTCTCGTCGACTTCAGCTCATTATCCGAGAAAGTGACTTAGAGACTCCTTCCAGGTGCCTTGGAGCCTGCATGCCTCAATGGCAGGTTCCTCGTGTTCGACGCAAGGTTTACATCATTGACCTACGATCGAATGATTCCGTGGGTGTTCGACACCAGCTCATTGATTCACACGCCACGGATTGTACCTATAGTACCTTGAGGACCATTGTCATTATTGGTGGTACCTCTCACGTCTGTTAACGGTTCTCATCATTGGCCGGTAATCAGACGATGTTCATGCATGTTCGACTCCAACCCCTGTATTCACATGTGTGGACTTGTACTCTGTTCGGGTCGAGATGGAGCGCAAGACTCTGGATCCTTGCTCACTGTGGTCCAGGTTGCGATTTTGTGGATAATCATTACATGACTCATTGATGGATGGCTGCGCCCATACCTGAGTCTTCATGGATGGCTGCGACCATACCTTGTCATTATTATGGTCTCTTTAGCTGGGTGGCTGCGTCCATACCATAGACCAGTCTCGCATGTCTTTTGGATGGCTGCGCCCATGCCTAGACTGCATGTATATGATTGTCAGAGATTTTTCGGTACTTCCTGGTGGTGTTCCAGTTCGGCGTGTGTTGTAAAGCATTTCACCCCTCCCACTCTCTCGGTCTTCATGCTTTAGGGGGCATCTGTTACACAGTAATTTATCACTGCCTTCCTGTCAGTCACCCTGCTGTGTCCAGAAGTCACAATCACTAAAGTGTTTGATCCCTGAACTGGCTTAAAACCCATTTTTCCAAAGTTTTGTGCATCAGCGCGTCTGTTCCTAAAATAACCGCGATGACCAGCGCCTCACAGTGTATTTCGTGCGCTGCCATCGCGGAAGAACATCACTTTTCCGCGATGACGCACAGCGCGGCTTTCCCGTGTTCTTCCGCGCTGACATGACTTGTTCAGTTATTGTTATGTGCTGACAGCGCGGCAGTCTCCATATAATCCGCGCTGATCCAGTTTGGGCGAATTTGTTCAAACAACCAGCCTTCCAGATCTCTCCAGGCTTGGTTGTTAGCTTTGTGAATATCGACTCCCTGCTATGGCATGTCTGTTCGACCCTTTGCAACTACTCCCCTTGAAGATAAGCTCATCCTTCCACCTTTTTAGGAGACTCCTTCTCCTATATAAACTTCCACCATTACCATGAGCAGCTAGTTAGAAACTAGTGGGAACTAGCTAGGCTTAGCTTGGATTGTACAGAGCTTGTAGTGCTCAGATTGCTGCTATAGGTTTGGTGTGTTAGGAGTGGAAGTGATTGATTGCTTGGGGAAGTTTGTTTGTGACATTTGTGTGAGAGAGAGAGAGTTGTTTGTCTTGGGAGAACCATCCTCAAAGGTGAATGCTTGAGATACATGCTGACTGATCCCTCCTGAGAAGTTTATCGACGTCAGAACATTTGGTTGTACTCTTCTCTATTCTGATTAATAATAGATGACTGCTATTATTGTTCCATTCTCGTTTGTTTATGCAATGGATAAATGTGAATTATGTCTTTTCTGACCGGCATATAGTTACTTTTACTAGATTTCACGCTTGCGTTTGCCTTCTCTTCGTGTGTGCAGGTGTCCGTTCGCGGGGATCGCGGAGGACTGTGACCAGCCGAGGCGAAGGGGCGAAGGAGACATCTCTTCGTCCAATGACAGCGCAGGAATCCAAGTAGGTGCTCTTTACTTCTTGTTTAAGTGTAACTAGGAACATGCGTGGCAGCATTGTGTGATTGTTGCTAGACCCCCATTGGGCTAGTAGGGATCGCCTATATCCGTAGAGGGGATTTACCTCTCCAACAATTTGGCGACTCATGCAGTAAAAACTCAAAAACACACGTATATACAAAGTGATTGTGAGCAACTATGCATAGTACTTCTTCAGATACAGCCCATTTCGGGGCTTGTCAAGAGGATTTCCTTCATAATCAATCAACTCATATGCGCCCTTTTGTAAAACACGTTTCACGATGTAGGGACCTAACCACATGGATTCGAGTTTTCCTGCCCCCAGCTTATCCTTAGCTTGATCGTAGAGCAGTACTAAGTCTCCCTCAACAAAGGAACGAGGATGAATATTCTGATCGAAGTGAGCTTTGACTCTCTTCTTCTGCGCTTCGATAGCCAGAGAGGCCAAACGACGAGTCTCGTCTAACCGTTCTAGGTAAAGAAGCCGTTCCTCCACCGGAGTGGTGTTGGGAAGCAACTCGACAGCTAATTTTAATGAAGGAATTTCACATTCGACGGGAAGGGTAGCCTCCAGTCCATAGACCAGTTGAAACGGGGTGAAACCGGTGGCATCCTTCACAGAAGTCCGGTAGGCCCACAAGGCTGGGAAAAGCATTAGATGCCAGTTTGACTTGTGTGTATTGACGGTGCGTTGAAGCATGGTGATCAAAACTTTGTTCACGGCTTCAACTTGACCGTTAGATTGAGGATAGTACGGTGACGAACTATCTTGACGCAAGCCTAACTGGCTCGTTAACTCTGTCATCATATGATTTCGGAAATGCTTTCCATGATCTGTAACAATAGCCTGAGGGACTCCGAAGCGAGTGATGATATGATTGAATAAAAACTGCGCTGCTGTGTGACTGTCTTCGTTTAATGTAGGCATTGCTTCGGCCCACTTGGTGAAATAATCCACGGCAACGATAATGTACCCATGCCCCCTGGCCGAACGAGGGTTACAGGACGTATAATCGATGCCCCATTTGGCAAATGGACCTACGGTTACGACAGGGTGCAGTGGTGCAACAGGTGCACGCATCTTCCGGTGGTAAACCTGGCATTCATGGCATGCGCGTACAGCAAGGATGCAATCCTTGAATATAGAAGGCCAGAAATAACCAGCGCGGAGGATCTTTTGAGCGGTAGCGTATCCGGACATATGGCCGCCACAAGCGCCGGAGTGGCAGTCATTCATGACTCGCTCAGCTTCCTCGAGAGTTAAGCATCGGCGAAGAATAGAATCGACGCCGAGGCGGTACAGGGTGTCGCCTAAAATGCGATACGGTTGAGCCTGATGACGTATCCGTCGTCGAGCTTCCTTTGATGTATTGGGACGAAACGAAGACGTTTGTAAATATACAATGATGTCCCCGTACCATGGGTCGAGAGTGCTGATGAGAAAGAGCGTTTCATCCAGAATTTGCTCCTCTGAATGAGATGGTGCAGACTGAGATGGTAAGGAACAGAGCAGTTCAGCAAAGACCAGTGATTTCTTAGACTTGGCGGCAGTAAATTCCAAGTCGAACTCTTGGAGGATTACGATCCACTTCGAGTATTTGCCCCCCAGCAACTGACGTGACAAAATATAGGTCATGGGGTTGCAGTCAGAGATCACGGTCGTTGTGCGCAACAGGATGTAATGACGGAAACGTTGGACGGCACAGACAGCGGCCAATGCCAACTTTTCGACATATGCATAGCGAGTCTCCGTATCGAGGAGGTTGCGACTAAGATAGTATACAACGTGCTCCGAGCCATCGTCGTCGTCTTGCACTAAAACCATGCCGATGGTGGTATCGGCAGCGGCCAGATAAAGGGTGTAGTCACGGTGGTAATTTGGAGGTCTTAGGAGCGGAGCTGAGACCAGAAGGTCTTTAAGACGCTCAAAAGATTGCTGAGCGATAGCGTCCCAATGAAAGGGCGTGTCTCGCTTTAGTAATCGCGTGAAACCCTTGGCCACCTCGGCATAATTTGGGATGAATCGTCTGAGAAAATTGGCTTTTCCCTGCAAGCTTTGTAATTGCTGTAGAGTGGCAGGGGGAGGAAGATTCACAATGGCCTCGACTTTAAGGGGATCCAAGCGGATGCCCTCTCGGGAGACGATAAACCCGAGTAGTCGGCCAGATTCCACGCAGAAGACACACTTATGCGGATTGAGTCGAATACGGTAGTGTCGACAGCGAAGGAAGATTTCGCGTAAATGAGATGGATGGTCTTGACGTTTAGCTGAATGAGCGGGTAGGTCATCCAGGTAAGGTTGTACGATGTGTCGGATATCATGAAAAGCATACGACATCGCACGTTGGAAAGTGGCGCCGGCATTTTTGAGACCGAAAGGTAGCTTCTTGTAAGCGAAGGTGCCCCAAGGACAAATGAAAGCAGTCTTGTGCTGGTCTGCGGGGGCTATGTTGATCTGGTTGTAACCAGAGAAGCCGTCCATGAACGAATAAATTTCGCTTCCTGCGCAATCATCGATAAGCTGATCAATAAAAGGCGTAGGAAAGTTATCTTTTGGACAGGCGCGATTGATATCGCGGTAGTCAACACAAACCCGAATAGTGCCCTGTTTTTTATTGACAGGAACTATATTAGATACCCATTCCGTGAGGGGAATGGCATAAATGAAACCAGCTCGAAAAAGCTTTTCAACTTCGGCCTTGATGGCTGCAGCCTTTCGAGGGTGCACTGGGCGTAAACGCTGACGAACAGGCTTAGCCCCAGGATAGGTAGGGATTTCGTGCTCCACGATACTGGGGTCAATGCCGGGCATTTCTTCGTAAGACCATGCGAAAACATCACGAAATTCACGAAATAGATCTTTGTAGATTTGAATTTCCTCAGGAGTACATGTGACTCCAATATAAATATTTTCGACAACCCCTGTTTTGACAGAGATGTCGATAGCCAAAGTCTGCATAATGTTACCCATGTTCCCTTCCGAAGACACTTGATATAACTGGATAGGTGTTTGGAGAGGGATATGTGGGAGACATGAAGCAAACTTTCCGAGACACGTGGCCATTTCCGAATGAGGAGGGAGGAACGAAGAGCGATGGTGGTGATCTGACCAAGGGAGCTCTTCGGGAGACATAGTCTCGATAATAGCCTCGTCGGATGGGAATGATTCCTTCAGGGGGTCCGAGGTGGCCTTCTCTCCCAACCAAGGGAAGGTTTCAGGTGAATCGGGAACGCTGCCTGGAATAGCAGGTTCGGAGGTTGAAGCCGATGCAGCAACTATTTCGATGTAGTTGAGCTCGGCTGGGCTCAACGGCATCATCTCGCCCCAGGAATCTTCTTGATTCACGGGAGGGAGAACCCATGGATCAGAATGCGTTGTGATCATGTTAACGGAGGCGAGATTTGGAGGTGGGAGGGGAAAGACTCCCATCAAGGAGGGATCTTTAAATAATCCGGCACCCACACTCTCGAGCGATTTGAAGGTATGCTCCACGAATGGTACATTCCCTTCAGAAGAGGAAGCAAAAAAGGACAGCTGGTCCACCGTGACGATTTTTCCTTGATGGGGAAAACGAACGACACGGAATAAGGAGGAAGCCACGGCTTGCATGGCATAAGTCCAGCTTCGTCCTAGAAGGAGGTTGTAAGTGAGATTAGCGTCAACGACTTCAACCTCGACTTCTACAGTTTTCCCTTCTAAAGAGATAGGTAAACGCGGGAGGATACCAAGTGGACGAGATTCTCTTCCGTCGAACGCCTCTAGGGTGGTGGGAGACTGGCTCAGAGCAGGCGAACCAATAGCCTTCCAACAAGCAACCGACATGATGCAGGTTGAGGCTCCTTCATCAATGACAGTACGGTGAATCGTCTTGCCTTTGATGAGAACTTGTATAAGGAAGGCCACCTGATGAGGTAATCTCTGCGTGAAACCTTCGAGGTCAAAAGAAATTAGATCCGAATCTGCCGGGTCGATGCCACCAATTGCTGATAGCAGGGACTTCCTCTGGGAGGGGCAGCTCTGGAGGACTTCTAACGCGGACATAGCAGACGGAGCCTGAGCTAAGTCCTCGACAATGCTATAATGCTGAGCGGCACGAGCATTGGGGTTATAAGATGACTTCCTGAGTACACCTTTGGGAGGGGGTCGGGGGATCGTCTCGGTGCTGGGCCGTTCAATGTGAAGAGGGCCAGAACTAGACGCGGGAGCGCTGGAGGGGACCTCCGGCTCCTTCCCGGCTGAAGATGGATATTCTTTCGTTCGAGTCGTAACGTGGACGGGGATGGTTCCCGCCATGAATACTTGAGAACCGAACGAGGAAGAGGATTGAGAAGGGTCTGCCACCTGATGCGTCTGCTGGGATGGGAAAGGCTCTTTAAGCACGGCGGGGGACCCTGAAGCACCTTTTAAAAGCCGACTAACCTCGGACCGCCTGGGGCAGTCCTTGGTGTAGTGATCCTCCTCACAAATGAGGCAGGGATACTTAGGCTTCCGCTTGGCTCCTTCCTCGGCGGGAGGTTTAGGAGGATTCTGCTTAGGTTGTCCGGATTTTTCTTTGGCCTTTCCTTTCTTTTTGCCTTTCGAGGATTTGTCTGCCGCGGTGGACTGAACGGCATTTACCTCGGAGGTATTCCCAGGAATAGATGGGCTCTGAGAAGCATTCTCGTTAGAGGCGTTTTGTTTCTGCTTCCCAGAGTTTGCGGTTGATTTCTTACTTGATGAATTCACGGAGCCAATAACTCCATCAACAGACGGTTTCGGTGGAGCTTTGGTTTGTCCGTGCCTCGGGGCATCTGGCAAATAGTCATACAAAGTACCTGACTGAGAATATACTAAGTCGAGGTATTGAGCTCGCGCAATCGCTTGCTCTTCAGTTACACACGCCCCCATTGCAATATCTTTGGCAATTTTAGGGACAAAGGACGTGGTAAACCAGTCGGTCAGGAGTTGATCGGGAATCCAAAATTTAATCAAACGACGGCGCCTTCTCCATTCATGTATATGATCAGAGATGTGCGTTGCCGTATCCTGTTTCAGAGACGTGAGCAAATGGGTCCCAGTCTCGTACCGAATGGGTAACTGAAAATGAGTAAGAAAGGCCATAGCCAACGAGTTAAAGTCTGAAAACATACCGCGATTAAGTTCGATGTACCATTTTGCGGCTGAACCAGTGAGGGTCCTCTGGAAGAGGCGCAGTCGGATAGAATCATCAAGCCATGAGTTAGATGAACACCAAAGGTGATATGTCATTACGTGGGCTTGAGGATCCTCTCCGGCTTTGCCGTCGAACTTTGGACAGTCACCTGGTATTTTGGTCGGAACCGGTGGCCAATATGAGTTATGCAAAATAGGATCGTTTGTTAACTTGGACACATCGGGTAGTTCCAACGTAGCCAAAAATGGTAGCTGCGGGTTGAAGGACATCTGTGGCTGAGGGTTCGAGGCGGTATTAGGGTTCCACCCAGATTGGGGTTGCCCCCACGAACTTTGTCCAGACGGACCTGGCCCGAAAGGACCGGCCGCATAGGAATTTTGTCCCGATGGACCTGGTCCGAAAGGACCTGGCACATAGGGAGTTTGTCCGTAGGAGTTTTGTCCGTGTGCGGACGACTGTCCCTGTGTTTGCCCCCCAGCTCCCCATGAATTAGCAGCTTGCCCGCCAGGTTGACCATATTGATAATTTTGATAGGGAGTGACCTGTGGTTGCTGATAATTTTGGTAAGGAGCATACTGATTTTGCCCCTGGGGTTGCTGGTAGCCATGTGACTGCTGGGTCGCATACGGAGCCTGGTAGGCAGGCTGCGTTTGATATGGAGGTTGATAACCTGTTTGAGTCTGAGGCCCAGAGTACTGTCCTTGAATCGGTTGAGGTTGGACCACACGTCCCGAAGGTTGACTTGGTCGGATTCGAGATGGACCTGGTTGGCCAGCAGGATAGCCTTGCTGAACGCCAGGTTGTCCATGTGCCACCAAGGGTTGTCTTCGCGGAGCGGGTGGTCGAATTGGTTGGATAGATGGTTGACGCCGAGGCTGGCCAGCTTGTCCAGGTTGACGGTGAGGGTAGACCCTGGGTTGATTTGGCTGTATAGACGGTTGGCCCGTTTGTCCCCCACCGTAACCGGGTTGGGAAGAGGGTTGGGCTTGCTGTACGGCAGGCTGCCCTCTTTGGTATATAGGCTGGGCAGAGGGTTGCCCCCCTTGCCCAGAAGGATTTGCGATTCGAGGGGTAGGTGGGCCCTGTTGAACATAGGGTTGTCCACCCTGGCCATAGGGATACCCTTGCTGGACGGCTGGTTGATTTGAAGGATTGTAAACTGAGCCAGTTTGTCCAGAGGGGTACCCTGGCTGGAAACCAAGCTGGTCTTGAAAAGACGGTTGCTCTGGCTGCCCAGTAGGTTGATTCTGATATGGGTATGGCGGACCTCCCATGTCCATAGGTTGTTCCTGGTAAGGTTGACCTTGTGGATGCCCAGATTGTCCTGGGTCAGGCAGGCCATACAATGGTTGCCCTTGAGGGGGCTGCACGTAGAATGACGGGTCCTGATTGGGTGGTCCTATGGGCTGCCGAGGAGGGTCTCGGTTTCCAAAGTACTTAGTAGTGTGGTCATACATGACATTCAAAGATTCCTCGTTCTCTTCGAAAGGGCGACGAGGGAGACCTGAGATTTCCTCAAGGAACTCACCATTTGCATCGAAGAAGAAAACAGGACCATCGTAATCTGGGTCCGTTATAGGTTCCCCATAAGCATCATACGGTCCTGATCCTGGAATGCCTCCAACAAAAGAACCAGCTTGAGGAACTTCAGACGAGGGAATCGGTACAGCACTGACGACCGGAGTCGAACGTGCTACACAAACAGTAGGTTGAGCGGGAACTGAGGTGACGGGCGGGTTGAGTTCTGACGTGAGGGGTGGGAAAAGAGGCTGCGAAACAAAAGGGCCGATCGAGGCAGCGAGAGTAGGATCCCATATAGTGGTAGAAGTTGTTCTAGCATCATACCTATCCCTTAGCGATTGATATCGTGGAGGGAGGGGAGATGAAGACGGGATCGGGGTCTCAATGTCTGTGACCGCGGGTGTCTCGATGTCTGTGACTGCGGGTGTCTCACCTGTGCTGGAAGCTGCCCCCTCCATCGGAGATGACATACCTAAAGGGGTACGGGGGGTTTGGGGGGTATCCCAATCTTCTTCCCAGACGGGATTCCAATCCTCCAAGTAATCTGGGTTGCCTGGGGACCGTGCGTTAATAGGCTGGATACTCGGAACAATGGGAAGAGTACCGCCTTCAACTGGTACCTCGGGAGCAACAGAGGATTGAGAACCTTGGTCACTTATACCGGAAGTTGATGGGTCAGCCAGGATGACCAGACCCCTTAGAACTCTTAAAGGAAACTATCGATAAAAGCCTACTCAAAACTATCGCACACAAGACCTAGAAAAGGTGATGTTATCGTGGCCAAATTAATTTTAAGACGCAAGGACCAAATTCGACCTTTTCATATTTCAGGAGTCGAGAAAAGGACAAAGATGACTCCAGTCTCCTTCGAATGTTTAATGAGCACGAAGTGACAAGACGCTCACAGGCACCTTTTCGTTTAGGGAGTCCGAAAAGGATCAAAAGCGACTGCTCTGGAACTCTAGGTAGAGGGTGTGCCAAACTCTTCGCAAAACCACAGAATACTTTTTAGGGTACGGGTGGTCAATCTTCGTGAATGCTGTGTTCACTGCATTGCGAATTGTAGGGCGGCCGACTCGGCTTCCTATGGATAAAGGATAAAAGCCTAGTGGGGTCTCCCTATATACTCGACGGTACGTGGGAGCGCAGTCCGTATTAGACCACTATCGAGTCACAGAAGGAGGAATCACCCAACCTAATGTGAAACAACAGTGACTATGTTTTAAGACGCCGGAACACGTCTCTAACCTAGACCTCTAAATATTTGCGTTTAGTTCCAATGCGTTTTTAGATTCATTTGGTTCATTTTATAGTTGATCTTGAGATTAAGTTTCGATTTCAAGCTCTATCGTATGTTCGCTCACAATTACTTAGATGCAATCTATATGCAAAAGAATTTCGTTTCGTTCGATGAATTCTAGCTACGAGAGAGCAAAGAATTTTTTAAACAAAACGAATACAAACAAACAAGCAGCTAAATGCAACTAAAGCGAGGAAAGGAAACTTTTCTTTTGAAAATGCAAATCAATGAAATGTTCTTTTCCTTTTCGAATTTTAAAGCAAGCTACTAATTCGTTTTCTTTTTAGTGACATAAAACACCTAAAGGAATTTGGAGGAACCTGAACACCAAGTAAACTACTTAATGAGAGCACACAAAGTTCCCAAAAACACTCAACCGAAGTCTCGAAATCAAAAGGAAACAAGGCAATGCACGAGCTATGTGATCTAAGCTCTGCAAAACAAGCAAGGATCGCAAGCAAGGAGGAAGCGAAAAAGACCACTTGGAAGCACAATCCAATACACTCTGACAATCACTGAAAAAATGCGAAAACGAGTCTAGAACGAGCTGGTCAATCAAGCAAACAGGGATCCTCACGGGAGGCTTGACACACACACGGCCACTAGATGTCCTAGGGTTCAGAGTGCGAAATCAATAGAGAAAAGCAAACATCCGACGGACCAGAGTCGCAACCAGTCAATTAGAGACCCAAACACAATCCAGTAATCGCAAAAGTAAGGATGAAAACACGAACCAAGCAGCTAGAAGGGAAGTTGTTTGCAAACTTAAAACCAAGCAAAACGAAACCCTATGGAGTTGAGCTCCGTAATCAAACAGTTCAAAGTTCAGAGAGTGAAAAACAAGTCATCAGACAAGTGGGGAGAAGAAGGGAAAGTCACAGCAAGAGGTTTAGGAGGTCAATTTGGACAAAAATGAGTTTTTCAGGCTCAGCGCGGGTAGCCTTCAGCAACTTGGCGCTGACAGGGGGAGGCCTTCAGCAACTTTGCGACGTCAGCGCGGAAAGTCAGGGAAAAGGCGCGCTACCCTAGAAGAAACGAGGTCAGCGCGGATATAAGGCACACAGACGCGACGACCAAAATCACAAAGAAGAGTGAACGCGATGTCAGCGCGGAAGAACACGAATAAAGCGCGCTGCCCTTGAAAACGAGGTCAGCGCGGCTGTTAGACGTACAGGCGCGATGAAGAGAAAACCAAAGAATAGAGTCGCGATGTCAGCGCGACTGTTCCGAAATAAAACGCGCTGAGAGAAAAAAACAAGGAAAACCGAAATAAAACTTCCCAAACCAAAGGCAGGAGCTTTTCAATGATAAAAATGCTTCCCAGAAACGCCCAGAAAGTTCATAAGCAAAAAGACAATCCCAAAAACTCGAAAAGAGATCAATCAAAGCCAAACACAAAAGTGGACTCAAGAGACAAAAAGGCTGATCCCCAGCGGAGTCGCCAAATTGTTGGAGAGGTAAATCCCCTCTACGGATAGAGGCGATCCCTACTAGCCCAATGGGGGTCTAGCAACAATCACACAATGCTGCCACGCATGTTCCTAGTTACACTTAAACAAGAAGTAAAGAGCACCTACTTGGATTCCTGCGCTGTCGTTGGACGAAGAGATGTCTCCTTCGCCCCTTCGCCTCGGCTGGTCACAGTCCTCCGCGATCCCCGCGAACGGACACCTGCACACACGAAGAGAAGGCAAACGCAAGCGTGAAATCTAGTAAAAGTAACTATATGCCGGTCAGAAAAGACATAATTCACATTTATCCATTGCATAAACAAACGAGAATGGAACAATAATAGCAGTCATCTATTATTAATCAGAATAGAGAAGAGTACAACCAAATGTTCTGACGTCGATAAACTTCTCAGGAGGGATCAGTCAGCATGTATCTCAAGCATTCACCTTTGAGGATGGTTCTCCCAAGACAAACAACTCTCTCTCTCTCACACAAATGTCACAAACAAACTTCCCCAAGAAATCAATCACTTCCACTCCTAACACACCAAACCTATAGCAGCAATCTGAGCACTACAAGCTCTGTACAATCCAAGCTAAGCCTAGCTAGTTCCCACTAGTTTCTAACTAGCTGCTCATGGTAATGGTGGAAGTTTATATAGGAGAAGGAGTCTCCTAAAAAGGTGGAAGGATGAGCTTATCTTCAAGGGGAGTAGTTGCAAAGGGTCGAACAGACATGCCATAGCAGGGAGTCGATATTCACAAAGCTAACAACCAAGCCTGGAGAGATCTGGAAGGCTGGTTGTTTGAACAAATTCGCCCAAACTGGATCAGCGCGGATTATATGGAGACTGCCGCGCTGTCAGCACATAACAATAACTGAACAAGTCATGTCAGCGCGGAAGAACACGGGAAAGCCGCGCTGTGCGTCATCGCGGAAAAGTGATGTTCTTCCGCGATGGCAGCGCACGAAATACACTGTGAGGCGCTGGTCATCGCGGTTATTTTAGGAACAGACGCGCTGATGCACAAAACTTTGGAAAAATGGGTTTTAAGCCAGTTCAGGGATCAAACACTTTAGTGATTGTGACTTCTAGACACAGCAGGGTGACTGACAGGAAGGCAGTGATAAATTACTGTGTAACAAGGTTACTGCTCATAACCAGGGGTTAGAGCAGCTCCAAGATAGGGTTGACCACAGTCCCAGATGGACTAGAGTCTCCCTTGACCATTTATTTGGCTATAGTGCCAAGAGGAGAATATGTACATAGTGCTGGGATTTATACACCTTAGTGTTATTTATAGTAGGGAAAGGGGGAGCTAGGGGATTTTAGATAGTAAAGTTAGAGTTGATATGGATGGGGGTGAATGAAGGGATAAAATACTAGGTTTATTTGAAACTCACTTGGTTTAGGGAGTAGATCAAAATGAAAAGATTTTAGACAAGAAATGTGGCTTTTGAATGAACGAGAACCATCATAAAACTTTTAGAAATTTCTCATCAATCTCCATGGATGAAGGGATGTTAGTAATAAGAGGGGAAGGGGAAGGAGGGAGGTTAGTCATGCTTCCTGCTGGAATTTGATGAAGAAGAACACTTTGTCAATTGATTGACTTTGCTTTGGTAAACATAGTTAACACCTTTGCAATGGTAAAGATAACCTTTCTGCAACCCCAACTACTTGCCCAGCTACTTGCCTAGCATTTTTCATTTCTTCTTGGAGGGTGCACTTGGACTTGCAGACCCTTACTTGCCTTTTCTTTTGTTTGGCTTTTTTCTTTTGTTTTTTCTGTCTACTTCTACCCTTATCTCTTCCAAGGTCCCAGATTAAGCTGTTGGGAGCCTTTTTTCTCTACCTAAGCTACTTGTCCACCAAGATTGAACAGTTTGGACAGACTTCTTTCTCTAATCTACAACTGCAATTTAAAACATGACATGGTCCAGATTAGGCTGTTGGACCATCCATCAAAATTGGGATGCATTAATCTATTTACACACCTTGTATTTCCTTGGAAATATGTGATCTTTGCATGATCAAAGCAGAGCATATTTGGACCTCTCATAGCCAATCATGAAATATGAAACCTATTGGTATAGGTAGCTAACAGTGGCTCCACATGGGGATGGTTTTTCATTTGAAAGACCAAGAACAGCAGGTCAGATTGCCTTGCTCCTTGGTTGCTCTTGCCCCTTTTGTAATTTGCTGCTTTGAAGTGCCAAAATTGTGTGCTTATCTTCTTGATAGACCTCTGATTCTATTTACCTTTTGCTGACAGTCAATAAATTTGGAAAACTGCATTTTTACAATCTAAACAGAAAATAATATATACATCTGCATATATACAAGGGAACCTCAGGCTGCACCTATGGGAAATAGTCAAAATAGTGCTTCAGCATCCTGCCATTCACAGGACCTTCATCCAAGTCAGTTTCATTAAGACCTTTTAGGAAGTAAGTGTTGTTACCTTGCACTGCTTGGACAGAAAATGGTCCTCTCCAAAGGGAGTCAAATTTTCCATGTTTTCCTTTGTCTTCTCTCCTTGCATCCCACTTGAGGACTTTGTCACCAACATTAAAATTTTCCGCTTTGGTTCTTCTGTCAAAGGCCTTCTTTAGTTTTTCTTGTAATACCTGAGCTCTGCTGAAAACTTGATCTCTGGTTTGCTGCAGACATATGATTTGATTTATCCTTCTTTGCATATCATTTGGTTCAGCTTGGCTCTCTTGAAGAAGCTTCATAACAGGCACTCCTAAGGATGAGGGGAATTTGGCTTCTAGTCCATAAACCAACTCATATGGGCTGGTCCCAATTGATCTTTTGGTTGTTAGTCTATCTACCCATAAGGCATTGACTAGTTTCTTATGCTAATTCTTTTTATTTTCTTCCAACACGTTCTTTATGATGTTCACCAGGCTTTTGTTTGATGATTCAGCAAGGCCATTTCCTTGGGGATAGTATGCAGTAGAATGGCCCAAAGTAATGTGAAATTTGTGGCAGAAATTCACCATCTTTTTAGATCTGAAAGCAGCAGCATTGTCTGTAATTATCTTATCAGGGCAGCCAAATCTAGCCAGTATGTTGTTCTCCAAGAACTGAATGATTATTGAATCATTTGCTTGTCTACATGGGGCAGCTTCAATCCACTTAGTGAAGTAGTCAGTGGCTGTTAAGATCCATCTATGTTGGCCTGAAGATGAGGGATGAATTTCCCCAATGAAGTCCAAACCCCATTGTTGAAAAGGTCTCTCTGATGCTATAGGTCTTAAAGGAAGTGGCAGCAACTGCCTCTTTCCCTCAAACACTTGACATTTATGACATGAGGTGGTGAATTTCTTAACATCAGAGAACATGGTGGGCCAGTAGTAACCCGCCCTCAGTATTTTGTCCACAGTGGACTTCCAGTACAAGTGTCCACCACAGTCTCCTGCATGAAACTCTTGCATGATATTGTTAGTTTCATTTTCAATTAAACAGTGCAGCAATATACCTTCATGGTTTGTCCAAAGCAAATTGCCATCCATTACACAAAATATTGATGTTTTCATTTTTAAGAACCTACACTTAGTTCTGGACAGACCTGGGGGAGCACACAGGTTTTGTAACACATAACAGATATCAGAATACCAGGGGGATTTTTCAAAGGCTACATTGATCTTTGGAGTCGCCAGCTCTGTTTCACTGTCCAGCTGATTGATATCTAGGGCTTGGAAGTTTGCTTCTGTCATTAATTTGGCCAGACCTTGCCCTGTTATCAGCTTTGTAGGTTTTATTTCAATGTCAAATTCTAGTATGTTAGCAATCCATTTTCCTCTTCTGCCCTCTAGGTTTTCTTGGGTGAGTATGTCTTTTACAATCGGACTTGGCACATATGCTATGACATGGGAATAAAGGATATAAATCCTAAAGTCCTTGATTGCTTTGACCAAAGCATAAGCTTGCTTTTCCATGATTTGATACTTCAAAGGTGCATCTCTAAGAGCTCTGCTAAAGAAAGCAATTGGCTTCTCATTACCTTGGTCATCTTTTTGTAATAAAACAGCAGCAATAGTATGCTGGGAGGCGAAAGAGAAAATAATAAACTCTCTGTCAAACTGAGGATTGGTCAAGACTGGGGTTTGGGTAAGGGCCAATTTGATACCTTCAAATGCTTGATTGGCTTCAACAGTCCACTTCACTTTTGAGTCCTTTTTTAGCATGTTGTTTAATAATCTGATTAGTTCTGCTAAATTTGGGATAAACCTTCTTAAGAAATTGATTTTTCCCAAGAATCCTTGCAACTCTTTGACATTTCTTGGGTGAGGCATTTGTAGGATAGCTTGTATCCTATCTGGGTCAATTCTTATGCCATCCTTTGAGATGATGTGTCCTAACAGTTTACCTTCTTCCAAACCAAATAGGGACTTCTTGGGATTCAAGGAGATTCCATACTCCCTGCATTTAAGGAAAATCTGTCTCAAATGTTTGAGATGTTCTTGGTCAGATTTTGAAAAAGGTGTGAGATCATCTAAGTAAATGACTAAGAAGTCATGAATCTCCTTAGCAAAAGCAATATCCATTGCTCTTTGAAACGTTGCCCCTGCATTTTTCAATCCAAAAGGCATTTTTACATATTTGAAGGTTCCCCATGGGGTTGTGAATGCCGTTTTGTCCTGATCATCAGGGTGAACTAAGATCTGGTTGAAACCTGAGAATCCATCAAGTAGAGAAATTCTGGAAGCCCCCACTACTCTCTGCAAAATGTGATCCATCTTGGGCAAGGGGTAATTGTCTTTGAGGGATACTTGGTTCAGATTCCTCAAATCCACACACAGCCTAATTTCACCAGTCTTTTTTCTTGTAGGGACTAGGTTGGAAATCCATTCTGAGAATCTGATTGGTGCTATGATGCCTGCCTTGAACATTTTTTGTACCTCTTGTTCCATTGCTGGGAGAAGCATAGGATTAATTCTCCTCAGTTTTTGTTTAAAAGGCTTTTGATTAGGCTTGAGAGGGATAGTATGCTGGATAACAGAGGTGTCATAGGACTTTAGGTCCTCATAACTCCATGCAAAGACATCCTGGAACTCTTTAAAGAGGTCAATGTATTTGGGCTTTTGATCAGGAGGTAAGGAAGCAGACAATTTGATTATTTTGGGTTTATCAATTGTACCGATGTTGCACTCTTCAACGGCTGCATTTAAGGGCTGCATTTTTGGTTTTCTCGGAATGTCATTTGAGTCAAAGATGTCTTCCAGGGGAGTTAGGCCTATTGGTAGAAAATTGTCTTTCAGCTCTATGATCTCAGTTTCAGCATTGGCCACTTCTTCACAATTGATTGCTTGAATTTGCTGAATGTTATCCATGTTGAAAATGGTTGGGTTTAGCATTTGTTTTGCTGTTCTAGGTGACATTGGGTGAGTGCTCTTTTGGAACAGTATTTGTGATTGACTTGCTGTCTCAATGTCAATATTTAATCCTGCAAATTCCTTTTGCAGCGTTAAAAAATGGTTTATTTGCTTGTCATCCTCAAATACTTGCCAATCATTCACATTGTTTGGAATAGAGGGTCTATGTTTTACCTCAGCTGTAAAACAGTGATGGGGTCCAAAAGGCAGCTTGCAGGTACTTGCAAACGTGGCCAAACTATGAGCATGCAGATTCTGGGTCCTAGGAATTTTGGTGATTTGGAATTCAGAGAAAATACTTAGTACATCAGCAACAGCAGACCTATAAGTCCTTAGTCTTTTGTCATTGGTGACAAACTTTCCCTTCACTTATTGAATGACTAAATCTGAATCACCCATGATTGAAACCCTGGCAGCTTGCAAAAATTTTACTAACTTGAAGCCTAGTAAAAGAGCTTCATATTCTGCCATATTATTAGTACATCTGAAGTTTAATCTATAGGCTCTGCCTTCTGCATAACTATTTTCTTGATTGTGTACCCAAACTCCAGCTCCTGCTCCTAACTTGTTGACTGAGCCATCAAACTCAAGGAACCATAGAATGTTTTGTTGTGAAGGAGTTTTTATGATCTGTTCATAGGCTGGCAATGTAAGCAGAAGTTTTGGTGCTTGTTCTGGCTTGTCTTGTAGGGCAGTTTCATCATTTACTTTGGTATGCTTGAAGTCTAGATCATCAGCAGTGTCTAGTATTTGATCAACTGTTGTTTTGTGAATGATGATTTTTTCATCCGAGTCTTCTTCTTGTATGAGTATATCAGTTTCAACATTGTTTTTTGTGAGAGCAGTATTGCTGTTAAAGAGAATGTATGAGTCTATGTCCGAATGGACAGCATATATGGGAAAGTTTTGAGGCTTTTGTTCACTGCTAACCATGTATTTCATGAGTGTTTCTCTGTACAGTCTTTTTGGTTGCCCAAAAACAGAGATGGTAGCATATGACATGTCTAATTGTAAGGAGCCTTGGAGTTTAGCTCCCCATGATCTTGATAACAGCATCCCATACTTAGGTGGGATATCAGCAACTACCACATCCATTAGGATTGTCTTGTTTGGGTATTGAACCAGGGACACACATAAGTCTTTTATGAGACCTAGACATTTGACTTGGCTGGAGTCAAAGGAAAACAGATCCTTGTATGGTCTTGTTATGTCTAAATTCAATCTCTCCATGACTGCTTTTGGCATAAGATTGTGAGAGGCACCTGAGTCAAACATTGCATTGTGTAGTATTTTGTCATGAATATGTAAACTGACATAAAAAGGCAGTACCCCTGTGACTACTGTTTTTCCATCCACTTCTGGGCCGAACAGGAGTTCTGGGGTGTCATCCAGTACATTGACATCATCTTTGCTGTTAGTGAGTTGAATGGATTTCTTGATCTGTAGCTTATAGATGTCATGCTTGGCTAGTTCTAAGAGAGGAACAACTATCTTTAATTTACTCATTTCAGTCTCCAGGTCAAAGGATTTTTCAGATTGGGTCTTGGGGTTATAGATAACTGTCCTTTCCTTGTTCATTAAATCTTCTTCTTGATTTTTGTCTTGACTTTGGGATTTATCCTTTTCACTCATCTTTTGAGGAGGAATAGTTGAATAAGGATGAGAAGGGGGAGTAACCATATGCTGCTGTTTTGAGGAGGGTGTTTCAGTGATCTCCTCAACAATTACTTCTTCCGCAGGTAACTTTGTTTTGTCATTAGGTGCTGTGACTATAACGCTTTCAGACTGCTGATTATCCTTTTTCTTTTCTGGCTGATTAACATTCACAGTTCTGCTCCTCAGCTTGTATTGTTTATGGACTTCATAAACAGCAGTGTCATAGCCTTGCTTAAAGTCAAAGGATTCCCCTGATTTGGTTTGGAACAATTTGATTTCTTCATCCTCATGATCTTCTTGTGTTAAGAACACTTGACTCTCACCATCTAGACCCATCAAGTTAATCTCAGGATCCTCATTGGGTTCTGCTGATGTGGAAGTTTCCGCATAGTTTTCTTGAAAAGGGGGTCTTATGTCTTGGTCAGCACTTGTTTTACCCATGCCTGGGTTTTGAGTTCTCCTAAAATTTGGATTCCTAGGAGGGTTGTTTGGTGGTGCTTCCCATGATGATTTTCTTTCAACCGATTCCACTCTATCCCCTAATCGTTTCATACCATTAAGTATTGCATCAAGTTTTTGGTCAAAGGCTGTAGTTTCTTCTTTTATATGTTTCTCTTTTCCAACCTTGCCCTGTTTCTTTTAGCAATCAGGTTTGCTTCCACTGTGACAGTAGCTTTTTGAGCGTCTTCAAGGGTTTCAGGTTCTCTTTCCTTCAACTGATAGGCCATGTCAGGGTCAAAACCATCAGGGAACTTGTACAAGGCCAAATCAGGAGGAGGTCTTAGATTTTGTGGAATTGCGTTATATACATTGTTAAATCTTGCACAATACTCCAAAACAGTCTCTTGGGGACCTCTTTTGATAGTGTCATATTCCCCTAGTATGTGCAGAGGATCTTTCTTCTTTTCCCATCTAGTAGTAAAGGCTTGATACAGTTCATCAGGAGTTGTAATGGAGTTTGCATTCAGGGATCTAAACCAAGTTCTTACATCCCCAGTTAGGCTTTGAACAAACATCCTCATTCTGACACTGTCATCATCTATTTCATAGGTCTCAAAGTGGTCTTGCATCTTCTTAGCATGCTGAACAGCTGTCAGAGGGCCATTGGAATCAAAATATGAGATTTTGGTTTGATAGTCTTGGGGTAAAGCTGCAGCATTAGCTGGTATCTGCAGAGGTGCATACCTGTTAGCCATATTTACAGGATTTAGAGGATTGACAGGGGCAGCTGGGATAATAGGAACAGCAGGTATCACAGGGGTTACTAGTAGGGGTGAACCTAGAGTGTTGGTCAAGGGGATATGTGCAGTGGAAGAAGATGTGAGAGGAGGACTTTGAGATGTGGATGGTGAGCTAGGGGAACTAGGGGTAGACCGGAAAAGAACCTTGCATGGAGTAGGGATGAGGCTGGGATGATCTGACTCTGAAGTCAAATCAGCAGGTTGCTCCTGCCTTTGCTGCCTCCTAATGTTTCTAGGGATGGTATTTGGATTATCAACAATGATGGGTGGATTAGGGTCAGGATTTGCCCTAGTGTGCCGTGGATTTTTCTTAGGAGCCAGCTTCTAACTGTTTTTTAGGATTTTGTAAGAGATTTTCTTTCTTTATATCTGAAAGGACTGGATGAAGATTTTGGAATGACTATATATTCTCAGAGCTAAGATGAAGATTCCCAAAACAGCTCTTCCCTAAAACTGTCAATGTTATACAGAAACAGATTAAGGCCTCTTGACTTATTTCAGGCTTGATAGTAGCTTATGGAAGATATACAGTAATTAAAAAACCTCAAGCACTCCCCAGTGGAGTCGCCAATTATGTTAACACCCAGGTTGTTCCCTATGACTCCCAAGGGAATACGGCCGGGGTAACCACTAACCAATCTTTGGATTACAGCCTCTAGCCAAGCTGTAATCAGAGAGGGCTCTCTCTTAATGATTTGTCTCTGTTCTGTTGGTGTTTTAGGCTAGCTGTGAAGTTCAAGTTTGGTTTAATTGTTTGGTTGGAAAAAGTTCAGTTAAAACTTGTATGCTCTTACCAAAATCTTATATAACATTGGGCAATGGAGTCAATGGTCCTTTGGTTTGGTGTGCTGTGTTGATACCGAAATGAAAACTGCAGAGCAGGATGATTGTCTGGGGAACAATGCTTTGAAATTGAGTTTGGGTGTGAAATGTTCAGGATAAGAAAGGCAATTAAGGATCTTTCTGTAGACTGATATGAAAGAAAGCAATTGTTACCTGGAAGCATTGAAGAATTTCTAGATAACATTCACAACATGGAATTAAATATAACATGAGCATTTAAGAATTCATGTCTGTTTTAATCCTGAAGAAAACATTTGCAGCAATATAAGATTGAGGACAGGGTGTGAAGAAACATGTCCTGAACTATTCTTTTTCTTTATTGCTAGATATGATGAAAACGTGAAAATGAAATAACATAGGGAAACAAAACAGAGTTTAAAGAAAACATATCACTCCGCCAGACAACGCAGGGATTCTGCAACAGCACTTAGATTATCAACAATACACCAGAGTTCCAGGAAATCACTGAGCTGAAATTGCTCTTTGTATTAAACTTTTCTGAAAGTACAGAGTATACATGCCTCAGAGTAAAAATTACCAACCCTTTGTGAGTTACTCAAGGGAGTTTATATACAAAAATTTACATCAAAATATCAACGAAAATGAGTTATTGCCTCATTTATGATATGCTAATCTCAAAAATTTAGTAGCTGAAGGAGTGAATGCAGCAGTAACTCCTTAATGCTTCAGCTGTCAGAAGTCAGAAGATATTTGGTCTTTATGGCTGCTAAAGTCGGCCGAAAATGCGCTGTTTGATCTTGGCACAGCTGTCATGTATGTGAGATAAGTCACCTTTTTAAGTTGTTTTGACTGCTGATATTTGTCCTGTCATTTGTCTTGTAGTGACCTGGAGGTGGCAGTGACAAAACAGCTGGAGCTACCGTGGCAGAATTTGAAGCATTTCTTGCCACCAATCTTCCTTTGGCATCTGATGCCTCCTAATCTTTATTAAGGTCTCATCAGCCTCTGTATACTTGTAAAAATTAGGAGGAGTCTCAAAAAGGTGGTTCACTTCATTCTCAATAAAGAATAGGCCTCCCAGTTTATCATATAAACTCTGTCCTGAGGGAGGCCCTGTCTGTTCAGATGTACTGCTAGATGCAGTAATCTGGTTCTCAATGTATGCTGCCATTCTGTTGGCAAATTGATCCTGGGAGACTAATTTTCCTGTACCGGTTAGGAGGCTGGGCAGGCCTTTTGCTTGCAGTTCTGCCAACTTGATCCCGAATTCCTCCACATCTGCACTGATCTCATTGCACTTCCTCTCCACAGTTTGTACATAGTTCCTGAGAGTGAGCACTTTCTTGGCAGTGAGAACGGCTTCTGTTCTGTTAGGGATACCTATGGCTGCCAGTTCCTCCTGTTCCTGCCTGTTGAGGAAGTCTATCATTCTGTTGGCCTGTTCTGGTCTGTTTCCCAGCAGTGTTTTGGCCTTATTAATTTCTGTGTGTGCTTGGCCCAACAATTCCATCTGCTGATGTATTGTTTTTATTGATTTCCACTGTTGGGTAATAGATTGGCCTATTTTGGCCCATAAGATCCTTTTTATTTCGGTCAAAGCTATTTCTAGTTTTAATTCTTTTTCTAAGGCCTTTATCTTGTCCTTGAGGGCCTTTATTTCTCTGCCCTGCTCTGCCACAGTTACCTTAGACTTGTCATATTTGGAATCCAGCTCTGCCAATTTTTCCTTGGCCTTCTTTATTTCATCTGCTTGTAGCTCCATTGCTTTGACAGCCTTGGTCAGTTCTTCTACACTCGGACTAGTATCTGGGGCTACTGTTGTTCCTGCTGCAGGGGGTACTGCTGCCCCTGAGGTTGCTGCTGTTGTTGATGTAGTTGGAGGAGCTTGGGAAGTGGAATCTGCTTGTTTTTCCTGTAATATTCCTTCCAGCTCTTTCTCCAGTTCCCGGATCCTCTGGTCCTGCTGCAATAAGAGGTCTAGTTGGTCTTCGGCCTGTTTTTGCTTTTGAAGCTCAGCTGTTTGAGGGTGCTCTGTGGGCTGCAGCTTCAACCTCTTCTTCAGTGCATTGAGATCATCATCCTTCTTCTTCATGAGGGCCTTTACACCTGTTGGATCACTAGGATCATGCCCTAGATCAATAATGATCTCCTCAAGAGACTTTATTCTATTGTCCTTGGCCTTAGAGGACATCCTCTCAAAATCTAGCTGAGTGTTGGTGTTCTTTAAGGACTCTTTCAGCTCATGGGCCAATGTGGCCTTCTCTACCAAGGTGGCATAGACCATCTCCCCAGTCTGCTTGTGGAGTTCAATCTGGTCCATGGGATGTATATATTTAGCTAGGACCTCCACCCTTGTTTTTATGAAATCTGCAGTTGTCTTAGGCTGCGGCCCTTTGGGCTTGAAATGACTAAATATTATCTTTTCTTCTTGGATGTCATAAACAGACATCAGTCTCTCTTGCTGGGCTGGTGTAGCATCTATGAACTGTTTGTATACCTCAGCCCTTAATAGCTCATTCTGAGCCTTTATTTTCTTGAAAGAAGCCTTGGTGCTCTTGGGCTTCTTGCTTTGTTGTGAAGGAGAGGATATCTCCAAGCCAAGCTGTAAAGTTTGCTCCTGCAGAAAGGAGCTTGTCCCCGTGTGTTGGCTGCCCTCCTTGTCTCTTGTAGTGTTGTTCAAGACATCTTCATTAATGTCTTCCACCTCTGGGGAGTCTGCCCTTTGCCTTTTGGCTTCTGGCTGGTGGGAGGATCCACTGAGAGGAGTGGACTCTTCTCTTTCTCTTTTGATTCCCCTCTCTTCATGTGCTGGGGTCTGCAAAATGGGGGCAGTTGATGGCTCAGTTTGAGGTGGCGGTGTTTGCATTATGGGGGTCTCTGGCAGCCCAGTCTGTGGCAGAACAGTTTGTCCTTGTTGCTGCTCTGTTTGCTGATTTGTTTGCTGCTCTTTTAGCTGCTCTGACTGTTCCTTTCCTGCTTCATCCTTTGCATCCATTATGCCTTTGCCTTTATCTATTGCTGCTGCTGATGTAGAAGGTGCCTGTGGTGCAGTCCTTGTAACTGAGGTCCCTTCTCCCACTGAGTGAGGCGGTCTGAAAGGTGCCTGCTGCACATAATCCAGGTCAATCGTCTTCTCAAGCTCTTTCCTATTTTTAAGCATTCTTTCTTCTTCAGTTAAGCTCTCAACTAGAGTGTCCAGCTGCCATTCTTGTAAGTTGGCATATTTTTCTATGTGTGGGTAGTGGCAGTGCTTAATACCTAGGAGCCTGTACTTATTTCTCCTAGCAGTAATGAAACCTTGAGGGTCATAGTGGACCCATCGAAAACTATAGGACAACTTATATTTATCCTTGAGGATCAAGTCTGCAGCTTCCCATCCTTCTTTCTTGTTCATAATGAAGGGGCCCAATTCATTTTTGAAACTAAGGTGGGCCTTTTTCTTGGAGCTGTGGAAATGGGTGAGATCTGACTGAATTAATTGCCTGTAATACTCCAAGGCAAACAACCTCATAGGTACATACTTGGGGAGCCTGTATGGACAGAGCTCACAGCCATAAACTCTGAATACAGTATGGTGTTCATATAGGTACCAGTCACCTATTTTATATTTCTTAGAGAGCTGCAGAGCTTTCTTGATTTCATTAGATATTCTGGGAGGAGGGGACTTCATCAGCATACAAGAGATTGGGTACACAAATTGGTCAACAAATTCACAGTAGGTATAGGGTGAAATTGTGACCTTGTGATAAACTGAGGTCCAGAAGATGACAGATCTTCTCTCCCCACTTTGATCCAGCCTTCTGATGTAGCATGGGAAGGCTTCAGAATGATGAAACATGAACAGGTGGTAGATGTAAGCTGAGTATCTGAAGACCCCCTGTCTGTCCACTTTGCTCAACTGATCATGAATCTTATTGGCTATAAACTTAGCAAAGTTATACTTTCGGGCAGGGGGTTGGCGTGGGCTGTAAACAGACAGCAACACTAGCATGGCTTTATCCACATGCTCACTGTTTTGGTATCCCAACACATAGGCTATCATGTCTAGTAACAGCCTGCCTATATCATTGAAATGTACACTCAGATAAGGAGGTGGCCCTGTAGGCTGGCACTCATGTTTCATAAAGGTCCTGGTGACCTTTTGCAGCTCCTCACTGGTCATCTTGTCACCAGCTTCCAGCAAATAACTCATGGAGAATGGGATCAGCAACTCTGTCTGATCAAACTGCAACATCTTGTTGATGGACTCAGCATTTATATAGAAGAGGATCCTCCCTGATGGAGTAGTGACAGCTCTGTGCTGCACATCATAGTGTTCAGCACATAGGTGAATGATTTCAGGGAAAACATTCACAGCTGGGAGACAGTAATAGGGCAGGTTTGACTCCCATATCCCATGTGTACCATGCCCATCCTTATAGTCTTCCCTCAGTTGAGTGAAGATCTGCAAGAAGTCCCTGTTTCCTTCAAAGTCTTCAATGAGACAATCCTTGTCAATAAATGGCAAGGCCTCCAGCTCCTTATTTGTTTGATTTAGTGGAGCAACACTGAGGGAAGAGGATGTAGAGGCTGCCATGATATAATCTGAATCTGTACAGGTGGAGGTAATGTTTTGACAAGTCCTTAAAGATTTAAGCAACAGGTCAACTGTAAACACAGTTTGGTGTCCTCCTTTTAGTGGAAAATGTAAGCTGGCTTTTGCAGTTTGCTGCAAATTCACAGGGATGTGAATTGCTAAATGGCAAGTTGCAGAGATAGTGATGTTTCTTTGGTAAGAATGCAGGTGGCCTGTACTTGGCAAAAGGGAACAATGCCGAGCACCTCGGGGGCAATTTTACGGTTTCAGCCCGTGGAATGACCGCTCCAGTGTCAAATTATGGTTCAGGGATGGTGCAGGTTGCTTGGGCTCACTTTGGGTAATAGGTAGAGCTGAATTCAGGAGTTTTACCAGTATTTTAATGGTGAATTTTACAGAGAATTGGAATGCATGGGCAAAAGTGGGAAAACTGGTGAAATACTTGGAAACTGGCTTGAAAGCTTGCGGGCCGGGCTGTGGAGGCTTAATGCCGTCGAATTCTGAACTTGTACTGGTTGAAATATTGAATTTGATGGCTGGCGGAGGAATTTCGCGGCAGCTGCTTGTCAACGGCTCCTTTTGTTTTTTGCGCGTGAAAATGACCGAAAACGGCTCATTTGGTCGTTTATAACGTTTAATTTGGAAAAAATATGTATTTGGCGCTTTTCCGCCGATGACGTCAGCATGACGTCATGGCGGGGCCCGGGTATGGAAGTGACGTGGCTACTGAGGTGTCCGCCAGGGTGGCAGGACATGGTGGCGGGTAGATGCGGTGGCAGGTCTGCGTGGAGGGCCACGGGACGCGGGGGCGGGCATTGGTGGGATGACGTCAGGATGACGTGCCCATGACGTAGGAGAGAGGGTGGTAATAGGGATGGCGGTAAGCAGGTTCCCCGCACCACCTTTGGGCAAAGGCGGTATCGGGGAGGGGGGCTCCGAACAACCCCGGCGGTTGACACGCGTCCAGGGTACGGAGCGGCAAAAACCGCTTTCCCCGGACGCTAAAGATCGGCAGGTCCGGGGGCGAAAATGACCGCCCACCGTTAGATCTGGGCAACGGAGATCTGACGGCTGGCGGGTCCTCCGACGGATCGTGTAGGTTGGGGGGGACCCGCCGGCCCATTATAATATTCATTTTAATATTTCGGGCGGAGGACTATAGAAAAGTGGGTTTTTTCATGTATTTTGGGATTTTTCGGGTTTTCAAGGTTTTTCAAGGTTTTTTCAAGGTTTTGATGAAAAGGGGATTATAGGGGTGTTTTTAGCAAGGGGAAAAAGGTTTTTTCGTGTTTTTTTAGCAAAGGGACGGTGAGGGCTGAGGGAAGAGGTTACTGCTCATAACCAGGGGTTAGAGCAGCTCCAAGATAGGGTTGACCACAGTCCCAGATGGACTAGAGTCTCCCTTGACCATTTATTTGGCTATAGTGCCAAGAGGAGAATATGTACATAGTGCTGGGATTTATACACCTTAGTGTTATTTATAGTAGGGAAAGGGGGAGATAGGGGATTTTAGATAGTAAAGTTAGAGTTAATATGGATGGGGGTGAATGAAGGGAGAAAACACTAGGTTTATTTGAAACTCACTTGGTTTAGGGAGTAGATCAAAATGAAAAGATTTTAGACAAGAAATGTGGCTTTTGAATGAACGAGAACCATCATAAAACTTTAGAAATTTCTCATCAATCTCCATGGATGAAGGGATGTTAGTAATAAGAGGGGAAGGGGAAGGAGGGAGGTTAGTCATGCTTCCTGCTGGAATTTGATGAAGAAGAACACTTTGTCAATTGATTGACTTTGCTTTGGTAAACATAGTTAACACCTTTGCAATGGTAAAGATAACCTTTCTGCAACCCCAACTACTTGCCCAGCTACTTGCCTAGCATTTTTTATTTCTTCTTGGAGGGTGCACTTGGACTTGCAGACCCTTACTTGCCTTTTCTTTTGTTTGGCTTTTTCTTTTGTTTTTTCTATCTACTTCTACCCTTATCTCTTCCAAGGTCCCAGATTAAGCTGTTGGGAGCCTTTTTTCTCTACCTAAGCTACTTGTCTGCCAAGATTAAACAGTTTGGACAGACTTCTTTCTCTAATCTACAACTGCAATTTAAAACATGACATGGTCCAGATTAGGCTGTTGGACCATCCATCAAAATTGGGATGCATTAATCTATTTACACACCTTGTACTTCCTTGGAAATATGTGATCTTTGCATGATCAAAGCAGAGCATATTTGGACCTCTCATAGCCAATCATGAAATATGAAACCTATTGGTATAGGTAGCTAACAGGACCCTAACATGCCCTCCCCCTTAAGACTAGCCTTGTCCTCAAGGCTGAAGCTACGGAAACTGCTGAAGAATAGTGGCTGGTTCCCAAGTTGCATCTTCCGGAGAGGTGTCTTTCCATTTGACGAGGACTTCCTTAATCATGCGGCCGCGCAGGTGCTTGTCTCGTGTGTCTAGAACCTATTCGGGTTGAAGCCAGATTGACCCTTCTTCGTCTAATTCAGGTAGACTGGTTTGAACTCAGCAATTGTTCCCAATCACTTTCTTGAGGCACGATACATGGAAAACTGGATGGATTTTTGCCGTAGGTGGCAAAGCCAACTTGTAAGCCACTTCTCCAATGCGCTGAAGTACTTGGTATGGTCCGTAGAATTTTGGAGAGAGCTTTTGACAACCCTTATCTTTGAGTGATGTTTGCTTATATGGTTGCGGCCTCAAAAAGACCTGATCCCCTTCTTGAAATTAGCGCTCTGAGTGATGTTGGTCGGCCTGTTGCTTCATGCGGTTCTGAGCTTGATGAAGATTCTCGCGAAGATGGGCGAGCATGGTTGTGCGGTGTTGTAGGAGTTGATCCACTGCTTGTACTTTGGAGCATCCCTTGAGATAAGAAGTAGGGGAAGGCGGAAGTTGACCATAGACTGCTTCATAGGGAGTCATTTTGGTGGTGGCATGATAGTTGGTGTTATACCACCATTCAGCCAGAGGTAACCACTGTGCCCAAAGGTGTTGCTTTTCTGAAGTGAAACACCTAAGGTAGGTTTCTAGACATTTGTTGACGACTTCGGTTTGACCATATGTTTGCGGATGATATGAAGTACTGAGTTTGAGTTGAGTGCCTTGTATTCTGAAGAGTTCCTGCCAAAAATTGTTGGTGAAGATCGGGTCGCGGTCGGACACTATAGAAGTGGGCATGCCATGTAATTTGAAGATCTGATCCATGAAAGATTGAGCAACCAAGGTTGGTGTAAACGGGTGGGGTAGGGCACAGAAATGAGCATACTTCGACAGTCAGTCCACAACCACCATGATGACTGACTTGTTCCCTGACTTTGGAAGACCTGTAATGAAATCCATAGAAACCTCCGTCCAAATTGAGGCCGGAATGGGCAATGGTTGTAAGGTGCCTGGTGTGTTGACGGTTTCCCCTTTGTGGCGTTGACAGACATCACATTCGGCTATGAAAGTAAGGACGTCCTTTTTCATTCCTATCCAAAAGAATGATCTTCTAGTGCGAGCATACGTCTTCTGAAAGCCCGAATGTCCTGCAATGGGAGATGAGTGCAATTCTGCCAAAAGGCGACTTTTGAGGGTAGATGTTGGTGATATTATGACTCTGTCCTTGTAGCGAAGAATATCATTCTACCACGAGTAGCCCTTGCTGGAATTAGGATCTACCTACAATTGAGAAATGAGTTGGGAGAGCCCTGGGTGTGAAAACCATTCCCTGCGAGCCTCTTCAATCCAGTCTGGAATGGGAAGGGAAATTGCGAGTAGAGTACTTTCCTCCTCAAATTGGCGCGATAATGCATCTTCTACACTGTTGTCTTTCCCTTTCTTGTAAATGATCTCATAATCATATCCCAGCATTTTGGCTAACCATTTATTTTGTTGTGGGGAGGATAGGTGTTGCTCCAAAAAATATTTAAGATTGTGATGATCTGTGCGAATTTGGAAACGTCGCCCCAATAAGTAAGGTCGCCAGGTCTCGACTGCATGTAAGATGGCCATCATTTCCTTCCCGTAGGTAGATTGGCCCAGATTCCTCCCACTGAGTTGTTGGCTTGTGAAGGCCAATGGTCGCCCTTCCTGCATTAAGACCGCTCCAATACCTGTACCCGAAGCATCACATTCAATGACAAAGGATTTGGTGAAGTCAGGTAGTGCTAAGACTGGAGTGGTACACATGGCATTTTTGAGAGCGGTAAATGCCTGTTGTGCTTCCTCGGTCCAGAAGAAGGAATTTTTCTTTAAGAGTTGAGTGAGGGGCTTCGCTATGTGGCCATAGTTGTGGACAAATTTACGATAATAGCCTGTGAGACCCAAAAATCCTCTCAAGCTCTTCAAAGTCTTAGGTTGAGGCCATTCTTGCATTGCCTGGATCTTTTTGGGGTCCACCTTGACACCTTCACGCCCCACAATGTGGCCCAAATACTCAACTTCTTCCATGCCAAACAAACACTTAGACATCTTGACAAATAATTTATGCTTGCGGAGCAGTTGCAAGAGTAGATCTACATGCTGAAGATGTGCCGCCCAAGTGCCACTATAGATGAGAATGTCATCGAAGAAGACAAGGACAAATTTTTTGAGATATGGTTTGAGGATGTGATTCATAAGACTCTGAAAAGTAGAAGGGGCATTACAGAGACCAAATGGCAGGACCAGGAACTCATAATGGCCTTCATGAGTTCTGAAAGACGTCTTGGGAATGTCGACTTCCTTCATGCGAATTTGGTGGTAGCGGAGCGAAGATCCAACTTAGTGAAGAATTGAGCCCCATTGAGTTCGTCCAGCAAATCGTCAACCACCGGAATGGGAAATTTATCTTTGACTGTCAACTTGTTGAGGGCCCTGAAGTCGGGACACATCCGCCACTCCCCATCTTTCTTAAGGACCATGACCACTGGGGATGAATACGGACTAATGCTGGGACGAATGACACCTGCTTCCAACAATTCCTTGATGATTTTTTCTATTTCATTCTTTTGAGTGAACGGATATCTGTATGGCCGCACATTTGGGGGTTGGGCCCCTGGAACCAAGGTGATGCTATGATCATGTTCCCCTCGCGAGGGTGGAAGCTCATGAGGCTTGTCAAAGACCGTCTGATGGTTATTTAAAATCTGCTACATCTCAGGATGAATTGGCAGAGACCTGGTTTCGACTACCTAGATGGCATTAAATTGAGCTACCACTCCATGATGGCCCTTTTTTAACAATTTTTCCATCCGATGCGAGCTGATGACAGAGGGGGCTCCCGCCTGGAGGCCGCGGAGGGTATGTGTGGAGTTGTTCTGCTTAAAACTCATATATAACTCCTGGAAATCCATTGTGATTGGCCCACAGGTGCGGAGCCATTCAGCGCCTAGGACAATGTCGCATCCCCCCATGTGTATGGAAAACATGTGGGTTTTCAACTGATAATCCCCCATTTGAAGTTTGACATTTTCACAGCGGCCTTCACATTTCATTGTGCCCCCATCTGCAATTTGGACTTGGAAGTTAGAAACTGCCCGTACAAAACAATGCGTTGCTTCGGCGATTTTTTGATGGATGAAATTATGGGTACTTCCACTATCAATCAAGACTACTACTGGGCGATGTTTAAGAAAACCCCTGATTTTTAGAGTTTGAGGGGAAGAGATTCCTGCCAACGCATTGAGCGAAATAACTGGTTCATCAGATACAATCTCCTTTTGGTTTTCTTCTTCGATCGCCTCCGGTTCCTCAAGTGGTGGATCTTCCTCGGTGGAGCTGTAGTCAGTGGCATCTATTTGAAAAAACTTGGGCTCCTTGCATTTATGACCAGGGGAATATTTTTCATCACAGTAGTAACATAGTCCTTGCTTCCTTCTTTCGGCCATTTCCTGAGGTGACACCTTTTGGACCTTAAGTGTCTGAGTCGTGTTGTGAGCTTGTGGGGGACGACCTTTAGTGGGGAAATTGGGGCGGCTGTATTGGGCTGTTATGGCACGTTCCACCTTACAGGCTACCTGGCAAGCCTCCGTCCATGTGGGAGGGTGGTGGAGTAGAACTTGAGATTTGATGGCTTCTTTAAGACCACTGATAAAACATTCCGTGTAGAACTCATCTGAGAGATGCTGAGTGCGGAAGGCTAAGGCTTCAAAAGCGGTGATATATTCATCCACTGTACCCGTCTGTCGGAGCTTAGTGAGACGGCCCAAAAAGGAGTCTCCCTGTTCAAAGCGATCTCGAAGAGCTTTGGAAAATTGGGCCCAACTCGGAAAAGGTCCATTGCGACGTTGATGCCATTCCGCCCATTGCCATCGTTCATTGTCCAAGTACATGGTCCCCACCATAAGCTTAGTCCAATCATCTTGGAGACGATTCAATTTGAAATACTGGTCCATTTGTGCTAGCCATGTGGACATGTGAGAACCGTCAAATTTCTGCATATCCAACTTGGGAGGTCGCTGACTGGGTGGTGAATGGGTGTGCCAGACGTGAGGAGAGTGGCTAGACTCACCCTCATGGTGTTCATGGCCATTATACGGTTCCTCGAGAGCTGGCTCCTTGCCCTTATCGAGTGCTTGCCGTACCTGGCTAGTTAGTCTGCTAATCATAGTTTCGAGCTCGTTCATATCTGTTTCAAGTTTGTCTAGCCTTTCATTGGCCATTGCTTGAGCTCTAGTTTCTACCATACACCAACTTGATGAAAAATTGGGACCGCCAAATTTTTTTTTCCTAATAAATTGAATGGTACCACCGTGCTCAGCTCGTCATCCTGATGCTACTAATCTAGGGTTTGCTACTGCTGATATGAATCAGATTTATTGTAGTCAAAATGTCAATGCCGCCAAAAGTCCTGCGAAAATTATATCCAGGTACAGGAACCCTTCACAACTACTCCGATCTGGTGGATCTGAGAGATCTGAATGGTGGAACAACTGCTGCTGCTGATCTGATGGAGCTGCGGGACTGATGTCTGCTGCTGCTACACTTGGTGATCTGGAATAGATGATGTGTGATCCCTCGATAGAAAGGGAACTATGGTCTTGAGGAGTGTCAAGTGCTACAGATCGTAATATACATAAGGGTCTGACAGTAGTACTCGGCCCAATGTTTCAGGGCTCTAACTAAGGAGGATCGACCGTACCCTTAGCCATACAACCCGACTACCCTATCGTACGGGCGAGTAATCTCTCTGAGTGCTGTTCTCGGTGTACTGTAGCCACAAGACGGCCGAAGGTTTATTTATGGCGAGGTTTCAAGGGAGCTAGGGGGCTTCCTATATACCCAGAGGGTACGTGGAAGACAGTCCGTGTGCGGTTCTGTCTAATTGGCTACTACTCGAAGGGGTACCCATAGGGGTTACAAGGGAGTCCAACAGACGTGACCACCTCTTGTATTTCCTACGTGCATGCCTCCCCAAATCCGCAGGTTTATGCGCTTAACGACAGATCCCGTGGTTTAAAGACGCTGGAACACGTCTCTAGCCAAAAAAAAAAATTGCTAAAAATTGGAGATCCCACCAAGCCCTGGAAAGTGCTCTGATACCACTTGTTATGCGCTTAACCTGCAAAGTAATACCCAAACACAGAATATGTGAAGAAAAGATACCCAGAACACAGAATATGTGAAGAAAAGATACCCAGAACACAGAATAGCAATGATTTTATTATTCAGAGAGAAATGTTCACAGGCCTCTTCGAGGGGGCAACCTCCAATAGAGCAGAGATTGATTACAAAAACAAGACACGATACTCCTCGCAGGGAGTCTCTATCCTTTATATATGACTCATACATGCAATACCACGGGCCAATACCGTGGGTTTTATTAATACCATCTATCTAATACTACCGCCCATTTGCAACTAACTGTGGTCCTGTCATTAATTGCGGGTTAACCACTTACAAATATTAATATGGGCTTTATTGACTCTTGACTATGACGTGATCCCATGACATAAATAAGGGGGTTAGGGTGGGACCCTAACACATTATCAACGTATATGGAGATGTTATGAGACACAAAGTATGGGAGAACACCTTCCTTGCTAAGAGGAAGTATTAATTTTTGTAGCATTCGATGGTGTTCTAGTCTTGAAATTTTGTCAAAGAGACTAAGAAACACTAGGAATCCAAAACCTAGAAATCATTTGTGGAAAATCCACTTAAAAACAACTCAATTAAGTTAATTAGTTAGTAATTAAATTTTTACTAAGTCTAACTTAGGAAAAATGATTCATTAGCAACAATTAATTGAGAAAGGTCATATTTCTTAAGAAACTCACAAGGATCAACTCATAAATTATCTCAGCCATCGATAAGGATTTAATCATAGTCGTTGGTGATTTAACTAAAGATTATAAAAGGAGGTTGATGGGGTTGATGCAAAACACACTGGAGGTTGAGTTCCTTGGTAGAGATTGAGTTTCATAGTTGTAGTGATTCAACAGAGAGAAGTTTGATCTAGAGAGAGGACACAGAGACAATGAGGGGTAGAGACAGTGAGTCTGGAGGAGTTATAATTCTAGAGAGGTAGTAGCGAGTGATAAGAGTATTCCATAGTGAGGTTGTGCAGGGTCTACACAAAAGCTTCAACAGATTAGTTCAATTTAGCCAGAGAGGAGGTTGATTCAGCTTCCATAGGTCAGGAAAATGTTCCAAAGGTTTGGAGAGTCACTTCTAACAGCAAAAATACGCATGACGACTTGATCAAAGAGGGTTTCCAACCACATGTGTGAGGTTCTACATAGAGGCAATGCAGAAGGGCCTACGCAAGGGTTGGATGACCAAATTTCAAAGGGAGCCAAGTGTCACAATATATTATGGAGAGAGAAAATTTCTCCCAAAAATTTTTTGTCAGATTTTGCTGATTGGATAGCCAACTAGGCATCCAGATATTGTACTTAGAAATTTCTCACTGTTTTATAATAATAAAACTGTTAAAATTGGCAACCAGGGCAAAACTTCATGTGGGTCATCTTATTCATGGTTGATAATATTTTTATTAGATTCCTCTCGTCGAGAGGTGTAGGATTGATATAAAGATCATCCGATTCCGATAAGAATTCATGGAGATATGAATTTATTTTGATTATGGAATTATTATCAAGCCGACCTACAACTCATGTAGGCTCAGAAGCCCAACAGTGGCATCTATTCACCCACCAACGTTGTGTATAAATATAAGAGGACTTTTCTTCATTTGGACTCACTCATCTCATCACATCTCTCTCTCTCTACTGCGCAGATATGAGTCTCTTCTCTACTGCGCTGAAATGGGTCTCTCTCTCTCACACATGTGAAGCCAGAAGCTGTTGAATTTGAAGCTGCAACTGCAGAAGTAAAGATTGACTTGCGTGGCCTAGAAGATCTCCTCTTTGGAACTGCACTCTAAGTTCATCTGAACCTCCTTTGAAAGCCGCAAATTTTGGTGGTGGAATGAAGTCAATCCGACGAACGGTTTGCAAGATATCGACTGCCCTAGTTTGAAGCCGGAAACTGCTGAAACTGAAGCTGCAACTGTAGAAGTAAAGATTGACTTACGTGGCCTAGAAGATCTCCTCATCTGAACTGCGCTATAGGTTCATTTGAACCTCCTCTGGAAGCCGAAACTTTTGGTGGTGGAATGAAGTCAATCCGACTGTCGGTTTGTGAGATATGGTCTGCCCTATTTTGATAATGAAGCCGCTAATGCTGATGCTACTGATCTAGGGTTTGCTACTGCTGATATGAATCAGATTTATTGTACTGTTTCTCTCTGCTGAATTATTGAAGATAAAAGAATATTTGATCAAAGGGTTTCCCCACACATTGTGGGGTTTGTCCCTGGCTAGCCGCCACATCTTATGTCTCTTGTCTTGGCTTGTTTTCTGTCAATCGTTTAATGTTCTATCTACACTTTACTTTATGTACATGTGATTGCTAATTTGTGGAATATAATAAGAAAAAAAAGTAAACTGTTATAAGCATAGAACATACCATAACTTAACATGGTATCGGAGCTGAGGTGAAGACAAAGCCCGAGCAAGAGCAAGAGCAATCATTGAAGAGAAGATTGGCAAGGCTATCCTAAAAGAACTATGGGGTCCTCAACACTCTTTCCTGCTGAAGACAAGCTCCGTGAGAAAGTTGACTATCACGGATGGAAGATGTCTATAGATCTAACCCTTGAAGATCAAGGAGTGCTGGGCCATGTAAGAGGCAATATTGTTGAGCCTTCATCAAATGCATATGATTCTGCCTGGAACAAATGGAAAAATGGAGAAGTCAAAACAAAGAAGATCATCTGGGACTCTATCGACAAGCGCTTGGTGGCCTACATCTCTGATCTAGACACCTCCAAGGAAATCTACAACAGACTGGTGAGTTTATTTAAAGTTAATGATGCAAATCAAGTTTTGTTTGTTAGAAATAAGTTGAGGGAAATCAAGAAGGGTAAAGATGAAAGTATGCAAGCATACTTCTTAAGAATCACCGAGATCAAGAACGATCTCCTATTACTGATAGAGAAATGGCACTCACAACTCTTTGAGGATTGCCATTTGAATGGTATGTGTTCAGGACTACTCTTTTGAACTATAATGTAATTCCTGGTTTCGAGGAATTAATAGCTAGATGCATTCAAGAAGAAACAAGGGAAGAAGTGCAAGAAATGTCCATGCCTAAAGGTCCTCCTACTGCCTTTTCTTCTCATGCAAAGAAAAGAAATAATTCCGGGACTAAATCAAAAGGAAAGGCTGGACCTAAGGCTAGAAGAAAATGATGATGTTACATTTGCAATAAAGCAAGTCACTATGTATGAGATCATGAGCATCATGATGAATGAGATCATGGACATATAGGATAGCATGATGATGATGCACACTAGTCTGAGCAGCATTATGATGGATAAAATCATGGACATGGGAAACATGATGATAATCATGATTAGAGAAGCATGGTACAGTATGCAGTGGTGCAACTCGAAATCCCTCTGATGGCAATCAAAGGAATGACAAATTCAACAACAAAGGTAAGAGGAGAGTTGGGAATCAAGGAAGAGGACAAGCATTCAAGAAGGCTAGAAATTCTAGGATGTATTAAATGCACCTGACCTCAAAAGGAACCTAGTGTCCATCTTGGCAATGGAAGACAGAGGCTACAAGGTAACCTTCAGCAATGGAAAGGTATGTATATGGAAAAATAATGTTAAAGATGCCTTTACTCTTGGATTTAGTGTTGATTTATTATATCAGGTCGATGGAAGTCCACTAGGTGTCATGTCTTGTGACACAACTCATTAGTCCGAACTTTGGCATCGGAGGTTTGTACACCTTCATTACAAAGCTCTACCCGAAGGCAGATGGTAACAGGGATGCCCGAATTCCAAGTAGAGAAAGAAGGTGTATTTCCGGGATGTGCCAAAGGAAAGCTCAAAAGGGGACCATTCCCCTCAAGCCAAAGCAAGACCTCCGATATATTACAATTGGTTTACTCAGGCATACCTGAGGTTGGCATTAAGAGGGAGACTACTACACCACATACTCCTGAGCAGAATGGTGTGGTGGGAAGGAAGAACCACACGATGATGGAAGTTGTTCGGGCCATGCTACATGATCAAAGACTTCCAAAGTTTCTATGGGCTGAAACTACAAACACCACCGTATATGTACAAAATCGATGCCCACATCAAGCATTGGGTTCCAAGACTCCTGAAGAAAAGTTCACTGGTAAGAAACCTGATGTTTCTCATTTTAGAATTTTTGGAAGCCCTGTATATTTTCATGTGCCGAAAGAGAAAAGAAATAAATTGGGTGCATTTGGAAAGAAGGGAATTTTTGTGGGCTATGGTGAAAATACTAAAGGATATAGAATCTATATAGCCAGTCAAAGAGGAGTCGTAATTAGTCATGATGTCACCTTTGACGAAGATATGGCTCTTAGCAAGGTGAACAATCCTCTGAATTTGAGGAGCTCTCAAGAAGCTGACACCAGGGAACCGAAAGAAAAGGATGATGAATCAATGCCTGATGTAGAGGAACCCATGGATCTAATTGATCCTCCTCCAAATGAGCCTTCCTCTTCTAGGAAGAGGCCTTCATGGCTTAGGGGCTACTTGATGATGCTGAAGGACATGCTGCACCCCGAGAAACATTTCATGAAAGTAAGAAACCTAATAGGTATCAGGGATACCTGACCATCATGAGCACGATCATACAAAATAAGTCTTCATCATTCTCAGACGCCATCAAGCATCAAGTATGGAAGGTTGATATGACCAAAGAACATGAGTCTATCATGAAGAATGATGTCTGGGAAGTAGTTCCAGACCCTAGGACAAGACAGTTGTTACTTCCAAATGGCTTTACAAGATAAAGCATGTAGCAGATGGAAGTACAAAAAAGTATAAGGATCGTTTTGTTGCTCGTGGTTTCTCCCAGAAGGAAGGTATAGACTATGATGTGATATTTGCACCTGTTGCTAGATATACAACCATCTGCTCGATCATAGCCCTTGTTGCTTCACAAGGGTGGAACCTACATCAGATGGATGTCAAGACTGCGTTCTTACACGGCTCGATCAAAGAAGAGGTCTACGTGGAGCAACCTGAAGGATTTGAGATTTATGATTGAAAATCTCATGTATGCAAGTTGAAGAAGGCTCTCCATGGGCTGAAGCAAGCACCCCGAGCATGGTATGAGAGGATCGATAGCTACTTGATGAAGTTGGGATTCACTAGGAGTGAAGCCGATCCTAACCTTTACTTTAAGGTTGAAGATGCCAACCCTCTCATACGGGTGCTGTATGTGGATGACCTCTTTCTAACAGGTGCACACCCTCTCATTCACAAATGTAAGAGGGAGCTGGCCTCTGAATTTGAAATGAAAGACATAGGACTGATGCACTACCTCCTGTTATAGACATTTTTGTGCCTTACAGCTATAAGCATGAAATGTTCATAAACCAAGGGATCCTAAGTCCCTAAAAGTGTTGTTCCAGCTCCTAAAGAAACAAGGTCAACAAATTACAGCTTCTCCCAAAAGTTCTCCACCCGAAACTGCTCAAAACTAGTCAAATCAGGATCATTTCAGATGCTCCACTAGCTAGCTGCGTTGCAAAGCACCCAAATACACTGGCTAGGTGCATTGCAATGCACTTGAATGCACTACCAGGGTGCTTTGAGCGGGAAATTACAAGTGGCAGAGTCATTCCACGAGGTGGAGAGACAATGGAAGCTTCCAGAATCTTCTCCAATGACACTTGCCTCACTAAATTCGACCAGTGATGAGTAAGAGGCTCTCAGTCTCCAAGTGGAAGCAAGAACTGAAAGAGAGAATCCAATAATCAATTCATGAGCTGACTCATCCTCTTTGCATACATCTATATATGGATCCCTCACCAAGAGATCCAGAGGCTGGAATTTTGTACATTGCAGAGAATTGTTGTTGGTTTTGAGATAGATATCAGAGTATTGGGTGATTTATGCTTTGTTGGAGGTGAAGAAGGGATTCTATGATGGGAGGTTGATGCTGGATCAGGAATCATCGGTTGTAACTCCTCCTGGATCTTCTTGTTTTATCAATAAAACTATTTGAGTTTCTCCTACATGCTTGTATATCATTGATGTGTGTTATATTTGTATGTTTAGCTTAAATCTGATCCTAAGCTTTTTATGAACATAAATCCATGTCTTTGTGTAGTTTCTTTCTTCTGTGAACTTGCAGGATCTTGGTGACGCTGGGCAAGTGAGGGAGCAGATAGCTGGAAGCTGTCAAAGAGAAGAGAGATTGGATCAAAGGACTAGCACAAGACACAGGTTGGTTCATCCTATTCATCTTCGTTTATAGTTCATAAAGGAGAATACAACAGTAGTTTTCCCTGTTTGTTTCTGAGGTCTCTGTCACAACCCAGTGGGATAGGGTCGTTCTGAATAGACACTTTTCCCGAAAACAAAATGGCGACTCCATTGGGGATCGTGTCTAGTTAGTTTGTTTGTGTTTCTATTGATTTTCATCTCATAAACTTAGAAGTAGCGAATCGAACTGCATTTGCCATTTACAAATGCAAAGTAGACATCTACTACTCTAGTCCATTCACTGGATCTATTTATGATCTGAATAGCTGATTCACAAATGATCTGATTACCCTTTGTGATAGCTCTTAAACCTCTTTTAAATCAACCCTCTGATTGTGCATTGCTGATTGCTTTTACCCGGCCAAAAACCATAGATTAAACTGCAAACTGTGACCCAGAACCCGGAGAGAATTCTCGTTTCTGCTCCAGCGCAGACTCTGTGAAGAGACTCTGCATTTCAGCGCAGTTCTCGAGAGGGCTACCTGCGTTGCAATTCAGTTTCTCTGTGTAGCAGGTGCGTTGATCAGCTTAGCCCTGTCTAGCTGAGGTTCTTTGCTCACTTTTTCCAGTTTTGCCTCTGATTTTTGTAGCCTGTGATCAGTGTGTGTGTCTATTTAAAAGCCCTTTTTCTTTGCCTTAATTCCGCCTCAGTTGTATAAAAGAAACTGTATTTGTTTTTGTGTGTTTGTTACGTCATTTACAGTTTCCCATTACAAAAGTAAACTAGTCATACTGTCGTCCTTGGATTTAGATCTGTCGTAGGCACCGATTTTGATCTTAGGAGAAAGTTTATTTGCTGTTGACAGTCGATTACGCTTTTACTTTTGCCTTTGGCTTGAATTTGTGAATTTCTAGTGTCGAAACAAGTGTTTACTTCAAAATCATAAAGTTTCGTAATCGTCTCTACCTTTTGATTTCGAAAAGAAGCTTGTTTGTGTTTTTCACTTGAAAGCGAATTCAAATTTGTACAAAAACTTTCTTTTTAGGCATCAATATTAATAAAGTGAAAAACAAATACATGCACATGTGCATTTGCATATTGATAGTCTGTTTGGCTTGATTTAGGAGAAGTGCATTTATAGTGTTCTCTTTGCTCTTTGAGAAAAGATTGTGTCTTTCTTTTCCCCTTGTAGCTAGGATTTTCATTGCTGAAAAGAGATAAAAGCTTGCTTATCATCTTTAGATTGCATTTTAGGAATTACATCTACATCTTGTGGTGAACCCAAAAGGCAAACTTCATAAGAAAGATCAACCTAAAATAAATTCAATGAACTTAACAACGCTTTGTAACTTAACGCACAACATTTAGAGGTCTAGGCTAGAGACGTATTCCGGCGTCGTAAAGCCTGGTAACTGTTGTCCTCACTGATGGTTGGGTGATTCCTCCACTTTGAGACGATAAGTGCCAGTACGGACTTGTGCTCCCAAGTACCATCGAGTATATATTGGGAGACCCCTATAGGCATAAAACCTTTATCCATAGGAAGCCGTGTCGGCCGCCCTACTGATCGCAATGCACCGAACACAGCATTCGGGAAGATTGACTGCCGTACCCTAAAAAGTATTCTGCAGTTTTGCAATTGGTTTGGTACTCCCTCTACCTAGACCTCTAGAGCAGTCCCTTTCGTTCCTTTTCATACTCCTTAATGGAAAAGGTCCATCTGAGCACTTGTCACTTCAGGCTCATTAAAAATCAAAGGAGACTAGAGTCATCTTTTGTTTTTTCTCGACTCTTTAAAACTGAAAAAACAAAGTTGTGTCAAAAGCGTCTAAAATTCATTTAATACGGAAACACACTTTCCCTTTTATTTTAGTTGATCGAGTAATCCGCAATCATGGAAGAAAGTCAATTGAAACCCCGTCATTCGCGGAGGCTTACGAGTCAACCGTCTTTGTCTCCGGAAGCGAAACCAGTACGAACAAAGAGAACTCGTTTAACCAGATCCAAGTCTCCTATCAAAGTTAGAACAAGTGTTCCAACGACATTAGAGACTCCGGTTACTCCAAACATTTCTGGAATCCCTGCCTCAACAGAAGAAGTTCAGTAGCCACAGAAGGACAGTGATACTGATCCTAGTTTGAGAACAAGCACTTGCGTTACTGAACCAATTCCATCCATAACCGGTTCGGAGAGTCTTACTCTTCAAACATCTGTCGCTACCTCTTCGGCACCAGAAATATTTTACGGACCTGACGGTCTTTCCCTTCCACCTGGTCTGATTGCGATAGAAGAAATTGTAGAAGATCCGCAAGCAAGTACTCCAACGCATTTTGGAGTCGGGATCACTCTATTTCCTTCGACATCAGAAGTAAGTCTACCACTAGTGGAAGTTCCTATAGAATCGCTAGGTAATCTTTTGGATAGACTACAAATGGCTGAACAACCGTCAACATCTAGGACTGTGTCTTCCGACACAGCGACGACAGAACTCCCTGCTGTCACTCCAATAATGTTTGCCGGCATACCATCTGTCCCGACTAGCTCACAATCGCTAGAAGGAGCCCACCCAGGGGCTATTTCGACAGTCTGGTCCGTTCCTGTTTGTTCATCCAGAATAATATCCGGAAACTCTTATGTTGATTCTCAACAAATTGATCCATTTGGAGGTCAATTTGGGCAGCCCAGTCCCCAAGGGCAAACAATTCCCTTGAGTTTTGGATTACCACCGTATGGGGGGCAGTACACCTTTTCATTACCACCTCTGGGAGGATATCCATACGGGAGTTCACAACAGCATTCAGGTTATACTGGAATTACCTCAAGTGGTTGGGTACCTATACTACCTCAACAACTAAGAGTTGTATATTCGATGCAACAATGCGTACCTGTTTCGAACATACCGACTACGCCAGCTATTGTGACGGTGTCGCAAGTTCAAGCGCTGCCTGTTGTATGTCAACCTCAAGTTTCTCAGGTTGTAATACAACAGCCCCTTGACCCTGCGACTCAACCACAATCACCAACTAGTGGGGCGACACAGGCCCAGACGGGTACAATTACCCCTCACCTTGGTCAAACGGTTAGTATCGGGCAACAACACCTGGCTTCACAACCGTGGCTGGTGCAATACCAACAACCACAATTCCAACAAGTATACCAAGGTGCTGAGCAATAGATCTTTGCAAACAGTGGACAGCCGTACATTCAAAACGGTCAAAATCAACCATTTTATAATGGTCAAGTCCACCAACCTTACCAAACATACCAGCATCAAATGCATTATGCCGGTATGCAAAGACCAACTGCTCAGGCAATTCCATCGTATCCTGGGTATGCTTCACCTAACCTGAATCAACAGCTACCGTTCGTGGCAACTTTAGAGTTACCTGATTTAAACCGGTTAACAAACGATCCAATTGCTTACGCCCCTTGGTGGCCAACGATTCCGCATAAACTTCCATCAGATATTCCTAAATTTAATGGAAATCCAGGTGAAGATCCATCGAATCACGTGATGACATTTCATCTATGGTGTTCATCAAACACTTTAAATGATGATTTGATAAGGCTTCGCCTTTTTCAGAGGACGTTAACGGGTCCAGCGGCCAAATGGTACATTGAATTGCCTAGAGCTTCGTTCGACAACTTCAGCACCTTAGCCACAACCTTTTTAACCCATTTTCAATTACCAATAAGGTATGAAACGGGAACAGAACTGCTTACCAACTTCAAACAGACAACAGCCACTCACATATCAGATCATATACATGAGTGGCGACGTCGTCGTAGGATGGTAAAAACGTACGTTCCCGATCAGCTATTAGCTGAATGGTTTATCAAGTCATTACTGCCTTCCATCACGGAAGATGTGGCAAAAGGGGGAGTCGTAACAGAAGAGCAAGTGATCTCTCGTGCACAATATTTGGATTTGATTTACACTCAGTCCGGCACGCTCTACGACAAAATACCTGATGCCCCTAGACCGGAATCCTCGATTCCTCCTCCTCCTAAATCGAACAATGACTCTCACGCCGGCGATGGCGTGATTGGCACAATAGACACGAAATCGACAAAGGCCACATCCAAAAAGGCCCGTAAGGTTTCAGGTCAAAATGCAAAAGACGAACTTCTTGCTTCGGAAGTAAATGCCGTATCGACAGATAAAGGCAAAGAAACCAAACAACCAGGAAGCAAGAAGAAAGGAAAAGGGAAGAAGAAGAAACAGGATGAACAATCTCCCGAAAAATCTTCTTCAAACCCTCCTGGAAATAAGAAACCCCCTTCAAGGTGCATGATATGCGACGAGGATCATTCGATGAGAGAATGTCCATACAAAGCTGAGCTTAAGAGATTCTTTAAAAGTTCGAAAACCTCAGTAGTGTTAACCGATCTGTTTCCGAATCCAGGAACAAATCTGGTTGAAAGTGGAAATGCTTCCCCGTATCAGGTGTTAATGTTGTCGATTTCGAAACAGCAGAATGATGCTTTGATTTCAACAAGGAACAAAGATTACAGTAATCCGCAGTTGTCGAACAACAAGGATAAAGATCAACCAAGTAGTTCGACAACAACTTCGACAGAAGTTGTACCACCCACCATCCCTGAATTGACAATAAAACCACCGAAGGGAGCAGTACACAAGTCGACATTTAATCCTCGCACTAGAGCGGCGCAGCATTATAACATAGTGGAAGATTTGGCCCAATCGCCATCCGCTATGTCAACTCTTGAAGTACTACAAAACTGCCCATCCCAAAGGCAGGCTTTGTTATCGGCCATTGGTGGGATTGATCCAAAGGATTCCAATCTTGTATCCTTCGACCACAAAGGGTACGATCCTCAGTTACCAGCTCAATTAGCTTTCCTTGTCCAAGTGAAAGCCCTCAACAAAACTATTCACCGAACAATTATTGATGAGGGGGCATCTACATGTATTATGTCGATGAGTTGCTGGAAAACTTTAGGATCTCCAACCTTGTCGCGATCTGCGACAACATTAAAAGCATTCGACGGAAGGACATATACCCCGTACGGTATCCTAAATAACTTGAAAGTTGAACTAGGAGGGAGAACAGTAGAAATAGATGTTGAAGTCATCGATGGGAATCTTGATTACAACATCCTACTAGGATGACCATGGATATATGCCATTGTTGTTGTTGTGTCGACCTATTTTAGAAAGATTGCATTTCCCTTTCAAGGAGGGATTACAATCGTCGACCAACAAAACTTCCTCCCCAATGGTTCTCAAGTTACAGGAAGCATTCCCATGATCCATGGAAGCCCCCATTCGCTTCAGAATATCGGAGTAGGCCTACTAAAAGATCCTATACTAATGGGAAATTTCGCTCTTCCACCTCCAATTAATTTGGCGGAAGTAGCGTCGATAGGAACCTACAACATGATATCTTCCGCAAAGATCTCAGAAAACGATATCAACATGGATCATGCAATGGTTTTGCCCCCGAGCCCAATGGAAATATTATAGCAATCAATGTTTCTGGCATGGGAGGCAAACCCAAATCAACGCTCATCAAGCGTTTGGATGGATAGGTCTAGAGAATATGGTACTCCTTCAGATCCTTGGTCGCAAGTGCATGACACCGACGAAGGAATTCTCCAAGCTATGGTAGTTGAAGGAGCACCATGGAATGATTCCCACCATCGTTCTCTTCTTCCGAATTACGAAGAAGATACTCAAAATGACCTTTACCATCCTTCGGTAATTGATTTTCTATCAAATACTGTAAATACGGTGGATTCCGAGCGAAACTTATCCAACATAGAGGAGACTATAGCCATAAATATCTCGACCAAAACAGATGTTGTAGAGAATATTTACGTCGGCAAATGTTGTTCTCCTTCAGAACTGGAAATATATAACGCTCTCTTTCGCGAATTCAGAGATGTCTTTGCTTGGTCATACAGTGAAATGCTAGGCATCGACTCGAGTATCGTTGAACACGAAATCAAGATGTATCCAGATGTTAAACCGGTACGGCAACGGCTGAGGCAGGTGCACCCCAAGAAAGCCGCTGCCATTAAGGTAGACGTTGAAAAACTCCTCCATGCTGGTTTCATCTACCCGGTTCCGCTAACCGATTTGGTATCGAACATTGTCCCGGTTATGAAAAAACAAGGGACAATTAGAGTGTGCGTCGACTATAGGGATGTAAATCAAGCTTGTCCAAAAGACAACTACCCTACACCCTTCATTGACCAGATAATTGATGAATGCGCCGGATGCGAAATCTTTTCATTCATGGATGGATTCTCCGGGTATAATCAAATAAATATCCGCCCACAGGACCAGTCAAAGACTACATTCATTTGTCCGTGGGGCACATTCGCATATCGAAAATTACCCTTTGGTTTAAAGAACACGGGGGCGACGTTTCAGAGGGCAATGAATTATGCCTTCCATGACATCAAAAGCATCGTTCAACCTTATCTCGACGATCTTCCGGCTCATTCGCGAAAGTGGACTGATCATCCGTAGCATTTAAGAGCGATATTTCTACGTTGCCGACACTACAAGATACGACTCAATCCACACAAATGTGTATTTTGCGCCAGTTCTGGTCGTTTACTTGGCTTTGTAGTCTCCAAGGATGGGATTCGTCTCGACCCTTGTAAGGTCCAGGCAATCATGAATTTGCCTCCACCTTCGAATTTGCTTCAGATTCAGAAACTCCAAGGGAAAGCAAACTTTCTGAGGAGGTTCATTCCAAATTACGCCGAACTTGCTAAAGGTTATACACGTCTTTTGAAAAAGGGGGTACCCTTTAACTGGGATCAGGTCGCGCAAGCTTCCTTTGATGCTTTAAAAGATTCCCTAATGAAAGCATCATTAATGTACGCCCCTGATTATCAAAGAGACTTTAACCTGTATCTGGTTGCAGCAGATACGACCATCGCGATGGTTTTAGTTCAAGAAGTAGATGGAATAGAACATCTTATTTATTATTTAAGTAAGAACTTAAATGATACAGAAAGAAAATATTCTTATGTTGAAAAACTAGCGCTTGCAGCAGTTCAAGCGATTCAAAGATTTCGACACTATGTCCTCTTTCGGAAAACTACCATTCTGTCAGATTGCAACCCCATGACTTATGTATTGTCACGATAGTTGCTGGGGGGCAAATATTCAAAATGGATAGAAATCCTTCAAGATTTTGATCTGGAATTTGTAAAATCCAAGTCAAAGAAAGCTCTAGTTTTCGCAGAATTATTATGCGATCTCCCATCGTCGTCCAACGATGAAACATCCGAAGAATCAATTGTGGATGAAAGTTTGTTTCTAATATCTACAAGCAATGAGTGGAATGGGGATATAATCATTTATCTCCAAACCCAAAAATTCAGGCCAAATACCTCTCACTCTGAACAAAAACGTATTTGATACTAAGAAAAAGACTACATGATCGTCGGTGATACACTTTACCATCGTGGTATTGATACAGTTCTGAGGAGGTGCCTCACCCATGAGGAAGCCGAAAAAGCCCTGAATGAGTGTCATTCAGGCGCGTGTGGGGGGCATCAAACTGGATATGCTACAACACAAAAAATCTTACGAGCAGGATACTTCTGGCCAACCATGTTCAAATATTGCATAACCGCAGTCAGAAGTTGCCATGCTTGTCAAATTTTTGATAGCAAAACCAGAAGACCACCCGCACCTTTACAGCCAATAGTTGCTGTTGGGCCATTCGCCAAATGGGGCATCGATTTCATGACATGTAACCCCACCTCGACCGGGGGGCATGGGTATATTATAGTCGCAGTTGACTATTTTACAAAATGGGCCGAGGCGATGCCTACATTAGATAATACTGGTGAAACAGCTGCCCTTTTCTTTTTCAATCATGTAGTCGCCAAATTCGGCGTACCACAGGCTATAGTCACAGATCATGGATCGCATTTTCGCAATCACATGATGGTTGAATTAGCTGCCAAACTAGGGCTATCTCACGACAGCTCTACTCCATATTATCCGCAGGCCAACGGACAAGTTGAAGCAATCAACAAAGTCCTGAAGCGCATGCTGCAAAGGATGATCGGAGTTCACAAAAGAAGATGGCACCTAATCCTGTACTCAGCTTTGTGGGCTTACCGAACATCGGTAAGGAATGCGACTGGGTTCACACCCTTCCAACTGGTATATGGCCTGGAAGCAGTCTTACCAGTCCAGTGTGAAATCTCGTCTCTCAAACTCGCAATCGATCTCCTCCCCGGAACTTCAGAAGAAGAAGCTCGTTTCTTGGAATTAATCCAATTGGATGAAACCCGTCGTGACGCCGCGTTGGCCAACGAAGCCCATAAGAAACGAGTCAAGGCACAGTTCGACAAAAATGTCAAACCCCGTGTCTTCTCGGAAGGTGACTTGGTCCTGCTTTACGACCAGGAATCCGATAAGTTGGGAGCAGGTAAATTTAAGTCTTTATGGATGGGTCCTTACATTGTTAAGCGGGTGTTAGCAAAAGGAGCCTACGAGTTGATGGATTACGACGGGATTCCACTGGCGCAACCTCGTAATGGGTTGTACCTCAAGCGTTACTACGCCTAGTGGTAACCAATATGCTTTTGTTATATTTTTGTTTTCGCTAAGAGTGTTTGTTTTGGTCGAGTAATCCACCTTTTTACATTTATTGCAGATGTCAAACCCATTGGAACCATGTGTTGGATATGCCGACGGAGCAAGTCGTAGTTCGCGGAACCTGTCCTCCGCAGCCTAGGCCATTTTTGATCCAAGCAGCGAGTTAGTAAGTTTCAGAGGTGTATGTATTGGTCGATCAACGAACAATATCGCTGAATATAGCGCGTTGATAGAACTTCTCTCTAATGCCATCACTCATGGTATACGCCGACTAATCGTCAGGCTAGACTCACAACTCGTAATACTGCAACTCAATGGTATATATTCCGTCCGAAACCCAGCTATTTATCGCATGTTCCTAAGGGTTAAGATTTTGGAAAGACAATTTGATCTTATTCAATACCAACATATTTCCAGAAACTTAAACACATTAACCGACTCATTAGCAAACTATGTGTTAGATAGACATTTGCAACATTTATAAAAAGAAACACATCATCAATGTTCTACATGTGGATCACATAACTCAATCAGAATAAAACTCCGAAAATCAAAAATACATATATAGCTGTTTATGGTTTACACATAATGTTCTGTAACCAAGACAAAATCAGTCACACGACCTAAAACTCAAAATGCTAGGGGGCACCCTAGTCTAATGATGCTTGTGATAGCAAGTCACAGCCTGTGCGATCATGCATAAGAGATGAGTCCATCGTCTGGGCACACCAGTAGTATGCCGCTGTAACTACAAAGGTAGCTCGTCGATCCTCACATCTGGAATACCGAGAGTAAGGCTCTCAACCTGCTCCTGCACAGCTGTAAGAGTCTCGGCCACATCGAGGTCACGAAGAATAACCCTTCCGGCGGCCTCTCTTGCTGGGGCAACAGCTGGTACTCTCACGCGAACTACTGGACGAACAGGACCAACATCTGCATGTACACATGAGTTTGATTAGAGTCTTGATAGAACAAAGCACAAGGACATTATAAACGAAAACAGTAAACAACAATATGGTCAGAGATTTTACCAATAGCACCCCACTGCTCGCCATCCGGCAGTACCAAATCTGGATCACCCCGGAAGTCCATGCCAGCATATGGATACTCGGAATAGACCATATCCTGATGATCAAACCACCTGAAGAAGGTATCAGAAAATGAAATCTGAGATTGACCAGCATGCCTAGACATATGGTCAACCCATCTCTGCATGCGTGGTTCAGTAGGAGAAGGTAAATCGAGTGCAATGTACTGCGGCTGCATCAGTGGTATCTTCTCCAAGGCAAAGGCGGTCAAAATAGAACAGAACCCAAAGTTCTTCAACTTCTCATTCTTTATCTTGGTCAATTGTTCTTTCATTACAAGAAGTACTGTGTCGCACCAGTTGAACACCTTCGGTTGGAGGCATTCCAAGGCATGCTGCATATAGGATCTGTTGGCTACATGAAGAGATGCGCTACCGGCCATCCTACCAAAAGTAAATAGGATAGTCCTAAGGGACCTATCAATGACATCACGGATGATGATCTTGCCGTCTTTACTCGGCTAAGATCCTTCCCTACAATACTGGCGGACATAATCTCTCACAGAATCACCTCCTCGGGCCGAACCTGACAAAGACATGGGGGCACCCCGCCTCGACAAGCCAGTCAAGAAATAGATGTCTACTGCAGTCAAGGGGATGGATTTGCCCCTAATCTGGAAAACCTGGTTGATAGGATCCCAAGAGTCAAGCAAATACTTCAGCAAGTTAATCTGTTGTCTCATGCTAGAGATGCGGAAGAACTTCAGCAAGCCACAATTCCGTAGCGCGTTCACTGTAACAGGATCATGTAGGGAAATCATGTCCTCTTCTTCATGTTCTCGTTCTCGCCATGTAAGGGTCATTTTGCTCCAATATCTCTGCAAAAACAAACAAGAGAGGAGATTAGATCCTGATTTTGATGAGAAACAGGTAAAAATTCCATCAAAAACTATGCAACAACTTTCCTTTCTGCGCCCAACGCACCTGCAACAGTGTTACAGGTGCGTTGAATGTCAAACTGCCTTCATAAAGACCAACATTCAGCGCAGGTTTCGATGTGCCCAGGGTGCGTTGATGGCAGAACGAGCCCATCAAACCCAGAGGCTCAGAAAAGTAGGGAATAAAGCACAGAATGCAAAAAGGAAACCATGAAATGAAAGAGCTCAGGTTTAGCTCCTACCTGGTCCAGACGGCGCCGAGAATCGTCCACAGAATCTCCCGAAATCAGCTGATGAAAATCGAGGGGGAAAACACCTCCAAAGCTCCAACAGACCAAGTTCAAATGAAATGGTAAAATGAGAGGTAAAAAACACCTTTTAATTACTTTTACGTAGTTCGAAGTAAAGTATTAGCGTTTTAATCTCGTTTTCAAGGCAAATATTGTTCATTTCTAACTAGTTTGATGAAGCATTTGAAAAATATAGTACTATCTTTGGAAGGACAAAGCTATCTATGGTCAAAATCAAAACAAGACCACTTAATCGAGCAGTTTTAGCGCATAGTTCAAGCTCGTTAAAAAATAAACATAAGATCGAGCAGTGTTTACCGCAAGGTTCAAGCTCGTTAAAAAATAAACCCAGACCGAGAAAATGTTTCCACCCGCGTTTAAGCTCGTTAAAAAATGAACTATTCCCCAGGTAAATAACCACCGTGAATGAAACATTTTCAGCCATTAAAGCCTTGGTCGTGTTTGCACCGTCACCTCCACTTTTCCATTGGCCGATCATTCACCTCCATTTGATTGTTTACCCATTTTGAGGAACAGCTGTGAAGAGTGATTTCACTAGCCATCCTTGTGACACTGCCATGATTGGAAAATTCCAAACCTTATCTGGAATCAGCTACTACCCATTTTATCACTCGTTCCTCAAAAGACGAGTCTTCTTTAAGCTCTTTTCATCTGACTCGTAAAATATGAAAAGATTGCCGATTTTTGGCCTTCCAGCTCGTTAAAGCGACAGGAAGTGCTATCCCTCCTCTAGATTTTAATCTTTTTGGACCTGAGGGATTATTGCACAAAAATATCGAGTGCTTGTTTTGTTCGGCTCGTTAAAACTATCGAAAATTCATCCCTTCTGTATTGTTTTATACATTTTCGGACTTAAGGGATTAGATGACGAAAAAGGAATTCCGGAGTTATCTTTACGTACCTTTTCAGACTCTCTAAAAATGAAAAGGACCGACTTATCTTTGTCGTTAGACTCGTTAAAAAGATTAATAGCGACAAACTTGTCTTTAGACGAGAACGAGTTTCACTATCGCTAGGCTCGTTAAAACATAGCGATGGGTTTGCCCGAAGGGCAAATTATAGAACAAGCATATGTTATCCTCCTCAAGCTTGACAAAAATAAAGAGGTACTGGTCAGAAATGACTGGGGAAAAATTGGGAAGAAAACTCAAAGAAACTTTATTGGTAGCAAGTCGCTCTTGAACATGACACTTCCACTCCGTGCCAGAGTCGGGTTGGGTTGTTTCATTCATCGGTCACATCACCATGGTCACGCCATACCATCCACATTTGGGGTAAATGCTACCGATCCATCAGATAAGTGTCGCTGACATGTTCAAGAGAAGTCATCCAGAGAAGTCACTCGTGTCCCATCCACCACCATACATTATACTTCACTCTTTCATGACCGCCGCCCTGAACCGTATATCACCAGATCGTTTTCACCTCCATTTGCTCTGTTCCGTGTCATTGATGTTGTTATAGACATTTTTGTGCCTTACAGCTTTGAGCATGAAATGTCCATAATCCAAGGGATCCAAAGTCCCTAAAAGAGTTGTTCCTGCCCCTAAAGGAACAAGGTCAACCAATGACAGCTTCTCCCAGAAGTTCTCCACCAAAAACCACTCAGAACTAGTCAAATCAGGATCAGTTCAGATGCTCTACTAGCTGCCTACGTTGCAATGCACCCCAGTACACTAGCTAGGTGCATTGAAACGCACCTAAATGCACTACCAGTGTGCGTTGAGCGAGAAATGCCAAATGGCAATGTCATTCCGCGAGGTGTACAGACACTGGAAGCTTCCAGAATCTTCCTCAATGACACTTGCCTCAATGAATTCGACCAGTGATGAGTAAGAGGCTCTCAGCCTCCAAGTGGAAGCAAGAACTGACAGAGAGAAGCCACAAGTCAAAACATAAGCTGACTCATCCTCTCTGCTTACATCTATATATGGATCCCTCATCCTAGAGATCCAGAGGCTGGAATTTTGTACTTTGCAGAGAATTGTTGTTGGTTTGAGATTGAGATTAGTGCATTGGGTGATTTATGCTTTGTTGGAGGAGAGGAAGGGATTCCTTTGCTGGAAGGTAGATGCTGGATCGGGACACACTTGGTTGTATCTCCTCTTGGACTTTCTTATCATATCAATAAAACTATTTGAGTTTCTCCTATATGCTTGTATATCAATGATGCTTTGTTATATATGCATGTTTAGCTTAAATCTGATCCTAAGCTAGTTATGAATGTAAATCTATGTCTTTTGTGTAGTTTTCCCCTTTTGTGATCTTGCAGGAACTTGGTGAAGCTGGACCAGTAAGGAAATCATGCAGCGGGAAGCGAACAAAGAGGAGAGCGATTGGATCGACAAACTAGCGAAAGACACAGGTTAGTTACATCCTTCCTCTTCGTTTACATTTCATAAAGAAGAATACGAAAATAGTTTTCCTTGTTTGTTGCTAAGGCACTATCACACCTTAGAGTGGGATAGGGGCATTCTGAATGGATACTTTTCCCAACAACAAATTGGCGACTCCGCTGGGGAACGTATCTAGTTAGTTTATTTGTGTTTCTGTTGTTGTTCTTCTCATAAACTTAGGAGTGGCAAATCGAACTGCATTTGCCATTTACAAATTCAAAGTAGAGATCTGCTACTCTAGTCCATTCACTGGGCCTGTTTATGATCTGAACAGCTGATCCACAAATGCTCTAACAACCCTTTGTGATAGCTCTTAGTCCTCCTTTAAATCATCCCTCTAATTGTAACTTATTGATAGCTTTTGTCCGGCCCAAAACCATAGATCAAACTGCAAACCGTGACCCAGAACCCGGAGACAATTCTCGTTTCTGCTTCAGCACAAGCTCTGTGAAGAGGTTCTGCATTTCAACGCAGGTCCCGAGAGGGCTACCTGCGCTGCAATTCAGTTTCTCTATGCAACAGTTGCGCTGATCAGCCTTTGCCCTGTGCAGCTGTGGTTCTTTACTTCTTTTTGCTTAGTTTTGTCTCTGTTTTGCAGCCTGTTATCAGTGAGTGTACCTATCTGAAAACCCCTCTTATTTGCCTTAATTCCGCCTCAGTTGTATAAAAGAAACTGTATTTGTTTTTTTGTATTTGTTACATCATTTGCAGTTTCCCATTACAAAAGTAAACTAGTCATATTGTCGCCCTTAGATCTAGACCTGTCGTAAGTGTCGTTTTGATCTTAGGAGTAAGTTTGTTTGCTGTTGACAGTTGATTACACTTTTACTTTTGTCTTTTGGTTTGAATTTATGAATTTCTAGTGTCGAAACAAGTGTTTACTTCAAAATCATAAAGTGTCGTAATCGTCTTTTTGATTTCGAAAGAAGCTTGTTTGTGTTTTTCACTTGAAATCGAATTCAAATTTGTACAACAGCTTTCTTTTTAGGCATCAATATTAAGAAAGTGAAAACAAATACATGCATATGTGCATTTGCATTTTGACAGTTTGTATGGATTGATTTAGGAAAAGTGCATTTACAGTGTGCTCTATGCTCTTTGAGAAAAGATTGTGTCTTTCTTTTCCCCTTGTAGCTAGGATTTTCATTGTTGAAAAGAGATAAAAGCTTGCTTATCATCTTTAGACTGCATTTAGGAATTGTATCTACATCTCGTGGTGATCCAAAAAGGCAAACTTCTAAGAAAGATCAACCTAAAATAAATTGAATGAACTTAACAACGCTTTGTAACTTAACGCACAACATAGAGGTCTAGGCTAGAGACGTGTTCCAGCGTCGTAAAACCTGGTAACTGTTGCATCACTGATGGTTGGGTGATTCCTCTTGAGAGACAACAAGTGCCAGTACGGATTGGGCTCCCACGTACCGTCAAGTATATATTGGGAGACCCCTATAGGCATAAAACCTTTATCCATAGGAAGCCGTGTCGGCCGCCCTACTGATCGCAATGCACTGAACACAGCATTCGGGAAGATTGACCGCCCGTACCTTAAAAAGTATTCAGCAGTTTTGCGAAAAGTTTGGCACACCCTCTACCTAGAACTCCAGAGCAGTCCCTTTCGTTCCTTTTTAGACTCCTTAATGGAAAAGGTCCATCTGAGCACTTGTCACTTCAGGCTCATTAAAAATCGAAGGAGACTAGAGTCATCTTTTGCTTTTTCTCGACTCTTTAAAATTGAAAAAGCAAGTTGTGTCCAAGCATCGTTAAAATTTATTTTAAACGGAATATTCATACCCTTTTTCCAACGTTGATCTTTAGGTTGAGAAAATGGAGCCTACCAACCAAGGAATTCCCCTTGGTGGAAATCCTAGTCCCTTCTCCTCTTGGGGAGATGTTGGTGCGCCCCATATGGCCACATTGTCGCTTCCAGGACTGACAATTGGCCTGCCGGTCTGGCTCTTCTCAACCAATGTCGTTCAGAACACCACTATTCCTGAACAGTCGAATCAACAATTAGACGAGTCTAGAATTTCCCACCAACCTTCTACTTCCTCTAATTCTTCTTCTCTTCCTTCCTCTTCGCGTGACGGGGCTAGTAAAGCTAAAAACCAAGTTCCCAAGGAGAAAAAGGAAAAGAAGAAGAAAGAGAAAAAGAAGAAGGAGCCAAAGGCAAATAAGGGAAAACAAGTGTTTTCTAATGAAAATCCACACACAGCACTGACCAGGCCTAAATCGTCATGTGTCATCTGCAAGGGAGACCACTTTCACAGAGATTGTCCTTGCATCCCTCGGATACTAAGGGACTGGTCTCCCCGTTTTCACAATCCGGTGTCGTAAACCTCTGATGGCCATGTTGAAAGTACACCGTCAACTAGCGAAAGTGAAGTTCCAGGACAAAAAGGGAGAACTAGACCTCCCTGTAGATTGTGCGAAGGCGACCATGCCCTCCACCGCTGTCCCTTCTTAGATGAGGCTAAAAGAGTCTTGGAAGATTGTTCGGTTTCACCGTTACGACTTCCTCCTGGATATAAAAAACTCTTACCAAGTCCTTCGTTAGTTGAGAATCCAGTTGGCCCGCTCAAGTGGTCAGCTGAAGCATCTATCATTGAAGATAAACCAACTGAATACATACCAGACGAAAGTCAAAAGGTCGAGGCGGAAGTTGACACGATCTTGCCTTCAGAGGTTTTATCTTCGAATGATACAGTCACTGAAGAGAATAAGGATGACACCGTCCAAATTCTCTTCATCAACATAGACTCCGAAGAACACGGGGGCAATCCACCCATTCCTTTATCGCAGGAAGGAAGTTCGTCAGAGCGATATCCGACCGTCTACTCAGTCCCACCACCAAGCAACCTAGTTGTATCCTTCGACTGGAACCATTCCGAATTATCGTTCAAATATACAGAATGGTCATGGCTGGCACCATCATTGATGAGGGGGCATCTGTGAGTATCCTTTCCTCTATTGCTTGGAAAGCGCTTGGTTCGCCATCGCTTTTTCCTGAGATGAGAAATCTGATAGGCTTCGATAAAGGAACTAGTCAACCTTTAGGGATCCTCCCCAATGTGCCTATCACATTGAAAGGGAAGACCGTTCAAATGAACGTGATGGTCGTTCAAGGGCCCTTGGATTATAACCTACTCCTTGGACGAGACTATATTTATTGCATGGGAGCCATCGTCTCCTCACTCTTTAGAGTAATGTGTTTTCCTCACGAAGGAAGAGTGGTCAAGCTCGTGGACCAGCTTTCATTTCCCGGATCACGCATCGCAAATAGTCATATACCATCCCTAAATGGTCTCTTCACGCAAGAAATGTCTCAACCCACGATCTGTCCTCCCGATGAGCGCGAGTGATTCAGAGGGATATGACTGGAACCCAGGGGGGCATGCGTCCTGGTCTGCTTCAGTAGGAAAACTTTGGGTATAGGGTAGGTTTCCACGGGAGAATATGACTAGTCCGTACCCCGTCCGTGATTGGAAGAGGGGTTGTTCTAGAATAAGATTCTCTTGTCAAAGTTATGTGAGTTGGCGGGCTTCGTCGCTCACCTTTGTTTATCTCGGTAGACATCGCCGAAGAAGTGTTTTGTTTGCTGTGTGAATAGGACAATCTTTGGGTAACCTGTAAGAGGTAGGCCTCTCTCGGTAAAACAAATGTTTTGGCGGAAGTGAAGTAGAGGTAACCTTGAAATCATATTTTATACCTGGGGGCATGCAAACCTTTTGGAGTGCAAGCAAAGAGCGGTTATTTATCTGTTTTTGGGATTAGTCGTTTCCAAACTTGTATAAAGAAAGGATGTGGGGCAAAAATCTAAAAGTTGTCGTTTTATATGAGACATTCTTATCATATGACTGGACTAATTGAGCAGTTTTAGCACATAGTTCATGCTCGTTAAAAAATAAACATAAGATTGAGCAGTTTTAGCACATAGTTCATGCTCGTTAAAAAATAAACATAAGATCGAGCAAGTGTTTCAATCCGCGTTTAAGCTCGTTAAAAAATGAACTATCCTCCGGTAAATAACCACCGTGAATGTAACATTATCAGCCATTAAAGCCTTGGTCATGTTTGCACCATCACCTCCACTTTTCCATTGGCCGATAATTCACCTCCATTTGATTGTTTACCCATTTTGAGGAACAGCTGCGAAGAGTGATTTCACTAGCCATCCTTGTGACACTGTCGTGATTGGAAAATTCCAACCCTTACCTAGAATCAGCTGCTACCCGTTTTATCACTCGTTCCTCAAAAGACGAGTCTTCTTTAAGCTCTTTTCATCTGACTCGTAAAATATGAAAAGATTGCTGAGTTTTGGCCTTCCAGCTCGTTAAAGCGACCGGAAGTGCTATCCCTCCTCTAGATTTTAATCTTTTTGGACCTGAGGGATTATTGCACAAAAAGATCGAGCGCTTGTTTTGTTCGGCTTGTTAAAACTATCGAAAATTCATCCCTTCTATATTGTTTTATACTTTTTCGGACTTAAGGGATTAGATGACGAAAAAGGAATTCCGGAGTTATCTTTACGTACCTTTTCAGACTCTCTAAAAATGAAAAGGACTGAGTTATCTTTGTCGTTAGACTCGTTAAAAAGATTAATAGTGACAAACTTGTCTTTAGACGAGAACGAGTTTCACTATCGCTAGGCTCGTTAAAACATAGCGATGGGTTTGCCTGAAGGGCAAATTATAGAACAAGCATATGTTATCCTCCTCAAGCTTGACAAAAATAAAGAGGTACTGGTCAGCAATGACTGGGGAAAAATTGGGAAGAGACTCAAAGAACTTTTATTGGTAGCAAGTCGCTCTTGAACATGACACTTCCACTCCGTGCCTGAGTCGGGTTGGGTTGTTTCATTCACCGGTCACATCACCATGGTCACGCCATACCATCCACCTTTGGGGTAAATGCTACCAATCCATCATATAAGTGTCGCCGATATGTTCAAGAGAAGTCATCCAGAGAAGTCAACCGTGTCCCATCCACTACCATACATTATACTTCATCCTTTCATGACCGCCACCCTGAACCATATATCATCAGATCGTTTTCACCTCCATCAAAATCATTTGCTCCATTCCATGTCACTGATGTGGGATACATCAAGGCCCTCCTTTGACGAATCGCTTCTTGTCGACATCAGCTCATTATCCAAGAAGTTGATCTAGGAACACCCCTTCAGTACTTTGAAGCTTGCATGCCTCAATGGCAAGTTTCTCACTTCCGGCGACAGGTATACATCAATGACCTTCGACCGAAAGATTTTGCGTGGTGTTCGATGCCAAGTCCTTTATTCACACCACGTGAATTGTACTGCAGTACCTTGAGGGTCATTATCATTATCGGTGATTCCTCTCGCGCTTGTTAACAATTTACATCATTGACTGGTAATCAAGCGATGTCTTTCCATGTTCGACTTCAGAACATTTCTCACATGGATCGACTTGTACTTAGAGTGAAGATCGGACGAGATTGAAGACCCCGGATCTAGTTTCATCCATTCGGGTTGCGATATATATTCAGGAAAAATAAAGACATTGACATGTACACCATTGCAGCACAGATAACCATCCTACCAAAAGGATGATGATTTCATCAGAATCATCAGTCTACCATCAGACGATTGTCTGTCCTATGTACAGAAAAATGAATTTATAAAGCTGAGCATGGGAATGCCCGCCTCATCTAGATCATGAAAACATTATGAAAATAATGTATTGTATTGTATCTTATTACATGTCTCCTCCCAGCATTGAAAGAACTTCGAATCCTCCTAATAAAGCATTTCACCCGATAAACGACCTCATACTTTAGGGGGCAACTGTTATAGACATTTTTGTGCCTTACAACTTTGAGCATGAAATGTCCATAATCCAAGGGATCCAAAGTCCCTAAAAGAGTTGTTCCTGCCCCTAAAGGAACAAGGTCAACCAATGACAGCTTCTCCCACAAGTTATCCACCAAAAACCACTCAGAACTAGTCAAATCAGGATCAATTCAGATGCTCTACTAGCTGCCTGCATTGCAATGCACCCCAGTACACTAGCTAGGTGCGTTGCAATGCACCTAAATGCACTACCAGGGTGCGCTGAGCAATAAATGCCAAATGGCAATGTCATTCCGCGAGGTGTACAGACACTGGAAGCTTCCAGAATCTTCCTCAATGACACTTGCCTCAATGAATTCGACCAGTGATGAGTAAGAGGCTCTCAGCCTCCAAGTGGAAGCAAGAACTGACAGAGAGAAGCCACAAGTCAAAACATAAGCTGACTCATCCTCTCTGCTTACATCTATATATGGATCCCTCATACCAGAGATCCAGAGGCTGGAATTTTGTACTTTGCAGAGAATTGTTGTTGGTTTGAGATTGAGATTAGTGCATTGGGTGATTTATGCTTTGTTGTAGGAGAGGAAGGGATTCCTTTGCTGGGAGGTAGATGCTGGATCGGGACTCACTTGGTTGTATCTCCTCTTGGACTTTCTTATCATATCAATAAAACTATTTGAGTTTCTCCTATATGCTTGTATATCAATGATGCTTTGTTATATATGCATGTTTAGCTTAAATCTGATCCTAAGCTAGTTATGAATGTAAATCTATGTCTTTTGTGTAGTTTTCCCCTTTTGTGATCTTGCAGGAACTTGGTGAAGCTGGACCAGTAAGGAAGCAGGCAGGGGGAAGCGAACAAAGAGGAGAGCGATTGGATCGACAAACTAGCGAAAGACACAGGTTAGTTACATCCTTCCTCTTCGTTTACAGTTCATAAAGAAGAATACGAAAATAGTTTTCCTTGTTTGTTGCTAAGGCACTATCACACCTTAGAGGGGGATAGGGGCATTCTGAATGGATACTTTTCCCAACAACAGATGTGGGATTCATTAAGGCCCTCCTTTGACGGATCGCTTCTTGTCGACATCAGCTCATTATCCAAGAAGTTGATCTAGGAACACCCCTTCAGTACTTTGAAGCTTGCATGCCTCAATGGCAAGTTTCTCACTTCCGGCGACAGGTATACATCAATGACCTTCGACCGAAAGATTTTGCGTGGTGTTCGACGCCAAGTCCTTTATTCACACCACGTGAATTTCACTGTAGTACCTTGAGGGTCATTATCATTATCAGTGATTACTCTCGCCCTTGTTAACAGTTTACATCATTGACTGGTAATCAAGCGATGTCTTTCCATGTTCGACTTCAAAAAATTTCTCACATGGATCGACTTGTACTTAGAGTGAAGATCGGACGAGATTGAAGACCCCGGATCTAGTTTCATCTATCTGGGCTGCGATATATATTCAGGAAAAAGACATTGAAATGTACAGCATTGCAGCACAAATAATCATCCTACCAAAAGGATGATGACTTCATCAGAATCATCAGTCTACAATCAGACGATTGTCTGTCCTATGTACATGAAAATGAATTTATAAAGCTGAGCATGGGAATGCCCGCCTCAGCTAGATCATGAAAACAGTATGAAGATAATGTATTGTATTGTATCTTATTACAGGTCTCCTCCCCAGCATTAGAAGAAATTCAGATCCTCCTAATAAAGCATTTCACCCGATAAACGGCCTCATACTTTAGGGGGCAACTGTTATAGAAATTTTTGTGCCTTACAGCTATAAGCATGAAATGTCCATAAACCAAGGGATCCTAAGTCCCTAAAAGTGTTGTTCCAGCTCCTAAAGAAACAAGGTCAACAAATTACAGCTTCTCCCAGAAGTTCTCCACCAGAAACTGCTCAAAACTAGTCAAATCAGGATCATTTCAGATGCTCCACTAGCTAGCTGCGTTGCAAAGCACCCAAATACACTAGCTAGGTGCGTCGCAACGCACTTGAATGCACTACCAGGGTGCGTTGAGCTGGAAATGACAAGTGGCAGAGTCATTCCACGAGGTGGAGAGACAATGGAAGCTTCGAGAATCTTCTCCAATGACACTTGCCTCACTGAATTCGACCAGTGATGAGTAAGAGGCTCTCAGTCTCCAAGTGGAAGCAAGAACTGACAGAGAGAAGCCACTAATCAATTCATGAGCTGACTCATCCTCTTTGCATACATCTATATATGGATCCCTCACCAAGAGATCCAGAGGCTGGAATTTTGTACATTGCAGAGAATTGTTGTTGGTTTTGAGAAAGATATCAGAGTATTGGGTGATTTATGCTTTGTTGGAGGTGAAGAAGGGATTCTATGCTAGGAGGTTGATGCTGGATCAGGAATCATCGGTTGTAACTCCTCCTGGATCTTCTTGTTTTATCAATAAAACTATTTGAGTTTCTCCTACATGCTTGTATATCATTGATGTGTGTTATATTTGTATGTTTAGCTTAAATCTGATCCTAAGCTTTTTATGAACATAAATCCATGTCTTTGTGTAGTTTCTTTCTTCTGTGAACTTGCAGGAACTTGGTGACGCTGGGCAAGTGAGGGAGCAGATAGCTGGAAGCTGTCAAAGAGAAGAGAGATTGGATCAAAGGACTAGCGCAAGACACAAGTTGGTTCATCCTATTCATCTTCATTATAGTTCATAAAGGAGAATACAACAGTAGTTTTCCCTGTTTGTTTCTGAGGTCTCTGTCACAACCCAGTGGGATAGGGTCGTTCTGAATAGACACTTTTCCCGAAAACACTTCCTAGGACTTGAAGTGTGGCAAAAGCCAGGAGAAATTTTCCTATCTCAAGGAAAATATGTGGTGAAGATATTGGAAAGATTCGGAATAGTGGACTGCAAGCCTGTAACTACTCCGATGGAGCTTGACTTCAAGAAGTTAAGCGGTAGTGCTGCTGGACCTGTTTTACGAAATGCTACCGAGTATCGGCAACTCGTCGAAGCATTAATGTTCTTAGTGAACTCCCATCCAGATATATGCTTTGCAGTCAACACGTTGAGCTAGCATATGGCTGAACCCCACCACATACACTGGATTGGTGCCAAGAATCTACTGAGATATCTTCGTGGCACTATCACTTATGGGTTAAGATACATTGCCAAAGATGTGAGACTATTTGGATACACAGATGCTGACTGGGTAGGCAATGTGGAGGACCGTAAGAGCACTTCCGGGTGTTGTTTCTCCTTGGGATCTTCTTCGATATCCTGGATGAGCAGGAAAAAAAATTCAGTGGCTTTGAGCACCGCAGAAGCAGAGTATATTGCTGCTAGCATGGCTTCTTGTGAGGCAGTTTGGTTGCGAAAGCTCTTCAGTGAGTTGTTTGGATTCACATTGGATACCACTGTGATCCTTTGTGACAACCAAAGTGGGATTCGTTTGTCAGAGAATCCCGTATTCCATGATTGCTCCAAGCATATTGATATCAGATACCATTATATTCAAGATATGGTGCAACGGGGATCTATAAGGCTCCATCATATCGATACAGATGAACAGGTCGCCGACATTCTGACAAAACCCCTTGGGAAAGTAAAATTTCTGACTTTCCGTGAACAACTTGGAGTTGTTCAAAGACCCTCCAATGAGGGTCATGTATGATGCATTGAGCTCTGAGAGCTCCAGGGGGGTGCGGGGTGCTTCTTGGAGCAGCATATGACCACAAGATTATTCACTATCCCCTGGTGGTATACATGTACACCCCGTGGCGACATTGAAGCAGGATTGATGTGTTCTCCTGTGAGGCCTGGATTGATGTGTTCTCCATGGCAGCCTGGATTGATGTGTTCTCCATGGCAATTGTAGCAGTATTGATGTGTTCTCCTGTGAGGCCTGGATTGATGTGTTCTCCATGGCAATTGTAGCAGGATTGATGTGTTCTCCTGTGAGGATAAGATTGATTAGTTCTCCTGTCGAGGCAATCCTACCCATGTAGTCTGGGACTCATGGGAAGTACCTCTCATCTGATCAATGAGCAGGGAAATGAAGTTAGGGACCATAGTAGTACCGATGGACGCATCGTTGTAACTACCGTACTCCCTATGCTAGGATGACCTCCAATGATCTGGGATCAATGATACTGGTCTGGGACCAGTGGTAAGAGTTGTACCATACTATGACGCTGACTTCGGGTCGGTTGAGACTGGCCTGGGATCAGTGGTACATACTTTGAGACTGACTTTGAGTCAGTGGAGGATGAAATTGGTCCGGGACCATTGGAGTTGTACTCACTGTGATGCTGACTTTGGGTTGGTTGAGACTGGTCTGGGACCAGTGTTACATACTCTGAGACTAACTTTGAGTCAGTATGATACATCCTCGATCATTTCTTCTTCTTCATAATTCGGACAAAAGCAGAGTAGAACAGAACAATGCAAGAGCAGAGCAGAACAGAAAAAAAAACAGTACAGATCAGTGCAGGGCAGAACAAGACAAAGCAGAACAGACAGAATAGAGCAGAGTAGGGCAAGGGTCAGGCTGTACAGGGCAGTGCATTTGATGGATGAATAGTAACAACCGATAAACAGATTGCAGATGAAGTTCTCCATGGTTGAGAGGGAGTGTTAAAATTGGAAACCAGGGCAAAACTTCATGTGGGTCATCTTATTCATGGCTGATAATATTTTTATTAGATTCCTCTCGTCGAGAGGTGTAGGATTGATATAAAGATCATCCGATTTCGATAAGTATTCATGGAGATATGAATTTATTTTGATTATGGAATTATTATCAAGCCGACCTACAACTCATGTAGGCTCAGAAGCCCAACAGTCGCATCTATTCACCCACCAAAGTTGTGTATAAATATAAGAGGACTTTTCCTCATTTGGACTCACTCATCTCATCACATCTCTCTCTCTCTCTACTGTGCAGATATGAGTCTCTTCTCTACTACGCTGAAATGGGTCTCTCTCTCTCACACACGTGAAGCCGGAAGCTGTGGAATTTGAAGCTGCAACTGCAGAAGTAAATATTGACTTGCGTGGCCTAGAAGATCTCCTCTTTGGAACTGCGCTGTAGGTTCATCTGAACCTCCTTTGAAAGCCGCAACTTTTGGTGGTGGAATGAAGTCAATCCGACGAACGGTTTGCAAGATATCGACTGCCCTAGTTTGAAGCCGGAAACTACTGAAACTGAAGCGGCAACTGCAGAAGTAAACATTGACTTGCGTGGCCTAGAAGATCTCCTCATCTGAACTGCGTTGTAGGTTCATCTGAACCTCCTCTGGAAGCTGAAACTTTTAGTGGTGGAATGAAGTCAATCCGACTGTCGGTTTGTGAGATATGGTCTGCCCTAGTTTGATAATGAAGCCACTAATGTTGATGCTACTGATCTAGGGTTTGCTACTGCTGATATGAATCAGATTTATTGTACTGTTTCTCTCTGCTGAATTATTGAAGATAAAAGAAGATTTGATCAAAGGGTTTCCCCACACATTGTGGGGTTTGTCCCTGGCTAGCCGCCACATCTTGTGTCTCTTGTCTTGGCTTGTTTTCTATCGATCATTTAATGTTCTATCTGCACTTTACTTAATGTACATGTGATTGCTAATTTGTGGAATATAATAAGAAAAAAAAGTAAACTGTTATAAGCATAGAACATACCATAACTTAACAAAAACCCTCAGTTGTTACACCATTTTTCCCACATTTCATTTTTTGGGGGACAATTTTCCAAACATAATGGTGTCATATTTTTGTACATGTGTTTTGTATTTCTTAGTTTACAGTATATTTTTTCTGCAACATTTTTATGGTGAAAATTGCAGTTGTGATTTTATTCATTGCTTGTCATAGAAAATAAACTACTTAATAATTAATCAGTTAGAAGAATAATTTCTAGTTGTTGCAATAGTTAAAATTTTCACATTGTGTTCATGTTGGCTGACTTCAAAACCATGTTTCTCTAACTTGTAAATTCAATATTTGTTCAAAAAATAGGAGTTATAGGGTGAGAAAATACTCATTGGAAAGGACTTGAATTCCTCTACAAGCTTATGCAACAATATTCTTGAGATGGTATATCCTTTAACATCAATAACAAATATTCTTCCAACAATATCCTCCTTTCTTATTGATGGCAACACCCACCTCATATGTTGCTCCTATCATTATGTTGCTCCCCCTTGTCAACATGTTATTCCCTCTCAAGTGTTTCTCCCATTGTCATCATGCTACTCTTCTAATCATATTCTCCCCTTTGACATCAATAACAAAGGGATGCACTAATGGGATGCAAGAGAGATAAACCCCATCTTTTGACAAAGATGTTCAAATGCTTCTCAAGGTAGGGGTTTTTTTGAGGATATCTACAATTTATACGTTAGTGTTAAAATACTCCATTTTGATGTTCTACTCGGAAACTTGTTCTCATAGGAAGTGATACTTTATTGGGGTATGTTTTTTCTTTGAATTCATGACTGGATTATTTAAGAGGTTGATTGCATTGGTGTTGTCATAGTAGAAGGTGATAGGTTGCTTTGTCTCTATGTTGACATCCTTTAAGGCTTCTTTCATACATGGGATTTGTGTTCAACAATATGTTGTTACTATGTACTTGGCATATATCAGTTGTGGAGAGACGTATAGATGACTATTTCTTGCTAAGCCATGACACAAGGCAAACTCCTAAGAATAATGTGTTCCCACTGGTACTCCTTCAATCATCAATGCTTCTTTCCCAATATGCATCAGTATGTGTTGTCAAGGTAATATTTGTGTTGTTAGTGTACCATAATCCGAAATCAAGGGTGCCTTTTAGGTACCTCAGTATTCTCTTTATAGCTATCACATGAGATTCCTTAGGGTATTATTGGAATCTTGCCACCATTCCTATTGCATGCATGATGTTTGGTCATGAATATGTTAGGTATGAAATACCTCCAATCATTAATCTATAAGGAGTAGTATCCACCATAGGATATTCGTCATCCTTAGCTTGCAACTTGTAATCATAGTTGTGCTCACAATACCACATTCTTCCATCCCAAATTGCTCATGCATATGCCTAGCATATTTCGCTTGTGATATGAACATACTTGCTTTGGTTTGAGTGACTTGAAATCCAAAAAAGTAAGACAACTCACCAATCATTGAAATTTCAAATTCTTTTAACATGTTTTGGGAAAATTTGTGACTCATTTCATCATTATTTTCTCCCAAAGATCAGATCATCTATGTATACTAGTGTTATTAGCATATTGTCTTTGTCCATCTTCATGTAGATATTTCTTCCTGCAACTCCTTTCTTGAATCCTTATCATTGAAGATAATGATCAAGTCTAGTGTACGAAGCTCTTGAAGCTTGATTTAATCCATACAGGGCCTTCTTCAATTTGAAAACAAAATATTTCCCTTTTGCTAAGTCAAACCTTTTTGGTCATTCCATGTATATTTATTCCTTTAGATCGTTGTTTAGAAATATTGATTTCAAATCCATTTGATAGACTTTGAACCGTTTAAAGAAATAAAATGCCAAAAATATTCGTATGGCTTCTAATCAGGCAATAGGAGCGAAGGTTTCTTCAAAATCAATTCCTCAATTTGAGAGTACCCCTTGCACACCAACCTTGCCTTGTTTCTGATGATTTGTCCTTCTTCATTCATCTTGCTTTTAAACAACCACTTCGTTCCTATGACATTCATGTTCTTTGGACAAGGTACTAGTTCCCATGTTCCATTCTTTTCAATTTGATACATCTCTTCTTCCATTCGTTTTATCCAGTAAGGGTCCTTTCTTGCTTGAGTGAACTTTTTTGGTTCTGTTGTGGATAATAAGGAAATATCTTTTCTTTTTGGTGTATTTTCTATATTTCTTTGAGTTTGTATTCCATCATCTACATCACCAATAATTTTGTATTTTCAATGGTGTTTTTGAATGAAATTTACCCTGGATGGAGTTTGAGATGGTTACTTTTTATTTTCTAGCTCCTTTTCTTCTTTTGCAACATCTTCTTTTAAATCTCCAATGATAGGATCTTCTCCATTGATTTCAACTTATTTTTCAGTAAAATCTTCATCAATCTCTACATTAATATTTTTAGCTATCTGTCACAACTAATTGTTGTAGAATTTGTAGGCCTTGCTTCTTGTAGAGTACCCAAGAAAGATTCATTCATTAGCCCGAGAATCGAACTTGCCTAGTGAATCATCATTATTTTTCATAAAACACTTAATTCCAAATATTATAAAATATTTCGCTGAGTTAGGTCTTCCTTTCCATAATTATCTTGAATTTTTTTCACTATTTTCCCAGGGTTTCCCTGTTCATAGTATATATTGTTTCCCCAACTAATTCTCTCATAAATTTAGGTTGTAAATTAGCTTTTGATAGCATTGTTCTTGCATTCTCTTGTATGGATATGTTCTTTCTTTCAATCACTCCACTTTCTTATGGAGTCCTAGCAATAGATATTTCCCTCTTAGTTCCACAATTTTCACAGAATTCAATGAATTCCCTTGAGGTAAATTATCCACCTCTATCTGTCCTTAAACATTTGATCTTTGACTCACTTTCATTTTCGACTATTGTTTGAATATTTTAAAACATTCTAGTGCTTCTGACTCAAATCTTATGAAAAATACCCACGTCATTCTAGTATAACCATCAATAAATAATGTAAAGTACCTTTCTCATTATAGAGTTGGAGTTCTGTTTTGTCTTCACAGAGATGCATGAATGATTTCTAGAGGCTTTGATGATGACCACTCCTTTGTCATGAAGTTAGTCCTTATTTTCTTTCCATGTTGACATGGTGCACAAACAACTTTTTCAGGTTTTGAAATTTGCTAATCTTCACCAAATTATCAAAGTTTAGATGTCCCAATTGCTTGTGCCATAACCAACTTTCATTTGTTTGACTAAGGTAACATATTTCTTGCATATCACTGAGAATGTATATATTTTTTGTTATCCTCACTTCTTTTCCCACAAGTTTTCTTGAAGAAGACCTTCTTATTTCAAAATCCTTGGCATGAAAGATGATATCATGTCCTTGGCCACATATTTGGTCGACACTTCAAATATTGTGCTTATCTCCTTCAAAAAATAGTGCATTTTGTGCTTTTCCTTTACCATTTATGAGATTGATTGTGCCTTTTGTAATAATTTTAGCATATCCACTTCAAAAAGTCACATTTCCATCCTTCTTGTTTAGCGATATGAACTTATTTTGGTCACTGATCACATGCCTAGAACATCCAATATCTACAAACCATTTGTTTTCCTCATTTTGTGCAAACAAAGATAGGTCACACTATTTAGGCATGGGTTCTCTAGTCTTCCTTCTCTGTGCCATTTCTCTTGGTTCTAGTGGACAATTTTGTGCTTCATGACCTGGATTATTACATTTGGAGCATTCTAGACTATACTTTGAAAGAGGAGTAAATGAATTGTAAGTCCTGATCTATTTCTGTCTCCTTAAACTAATAGTCTCATTTTGGTAATTGATCCCATACTTTCTTGAATCAACATTATCATCTCCATAATCCTTGCAATGGTTAGCCTGATGACCAAATTTTTACAAAGGAAACAATGACCAAGGAAAATAGTTTTTTGCACATTAGTATAAGCTTGCCTTGATGTGATATTCCTTTCTGGATAAGGTAACTTCTCATTCCTTGGATTATTGTGAGGAGATCCCTTTGGTGTGTAATAGAATTGCTTCTCACTTATTGGATGAATGTGAAGAGCACCAACATAACTTCTTAGTTCTTATTCATGATGGGGACTAGTGTTCTCCTTTGAATTAGAAGATTCACCTGTGTAGCCAAGTCCTAATTTATCATGTTGTAGTCTTTGAGTGTTGAGGATTACATCTATGGTTTGAGAAATTCTCACGATTTTATTGACCTTATCCAATTCTCTTTTTAGAGAGACAACTTCAACCTTTAATTTCTCATAGGTCTCTTCCTTTTCTTTTTTATTGTTGTTCAATACTTCTTCCATCCTCTTTGATTCTTCTTTTTTGGTTTTGAGAGAGATGATTTCTCGTGATAACTTTCCATTCTTTTTCCTTAGTTTCTTATTCTCTTAAATGGCACCAATCAATAATTAACCACATTTTTTCCTCAGTTTATCATTCTCTTAAATGGCACTAGTCAATTATTCATCCACATTTACCTCTTCTTATTCTTCAACTTTATCCGTGTAATTTGTGAAGGCCATGAATAGTACTTCTTTTCTTCCCACATAATCATCATATTCATTAGAATCATCACTTTCTTTCTTGGAGAAGAAATTCCTTTTGTGTGAGCCTTTATTCTTGAATGTTCTCTTCTTAGGTTCATCTTCATTAGAATCATCAATATCTTGTTTAGAGAAGAAGTTATTTTTATTTGGTCTTTTCTTTTTTAAAGTACTTATTTTAGGTTCATCTTCATTGTCACTGTCATCCTTGAAAGGAAACCTTGCATCTTAATGTCCTATTTTTCCACATTTAAAACAAATGAGATCACAGTTGCAGTCATAACTCTTCCCCTTTCTTGATGTTTTTATGCTTTAAAGGAAACTTCTTTGTGAGTTGAGTTTCCTATTCTCATTACACATGCAATAAGAATTCCATGAAGCTCATTCATTTTCAATTCATCCAAGTATTTCAATTCTTCTCTGGCACCAACTTTGGCATCAAAGCAATTTGGAAGTGATCTTAGAATTTTTTGGACTATTTTCTTCTCTTTGATGTCTTCACCTAGTCCTTTGAGAGAATTGACAACTTCATCTACCTGTAGAAAGTAAGAAGTAATGTCTTCTTCTTCATTCATTTTTAGACTTTCAAATTTCCTTCTAAAGGTTTGGAGCTTTGCCTTTTTGACTTTATCATCTCCTTCATAGATGCTAATGAGCTTGTGTCACATCTCATTAGTTGTTTTAATATTCATTACTTTAGTGAATTCTGAATCTTATTGACCACTTGCTATAGAATTCAAATCCTTTGCATTTTCCACATATGTTTTCTTCCCATCGAGATTTGCGAGAAGAGGAGATGGAATCTCATAGGCATTTGTCACAAAATGCCAAACTTCTACTCCAATAGACATTAACTCCATTTTAACTTTCTAAGAGGTAAAAAATTTTCCATCAAATTGTGGGACCCTAGCATCCTTATTGGCCAGTGTTTTTTTTTTTTTCTATGTAAGACTATGCTATTTATATTACAAAATATAAAAAATTACAGCATTTTTTACATCAGGGCCGTGGCCCTGCATCTCCAGAGAGATTGGCATTTTCCCCATATTGGACCTTTCCAGAGCAACACAGTTACAAAAATTGGATCAGCTTACCACCCTTACTAGCATTGCGACCTTTGACGGTGCATAGTTCCGACATAGACAGCATATAAATCGACACAGTAGACATATAAACTGACATAGTGGACCCATAAACTGACAGAATGACAAACATACATAGAGAGCAGAAGAGACGAACAGAGAGTTGCGTTCCTTTCCCGGCAGCGAAGATCAGATTGATGGCTGAGCTATTCATCATCAGTTGTGTATGGCTCAACCTTCATTTTACATTTGAGCTTTTGGGATTCGTACGAGTCCGAGAGGAAAGTCCTCTGCACCGGCTCACTGGGGCCTGCATCAACTGCTTGTGTGGCTGGGGGAATGTCTGCTCTGGTTGGCTGCCTCATATCTACCAGAGGAACTTGCATGTCAACCACTGGCACATTCAGGTCTTCCAATTGCCCCCTGAGACTGCTGCAATGTTCCACCGAGACTGAGACAATGAGAGTATTGTTCTCCAGAGTGCAGGGGATCCGGTAGCGAATAGCCGGATGCTCCACATGACCACAATCCATGATTTCTCCCCACCCATGCACATTGTTGCGGCCTGCAAGTCTGCTCGGGTTCCTATTCTGCTCAGAAGTGATTTCCACCGAGGAGGAAGGCGAAGTGACTGGCCACTGTGTTGCGGCTCGACCCCTGGAACCGCCACGACGACTGCTCATTCTGGGCCTTTCTCTCTACATCTCCCAATTTATCTCCAGACAAGAATTCCTCTGAGAAATCTTACGCTGAACCAGATAATGTTCCTTCTCTCCCAGCGTTTGCTCGGACAGCTTGAGGGAATGCAAGAAAGCGGCAGGGGGTTCAAGTTTATGGAGCGCCATCATCCTCGCTCTCTGTTGTGCATTGAATGCCGAATAGACAGGCCTTAAAACCCAAATGACTTCACCTTCCGGCGTATTAACTGTGCCAGCGTCCTGGTTATTCGTGGCACGTCCGGGCTGACACCTGCCCATGTGACGAGCCACATGCCTATCGCACAACGAGATCACCCGCATCCGGGAGAGAGAGGTCTTTTTGCACCAAAGAGATGCAATCCTTTTTGAGTTGAGCATCATCTACCATATCCAGTGAGCCTGAGAAGTATGGTGTCGACTGTGACACGCCTTGATTTGCCATCCGATCTGCTACCTGGTTTGCAGTTCTCCTTACATGATGGAAGGTTATATTGTGGGGATTGTGGAGCTTTTCCTCCAGGGATTCCAGTCGGCTAAGCAGCCTCCAACTTGTTGCAATCTTGACTGCCTTAGCCCCAGCCTGTATTCTTTTAGCCGCCTCTATGAGAATAAGAGAGTCGCCTTCAACTTCAAGTGGGAAGAAGTGATGTTGTTCAGCTAGACAGATTCCTTTCCAGAGACCTTCCAGTTTTGCGGCGTTGTTGGTGTCTTTGCCTATTGTTCCATAGTATAAATGTACTGCTTCTCCTGTGTGTCGTCTAATGACTCCCCCAAATCCTGCAGGGCCAGGGTTACCTTTGGCTGCTCCGTCGAAGTTCAGCTTGTAGGAGTTGAATGCTGGTGGGGACCAAGATGATTGGGAGGTGGATCTGATAGAGGGATTGGTGATTACCTTGGTTAAGGCCTTGAGATCAAGATTCCATTCTTTCAGAATGAGGCGCTCCTGCTGAGTTTCTGGCATGTCAGTGTCATGCCAGGCTCTGATGGCCAGGGTTTCCTGAATGTTTTTTTTGAGGATGAGCCAAAGATCATCTATAGATCTGTATGTGTTGTTGAAGATTCTGTGGTTACGCTCCTTCCATAGGGTCCAGTACAGAAAGCCTGGTATAATGCTCCACAGGGAGTTAAGAATCAGGCTTTTAAACGACTTTTTGGACCAATTCCTTATGTTTTCTGTTACATCCTCCTGTCTTTGGTTTGCTCTCATGTTGTATTTCTCAACTTTCTCCCAGAGTTGCTTTGCTAGTGGGCACATTTCCATTAGGTGACTGATGGTTTCACAATTGATGTTGCAGTTTGGGCATCTGGATGGCCCGACAAATCCTCTTTTTATCAGATTATCCCAAGTGAGTATGCGTTTTTTACTTAGTAGCCATAAAAAGGTAGAGATCTTGGGCCAGAGCCCTGAGTGCCAGACTTGTCCCCAGATTTGATCTTTGTCCGCCTGGAGATCTGAGTAGCGCAAGTGATGGGCTTCTTTTGTGGTAAATGTTCCTTTGGTTGTGTAGCCCCATTTGAGTTTATCCTGCTGGTTGGAGTGGCGGATTTTCTTATTTGTGAGTTCCTGATCAATATCGGTGTACAGTTCTCCCTGCCAGTCTATTTGCCAGAGTCGCGCTGGTTTCCATGTCTGAAAGTCATGATGTGTAGATTGCTGCCAGAATTGGTGAACCTGTGTGATGCTCTCTTGCTTCATATGAGCTTGCCAAAGAGGTTTGTGAAACAGATTTGCAAGTTTAGGGAGTTGCTGCCATGAGTCTTCCCAGAATCTAGCTGCTTTGCTTGAGTGAATTTCCCAGAAGTTGTGTTCTTGTATGAAGCTGCTTTGAGTTTTTGCATTATTCCAGATGAGTGATCCTTGCGCTATAGGGTTGATTCTTATGAGATCACTCCATTGGCTGCCTTTGGCGTATTTTGCTTGCCATAATTGAGCCCATGGAGTGTTTGGCTTGGAGACCCAGTTCCACCAAATTCGAGCTCCCATTGTGTTGTTGCTTTGAAGCGGATCCCGAAGTCCTAATCCTCCTTCTGATTTGGTTTTACAAACCTCTGTCCAGTTGACTAGAGCCCATTTCCGATTCAGGCCAGTGGAGCCCCAGAGGAAGTTGCGTTGGAGATTGCGTATGGCTTTCAGTACCCATTTTGGAGCTGCCAGGATGGAGAAAAGATAGAGTGGCATTGCTTGTAATACTGATTTGATTAGGACTAGTCTGCCTGCCATATTTAAAGCCCGGAAAGTCCAGGATGAGAGCTTTGATTCAAGTTTATCCAGGAGCGACCTCCAGGACGCATGCTTGATTGCTGAGTCTGAAAGGGGAGCTCCCAGGTATTTAGAGGGCAGGTGGGATATTGTGAATCCCAGAATTCTAGCAATGTTCCTTTGCGTGGTGGGGGGGGTATTGAAGAAAAAGAGTTGAGATTTTGCAGCGTTAATGGAAGTGCCAGAGGCGTCAGAGAAGAGGGAGAGTAGAGATTTGAAAACAGAGGCTTCTTTTGAGGAAGGGTGCCCGAAAAGCATAGTATCATCAACGAATTGTTGATGTGTCTGAGGAGTGCGTCCATGGAGAGAGATGCCTTTGAGAGCTTGGGAGGAAATTGCAGATTTGAGGAGCCTGCTGAGCCCTTCGGCCATTAGAACGAAGAGAAAAGGTGAAAGTGGATCCCCTTGCCTGATGCCACGTGAGGGATGAAAAGGAGATGAGGGAGAGCCATTCAGTAAGACAGAGAAACTGGGAGATGTGATTAGGTTCATGATCCATCTGGTCCAGGTTGCATTAAAGCCAAAAGCCAAGAGCATTTTATGAATGTAATTCCAGCTAAGCTTATCGAAGGCTTTAGAAAGGTCTAGTTTTAAAAGCATACCTGGTTTTTTGAGAAGCTTTAATGAATGTATTACTTCGTTTGATAGAATTATTCCATCCATGATCTGCTGGCCTTCTACGTAACCCATCTGTTCTGGAGAGATGAGCAGGGGAAGGAGCGGTTTGAGTCGGTTTGCAATGACCTTTGAAATGAGTTTGTAAATCACATTGCATAGCGCTATTGGTCTGTACTTCTCTGGTTTGTTTGATGCTGCTTCTTTGGGTACCAAGGCTATGAAGGTTGAGTTGAGGGCTGGGAGGACCCAGTTCATGCTTCGGGATTCCTCCACTAGGTCCCATACTTCAGCTTTGATGAGTTCCCAAAATTCATGAAAGAAATTGGCTGTAAATCCGTCAGGCCCTGATGCCTTGCCGTCTTTAAGCTGAGCCATGGCTTCTTCAACTTCCTTTAATGATGTGGGCTGGAGCAATTTATTGTTGTGATCCTCATTTATAATTTTTGGAATATGCTGCGTGATAGCTCTGATTGCCTCAGCCCGGTTGCCGTCACGTTCCTTTATAATGTCCTTAAAGTATCCTGTGAATTCTTTTTCCATGTCTTCATGAGCCTCAATTCTTTCACCCTGTTGATTGTTGACGAAGGTAATGTTATTGTGCATACGCCTTTGTATGGTAGTTTTGTGGAAAAATTTTGTATTTTTCTCTCCATCTTTAAGCCAGCTGATTCGGGATTTTTGCCGCCATAGAATTTCCTCTTGTTTTTGACGTTCTTCAATTTGATTCCAGAGGATCTGCTCCTGTTGAATTTTTTCTTCTGTGCGGCCTTCCAGAATGAAAATTTGTTGTAGTTCTTTCATTTTCTGCTCCAATTTTTGTCTGCTCTCCTGTATGTTGCCAAAATGTGTGCGGTTCCATACTTTGAGAACTTGTTTCAAATTTTTCAGCTTTTGTTGAAATCGATACATCTTAGCTCCCTCTGGCGGGGTGTAAGATGTCCAGGCATTATTGACCACGGCCTTGAAATTAGTGTTTGTGAGCCAAAAGGCTTCGAATCGAAAGGGTCTATTGCAGCAGTTGCCTGGTCTGGACCATTGGAGCAAAATTGGCCAGTGATCTGAGCCTCCTTGGGGAATAATGGAGGCGTTAAAATCCCCTCCAAGGTGGATCGCGTTGTCTGAAATTAAGAATCGATCTAGCCTTGAGGCAATGTGGTGAGCTCCTCGGTGCTTGTTGGACCAGGTGAATATTCCATTGGAGGTAGGAATGTCCATGAGCTGATTGTTTTGTAAGAATTTCTTGAAGCCGCTGCTATCACTATCGAGCTTGATTCTGCCCCCTTGTTTTTCTTCCATGGATTTTATTATATTGAAGTCGCCTCCTCCAATCCATAAGGGAAAGTGTCTGTTTTCATTGAGGGTGGAGATCGTGTCCAGGAGATCCAATTTTTGCTGAATTGTCTGCGGAAAGTATACATTGGTGAGGTGCCCATGGATATTGGTTCCAATGAGGTGGAGGGTAGCTTGAATAAGATGAAGAGTGGCATGAAAATTATCAAGTAAAACAATCTGCGGGTTCCATAGAATGGCAAGACCACCGGAGGCCCCTGAGGCGTCTACTGATATTGAACTGCTTCCTGCCCATATTTTATTGCTAAGTCTGTCTATCGCTGTGCTGCTGCTTTTTGTTTCTTGAAGAAAAACTATTGCTGGTTTTTCTTGCATTATCAGGTTTTTTATCATTCTGTGTTTAGAGGGACTGTTGAGTCCTCTTACATTCCATGAAATGAGCTTCATGTAAACTGAGATTTGGGTTTGTAGAACTTGGTCAACTTGGGAAATCGCCCCGAATCCACAAGTAACTCCCCTACTAGTATTGTTCTCTGAAGGTCTGTTTTTCTGCCCCTTTTCTTTGTTTCTTTGAGGATCTTTTTTCCATCCCAGTGACTGCCTCCTTGTATTCCCAGGCTTTTATGGTGCTGCACCTTAGTTAGGACTCCTTCAAGTCTGTCTATTTGCCAGGGGGGATTGAGTTGTACTCTTTTTGCTTGCAAGCTGTCTCAAGTTTGGAGATGTCAAGTTTGGAGATGTCAAGCTCTTCTAGGTCTACATCTTCCGGGTCTTCCTCCATAACAATTGGAGGGTTGTGGTCCTCCTCCTCTGCATCTTCATGAAGACTCAGGGCTAGAGCTGCGTCGAGATCCATATCTAATGCTTGTTTTTTTTCGTTCAACATGGTTTTCCCCTTAGATGGGAATAAGGGACCAATATCTGAAACAGATTTGGATTTCTCCATGGAGGGTGAAGGAGCAGCGTTGGAAGAGGTTGGGTCTGAGGAAAACAAGGGGTTGGAGCGGATGAGGGAGGGTGAGGGTGGGAGAGGCTGATCCGGGGAATCAGAGTTGGGACTATCTTGCTTATCATGCGAGGCTAGAACAGAGAAGCGGTTCTGGGGGTCCGCTTTAAAGGCTTGATCCGTAGCTGCTTGGTTTTTCTTGGCGTGCCTGCGGCGGGTGGGGATTTTGGTGAAACCATCTGAGTCCTTATTAGAATCATTAGATGAAGCCTTGGACTGCGCATTTAAGGGACAGTCTCGAAAGAGGTGGCCATGCTCATGGCATTTTCGACAGCGGAAAGGGATATGCTCATAATCTAAAGGTTGTATCCATTCAAATTCATCGTGAAAGAGACTTACTGAGTCTGCTAGGGCCTTGGTTAGGTGCATCTGGACACAGATCCTAGCATATGAGGTGTATTTGCGAGTCTTTGTTTCGGTTGCAACTTTGATGAAGGTCCCAAGTTTGTTGCCAATGTCTGCCAGTGTTTCTTCTTTCCAATATTCCACGGGAAGGGAATACATTCTTATCCAAACAGGGGCCCAACTGAAGTCTTCTTTATCAGGGTTGAATCTGGGCTTCCATTCCGTTAGATACAAGCCTGAAGAGTTAAAGAAGTATGGGCCGCCTTCGAATATCCTCATTTTGTCCTCTATACAGTGAAAGATGGCTGTAAAGAAGCCCTTTGGACCAAGCTGCAGGGTTACTTGTCCTTTGGGCTTCCATTTAGAGGCTATCCATCCTTGTAAGGCTTTTTCTGTGGGCCAGAATCCCAAGAACTTTCCGATAAGTGCATGATCCTGCATGAATTGGATCTCCCCATTGATGCGCTGGCTTGGCAGCTCGACCTTGATCTGTTCTGTGGCTTTTAGAATACATGTGGCTGAGGTCACTTTTGTCTGAGATGACGCAGCATTGGTGTGCATATCATTGCCTGTGTTGTCCTCTTCATTCTGAGCTGAATGCAGCTTTTCCTCATTCGTCCTTTGCTTTTCCTTCTCAGGTTCTGGATCTGTGCCTACAGGGTTCAGAGTCGCAGTCTTCTGCGTCTTGTCAGATGAGGGCATGTCCATTGGAGGGGAGGCGGAGCTCTCCCCTCCTGCAGCTTGTGCCATGATTGGCCTTCAGTGGTAGAACCTGCGGCGGCAATGGCAGGTCCCTTCAGCGGCGGCTAGGGTTTTGAATCGGTTGTTGTTGAATCGCATCAGAGCGCTCTCTATTCTCTCAGTATCCGCCCTTATTGGCCAGTGTTATTCAAAAAACCTTCTTCGAATTATTAGGTTGTTCTTTGAAGAAGTTGGATCTGATTCCAATTGTTAGAAATACTGAGAAGGGGGGGTGAATCAGTATTTATTTCAATTGTTATTTTATGCCAAGTAAGATTTTTATGACAAAATAGACCAGAACACAAGAGATAAAAAAACAATAAAATTATTGAATAAAATAGTGGAGAATCCAATCCTATTTTACAAAAAATCATGTGCCAACTTGCACAACAAATTATTTTGAATTTTTCATGGCTCCAACCTTGAACAGACCTTAGCTCCTACTTCATCGAAACGATGACTTTGGTCCTCTCAATAACTTCCAAGCTCCAACTTGGTCAAATAAAAACTTTATAAAAATTACTTACTTCAAAAATGGCTTCAGAATGTCTTAAAAAATGCTTCAGGGAAAACCTCAAGAGTACTCCAACAAATCTGTAATGCTCAACAAATCATCAAGAATGATTCAACAAATCTAAAAAATTCTCCAACTTATCTTCAAAGGTGCTTCATCATGTCTTGAAATATATCTTCAACAATAGGTAAAGGGTGGCTCAAAGGGAGAATAAAATCTACTCTAAATCATCCAGGAGGATCCAAGAGGATTGATCCAGGTGGATCTCTAAAAAAAAGTACTAGTGGCATGGTAAAAACGCTCAAAACTCAAAGTGGTAGAATCTTGATAAAATTAGCATCAGATCAAAGTTCTCATCATCCTCATTCCAATGATTTTAACGACACTCGAATCTGAGCTCATATGAATAAGTTAGAGAAAGTCAAAGTACAAGTTTGACTTGGATAGGTCACAGAGAAAATGACATGCCAAGATTCTTTAGCGAATAGGGAGGTGCCAAGTGGCAGGCCTCCATTGGCCCCATAGTTCATTGATCACAGAATTCATGGGGGTCCGTAGTTAAAGAATCAGCCCCAGCATACTAGGTTGTGATTACGATATCACAATCGAAAATCAGAGGCCGATGATTACAAATCGGCCCCAAGAAGGAAATGGTGTGATGCGATGATCGCATATCACACATCTCAAAGGGACAATGTTTTACAAAATCGACCCTCGGAAGTCAGGGTTGCAATTGAAATATTGTAATCAGATATCGCACAACACAAAGCTTTGATAACAATAACACCCCCTAAGTCCACTAATTGTGATACACCAATTTCCTAGATGTGATACAGTTATAAGGTGTGGTTTTTAAAACTCGTCGGGTCCGTCAATTCACAAAATTTAGTTCGCACTACACAACAACCCGTTATGGAGAATCACCATCAGCCCCGTTGATTATGATACATCGAAAGGCTTGTGAACACGACATGGTTATACACTACAGTTTAATAGTTCTGTTGGTTCCTCCTTTCTCGTTGATCACTTATTGCTTAGGTACAGGGTCTATGCACCAATGTGTGAACTGTGTCCGATTGTGGTTTGTGAAGTCTTTTCTCGTATCCAAAAAGTTATGGGTTTCAATTAATAAGTTTCATCAAGTCTGCCTTTTATCGCACATCGTTGAGTGCAGAGTTCTGCATGTATAGTATTACCCCTAGCTCCGGTCGATTGAGATTTGCGATGTTCTATCGAATCTGATAGATTATGTATTACAGTTGATAGCCCATCAGGTCCGCCTTTATCACAAAATTCTGATTGCCAAGGATTCATGATTGTCCATTGGTTTAAAGCGTCAATTCTATATGTTAAAACCGTCGGGTTAAGGATTAATGTGCATTTAGAAGTTAAGGAGAAATGGTCTATAGGAAATGTTTTCTAATATATTTTCTAAGAATGAAAAAAAATCGCGAGTTGTCTTCGGACTAATATGTCGATGGTTGAAACAACCTGCTAAACTTGTAATTTAGTAACTGCCCGTTTATGAAGGAATCTGCCCACCAGAATATAAATTAGGTTATCCACACGGCAAGAGGGAGAGAGAAAAAGAGAGCAATGTAGATTTACATAAATCAGAGCAGCAACGCCTACTCATGGTAGGTGTCCAGAACCTTACCTCAGAAATCAAAAGGTTCCAAGAAGGTGCAGAAAGCCCTTTTATCAGAATTGGGTGTTTGGATAGGTGATTTTGCACGATTCTCCAAGAAGTCAGTGGTGGTGTCTGTCTCTAGAGTTGGGCTCTTCATTTGTCATCTATGTTCCATATTGGAGGTATAAGGGTGTTATGTAAAATCTTCTTGTACTTCTCTCTTTTCATACCATTTAATGAATGAAGGCCTCCCCACTATTGAGCAGGGCACAAAGTTGTAGTCCAAATTGGATGAACTCCATAATCAATTCTCTATGTTTTGATCTCATGCGTGATTATGTCTCTTTTATCTTCATTTTATATGCTTATGTTCCATGATTTTTAAGTGCTCTGTTATATGTAATTTAATAACACATCCATAGAAAAAAATCCTTGATCAAGTGGTATCAGAGCAAGGCTTAGTTGATGTGAATTACATGAGTAATCTAACAAAAAATAAGCCTTAAAGGATGTGCATCATGAAGAGGAGACATGGCGGATGTTGAAGCTCATTGGGAAGAGAAGCGATATTTTTGTTGTTAAGAATTTCGAGCGTGAATGACCGAGTGTGCAACCTGTTGAAGCCCCGAAAATCGGGTCGACAACAAGGGGGATACCCACCCGGTCTGGACCTTGGTTGGCAGCTCCTTATCCGTTTGGTATAGCGGGTCCGAATGGGGATAATGGGACCAGTTTCCCAATCTAAGGGGTGTGTGTGTGTGTAGAGTTGGATGATGCTGATCTAGGAGTACTTAAAGCTAATTTAATTCAAACTTCTAAACTAACTCTATGCTACTGTAATCTAATAGGAAGCAACACATCTAATCTACGCTAACCCGGGGTGTATTTCTTCTATTATGCGATCTAAAGAGATTTCGAACAATAACTGGTAATAAAGATCATTCAGCTATCATAAGAATAGAAATCAATTAAGATAAACAACTCTGCATAAAAAGTTAAGCAAAACAGTTGTGAACAGCATATCGCATAATAAGTTATTCATATATCAAACACAAATAAATGACTCCACCGTACAGAAGTGCCAAATGGTAACCCACACATTCATGCATTAACATATAAACAACTGAAACTGTATATCACTTTAAGAATATGAGCAGAAATGGTCAAGAGATAAAAGTACCATTTATGACTGGTTCCACTCATAAGCTTCAAGCAACAACGATTTATCTCTACTTGTTCTAACATCTACTAAGAGTACAGAAGTGCAACATCAGTAGCAGATATCAAATGCAAATATTGATAAATCTCGATCCAACCATTCATCAAAAACCCCCTCCGACGGTACAAAAGTGCATGTTCTGAGGACAAGTTTTTTGACAAATTTCTGGACCCTTCTCCAAATGCTTGAGAAGGGTTTAAATACTGCTAACTAATTAATCTTAATTACATAAATTTAGGACACGGTTTTAAATGACCGCCCTTCTACTAAAGTAAAATTATTTCTAAAAATTGAATCTAATTCCTAACCGTTTCTGTATTTTCTCTTTAGTGTTGTAAGCATGCAACATTCGCCTGGGAAGAGTCGGCTGGTCGTCTTCTCCTTTCGTTTGAGCTACGAAAATAGAAATAACAAGTGTTGGCACCACTTTCTGCCAGATTAGAAGATATTTTTGAAAATCTTCCTTCTGGCTTGGTGTATCCACTGCGTGTATACTTGGTAATAACCCAAATTTCTCTCAAACTGATTCTGCTTTTGCTATTTCGGTTTCCGGCCTTGCGAATGACTGAATAAGTTAGGGACTTTGCTCTCTGAACAATTTTCTGTATTGAAAACTGCCTCCGTTCTTTGTTCCGGGCTTTTCTGGTGTGTTTTCCCTCTTTTGCGCCTTTTTCTTTTTGCTTTACCGGGTATAAGCTTCAGGATCTTTTGCAAACATGCTACTTTTGTGCGCCTTTGATTCTGAGTTTCGGATGGCCTATTGACATCAGTATCTGTTAAGTGATACTCTGGAGTCTGTGGTCTTGTTGCATTCGGCATTTGTTTGTGAAGGCATCTCTTCTCTATTCTCCAAGCATCGACGCTTTCCCCTTTTCCTTAGATGTTTCCTGCACATTGCTTTATGTTAATTGCTGTCTTATAGTTTACGCAAAGAAAAAGAGTAAATGAAGAAAAGATTGACATGAAAGCTTTAAGCTCTAATGAATGCATAATAATGACACCCATAATGAACTGACTCTTCGAAAAACACAACGCAATCCTTCCTGGATACTTTGGCGTACAATCATTAAATTCCTTTAAGACGCGCGCCCAATTTTTGGTCTACAGACAACTTTCCTTGAATACTGTGCTGGGGAAACTTTGCGATGGGTGATTTCTGCGACTCGCATCGCAGTATCAAGGATCGCGTCATCAAGATGTGTCATCGCAGAAATTGACGATCACATTCATCGCAGATCACAACATCGCAGATCGCATTCGCAGATCGCAAATCACAGATCGCACTTAGTAATCAATCATTGTGTGCTGCTTATGCGATGTTGCGATATGCGAAGTCGCGTATCGGCGATGCGATACAGCTTTTTAGGGAGTCAAAATACAAAAACTTTGATAAAATGTTTTTTTTTTGGATTTTTATTAAGGGTCCCCATAGTTAGAAATAATTAATTCCTACTTGTCTATAGTTGTAATTCTCCATTTGAGGAGTTTGTTCCTACATAATAGGAATTTAGTTTCTCCTAGTTTAGTGTGTGGTTAAGAGAATCTCTCAACCACACTAGTGTACGTCCAAGATATAATTCCTATCTTGAGATTATTTATTGTATAAATATGTGTGTAATTTCCATTATTGATCAATAATAGAGAATATATTGCTATGTGTAATTTTATCTTGGTATCAGAGCTTCAGAGTCTTGTGGGCCTAGCCCTTCTGGGCTTGGCCCCTCCTGGGCTGAGGCAAATAAAAGATATATTTTGTTTTAGCTTCTGTTTGTTTGTCCATCTATATCTAAATATCTGGAGAGAAATCTGTAAGGCTCTGGCAGCGAAGACACGCAGAGGGACTTGTCGCTCGTCGCTACAGGTCGAGGCCTGGACTGCCCAGTAGATCCGCAGCAGAGGTCGAGCGATCGGATTGACTGCGCAACCCGCGGTGTGTCTACCAATGGGAAAGTGAAGGATGTGCTATTTTTGGCCAATCGGATTGTTGGCTAAGACTAAAAGGCACTCAAGCATTTCTTGAAGCGACTAAATCGATCTCAATTGCCATGTGTTTTACGCGGGCACAACTTCGGCCATGACCTTAGGGAATCGGTCGAGGAGCTGCGCAGTTCGAGCTCCTCTGGGGTTGTTGTGCGCAAGGACAGAAGCCTAGTTTCTGGCGTAAATATATCTGATTTTGGCAAGATTTCGTTTAATCCGGGTTTCATGTTTTCTATTTTTTGGAATTTGTGGTTTAAATTCAGGACCGGATGCAGCATCAAGCTTTCAAGGCAAAAAAAGGTTGTTTTTTTGCTGGCTCTCACACTATCTTCATGTAGTCTTTTTCTGGGTGACTTGATTCAACCCGCCTAGGAGAATCGATCCCTCACTGGTCCTGCGTCACACGCTAGGCCATTTCTCGATGGTAATTTGAAATGTGTGTTGCATAGTATGGAGAAACCCTCATGACCAAATCTGAGGGCGTATTGTTAGATCTGGGGGCGTGGGTGTGGTCAGCCAAATCTAAGGGTGAAGATTACTGGCGTGTAAGAAGATAGCATGAAGTGTATACGCAGGTAGGGCACCAGATTTGTCTGGAATTCCGTTATGTCCATGTCCAAGGAACCGTCGAACCGAAGGGAGGCAGTCAACGAAGTAGCAACAACAGCCGTCTGAGTAAACATTGTATTTGTCATGTGTACTGGAACATGTATTTTTGCAGAACTATAAACATTTTTGCAGAAGGCCAATTGTGCATTAAGTGATGCAGACCTCCATATGAATGCTTTGGCATTGGAGCTTTGTTGTACAACGATGGCTGATCAAAATCGTCACTGAATTGTTGGTGCTATAGTACGTGACAGGGTTCTTCCACAAGCTCTTGTTCTAGTCGAGAGTCCATTGTTGCAGGGTCAAGCTCTGCAGGGGCATTCATCCTGGACTTGTCTCCTTTACCGCAGGGAAAATGCCTCAAAGAGAAAATCCCGAGCAAGCATTGAGGCAATGCAAGACTAGTGAGATGCTTTGATTTGGCCGACTTGGAGGAGGAGAAGGTTGGACAGGCTTCAAGAAGCGAAGTCACCATCAAGTTGATGTTGCGCTTTGTGTGTTCGTCCTCTGGAGGCATGTTTTCGGCGCCATTGTTGTTTCTGCGGGGGCGTCTTGCCCTTATTCAAAGTTTTCCTGCTACTTATCTTCTTCAAAATGGAGTTCATTGTTGTAAAGCGACTTTAGATTGAGATATGAATTGCGCTTAAGATTCTCACTAATGGAGCCCTTCCCCTCTAGGCAGGAGTGCTCATCACTGATCTCAACTGTTTTACTTTTTTTATTTCTAGAAAACTATGGAGTGAGGAAGCTGGAGGCCCTGTTTGGAGTGTTTATTTCATTAATGGCAATTTCATTTGCATGGATGTTTGGTGAAACAAAGCCCAGTGGAAAGGAATTGCTGCTAGCAGGCTGTCAATGTTGTTGGGTGTGTTATTATGCCCCATTCGAAGTGGTCGGTATGGCAGAGCCGCAGATGGTTGTGACCATGATCAGTTTGCAAGTCCTATGTATCGTAGGCGTCCAGTGAGGGATAGTCATAGGTTGTTCAGAAAGATGGACCAGAGTTTCTTCTCGGAATCGAATCAGAGGAGTTTGTTAGTTATGGTGCCCTCGCCAGAGACAGGGTGCCATGCGCGAAGCGCGGGGTTCCTTATTACAATTGTGGACGTGGTTCGCAGGCCAATCCTTATACTCGCGGCTGTACCCGGATTACACGCTGCGCCAGAGATACTGGCTGAACTATGCTTCTAATTCTCTGCCAGGATTCGAGCATGGTCATCTTACAATAATAATATTTCCTCTGTTCTTGTTGGCCACAACCCAGTCCATGTTTTATTCGCGTGTGATGTTTTATTTTGTAATCAGCGGAAGCGTGGAGAAGATTGTTGGGTCCAGAACACTGCAGGATTGGAGGAGATCGGCCCGGTGGTGTGTGTCGAGCAGGCCACCAATTGCAGATCGCTGGTTATGATTCATGAAATTTCCGGACTCTAAATAGTTGCTGTTATGTTTAGGAAATAATCATCTTTGGGCAGAGATAGAGAAATTAAATTTGAAGAGTTTAGGTTGTATTTTCTTGGAATCATGTTTAAATATTATTGAACCTTATTGAGCCTAGCTAACTCAATGCAGGCAAAGTTATTTTGTTAGAACTCACGACTCTAACAAATGATAGGTTAAGCATGGAGTTCCAAGATGTTATTTGAAAAAGATGCCCAAGATGTGAACTTGGGATAAAGGAGCAGCAACAACGTTTATGGTGGACAGCAAAATAGATGTTTGTTTGAGTTAGTGTGGTTTGTGGAATAGACTCCCTAGCATGTTATAAACAAGTCCAGTTGTTGTAATGGTCATTGTATGTACCCAGAAACTTCAAAATGTTAAATGAAATGTAAGCCTTTTAAAGGTATCTGAAAGTTTGTGGTGATCTTAAAACCACTTTGTAATGGTTTATGGTTAGCTTGAAACCATCTTTTGTCACTGTAATGTGATGGTTGGTGGTGAGACAGAAACCATCTATAGGGTCTTAGTGGCTACAGGATTTGCCCAGAAGTGGCACATTTAAGTTCCGGATTTGCCTGGTGGTGGCAGATCGGACTTGCCCGGAAGTGGCACATTTATGTTCTGGATTTTCCCGGTGGTGGCGGATCAGACTTGCCCGGTGGTGGCATATTGAATTTGGCGGATTTGCCCGGTGGTGGTAGATCGGACTTACCCGGTGGTGGCATATTGAAGTTGGCGGATTTGCCCGGTGGTGGCAGATCGGACTTGCCCGGTGGTGGCATATTGAAGTTGGCGGATTTTCCCGGTGTTGGTAAATCGAACTTGCCCGGTGGTGGCATATTGCCTGAGTGGCTAACGTGTACACGGGAGCTTTGTGCTCGTAGGAGCAGGTGGACTACAGTAACACCTGGCTCATGGTGTCAGATATTGGTGTGTCTGAGCATAAGAGGGTGGGTGTACTTTTCTATCTGACAGTTGCGTCGAAAGGCGCAATCAGCACAACTGTTTGCAATTGTTATTTGGACATGAATATTTAGCTTAGAAAGACACTGATCTCTCTTTGTTTTTGGAAGTTCTGCACATGCAATTTGCCTAATGGTGGTGGATTTGTAGGTACATATATGCAGTGATAATGGTCGACAGAATCATGTATGCACAAGGACTAGCAGTTGCAGTGGTTGGTACCCATACATTCTGGTGGATTGTTGCTCTTTTATGGACGTCGACATATTTTTTGTTATGTTTGACCACAACCAGACTTTGTGAATCACTATCATGACAAGTAGTCATTAAGGGGGGGAGTTAGAAATAATTAATTCCTACTTGTCTATAGTTGTAATTCTCCATTTGAGGAGTTTGTTCCTACATAATAGGAATTTAGTTTCTCCTAGTTTAGTGTGTGGTTAAGAGAATCTCTCAACCACACTAGTGTACGTCCAAGATAGAATTCCTATCTTGAGATTATTTATTGTATAAATATGTGTGTAATTTCCATTATTGATCAATAATAGAGAATATATTGCTGTGTGTAATTTTATCTCCCATTTGCTTGGTGTTATTGCTAATACCAAACAAAGAGGGGGGTTGTTGGTGGCCACAACAATGGCGATTCACTGTGAAGAACCAGTTATCTCTGCTTTTCTATTGAATTTTTACTTCCAAAGCAGAAAAATTTTCATACGTCTAAATTTTGTTATGGACAGATAGAGTACATTACGACTTATCCTATCAATGATATTTTGTCTCAACCTTTTCATATTCCAATTGTTTGTTTTCCTCAGGCTTAGTCCTTGTATTCACACCAGACATTACTTGGTATTTTAAAGATAAAATAAGGTCTTCTCTGCGTGCTGGATTTTAAAATATGCTCATTTGTCGTAGGTAGAGCCTCTGCTGCCCGCAAGCGTCCATCGCCTCGACAGGGTTACCTGTTACCCAGCAATGATCCTTTATCCTGTTTAAGGTTATTTACAACTTTTCAGAGAAAACCCCTTTTGACACTTTTTCCTTTTTTATTCTCTAAAGAACAATGTCTTGGTTTGGTGGCCAAATTATGACACAGTCATTCATTTGATTTACACTTTTGCTGAACAAGCTGGCTCGTGATGAGACCCCTTGTCTTTTGATTGCAACAATCTTAAGTCGTTGCCCTGTTTTGTGGACAGTATTGGCAAAGTCAGAAAGTTATAATATCTGTGATCATGATAAGTCGGCTCGTGATGAGACCTCTTATTCTTTGAGATACAGTGTTTTCTCAGATTGTTTCTCTGAATGCTGCGATTTCCTTTAGCAGGGAGGAAGTCATCGTTTTTCCTTAAGAAAGCTCTCGACGACAATAATAGAGTTTGAAAACAGCAGTTTTACCGAGAATATTTATTTTATTATTGATACCTTTCATTGTGCTGATATAAAACAATTTTTTACCAAAGGTTGCTTTCATCAAAGTTTTTGAAGTTGAGACTAGTATCATATCTAGGCTAAAGTTAACTCTACCTGTCAATAATAACGATCAGATTTTTCGAAATTTTTTTCTACTTATACAAGCGAAGAAGTTCAAAATCTAATAAAGAATTGGTGTCTTTTTCATGAACCCTTTTACTAACCATCTACAACTGGTTTTATTTAAAAGAAAGAGAAAAACAAATAAAACTGAAAACTATCCTATAAAATAGAAGAGTGATCTTCTATGGAAAATATATTTTTAGGCTCTGTCCATTAACAGGCAAAGAATCTCTTCGACCTGCTAAATCCTGCAACACAAACGTTGATGGGCCTATGACTTCTACAATCTGAAAAGGACCAAGCCACATCTTCTGAAATTTTGTATGTTTTCCCTTTTCTTCATGAGCCTTATCCCATTTCAAAACTAAATCTCCCATCTGAAAATTTTTTCTGGTCATTATGCTTGAGTCAAAAGAGGATTTTATCAGCGCTTGGTGATGAGCATGGGTTTTCTTAGCTTGTTCTCGTCGTTCTTCTAATTCAATTATTTCCATTTGTCTTAGTTGTATGGAGGAAGTAGATACCTCATCGATGTGTTGTACTAAAGACAAAGAGGGGATGACTAAGTGAGTTGGAAGAACCACTTCTTTCCCATAAACTAAATTAAAGGGAGAAGTGCCGATTGAAGCTTTCTTCATTATCCTATCTGCCCATAAAGCATTTACCAAGGCTTTGTGCCAATTCTTTTGGTTCTGGTCAACTGTTCTTTTAATAATCCTGATCAGGTTTTTATTTGTTGATTCAGCCAATCCATTACCTTGCGGATAGTAGTTGGCCAAATATTTCAGCTTGAACCCTCTTTTAAGTGCAAACTCAGTCATTGTATTTCCAGAAAAGTACGAGGCATTATCAAACATTAAGGCCGTTGGCAATCCAAACCTAGTGATTATAAATTGATCTATGAATTCAATAATGTTTTCAGGATTCTGAAAAATTCGGGGTTGCTAAAGATGGAGCGTTAATGATAGCTTGTTTGATCAGGTTGAATGCTTCATGCTCATCTTGACTCCATTTAAAATTTGAATTCTTCTTGATCATATTTTGTAAAGGAGAAACAATCCGTGAAAAATCTGTGACAAATCTCTTCACAAAATTGATTTGACCAAGGAAAGATTGCATGGCTTTTCTGTTATGAGGTATGGATATTTCGGAAATTTCTTTGATTCTGTCAGGCTCAATGTGAATACCAGATTTTGACACTATGAATCCTAGAAGTTTTCCTTCACTTAATGCGAAAAAATATTTCTTTGGGTTAAGTGAAATCCCATACCTTAAGCATCGTTGAAAGATTTGTTTCAAGTCTTTGAGATGGTCGCTTCGCTTCTTGGAGTACACTGTTATATCATCCAGGTAAATCACTATGGATTTATTGACTAAACCTTTGAATGTGATGTCCCTGGCTCTCTGAAATGTAGCGCCAGCATTGATCAAACCAAATGGCATCTTTCGATATGCGTATGTGCCCCATTTAGTTCGGAATGTGGTTTTTAATTGATCATCGGGATGTACCAGCACCTGATTGTATCCTGAAATCCATCCAAAAAAGACATTAATTCTGAGCCTGCTACTGCCTGTAATATCTGCTCCATAGGTGGGAGGGGAAAATTGTCTTTTTGACAGGCTTTATTGAGATTCCGAAAATCGATACAGATTCTAATATCTCCGTTTTTCTTTCTAACAGGTACCATATTGGAGACCCATTTGGAATGTCTGACGGGGAAAATTATTCTGGCTCTTAATAACTTATTTAGCTCAGTTTTTATCTGATTTTCTAAATTGGGGTGAATTTTTCTGAGTTTATGTTGGACAGGTTTTTCATTGTCAATCATAGGGATAGTATGTTGAATGATAGAAGTGTTGTATGTCTTCAGCTCATCGTAGTTCCAGGAAAAAACATTTTTGTATTGTCTCAAAAGACAGATATACGCTAATTTTTCTTCAGAGGCTAGGTCGTGGCCTAGATTAACGTTTTGTGGTTTATCATTGGTTCCTAGGTTCACTAATTCGTAGTTCAGAGTTGAACTGTAGAGCTTAGAATTGGCAGACCTTTTAAACCGAATTTTCAAATCATATAAGTCTTCTAACTTAACCACCGATTTAGGTATAACATTATCAATGCTATGCTATTGTATTTGTCGATCATGATGGTCTTTGTCAATTATTTGATTGGAGTAGGATCCTTCAGAAGTGAGGAAATTTACAATGTCAGGATCATCATTGAATACTCTCCAGTTTGTAATGTTGTCAGGGATGGATGGTCTAAAGATTAATTCTATTGAGAATCTATCTGGACTAAAATCTTCAGAGGGAATAAGTCTAGAGGATACGTTAGCTAACAGGTCTGCGCTTGCATTTTGGAGTCTTGGGAAGGATGAAATATTGAATGCTATGAAATGTGCAGTCAGATCTTGTACTAAAGATTGATAGTGTTTCAAATGACCTGATAGGCAATGTATGGTGTTACGTACCTGTTTGACGACAATCTTAGAATCTTCAAAGACTGGAAGGTACTTAACTTTCAACCCGATTGCTTTGTATAGGCCTTGCACCAAGGCCTCGTATTCTGCTGTATTTTTTGTGCAATCGAATTCAAGTCTGCACGTAAGCATGGTCTTATTTCCTTCTGGGCTAATCAGGACGCATCCTGCTCCTGCTCCTTCGTTAGATTTAGATCCATCAAAATATAATTTCCAAAACAAAGATGTATTTACAGGTTTATCTAAAACATTAACACACTTTGAATCATTAGTTTGGGAAAAATTTTCGACTTGGGACAAAACTGAATTTTCTAAGTAAGGTGAGGTATGAGCATTGAAATTTCCGAGGAAAGAATCTACCGAGTAATTGCCTATGATACTGTTGTTGTATGCTATTGCTTCATTTTCGCCCTCCAATTCCGTCACTATGTACTTCTGGTGTAACTCTCGTTCAACCTTTATTTGATTCGGTTTACCATTGTAGGGTAACCACATGTGCGACCAGTCGGTTGAGAAGTAGCCATGGAGTTTTTCGGACCAATCCCTGCTAAGAATCAAACCATAGAATTCTGGGATATCAGCTACTAGAATGTCAATAACCTGACATACCTTCGGGTTAGACGACAATCTTATGGTTACTTGATTAAGTTCACCAATCACTTAGACCTGAGATCGATCAAGCTGAACTATGCGCACTGTGGATTTTTGTGGTTGAACATTCAACTTGGCACATATTGATCTGGGTAAAATATTCGTTGAAGCACCAGAATCTACCAAACAATTGTGCACATTTTTATTGAAAATTTCATAAGTGAGAAGAAAAGGGGGAGTGTGAGACCTTGATCTTCCTCCAATCAAAGCGATGTCATTTGGATCAACCTTATTGATCATGTTGATTGGAGGTCTTCCCATGTTGTGGGAAGCTACAGCTGTAGGCAAAGATGTAGTAGGCACGGCATGTAATTCTTTCATCATTATCTTTTGTTGATGTTTCAATTTGCTCAATTCATAAAGAGTGATATTAGCCTGAGTCTTTTTCATGTCATCAATAATGTTGTACTCCATTTCATCCGACACAATCAATGTTCTTGATGGAGGTGTTTGGTCTGATTGGACTGGGCTAGATTGAGTCGCTTTAGCGGTAGTTTTCTTTGTTGTGACTTTATCTTTTGCTGCAGGGCTTGCGTCCTTCTGCTTGGGGGTAGTTTTGGGAGGATCAAGTTGATTTTTGCTTCGTGTGCTAACCGGAAATGCTTCTTGATCTTCTTCTTGCGGGAGGATGAAATCCCACATTCCTTGTAGTTCCACAACTTCTTCGTCATCGGTCTGCCCTTCAGTGGTATTCTCCTCTTCTTCCTCTTCTTCAGATTCGACGTTTGAGATAGCGTTGGGTGGTTTCACATCCATTGAAGGACTTCTTTTAAAAGCTTTGTAGGGCTTTTTGGACGACATTTCTGCTACTTGTTTTTTTATGTCAATCATCTCATTGGACATGGTTTTTAACACTTTTTGTAATCCTTCCAAATCGAAAGGGTCTTTCGTTTGTTTCTTCTTGGGGTCTTCCTTGAAGGATATTTTCTTAAATTTGTGTTCCTCTATCGCAGATCTTTTTTCCAAGGCTACTACGCGTTTCTCTACTGCTATCGCCTCTGTCAAGTTTTCAACTAAGGTTGTCTTATTTTCCCTATCCATGAAGAGTGCCAAATTTGATGGTAAGGCCGTAATATACCATTCACATCTTACTTCTTCGTTGGGTTGGGAAGCAACGGGAATTTTGTTGAGGATTTTATTGAACCGTAAATTGAAATCTTTGATGGGTTCTCTAGCCTCGGCTTTAAGATTGGATAGGTCATTGATTAACGTCGTCGTTGATCTGTCATCGTCAAACTTGGTAAGGAATTGACTTTGAAAAATGTCCCAACTCGTGATAGACCCTGAAGGTAATGAAAATTACCATGACTCGGCTGTTCCTTGCATTGTATAGGGAAAAAGCCGGACAACAGCATCCTCGTTGGTAACTCCGTTGAGATTGACAAAAAGCATGAAATTATTAATATGCTCTTCAGCTAGCATGCCTACTTCTGGATTGTATTTGGGTAGCCATTTCTCAGGATGGGCCGGTATTTGGCTCAGGGGTGGCGGCATTAAAACTGCCCCAGGATTGTTCCATTGAGACTGGGCCATCGCTGAGCTGCTAGCAAATGAAAGTGCAGAGGATGATCCCTGAGGCTGGGACAATGAAGATACTATGATCTTTGATGATTGAAGAGGAGGGATTGTGGAAGATAGATGAGTGGTTTGGAATGAAGATGTGGGTGGCTGACTTCATGGTGAGGGAGTTGAAATGGACGATGTAGATGAAAGAGTCTCACTGTCAGACTCTGGTGGTGTTTTCCTTGCTCTTTTCCTGGTGGGGAGAGGGAATTCAGTTGGTTGGATGCCAAATTTTTCACTCTTTAATCTGGTTAGGGGATGAGCAGGATTGTACTGCGAAGTCACGCTTCTTTGAGATTTATCAGACCCCTGTGAAAAAATAGAAAAACCCTGGAGTTCGCAAATCAAAGTTTGAACTTCAGGGGGTTCAATGGTAAATTGGTCTGAAATATTAGGGTATGTAGCAGCGGTTGATACTCGAGCGACTTCTGACTCTGGATTTAAACGTACTGGGGAAGTCGGGGGAGTTGATGAGGGCGATTTACTCTCAGAATGGTATTTAGATTTTGATTTAGGTGCCATTCATAGTTCGTGCCCTCCTTCTAGCGCCAAATATGTTGAAGCCCTGAAAATCGGGTCGACAACAAGGGGGATACCCACCCGGTCCGGACCTTGGTTGGCAGCTCCTTATCCGTTTGGTATAGCGGGTCCGACTGGGGATAATGGGACCAGTTTCCAAATCTAAGGGGTGTGTGTGTGTGTAGAGTTGGATGATGCTGATCTAGGAGTACTTAAAGCTAATTTAATTCAAACTTCTAAACTAACTCTATGCTACTGTAATCTAATAGGAAGCAACACATCTAATCTACGCTAACCCAGGGTGTATTTCTTCTATTATGCGATCTAAAAATATTTCGAACAATAACTGGTAATAAAGATCGTTCAGCTATCATAAGAATAGAAATCAATTAAGATAAACCACTCTGCATAAAAAGTTAAGCAAAATAGTTGTGAACAACATATCGCATAATAAGTTATTCATATATCAAACACAAATAAATGACTCCACCGTACAGAAGTGCCAAATGGTAACCCACACATTCATGCATTAACATATAAACAACTGAAACTGTATATCACTTTAAGAATATGAGCAGAAATGGTCAAGAGATAAAAGTACCATTTATGACTGGTTCCACTCATAAGCTTCAAGCAACAACGATTTATCTCTACTTGTTCTAACATCTACTAAGAGTACAGAAGTGCAACATCAGTAGCAGATATCAAATGCAAATATTGATAAATCTCGATCCAACCATTCATCAAAAACCCCCTCCGAGGGTACAAAAGTGCATGTTCTGAGGACAAGTTTTTTGACAAATTTCTGGACCCTTCTCCAAATGCCTGAGAAGGGTTTAAATACTGCTAACTAATTAATCTTAATTACATAAATTTAGGACACGGTTTTAAATGACCGCCCTTCTACTAAAGCAAAATTATTTCTAAAAATTGAATCTAATTCCTAACCATTTCTGTATTTGCTCTTTAGTGCTGTAAGCATGCAACATTCACCTGGGAAGAGTCGGCTGGTCATCTTCTCCTTTCGTTTGAGCTACGAAAATAGAAATAACAAGCGCTGGCACCACTTTCTGGCAGATTAGAATATATTTTTGAAAATCTTCCTTCTGGCTTGGTGTATCCACTGCGTGTATACTAGGTAATAACCCAAATTTCTCTCAAACTGATTCTGCTTTTGCTATTTCAATTTCTGGCCTTGCGAATGACTGAATAAGTCAGGGACTTTGCTCTCTGAACAATTTTCTGTATTGAAAACTGCCTCCGTTCTTTGTTCCGGGATTTTCTGGTGCATTTTCCCTCTTTTGCGCCTTTTTCTTTTTTCTTTACCAAGTATAAGCTTCAGGATCTTTTGCAAACATGTTGCTTTTGTGCGCCTTTGATTCTGAGTTTCGGATGGCCTATTGACATCAGTATCTGTTAAGTGATACTCTGGAGTCTGTGGTCCTATTGCATTCGGCATCCGTTTGTGAAGGCATCTCTTCTCTGTTCTCTGAGCATCGACGCTTTCCTCTTTTCCTTAGATGTTTCCTGCACATTGCTTTATGTTAATTTCTGTCTTACAGTTTACGCAAAGGAAAAGAGTAAATGAAGAAAAGATTGACATGAAAGCTTTAATCTCTAATGAATGCATAATCATGACACCCATAATGAACTGACTCTTCGAAAAACACAACGCAATCCTTCCTGGATACTTTGGCGTACAATCATTAAATTCTTTTAAGGCGCGTGCCCAATTTTTGGTCTATAGACAGCTTTCCTTGAATACTGTGCTGGGGAAACTTTGCGATGGGTGATTTCTACGACTCGCATCGCAGTATCAAGGATCGCGTCATCAAGATGTGTCATCACAGAAATTTACGATCGTATTCATCGCAGATCGCAAATCCCAGATCGCACTTAGAAATCAATCATTGTGTGCTGCTTATGCGATGTTGCGATATGCGACGTCGTGTATCGGCCATCGGAGGTTCCTTAAGTTTTTCATTTGAGAGTGCTTCATGATATATGTGATGCGATGAATTTTGCGTCGCTTCTTCGCAGCTTATTATGCGCATAGGAAAACATTTCGCTCTCTTCTCGCGATGCGATACAGCTTTTTAGGGAGTCAAAATACAAAAACTTTGATAAAATGTTTTTTTTTTGGATTTTTATTAAGGGTCCCCATTTGCTTGGTGTTATTGCTAATACCAAACAAAGAGGGGGGTTGTTGGTGGCCACAACACAACCATGGAGAATGATAAAGAGATGCATGAGATCTTCCTGCGAATGTCCAAAATGGTGGACATCATGTATGGAGCATATGAAAAGAGAAGAGAGGAGGAAACAAAGAGATCAGAGAGTGATGCATCATCCACATCTTTTAGTGCTTATGCATCTTATTCATCGCCTTCCTTGAATGAGGAGATTAACCAAATACTTCAAGAAGAGAATGTTGAATTAAGAAGGTTATTGTGAGAAGAGAAAGAGGAGAAGAAGTGATTGCAGCTTTAGTTACGAGCTACGGATGAGACCCTGGAAGAATTGAAGTGCAACGACCAGAGTCTTCAAGCATAGCTTGCTGAATTAAGGAGGCTTCTACAATAAGAGAAAGAGGAGAAACAGAGGTTGCTACGCCAACTGCAAGCTAAGGAAGATGCCTTGGAAAAGTTGCAGCGACCCCCGTGAGGTAAAAATCAATTCTTCAACTTCGTGTATTGTTCCTAATGATGATTTCTCCTTTTTTGAAAACCATACTACAGGAATCGGGTCCAAACTATGAAAGAGAATGGGGTATCATGGGAAGGGCCTCGACATTAATTGCTAGGGCATCACAAACCCCATCAAAGTAGAGGAATTACCACAACATATAGGGCTTGGATATGTCAAGAAGGAGGTTTGGGAATGGGCCAAAACAACCAATGAACCATTAATGACAAATGATGAGAATCCCTCATCAGTTCTTTCCAAATCGACAATAGAGGTAAAATATGTTGATTTCTCTTTAGTTTCATCTTCACATAGTATAATTTCTGTTGGATATATGGAGATACCAATTATAGGGACAAACATGAGACTCCTTACCAAGACGAGTGTTAAACACACATGGGCAGCAACATAATCTGAAAGATAAAACATGAGAATGCATTTTTATTAACAAGAGATATACATTTATAGTACATGGTTTGGTCATTGGGTTCCACATCCCAAGGTCTCTTGGACTCCTTTTGTCTATTCGGCTTCCACACCAACCCATTGAGTATTAGGTGCCCAACATTCCCCCCCTTAATCATAAGAGTTATGTATGAGTCCAAGAAGAGAGTTGTAATACAAAATGTGCAAAAATGTATGGTTGCACTAGGCTAAATGTGCTCTCTGAGATGTTGGTAGAAAGGGCGGTGGTTTAAGGATGACCACCAACACTGGAATGCTTAGTACATTTCCCGGAACTCTTCCAAAATTGGCAAGAAGCTGAAGTTTTCTGCTAGAGGAATTGCTCCTATTGCTTTGAAGAGGGAAACCTTCAACCATGAAAGGGAGGTCTCACCCCGTATAAAAGGGAGAACTTTAACCTAAAAAGGGAAGTCTCAACCTGTGATGGTTTAAGGATGACCAACAACTCTGGAATGCTTAATGAAATTCCTGGAACTCTTCCAAATCTGGAAAGAATATGAAGTCTTCTGTTAGAGGAAGTGTCCTCAATTTTGTTCTTGGAATACTTCCGAAACTGGCAAGAAGCTGAAGTCTTCTGCTAGAGGAAGTGTCCCAGATTACCAACCGAAGGCATGCTCAGGGGCATCTTTGTCTCTAGCTACAACTCTGAATATGGTATGTCAGCTTGTGGCTCAGGCTCACTTGATGTGGCTTTGAAGCTTGTAGATGACCATCATTTCCACCCCTTTCAGATATAAGGTGAGATGATGAAGAAAACTCAACTGCAAGATTGTTCACTACTCTGGAACAAGTTCTGACATGTGATTGGAATATCTTATTGGTTGTTGATGCCCATTGCCAATAAGTGATCCATCCAAGATGAATCTTTGTTCTTGCAGGAGACTTGTTTCTGAAGAATCTATGTGAAGAATGGGTGGTTTTATGACAGTGCTTACATGGATGAAGATCAAAATAGTGATCTTTCAAATGGATAACTCAGTCACAGTGTTGCCATTTCACAATCTATTGTTTTTGTTGTTGCTGTGGAAGAGGGGCAGAATCTGGAACAGCTGGAGGTGAACTATCATGAAGAACAAGTGAAGATGAATCATCCTCAAGAAATCCAATAGTTTGAAATTGAATTGGCTTTGAGTAGTCTAGAATATGAAAGGACAAGTCCTTGTCATATCCAAGACTAGTTCTGTGCTTTTTGCAGACAAGTTGTTCCCAAGGTCTAATGATGGGCTTGGGAAGTGCAGACTGATTTTCTACATTTGCATGTACAATTGATACTTTATTGGGTACTAAATATAAACCAACTGTAACATTATTGACTTGCTTCTGATGGGTTACAGTCTCAATGTTCTGAACAGAAATATGTTCAAAATGACTCCTCTATTTTAATTCTTCTCGCTGTAGCTGAGATTCGAGCTGAAAAAAATCAATTTTCTCTTATGCATTTTGTAGACAGACCCAAATGTCTGTGAGAGAAACTTTGCTGATTTTTAATGTATCATGAATAGTAAACAATGTGAGAGTTTTGAGAAACTTTAATACTTCATTGACTCTGGCCATTTTTTTTCTTCAACATCAAAATTACACCTTAAAAACTGATCAAAACTATTACTCAATGCAGAAAAGTAATACCCAATCATAGTACACAACAATATCCTTTATAAATGTGCAGCAAATGATTAGTGTGCAACCAGCAAGCACCAATTACAATCCATATAAAAATAAGAGTTTACTTATGACCAACACTATGTTCTAACAATACAACCAACTAAACTTTTATTCACAAAAGATTAATTTTATTTGTCAAAACAATAACAGCCTTTATACAGCCCACCAAACTCTTATGCAGCATTCGAATCAAGGAATCAGTGCATATATATGTAGACAAAAGCTGTAATGAGTTTTAAATAAAATGTCACACTGGGGCAGCAGCAACTGCAAACTTGCTTGGATCCTTCAAATACTCCACTTTCAAAGCAGAAATGATGGCTATCAAAACTTCAACAACTATAGCACCATGTCATGGACAGTACTTGAATGCTCATATATAAATGATTTGACTAGGGTACGAACAAATATTCTCTGATCTTGCCTCTTTCTTCAAAGAAAACAATCTGCCCTCAAATATCACATAGAATTTATGGACACCTAAGAGAGCATATGCCAGAATGAAATATATATAAAGAGTTTTTTATTTATTTATTTTATAAGTACATAAACAAAATCTGATATATATATATATATATATATATATATATATATATATATATAGATATATATATATATATATATATATATATATATATATATATATATATATATCTATATATCTATATATATATAGATATATATCTATATCTATATATATATATATAGATATATCTATATATATATAGATATAGATATATATATATATATATATATAGATATAGATATAGATATATATATATATATATATATATATATATATATATATATATATATATATATATATATATATGCATTCATTGTCTATGATGGCATTAACTCACGGTTCGCTTCAGCATTGGGGATACTAGATTTGAGTAAGTTACTGGTGGATTTTTGGCTACCTCTTCAACATATATCCGCACCTCAGTATAACCAACACATCCTCTTCTGAAATAGTGACCATGTTCAGAAAAGCCATGCAATATTGTTGAAGTTCATTCATCGGCGACTTCATCAATCACTCATGCCCAAAACTCATCTCATCTGCTGATATGAATCACCAAACAAAGACTTCATACGGCCTTCACTGAGTTTACCCAACATATAAAAATAATGCCCATGCCCAATTCAAAACATATTATGCTTCGATGCAATACACCATACAGCCTTTGAAAAATGGAGCTTGACACAAGAAGTTGTCAATGCATACAATACATACTAGTTTCTTTTATGTCATACCATTCAATGCAGAGATACCATAGTTCATGGGAAATTTATCAACACATATGATATATATACCCATTTGCAGGAGCACACATGCCAGCATACACAGTATTTAATGTCATGCAACATTCACCATCGCACAGTAGAACACTTGCAGCTCATTGTATCCAACTCATTTGCTCAAAAAATAGTCTCACACATTCAACTGCATAGTTTACATGCTCGGCCAATCTCATCTTAATGAATGGACTACTCGTTCAATGAATTCCCAAGAATCTTGCATAGATGATTCAATGTACTGTTGAAATGCACAGAAACTTGAGACAGAGAACAAAGGGATAGAGTTTAATGGCAAGACACTAGCAGGAGTTAAACACACATAGCTTCTAAATGGCATCTAAACTATGTTTAACTGTAAATATGTTTGAGCTCCTCCAATTACCATGCACAATCTCAATTTTCCTTCACAAATCCTCAGGTCGTTAAACTTCCATGTGGAGTTCTTCGCGTCAGCACTGCCAAATGAAATTATTGTTCCTCATAAGGGGCGTGGCAAAGCGTGAGTTGGACAACCTAGAAACTTTAGGTTCAACACTAAATTTTGACAACTGCTTATCGCAATACTGAGCCAGACATTGAAATGGCACTCGGGTATGTGAGCAGATTTGGTGAGCCTTTTATATTTGAGGTGGTTTGCATGGGTTCGGTGAGGCGGCGATGTGATAGGTCATGTAATGGAATGAATGGATATTGTAAAATGGAATCTTCAAAACAGTTCAACGCCCAAAGAAAACACTCATCATTCAATATACCATAGAATACCAAACGGTCTTCTACATCATACTCTCTGCTTCATAAGATCGCAAGCCAACAGAATAGCATAGTGAATGTGCGGGAACTGGTATTGAAGATCCTCTAGGGATCGATGGCCAATAGGGTATACGAATGCCACTGGAGTCGGGAAGATGGCCACAGCTTAAATATATGACACAAAGCATAAATACACAAAAACTGTACAACGCTTTCAACAGAGGAATATATTAGAGGTATATGTCAGAGGTATATAGTGTGAGACCATAGCATTCACAACACTAGACCTCTGAGACCACAACATTCCTCCATACAGAATCAGATCTCGTGATTCATTCCATACTGATCTAGGAAGGCACAAAAGGCTTCGAGGAAGGCACCGAAGGCTCCGAGGAAAACAAAGGGTGCGAGGGAAAGTGCAGCAACGATGAAGTCTACTGTTGTCACCCTGCATTAGAGGTTAAAGCATCATAAGGGTACCAACTCCTGAAAGAAATCTCCCTAACTTCAAGAAGAGCAATGTTCAATTCCGACTCTCTGCACTGGCGGTGCTACGAGAAGTGGCAGAGGGATTCCTGGTTGGCCTCTCACACCAGGATGGATGGAGGTTACAGATGATGTAGATGAGCGAGATGTAGATGAGTAAGATGTAGAGCTATATGTAAATGAGTGAGATGTAGAGCTAGATTTAGATGAGCGTATAATTAAAATGACTCACACTATGGCACGAGTTCGATCAATCATGACCAGCATCTTGAAAATCAAAGGCAGTAGACTATAAAGAGATTAGCGCAGGATTTCAACTGAGGACATTCAATCATGCAGAGAAAGCTTTTCGAAAAATGCTTTCTGATAACTCGTTGTTACTAGGTCAGGGGTGTCAGTTCTGAAATATGGGTAGAACAGGAAAATAGGCAGATAGGTAGGAAATGGAGTTACAAAGGCAGAATACTAAAAAATAGGACCTACTCATAAACACCATAAAAAAATGGCTCAAAGAAATTATGTAGGGTAGGAATATGCCTGCTCTGATACCATATTAAACACACATGAGTAGCAACATAATCTGAAAGATAAAACATGAGAATGCATTTTTATTAACAAGAGATATACATTTATAGTACATGGTTTGACCATTGGGTTCCACATCCCAAGGTCTCTTGGACTCCTTTTGTCTATTCAGCTTCCACACTAACCCATTGAGGATTAGGTGTCCAACAATGAGGTACAAGGAAGAAGAATGACTTGGTGTTAATGGCCAAGGCATAACTCAACCATTGGAAGTTGAGCAAAGACATCGATTCGCAAGGTTAGGGTGCACTGAAGGATAGTTCTCAAAGATGTCAGAAGATTCCATGATATTGTTGAAACCTTCGAGGAAAGAGGATGATGGGAACATGTTAGCACCTAAATCTACCCTAGGATGAAGGAAGGAAAAATTCAGGGTAACCACAAACCACACTCATTCTGGTAGCTAGCCCTACCAGAACAGGAGAGGGCTCTCTCCGAGTCACGCTCAGTGAATGGATAAACAACACGGTCTGAGATGACTTACAGTGAAATATTTATCTTAGGCTAGTAAGTGAATATGGATACAAGAAACAATTTTTATGAATGACTAAGCTTCTGGGATGTTATGGGACCAACGGACAGCAATGAACAAAGAATTTAATACAAAGGCATAGATTACTCCGTGAAGCAAGACAGGCGGAAAGTGTAGCAATTTAGTTCGAAATAACGTGGAATGGAGAGATTTCTTAGGAGAGTGAAAAGGGCATAAGTACATGAATCCTTTTCAACAGAAGAAGAACACTGAACATGAAATTTTCCCACAGGCAGAGCAATAAAATTGAATTCTACCTTATCTAACTCAGAAAATTTCACTGGAAATGAATATGAATTGAACTTTGAACATTACAAAATACATATGAAACATAAGAGACACATTTACTACACTCAAAACCACATGAATCTCATGAAATAGAGCCGTTGTCTTTCATTAATTCTCTGTCAAAAATATACAGTGAAGAAATAGAGTTTCTTTCCCACAGTCTCCCAGAAGTTACAAGCCAACCAACCCTTTGCAAATAGTTTGCATACAATATATAGAATGTGCCATGAAGAGATAGAATGCCCAGGGGTTGGGGAGTTACTCGAATCATTACAAAATGGAGGTGGAAAGCCAACCATTAGCTACAGGTGCAGCGTTACAAACATGACAAATGGCTTGGGTGACCATTTGCCTTCCTTTGCCACTTGGATAGAAGAAAATCTGGAGTGAAAATACTTTAAATGCTACCTTAGGTGCCAAAAAACTGAAATGTAGATGAGCGGGCCCACTTGGAGAAGTCGCGAATTGAAATTTCGCGAAACGGAGGTAAAATTGGGCTTTTTTCCTGTATGCGCCCCGCCATTTCTGTGTGCGTCGTGCCACTTTAGAGCCTATTTTTGTAGGAATTTACAGGGTAAGTTCCTCAGGAAGAACACCAAAGGACACCGCTCACAAACAGATCATAGATCAATACACCAATATTTTGACATGGTTAAAACCCTCAAAGAGGGAAACAATCCACGACCTGAGCCAACGCGGCCACTTTAAGAAATTTATTAATAAAAGAATGAAAATTTACATAAGCTTCTCTCATGAACGGTTAACCTACAAATGACCCTCCATGATCTTTAAATAGAGATCATGGACCAATCGAGTGTTAAGCCATGGATCAAGTGTCGATAATACCGAGGAGAGAATGAACCGTCGGATTGTAAGTTACAAAATGTACATAGTAAAGAAACACACTTTACCTAACTCTATACCTAACTCTATACTAGACCAAGTTGTACTTAACTATTTCCTATGTGTCAGAATATCCTAACATCCCCCCTTAAGAACAACTTGGGATAGGATTGAAGGATTTACAAATATGACACAATAGGAGAAGGAAGGAGGCACTAGAGCCTATCCCCCCTTAGTGACAACTTCCTGAACTCCAACCATAAATCAAACTTTAGTGAACTTCACCTCTGTGAGAGCCTTTGTAAAGATGTCTGCAACTTGATCATCTATTGAACAATATTGCACTTCAAGAACATGGTCATGAATGAGCTTTCTAATGAAGTGCATGTGCAGTTCAATGTGTTTGTTGCACTGATGTTGGACTGGATCTTTGATAGTTGAATGGCACTTTGATTATCACACCAAGGTGTAGTCAGATGTTGCTGCTGAAAGCCAAACTCTGACAGGATCTAACGAAGCCACAAGGCTTCCTTACTAGCTTCTACGGCACCACGATACTCTACTTCTGCTGAAGAAAGAGAAATGTCACCTTGTTTCTTGCAAGCCCCTGTAATAGGTCCTGAACCAAGAGTGAACACATAACCTGCTATAGACTTCCGATCATCAGGGTCACCAACCCAATCGGAATCAGTGAAACCAACCAATAGAGGAGATGCTTCGGCACTGTAATGAATCCCAAACTGAACTGTACCTCGAACATAACGAAGTATTCTTTTAGCTGCTTTCCAATGACTTTCACGTGGGTTTTGCATAAATCGAGCAACAAGGCCAACAGCAAAGGAAAGGTCAGGCCGAGTATGGGTTAGATACAAACGTTTTCCTACAAGTTGACGGTATAAGGTAGAATCAACTTCAGGAGAAGTACAAGTGACTGAAATTTTGACTCCAGACTGAAAGGGAGAAGGGGCTGGCTTACATTCTTCCATGTGAAAATGGCGTAGAATATCACAGGAATACTTGGATTGGGAAAGGAAAATACCTTCCTTGGATTGTAAGACTTGAAGACCAAGAAAATAATGTAAGTTTCCTAAGTCTGTCATTTCAAAATTCCTTTTAAGGCTAGACTTCACATGGTTTATAAGGTTGGGATCACTACCAGTCAGGATAAGATCATCAACATAAAGAACAAGAATGATAAGAGACTTGCCCACTTTCTTGGTGTAGACAGTATTGTTACAATGACACCTAGAAAAGCCATTTTCTAAAAGAAAGTTATCCATTTTGGCATACCAAGCTCGAGGAGCTTGCTTGAGACCATAAAGGGATTTCTTAAGCCGACATACAAGGCTGGAGTCTGTTTGTATAAAGCCAATAGGTTGTTCCATATATATTTCTTCATGCAAGTCCCCATGCAAGAAGGCGGATTTAACATCCATCTGATGGACTTCCCATTTGAAAGAGGCAGCAAGGGAAAGAACAAGGCGGATAGAGTTCATTTTGGCAATATGGGAGAAGGTTTCAGTATAGTCAATGCCTTCAACTTGTGAAAAACCCTTAGCAACAAGACAAGCTTATGTTTATCAACTTTCCCATCTGGTCCATACTTGGTTCTGTAAACCCATTTGCATCTAACAAGTTTTCGTCCCTTTGGTAGAGGAACAAGATCCCATGTATCATTTGCCAATAATGAATGATATTCTTCATTCATAGTTGCTTCCCAATCTGGATGGCCTGAAGCTTCTGCAAAGGTGTCAGGATCATAATTCACTAGAGCTTGAGCCAGTAAAGAAGAGGCTCTCTCGAATGGAGAACGTGTACGTCGTTGATCTGTAGGATCACCGGCAAGATCACCTGCTGCATCCCGAGTAGCACAGACCCATTTTGGAAGCTGAGGAGCTGAAGGAGGATCTTGAGAAGGTGGGGGAGGATTTTCATCCTCGCTTTCATCATCTAAAGAAGAAATATTTTCAAAAGTAGAAGAGATAGGAAGAGGTGGCACATCTGCGGAACTAGGTTCGCAGGCCAATATATTTCCAACAAACTTTACATCTCTTCTAATGATAACATTTTTGGACTTAAGTGGAATAAGTCTATATCCTTTGACATCTTCAGAATATCCAACAAAAATACATTTTTCACTCTTAGGTTCTAAAGCTTTATGTTTCTCATCTGGAATATAGGCCCATGCCTCACTTCCAAAAACACGAAAGTGACTTACATCTGGTTTGATTGAGCTCCATGCTTCTTCTGGAGTGATATTCTTTAAAACCTTAGTAGGAGTGCGATTTATTATGTAATTTGCATAGTTAATTGCTTCTGCCCAATAATTAAGACTAAGTCCTTTAGATTGAAGCATACAATTAGCCATTTCCTTTAAGGTGCGATTCTTCCTTTCAGCTACACCATTTTGTTGTGTAGTATATGGAACAGTATGTTGCATTTGAATTCCATTCTCAGTGCAAAAGTTGATGAATGTGTTTTTAACATATTCTTCGCCATTATGAGATCTTAGCTTAAGAATTTAATGTCCAGATTGTTTTTCAACAAAGGCCTTAAAGGCCAACAACATGTTAAATACTTCACTCTTGAGTTTAAGAAGTATACCCAAGTGCGTCTGGAGAAATCATCAATAAAAGTTAAGAAATAATTGTAGCCAGAGAATGAAGCAACTGGAAGTGGACCACATAAATCACTATGCACGAGCTGTAAAGGGGCTGAGGCGTGCCAAGAGGCACTTTTTTCAAAACTGTCCCGATGATGTTTTGCGGCTCAAAGTTAGCTTTAGCCAGAAACAAAATATTTTCCTCAATGTTTCTGATTTTCCGAGATCACACTAAGGCGCAGTGGAAAAGAGGATATGCATGAGAAAAATCCTTCCTTTCTGTTTTTGATTTGCCCAGATCGCACAAAGTCGCAGGGCAAAGAGCATACGCAGAAATGAAAGGTATAGATCCAATAATTAAAAAATCCTAAATAAACTGAAAACCGAAATAAACAGAGAGAAATAACTGTAAACTGCAAATAAACATTGTATACCTCCAGATCTTAAAAATGACGCAGCTAGGGCTACCGGAAATCTTTTCGCGTGAAATGAAAGGGGTTCCTCACTGGAACAGATGCTCCCAACACAACAGAGCAGTGCTCTTGGCCTGAAAGCAGTCAGAAATAGTAGATCTAGGAAACGATAGTCGAATGCAGTTCTACTGGCTTCAGATTAGGATCACCAACGGACGTGGCCCTCAAATAGCTTTGATACCATGTAGGAATTTACAGGGTAAGTTCCTCAGACAGAACACCAAAGGACACCGCTCACAAACAGATCACAGATCAATACACCAGTATTTTGACGTGGTTAAAACCCTCAAAGAGGGAAACAGTCCACGGCCTGAGCCAACCCAACCACTTCAAGCAATTTATTAATAAAAGAATGAAAATTTACATAAGCTTCTCTCATGAATGGTTAACCTACAAATGACCCTCCATGCTCTTTAAATAGAGATCATGGACCAATCAGGTGTTAAGCCACAGATCAAGTGTCGGTAATACCGAGGAGAGAATGAACCTTCAGATCACTACATATCGTGACCGTCGGATTGTAAGTTACAAAATGTACATAGTAAAGAAACACACTTTACCTAACTCTATACTAGACCAAGTTGTACTTAACTATTTCCTATGTGTCGGAATATCCTAAGAGGCACTTGCAGGAGTCCAAAATGTGCCCAAGTGTGCTTGTTGGAAATCCTAGCCTGTCTTCTTTCTAACCCAAGTGGAATTTCTAAATTTGGTGCTCATTTGCCCTTCCAAATATTCATTCTCCCAAGACTGCTTCCTGTGTGTCAAAATAGGGGCAGAGAGGTCATTTGTTGGGTGTTTTTGACCTCCTGGAGACTTAGATCTTGCCCAAATTTCTTTTCCAAGCACCAATAGTAGTGATTTTTCATGCTGAATCCAAAAATGCAAACCATTCTTCATTTGGAGCTCCCAATTTTTAGCGTCGCGCCACAGGGAGAAAAAACCTGTGTTTTGCCCAAAAATTTGTCATGTGACCAAAATTTCCCCAAATTTCTTGAAATTTGGGGTGGAGGTCCTCTATGAAGTTCTATGTTGTGCCAAGGAAGCTTCAACAAAGATTTGAAGCCGATATTGCTCTTTTGCCTCTTTTGTTGCTTTGCTCAATTTTGCCTTCAAGCTCTTTATCCGGGCCTTTGCACTCATATTTCGTCCTCTGTAATGGAATGCCATGTGTCTCAGTAAGGCATGGTCCTTGTCAGCCTTGTCCAGCAGCCTCTCCAAGTACATGTTAACTCTCTCGAGATTGGCCTCCCGATCCTCATTGATCTCTTGCTCCAATGATGTGAGCTCAACTCTTCTCCTTTGTGCAGCTTGGCGATGCTCACAAATGTTTTGTAGCTCCATAATCACCTGCTGATCCTCCAGCTATTTTTTCCTCTGCTCCAGGTATTTCATATTCCACTTATCCCTCTCCAAGTCAAGGGATAAGGCATCAAGCTCTGATTGCTGCTCTTGGATGATCTATATAGGCTCTGCATTTGTTGGTTCTATATCTGTCTCATCATCATGAAGGAGAACAAATTCTGTCTCTCGTTCACCTGATGGCTCACCTAAAGGCCCCTCATCATGCATTGGCTCCTTACCTTTGTCCTGTTCCTGTGTCGTTGATGTAGGAAGCGAGGCGCCTTCCACCCTAGGTGGAGATAACACTCGCTTTGCCGCTACAAACAAAAGTCTACTGCCTCTCTGATAGGTGATGAATACTGGCATAATAGCAGTCTCATGGTGCTCATACTGATGAGAAGGACCACCTATCTCATGATCTACCTCTGATACTACCTGTGGAGTGCTAAAGAAGTCATGGGAGATGAAGTCCTCCCAAGCGATGCGCTGCAATCCCAACTGATGATCCACCAATATCCGGATAAGAGCAAAGTGATAAACACTGTTAAGTTGTTGCTGAGGGGTCTTATGCTACATGAAATTGTTCATCCTCTCTATGTTCCTGCAAATGAAAAATGGGAGGTTCATCATCCACACCCTGGTAAAGTGCATGAGAAACCTGATGTGATAGGCATATAGGCGAGAGAACCTCCTCTCACAACTGAAGTACTTCATGATCAATTTCATGAGCGGAGCATACTCATATTTCAAATATCTAAATGGGAAGACTCTTGTGAGCTGCCTCAAACAACTGGCCTTAATGTAAGGCTCATAGTATTGCCTACCCACCATCTTTCTTCTTATGCCACTGTTCTCCAACATTTGGTATGCCTGCTTCCACTGAGATAGTTTTGGGTGTCAATGTGAAGGTGACCCCAGCCAAGATAGACTGACCTCCATGTAGATGAAGCACAAAAATACGGGCCAACTCATGATGAACTCTAACATTAGCCACCCTTTGACAAAACTCAAAACATGTTAGGTGCTGGAAACATGACATAGCAAGAGGGCATGCCTGCAATTCAGTGAGGGTGTTTGGCTCATCCTTGACATGTTTGCCACTCTTGTGATGTCTCCTGGGAGCCTATTCTCCTGAAGCTGTATCACTATGAGTTTCCACCTCATACTCCGATGAACCCTCATATGCCATGACTGCTGTTTATGTACTGTACTTAGGCTGCTCTTTGATGATGGTGAAGTTGGGTTTGTTTTTGTGTTATCTGCCACCAAGGGGAACAATGAAACAAAGGGAGTATTAGGAGGGGAGTAATGTGATGGGAATATGGGTTATGGGGAGAAATTTGTTTAGGGATATGTAGGGGGTTTGGGTATTTGATAGGGTAGGTTTTTTGGGGTTTTAATGAGGTAGGGTTTGGTGTTTGTATTGACCAAATAGTGGAGGGATAAGGAATATGAGTTTGGTAGTATTTTAGGGTAGTGGGAATAGGAAACAATAGCATAGGGGGATAAGGAAAAATGGTAAGGAAGGAAAATGGAACCTTGGCATCAACACCACACTTATACAACCCTAGCAACAATGAATTTTTGGCATTTTCTTGTGGTTGGTTTTATGAAATTTGTTGCATTCAATCATGGGCATAAACCACCATATCACTCATAAAATTTGATGAACAAGTGATGTTACAGAGCCTACCTGTTGATTTGATGGGCTTCACAAAAATTTTGAGGAAGTTTGGCAGCGTTTTTGCGCTCTGTCTGTGTGTGCCACACGCAAAACCCAGTGCACTGAGCCCTGGGTGTGTGCCGTGCCAGTTAGAAAAATACACTGCGGGTCGGCTCTGTGTGCGCCGCGCCCCTGTTTATATGCGTCGCGCCCTGAAATCGCCTCCAATCTTGCTCCAAACCATGCACGATGCACACTCAAACCTTTGAAATGTTTCCTTAAGCACTTGATTTGCAAAATGACTTTGATTTTGGTAGGAGCTTGTATATAAAGTCTTAGAAGTCATGGGTTAAATTTTGCTTTTTTTTTTATCAAAAACCCATTTTTCTAATGTTATGTTTTGACACTTTTTCACTGATTTAAAACAACCCTGATTTTCACTTTTCCTCTGAAATTTTAGCTCAACTGATGAAATTTTTGGCACTCTTTGCAAGGATTGCATGACAGGGCATTTGGCCACGGAAACCATGACTACGCCTAGAGAAATCAACTGTCGATATCTTTGAAAATTTTATCGCCAATGACACTGTTTGACTTTTCTTCAAAACAGAGTTTTGAAGAACAATCGAAGTTTATCAATATGATGATGAAACTCTATGAATCATTACTTTGTAAGGGCCTCTCTCTAGCTTGTATGGCTTTACTGGACATATTTAAAGACCAAACTGATAAATCCCTAGACCTAATGATCGAAAATGTTCTTTGTCCATTAAAGGACCAGACCTTGACTGTCATGGACTTTGGTGATCATTGACAAAAGACCTAAGCCAGTAGGAGCCTGACATGAGGGGAAATGAATAGCATAACCTTTCTCCGACAGATTATGGCATGCCCCTAGCGGAATGCAGCTGAGTGAATGGAGCGGGACACCTAAAAATGAAATGCATAAAGAGTTTTAATCTCTAGCGGAGGACTGACCAGACCGACTCTAACAGAACACATGACCATCAACCTATGGCAGTATGCATTGTAGAGAAAGAGCTTTGGTAAGCTCTTGTTCCCATGATCATACCAAAGACCAATGAGAAAGGTATAACCAGTCTTAGTATTATAATGTTCATTTTGATTACAATTGTATTTTTAATAATGGATGGAAATCATGGCATAGAAGAACTTGCAGTTTTTTCTGATTGCATAACCATGTGTTTGCTGAGTGCTGGAGGAGAATAGTAGCATGAAAATGTATGAGGCATGTAAGACTCTCTCAATAGCAGGAAAAGAAGAAGGTAAAGTGGATCTGGTGGAAGAAGGCTTAGTGTATTCATTGTGATAGAGGTGGTCATCAAAGAGCCACATGTTGGAGGCTCTATCTAGAGCAGCATCGCAAGGAAAAAGCATCCGTGCATGAACCAGGTGAAACAGTTGTTTGAACAATGAATGCGCCAGAAGGAGATGACCTAGTCACTTTGATAAGTTAGAGATGGTTCTTCTAGGTGTGGTAGAATGTCATGGCCTTATTTGAAAATCATGTGTTGCATTTTAAACTGTAAAATTGATGATGTGTTTTCCATCACTTGTTGTAGCAACAATGATGTTTAGCCTTAATTTATGTTTCATTTTAAATTGTGAATTGATGATGTGTTTCCATCACTTGCTGAAGCAACAATAATGTTTGGCCTTATTTTTGTAAATCATGTGTTGCAGTGATGATGTGTTTTCCATCACTTGTTGAAGCAACAATGATGTTTGGCCTTGTTTTGATAGCTGGTGTATGTTTCCATTTTTATGTAAAATTGACCACAAAGTATGTGTTATAAACCCATGGCAAGTATGGGATGCTTGGATCATTTTTGGTCATATAGAGAAACATGTAATTTGCAAGATATTAAACTACAATTTTGCAAGGGATGCAGGTGTCAGCTCATCACTTATGGCTTTGAAGGAAAAAGGTAAAGGAGAAGGAAGGATGGCATGTTAGGAAAATTATGGTGCATACAATGTATAGAGCAGTTGCAAATTATTTAATGCTTTTGGAGGACCAAAAGCTTCTCTTAGTGGGGAGGATTGATCCAAGTGGATCTCTAAAAAAAGGTACCAGTGACATGGTAAAAAGGCTCAAAACTCAAAGTGGTAGAATTGAGATAAAATTAGCAACAGATCGAAGTTCTCATCATCCTGATTCCAACGATGTGAACGGCTCTCGAATCCAAGCTCATATGAAGAAGTTATAGCAAGTCAAAGTACAAGTTTGACTTGGACAGGTGGTAGAGAAAATGACATGGCAGGCTTCTCCAACGAATAGGGAAGTGCCAAGTGGCAGGCCACCATAGGCCCCATAGCTCGTTGATCGTAGAAGTCAGGGGGTCTGCGGTTAAAGAATCAGCCCCAGCATACCGAGTTGCGATTGTGATATTGCAATTGCAAATCAGAGGCAGATTGATGATTACAAATCAGCCCCAAGTATGAAAGGGTGCGATGCAATGATCGTATATCACACATCGAAAAGTGACAAAATTTTACAGAATTGGCCCCCAGAAATCAAGGTTTCAATTGTGATATCGCAATCACATATCGCACAACGCATCGCTTTGATAACAATAACACCCCTGGTGTTACACAAAAATATTGTCACCATGATTATTTGCAATCAGGATGGGTCCATCATCACTTGTACTGTCCTCCTAAGCAAGTCTCAGACCTCAGCTCTTCAAATCAAGCTTTGGAAATGAGAGAAAGACATTAAAAATCAATGTAACTCTGGTTCCGCACTTTATCTCATTGTCACCTGCGGTCCCGCACCTTCTGTGTACAAAAGTTGCGTACTTGCCCACTCTGTCCCTAACGATGTAGGTGTGGACCCCTGTGAAAGTCAAAAGGCGCAAGTTTTATCTTAAAAAACTCACTTTGGGTTAATTCTAGAGGTTTCTAGAAGGAATTTTGACGTGGATTGTTCGCTCTGAGGTGGTTCATGCATCCCAAAAGAGAAGGAGCTAATCCCTTGATGAGAGGAGCTATTCCTTTGAAGGAGGGCTTTATCCCTTTGAAGGAGGACCTAGTAACCTCCCTCCATTGCACTATAAATATAGGCATTGGGCTGGTTGCTGGGGAGGTTAGAAGCTGAACATTTTTTAGGGTAAATGCTGGTGAAATCAAGACTTCCTAGTTAAGCCTAAAGAGGAGAGATCACATACCTTTTTGGTTTCATTGGGGAGTGAGTGAAACTTGTCAAAGTAGAGGAGACTTCTTGCTGGACCCTGGGAGGAGCTTGTACAGCGTCAAGGCAAAGGTTGTAAGGTTCTTCTTCTTTTGAATTAATACAATCAAACTCATTTTTCTCAACAAGTATCTTATGTTATTTGTTTCATGGACTCCTTGACTTTCATGTTAAATATGTTTTATGAAATTGGCTTTTCAGGTGCTATTTAATTTGTTTGCCTTGTTTGTGTTTGCAGATTCGTGAAGAGGAGCTCATTTGGATCAAAGGAGCGAAGGCATCCACAAGCTAGCGTTGGACCTAAGGTAGGCCCTAAAAACACTTGTTTGCTATTGTTTATTAAAGCATATTTAGAGAAAGATAGTGTCTGGTTGGTTTGCTTGTCATTAGGTCTTCTTTAGATTCTAGGAAGGTCTATCTTGTCCGCAAGATCAACTTATTCCGTGTGACAAAATGGTGACTCTGCTGGGGAATTGATTGTTTTCCTTGTTTATACTTTGACCTGAGAAACTCTATTTTTGTTTCTGTTTTTGGCTTGATGATTGTGGGATTGGGTGGATTTAGTTAATTTTGAGTTAGTTTTTATTTTTCATAGTTTTGGGAGAAGTATGCACCCTCTGAGTTAAGCACAGTGCGTACCTGTACGCGCTTTTGCTTTGTGCACAGAGCGTGAACGCACCTATGTAAACAGGCTGCCTACGTACCCTATCAAAATTTTGAGAAATTTTAAATTTTTCTCTTTTTTATCAGTTTAGAATTTGTTTATAGGTTTTAGCCATTGCCCAGACCTGTGTGTACCCTATCAAAAACTTTCCTTGGTTTAATTTTACTAGTGTTAGGGTTTTAGGTGAAATTCCTAGGAGTTTTGCTTGTTGGGTTTGTTTTTCATTTGAGTTGTGTAGTGGCTCTGAGCTTAGAAGCTGTAGGGACTTCAGATCGCCTTAGTGTCTACCAGCCTTCTTATGAGTCTGACCATGTATGAAATCTCCCTTGTTTGAGGAATCCGCTTTGAGTTTTCTCTTTACAAAACTTCAAAAAGCTTGTGTTTGAGAGTTTGGATTTTCATTTTCAAAAAGAAAATGAAATTGGTTGCTCTTGACTGATTTTTGATTCTGCATAAATTAGTCCTTAGCTTGCATCTAGCTGAGTAAAACATCCTTAAAAAAGACTTTTAGTAGGCTTTGACTTCAAATAGGTTTTTATAATTTGTAGATCTCAAATTTAGTCATTTTCATTAGTTTTGAGTGTTTTGCAAAAAATATAAAAAAAAAAAAATCTCTTTTGGAAAAGTTTGTTTTTTGTAGTGATTGAGTGCTTTGAAATGAAAAAGGAAATTTTTGTGAAATAATTAGTTGTCTCATTTTGAGTTCTTTGGAAAGGAAAAGCTCTTATTTTAATTTGTTTAATTGAGAAAGATTTGTGTTTCTAAAGTATTTGCATTCTCAAACTCTTTCTTAGTTTAGAAATTCATCGAAGAGAAAAATATTGTTTAGATCATCTTAGGTGCATTTTTAGTGATTTTGAGTCAACTCTTCATACCACGAGTTTCATCTCCGCACCTTTGGACTTAAACAAAAACCACTAAAATTAATGCTTAAAGTAAAATTCACCTAGTAACATTTTTATTTCTAGGGCTCTGATACACCAACTTAGCTTAGGCTAGTGTCTTGGAGTAGGAGAGTAATTAACTCTCCAAGACAGTAAAAAAAAACAAGTAGCTATATCTTGTGGTAGGGAAGGAATCCAATTGTTGCATTTATGCTCTGGGAAAGCTTCTCTTAAAGGAGAAGCACGAGATCGTGTCCGAACCAGTGTGGGAATCAATCCTTCCTCATTGGGAACGACGCCAGATATTCACGTATTAAAAACGATAAACCTCGGATTAACCATTGTCGAGGAGCCTGGGGTCACTTGTTGGTAAACCTTGGATTATGTCAAGGAGCCTTCAAGGGGATTGAGCTTGCTACTCTGCCCTTGCGTGCGTATCGGATTGTAGACTGTTCCCCCAGGTGTATTTGTCTCAGTTGGTAACCTTAGTGGCCATATTCTTTAGGACTCTTCTTGAGGTGACAGTGGTGGGAAGATCCCACTGTACCTGGAGCAGACGTCGGCTAGACTCACTTGGATTTTCTGGGGGGTTCACTTCACTCGAGATGGTTAAGTGGAGGAACTTGTGCCAGTCTATTCATTAAGCAGGTTGCCGGGGTAACTGTTCCAACCACCATTTCTGTACTGAACTCTGCGACGTTGGATTTCATCACCAACTAGTGTTTTCGATCCGAAAAGTTACTGTTTGTGTGTGTTTGATCTCCTAGATTCTTTAGGCGTGTGATTCAAATTTGTTTGGTTCTTTAGAGACCTTAGGTGCTTTTTATTGAGATTTTACTTTGTTTGCGTGTGAAGTAGTTAAAAGTCTTTAACTGTGGCTGAATTACCAAGACAGTCCCGTAGACTTCGGGGCCAGTCTCCTGAGATTATAAACGTGGCTGAGTTACTGAGGAAGTCCCATAGACTTCGAGGCCAACCTCCTGAGGAAGTACCAAGCCAACTTGAACGCTTAAAAGTCCTCGTAACTCCTAGAGACAGTAGAGTTGGGTCACCAGAAGAAGGAGAATCTTCTTTGATAGTACACCCTGATTTTCAAACGCCAGTAGCAGGATATAATCCACAGTCAGTGTCTGTCTCCGAAATCACTGGTAGCTTTTCATCTACTAGTGATATAGGTGAAGAACCCGAAATATCCGAGCCTGAAAGTGAATTTGCTGTTACTCCGACATCGGGGTTTGTTTCTCCAACTTTTAGTGGTCCTGGTTCACCTAGGGTAGAAAGAGTAATCACTCAAGATCTTCCTTCTGGACTTATTTCTATTGAAGAACTTGCTCCGAAAGAAGAAGAAGTAGGCATCCCTATCCCTGAAAATCAACCTGTCATTGAATTAAGGGAGCGTGAATCAATTTTTTACAGTCCACCTAGGAGTACTTCTTGGTATCTTTCTTTGACTAATTATTTAGAAAACTCAGGGTTAAGTTTTTCACCACCTCGTGCTCCTTATCACTCAACACCTAGAGGTTTTTATACTCCCGTAAATATGTCAGGATAGTTGTCCATGTTTACTCAATCGCCTGAATCTTTTTTGTACGGCGGTCCATCTGTTCCCTCTAGGTATCAGTCTCTTTCTAGTACTTTTTTGGGAGCATCTCCTCAACCCATTGAGCAAGGGTTATTAACTGGAAGAAATGGTGCAAAGCCATTGAGCGTAGAAGACATCCTTATGATGTCAGGTTCTATTCCCAATCCTCAACCTCAAGGTGGCCAGTTACCACCTGGGGGGCAGCCGCAATTAACGCCTGGGGGGCAACCTCAAGGTACACAATTTGCATCTGGGGGGCAACCTCAAGGACAGTACATACCTACGGGACAATACGTTCCTCAAGGTCAACCCCAGACTCAATATGTACCCCAAGGTCAATCCCAGTATCAATTTATACCTCAAGGTCAACCCCAGTATCAGTATGTACCTCAAGGGTATCAACCCCAAGGTCAATACTCGAACCAAGGTTTCCAACCACCCCAAGGTCAAACGTATGTTCAAGGAATGGGAAATGTACCTTTCAATTATCAATCCTACCCTCAACCCGGTTATGGTCCTCAATATTCTCAACCAGTTATGGGTCAGTACCCTGGAATGAATATAGTGTGGGATCCATCGCAAACCCAACAGGTGTTGCAGCCAAGTGTACAGTTTTCATCTCAAACTCGACAACCCTTAGTTTCTGGTACACCCCAGCAACCAGTCCAGTCTAACATTCAAATTTGTGTACCTTTGGTAGTTTCTCAGCCTGGGCCCAATACACCTCATACTCCGCCTCAAACGACTGCTACAACTGCCGCTACATCTGTTCAATCTACCCCACCTACTTCTGGAGTATCGACAGCTCCGGTTTCTACTGTTCCTGTATCTACTCCTCAGACATCTTTACCACCGTCTGGATCTACGATTCAAACTTCGGTTCAGATGCCTGTAGGACAACCTTGTTTAAGTACGATTGTCACAAGTCAAACACAATTCACCTATCAACTGTACCAGGGACAGTACCAATTCGGTCCTGCTGTCCAGCAGCCAGTTTATCAATATCAACCGTATCCTGGGTACACTTATCAACAACCACAACAAACCCAGTGCGGTCTGATTAATCCTGGTTTTCTGGGAGGATACAATATCCCGAATGCGATTCCTATTCCTAGTTATCCTGGATATCCTCCTCCTGGGGCTGGTCTCATGACCCAGAGTTTTAGGGATCCTAATCGGTAGTTACCATTTATCACAACTTTGGACTTGCCTGACTTGTCGCGCCTAATGAACGATCCCATTAATTATCTTCCGTTTTGGCCACCAATGCCGAATAAGTTGCCCTGTGACATTCCCAAGTTCGAAGGTAAATCAGGAGAGGACCCGTCGAACCATGTGATGACTTACCACCTCTGGTGTGCATCTAACTCCATCACAGATGATTCAATCCATCTTATACTTTTCCAGCGCACTCTAATTGGTCTCGCGGCCAAGTGGTACATTGAGTTACCGTGAGGCACTTTTTATAATTTTAGTCAGTTAGATACCTCGTTTTTAACCCATTTCCAGTTGCCAGTCCAATATGATAATGGCACGGAATTGTTAACTTCGCTAAAACAATCGACATCCACGTACATTTCAGATCATATTCATGAGTGGAGACGTCGACGTCGTTTAGTGAAGGTATTTATTCCGGATCAGATCTTGGCTGAGTGGTTTGTAAAATCTTTTTTGCCAAAGATCACTGAAGATGTTGCTAAAGCTGGAGTGGTTACTGAGGAGCAAGTCATTGCTCAAGCACAGTACCTTGACTTGGTCTATACTCAGTCAGGTACGTTACATGAAAAAATCCCCGATCTTCCCAAGAAAAATCAAATCGTTGCAGCTCCTTTGCGTTAAGTTATGGTATGTTCTATGCTTATAACAATTTACTTCTTTTTCTTATTATATTCCACCGATTAGCAATCACATGTACATAAAGTAAAGTGCAGATAGAACATTTAAACGATCGACAGAAAACAAGCCAAGACAAGAGACAAAAGATGTGGCGGCTAGCCAGGGACAAACCCCACAATGTGTGGGGAAACCCTTTGATCAAATCTTCTTTTATCTTCAATAATTCAGCAGACAGAAATAGTACAATAAATCTAATTCATATCAGCAGTAACAAACCCTAGATCAGTAGCATCAGCATTAGCAGCTTCATTATCAAACTAGGGCAGACCATATCTCACAAACCGACAGTTGGATTGACTTCATTCCACCACCAAAAGTTTCGGCTTCCAGAGGAGGTTCAGATGAACCTACAGCGTAGTTCAGATGAGAAGATATTCTAGGCCACGCAAGTCAATCTTTACTTCTGCAGTTGCAGCTTCAGTTTCAGCAGTTTCCGGCTTCAAACTAGGGCAGTCGATATCTTGCAAACTGTTCGTCGGATTGACTTCATTCCACCACCAAAAGTTGCGGCTTTCAAAGGAGGTCCAGATGAACCTACAACGAAGTTCCAAAGAGGAGATCTTCTAGGCGACACAAGTCAATCTTTACTTCTACAGTTGCAGCTTCAAATTCAACAGCTTCCGGCTTCACATGTGTGAGAGAGAGAGAGACCCATTTCAGCGCAGTAGAGAAGAGACTCATATCTGCGCAGTAGAGAGAGAGAGAGATGTGATGAGATGAGTGAGTCCAAATGAGGAAAAGTCCTCTTATATTTATACACAACGTTGGTGGGTGAATAGATGCGACTGTTGGGCTTCTGAGCCTACATGAGTTGTAGGTTGGCTTGATAATAATTCCATAATCAAAAAAATTTCATATCTTCATGAATACTTATCGGAATTGGATGATCTTTATATCAATCCTACACCTCTCGACGAGAGGAATATAATAAAAATATTATTAGCCATGAATAAGATGATCCACATGAATTTTTGCCCTGGTTTCCAATTTTAACACTCCCTCTCAACCATGGAGAACTTCATCTGCAATCTGTCTATTGGTCGTTACTATTCATCCATCAAATGCACTGCCTTGTACAGCCTGACCCTTGCCCTGCTCTGCTCTATTTTGCCTGTTATGCTTTGTCTTGTTCTGCCCTGCACTGATCTGTACTATTTTGTTATGTTCTGCTCTACTCTTGCATTGTTCTGTTCTACTCTACTTTTGTCTGAATTATGAAGAAGAAGAAATGATCGAGGATGTATCATACTGACTCAAAGTCAGTCTCAGAGTATGTACCACTGGTCCCAGACTAGTCTCAACCAACCCAAAGTCAGCGTCATAGTGAGTACAACTCCAATGGTCCCAGACCAATATCATCCTCCACTGACTCAAAGTCAGTCTCAGAGTATGTACCACTGATCCCAGACCAGTCTCAACCGACCTGAAGTTAGCGTCATAGTATGGTACAACTCCTACCACTGGTCCCAGACCAGTATCATTGATCCCAGATCAATGGAGGTCATCCTAGCGTAGGGAGTACAGTAGTTACAACGATGCGTCCATCGGTACTACTATGGTCCCTAACTTCATTTCCCTGCTCATTGATCAGATGAGAGGTACTTCCCATGAGTCCCAGACTGCATGGGTAGGATGCCTCGACAGGAGAACTAATCAATCCTATCCTCACAGGAGAACACATCAATCCTGCTACAATCGCCATGGAGAACACATCAATCCAGGCCGCCATGGAGAACACATCAATCCAAGCCTCACAGGAGAACACATCAATCCTGCTACAATCGCCATGGAGAACACATCAATCCAGGCCTCACAGGAGAACTAATCATCCTGCTACACAGGAGAGCGAATCATCCTATTCCACAAGAGAGCGAATCATCTTGTCCCACAAGAGAGCGAATCATCTTGTTCCACAAGAGAGTGAATCATCTTGTTCCACAAGAGAGCGGATCATCTTGTAACACAAGAGAGAGAATCATCTTGTTCCAGTGCGCACCACCAGGGGAGGGTGAGTCACCCTGTGGTCGTATTTGCTCCAGTAAGAACCACAAGCCCTCAGGGCTCCCAGAGCTCAATGTATGCAACATGCAGGACCCTTGTACAAGGGTTTCTTGATGACTCCAAGTCATTTGGGAAAATCACAAATTAGATCTTTCCTCAGGGCTTTGACAAGGTGTATCAACCTGTACATCATCTTAATGAGATGTAGCCTCCTTTCTCATCAACTTACCATATCCTAGATGATGTCTATCTGCTGGAGCAATCGACAAATACGGGATTCCTCAATAATCGAATCCCACCTCTGGTTGTTATAGAGAATCACAATGGTATCCAATGTAAATCCAAAAATCTCACTGAAGAGCTTTCGCAACCAGACTGCCTCACACGAGGTCATGCTAGCAACAGTATATCCTGCTTCGGCGGTGCTCAAAATCATCGACTTCTTCTTCCTGCTCATCCAGGATATAGAAGCAGATACCAAGGTGAAATAGCACTCGGAAGTGCTCTTACGGTCCACCACATTGCCTACCCAATCAGCATCAGTATATCCAAGTAGTCTCACATCTTCGACAGTGTATCTTAACCCATTGTGCCACGAAGATATCTCAAAAGATTCTTGGCATCAATCCAGTGAGGCTCAACCAAATATGAGCTCACAATGCTAACTGCAAAACATATGTTCGGATGGAGGTTCACCAAGAACATCAATGCGAATGAGTTTATGAAACTCAGAGGCATTTCCCAAATCTGGTCCGACATCACTACCATATAACTTTTAAAAGTTAAGATCCTCGAGGTAGTCAAAGGCTTGCAGTCCATCATACCAAATCTTTCCAATATCTTTACCACATATGTTCCTTGAGATAGGAAAATTTCCCTTGGCTTCTGCCACACTTCAAGTCCTTGCTCCTTCATTTCAAATTCAGAATCCATCTCCCTCTTACATTTGTGAATGAGAGGGTTTTCACCTGTAGAAAGAGGTCATCCACATGCAACACCAGTATGATAGGCTTTTCATCTTCAACCTTAAAGTAAAGGTTAGGATTGGCTTCACTCCTACTGAATCCCAACTTCATCAAGTAGCTATCGATCCTCTCATACCATGCTCGGGGTGCTTGCTTCAGCCCATAGAGAGCCTTCTTCAACCTGCATACATGAGATTTTCAATCATAAATCTCAAATCCTTCGGGTTGCTCCACGTAGACCTCTTCTTTCATCGAGCCATGCAAGAACGCAGTCTTGACATCCATCTGATGTAGGTTCCATCCTTGTGAAGCGGCAAGGTCTATGATCGAATGGATGGTCGTATATCTGGCAACATGTGCAAATATCTCATCATAGTCTATACCTTCATTTTGGGAGAAACCTCGAGCAACAAAACGAGCCTTATACTTTTCCGTGCTTCCATCTGCTGCATGCTTTATCTTGTAAAGCCATTTGGAAGTAACAACAGTCTTGTCTTGGGATCTGGGAACTACTTCCCAAACATCATTCTTTATGATAGACTCATATTCTTCGGTCATAGCATCCTTCCATACTTGATGCTTGACGGCATCTGAGAATGACGAAGGCTCATTTTGTATGATCGTGCTCATGATGGTCAGGTATCCTTGATACCTATTAGGTTTCTTACTTTCACAAAAGGTTCCTCGGGGTGCAGCATGTCCTTCAGCATCATCAAGTAACCCCTTAAGCCATGAAGGCCTCTTCCTAGAAGAGGAAGGCTCATATGGAGGAGGATCAATCGGATCCATGGGTTCTTCTACATCGGCCATTGATTCATCATCCTTTTCTTTCGGTTCCCTCGTGTCGGCTTCTTGAGAGCTCCTCAAATTCGGAAGATTGATCACCTTGCTAAGAGCCATATCTTCATCAAAGGTGACATCATGACTAATTATGACTTCCCTTTGACCGGCTACATAGATTCTATAGCCTTTAGTATTTTCACCATAGCCCATGAAAATTCCCTTCTTTCTAGATGCTCCCAATTTATTTCTTTTCTCTTTCGGCACATGAAAGTATACAGGGCTTCCAAAAATTTTAAAATGAGAAATAGCAGGTTTCTTACCAGTGAATTTTTCTTCAAGAGTCTTGGAACCCAATGCTTGATGAGGGAATCGATTTTGTACATATATGGCGGTGATTGTAGTTTCAGCCCATAGAAACTTCAGGAGTCTTTGATCATGTAGCATGGCCCGGACAACTTCCATCATCGTGCAGTTCTTCCTTCCAACCACACCATTCTGCTCAGGAGTATGTGGTGTAGTAGTCTCCCTCTTAATGCCAACCTCAGGTATGCCTGAGTGAACCAACTGTAATATATCAGAGGTCTTGCTTTGGCTTGAGGGGAATGGTCCCCTTTTGAGATTTCCTTTGGCATATCCTGGACATACAGCTTCTTTCTCTGCTTGGAATTTAGGCATCCCTGTTACCATCTGTCTTACATTGGGTAGAGCTTTGTAATGAAGGTGGGAAAACCTCCGATGCCAAAGTTCGGACTAAAGAGTTGTGTCACAAGACATGACACCTAGCAGACTTCCATCGACCTGATATAATGAATCAACACTAAACCCAAGAGTAAAGGGATCTTTATCATTATTTTTCCATATACATACCTTGCCATTACTGAAGGTTGCCTTGTAGCCTCTGTCTTCCATTGCCAAGATGGACACTAGGTTCCTTTTGAGGTAAGGTGCATTTAATACATCCTAGACTTTCTAGCCTTCCTGAATGGTTGTCCTCTTCCTTGATCACCAGCTCTCTTCTTACCTTTGCTGTTGAATTTGTCATTCCTTTGATTTTCCATCAGAGGGATTTTGATCATCGTCCCAGTGTGAGTCCTTTCTTCTCTTTGCATGAGAAGAAAAGGCAGCAGGAGGACCTTTAGGCATGGGCATTTCTTGCACTTCTTCCCTTGTTTCTTCTTGAATGCATCTAGCCATTAATTCCTCGAAACCAGGAATTACATTATAGTTCAGAAGAGTAGTCTTGAATACGTACCATTTGGATGGTAATCTTCCAAGAGTTGTGAGTGCCATTTCTCTGTCAGTAATAGTTTCCCCAATAGATAAGAGATCGTTCTTGATCTCGGTGATTCTTAAGAAGTATGCTTGAATACTTTCATCCTTACTCTTCTTGATTTACCTCAGCTTATTTCTAAGAAACAAAACTTGATTTGCATCATCAAATTTAAATAAACTCACCAGTCTATTGTAGATTTCCTTGGAGGTGTCCAGTTCAGAGATGTAGGACACCAAGTGCTTGTCGATAGAGTCCCGGATGATCTTCTATTTTGACTTCTCCATTTTTCCATTTGTTCTAGGTAGCAGCGGATGCATTTGATGGAGGCTCAACAATATTGCCTCTTACATGGTCCAGCACTCCTTGATCTTCTAGGGTTAGATCGATAGACATCTTCCATCCGTGATAGTCAGCTTTCTCACAGAGCTTGTCTTCGGCAGGAAAGAGTGTTGAGGACCCCATAGTTCTTTTAGGATAGCCTTTCCAATCTTCTCTTCGATGATTGCTCTTGCTCTTGCTCGGGCTTTGTTTTCACCTCAACTCTGATACCATGTTAAGTTATGGTATGTTCTATGCTTATAACAGTTTACTTCTTTTTCTTATTATATTCCACCGATTAGCAATCACATGTACATAAAGTAAAGTGCAGATAGAACATTTAAACGATCGACAGAAAACAAGCCAAGACAAGAGACACAAGATGTGGCGGCTAGCCAGGGACAAACCCCACAATGTGTGGGGAAACCCTTTGATCAAATCTTCTTTTATCTTCAATAATTCAGCAAAGATAAATAGTACAATAAATCTGATTCATATCAGCAGTAGCAAACCCTAGATCAGTAGCATCAGCATTAGCGGCTTCATTATCAAAATAGGGCAGACCATATCTCACAAACCGACAGTTGGATTGACTTCATTCCACCACCAAAAGTTTCAGATTCAAGAGGAGGTTCAGATGAACCTACAGCGTAGTTCAGATGAGGAGATATTCTAGGCCACGCAAGTCAGTCTTTACTTCTGCAGTTGCAGCTTCAGTTTCAGCAGTTTCTGGCTTCAAAATAGGGCAGTCGATATCTTGCAAACCGTTCGTCGGATTGACTTCATTCCACCACCAAAAGTTGCGGATTTCAAAGGAGGTTCAAATGAACCTATAGTGCAGTTCCAAAGAGGTGATATTCTAGGCGACACAAGTCAATCTTTACTTCTGCAGTTGCAGCTTCAAATTCAACAGCTTCTGGCTTCACATGTGTGAGAGAGAGAGACCCATTTCAGCGCAGTAGAGAAGAGACTCATATCTGCGCAGTAGAGAGAGAGAGATGTGATGAGATGAGTGAGTCCAAATGAGGAAAAGTCCTCTTATATTTATACACAACGTTGGTGGGTGAATAGATGTGACTGTTGGGCTTCTGAGCCTACATGAGTTGTAGGTCGGCTTGATAATAATTCCATAATCAAAATAAATTCATATCTTCATGAATACTTATCGGAATTGGATGATATTTATATCAATCCTACACCTCTCGACGAGAGGAATCTAATAAAAATATTATTAGCCATGAATAAGATGATCCACATGAAGTTTTTCCCTGGTTTCCAATTTTAACACTTCGGGATCTCATGCCGCTGATGGTATGATTGGAACGGTTAACACTAAAAGTAAGAAGAAGTCTTCCAAGAATTCTTCCCCTATCAAAACCTTGACTGATTCCCCAATAGGAGATTCTTCTGCAGAGATTTCCACCGATATTCACATTGTAGAATCATTTACAGCCAAATCAAAATCCGGTGGGAAGAAGAAAGGAAAGAAGAAGAACAAAACGGACAAAAGTTCAAAGGAGAAACCTGAAAAGGCAGAATCCAATGACGAAAAGCGCAAACCTCATTATCCTTGTCTCATTTGTGACGATGAACATTTTACAAGAGACTGCCCTCATCGTGCAGAGGTTGCGAAGATTGTCAAGGGTTCCCAAACTCCTGTTGTTTTGAAGGATCCTTTTCCGGCTCAAGACAGTAAGATGATAGGTTCATCCTCAGGTGCCAATGAAGAACCCATACTAATGATTTCCCATGTTAGGATTGCGACTCAATCGCAAGATTATGGTAGTAAGAGTCCTGTTGATGGTAAAGAAGTAGAATCTTCCCATTCTAATCCATCAACCTCAGCTCCCGGTTCCGATCCACTACAGATCGAGAAACCTAATCCAGACTTGGTAATCAAACCGCCCGCCAAGGGTATACTTCGAAAGTCAGCTTTCAATCCACATGCGAGAGCGGCTCAGAATTATAACATTGTTGAGGATTTAGCTGTTTCACCCTCAGCAATGTCAACTTTGGAAGTGCTGCAATCATGCCCAGCACAACGTAAATTACTTTTGTCGGCTATAGGAGTTGTTGATGTTCAGGACCCGAACCTAATAAATTTCGATCTAGAAAATAGTACACCGCGTTTGCCTCATCAAATGGCTTTCCAGATTCCGGTGATAGTAAAAAACAGGCCTATTCATCGGACTGTAATTGATGAGGGAGCCTCAACGTGTATTATGTCGATACAGTGTTGGAGATCGCTTGGTTCTCCTTCACTAAATCAATCCCCGACGATTCTAAAGGCCTTTGATGGCCGTGGGTTTCATCCTTTTGGCATTCTACAGGATTTACCTATAGGGGTTGAAGGAAAAACCGTTAGTCTAGATGTGGAGGTGGTTGATGCCCCTCTAGACTAAAACCTTCTCTTGGGTCGAAGTTGGTCTTACGCTATGGCAGCGGTCATTTCATCGGTCTTTCGAGTAATAAAGTTTCCACACAATGGGAAGATTGTAACAATAGACCAGCTGGCTTACTTTTCATCTGACCCAGCCTCTTCGGAGAGTATTCAACATGTTGGTAAAATGACTATCCCATATAAGGATGTTGGAGTAGGATTAGTTAAAGATATCGATTTACTGGGAACTTTTCCTTTTCCTCCAATCAACGCATCATCTTCATTTGCAACCATTCATATGATTACATCAGACACCATTATTTATGATGATCCTTGGATCGTCCCTTCTGAATCTGAGATAGACTCATTTGGCAATTCCATGCCTTTGAGTCCATATGAAATTGCCTATGAAGCCATGCAGTCTTTTGCCAACCCGTGTTCAACCAAAAATGACTTAATGAATGTGGTCCGTGAGGAATCACTTTTCACATCAACCTCGGATTTAGCTACGTTTGCTGAACTTGTTCACTCTGATGAGCAAATTTGTGAAATCCTATGTGTAGATGATTTACCATGGGAAGATCTCCATCACAGATCTTTGTTTTTCCCTGAGGATGATCATTTTGAAAATGATTTCTCATCAATTTTTACAACTGAATATGTCAAGGAACCTCAGAATCCAATGAAACATCCTGATTCAGAGTTAAATTTGGGAAACATCTCTCAAACTTTTCCTATTGACATTTCGGTTAAGCCGGGAATTGTTGAGAACATTCATATAGGTGCCTCGTGTACAGATGACGAAATTCAAATATATAAGGCCCTATTTCAAGAATCCCGCGACGTGTTTGCCTGGTCCTATGAGGAAATGCCAGGAATTGATCCCGCGATTGTTGTTCATGAGATCAAGACTTACCCGGACGCTAAACCCGTCCAGCAACGTTTGCGTCAGATTCACCCACGAAAAGCTGCTGCAATTAAAGCAGAAGTTGAAAAACTGTTGAAAGCAAGTTTCATTTATCTGATCCCGTTAACGGATTGGGTATCGAATATTGTTCTGGCCAAGAAAAAGCAAGGAACAATAAGAATATGCATCGACTATAGGGACATTAATCGAGCCTGTCCAAAGGACAATTACCCAACCCCCTATATCGATCAAATCATTGATGATTGTGCCGGCAGCGAAATATTCTCCTTTATGGACGGTTTTTCCAGATACAATCAAATCAACATTCTACCTGCCGATCAACCAAAAATGGCTTTCATTTGTCCATGGGGGACATTTGCTTATTGCAAATTACCTTTTGGGCTTAAGAATGTCGGAGCAACTGTTATGCTCTTAACCTGCAAAGTAATACCCAAACACAGAATATGCGAAGAAAAGATACCCAGAACACAGAATATGCGAAGAAAAGATACACAGAACACAGAATAGCAATGATTTTATTATTCAGAGATAAATGTTCACAGGCCTCTTCGAGGGGACAACCTCCAATAGAGCAGAGCTCGATTACAAAAGCAAGACACGATACTCCTCGCAGGGAGTCTCTATCCTTTATATATGACTCATACATGCAATACCACGGGCCAATACCGTGGGTTTTATTAATACCATCTATCTAATACTACCGCCCATTTGCAACTAACTGTGGTCCCGTCATTAATTGTGGGTTAACCACTTACAAATATTAATATGGGCTTTATTGACTCTTGATTATGACGTGATCCCATGACATAAATAAGGGGGTTAGGGTGGGACCCTAACATGCCCTCCCCCTTAAGACTAGCCTTGTCCTCAAGGCTGAAGCTGCAAAACTGCTTAAGAATAGTGGCTGGTTCCCAAGTTGCATCTTCCGGAGAGGTGTCTTTCCATTTGACGAGGACCTCCTTAATCATGCGGCCGTGCAGGTGCTTGTCTCGTGTGTCTAGAACCTGTTCGGGTTGAAGCCAGATTGACCCTTCTTCGTCTAATTCAGGTAGACTGGTTTGAACTCGGCAATTGTTCCCAATCACTTTCTTGAGGCACGATACATGGAAAACTGGATGAATTTTTGCCGTAGGTGGCAAAGCCAACTTGTAAGCCACATCTCCAATGCGTTGAAGTACTTGGTATGGTCCGTATAATTTTGGAGAGAGCTTTTGACAACCCTTATCTTTGAGTGATGTTTGCTTATATGGTTGCAGCCTCAAAAAGACCTGATCCCCTTCTTGAAATTGGCGCTCTGAGCGATGTTGGTTGGCCTGTTGCTTCATGCGGTTCTGAGCTTGATGAAGATTCTCATGAAGATGGGCGAGCATGGTTGTGCGGTGTTGTAGGAGTTGATCCACTGCTTATACTTTGGAGCATCCCTTGAGATAAGAAGTAGGGGAAGGCGGAAGTTGACCATAGACTGCTTCATAGGGAGTCATTTTGGTGGTGGCATGATAGTTGGTGTTATACCACCATTCAGCCAGAGGTAACCACTGTGCCCAAAGGTGTTGCTTTTCTGAAGTGAAACACCTAAGGTAGGTTTCTAGACATTTGTTGACGGCTTCGGTTTGACCATCTGTTTGCGGATGATATGAAGTACTGAGTTTGAGTTGAGTGCCTTGTATTCTGAAGAGTTCCTGCCAAACGCTGGTGAAGATCGGGTCGCGATCGGACACTATAGAAGTGGGCATGCCATGTAATTTGAAGATCTGATCCATGAAACTTTGAGCAACCAAGGTTGGTGTAAACGGGTGGGGTAGGGCGCAGAAATGAGCATACTTCGACAGTCGGTCCACAACCACCATGATGACTAACTTGTTCCCTGACTTTGGAAGACCTGTAATGAAATCCATAGAAACCTCCATCCAAATTGAGGCCGAAATGAGCAATGGTTGTAAGGTGCCTGGTGTGTTGACGGTTTCCCCTTTGTGGCGTTGACAAACATCACATTCGGCTACGAAAGTAAGGACGTCCTTTTTCATGCCTGTCCAAAAGAATGATCTTGTGGTGCGAGCATACGTCTTCTGAAAGCCCGAATGTCCTGCAATGGGAGATGAGTGCAATTATGCCAAAAGGCGACTTTTGAGGGTAGATGTTGGTGATATTACGACTCTGTCCTTGTAGCGAAAAATATAATTTTGCCACGAATAGCCCTTGCTGGAATTAGGATCTACCTGCAATTGAGAAATGAGTTGGGAGAGCCCTAGGTGTGAAAACCATTCCCTGCGAGCCTCTTCAATCCAGTCTGGAATGGGAAGGGAAATTGTGAGCAGAGTACTTTCCTCCTCAAATTGGCGCGATAATGCATCTGCTACACTATTGTCTTTCCCTTTCTTGTAAATGATCTCATAATCATATCCCAGCATTTTGGCTAACCATTTATTTTTTTGTGGGGAGGATAGGTGTTGCTCCAAAAAATATTTAAGACTGTGATGATCTGTGCGGATTTGGAAACGTCGCCCCAATAAGTAAGGTCGCCAAGTCTCGACTGCATGTAAGATGGCCATCATCTCCTTCTCGTAGGTAGATTGGCCCATATTCCTCCCACTGAGTTGTTGGCTTGTGAAGGCCAATGGTCGCCCTTCCTGCATTAAGACCGCCCCAATACCTTTACCCGAAGCATCACATTCAATGACAAAGGATTTGGTGAAGTCAGGTAGTGCTAAGACTGGAGTGGTACACATGGCGTTTTTGAGAGCGGTAAATGCCTGTTGTGCTTCCTCGGTCCAGAAGAAGGAATTTTTCTTTAGGATTTGAGTGAGGGGCTTCGCTATGCAGCCATAGTTGCGGACAAATTTACGATAATAGCCTGTGAGACCCAAAAATCCTCTCAAGCTCTTCAAAGTCTTAGGTTGAGGCCATTCTTGCATTGCCTGGATCTTTTTGGGGTCCACCTTGACACCTTCACGCCCCACAATGTGGCCCAAATACTCAACTTCTTCCATGCAAAACGAACACGTAGACATCTTGACAAATAATTTGTGCTTGTGGAGCAGTTGCAAGAGTAGATCTACATGCTAAAGATGTGCCTCCCAAGTGCCACTATAGATGAGAATGTCATCGAAGAAGACAAGGACAAATTTTCTGAGATAAGGTTTGAGGATGTGATTCATAAGACTCTGAAAAGTAGAAGGGGCATTACAGAGACCAAATGGCATGACCAGGAACTCATAATGGCCTTCATGAGTTCTGAAAGCCGTCTTGGGAATGTCGACTTCCTTCATGCGAATTTGGTGGTAGCCGGAGCGAAGATCCAACTTAGTGAAGAATTGAGCCCCATTGAGTTCGTCCAGCAAATCGTCAACCACCGGAATGGGAAATTTATCTTTGATTGTCAACTTGTTGAGGGCCCTGAAGTTGGGACACATCCGCCACTCCCCATCTTTCTTGAGGACCATGACCACTGGGGATGAATAAGGACTAATGCTGGGATGAATGACACCTGCTTCCAACAATTCCTTGATGATTTTTTCTATTTCATTCTTTTGAGTGAACGGATATCTGTATGGCCGCACATTTGGGGGTTGGGCCCCTGGAACCAAGGTGATGCTATGATCATGTTCCCCTCGTGAGGGTGGAAGCTCATGAGGCTTGTAAAAGACCGTCCGATGGTTATTTAAAATCTGCTGCATCTCAGGATGAATTGGCAGAGACCTGGTTTCGACTACCTGGATGGCATTAAATTGAGCTACTACTCCATGATGGCCCTTTTTTAACAATTTTTCCATCCGATGCGAGCTGATGACAGAGGGGGCTCCCGCCTGGAGGCCACGGAGGGTATGTGTGGAGTTGTTCTGCTTAAAACTCATATATAACTCTTGGAAATCCATTGTGATTGGCCCAAGGGTGCGGAGCCATTCAGCACCTAGGACAATGTCGCATCCCCCCATGTGTATGGCAAACATGTGGGTTTTCAACTGATAATCCCCCATTTGAAGTTTGACATTTTCACAGCGGCCTTCACATTTCATTGTGCCCCCATCTGCAATTTGGACTTGGAAGTTAGAAACTGCCCGTACAAAACAATGCGCTGCTTCGGCGATTTTTTGATGGATGAAATTATGGGTACTTCCACTATCAATCAAGACTATTACTGGGCGATGTTTAAGAAAACCCCTGATTTTTAGAGTTTGAGGGGAAGAGATTCCTGCCAACGCATTGAGCGAAATAACTGGTTCGTCAGATACAATCTCCTTTTGGTTGTCTTCTTCGATCACCTCCGGTTCCTCAAGAGGTGGATCTTCCTCTGTGGAGCTGTAGTCAGTGGCATCTATTTGAAAAAACTTGGGCTCCTTGCATTTATGACCAGGGGAATATTTTTCATCACAGTAGTAACATAGTCCTTGCTTCCTTCTTTCGACCATTTCCTGAGGTGACACCTTTTGTACCTTAAGTGTTTGAGTCGTGTTGTGAGCTTGTGGGGGACGACCTTTGGTGGGGAAATTGGGGCGGCTGTATTGGGCTATTATGGCACGTTCCACCTTACGGGCTACCTGGCAAGACTTCGTCCATGTGGGAGGGTGGTGGAGTAGAACTTGAGCTTTGATGGCTTCTTTAAGACCACTGATAAAACATTCCGTGTAGAACTCATCTGAGAGATTTTGAGTGCGGAAGGCTAAGGCTTCAAAAGCGGTGATATATTCATCCACTGTACCCGTCTGTCAGAGCTTAGTGAGACGGCCCAAAAAGGAGTCTCCCTGTTCAAAGCGATCTCGAAGAGCTTTGGCAAATTGGGCCCAACTCGAAAAAGGTCCATTTCGACATTGATGCCATTCCACCCATTGCCATCGTTCGTTTTCCAAGTACATGGTCCCCACTCCAAGCTTAGTCCAATCATCTTGGAGACGATTCAATTTGAAATACTGGTCCATTTGTGTTAGCCATGCGGATGGGTGAGAACCGTCAAATTTCTGCATATCCAACTTGGGAGGTCGCTGATTGGGTGGTGAATGGGTGTGCCAGACGTGAGGAGAGTGGCTAGACTCACCCTCATGGTGTTCATGGTCATTATACGGTTCCTCGAGAGCTGGCTCCTTGCCCTTATCGAGTGCTTGCCGTACCTGGCTAGCTAGTCCACTAATCATAGTTTTGAGCTCGTTCATATCCGTTTCAAGTTTGTCTAGCCTTTCATTGGCCATTGCTTGAGCTCTAGTTTCTACCATACACCAACTTGATGAAAAATTGGGACCGCCAAAATTTTTTTTCTAATAAATTGAATGGTACCACCGTGCTCAGCTCGTTGTTCTGATGCTGATGGGCTAGATCACAAATAAGCGCTTCGGAAGATCTCAGAGTTTTTTTTTTTTTTTTTTGGAAAACTCCTAACGGAGTTTTACTCCTTCTTGATCAATACTGCAGTCGCCAAATCCTCAAAATGTCAATGCCGCCGAAATTCCTACGAAAATTATATCCAGGTACAGGAACCCTTCACAACTACTCCGATCTGGTGGATCTGAGAGATCTGAATGGTGGAACAACTGCTGCTGCTGATCTGATGGAGCTGTGGGACTGATGTCTACTGCTACTGCACTTGCTGATCTGGAATAGATGATGTGTGATCCCCTGATAGAAAAGGGAACTATGGTCTTGAGGAGTGTCAGGTGCTATAGATCGCAATATACATAAGGGTCTGACAGTAGTACTCGGCCCAATGTTTCAGGGCTCTAACTAAGGAGGATCGACCGTACCCTTAGCCGTACAACCCGACTACCCTATCGTACGGGCGAGTAATCTCTTCGAGTGTTGTTCTCGGTGTACTGTAGCCACAAGACGGCCGAAGGTTTATCTATGGCGAGGTTTCAAGGGAGCTAGGGGGCTTCCTATATACCCAGAGGGTACGTGGAAGACAGTCCGTGCGCGGTTCTATCTAATGCGCTACTACTCGAAGGGGTAACCATAGGGGTTACAAGGGAGTCCAACAGACGTGACCACCTCTTGTATTTCCTGCGTTCATGCCTCCCCAAATCCGTAGGTTTATGCGCTTAACGACAGATCCCGTGGTTTAAAGACGCCGGAACACATCTCTAGCCAAAAAAAAATTTGCTAAAAATTGGAGATCCCACCGAGCCCTGGAAAGTGCTCTGATACCACTTGTTATGCTCTTAACCTACAAAGTAATACCCAAACACAGAATATGCGAAGAAAAGATACCCAGAACACAGAATATACGAAGAAAAGATACCCAGAACACAGAATAGCAATGATTTTATTATTCAGAGAGAAATGTTCACAGGCCTCTTCGAGGGGGCAACCTCCAATAGAGCAGAGCTCGATTACAAAAACAAGACACGATACTCCTCGTAGGGAGTCTCTATCCTTTATATATGACTCATACATGCAATACCACGGGCCAATACCGTGGGTTTTATTAATACCATCTATCTAATACTACCGCCCATTTGCAACTAACTGTGGTCCCGTCATTAATTGCGGGTTAACCACTTACAAATATTAATATGGGCTTTATTGACTCTTGACTATGACGTGATCCCATGACATAAATAAGGGGGTTAGGGTGGGACCCTAACAGCAACTTTTCAAAGGGCGATGTCTTGTGCGTTTCATGACATCAAACACATTGTGCAACCGTATCTCGATGATTTTCCTGCTCATTCATTACATCGAGCCAATCGCCTCGTCCATTTACGAGCAATATTTATGAGGTGTAGGCATTATCATATTCGGTTGAACCCACACAAATGTGTCTTCTGTATAGAAACGAGTCGATTGCTGGGATTTGTAGTTTCGAAAGCCGACATTCGCGTTGATCCCTCAAAGGTCGAAGCTATCATCAAATTGCCTCCTCCTTCAAGTCTTCGCCAACTCCAAAGTTTGCAGGGGAAAGCAAATTTTTTACGATGATTCCTTCCTAACTACGCCGAGGTTACAAAGGGTTTTACCCGGTTGTTGAAGCAAAACATTCCATTCTATTGGGATGAGATAGCTCAGAAATCTTTTGATGCACTCAAACACGCGTTGACCCATGCACCGTTGTTGCATCCTCCCAACTACAACCAGGATTACTTCTTGTATCTCGCCGCCTCTCATTCCACCATTGGAATGGTCTTAGTTCAGGAAGAAGAATCAGGAACTGAACATGTGATATATTACCTTAGTCGAACGTTAAATCCAACTGAGCTAAAATACTCACATGTGGAGAAATTGGCATTGGCAGCTGTCCAAGCTGTCTAACGTTTTCGTCACTACATTCTACTACGTAAAACTACGGTAATTTTGGATTGCAACCCTATGATCTACATTTTTACCAAGCAATTGCTAGGGGGAAAGTACTCTAAATGGATCGTTATCCTGCAAGAGTTCGACTTGAAATTTGAGAAATCTAAGTCTAAGAAATCTTTAGTTTTTGCGAAGTTAATGTGTGACTTCCCGCGTGCTGACACGGAAACTGTGGCGGAGGAGCCCATTGCAAACGAATCCTTGTTTCTAATCAGCACTTTAGATCTGTGGTATGGGGATATCATCATTTATCTCCAGACCCAATCCTTTTGGCCAAAAATTTCAAAGTCAAAACGTCGGAAAATTCGATTCCAGTCCCAATAATTCAGGATTATTGGAGATACTCTTTATCGCCGTGGGGTGGACTCTGTTTTTCAACGTTTCTTAACTCACGAGGAAGCTGAAAGGGTTCTAAATGACTGCCACTCTGGAACGTGTGGCGGTCATATGTCTGGGTATGCCACAACCCAAAAGATATTGCGCGTTGGCTACTTCTGGCCGTCTTTATTTAAAGATTGTATTACGACGGTTCGAAAATGCCACAACTGCCAGATTTTTGATCGTAAGATGCGCGCTCCACCTGCTCCTCTCCACCCTATAATTGTCGTTGGTCCTTTTGCCAAATGGGGTATCGATTTTATTACATGTAACCCTCACTCGGCCGGGGGGCATGCGTATATCATCCTTGCGGTAGATTATTTTACTAAGTGGGGTTAGGCGATGCCTACATTCGAGGAAGATGGCAAGACAGCTGCAATTTTCATGTTCAATCATATAATTGCTAGGTTTGGTGTCCTACAAGCGATAATCACTGATCATGGGCGTCATTTTCGAAACATTATGATGACCGAACTTACAGGCCAGCTTGGTTTACGTCACGATAGTTCAACCCCTTATTATCCACAAGCGAATGGTCTGGTTGAGTCCATCAACAAAGTTTTAGTTATCATGATCCGATGAATCATTGGGATTCATCGGTCGAATTGGCACAACATGCTATTTTCAGCGCTTTGGGCGTATCGAACTTCAGTAAAAACATCAACAGGGTTCACTCCTTTCCAACTAGTCTATGGTTTGGAAGGCATGTTACCCATTGAATGCGAAATCCCGTTACTGCAAATGGCCATCGAGTTACTTCCAGCCACTTCCGAAGAGGAAAAGCGTTTGTTATACTTGGCTCAATTAGATGAGAATCGACGTGATGCTGCATTGGCGATCGATACTCACACAAAACGGATGAAAGCTCAATATGATCAAAATGTGACCCCTCGAAATTTTTCAGAAGGGGATCTAGTCTTAGTTTATGATCAAGCTAATGATAAATTAGGCGCTGGAAAATTCGTTCCTATGTGGCATGGTCCCTATGTTGTCAAGCAAAAGCTAGCCAAAGGGGCTTATGAATTGGTAGACTTTGATGGGGACTCTTTGGGTAAACCCAGAAATGGCCTTTACTTGAAGAGGTATTATGCTTAAAAGAATGGGTATGGAGATTTTTAGTTAGGATAGTTTTTCTTTCTAGCTGGTGTGTTTAAGTTTAAACAGTGTGCTTAGCTTAGAGACTATTTTTTCGTCATTATTCCTGCTTATCTTGGTTTTACTCTTGATATTGCAGATGTCGATGCCTCTCCAAACATACATTGGTTTCACTGATGGTGCTTGTCATAATACACGGAACATCTCTTCCGCAGCTTGGGTTATCTATTCGCCCTCTGACGAGTTAGTATCTATGCATGGGGTAAGCCTTGGTCAAACAACAAACAACATTGCCGAGTACAGTGCAGTGATTGAGTTATTGTCTGAATCTATTTCATTTGGGATTCGGAGTTTGATAGTGAGGTTAGATTCTGAACTCGTTGTATTACAGCTTAATAGAGTGTATGCCATTAGAAATCCAGTGTTATTAAGATTATTTTTGAGAGTGTGTCTCTTGGAACGTGAATTTGATTACATTGAATATCAGCATATTCTGAGATCTTTAAATACATTAGCAGATGCAATTTCTTCTCGAATGTTAAATAGACATTTGGAATAATCATACATGTAAATTTAAAATCATTCCATAACATGATCAACAAGATAAGTCGGTAATACTGATATATATATATAGGAGTGTGTCAAAAAATACATCTTCCTCGATCATAGGTTGAAAAACACCTTATGATCGACAAAAATGATAAGTACAAAAAACAAAAATGTCACATGTGCCCACAATAGGCGATCATCCTATCACTAGTGATGATCTCTATAAGAAACCACTGCATGGGCCACCTTGCAAAGGAACCTCCTAAAAGGTTCCGGGACTCCAATCACATAGCGCTGAAGTCGACAAGGAATGTCATCTATAGTGGTCTCAGGAATATCTCCTGTCAAGCGCTCAAGATGACCCTCCAACTCGGCCAAAACCTCTACTGATTCATCCTGTGGAGTTGGCACGGGAGAAACTGGTTGCCTCCTCTCAAAAGGCCGGAGAGCAGCTGGTCGCTGTGGACCCACATCTACATTTTAAAATTTTTACTATCAGTTTTGAGACGATGGAAAAATAAAAAAAATAAAAATAGGAAAAATGTTGAAAAGGATTTTACCTGACTCATCCCACTGCTCTCCTGGTGGAAGAACCATGTCTGGGTCACCACGAAAATCTATCCCAGCGTAAGGGAAATCCTGAATGGAAAAGACCTGGTTTTCCAACCATTGGAAATACTCAAGTTTGAAGCGAGCAACCTCTGTCCTCTCTTCCTGGTGACGGGCCATGACTGCGACCCATCGCATCAGTTTGGGCTCTCGAGGAAGCCCAGCTCCAACAGTAAGGTGTTGTGGGATCAGCATAGGAACCCTCTCTAGGCCAAAACTCATGACCAAAGCCCCATAACCAAAGGTCTTTAGTCGTCCGTTCTTGGCCCTGGTCAGTTGGCCTTTCACATTGGCCAACACGGCATCGCACCAGTTGAAGATGGTGCCTCGAAAGCAATCAACTGCCATATGCATCTAGTATCCGGTGGCAATATGTAATGCGGTAGCTCCGCAAAGTCTGGTGACAGTGAATGCAATCACCATGAGCTCAGGACGGGATAGCATCTTTATGTCTATCCTTTTGTCTCTAGCCTGGTTGTTACAGTACTCTAGCCGGAGGTTATCGACAGACTGGCCACCTGGCCTAGTCCCGTGCAGAGTCAAGTCTTCGCCTCTCTTAGGCAAACCAGTCAAGAAATAAATGTCTGCCGGCTCGATTTCAAGCTGGTGGCCACCAATGAAGAAGCACTGGTCCTGTATGCTCCATCTGTCGACCAGCCACTATAAGAAATCCACCTGAGCCCTCATTCCAGGAATGGCCCAGAATTTGTACAGTCCGCACGCCCTCAAAGCATCAAGTGAAGGTTGATGATTCCATGCGGCAGCATCCACGTCCTCGTGCTCTCGTTCATGCCAATCTAGCATGATGTACTCTCTGCATCAAGTATAAAGATTAATTAAATTGCTAGAAAATATTTTGATTGGTCCATTTTTGAGAATTTTTGGGTTCAAAACCCTTGCGGCGGGGTACGCACCCTCCGGGTTAGACACAGTGTGTGGGACCGCACTTTGTCTACACAGAAGGTGCGGACCCCGAGCGTTTTCCGAATGGAGAAAAAGTCGGGGTCCGTGGGTCCGCAATGGTAAACCTGCGGGCCCCCGCTCGCGGGTTTTGCGCCTAAAAACCCTCCCAAAAGTGAAAATAAAGGACTAAAACAAAAAATTAAACGGTTAAAAATAAAGAGTAAGATGATGTGGATTACCTGGAGAAGACGGCGCTCGATTCCGGCGGTTGGATTTTCTACAATCTTCACGGGAATTTTTCTAAGCAAAAGCACTATTTTCTCACCCAAACTCAAACGGTAAAAATGATTTGACAAAGGCCCTTTTTATAAGTTTTTTGAGTAAATAAATCGGAAATTTGTTTATGTTTCACTTTGAAAAGGTATTTTGCGATGTTTTTATCCATTTCAAACAGGTATGAGTAATGTTTGTGTTTTTGTGCAGAATAAAGGATTATTCAGGCGAAATCTATCATTTTCAACAGAAAAACATGTAGAGTCATCTTTAAGCTCTTTTCTGACTCCTAAAACATGAAAAGATTGCCGAGTGTTTCTTTTAAACTCGTTAAAACAGAATTAAAAGACGGTCCACTTACCACTCTTTTCCAACTGTAAAAACATGAAAAGATTGCCGGATTTTTGTCGTTTCAAATTCGATATTGGTTATAAAACGACGTGTCATTGATCGCTTTTTTACCTTTTCGGGTCAAAGGCACTAATAACGAAAAGTACTCCTTGGTCGTAAAAGATCAAGCGGTTCTCTCAAGTATTATTTTATACTTTTTCGGGCTTGGGAGACACAAATTTATGAAAAAGGTCAACCCTGGAGTCTTCTTAAGTTTTTCAGACTCTCTAAAATTGAAAAATGCCGAGTTTCTCCTATACTGGACTCATTAAAATTTCACAGTAAAGGACATGTTCAATTACAAACAAGAACGAACCACTCCTTCTTAGGGTTCGAATTTAAACTAAGTTGGACTCATCCGAAGGATGAGCTTATAATCAAGCAAATGATATCCTCCTCAAGATTGTAAAAAATAAAGAGGTACTTGCCAGAAATGGTGGGGGAAAAGAGAGAAAAATGAGCCTGTTTGTCATACTTTGTAACCACTCTTGAACACGACACTTTTATTCACCTGGGTTGGGAAATCCTTTGCCTAACAGTTGATCAAACCACATTGAAAGTCTTCAGCCGATTTTTGGGTAGTAACTTTGGGTCAATTATCACCAAACCATCTGTCGTGTCGTTATGTGTTCAAGAGGTCACTGCCAATAAGCCATTCATCTTCAAAATATCTGTCATCCATCTTGACCATCCCTGAGTCAGTTCTTGCAACTAAATTTCTTCAACTTGATCTATGATTTCGTGTTGTGGGCTTGCCTACGACGGATCGCTTTCTATCGACATCAGCTCATTATCTAGAAAGATGATCTAGGAATCGTCAGTACCTTGAGATCTGCATGCATCAATAGTAGGTTTCTCGCCTTTGACGACAGTTTACATCATTGACTTTCGATCAAAGGATTCCGTGACATGCTCGACATCAACACATTTATTCGCATCTCATGGATTGTACTAGGTATTTTGAGAGCCATTGACATTACTGGTGGTTTCTCTCACACTTGTTAACAATTTACATCATTGACTGGTAATCAAGTGGTTTCTACCATGTTGGACATCAACACATTCATTCGCATGGATAGAATCGTACTGTTTCAGGAAGTAGAAATGAAGACCCTGGATCTAGTTTCCACAATCCAGGTTGCGAGGAATTTTGTATTCATTATATAATGGACTATTCATAAACAGATGGCTGCGCCTATACTGTGTCCACATGAGTCTATACTTGTGATGTTTTACAAGATAATTCCTGTATCAGAAAAGTAGTTAGTTTCTAGTCAATTTTTATCTGAGTATGGGAATGCCTACCTCAGCGATGATATGATCTCATATATATATCTTGCATTGAATGTTTTTACAGGTTCCGACCGGGTTCTCCACAAGATGATCCTCGAAATGATAAAGTACTTCACTCTTCCTAAATTATAAGAAATCCTCATCTACTACAGACTTCGCACTTTAGGGGGCAATCTGTTACACAAAAATATCGTCACCATGATTATTTGCAGTCAGTATGGGTCTATCATCATTTGTACTGTCCTCCTAAGCAAGTCTTAGACCTCAGCTCTTCAAATCAAGCTTTGGAAATGAGAGAAAAACATTAAAAATCAATGTAACTCTGGCTCCGCACTTTCTCTCATAGTCACCTGTGGTCCCGCACCTTCTGTGTACAAAAGCTGCGTACTTGCCCACTCTGTCCCTAACGGTGTAGGTGCGGACCCCTGTGAAATTCAAAAGGCACAAGTTTTATCTTAAAAAACTCACTTTGGGTTAATTATATAGGTTTCTAGAAGGAATTTTGACGTGGATTGTTCGCTCTGAGGTGGTTCATGCATCCCAAAAGAGAAGGAGCTAATCCCTTGATGAGAGGAGTTATCCCTTTGAAGGAGGGCTTTATCCCTTTGAAGGAGGACCTAGTAACCTCCCTCCATTGCACTATAAATACAGGCATTGGGCTGGTTGTTGGGGAGGTTAGAAGCTGAACATTTTTTATGGAAAATGCTGGTGAAATCAAGACTTCCTAGTTAAGCCTAAAGAGGAGAGATCACATACCTTTTTGGTTTCATTGGGGAGTGAGTGAAACTTGTCAAAGTAGAGGAGACTTCTTGCTAGACCTTGGGAGGAGCTTGTACAGCGTCAAGGAAAAGGTTGTAAGGTTCTTCTTCTTTTGAATTAATGCAATCAAACTCATTTTTCTCAACAAGTATCTTATGTTATTTGTTTCATGGACTCCTTGACTTTCATGTTAAATATATTTTATGCAATTGGCTTTTTAGGTGTTATTTAATTTGTTTGCCTTGTTTATGTTTGCAGATTCGCGAAGAGGAGCTCATTTGGATCAAAGGAGCGAAGGCATCCACAAGCTAGCGTTGGACCTAAGGTAGGCCCTAAAAACACTTGTTTGCTATTGTTTATTAAAGCATATTTAGAGAAAGATAGTGTCTGGTTGGTTTTCTTGTCATTAGGTCTTCTTTAGATTCTAGGAAGGTTTATCTTGTCTGCAAGATCGACTTATTCCGTGTGACACCTGGGTCTGCTGATTTCGATACATTGATTTCCCCCATGAAATATAGTTATAAGGTGTGGTTTTTAAAACCCGTTGGGTCTGATGGTTTGCATATCACAATTTTCGTTGTGCAGTGGCCCGCTATAGAGAATCACCCTTAGCTCCACTTATTTCTATACAATGAAAGGCTTGCGAATGCAAAAAAGTTATACACTGCAGTTTAATAATTCCGTTGGGTCCACCTTTCTCGTTGATTTCTCATCACTCAGGTACAAGGTCTGTGCACTAATGTGTGAACTGTGGCCAATTGAGGTTTGCAAAGTCTTTTATCGGATCCAAAAAGTTATGGGTTTCAGTTAATAAGTTATGTTGGGTCCACCTTTTATCGTACATCACTGAGTGCAGAGTCTTGCATATATAGTATTACCCCTAGCTCCGGTCGATTGCGATTTGCGATGTTCTATTAGATCTGATAGATTATGTATTACAGTTGATAGCCCGTCGAGTCTGCCTTTATCATAGAACGGTTATTACCAAGGATTCAGGTTTGTCCACTAGTTTAAAGCATCAATTCTCGGTGTTAAAACTATCAGGTTAAGGATTAATGTGCGGTTAAGAAGTTAAGAAGAAATGGTCTGTAGGAATTGTTTTTCGGTGGATTTTATAAGAATTCAAAATAACTGAGCACTATCTTCAGACTAATATGCCGATGTTAGGATATTCCGACACATAGGATATAGTTAAGTTCAACTTGGTCTAGTATAGAGTTAGGTTAGAGTTAGGTAAAGTGTGTTTCTTTACCGTTGTACATTTTGTAACTTACAATCCGACGGTCACGATATGTAGTGATCCGACGGTTCACTCTCACCTCGGTATTACCGACACTTGATCCGTGGCTTGACACCCGATTGGTCCATGAGTTCTATTTAAAGCGCATGGAGGGTCATTGTTCGGGTAATCCGTGCATGAGAGAAGCTTATGTAAATTTTCATTCTTTGATTAATAAATTGTCTGTACCCACGTTGGGACAGGCCGTGGACTGTTTCCCTCCTTGCACTCTGAGGGTTTTAACCACGTCAAAAATACTGGTGTATTGATTTGAGATCTGGTTGTGAGCGGTGTCCTCTTGGTATTCTTTCTGAGGAACTTACCCTGTAAATTCCTACATGGTATCAGAGCAATTTGAGGGCCGCGTCCGTTGGTGATCCAAATCTGAAGCCGGTAGAACTGCATGCGGCTGTCGTTTCCTAGATCTGCTGTTTCTGACTGCTTTCGGGCCGAGAGGACTACTCTGTTGTGTTCGGAGCATCTGTTTCAGTGAGGAACCCCTTTCGTTTCACGCGAAAAGGTTTCTGGTAGCCCTAGCTGCGTCATTTTTCAGATCGGGAGGTATACAGTGTTTTTTTGCAGTTTACTGTCATTTTCTCTCTGCTTATTTCGGTTTCGGTTTATTTAGCCTTTTTTTTTCCGGATCTATACCTTTCATTTCTGCGTATGCTCTTTGCCCTGCGACTCTGTGCGATCTGGGCAAATCAGAAACAGAAAGAAAGGATTTTTCTCATGCGTATGCTCTTTTCCCTGCACCTTAGTGTGATCTCGGAAAATCAGAAACATTGAGAAAAATATTTAGTTTTTCGGCTAAAAGCTAACTTTGAGATTTTTTTTTAAAATTTCTAGTTTTTTGGCTAAAGCTAACTTCGAGCCGTAAGGTTCGTTTTTCTTTGGATATTCGTGTTGGGTTTTGTGTTTTGTGTTTTGTAGGGGAAAAGAGTCTTCCCAAGGCAAGCACGCAAATCGAGGCCCCCCCCCCCTCTCTCTCTCTCTCTCTCTCTCTCTCTCTCTCTCTCTCAAATATTTTGTATAGATCAATTGGTTCAAAGACCTTTTAAGAGAGTAGAGGTCTTGGGTTCAAGTCTCCATTTTGTGGGGGCGGATTTTTTCATTCCCGCACATTCGCGCACTTTGCCGGCAACGTCAACAATTTTTTTTCAAAAAGCCATAACTTCTTCATCCGGAAGCCTTTTTCAGAGCCGTTTTTTTTAAAACCGCCTATTTTTTCGAGATCTATCCATTGGACCACTTACTTTCAGCATCTTCAGCTTCAGTTGTTTTTCAAAAAATGGAAAGTCCATGCCAAGTCATTCTTGACAGCACTAACTACTTCCAATGGGTAGCCTACATGGGAGATTTACTTAGAAGTAAAGGTCTCTTCAGAATAGCCACAGACCAAGAGAAGAAACCCAAAGATGAAGACAAGGCCGAAAAATGGGAAAATCGACAAGATCAAGCACGTGGTTTGATAGGAATGTCTGTTTCTCCTGATCTTAGATTCCACATTGCAGAAATTGAAACTCCTCATGAAGCATTAGAAAAACTTGCTAAAGTTTTTGGGATTAAAAATGAAATTAGAGCCCATCAACTTGAGAATGAGTTGCTTACTTTGGATCCTAATAATTTTTCTTGCATTGAAGATTTCTTGTCCAAATTCAAGACCCTTAGATATCTCTTGGAAGGTGTTAAAGTTAAGAAAGAAGATGGTAACCTTATTTATTCCATCCTTACTAAGTTGGGACCAGCCTACTCTGTATTTGTTTCCACTTTCCATTCTACCAGGGAAGCTTTCATTTGTCAAGGCAAAGACTACAAGCCCCCTTCCTTTGACTCCTTTTGTGATTCCTTAATAAGAGAACAAGAAAAACTCTTACACCTTGGTCTTCTTAATCTTGGAAACTCTTCCTCGAAAGCGTTAGCCGCCCAGCAGCAACCAAATTCAAAGAATCCTAAGAAGTCTTATCCTCAAAGGAATGGTCCTAAACCAACTCAGCCTCAAGATGAAAGATCATTTCAGCAATATGACAAGACCAATAAAAACAAATGGAAGAAGACTGACAGACATTGTAACTTTTGTAATCGAGATGGCCACTTAGAATCTAAATGCTTTAAGAAGATGGAAGCCTTGGAAGCCGCAATGAAGAAACATAACATCCATCTGGAGCCTACTTCAACTTCAACTTCCGGAACGGCATTTTCTGCATGTCATCGTCAATCATCTCAGTCTGGTTATGCATTAAATGTATCTTCTTCTTCTTCTCATTCTCATGAGTGGCTCATTGATTCTGGAGCCTCTTGTCACATGGCCAAAAACCAAGCCATGTTTTCTTCTTTAAATGATTGTAACACCAAAAATATATATGTTGGTGATGATAGATCTCTTAATGTTGTAGGGACTGGAACTGTTCATCTAGACAATGGTCAGTTCAATGATGTATTATGTGTTCCAAACTTATCCTGCAACCTTCTATCTGTCTATCAGATAACTCATTCAGGTGAAGGTAAAATTGTTGAATTTTCACCTCATGATGTTGTAATCAAGGATCTAAAAGATCCTAAACAGATTCTAGCTACTGGTCTTGCTGATGATTCCAAAAGGTTGTATAAGTTTCACAACTTTGGGTCATCCCATCTTCCCTCAGTATTTGTTGCTCATAATGATGAAGTGAGCAAACTTTGGCATGAGCGGTATGGTCACTTAAACTATCGCTCCCTTCAGCATCTATGTAAAGAAAACATGGTGACAGGTCTTCCTATGGTATCTTGCAAAGATGGTGTTTGTTCCGGATGTGTACTCGGAAAACATCATCGGGACAGTTTTGACAAACGTGCCTCTTGGCACGCCTCAGCCCCTTTACAGCTTGTGCACAGTGATTTATGTGGTCCTCTTCCTGTTGCTTCATTCTCTGGCTGCAAGTACTTCTTAACTTTCATTGATGATTTCTCCAGACGCACTTGGGTATACTTCTTAAAACTCAAGAGCGAAGTATTTACCACCTTTTTGGCCTTCAAAGCATTCGTTGAAAAACAATCTGGACATCAAATTCTTAAGCTAAGAACTGATAATGGTGGAGAATATGTTAAAAATGCATTCATCAACTTTTGCACCGAAAATGGAATTCAAATGCAACATACTGTTCCATACACTCCACAACAAAATGGTGTAGCTGAAAGGAAAAATCGCACCTTAAAGGAAATGGCTAATTGTATGCTGCAATCTAAAGGACTCAGTCTTAGTTTTTGGGCCGAAGCAATTAATTGTGCAAATTATATAATCAATCGCACTCCTACTAAGGTTCTAGAGAATATCACTCCAGAAGAAGCTTGGAGTTCCATTAAACCAGATGTAAGTCACTTTCGTGTGTTTGGAAGTGAAGCATGGGCCCATATTCCAGATGAAAAGCATAAAGCCTTAGAACCTAAGAGTGAGAAATGTACTTTTGTTGGATATTCTGAAGATGTAAAAGGCTATAGACTTATTCCATTTAAGTCCAAAAATGTTATCATTAGAAGAGATGTAAAATTTGATGAAAATAAATCGGCCTGCGAGCCTAGTCCGGCGGATGTGCCACCTCTTCCTATCTCTTCTATCTTTGAAAACATTTCTTCTTCTGATGATGAAAGCGAGGATGATAATCCTTCCCCACCTTCTCAGGATCCTCAACTTCCAAGATGGGTCCGTGCTACTCGGGATGCAGCAGGTGATCTTGCCGGTGATCCTACAGATCAGCGACGTACACGTTCTCAGTTTGAAAGAGCCTCTTCTTTACTGGCTCAAGCTCCAGTAAATCATGATCCTGACACTTTTGCAGAAGCTTCAGGCCATCCACATTGGGAAACAGCTATGAATGAAGAATATCATTCATTGATGACAAATGATACATGGGATCTTGTTCCTCTACCAAAGGGACGCAAACTTGTTAGATGCAAATGGGTTTACAGAACCAAGTATGGACCAGATGGGAAAGTTGATAAACATAAAGCTCGTCTAGTTGCTAAGGGCTTTTCACAGGTTGAAGGCATTGACTACACTGAAACCTTCTCTCCAGTTGCCAAAATGAACTCTATCCGCCTTGTTCTTTCCCTTGCTGCCTCTTTAAAATGGGAAGTCCATCAAATGGATGTTAAATCTGCCTTCTTGCATGGTGACTTGCAGGAAGAAATCTATATGGAACAACCCATTGGCTTCATACAAACAGACTCCAGCCTCGTTTGTCGACTTAAGAAATCCCTTTATGGCCTCAAGCAAGCTCCTCGAGCTTGGTATGCCAAAATGGATAGCTTTCTTTTAGAATCTGGCTTTTCTAGGTGTCATTCTGACAATACTGTCTACACCAAGAAAGTGGGCAACTCTCTCATCATCCTTGTTCTTTATGTTGATGATCTTATTCTTACTGGTAGTGATCCCAACCTTATAAACCATGTGAAGTCCAGCCTTAAAAAGAAATTTGAAATGACAGACTTAGGACACTTACACTATTTTCTCGGTCTTCAAGTCTTGCAATCCCAAGAGGGTATTTTCCTTTCCCAGTCCAAGTATGCTTGTGATATTCTTCGTCATTTTCACATGGAAGACTGTAAGCCAGCCACTTCTCCCTTTCAGTCTGGAGTCAAACTTTCAGTCTCTTGTACTTCTCCTGAAGTTGATGCTACCTTATACCGTCAACTTGTCGGAAAACTCTTGTATTTAACCCATACTCGTCCTGATCTTTCCTTTGCTGTTGGCCTTGTTGCTCGTTTTATGCAAAACCCCCGTGAAAGTCATTGGAAAGCAGCTAAAAGAATACTTCGTTATGTTCGAGGTACAGTACAGTTTGGGATTCATTACAGTGCCAAAGCAGCTCCTCTGTTAGTTGGTTTCACTGATTCTGATTGGGCTGGTGACCTTGATGATCGGAAGTCTACTGCCGGTTATGTCTTCACTCTTGGTTCAGGACCTATTACATGGGCTTGTAAGAAACAGGCTGCCATTTCTCTTTCGTCAGCAGAAGCAGAGTATCGTGGTGCCGTGGAAGCTAGTAAGGAAGCCTTGTGGCTTCGTCAGATCCTATCAGAGTTTGGCTTTGAGCAGCAGCATCCAACCACACTTTGGTGTGATAATCAAAGTGCCATTCAGCTATGCAAAGATCCAGTCCAGCATCAGCGCAGCAAACACATTGAACTACACATGCACTTCATCAGAAAGCTCATTCATGACCATGTTCTTGAAGTGCAATATTGTCCAACAGATGATCAGGTTGCAGACATCTTCACAAAGGCTCTCACAGAGGCGAAGTTCACTAAACTTCGATATATGCTTGGAGTTCAGGAAGTTGTCACTAAGGGGGGATAGGCTCTAGTGCCTCCTTCCTTCTCCTATTGTGTCATATTTGTAAATCCTTCAATCCTATCCCAAGTTGTTCTTAAGGGGGGATGTTAGGATATTCCGACACATAGGATATAGTTAAGTTCAACTTGGTCTAGTATAGAGTTAGGTTAGAGTTAGGTAAAGTGTGTTTCTTTACCGTTGTACATTTTGTAACTTACAATCCGACGGTCACGATATGTAGTGATCCGACGGTTCACTCTCACCTCGGTATTACCGACACTTGATCCGTGGCTTGACACCCGATTGGTCCATGAGTTCTATTTAAAGCGCATGGAGGGTCATTGTTCGGGTAATCCGTGCATGAGAGAAGCTTATGTAAATTTTCATTCTTTGATTAATAAATTGTCTGTACCCACGTTGGGACAGGCCGTGGACTGTTTCCCTCCTTGCACTCTGAGGGTTTTAACCACGTCAAAAATACTGGTGTATTGATTTGAGATCTGGTTGTGAGCGGTGTCCTCTTGGTATTCTTTCTGAGGAACTTACCCTGTAAATTCCTACAGCCGATGGTTGAAACAGCCTGCTAAACTTGTCATTTAGTAACAACCCAGTTGATGAAGGAATCTTCCCACCAGAATATAAATTGAGCTATCCACATAGTGAGAGGGAGAGAGCAGTAGAGAGCAGCATAGATTTACAAAAATTAGAGCAACGACACCTACTCCTGGCAGGTGGCTGGAACCCTACCTCAGAAATCAGAAGGTTCTAAGAAGGTGCATAAATCCCTTTAATCATAACTAGGCATTTGGATAGGTGATTCTACATGATTTTTCACCAGGAAGCCAGTGGTGTTGTTTGTCTCTAGATATGGGCTCTCCATTTTTCATCTATCTTCCATATTGGAGGTATAATGGTTGTATGACTTTATAGGGTAAATTCCTCAGATAGAAGACCAAAGGACACCGCTCAAAAATAGATCACAGATCAATACACCAATATTCTTGACATGGTTAAAACCCTCAAAGAGGGAAACAGTCCATGGCCTGAGCCAATGCGGCCACTTTGGGAAATTTATTAATGTAAAATAAAGAAAATTTACATAATCTTCTCTCATGAAAGGTCACCTTACAAATGACACTCCATGCTCTTTAAATAGAGAACATGGACCAATCATTTGTCAAGCCATGGATCAAGTGTCGGTAATGCCGAGGAGAGAATGAACTTTCAGATCATTTCATGTCTAGAACATCTTGTGACTGTCAGATTGTAAGTTAAAAAAAGTACATAGTAAAGAAACACACTTCACCTAACTATACACTAGACCAAGTTATACTTAACTATTTCCTATGTGTTAGAATATCCTAACAGCCCCCCTTAAGAACAACTTAGGATAAGATTGAAGGATGTACAAAGATGACACAATATGAGAAGGAAGGAGGAATTAGAGCCTATCCCCCCTTAGTGATAACTTCCTAAAATCCAACCATAAATCGAAGTTTAATAAACTTCACCTCTGTGAGAGCCTTTGTAAATATGTCTACAACTTGATCATCGGTTGAACAATAGTGCACTTCAAGAACATGGTCATGAATGAGATTTTTGATGAAGTTCATGTGTAGTTCATTGTGTTTTTTGTGTTGATGTTGGAATGGATCTTTGCATAGTTGAATGGTACTTTAATTATCACACCAAAGTGTAGTCAGATGTTGCTTCTAAAAACCAAACTCTGACAGGATCTGATGAAGCCATAGGGCTTCCTTACTAGCTTCAATGGTGCCACGATACTCCGCTTCTTCTGAAGAAAGAGAAATGGCACTTTGTTTCTTGTAAGCCCATGTAATAGGTCCAGAACCAAGAGTGAATATATAACCTGCAGTAGACTTCCAATCATCAAGGTCACCAAACCAATCAAAATCAATGAGACCAACCAATAGAGGAGATGCTTCTACACTGTAATGAATCCCAAACTAAATTGTACCTAAAATGTAACGAATTATTCTTTTAGCTTCTTTCCAATGACTTTCATGTGGGTTTTTCATAAACCGAGCAACAAGGCTAACAACAAAGGAAAGGTAAGGGCGGGTATGGGTCAGATATAAAAAATTTCCAACAATCTAATGGTATAAGGTTGCAACAACTTCAGGGGAAGTACAAGTGACTGAAATTTTGGCTCCAGACTAAAAGGAGAAGGGTATGGGTTACAGTCTTCCACGTGAAAGTGGTGTAGAATATCACAAGAATACTTGGACTGGGAAAGGGAAATACCTTCTTTTTATTACAACACTTGAAGACCCAGAAAATTCAATATCTAAAAGAAAGCTATCCATTTTGGTATACCAAGCGCGAGGGGCTTGCTTGAGACCATAAATGGATTTCTTAAGCTGACATAAAAGGATGGAGTATGTTTGTATAAAGCCATGAGGTTGTTCCATATAGATTTCTTCATGCAAGTCCCCATGCAAGAAGGCAGATTTAATGGCCATCTGATGGGCTTCCCATTTGAAAGAGTTAACAAGGGAAAGAACAAGGTGGGTATAATTCATTTTGGCAACAAGGGAGAAGGTTTCAATATAGTCAATGCCTTCAACTTTCCGTCTGGTCCAAACTTAGTTATGTAAACCCATTTGCATCTAACAATTTCTCATCCCTTTGGAAGAGGAACAAGGTCCCATATATCATTGTCCAATAATGAATGATATTATTCATTCATAGTTGTGTCCCAATCTGGATGTCCTAAAGCTTCTGCAAATATGTTAGGATCATAATTCATTGAAGCTTGAGCCAGTAAATAAGAGGCTCTATCAAACTGAGAACGTGTACAACGTTGATATGTAGGATCACCTGCAAGAGCACCTGCTACATCCTGAGTAGCATGGACCCTTTTTGAAGCTGAGGAGTTGAAGGAGGATCCTGAGAAGGTGGGGGAGGATTGTCATCCTCAATGTCATCATCTGAAGAAGAAATATTTTCAGAAGTAGAAAGGATAGAGAGAGGTGGCACATCCGCCGAACTAAGCTCGTAGGCTGATATATTTTCAGAAAATTTTACATCTCTTCTAATGATAACATTTTTTGATTTAGGTTGAATAATTATATATACTTTGACATCTTCAGAATATCCAACAAAAATACATTTTTCACTCTTAGGTTCTAAGGCTTTATGTTTCTCATCTAGAATATGGGCCCATGCTTCACTTCCAAAAACATGAAAGTGACTTACATCTAGTTTAATTAAGCTCCATGCTTCTTTTGGAGTGATATTCTTTAAAGCCTTAGTAGGAGTGTGATTTACTATGTAATTTGCACAGTTAATTGCTTCTGCCCAAAATTTAAGACTGAGTCCTTTAGATTGAAGCATACAATTAGCCATTTCTTTTAAGGTGTGATTCTTCCTTTGAGCTACATCATTTTGTTGTGGAGTATATGGAATAGTATGTTGCAATTTAATTCCATCCTCAGTGAAAAAATTGATGAATTTGTTTCTAACATATTCTCCACCATTATCAGATCTTAGCTGAAGAATTTGATGTCTAGATTGTTTCTCAACAATGGCCTTAAAGGCCATGAAAATGTTAAATACTTCACTATTGAGTTTTAAGAAGTATACCCAAGTGCGTCTGGAGAAATCATCAATGAAAGTTAAGAAATATTTGTATCCAGAGAATGAAACCACTGGAAGTGGACCACATAAATCACTATGCACAAGTTGTAAAGGGGTTGAGGCATGCTAAGAGGCATGTTTTTCAAAACTATCCTGATGATGTCTTCCGAGTACACATCCGGAACAAACACTATCTCTGCAAGATACCATAAGAAGACCTGTCACCATATTTTCTTTACATAGATTTTGAAGGGAGCGGTAATTTAAGTGACCGAGTCGATCATGCCAAAGTTTTCTCACTTCATCATTATGAGCAACAAATACTAAGGGAAGAGTTGATGACCCAACGTTGTTAAAATTTTACAACCTTGTAGAATCATCAGCAATGCCAGTAGCTAAATTATGTCTAGGATCTCCTAGGTCCTTAATTACAACATCATGAGGTGAAATTTCAATGATTTTACCTTCACCTGAATGAGTTATCTGATATACAGATAGAAGGTTGTAGGGTAAGATAGGAACACATAATACATCACTAAATTGACCATTGCCTAGATGAATAGTTCCAGTCCCTCAACACTAAGATATTTATCATCACCAACATATATATTTTTGTTGTTACAATCATTTAAAGAAGAAAACATGGCTTTGTTTTTGGCCATGTGATAAGAAGCTCCAAAATCAATGAACCACTCATGAGAATGAGAAGAAGAAGATACATTGGTACATAACCAGAATGAGATGCTTGACAACCACATGCAGAAAGTGATATTCCTAAAGATGAAGTTGAAGGTGGAGAGTGCTCCAAATGAATGTTATGCTTCTTCATTGTTGCTTCCAAGGCTTCCATATTCTTGAAGCATTTGGATTCTAAGTGGCCATCATTATTACAAAAGTTTCAATTTCTATCAGTTTTATTCCCTTTGTTTTTATTTGCCTTATCATTTTGTTGAATTGATTTTTCATTTGAAACTGAAATTGCTTAGGACCCTTGTTTGGTTTAGGACCATTCTTTTTAGGATGTTTCTTTTTAGGATTCTTTGAATTTGGTTTTTGTTGGGCTGCTAAGGCTTTCTCAGAAGAGTTTCCAGTATTAATAAAACCAATATGTAAGATATTTTCTTGTTCTCTTATTAGAGAGTCACAAAATGCATCAAAAGAGGGGGGACTTGTAGGCTTGTCCTTGAGAAATAAAGGCTTCTCTAATAGAATGGAAGGTAGAAACAAACACAAAGTAGGCTAGTCCTAACAGAGTAAGAATGGAATAGATAAGGCTACCATCTTTTTTCTTAACCTTAACACCTTCCAAGAGAAGTATAAGGGTCTTGAAATTGGATAAAGCATATTCATTGGAAGAAAAATTATTGAGGTCCAACATAAGCAACTCATTTTTGAGTTGATGGGATCTAATTTCATTTTTAATTCCAAAAACTTTATTGACTTGTTTCATTACTTCATCAAAGGTATCAAGTTCTGTGATATGGAATCTACGGTCTAGAGAAATAGACATCCCTATCAACCCACGTGTTTGATCTTGCTTATTTTTCCATTTGGATGTCTTATCTTCATCTTTAGGTTTAGATTCTTAGCCTGTGGCTATTCTATAAAGACCTTTACTTCTAAGTAAATCCACGATGTAGGATAATCATTGGAAGTAGTTGGTGTTGTCAAAAATAACTAGGCATGGAATTTCAATTTTAAAAGAAATTGAAGCTAAATACACTGAAACTAAGTGTTCCAATGGAAATATCTCAAAAAATTAGGCTGATTAAAAAAAAAAACGCCTCTGAAAATGGCTTTCGGATGAAGAAGTTATGGCTTTTTGAAAAAAAGTTGTTGAAGATGCCGACAAACTACGTGAACGTTGGGAAGTGAATGATAATGTTATATTTAAAAAAAAATCCCCCTCATTCCCAAACTTAATCTAATTAGCTCACTTAAAGAAAAAAAGGATTACTTTATTTGACCCACTTTTATAAATAAGTGAAAATCACTTTTACAATGGTACTTTATGAACTACCCACTAAATTGTAACTTAAATAAAAGATAAAGTGACTTCATAATTATAAGTGACTCACTTTTTATAATGGGTGAGAACACTTTTACATAAAAGTAACTTTAAAACATAAGTTACATGTACTTTTTGAAGAAGTAACTCAACAAAAAGAAAGACTTGAACCCAATACCTCTATTCTCATAAACTTTGGACCAAGTGAGCTAGTTTAAAAGGATGGTAATTTTTGGAAAGGAAGAAATGGTTTTTCTTTTTCTTTTTTTTTTGCTCACTGAAGCTTTCAAGTGTGCTTATTTGGAAAACATATTTTTTCCTACAAAACAAAACAAAAAAAAAATCACACAGCCAAAAAAAAACATGCAAAAGAAATCCAAGTCTTATGTCTTAAACTTAGATATCGACGAAAACTAAATATTTTCCTCTATGTTTCTGATTTTTCGAGATCACACTAAGGCGCGGTGGAAAAGAGCATACGCATAAGAAAAATCCTTCATTTTTGTTTATGATTTGCCCAAATCGCACTAAGTCGTGGGGAAAAGAGCATACACAGAAATGAAAGGTATAGATCCGGTAATAAAAATAGAGAGATAAATAAACTGAAATAAACAGAAACTACAATTAAAGACTATATACCTCCAGATCTTAAAAATGACTTAGCTAGGGCTACCGAAAACCTATTCCTATGAAGCGAAAGGGTTTTCTCACTAGATCAGATTCTCCTAACACAATAGAGTAGTCATCTCGACTCGAAAGCAGTCAAAAATAGTAGATCTAGGAAATGGTAGTTGGATGCAGTTGTACCAACTTTGGATTTGGATCACCAATGGATGCAGCCCTCAAATAGCTCTAACACCATGTAGGAATTTACAGGGTAACTTCCTCATATAGAACACCAAAGGGCACTGCTCACAAACAAATCATAGACCAATACATCATTATTCTTGACGTGGTTAAAACCCTCAAAGATGGAAACAGTCCACGGCCTGAGCCAATGCAGCCACTTCAGGAAATTTATTAATGTAAAAGAAGTAAAATTTATATAATCTTCTCTCATGAACGATCACCTTGAAAATGACCCTCCATTCTCTTTAAATAGTGAACATGTACCAATCGAGTGTTAAGCCATAGATCAAGTGTCAGTAATACCGAGGAGAGAATGAACTGTCATCACTTCATGTCTAGAAAATACCATGATCGTTGGATTATAAGTTACAAAAAGTACATAGTAATCAAACACACTTTACCTAACTATACACTAGACCAAGTTCTTAACTATTTCCTATGTGTCGGAATATCCTAACAAGGGTGTTATGTAAAATCTACTTGTACTTCTCTCTTTTCATGTCATTTAATGAATGAAGTTCTCCCCACTATTGAGCAGGGCCCGGAGATGTAGTCCAAATTGGATGAACTCCATAATAAATTCTCTATGTCTTGATCTCATGTGTGATTATGTCTCTCTTATCTTAATTTTATATGCTTATGTTCCATGGTTTTTAAGTGTTATATTATATGTAATTTAGTAACGCATCCATAGAAAAAAAATCCTGGATCACTAAATGAAGTCCAAGATCTATCCAAGAGGATCTAAGTCCAACTTACAACAAGGTTGTTCAAATAATTCTTCAAGGATGTCTTCAAATGTTTGCTCCAAATGAGACCCAAATTATGATTTCAAACAACTCCAAATATGCCTTCAAAAAAGGTGTCAAAGTCTGCTCTTAAAGATTGTTCCAAGGTGAGGCAAAGGTCTGCACTTTATCATATCAACAGTAGGGCCAATTCTGTGTCTTAATATATGCTTGAAATCATTCCTCAAGAGGGCCAAAATTTTGTTCCAATGCACAAAAATATTTTCTCCAAAAGGAACAAAAAAACTTTGCTCCAAAATTTAGAAAGTTTAGTTCCAAAAGAGATGAAAGTTTGTTCTCTCACACACAGAGTTCTAGACCAAAAATTACAGAGAAGTCTACTTCCAAAAGGGCTAAAAATCTACTCATAAATGTTTCCTTAAAAGGTCTAACTTCTAATCAATGGAGGGCTAAAAATATTGATCTCAAGGAGGGTCGAGATTCTGTTCCTGAATAGGCTAAGGTCTGGTCCAAGAGAGGGGCCAAAACTTTATTCAAATGTAATCTCATAACCCACAAAAAACATGAAAAAAATATAACCAAAACCCATTCAGAATCCCTTGTTTTTCTCCTTGATCAACTCCTTGGTTTACGAGTTGTGAAATCCTTCTCTTTTTCGCCTCGGATCTGAATTGCTTCTATGTATTATTGGCCAAGTTGGCTAGAAAAAATGGAGGAGAATAACTTCTATTTATACTTGTTCAACCTAGTTTTGAATGGACATGTCTCTTGGAGAAGGTTGACTTGTGTTCATGTAGGCTCATGTAGGATGACTTCAAAACCATGTTTCTCTAACTTATAAATTCAATATATCTTCAATTAGTATGAGTTAGATGGCGATTAAATACTCATTGGAAAGGGCTTGAAGTCCACTACAATATTATGCAACAATATTCTCGATATGGTATCTCCTTTGACATCAATAAAAAATATTCATCTAACATGCATATTGGCTTATGAGCTTGGACCATAGATTCCCAAATTTGTATTAGTGTTCATATATGGTTTTCTTATGATACTTACATTTATGTTCATTGTGGTGATAGTTTATATGCATGGTTAAAATACTTAATGAGACAAATGCCAATCTAAGACATAATTGGCCAATGAATCAACTAATGTAGTAGAGTATCAACAAATGTCCGATGGGACCTATGTCCATAACCATTAAACACCTAAACTATGTACAACCATACATTTCAATAGCATACATGTGGGTTTTCAAGGAACAATCAAGCATTTTAAGTTGCACCTTTTCACAATGACCACCGTGTTTCATGGAACCACCATTAGTAATCATGATTTGGAAGTCATTCATAGCATGGATATAACAATGTTTTTTTAGCTACACATTACTTAATGAAGTGATGGGTTCTACCATTATCAGTTAACATAATGAGTTTGCAATGTTTGATGTAGCCAATCAATTTGAGGGTTTTGGGAGACAAAATACCATTAAAGGCATGTCAGAAGATCTATGGTTCCACGTCCTACAAATTGAATGGAGGAATGTCTTCAACGAGTCAAGGAAAAGTATCTGAAGATATAGCATTATATTCGTCATCCAAAATGGACATAAAATACTTCTACTCCTTACATTTATGCCCAGGAAAGACCTTTGTTGTCATAGTTGTAGCATACACCTTTAAGTTTATGCTCCTCATTTTTAACACAATTTAATTTCTAGATCTCGAGGGATGAAGAGGATAGAGAGGAATTGGTTTGGGGGGGGGGGTTGTGGGGGAATGGTAGGAAGTAGTAAAGCTTTGTAGATATGGGAATTATAACTACTCTTAGATGTATTCTAGGCACCCCTTAGCCCTCACATTGGGAAAACCATCCCAACCATTTCCCCCTCCAAGTTATAGCCTTTCCCAAGACAAGCAAGGATAATGGGCCATAACATTCATTGGGAAAAATAGTTGAACCAAATCCCCTTCAAAGATCCAGCCTTATCCAAGAAAAAAAGGCATGTCAGAAGATCTATGGTTCCACGTCCTACAAATTGAATGGAGGAATGTCTTCAACGAGTCAAGGAAAAGTATCTGAAGATATAGCATTATCTTCGTCATCCAAAATGGACATAAAGTACTTCTACTCCTTACATTTATGCCCAGGAAAGACCTTTGTTGTCATAGTTGTAGCATACACCTTTAAGTTGATGCTCCTCATTTTTAACAAAATTTAATTTCTAGATCTTGAGGGATGAAGAGGATAGAGAGGAATTGGTTGGGGGGGGGGGGGGGGGGGGGGGGGGTTGTGGGGGAATGGTAGGAAGTAGTAAATATTTGTAGATATGGGAATTATAACTACTCTTAGAAGTCTTCTAGGCACCCCTTAGCCCTCACATTGGGAAAACCATCCCAACCATTTCCCCCTCCAAGTTATAGCCTTTCCCAAGACAAGCAAGGATAATGGACCATAACATTCAATGGGAAAAATAGTTGAACCAGTTCCCCTTCGAAAATCCAGCCTTACCCAAGAAAAAAAAGGAGACTTGGCAATAATATTCACTTAGAAAAATTTCTCAATCAATTCCCCTTCCAAACTCTAGGCTTACCTAAAATGAGTAAGGAGATTTGGCCATAACATTCATTGGGTAAACCCACCCAACCAGTCCCCCTCCAAGCTCTAGCTTTACCAAAGACAAGTAAGTAGAATTGGCTATAACACTCATGGAATCACAAGGTTCAATGACTAACTAAGATTACAACTCAACTCATATCAACATATCCAACAAGGAACTAGAAATTAAACACAAAAAGACAATACGGTACTCACAGGTAGTGGTGGTTGAATGATATGGAATTTATTCCCCCAATAATGGTGGGAAACCAATTTATATGTGCATGGGATATTTCAATGATATGGATTTAAACAGGAACACAACAAATTACAGATATAACCATAAACACATAGGTGCAACAAAATAACACTTCATTTCATTAATATCAAATACTGAAATATTCTTGCAAACATAATGGAAATGAGACTAGCTCAGGCGATGGTAGCTTATCTCTCAAAAGAGATGTGGCAGATATATGCCTCTGAACTGAGTTACAATGAGGTTGTTGGCTTGTTGGGGCCTGACCCAGGTTCGAAGTTACTTAGCCAAACAAATCCCTGTACTACTGGCCCTTTTGGCAACAATCCAAGGAGCGCGAACTGAGGTCTCACCCGAAGTAGTATGGGGGGGTGCTGGAACCAGGTTTCTACACCCTTGAGATGTCTGAGAGGTTTATTTGGTCCAATAGTTAGTCCCTGCGCATAGGTTACTTCATGCAATTCCATGTCCCTCGCGCCCTGATGTACTTTCCTTCATGCAGCCCTAACCAGGGATTGTGGGGCTTTCGCACTGCTGGAGCAGTGCTTTGCACTATTTCCCTAAGTCACTCCCGAGATCTTACTTATCTTCTTACACTGGCTAATTATCTTCACGTAAATGGATGCCTTATGTTATATTTATTTATATAGCACATTCATATGAGTTCGCACAACAAATAAATAGTAAACTTGCAATTCATACCCAACAATACTTAAATTAGTAAAAGATACATAGAAATATGATATAGCTTCTCTTTATTAATGCTTCCAATGGTTATAGACTCGTCCTACCCTGTGCACTCAACTGCAGGGGTCCGCGCAATCAGCTGCAAGAGTTCGTACACTCAGTTGTAGAGCCTTCTCCTACTCTACGACCCAAAGATGCACTTTACGCTTCGACTCGATCCCTTAGACTCATCGTGCTTCTATTCAATTAACTTATTAATGATTTCTACACTTTGAGCTTCGCTCTATTTATACAATCGCATGGCTCGTGGACCATGGGTAGATCTTTCAAGCTGGCATTACATTACAAAAACAAGGGTGGACAACTCTATGACTCTATTATGACTTTGTGCTCTGCGCCCACAAATCACGTAGTCTTTACAATGGACTTGGTCAAAATTTGGGCTTTAAGCCCCAAAACATGCCTTGGGGGGGATTCCACACCCAACAGGCCCCCAACACAAACATCATGACTTGCCCTTGCGTCACTCTGTCAGTGCAGAGATCTTCGCATGGAGTCCCTCCAATTCTACTCAAACCATTGCAAGGTCGGCAGTGCACTGAGTAGTTTCCTATTGAATCTCCTGTATCGTTGTTCCGAGATCGTGGTGTCGAAACTACTTCCCTGCATCTGATCTTACATCCTCTGCCTCCATTTATAGTCTTGCGCCTTTTTTCGTCTACTTGGAGCGCAAAGATTGTGCTTCTACTGGCTAGTCAGATAGTCAAGCCACCTGTGTAGGGCTTCAATCGACTGCCATTCACTTTGCCCAGAAAAGGTTCTCAATTTAGCTTTACTAGCAACACCGCACCTCCGTCTATGACTTCCTTAACAATGTATGGTCCCAGCCAATGCATTCTGATATTTCCTGGGAATTTATCAAACTTACTGTCATACAGTAACACTAAATCATTTACCTTGAAGGTGCAAAACTTAATATGGTGATCATGGCAGGGCTTTTCACATTTCTCCATTCCTCTTCATTTTCCTCCAACTGCACAAGCCTCTCTTCCAGGGCTTCGTGGTCCGTCATACCTATGAGCTCTGCTATGCACAGACTAGGCACAACATACTCCATTGGCATGACAACTTCCATGCCATAAACCAACCGGAAAGGTGTTTGTCCCATCAGTTTCTTTCACGTTGTCCTATAAGCCCATAGTACTGTAGGTACATGGAGGTCCCAATCACTCCGCTACACGTTGCATACCTTGGTCAGTGGAGTCTCCATTATTTTGTTAAATTCTTATACTGTCCCATTGGCTTGGGGGTGATATGGTGTGCTTTTCTAATGATACACTTGAAACTCTTATGTCAGCGCGCTGATTGTTTCATTCAGGAAATGTGTGACACGATCGCTCATCAAGATCTTCAGACATCCAAATCGAGTCAATACCTATTCGAACAGAAACTTTGTAGTCGTGGCAACCGTGCAATCTTTTACCGGTTGCACTTCAGCCCAATGAGTCAGGTACTCTTTCGTAGCGATAATGTATCTCGCGCCCATCTTTCCTTGAGGTTTGATAGGTCCTACAAAGTCGATTGCCCACTTTTCAAAGGGTTGCAACATCATTTGTGTATTCAAAGGCATCTTGTCCCTCCACGATGGTTTACCTATTCTTTGACATATATCACAGGCCTTACAGTGTGCTTTTGAATCCTGATGAAGGGTTGGCCACCACAACCTTGCGCGGAGAATCTTTTGCACGATTGCTCACCCGCATAGTGTCCTCCTGCAGTGCCCCCATGTGATTTCGTGAGGATCTAACTTCATTCGAATTCAAGTACATACCTTCATAGTATCTCGTCATTACCCATCTTATATAAGTGCCCCGCAATGACAAAAAAATATACTTTGCGCACCACTAGTTCCTTCTTCTGCTGGATGGAGTATGCTTCCAGCATAGTTCCCATCGTTAAAAATTGGGTTATATCTTCAAACTGTCCATCTACTAGGCACACAACAAAGAGTTCTGCATCAGGTAATCCTTCATCCAAACTAGTAGGTTCCTCTCCCGTATCAATGCGTGAAAAGTGGTCTTGTCCCATGTTCAGGCATCCAGGCTTCACAACGACCTCAAAATCATATTCTTGAAATAACAAGAGCCACCTGCATATGCACCCCCCCCACACAGGATTATTTACCAAGTATTTCAACATGGAGTGATTTGTGTACATCTTGAAGTTTCCCCCGAGCAAATAGTGTCGATATTTTTGGAGCACGTACACCATAGCCAATCCCTCACATTCCGTTGTGGAGTATTTCTTTTCTGCTTTAGACAACCTGCGACTTGCAAATGTGATAGGGTGATCCAAGCCCTCTCCACCCTCTTGTATTAGTACCATGCCCAACGCTATACACGAAGTGTCAACATGGACATGAAACTCCACATCCCATTTTGGGAAGACCAGGATTGGCGCAGAGGCCAATTTCTCTTTCAGTACATCCATTCTCTTCATGCAATCATCATTCCAACAGAAAGTGACATCCTTTTTCAGCAGCTTCTCCATCGATGCAGGGATCTGGACATAACTTTTGATGAACTTCCTGTAGTACCCTATATGTCCCAGGGTAGCGCGCAGCTGTTTGACACTTCACGGCGCTTCCAAATTTAGAATTACCACAACCTTCGTGGGGTCTACCATCAGTCCTTGTTTGCAAACTACATGTCCCGACAGGTTCCCAAAGGGAATGAGGAATGTGCACTTCTTGAGGTTCAATGCAATTTAGTGGCATCGGTAGGTATCCAACATCAATCATAAGCTCTCTACATGGTGCTTAACCAATCCAAATACATTCTAGTCATCCAGATAAACCTCCAGGAACTTGTGAATATATTCTTTGAATGCTGCAACAAAAAAAGATGGCCGACGCATTCTTCAACCCAAACAGCATAACAGTGTATTGAAAGCAGCCCCATTCAGTCGCAAAGGTCATCTTACTCCTATCTTCTAGCATGATTTTGATCTAGTGGTGCCCTGAGAATCCGTCAGTGAAAGAATATTCTTCCTGCCCTCCAACATTTTCCAGTACTTCAACTATGAACGGAGTTGGGAATGGGTCATGTACACATGCGTCATTCAATTTTCTGAGGTCCACGCATATTCTTATCTCACCCTTCTGCTTCTTTTCATGTACTACCATAGGCCTTACCCAATCGGATTCTTCTACCAACTCAATGATCCTAGCTGCGAGCATCTTGTCTAGTTATATGCGAACCTTCTCCTTGTAATTCAGATTCAAGCGGTAAGGCCTCTTCTTAACCAGCTTTGCATTTGGTTTTAATGTAATTTACGTCATTCCTAAATCTCTGACAATTCATTTTAAATCTGTGATCTTGGTGGGGAATAGGTCTTGGTACTCGCGGAGTAACTCGGCGACTTTATCCTCTGTCACATCATCCCAGTAGTCACTGAGCGTTGCGTACTTAGGTTCGGCTTCCATACCAATGTTTACCTGCTTTGCTTTTACCGGCGCGGTTATGTCAGGGTCTTCGATTAGTGGCCTTTGAACCTCGCGATAGCCTTCAGTTCTTGGAATGTTAACTTTCCACATATCCTCATTGTCTTCTTTATTTTTTACATTATAACACTCCAGCGCGTAGTTTAGCTAAGTTTCCCATTCAAGCTTAATCAATTCTATTGGCTCTTGGGGTATTTTAAAGATAGTTCTTTTCACTTCTTGTAGTGTGTCATCAACAGTATCCCACCAATGATCCTAAAATGTGAAGGTTAATTGGAACCCTTCGTGCAAGATATCCCATTCACTCTTTCCATGGCAAAGCTCCATCTCTATGTACTAGTTCATGGGTATAATATCTAGGGTATGACAGAATAGGTGTACCCACTTAGGTTGTGGCTCTTCGCCATATATTGTTGTCCACTTGGTGAGGTGCATGCGTGGATCATCCCATCTATCATACTTGTCTTTCAATTGCATTTGTGACTTCCCAAATCATATGCGCACCGTCCTCCTACATTCGCACCAGTCCTCGGAGCTTCCTTGGTGCATACCCCACCACCTCGCGAGTGTAGCGCGTAGTACCCATTTCAAAGCTTTGAAACATTGTTGTTCTAGCACCTTTCTTTCAAATCTGTTCAGGAAGTCATCTACCTCACTTAACCCATCATACGTAGGTAGATCCCTTACCTCCATTGATACACAACTCAACAATCTCTTCATCATGTTACAGTTCAGCATGGTTACCTCATGTAATCGGTTCTGCCATCATTCTATATCCTCGTCAGAACCCAATGTGCAGGACCTTTCACACTCCCATGAGATTCATCCATCCATAGTAGGATTTACCCATTCTTTCTCTCACGCGGTTATCTTGTAGATGCAGTCCAAGTCGTCATTGCTTTCATAGTCACACATTGGTTCCATGTAACACGATCCTTATGCGAGGTCCAAAGGTACAACTACGCATAGAGACTTTTTTTCAAAAAATCATCTTGTGCTTCTTCAGATTTATCACCCCATTCATGTCAGTGGCCCAATCTATTCCTGATAGCACAAGGTAGGGATTGCTGTCATCAACAATCTCTATCACTTCGAAATCTGCTAGTGTGCTTGCTCCTTCAATATCCACTGTGATTCCCTGCAATCTTCCCATAGGTAGGATCTTTTCTTGGTTCACCATTTGTAGTTGCATGGGAGACCATTGTAGTGTAGGCCTTCCCATGCACTCCCATGTATGTTTCGACATAACATTCGCGTCCGATCCTAGGTCCAGAATCACTTGTTCCATCTTGTATTCACCAATCTATGCAGTCAATCTCATCTCCTTTCTCGTCCTCATTGTGTGCTTTTCGAGCTTCTGGACTACGTGCGGTTCTCCTGGCACGGTCCCAGCGCATCTATTTATAAGTTCCTGCAATCCCTTTACAGCCTTGTTGTCACATAGCATCTTCATGCATGTTTCAAGGAATGTTGTGAGCATCGATGTGTCCATTTCCAGCTCCAGTCTATCTTTGCTTCCTAAATTGGAGGCATCCACGAAGCTCTTCCTGGCTTCCATGAAGGTTTCCTTAGCGCGCTCCAAATCAAACTCTGGTTCTTTCGTCGGAGCCTTATGAACCAAAGTACTAGCTTCAGGCTACTTGCCTTTGTCATCCCCTATTGTAATTCCACTTAGGAGCTCAATATTCACATTAGGGTCTTCCTCGCACAGCTCAGACCTCATCATTTGCAGGTTATGAGTTGGGGGAGGTTGGAGCACTCCTTTATCACGCAATCGCACAATTAGTGTGGGACAATCCTCCATCTCATCATCAAACAATGTACAATATAAGCATTATGGATGCATCGAATTCGTACAATCATGGGCATAATGTCCTGGCCCTCTGCAATTGTAACATATCAGTTGTCTGCGACCTCTTCCAAGTCCTCCTCCACCTCGGTCTCATCTGTGCCCTTGAAATCTGGTTCATGGCATCCCTGCGTTCTAGTCAAGGGGCTACGTTTCAGCCTCAACTATGTAGGTAGGAGTCCTATCCAGCATCAGATCATAACTTCTACATGTGCGTTCATCATGTCCCACTGATCTACAGAAATTACAGAACAACTGTTGTGAATTCTGTGTGTACTTCTACAATAAATGGAAGTTATTTGTGGCATGCTTTCCTCCTATTTGAAAAATCACGCACCACAACACAGGTGTTGCGCTAGGTCCTTCTTGTGCCTTTGGTCTCAACGGCATTGGTCCTCCTCCTGTGAGGTAATTCACAAACACCAGGAAGTGGTCCTTGTCATGTCCCTGACCCTTGCACTTTACGCACCATACCTCGTCGTGCACTTCTAGGTGAATTGTCCTGTCGTGTTTGAAAATCTGCATCTCAAGGCACAAGTTTTTCAACTGTGCGTGAATCTGCTGAACTCCTAGGTTGGGATCCTGCATCGGGGTCTTGTGTAGTCTCATAGTGATTTCCAAGGCCTCGACCTAGGTTCAAACCATTTGGCGTTAATGATGCTACAAACCATTTGTGGTGTTGTCCATCCGTCAACGTCATGTTAGCTTCGTGAATTGTGCATTTCAGTCTCTGATTCAGCTCTCAAGGGGTCTCACCTGGTAGCATTGTGATTTCCTTGAACCCAATGATCGACTGCGCCTCTGAATTTGGCCTGCTAAATTCTTTGTTTAGCACAATTTGGATATCTGTGATCCTCGCATTTGGATTCTCATTGGAATACTTATTGTACCAGGTCAGTGCGCGATCCTGCAGAGCACTGACCAACATTGCCTTCTTTATGTTGTCATCCGTAACTCCTTGTGCTTCCCATACAACGTTTATCATGAACCAAAACTAGTCCAGATCTTCATTTCCTACTCCCTTGAACACTGGAAACTTTATTGCGCTTGCCATATTGACTCGCAATGGTGGTGGCTGTGGTATGGGTGAAGATGGGGGTGAAGACTGTGAAATTGGTGGTGTTGTGGGTGGGGGTGGTATGCGCAGAATCCTCTACCTTATCAAATTGATCACACTTCTTGGTGAGACCTTCGCGAGCTCTTCCCCATCCCCTTGTGAAGGTGAAATCAAGGGGCTAGTTCCTAGTTCTGCACTACCTTAGTTTCTGTAGATTCTCCCACTTTGTGTAGCCCCAAATATCAATTTATTTGCATAAACCGCTTTTCACACAGTAGCATTTTAATCCAAGTGTTACAAGATTTAATGTACTTACCTCACGGTCCTTTGAGGAAGCATCACTCTGCCTCGCTATAGCTGACTGAAGTATCTACCGTGAACTCAATGATGAATCCTCCTATAATTCAATCGATCTAGTGATCAACAGCGCACATGATCTTATCCTCTGACACTTCCAATCTGTGTACAAATTTTGGAGTCCACCCAATAGGTCTGTTGAGCTTTCACCTTCCTTGGCTATCTGCTAGCTTTGCAATCCACATGTATAGCTCTAAAGGGAAAGATGCGAAGAAAATTTTGTGGATTTCTGTGTATAAGTAGCAATCTAACCACTCTTCATTTGATAGTCACAGATTCCTGTTCTCCTGCGCCACAAACTCGTGAATCTTCCTATCCAACCAATCCTCAATTCCTTTCTTAGTTGGATTCCAGTGATAACACATTAGACATCTCTATGCAGATCCTAGTCCCGGCAGCAGAACCATTTGTTGGGTTGTTGGGGCCTGACCCAAGTTCGGAGTTAATTAGCCAAACAAATCCCTGTACTACTAGCGCTTTCAGCAACAGTCTGTGGAGCGTGGACTAAGGTCTCGCCCGAAATGATATGGGGGGGAATGATGGAACTAGGTTTTTTCGCACCCTTGATATGTCTGAGAGGTTGATTCAGTCCAATTGTTAGTCCCTACGTGCAGGTTAATTTGCGCACTTCCATGTCCCTCATGCCCTGATGTACTTGCCTTCACGCAACCCTAACTAGGGGTTGTGGGGCTTTCGCGCTGCTGGAGCAGCGGTCTACACTATTTCCCTAAGTCAGACCCAAGATCTTACTTATCTTCTTACACTGGCTAATTATCTTCTCATAAATGGATGCCTTATGTTTTATTTATTTATACAACACATTCATATGAGTTCACGCAGAAAATAAATAGTAAACTTGCAATTCATACCTAGTAATACATAAAACAAGAAAAGATACACAAAAATATGATATAGCTTCTCTTTATTAATGCTTCCAATGGTTACAGACTCGTCCTGCCCTGCACACTTAGCTGCAGGTGTCTGCAAACTCATTTGCAGACTACTAGGCCTCTGCGCACTTAGTTGCAAAGCCTTCTCCTACTCTACAACCCAAAGACACACTTTACACTTCGACTCAATCCCTTAGACTCATCATGCTTCTATTCGATTAACTTATTGATGATTTCTACACTTAGAGCGTTTCTCTATTTATACAATCCCATGGTTCGCAGACCATGGGTAGATCCTTCAAGCCGACATTACATTACAAAAACAAGGGCGGATAGCCCTGTGACTCTATTATGACTTCGCACTCCATGCCCACAAATCGCAAAGTCATTACAATGGACTTGGTCAAAACTTGGGCTTTAAGCCCCAAAACATGCCTTGGGGGGGGATTCCATGCCCAACAGAGGGTCAAATGATTTTTTATTATTGAACAATAAGAGAAAACCCTAAACAAACAAAACCCTAACCCGAACAGATGTAACACCAAGAGTTTATGGGCGCCATTGGGGTTAGTTGGGCAGCCAACTTCCTGGGGTCGTAACTTGGTCATATTATCTCTATTTTATGCGTGTGATACCTCATTGGAAAGATCTCTCTAAGGACTATAGTTACTAATGTGATTTCTATTAAAATCACCAGATTTCTATTTTTCCAAAAAAAACATTGTTTAGGGCCTCAAACGGCTCCAGAAGTTGAGGATTCGAAAAACTGCCAAAAATAGTAAGTTGTGCTACAATTGAAAAAAAAAAAACTGAAATAAAAATGATGAGGGTCCAAGTACAATAGGTGGGTGGCCACCAATTTCCACTTGGATCAATCCTCCCCTTTAGGAAGTAAGGGTCCCCAATGCGTTGAGTTCCTCCATGAGATGAGGAAACTTTTGTTGAACTTGGTCCCTTGTGATCCATTTTCCTTGGTGCAAGAGTTGGTTGACTTTGACAACTCGATACAAATGGATCTTCTATTGGTTAGTGTTCTTGATTTATGTGTCTTTGATCCAATCAGTTTTAGATTGTTCCATGCAGTCTAGATTTAACTCTATTGGTGTTAGTTGTTCTGCAATATCGAATGTGCCCAATAATGGGGGAAAATATGGCCGAATGCGATCCACATTTAACATTGGGTGGAGGCCAAGGAATGGAGGAATTCTGAGCTCAAAAGAATTATCTCCCAAAGCCTTGGTGATGGTGTATGGCCTATATCAAAGCGGGGAATCTTGCGGTGGGGCCCAGAGAGGCACTTCTTCTGCAGATGTAGCCAAATTATGTATAAATTTTGAATAATATGACACATATTCATAGAGATTATCCTGATTATACACTTATAAGCGGAACATGCATAATACATAACCTCCTCTACGTTGATCATCAATTTACAGAAGCAGAAACAATAACATGCGCACATAGAAGCATCAATCACACATATCAACACAGTATTTTCCCGGGGAAAGCATCTCGCTAAAAACCCCAACTATATGTATATTATATTGATTGAGAACATGTAACAATACATAGTACAATACTCATCCCAAGTACTCAGTACTATCTCCTCATGCTACACACAATACAGCTCAGATCTGATCTCCAAATCTCCTCTGCTGCTTGCCTGCCTCCACTGCACAATACCTGCAAGAGAATGAATTAATCCAAACTCATTCCAAGTTCTTATTTACCTTGGAAAAGTCACTCACACTGGGAATCACGTGAGCACAGGCTATCTATTGGGAAATTCTCCTAGGCATACTCAATCTTGTGCAAATCTCATGCACAACTGACAACTACAACTCACCCTTTCACTTATCTCTACCACCTGTCTTCACTGAACTGTCCATGCACTGAGTTAACTGATGTATTCTTTAGTTGCATTATGAGTTAATAATTATGAATTAATTAATAACTAATTCACCCAACTCATCTCTAGTCTATTGGTCAGTTAGACTAAATACAACTAGTTTAACCAAGTCAAACTGAACACAACTCCATCAACTGCTCCTCCAACTCCACAGAACTCAATCACTGAAGTTCTAACTGAAGTCCTTCATGCAATAGATCAGTCATCCCATAGGTTACCACGTGATTCCTTCTGGGATCTACATGTGCCACATCCGTAGCTCATCCTGAAGTGCTCCAAGAGAATAAGATAAAGTTTAGAGTCCAAATATTATTAAGGGCTAATAATATTCTACTGTTCTATATTTAGACTGACAGTCACTCCGTTGTGATCTAAAAATAGAAGTCCATCTATTTTTCCCAACATGAACAATCATCCATAAACAGCATCCTGCAACTCATAGACCATGATCCATATGTCTAAAAATAGACTTGCGCCAAAAATAGCCTGCGGGACCACTTAGTGAAGGCGACTCCTTTTCACTAAGCTCCATCATCTTGTTGCAATCTCAACAAGCATTTCTTGTTGCACACTTTTCAACACTCCCTCTCAACAAGAAAGGCTTCCTCCCAAACCCGATCCTGTAACTCTGGAATGTTCTACATGCAACACATCTGGCCGGTCCACTTGCTCTGTCATCAAAGTCTCTGACTGCTATTGCCTCTGTCGACTGAAAAATCTGCATCTCTATGCTCTTCAATATATGACTCCTCTAGCCTCTGTCACTTTGATTTTTGACTACATCCGTGCTGCTACTCGCTCTATCTCCCAGCATTGCATCTGCACTACACCTCCCAACCAACCTCCCTGTTGGGCTAGGAACATACTCTGATGCTGAAGCTCTACATGCTGCTGACAAGTGCTCCCCCTCTGACATCTGTGCTACTGCAACATCTCCATGCATCTCGCACCATTGCACACCTCTCTGTGCCACCTAGCACTGTGCAAAACACTTGTGCCTCTCACATTGCTGCAGCCTGCATGCTATGCGCTGTCCTGGGATTCCCTGCACTGTCGCTCTCTCTGCCACTCCATCTGCATCTGTCTCTACCCAATCAATCAATTCCTACTACTACACATCGGGGCTCCCGTAGCAAGGTCTCATCCAAGAGGTTGGGTACCTCAAGGATCTTGCCCCTCCTCCTTGGGACGATCACTCTATATCGCCCCACCTCCTACCTGGAGGTATGGCTACATGTGATCCCTCAGCCCACCTGGCTCGAAGTTTCCCCCTACTGGAGGTCTCTGCATGAGTAGATGTCTCTACTTGATCTCCACTCAGCTTCCCTTGTTTTGGTTGCTCCACAACCTCCTAAAGTTGTTGCACCAATTGTGGTTCCTCCACAATTGTCTGAGACTTCTTCTGGCTCTGCGTGTTGAGAGGTAATATACCCTCCCTCTCAACCACCAAGTCTCCATCAGTTGCCTCGCTGCTCAAGGCTTTGCATGCATCTTGAACCTCAAGAGCATACAGGTTCTTGACCCGTGAATTGATCTGCTTCACCTGTCTAGTGATGATGTGTCTAAGGAAAAACTTTCCCTTACTGAAGACTACATCATAGCCTCTGTCTTCCAGAATCGCAATGGACACCAAGTTTCTCTTCAGTCCTGGTACATACTTGACATCGATCAAGGTAAGGCGAGCTCCATGCTCCCTTTGAAAAATAACCGTGCCTACACCTGAGACACTATACTTCTCATCATTACCCATCGCTATGAGTATTTGGAGATCTTTCTCCTCCAAAGTACTGAACAAAATTTTGTCACCGGTGATGTGGAAAGAAGCTCCACTGTCAAGAAACCAACCACTTCCCACCATGGATGAAACCACGCATACGAAGAGTTTGAAATCCAACTCAAACTGTGAAGCAAGTGCCTCACCTTCAGATCCTTCCCCAGATCCCTTCTTGGACTTATTCTTTGTGCAATTAGTAGCATAATGGCCCAACTCATGACAACGTAAGTATCTCACCTTCGACTTGTCAATCTTCTTCCCATCATTGGAAGAACTGGATTCGGAAAGAGAAACCTTCCCCTTACCCTTCTTTGCCTTACTCGCTAAGGCATAGTTCTCCTCATCATGCATAGATGATGAATTGTCTATGGTGCTCCGTCTAATCTGCTCTTGCACAAGATCTGACCAAAGTCTCTCCCATCCTGGCAATTTCTCTCTTCCATTCACTGAATGCTGGTAGCTATGCCAACTCTTAGGAAGGTCAAGGAGTGCTAGACTCACCATATCCTCATCTGACAGTCACCCCCACACTTCCCAACTCATCTCGGCATTGGGTGAACTTCGTGAGATACCTGGGCATACTATCTCCATTCTCACACTTAATGTTTCTGAGTTTCGCTCGCTTTGGAATTAAATTCGAATTCCACCAACTCAAAACTCAACCGCTTCCAATCTAAAATTCGTGAGAACAAAGTATTTCTTGTACAAAGATTGACTTTCTGGGCATTCACCGGATATCTCACCTTCCAAAAGAAGGATGAATCCAGAGGCTACCTAGCCAAATCACAGACTCTACCTAAAGAAATAAAATGTAAACACTTCCTGAATAATAGATTTGATGCTCAATCCTCGCTCTGATATCCTGTAGAAATCTCTTCTACAAATCAAGCAGCTCTGATACCATGTATAAATTTTGAATAATATGACACATATTCATAGAGATTATCCTAGTTATACACTTATAAGAGGAACATGCATAATACATAACCTCCTCTATGTTTATCATCAATTTACAGAAGCAGAAACAATAACATGCGCACATAGAAGCATCGATCACACATATCAACACAGTATTTTCCTGGGGAAAGAATCTCGCTAAAAACCCCAACTATCTGTATATTATATTGATTGAGAACATGTAACAATACATAGTATAATACTCATCCCAAGTACTCAGTACTATCTCCTCATGCTACACACAATACAACTCAGATCTGATCTCCAAATCTCCTCCGCTGCTTGCCTGGCTCCACTGCACAATACCTGCAAGAGAATGAATTAATCCAAACTCGTTCCAAGTTCTTATTTACCTTGGAAAAGTCACTCACACTGGGAATCACGTGAGCACAAGCTATCTATTGGGCAATTCTCATGGGCATACTCAATCTTGTGCAAATCTCATGCACAACTGACAGCTACAACTCACCCTTTCACTTATCTCTACCACCTGTCTTCACTGAATTGTCCATGCAGTGAGTTAACTGATGTATTCTTTAGTTGCATTATGAGTTAATAATTATGAATTAATTAATGACTAATTCACCCAACTCATCTCTAGTTTATTGATCAGTTAGACTAAATACAACTAGTTTAACCAAGTTAAACTGAACACAACTCCATCAACTACTCCTCCAACTCCATAGAACTCAATCACTGAAGTTCTAATTGAAGTCCTTCATGCAATATATCAGTCATCCCATAGGTTACCATGTGATTCCTTTTAGGATCTGCATGTGCCACATCCATAGCTCATCCTGAAGTGCTCCAAGAGAATAAGATAAAGTTTAGAGTCCAAATATTATTAAGGGCTAATAATATTCGAATGTTCTATATTTAGACTGACAATCACTCCACTGTGATCTAAAAATAGAAGTCCATCTATTTTTCCCAACATGACCAATCATCCATAAACAACATCCTGCAACTCATAGACCATGATCCATATGTCTAAAAATAGACTTGCGCCAAAAATAGCCTGTGGGACCACTTAGTCAAGGCAACTCCTTTTCACTAAGCTCCATCATCTTGTTGCAATCTCAACAAGCATTTCTTGTTGCACACTTTTCAACAAATTATGTCGCCCACATGGAACTTGTGTGGCACCCGATGTTGATCATGTCGCTGCTTGTACCATTAGGGGATTTTGGAGGTCTAAAATGGGCCTCCTAAGAAAAATGTACAAAAAAATTAAAATTTATAAGAACCAATAGGATTCAAGTTGATGATGTCAACAATGGGGGACGATTCACCATTTTTGGAGTAAAAAAGTACAAAGATTAAAAAATAATAAAATAATAAAACCACTTTTTCAACTCGTATTTTCAACTTAGCTCCCTAAATTTTTACTCAAATTTCGAGCAGGAATACTCATTGGATGCAAAATTGATTCCTCATCCAAGGAATACCCATGTTGCATACTTTCAATGGACCTTGCTACACAAAAAATGAGAAATACATGAAAAAATGTGATTGCAATCATGTTTTTCATGTATTTCTAATTTTTCATGTAGCAAGGTCCATAGAAAGTATGCAACATGGGTACTCCTTGGATGAGGAATCAAATTATGCATCCAACGAGTATTTCCGCTCAAAACTTGAGTAAACCCATACGAAGATAAGTTGAAAATATGAGTTGAAAAGATAGTTTTGTCTTTTTTCCCTCTAAAATTTGATGATAAAATCTAATATTATTTTATTATTTCCACTATTATTTTATAATTTCCTTAGGAGGCCCATTTTAGATCTCAAAAATCCCCTAATGTTAGCATTGGCTTTTTATAATATGTCGTGGACCTGTTGACGGATGTGTTGAATATGCCCAATGAAGTTATTTTCCTTGTCCAATTCAAACTAGACATGAGTCGAATCTGCCTGAGTCGTTGCAAATGGTATGACCACATCAATGGGACATATTGAATGGAATCCCAAGACCACTTGAAAAGGGTTGTGGCTAGTCGAGCTATGGAGAGCTTGGTGGAGAGCCCGGTAATAGCTGTGTTGGACATAGGGGGGCTCTCATCCCATGTATGTGGATGCTTTGAGTTGTACATGCGTAGAATGTGTACGATCATCCTATTGACAGCCTCTATCTAGCCATTAGTTTGGGGATGGAAATTTGTGGACTTAGTGAGCTTAGTGTCCAGCATCGACTAGAGACTGGACCAAAATTTGTTGAGGAACCTATTGTACCGATCTGAGATTATGGACTGTGTGATCCCAAAGTGTACCCACATTCATTCAAAGAAGAGTTTAGCAGCGGCTTCTGCTGTGATATTCTTCTTGTAAGCCTCCATAATGGCCATCTTCGAGAATCTATCGATGACCACAAACACACATTCATTTCCATGCTTAGTAGAAGGAAGGACCAACATGTAATCCATGGAGATGGATTCCCAAGGTCGACTAGGGGTAGGCAGTGGAGTATAGAGGCCTTGCTTCTTGATGGTCGATTTGGAAATGGTGCAAGCAGTGTAGGATCTGATGTACTTCTCGACATCATGTCAAAGAATCAGCCAATAAAAATACTTTTGTAGTACTACCACTATTTTCTCAATCCCGAAATTCCCAGTGGCTTGATTGTAGTGTGCTTCCAAAATCATCTTGGTACGCTCACTTGAAGGAACACAAAATTGTCCCAAGTGGCATAACAAAGCATCTTGGAGGTGAAAATCTAGAACTTGCTGACCCTCTAAGAGCGTAGTATGTGAGGCCAAATTTTGGGTCTCTTTTGTAGAGAAGTGGCCAATCAAAAGTCTCATTCCCACAAGATTTGAGCATGGTGGTTAACACCATGATTGGTGGTCGGCTGAGGTAGTCTGCAACATTAATGGTGTTTCCGTTCTTGTACTTGATATTCAAATGGAATTGTTGCAGGTATGTGGACCACTTCTGATGGTGATCATTCTTCAACTTCCCTTTCATTTGTATGAACTACGGGGGTTTGTGGTCTATGTGTATGACCGTTTCCTTCCCCAAAATGTAATTCTTCCATTGTCAGCAGGCCTGCACAATGGAATACATCTCTTTGTCATAAGTGGGATACTTTAGGACTGCGTCTGAAAGTGTCTCATTGTGATATGCCACTAGATGCCCCGATTGAGTAAGGACTTCCCCAATAGCATAGTCAGAGGAATCTATCTTGATCTCTGTAGTATACCTAGGGGGAATAGTATTGGGTACAGAGGGAGGTACCCATATGTAATAATGGGATAGGCCATAGTTAATAATTAAAGTGGTTAACTCGCATCATATAAGGAACCATGGTATCGAGAGACCCATGGTATTATATGTATGAAGCCTATCTAGAGGCTAGAGAGTCCCCATTGATGGAGGTCAAGGATTGTTGTATTGGAAAGCATATGGCTTGTGGAGTGTTCTCCTTCCTTAAGGAGTGATTGTATGGTGTTACCCTACCTCAAGGGTTTAATATTAATAAAGAGAATAATTTTTATGTTCATATCTTGTTATTTATTGTATTATCATGTGTTTTCAAGCAAGATCTATTACAAGTGGTATCATAGCACTTTCTTGGGTGAAGTAGAAAGATTTTTATTTTTATTTTTGCAGGAATTTTTTGAGGTGGCGAGTTTGCAGATCAGATCTGAAACTTCTAGTGCAAAATTTGAAGAATCAAATTACATATATAGATTTTTTGTGAAAATACCCAAATTCAAAAAAAAAAACAGCCAAATCGGAGTCCGAATGAGGGAGATATCATTGATTTAAAATCAGCTGTGTTGCAAAAACCTTTTTGACGAAAATTCGTGGATGGATGATCTCCATTCAATTTTGCAGCTTTTATGCGGAATTTTGAGAAACTAATTGCAAATCTAAGATCCTCTTGAAAATTTACCCAATTTGAAAAAAAAAAATCGGTTGAATCGGAGCCCAGATGAAGGAGATATCGTTGATTTAAAATCAAGGTTTTTTTCAAAAAACAAATTGTGATGGCGGGATAGTTGCAGCGTGAATATGAAAATCCAAAGTGCCCAAATTGGGATTTATATCACATGGGAAGATGCAGAATGATCATTCCATTTCCAAAAATAGGTTATAATAAGGATTCTGAGCCATATTGATCGAGTTGTGTCCATTTAAATTTTCACCAAAGTAGTATACCTAGGGGAGGGTAGTATGGGGTATAGAGGGAGGTACCTAAGGGAACAATGTAATAATGGGATGGGCCATAGCTAATAAATAAAGTGGTTAATTCGCATCATGTAAGGGACCACAAGTAGTTAGCAATAATGTGATAAGCTATATATGGTATTAGATATATGGTATTGAGAGACCCATGGTAATGACCCGTGGTATTTTATGTAGGAAGCCTATATAGAAGCTAGAGACTCCCCATTGACAGAGATGTCAAGGAAAATTGTATTGGCAAGCATATGGCTTGTGGAGTGTTCTCCTTCCTTAAGGAGTGATTGTATGGTGTTACCCTACCTTAAGGGTTTTGATATTAATAAAGAAAATCATTTCTATGTTCAAATCTTGTTATTTCTAGATATATTTGTATTATCATATATTTGCATGCAGGATCTATTACAATCTCAAATGGTTGTTGCAAGTCTGGTAATGTGAGAACTGGTGCAAAGAAGAGGCGATGTTTCAACTCCATGAATGCCTTCTGTTGAGATTCAAACCAAAAGAATATTTCTTTCACTCCTCCCTTGGTGGCTTGACTCAAGGGCCAAGTGATATGAGAAAACCCCAACACGAACCTGTGGTAGAAATTGGCAAGACCCAGAATGTTGCGGAGCTCTGTCAGAGTGGTTGGGGCTAACCAATACCGAATGACTTGGATCTTGGATCGATACACATGCACCACCTGTTCATCAATAATGTATCCTACTGAACCTGGGTCATGCCAAAAGTGCATTTCTCCAAGTTGGCACACATCTTGTGTTGCCACAGTGCTTGGAAAACTTGTGGGTGATGGTGGAGGTGCTCTTCCAAACTCTAGCTGAAGATCTAGATGTCACCCAAGTATAATACTACAAATGAGTTGCTGAATGGGCCCAAGATGTCATCCATCAGCCTCACGAAGGTTGTAGGAGCATTCGTCAACCTGAAGGCATAACCAACCATTCAAAAAGGCCCTCCTTATCTTTGAAGGTAGTCTTCCACACATCAAATGGTTCAATCAGTACCTGGTGATATCCAGACTTCAAGTTGATCTTGCTGAAATATTTTTCCCCTTGAGTTGGTCTAGAAGGTCATCAATCTATGGGATCGGGCACCTATTCCAAACAGTGATCTTTTTCAACGCTCGATAGTCAATACAGAGTCTCCAAGTCCCATCCTTCTTCTATACCAACACGATCAGGCTCCCATAAGGTGATGGACTTGGTCGGATATGACCTTTCTGCAGTAGCTCCTGAATCTACATCTTGATTTCAATGTTCTCTAGAACAAAGCACCAATAGATTGGTCCATTGGGCAATAACGCACCTAGGGTCAGATCGATTGAGTGCTTGACCTGACAGTGTAGGGGCACCCCTATGGGGGAGGTGAATATGTCCTCGTACTCCTCCACGACCTTTTCCATCTATTGTTGTTGCGGGGAGGGGCCCTGTATGGAAGTCGTGGACACTGTCTTCTTCTTTCCCTGAAGGTGTATCATCAGGAAAACAAATTTCCTAGTTTTGGAAATGAGCTCACTACATTGTTTTGCAGTAACCAAAGAGATGGCGGTAGGTGGTGCTACCTCTGGTGTCCTGTAAAACTTATTTCCTAAGGTAATAATAACAGCACGAGGCCTTGACTCATACACAGCATGTTGCTTCCACAACTACGGTTGGCCTAATAATACATCACAAACGTCAAGGGGAGAAACGTCACATAATACCTCATCTAGGAATAGCTTGATGTTGTATGGAAGGTGGCATTGTTGGCTTACGCAAAGATCCCGTCCTTGGTGAAGCCACCCAATGGTGTATGGTTGTGGGTGTGTTGTGGTCGGTAAGCCCAACCTCTTCACAACCTCTACTGAAAAGAGGTTCTTTTGGCTCTCACTATCAACAATGAGCTTTAGCGGGGAACCCTTTACCCACATCTGGGAGTGGAAGAGACAATCCTCCCCCTCTAGATCTTTGGGTTTCTCCTTTTAGATCTTCGTGGTGACAATGATGGCGTTGGGCTTCGCGTCGATAATTTGTTTCCATTTGTCATTCCCCTTGTCGATTTGTGACTCAGAGTCAGAACATGCATCCGATTTTGAAGCCTTCAGCTTAGCCACCAATGACTACTTGGCCCGACACTCACTTATGTTGTGAGTGGAGCTCTGATGAAACTCACACCACTTTCCCTTGTCCTTCTTCGGCTTCGTAGTCTTGTCCTTTTCTTGTGGCTTTGGAGGGTTGCCTTGGTCCATTCTGCGCTGGCTTTGTCCTTTGTTCCATGGTTTGGGAGCACCTTTCCCTTGCTTCGAATTCATAGATCCAAAGGCTTTCTTCTTCTATTTAATTTTATTCTCAATATTGATGGTGTATCGGTACGTCGTGCCAAGAGAAGAGATGTCTAGGAACTCTATCTCATCCTGGATGTATCTATGTAGGCAACTACAGTACTTGAGTACCAAATGTTTCATAAAATCCTTAATACCCAACTTTGTGTGAAGGGTATGAAAAATGTTGGTAAACTCTGACACATCTTGGTCCCTTCCCTGGCACAGCGTGGTCCACTTTATGTATTTATCCTCATAGCTCTCGACAAGGTAGTATTTCTCATTGATGGCGTCTCGGAATGAATTCCAAGTGGGACCAGCTAAAAACAGTGAGGTCGTACTTTCATCCTTCTACTCACAGTAGGTTTCCCACCAGTCCTTGATGTGGGGGGTGACTTTGAGAAGAGCAAAAGTAATATTTTCGCGGCTAGAAAAATCATGAACAGAAAAATATCCTTTTAGAAGATTTAACCATTTATCTACATGTTTGCATCTATTTGGCCCTCAAATATGGGAATGTCAAAGTTTTCTTGTACCTTAAAAGGTGTGGAGCCTCTAGAGTGGTTGTTGGATGTGGATGCACCATTGGTGGGCAATCGTTGAAGGATCCGAGAAAAGTTACCCATCATCGCATTCCTTTGTTTCTCGAGGGCCTCCTCAAGAAATATTTTGATAGGATCTCTTGCTCCCTCATCTTTCTTTTCTTCCCCCATGGGTGGTCATCGGGGTTTGCAAGGTTGATCTTGCAAAGGTTCAACCAGATCAAGCCCTAATTCCTTATATCACGACCTCGTTGGGGACTTGTAAAGAAAAACAGAGAAAGAGCAGACCCCTATGATACCACTAATTAGGATTTAAACAGGACTGCAACAAATTATAGATATAACCATAAATATAGAGATGCAACAGAAATAACGCTTCATTTCATTAATATCAAATACTGGAATATGCTTACAAACATAATGGAAATAATACTAGCTCGGGCGATGGTAGCTTATCTCTAAGAAGAGATGTGGCGGCTACATGCCTCTGAACTAAGTTACAATGAGGCTCAAGGGCCTTTTCCTTATTGAAAAATAAGAGAAAACCATAAACAACCAAAACCCTAACCGAGGAGATGTAACACCAATAGTTTATGGGCCCTGTTGGGGTTAGTTGGGTAGCCAACTTCTCGGGATTGTAACTTGGTCATATTATCTATGTTTGATGCGTATGATACCTCATTGGAAATATCTCTCCAAGGACTACAGTTGTTAACACGATTTCCGTAGAAATCACTGGAGGCATTTTTCCAAAAAAAAGAACATCGTTTAGGGCCTCAAAACAGCTCTGGAAGTTCAGGACCCAAAAAACTACTAAAAATACTAAATTGTGCTACAATTAAGGAAACTAAAAAAGAAAAAATAAATAATAATAATATAAATATAAATATAAATAAATTAAAATTAAATAAATAAATAATAATAAATAAATAACTAAATAATAATAATAATAATAATAATAATAATAATAATAATAAATAAATAAATAAATGGTGAGGGTCTAAGTGGAATAGGCGGGTGGCCACCAATATCCACCTGTATCATTCAACCAACTGGTAGATAAGGAATTTACCTAGGATGATTTTATGACTTCATATTTAGATTATATTCATAAGTCACTTTTTTGGAATATGATATTATTTTCAAGACCTAGGAACTATGTCATGGTTCCACCCTCTCACTTTTCCCTTTCATGGCATCCTAGCCCCCATACTATTTACTTCCAGTGATCTACAATTGGTGTGTTTTGTCATCATGGATGTGATTTATGATCGATATCCTTTTTGCATATAGGCTCTCTAGCTTTAATCACATAGATACTTTAGCCTTAAAACATGTAAACATATGCATGCATCCCTAGAAACAAAAATTATTCACACAAGCATGAAAGGTCAACAAAACTTGGCCTACTATCCTCATCATAATAAGATGTATAAATAGGTAGAATGGGTCATCTCAGGGGTCATATTGTGAATGATACATTCCCTATTCCCATCATTGATGACATTTTGGATGAACTCGGATGTAATATCCCTACCTATTTATGTTAATGTAGATGTATATACAAAGATATTTAGTTCAGTGAGTCGAATGTATGTAACTATTAGGATAGTGAACCAAGGTTTGTTTAAGGCTATCATTGCCCATGTACATAGATGTATACATATTTTGAGGCCAAGGAGTCCGGATATATATATTCCTTAAAAGGTTGTGATGTCGGAGAGCCTGAAAACGTAATTATGATGTAAATATTAGACATATACATATATTAATAAAATTAGTTGTTTGTAGATCCCAATCCATGATAAATATTATTAGGGCATAACTCCATGGACAAGGGAAAAAATTGTGTCATGTTTTGGTGAAATGGCACCTAGGGCCCATGTGGTTTTGGAAGATGTCTGATGGCGAAATAAATCATGCATATGAGAAGTGTAATTTTTCCTGTGAACACAATCATTATGATGTGGAGTTGGTGAGTCTTGGGTTTGGACTCTGGAACTAGCTAAGGTGTCATTATTCAGTTAATCACACCAAATTGGATGCATCATGGTTTTGTGAGACACAGTGGTTGGTATGGCTTGTGGCCATGGAGTTCTAGCATAAATCGGTTAGGAGATAGTCAATGAACCTTAGGCTTAGACTTTGGCACTAACTAGAGGTTATTTGGTTTGTCTATTAGGGAAGTTAGACACCTAGAGAGAAAAAAATCTCCTAGAGCTATGAGATAAGACCATTTTTGGCTAGTTGTAAGGCACCCTGGAAGGGGGGCACCACTGAGGGAGCCAGGTTGCGCCACTTGGGTGTAGGTCAGGCAAATGAGAGCTCATGGCTGGAGAATGAGGTTTTGGGGTTGGTACTTGTTGTGCTATTCAATAACCCCCCCCCCCCCCCCCCCCCCTCCATTTATTTATTTAATATTTAATATTCTATTAATAAATAGGGACCCTTTATTAAAAATCATCGAAGAAAAATTTATCACTTAGGTGCTTTCTGTTTAAATTCTTAGAAATAAATTAAGATATCAAGTCAAATCCCTTTAAGACTAGTAAATCTTGCTTTTATCACATATCGCAGGACCAAGTGTGTCAAAGGTTAATTAACAACTAAGATCCGCAAATTGCAATGAAAGTGATCACTGAAATAAACTTAGAATATCGTTAAACTTTCCATTTAAAAGCTAAGACTAAAGGCATTTCTTGTAAAATGAAGCGCTTATCACAATTGCATATCGGCTTTCACAAAAGACGCAACTCACAAAGCCTATCATAATATGTGAACTGCGATATTGCGGTAGAGCGAGCCAATACTTATCACATTGCACACTTTACTTAAAAGCCAATCTTATGAACTGCAAAAGTTACGAAGTGTGATAGAACCCGGACCCGATAAAAACAAATGTTATAAACTGTAAGTTAAGTCTGGCACTCAGTAAAAAGGAACTTGATGAAGTAATTATTCATTTAGGCAAAGTACACTCTAAATAATGAAAAGTATGTCACTCACCTCGCACCCCACAAAATTCTAAACAACTATGGAAAAACGCACAACCAAAAATACGATAGTGCAATTTGCGATATTGTGATAATATTATTGAAATCGCATAATCGACATTTTCGCACTTTAAACTTGCCACCTTAAAGTTTTCCCTCTCCCGTTTGCGATGCAGTAGTTTAAATGAGTAATAAAGGAAATGATAAGAGACCTTAGTGGGTATTTAATAAGTTTAATGGCATTTATATTAAGAGTGGCTTGATGTGATATCATATCTTTTTATCTTCATTTTGAATAAAAACTCCTTTCTTGTCACCTTTTGAGGTTAACTGTATCATTTAATTCTCACTGTCATTCTCATTTTGTGTTTATCCGATAACTTCCATTTGCTCTATTTCAGGGAACCTCCATAGAAAACATTGTTAGAAATAATGGTGAAGAAGGGAAAGGCGACTACATCTGAGAAACCAGACATGGTACCACTTTTCTCTAATACCATATGTAGCAAGGATGGAAGAACCACGACTTGGGAAGCCATGAATAACTTATTAGAAGAATAGTAGCCTAGGCCACTGATAACAAAGGCCACGGCTGATGCTCTGGAGTCATATGACACCTGCTATTTCAAAATAGCATGTTCATTCTTGCACTGAATAGCTGCGAGACTGAAGATAATACCATACACGGATATGGTGAAATGGGCAATTGATGAGGTAGACATCTTAGATAGAATTTCAAGAATAAAAGGAAATAGGTCATGGGGTATTTCTCAGCAGACAACCTATGAATAATGTACCACCTACCAAAACCTCAAAATCTCTACAACAAAGAGTTCCTTGAGAAATTCACCAAAGAGAATGGGGACCCATCAACAGATGTTACACAGACCTAGAAATCAAGTGGAGGCAAACTCAAATAGGATAAAATGGGTATGTACTCAATGGCATCCATTCTCCCCCTCATAGTTTCATGGCAGCAATGATATGTAAGGTTATTCAGTATACCCGATAACACCAAATTTTCCATGGAATGGCTCTCGTTAATAGATGTAGCAGTTAATGCAACGATTATGAACTGGGGTCAGATTTTATCAGACAATTTAGCAAAGGCCATTATGGAGTATAGAAAGAAGAGAAGTGTTTCTTCAAGGATTTTTCCCCCTTTCTTCATGAGTGCTTTTGTTATGAACACAATTTGTATTAATTCTCAGTTTCTAAATATGGGATGGAAGTAGACTGTATAGAACTCGCTCCCCATCCACATGTACCATAAATTTTTTTGGTAATCTCAATTCCACCCCCATTTTTATAAGATCTATCAAGGTATTATGTTGCATATTCATAAAGTAGTTTTTTTTATAGAACAGCCCTTGGGTTTTATAAAGAGGCCGAAGTAGATATCCTTCCAGTAGCCAGATGGTTTGGGGAAGATACATTCACCTACATTAAAGTTTTTGGGAGAATTGCTTCTCTGCATGTCCTCCCATATTATGTCCTTGACAAACTTCTAGCCAGATAAATAGCCTACCAGACAGCAGGGGAATGCGATTTAACCAAAGGACTGAGAGAGAAAAAGAAAGCCATTTGGTCAACTTTCCCATCACAATGTGGTGCTTTCACACTACATGATTATGGACATGTAGTAAAGGAAGCAAAGATTATTATGTCTCTGAAATTGGTTACAGTTCCAGGAAGGCAATATGACCCAAGTCACATTGTTAAGGAATTTACTACTATGGTAAAAGTCAAACAATTCACCCATGAAGATGATGCCCTTGATGACCTCTTCCTAGAAACATTTTCACAAGTTATACATATGGCATCACTAATGTTGACCTCGGAAGATATTAATTCTTTCCATGTATACAGGAATAAGAGAATGTTAAAGGTCCCATTGGACCTATTACAGATTGAACCAATAAGAGAGCCAACTCCTAGTGTAATCTTGGAGGGAAGTTCCAAAGAAAATTCTGAAGAAGAAACCCAAGAGAAGTTGACTCATGAGTCAGAGCACTCAGAACAAAAATCTCAAAATGGAGGAGGAAATACAAAGAAAGAGTCTAAGAAAGACATAGCTGGAAGTACAAAGGAGACAACCGAGCAGGCCTTAGCAAAGAAGTAGGCAGTTATTACTTCTACTTCAACTCAGTCAGGTAAAGATCCAACCATTTACCTGGAACAAGAATTGGAGCAGTTCAGTAAAAATCTCCATACAAACATAAATCTTGAGCAAACATGTGAACTGCAAACTCCCAAGCAAACCCAGCATAAAGCAAATCCAAAAACAACAGGGGAAGAAGCTACAGGTACCCAAGATATTGAGATTATTCCTACTATTTCTACTTCTGAAATTGTCTTAAGAATTAAGGAAATACCTCCATTAGATATATTCTATAGTCCTACTCATAATGTTGTATTCAAAATACCAAGGAAGAAAAGAAAACTAGATGCCATGGTTATTACAACTCTGGAAAATGAACCAATGGATATTGTGTGGAAGGACACGCATATCGACCCATCAGAGAATCTCACAAATCTGTTGTAGTTCACAAGAGATTACACAGCCACCATCGAAAAGGCGACAGAAGTCTGAATGTTTTTGAAGGAAAAGGAACAAAAAGTTTCGCTGCTTGAACAACAATTAGCACAAAAAAAACTAATGAGCAAGCAGAATTACAAGTAGCCCAAATCCAAAGAGAATTTGAGTAGATGAGGGTACAACACCAAGCCAGCTTAGAATATTAGGATGTGTAAATACAATCCATGATGGATAAATTCAAAGAAAACCCGTAAATTGATGAATTCATCAAAGAAGCATTCAGCCTCAATTCCCTACTAATGCAGCAAGAAGAAGTATTCTGCCAGAAAATCTCGCAAATAAATCCTTACTGTGAGACCAGTGATAAATTAACAAACCAGGTAAATGATATGAGGTTTGAGTACGAAGAAATCCACAATTTTTTTTTTGAATTTATCACCTAGAAAGAATCGGAGGATGGAAGAAAGGCTGACCTACCAAAGTTGGAAGAGTCCCACAAAGATATTCTATTTACATATTGAGATTCTCGGTTGAGACAGGTAGAAAGGGCGACAATAATAGCATCAGGAGTAGCAAGCAGCATAATAGAAGCCATAAATGAAAATCTTCATGGTTCCAACCTTGTTAAGGAGTGTGTACCATTGTTTCTATCGAATGTCAAACAACTAGAGCAGTAGTGGAAACAGACAACGCAGGAAAAGAGGCAATTAAACAACTAAGCACGCTGAATTGGGAGACATACTGGCAGTTTCTAGTAAAACCACACAACCAATGGATGACTCTGAGGTGTTTAATAACCTCTACAAAAAATATCGTGCCATCATTGACAGATGTCATATTTGTTGGGAAATTAAAATCTATAATCAGCCATCCACCTCAACTCAAGCCAATGATTGATATTTGCGACCTCAAAGATCAAGTTCAAAGAAGCTAGTCATTAATTTATTTTAGTTTTAGTTTTATTTTTTCCCATTCTGAGGAAGGTTGTTTGAAACCTCCTCATCTATTTTTGTAATAATCTATTTTGAGGCATATATTTTAGTATTTAAACCCCTCTCATGCATTTAGAGAGGGGTCCAGAAATTTTATCAAAAACACTTTTCAAGACATTACACTTCTGTACTTTTGAGGAGGTTTTGGTGAAATGAATGGAACGGGATATATTTTTCTTTAAATATCTAACACGCTCTATTGAAATTCACTTTTGTACTCTTATAATGTGTTTGATTGAATGAAATTGGGTTAATATTGCTGAAGCACATGAGCAAGACTTATCACATATGGTATTTTTATCGTATGATTATGTTTTATTTATGTATTAAACAATACTTCTTCTTTCAATTTTTTTATGTATGAAAGTCAAAATTATAGTTTTTCATTATTACACTTCTGTATGATGTTAGCTTTGATTCTGTTTTGAATACATGAATGATTTTCATATGCGATATATTTCTCTCAATTATTTTGTCTAACTATTTATCCAAAACAATTATCGTTAAACGATTTCATTTCTTTTGAAAGTTGAATGATCTTTATTACCAATTGTTGTAAGACATCATTGTAGATTGCATATCGTATTTTATTCCTGAGTATATTTATAGTTAGACAATTTTAGATTAAGATATATGCATGTGTTTAGTAGTTAGATTATATTACACTTAGCTAAATCATTTCCCGTTACATCTTATATCATCCCATCAACATTATCAAATCAACCCTTTCTGGGAAACTGGTTCCATTATCCCCAGTCGGAGCCACTATACCAAACAAAAAAGGAGTTGATTTTAAGGTCCTGACTAGGTGGTTTTCCCCCATGTTGTCGCAGTGATTTTCAAGGCTTCAATATTTTGGCGCTAGAAGGAGGGCCTGACTATGGATAGCATAAAATCTAAATCAGAAATCCATTCTAAGAGTAATACTCCCTCACCATCACCTCCAACTTCTCGATCACATTCCAAATCTCGAATCCTAAGCATGAAGTTGTGAAGAAATCTTTAGAATCCACTACTATTTTTCCAAATAAATCAAATCAATCTTATTCTATAGAAACTCTAGAGGTTCAATCTTTAATTCATAAATTGCAAGGGATTTCCCTGTCTCAAGAAGAATCTGAATTGTCCCAAGCTAGTGAGATTCCATAGTGAGATTCTCTCATCATGAATTAGAAGAAGGAAAATCCAAGAAGGTTAATTTCAGGGACGAGTCCAAGAAGAAAGCACCTAAAGATCCTTTTGATATTGAAGGCTTACAAAAGGTCCTTAAAACCATGTCCAATGAAATGGTCGACATTAAAAAATAGGTAATTGAGACTTTTTCAAGGAAAGCTTATAAACCTTACAAAATAAATCCTTCCTCTGATCCTAAACCTCCAAATACAATATCAAATGCTGAATCAGATGTGGAGGAAGAGAAAATATCAACAACTGAAGAACAAATTGATGACGAAGAAGTAGTTGAATTACAAGGAATGTGGGATTTCATTCTTCCTAATGAAGAATCACAAGAAGCATTACCTGTCGTAACTAGGAGTAGAAGCACTATTGATTTTCCACAAACAAATCAAAAATAGAAATCATCAACTCTAACTCCCAGATATAAAGCAATAGGTAATAAATATTCTCCCAAATCCACTCAAATGATTCCTCCTCGATCAAATTATTCACCTTCAGCCAAAACTCTAGTATCTGATGAAATGGAATACAACATCATCGAAGATATGAAAATTATTAGGGCTAATATTACATTCCATGGTATTAGCAAGTTAAAACATCAATAGAATCTATTTCACAAAGAGCTAAAAGCAGTCCCTACTTCTCCTCTTCCCGTTGTTGTAATCTCACAAGCTGCTCAATAAATGGGAAGGCCTCCTACTACCTCATCAGACAAAATCAATTCAATTGATATTACATTAATAGGTGGAAGATCCAAATCCCGTACTCCCCCATTTCTTTTGAATTTTGAAGATTTCAATAAGAATTTGTACAATTGTTTAGTATATATTGGAGCTTCATCCAACATTCTACCAAAAATTGTTTGTGCAAAATTGAATGTGGAACCCCAAAAATTTGTTGTTCGCATTGTGCAGTTAGATCGATCTCAGGTCGAAGTTATAGGAGAACTCAATCAAGTCACTATTAAACTCTCATAAAACCTGAAAATATGTAAAGTGATTGACTTTCTTGTGGAAGATATCCCAGAATTCTATGGTTTGATCCTTAGTAGGGACTAGTCTGAAAAGTTTCATGGCTATTTCAAAACCGACTGGCCTGTTAGATGATCCAAAAATACAATCTTATCATAGGTTATAAAATTAGAATAAAATAATTATTAATTTAAGATATTAAATTAATAATTATTATTCTAGAATGTTTTTATTTAGAATTAGTACTTTGTTGTAACTAGATATGACTCTCCAAATGTGTCGTATCTTAGGCTCTATTTTAGGAGATTTGTTAGCTATTTGGTTTGAATAGCATTTATTGTAAATGGACACTTGTTATTAAATAAGTGATCCATAATTAGAGGTAGTGATCCAGGTGGATGTTGGTGGCCACCCACCTATCCCATTTGGAGCCCCACAACTGTCTCTTTCAGCTTTTTCAATTTCCTAAATTGTATTAGTTTACTATTTTTAGCAGTTTTTCGGGTCCTGAACTTTCGGAGCCGTTTTGAGGCCCTAAATGATGTTTTTTGGGAAATCTGTGTTATGAAACCAGCTCAAGAAAAGATAGAAAAGATAGATCAACGCCTTAGAATTCAGCCTCTTCGAGGGGGCAACCTCCTTTACATTACATAAATGAACAATTCTTGGATGATTCAAATGACAAAACCTCCTTTCTATATATAGGAGTCTAAGGAGTCACAATATAATCCAGCCGACCTAACAATAATAATATAAAGCCACAAAAATAACAATAGAGGGATTCTATGGGGCACAGAAATAACAATATGGGGGTAATAGGGGCACAACAATATAAATAAGGGGTATAACTACAATAGTAATGGGGTAATCACTAGTATTATAGGGACCCAACATGCCCCTCTCCTTCAAAAAAGTGTTGTCCTCAACGCTTGAGTAGTTCTGGATACTTCTGCATAAAATTCTCATCCTCCCATGTGGAATCTTCAGCGGATAAGTTCTTCCACTTGATAAGATACTCTGAAATTGATCGATTTCGTAGCTGTCGAGTTCTTGTTTCTGTGACTGCTTCCGGTTCCAATATAATTTTTCCTTCCTCGTCAAGTTCTGGCAATATTGTTTGAATTGGGAGCTTGTCGCCTATAACCTTCTTTAAACATGAAACATGGAAAACTGGGTGCAATCGAGAAGCTGCAGGAAGCTCCAATTTGTATGCCATAGTACCAATCTTTTGCAACACCTTGTACGGACCATAATACTTTGGTGATAATTTATTATCCTTCTTAGCTTGCTTTAGGGACATTTGCTTATATGGTTGTAGCCGTAGGAATACCCAATCACCTACATCAAAACTTCTTTCACTGCGATGTTGATCTGCCTGTTGTTTCATTCTATTTTGTGCCAACACGAGGTTATCCTTTAAGAGTTGGAGGACTTGTTGTTGATGTTCGATGTGATGTTCCACTGCCTGAACCTTAGAATTTTCTCTTAAATATGATGTGATGGATGGTGGTTGATACCCATAAAGTGCCATAAATGGGGTCATTTTTGTTGCTGTATGGAAGGAAGTGTTATACCACCATTCAGCCAGAGGCAACCATTTGACCCATTGTGTCTGTTTATCAGATACAAAGCAACGAAGATATCCTTCCAAACATTTGTTTACTATCTCAGTTTTCCCATCAGATTGAGGATGATAAGATGAGCTATGAGCTAACTGAGTACCAAGACAAGAAAATAATTCTGTCCAAAAATTTCCAGTGAAAATGGGATCTCTGTCACTTACAATAATCTTTGGGTTTCCATGTAGCTTTTGAACTGTTTCCATAAATGCAGTAGAAACTGTACTGGCTTTAAATGGATGTGATAATGCACAAAAGTGTGCATACTTGGTAAGTCTGTCAACTACCACCATGATGACACTCTTTCCCTCAGACTTGGGTAAACCTGTGATAAAATCCATTGAAACCTCCTCCCAACGTTGGCTTGGAATGGATAAAGGTTGTAATAGACCCGGTGTCTTAATTGTTTCAACTTTATTTTGTTGGCAAACCAAACATTCTGCCACAAACTTTTGAATATCTGATTTAAGGCCATCCCAAAAAAATTCCTTCTTAACCCTGTGGTAAGTTTTTAAAAATCCTGAGTGCCCTCCTAAGGGAGAAGTGTGCAATTCCATAAGAATCTTTTGTTTTAGCTGGGAATTCTTACAGAGGTATAAGCGATCTTTGTACCATAACGAATCATTTTGCCAGCTAAATGTATCAGAAGTACTGGAATCTTGTTGTAGCTTTCGAATAAGTGCCCACACTTCTTCGTCATTCTTCCATTCCTCCCTTGCTTCGTTTATCCAATCTGGTTGGATAATAGAAATGGCACACAACAATGCTTCCACATCCTCATCCTTTCTTGAGAGTGCATCTGCCACCACATTTTGCTTCCCTTTTTTGTAGATGATTTCAAAGTCATAACCCAACATCTTTGTGACCCACTTTTGTTGCTCTTCAGAGGATAATCTTTGTTCTAAAAAGTATTTAAGGCTATCATGATCCGTTTTTACCTTGAAGTGTCTTCCCATTAGGTAGGGTCGCCATTTCTTAAGTGCATGGAGTATTGCCAACATTTCCTTCTCATAAATAGCTTTGCTTAAAAACTTTCCCTTGATTGGACGACTTTCAAAAGCAATGGGTCTTTCATCTTGCATTAGAACAGCACCAATTCCATTTCCTGAAGCATCACATTCCACAATAAAGGTTTTTGTGAAGTCCGGTGTAGCTAAGACCGGTGCTTGGCACATTGCCTCTTTAAGATGTTCAAAGGCCTTTGTTGCTTCCGGAGTCCATGAAAATGAATCTTTCTTCAATAATGTTGTTAGAGGTGCTGCTATTCTCCCATAATTCTTAACAAACTTGCGATAATACCCTGTCAACCCAAGAAATCCTCGCAGATGCTTTATGGATGTGGGGATTTTCCATTCCTTAATGGCTTTAATTTTGCTAGGGTCTACCTTAACTCCTTCATGAGATACAATATGACCCAAATATTCCACCTCCTGGACTCCAAAGAAACATTTGGATCTTTTTGCATATAATTGTTTCTCCTCCAATAGTTGTAGCACCCTGTCAACATGTTCAACATGATCCTTCCAAGACTTGCTGTAGATTAGTATATCATCAAAAAATACTAACACAAATTTTCTAAGGAATGGTTTGAAAATTGAATTCATCAAACCTTGAAATGTTGAAGGTGCATTGGTAAGGCCAAAAGGCATGACCAAAAATTCATAATGACCCTCATGAGTTCTAAATGCCGTTTTCGGAATGTCTTCAATCTTCATTCTGATTTGATGATATCCCGAACGAAGATCCAACTTGGTGAAGTAAATTGATCCATGCAATTCATCCAGTAATTCATCAATGACAGGAATGGGGAACTTATCTTTAATAGTGAGCTTGTTGAGCTCCCTATAATCCGGACACATGCGCCATGATCCATCCTTCTTGTGCACCAATACTACTGGAGCTGAGAAAGAACTTTGACTCGGTTGAATTATACCAGCCTCTAGCATTTCTGCAACCATACGTTCAATTTCACTTTTTTGGACATAGGGATATCTGTACGGCCTGATGTTTGGAGGAACACTTCCTGGAATCAGATGAATAGCATGATCATGATCACGCATAGGTGGGAGACCTTTGGGAGTCTCAAATACCTTGGAATGATTGTCCAGGACTTTTTGGAGATCTGGAGAAATAGATGATTCCAATGTGGAAACATCTAGCGAACATAATTGTGCAATTACACCTCTTTGCTCCTTTTTTAGAAGCTTTGTCATGCCATTAGAGCTGATTATCTTTCCTGGTTTCCCTGCAATACCCCTTAATTCAACTTCCTTTCCTTCCGTAGAAAATTTGATGAAAAGTTCTTGAAAATTAAAAGCTATTGTACCCAAGGATTGTAGCCATTGGACTCCTAGTACAACATCAGCACCTCCCATTGGAATGGAAAGCATTGGGCTAGTCAATACATATTCTCCCATGGATAGCTTGATATTATGGCACTTTCCAGAGCAATTTATTGTTCCTCCATTTGCAATCATCACTTGACACTCTGGTGCTGGATATAGGAAGCAATTCAATTCTTTTGCTACCCTACAATGAATAAAATTGTGGGTGCTTCCTGAATCAATCAACACTATTACCTTTTTCTTCTTGATTTGTCCTTCTATCTTGATGGTTTGAGGAGTGGTAATTCCCGCCAATGCATTACAAGATATGGTCGGATTTATTTGTTCTTCATCTAGGCTTTGTTCCTGGAGTATATCCTCTTCTTTTGACCTTTCTTTTTCTTCTTCCTCTTCACAATCTATGTAGAATAATTTCTTCTCAGCACACTTATGACCTTTTGTGTATTTGCTATCACAATTGTAACAAAGCCCTTTTGCTCTTTTTTCTTCCAATTGTTGTGGTGTCAACCTTGTAGGTTGTGGAAGACTAGGGGCAACAACACTTCCGTCTTTATAGTTGTGAGTGGTATGCTTCCTAGTTGCCATAATTTTGCTTTCCATTTTTCTTGCTAACCTGAATGCCTTCTCTAATGAATCAGGTTCCCAAAGGCGAACATCATGTTGGATATTATCCTTTAAAGACCCTATGAACACATCAATCCTATGCTCCTCTGGAATATCTTTTACCCTTATGTTCAATTTTTGGAACTCCTCAATGTGCTCCATTATTGAACCCTTTTGTTTGAGACTTATCAATTGGCTAAAAAAAGTGTTGCTTTTTGTATCCTCATAATGTGCTATCAATTCTTCCGTAAAAATTGCCCAAGTGATAAATTGTTTACGAGAACAAAGCCATTGATACCATACAAACTGATTTGGTTCCAAATATACAGTTGCCATACGTACCTTTTGTGCGTTTTGCACATTATTGAGATCGAAGAATTGCTCCATCTGTAATATCCATGTGGCGGGATCCTTGCCATCAAACTTCCTCATATCGATTTTTGGAATATGGTGGGTCTTCGATCCAACATTAGAGTCTATGGAATCATGATTAACATTTCTTTTGTTCTCATCATGAGTTTCCTTTACTACCCTTTCACCATTAGTGACCCTTTCTTGTAGCAACTTCTTCAATTCTTCCATGTCTGTCTTCAAATCTATCTTCAAATCGTCCATATTAGCTTCTACACCTTTCTTTAAACCATCCATCTTAGCTTCTACATCTTTCTTTAAACCATCCATCTTAGATTCTGTTCCTTTTTGTGCAAGTGACACTTGTTGCACTTGGTCTCGTAATTTTGCTATATCATGTTGCATTTCTTCCTCTTCTTCATAAGTCATGCTAGAGCTTTCAGGTTGCTTACTAGGTGTTTGCATTTTCTTTCCTCGGGGCATCAATTACCGATAATAATGCTTTACTATGCCCTTTGAATTCCTTCAAACCAAGCTTACGCAAAAATAAAAAAAAAACTACACACCGTTTTTCACCTTGTGGAAGCCTGATATTGAATCTGATGTAACTCTGTAATTTTGAATCATCCAGTTCTGAAATTGTGACCTGTAGTAGCCTTCTGTGTTCTCTTTCCAATGCCACTAGTCTGATCCAAATTGGATTCTCCAAGAAAGAGTTATGCACAATCTCCCGCAGTGACCTGATTGTAGACTAGTTCAGTAGAGCGAAATTGTATGAAGTGCCACGTGTCACTGTTTCAACCTTTGACTCTGAAAAATATATACAAGAAAACTACAGTCCGTCCTCTTTCTGTACCTTCTTTCGAAATTTCAATCCGATGCCCAAAGAGAAAGTTACGACGATTTTCCCCAGGTCACCTGTTTTGAATGTAATTCAGGAGTCTGCAAATAGACCAACTTCCTCAGATCATATCTCCACAAATATCGCGCGAAAATTTCTGAAATTCGGACCCAAGGTTCAACGCGATTTCTTCTCAAATGGGTTTTTTTGTGACTTCTGAAACGTTACAGAAAAAAATTTATAGCGAAAATGCCACGATGACCTGTTTGGAGCAGCGAAACCCTAGAATCCAAAGCTCTGATACCAAATGTTATGAAACCAGCTCAAGAAAAGATAGAAAAGATAGATCAACGCCTTAGAATTCAGCCTCTTCGAGGGGGCAACCTCCTTTACATTACATAAATGAACAATTCTTGGATGATTCAAATGACAAAACCTCCTTTCTATATATAGGAGTCTAAGGAGTCACAATATAATCCAGCCGACCTAACAATAATAATATAAAGCCACAAAAATAACAATAGAGGGATTCTATGGGGCACAGAAATAACAATATGGGGGTAATAGGGGCACAACAATATAAATAAGGGGTATAACTACAATAGTAATGGGGTAATCACTAGTATTATAGGGACCCAACAATCTGGGGCAACATGGGTCCATGGACAGATGTTGCCTCCCAAAGTGGTAGTACTCGGATAGATCTTTCTAACAAGCTATCGTACGCATCAAACGGAGATCGTATGCCAAAGTTACGACCCTGGGAAATTGATGTACCAATTTACCCAAACGGGGCCCACAATTTGGCGTTTCATCTTCTAGGGTTAGGTTTTGGGATGTGAAGGGTTTTCCATTGTTTCTCAACAATAAATAGGCCTTCGAGCCTCATTGTAACACAGTTTTAGAACAGTTTAGAGGCATGTAGCCGCCACATCTCTTCTCAGAGATAAGCTACCATCGCCCTAGCTGGTTTATTTCCATTTCTGATTGTAAGCATATTTCAGTATTTTCCATTAATGAAATGAAGCATTATTTACACTACATCTCTGTGTTTATGGTTATCTCTGTAATCTATTGCGTTCCTGTTTAAATCTGGATCAGTGGTATCAAAGCGGTCTGCTTTTTCTCTGTTTTTCTTTGCATGTCCCCAACGAGGTCGGGATATAAGGAGTTAGGGCTTGAATTGATCGAACCTTTGCAAGACCAGCCTCGCAAATCCCGACAGCCTCCCATGGCGTATGAGAAGAAAGACGAGGGGGCAGGAGATCCTATCAAAATCTTGCTTGAAGAAGCGCTCGAGCGGCAAAGGAACGCGATGATGGATAGCTTTGCGCAGATCCTTCAGCGGCTACCCAGAGGCGATGCATCGGCTTCCAACAGTGACTCTGGAAATGCCACACCGTTACAAGTTAATTTTGAAATCCCCATCTTCGAGGGTCAAATAGACGTAGATGCCGTAGATAAATGGTTAAATCTGCTAGAGGGGAATTTTTCTGTTCACAAATTTTCAAGTCGGAAAAAGATTGTTTTCGCTCTTCTCAAAGCAGCCCCCCACGTCAAGGACTGGTGGGAAACCTACTGCGAGCAGAAGGATGAAATTACACGCTCACTATTTTCAGCCGCACCCACTTGGAATGACTTCCTAGATGCCATCAAGGAGCAGTACTACCATGTTGGAAGCTATGAGGACAAATACATCAAATGGACCACACTGCGACAGGGATGAGACCAAGATGTGTCGGAGTTCAAAAACATTTTTCATACCCTTCGCACACAGTTGGGTATCAAAGATTCTGAGCTGCATCTGGTACTCAAATACCGCAGTTTCCTACATAGATACATCTAGGAAGAGATGGGGTTCTTGAACATCTCCTCACTCGGCACAGCATACCGATACGCTGTCAAAATTGAGCAAAAGTTCAAACAGAAGAAGCGAGACTTTGGATCTACAAATTCGAAGCCCAAAGGACAAAGCCAAGGCGGGGTGACCCATGACAACCCGTCGAAGCCGCAAGAAAATAACAACACCATGAAGCCGAAGAAGGACACAGGAAAGTGGTGTGAGTTCCATAAGAGTCCCACTCATAACACAAGTGAGTGTCGGACCAAGCAGACGCTGGTGGCCAAGTTGAAGGCTTCTGAATCAGATGCATGTTCTGACCCTGAGCCAGAACCTGACAAGGGGAATGGCAAAGGGAAGCAGATCATTGATGCAGATCCCAGCGCCACTGTTGCCACTGCCAAGATCCAGAAGAATGAACCTACAGATCCAGAAGAGGGGGAGCGCCTTTTCCACTCACAGATGTGGGTGAAGGGTTCGCCGCTACAATTCATTGTCGATGGTGGCAGCCAAAAGAACCTCATTTCACCAGAGGTCATGAAGCGGTTGGGCCTACCGACTACACCGCACCCGCAGCCGTACAGTATCGGGTGGCTTCACGAAGGACGAGATCTAAAAGTTCGCCAGTAGTGCCACCTTCCCTACAGCATCAAACCCTTCACAGACGAGGTATTGTGTGATGTTACACCTCTGGATGTTTGTGATGTATTATTAGGCCAGCCATACTTGTGGAGGCGACATGTTGTGTATGAGTCTAGGCCTCGTGTTGTCATTATTTCTTTGAATAATTCATTATACAGGATACCAGAGGTAGCCCCACCTACTGCCACATCTTTGATCACTACCAAGAAAGGCAGCAAGCTCATATCACAGACCAGGAAATTCATCTGTCTGGTTCACTCCCAAAGTAAGGGGAAGATCGTTGCTACATCCATGACCCCTGCAAAGGGTTCCTCCACGCAGCAGCAACAACAAAGGGATACAGTCATGACAAGACACAGGAACAACTTCTCCTCACCCACAGGGGTACCACACAAGTTTCAGGTGGGCGACAAAGTTTGGTTACATCTGCAGAGAGAACGCCTTACCAGAACCCATCAGAAACTCAGGCGACTCTGACATGGTCCTTACACCAGTACCAAGGCTACGGGAAACAATGCTTTGAAGCACAACATTCCTCCATTCCTTGACTTGCACCGAGTGTTCAATATGGACCGTCGTCGACCATGCTTCCCACCATTTCTGAACACATTAGAGATTGCAGAACAGCTCACCAGGGACCAAGTTCAGCAGATGGAGGAACTCAACGCAATGGGGACCATTGCTTCCTAAGGGGGGAGGAATGATCCAGGTGGATGTTGGTGGCCACCCACCTATCCCATTTGGAGCCCCACAACTGTCTCTTTTAGCTTTTTCAATTTCCTAAATTGTAGCAGTTTACTATTTTTAGCAGTTTTTTGGGTCCTTAACTTCTGGAGCCGTTTTGAGGCCCTAAACGACGTTTTTTGGGAAATCTAGGGCAACATGGGTCCATGGACCCATGTTGCCTCTCAAGGTGGTAGTACTCGGATAGATCTTTCTAACAAGCTATCGTACGCGTCAAATGGAGATCGTATGCCAAAGTTACGACCCCGAGAAATTGATGTACCAATTTACCCAAACGGGGCCCACAATTTGGCGTTTCATCTTCTAGGGTTAGGTTTTGGGATGTGAAGGGTTTTCCATTGTTTCTCAACAATAAATAGGCCTTTGAGCCTCATTGTAACACAGTTTTAGAACGATTCAGAGGCATGTAGCTGCCACATCTCTTCTCAGAGATAAGCTACCATCGCCCTAGCTGGTTTATTTCCATTTCTGGTTGTAAGCATATTTCAGTATTTTCCATTAATGAAATGAAGCATTATTTATGCTGCATCTCTGTATTTATGGTTATCTCTGTAATCTATTGCGTTCCTGTTTAAATCCGGATCACTGGTATCAGAGTAGTCTGCTTTTTCTCTATTTTTCTTTGCATGTCCCCAACGAGGTCGGGATATAAGGAGTTACGGCTTGAACTGGTCGAACCTTTGCAAGACCAGCCTTGCAAATCCCGACGGCCTCCCATGGCGGATGAGAAGAAAGACGAGGGGGCAGGAGATCCTATCAAAATCTTGCTTGAAGAAGCGCTGGAGCGACAAAGGTACGTGATGATGGATAGCTTTGCGCAGATCCTTTAGCGGCTACCCAGAGGCGATGCATCGGCTTCCAACAGCGACTCTGGAAATGCCACACCATTTAAGGTACAAGTTAATTTTGAAATCCCCATCTTCGAGGGTCAAATAGACACAGATGCCATAGATAAATGGTTAAATCTGCTAGAGGGGTATTTTTCTGTTCACGAATTTTCAAGTCGAGAAAAGATTGTTTTCACTCTTCTCAAAGCAGCCCCCCATGTCAAGGACTGGTGGGAAACCTACTGCAAGTAGAAGGATGAAATTACAGGCTCACTATTTTCAGCCGCACCCACTTGGAATGACTTCCGAGATGCCATCAAGGAGCAGTACTACCCTGTCGGAAGCTATGAGGACAAATACATCAAATGGACCACACTGCGGCAGGGACGAGACCAAGATGTGTCGGAGTTCACAAACATTTTTCATACCCTTCGCACACGGTTGGGTATCAAAGATTCTGAGCTGCATCTAGTACTCAAATACCGCGGTTGCCTACACAGATACATCTAGGAAGAGATGGGGTTCTTGAACATCTCCTCACTCGGCACAGCATACCGATATGCTGTCAAAATCGAGCAAAAGTTCAAACAGAAGAAGCAAGACTTTGGATCTGCAAATTCGAAGCCCAAAGGACAAAGCCAAGGTGGGGTGACCCAAGACAACCCGTCGAAGCCGCAAGAAAAGAACAACACCATGAAGCCGAAGAAGGACACAGGAAAGTGGTGTGAGTTCCACAAGAGTCCCACTCATAACACAAGTGAGTGTCGGACCATGCAGTCGCTGGTGGCCGAGTTGAAGGCTTCCGAATCAGATGCATGTTCTGACCCTGAGCCAAAACCTGACAAGGGGAATGGTAAAGGGAAGCAGATCATTGATGCGGATCCCAGCACCACTATTGCCACTGCCAAGATCCAGAAGAATGAACCTACAGATCCAGAAGAGGGGGAGCGCCTTTTCCACTCACAGATGTGGGTGAAGGGTTCGCCGCTGCAATTCATTGTCGATAGTGGCAGCCAAAAGAACCCCATTTCAGTAGAGGTCGTGAAGCGGTTGGTCCTACCGACTACACCGCACCCGCAGCCATACAGTATCAGGTGGCTTCACGAAGGACGAGATCTAAAATTTGCCAGTAGTGCCGCCTTCCCTACAACATCAAACCCTTCACAGATGAGGTATTGTGTGATGTTACACCTCTAGATGTTTGTGATGTATTATTAGGCCAGCCATACTTGTGGAGAAGACATGATGTGTATGAGTCCAGGCCTCGTGTTGTCATTCTTTCTTTGAATAATTCATTATACAGGATACCAGAGGTAGCCCCACCTACCACCACATCTTTGATCACTACCAAGAAAGGCAGCAAGCTCATATCACAGACCAGGAAATTCATCTGTGTGGTTCACTCCCAAAGTAAGGGGAAGATCGTTGCTACATCCATGACCCCTGTAAAGGGTTGCTCCATGCAGCAGCAACAACAAAGGGATACATTCATGACAAGACACAGGAACAACTTCTCCTCACCCACAGGGGTACCACACAAGTTTCAGGTGGGCGACAAAGTTTGGTTACATTTGCAGAGAGAACGCCTTACCAGAACCCATCAGAAACTCAGGAGACTCTGACATGGTCATTACACCAGTACCAAGGCTACGGGAAACAATGCTTTGAAGCACATCATTCCTCCATTTCTTGACTTGCACTGAGTGTTCAATATGGACCGTCGTCGACCATGCTTCCCACCATTTCTGAACACATCAGAGATTGCAGAACAGCTCACCAGGGACCAAGTTCAGCAGATGGAGGAACTCAACGCAATGGGGACCATTGCTTCCTAAGGGGGGAGGAATGATCAAGGTGGATGTTGGTGGCTACCCACCTATCCCATTTGGAGCCCCACAACTGTCTCTTTCGGCTTTTTCAATTTCCTAAATTGTAGCAGTTTACTATTTTTAGCAGTTTTTCGGGTCCTGAACTTCCGGAGCCGTTTTGAGGCCCTAAACGACATTTTTTGGGAAATATGGGGCAACATAGGTCCATGGACCAATGTTGCCTCCCAAAGTGGTAGTACTTGGATAGATCTTTCTAACAAGCTATCATACGCGTCAAACGAAGATCTATGCCAAAGTTACGACCCCGAGAAATTGATGTACCAATTTACCCAAACGGGGCCCACAATTTGGTGTTTCATCTTCTAGGGTTAGGTTTTGGGATGTGAAGGGTTTTCCATTGTTTCTCAACAATAAATAGGCCTTTGAGCCTCATTGTAACACAATTTTAGAACAATTCAGAGGCATGTAGCCGCCACATCTCTTCTCAGAGATAAGCTACCATTGCCCTAACTGGTTTATTTCCATTTCTGGTTGTAAGCATATTTCAGTATTTTCCATTAATGAAATGAAGCATTATTTACATTGCATCTCTGTGTTTATGGTTATCTCTGTAATCTATTGTATTCCTGTTTAAATCTAAATCAGGTAGTTAGGACATGGAGCTTATAAATAGCTCAGTGCAAGAGTGCTTGGATGTTCGGGTGTAAACTCTTGCAAAATCAATTATGTAATTATTTTTTTCTGATTAATAAAATTATGTGTTTGGGCACACTTCCGCCATTATTGTGGTAGCTCCAGTAATGCTACATTGGATGTGAAGAGGAGATTCCAACTCTACAGGCACATGGAAAACTCCATTAATTTTGTCAGTTAATATTTGTCAGAAAGGCCACAACTTCATTTGGTCGCTGAATTTCTCACAGAGAGGAGTGTGAGTGAGTCTTGATATCTATCTTTGATGACAGTGATGATAGCGGAGCATTCAGAGTCTGAGCAGGAACTGGGCCCGCTTGCATGGCATGGTCGATGGCCGCGCCGACCTCGATCACTCTCCGCTGAATAGACGACGGTGAGAACTCCACATGTTGTGAAAGCCTGAGGTCGCTCTGCTGCTCCTTACGTGTTTCCTCTATGTTTGAAGTAGCTGTTGGACAAAATTCTACTAAAAGCTGGACAAAATTGAAGACTTTGATGGATTAAAGTGGTCCATTTGTTGGAAATCAAGATCAATGGCGCAAATTGATAGAAGTCATGTAAACTGCAATGTGATGGCCTTGTGACAAAAGAAAGTTTAAAGCTGAGTTGAAAAGTGAAGAAGCCAAGAAATAAGAAATATTTTTTACATATTTTTTAATTTTGTAATGATAATGGAGTGATAAGGATTTTCAATGGTTTGTAATTTTGTAAATTTGTGGAGAAATAAGGAATATTGTTTGTGGAGTATTAAGGGGATTTTATTTGTAATTTTTGGAGGGATAAGTGTAACTCAAAGTAATTTTACTTTGAGGGGGGTAACTTTTTTTTACCAAGTTTTATGCATCATTGTAAAAAATCAAATTTTGAAAGTTGCCCTATAATTTTTGAGAAATTGACTAGAGCCAAGTGCAAAGCTCAGTCATTTTTCTCCTGCTTCAACGACTATATGAGGGTTAAGGCCAAGCCCCGATAGATCGTGTTTTTTTTGCGTGGTGTGTTGTGTTGTCCATCTTGACATTTTTGTTCTGATTCTTAGTGCGAAGCTTCCACACTACAATGTCTAAGTTGATTAATTTATTTTCTGATTCCGACAAACTTGAAGGCACAAAATCTTATAAAACATGGCACCGTCTCATCGAAATCACTCTCATTTACAATGAATTATGGTAGGGTATATGTGATGGAGATGTTAAGCCAAATAAACCCACAGATGCAGCTACACTAGCAAAATGGGAAGTTAAGAATGCCAAAGCCTTAGCTCTTATTAAATCTTCTATGAATGATGAAATGTATGTCCATATAGAAAATGCTACAGATGCATGGTCTCCTTTGAAAACGTTTAAAGACCTCTTTGATACTCAGCCTGAATCAAAGAAAGTTGATCTACAATTAAAATTGTTACAACAAAAATTGACTGAAGGAGGTGATGTTCTTGAATATATCTCAAGACTTAAGAATATTAGGAAAGAAATCATTAATTGTTATAGACATTTTTGGGCCCTACAACCCCAAGCATGAAATGTCCATAAACCAAGGGCTCCTAAGTCCCAAAAAGTGTTGTTCTAACCCCTAAAGGAACAAGGTCAACAGATTACAACTTCTCCCAGAAGTTCTCCATGAGAAACTGCTCAGAATTGGTCAAAACAGGATCATTGCAGCTGCTCCACTGGCTAAGTGCGTTGCATCTCACCCAAATACACTGTGAGGGTGAGTTGCATTTCAAAAGTCCCTTCTGTGGGGTGCGATGGGCGAGAAATGACAAATGGAAGTGTCATTCCGCGAGGTGGAGAGGCAATGGAAGCTTCCAAAATCTTCTCCTATGACACTTGCCTCACTGAATTCAACCAAGGATGAGTAAGAGGCCATCAGTCTCCAAGTGGAAGCAAGAACTATCAGAGAGAAGACACTAATCAAATCACAAGATGACTCATCCCCCTTACAAATATCTATATATGGATCCCTCATCCCAGAGATCCAGGGAGGCTAGAATTTTGCATATTGTAAGGAATTGTTGTTGGTTTCCTGAGACAAACATCAAATAGTTGGGTGATCTAAGCTTTGTTTGAGGTGAAGAGGGACTTCTTTGCTGGGAGGTTGATGCTGGGTCAGAACAACCAGTTGTAACTCCTCTTGGCTCTTTTCTTGTTTATCAATAAAAGCTATTTGAGTTTTCCTCCATGTTTTTGTGTCATTGATGCTTGTTACATTTGTATGGTCGATTTACATCTGACCCTAGATTGTTTATGATTATAGATCCATGTCTTTGTATAGTGCTATGATTCTGTGATCTTACAGGTACTTTGTGAAGTTGGGCGTGCAAGGGAGCAGGTAGCTGAGGACTATGAAAGAAGAGAGGGATCAAATCAGGAGATTGGCGCAAGACAGAGGTTGGTCTTTCTGTTCCTATCTATCTACAATTCATAAAGGAAAAACAAAAGTAGCTTTTCTCTGTTTGTTTCTAAGGCAGCTGTCACACCTTAGTGGGATAGAGCAGTTCTAAATAGACACTTTTCCCTGTAACAAAATGGCGACTCCGCTGGGGACCTAATTAGTTTGTTTGTTTATCATTCTTTGTTGTCTATTTCATAAACTTACAAGTAGCATTCGAACTGCATTTGCCATAACAAATGCAAAGTAGACAACTGCTACTTCAATCCATCTACTGGATCTGTTTATGATTTAAACAACTGATTCACAAACTATCTGATTGCCCTTGTGATAGCTCTTAGATTCTCCTTAGATCTACCCCTCATTGTTGCATTACTGATTGCTTTTTGCTCGGCCAAAACCCAAGAATTGAACTGCAAACTGTGACCCGGAACCCGAACAGAGTCTCGTTTCTGGCCCAGCACAGGTACTGTTCAGAGATTCTGAATTTCAGCACACTTCCCGAGTGGACAACCTGCACTGCATTTCAGATTCTCTGTGTTACAGGTGTGCTGATCAGACTAGCTCTGTACAGTTGTGGCTTCTGTGGTTCATTCTTTCCAGTTCTATTCTTGAATCTTGCTTCATGTGATTAGTACATGTCTGTTTGAAACCCCTTTTCCTTACTATTATTCCGCCTCCTTTGTACAAAAGAACTGTAGATGTTTTTGTGTGTTTGTTGAGTCACTTACAGTTCTCCTTTGCAAAAGTAGCATAATCGTACTGTCGCCCTTTGATTTGAAACTGTCGCAAGTGTCGATTTCAATCGTAGGAAAATGTTTAATTACTGTTGATGGTCGATTATCCTGTTACTATTGCTTTTGGTCTGAATTTGTAATTTTCTAGTGTCAAGAAAAATTATTCATTCCAAAATCGTAAGGTGTTGTAATCGTCTCCATTTTTTGATTTCGAAAGAAGCTTGTTGATATTTGTCGCTTGAAAAGAAATTCAGATTTGTGCATCAACTTTCTTTTTAGCATTCATATACTAAGAAAGTCAAAAACAAATACATGCATGTGCATTTGCATATAGACAGTCTGATTGGCTTGATTTAGGAAAGTGAATTTAGAGTGTGCTCTTTGCTCTTTGTGAAAAGATTCTGTCTTTATTTTCCCTAGTAGCTAGGATTTTCATTGCATAAAGGAGATAAAAGTTTGTTTATCATCTTAGATTGAATTTTAGGAATTACATCTACATCTCGTGGTGAACCCGAACGGCAAACTTCATAAACAAGATCAACTTAAAATAAATTCAATGAATCTAACAACGCTTTGGAACTTAACGCACAACATTTAGAATTCTAGGCTAGAGACGTATTCTGGCGTCGTAAAGCCTGGTAACTGTTGTTCTCACTGATGGTTGGGTGATTCCTCCACTTTGAGATGATAAGTGCCAGTACGGACTTGTGCTCCCATGTACCGTCGAGTATATTTTGGGAGACCCCAATAGGCTTAATCCTTTATCCATAGGAAGCCGTGTCTGCCTCCCTATCGATCGCAATGCACTGAACACAACATTGAGGAAGATTGACTGCCGTACCGTAAAAAGTATTCTGCAATTTTGCGATTGATTTGGTAATCCCTCTACCTAGATTTCCAGAGCAGTCCCTTTCGTTCCTTTTCAGACTCCTTAACAGAAAAGGTCCATCTGAGCACTTGTCACTTCAGGCTCATTAAAAATCGGAGGAGACTAGAGTCATCTTTTGTTTTTTCTCGATTCTTAAAAACTGAAAAAACAAGTTGTGTCAAAGCGTCTAAAATTTATTTTAAACGGAATATTCATTACCCTTTCCTACTTTGATCTTGGGTTGAGAAAATGGAATCCACCAACCAAGGAATTCCCCTTGGAGGAAATCCTAGTCCCTTCTCCTCTTGGGGAGATGTTGGTGCACCCTATATGGCCACATTGTCGCTTCCAGGACTGACAATTGGTTTGCCTGTATGGCTCTTCTCAACCTCTGTCGTTCAGAACACCATAATTCCTGAACAATCAAATAAGCAATTAGACGAGTCCAGAGTTACCCACCAACCTTCTACCTCCTCTAATTCTTCCTCTCCTCCTTCCTCTTCGCTTGATGGGGCTGGTAAAGCCAAAATTCAAGTACCTGAGGAGAAGAAGGAAAAGAAGAAGAAAGAGAAGAAGAAGAAGGAGCCAAAAGTGAATGGGGGTCGTTTAGAGAAAACCCACACACCGCACTGACCAGGCCTAAATTGCCATGTGTCATTTGCAAAGGAGACCACTATCACAGAGATTGTCCTTGCATCCCTCAGATCTTAAGGGACTGGTCTCCTCGTTTTCACAACCCGGTGTCGTCAACCTCTGATGATCACGTTGAAAACACATCGTCAACTAGTGAAAGTGAAGCCCCAGGACAAAAAGGAAAATATAGATTTCCTTGTAAACTGTGCGAAGGAGATCATGCCATCCACTGTTGTCCCTTCTTAGACGAAGCTAAAAGAGTTTTGAATGATCGTCCGGTTTCACCGTTACGACTTCCTCCTGGATATAAAAAACTGTTGCCGATTCCATCACTAGTTGAAAATTCGGCTGGCTCGCTCAGGTGGTCGGTCGAAGCATCTATCATTGAAGATAAACCATCTGAATCATACCAGACGAAAGTCAAAAGGTCGAGGCGGCAGTTGACCCGGTCTTGCCTTCAGAGGTTCCATCTTCAGATGATACAGTCACTGAAGAGAACAAGGATGACACCGTCCAAATTCTTTTCATAAGCAAAGACTCCAACGAACATGGGGGAAATTTACCCGTTCCTTTACCGCAGGAAGGAAGTTCGTCAGAGTCGTACCCGGCTGTCTATTCGGTCACACCTCCAAGCAACCTAGTTGTCTCCTTCGACTAGAATCAATTAGGCAGACCCCGTTTACCAGCTAGTATGCCATTCTGAACCATTGTTCAAATATATAGAATGGTTATGGCTGGTACCATCATAGATGAAGGGGCTTCTGTGAGTATCCTTTCCTCAACTGCTTGGAAAGCGCTTGGTTCGCCATCACTTTTGCCTGAGATGAGAAATCTAACAGGTTTTGATAAAGGAACCAGTCGACCATTAGGGATCCTTCCCAATGTTCCCATAACATTGAGAGGGAAAATCGTTCACATGAATGTAATGGTAGTTCAAGGACCCCTGGATTACAATATACTCCTTGGACGAGACTATATTTATTGCATGGGAGCAATTGTCTCCTCACTCTTTAGAGTAATGTGTTTTCCACACGAAGGAAGAGTGGTCAAGCTCGTAGACCAGCTTTCATTTCCCAGATCACGCATAGAAAATAGTCATATACCATCCCTGAATGGTCTTTTCACGCAAGAAATGTCTCAATCTCCAGTCCTTCCTCCTGATGAGCGCGAATGATTCGGGGGGACATGACTGAAACCAGGGGGGCATGCACCCTGGTCTACTTCGGCAGGAAAACTTCGGGTATAGGGTAGGTTTCCGCGAGATAATATGACTAGTCTGTACCCCCGTTCGTGATTGGAAGAGGGGGTTATTCTAGAACAAGATTCTCTTATCAAAGTTATGTGAGTGGAGTAGCCTCCTTCACTCATCTTTGTCTATTTCGGTAGACATCACCGAAGAAGTGTTTTGTTTCCGCTGTAAATGAAACAATCTTTGGTAACCTGTAAGAGGTAGGCCTCTCTCGGCAAAACAAATGTTTTAACGGACTAAAGAAGGGGTAACCTTGAAACTCTGTTTTATACCTGGGGGCATGCAAGCCTTTTGGCGTGCAAGCAAAGAGTGACTATTTATTTTTTAAATTTGTAGGACCTCTAACCCTTTAAACTCGTAGGATTGGTCGTCTCCTAACTTGCATAAAGAAAGGATGTGGGGAAAAATGTAAAAGTTGTCGTTTTATATGAGACATTCTTATCACACGACTGGATTAATCGAGTAGTTTTAGCACATAGTTCAAGCTCGTTAAAAAATAAACATAAGACATGAGCAAATGTTTCCCCCCGCGTTTAAGCTCGTTAAAAAATGAACTATTCCCCGGTAAATAACCATCGTGAATGTAGTACTTCAGTCGTTAAAGCCTTGGTCGTGTTTGCATCGTCACCTCCAATTTTTAATTGGCCGATCATTCACCTTCATTTGATTGTTTACCCATTTTGAGGAATAGCTGCGAAGAGTGATTTCACTAGCCATCCTTGTGACACTGCCGTGATTGGAAAATTCCAAACCTTACCTGGAATCAGCTGCTACCCATTTTATCACTCGTTCCTCAAAAGACGATTCTCCTTTAAGCTCTTTTCAACTGACTCATAAAATATGAAAAGATTGTCGAGCCATTGGCCTCTCCAGCTCATTAAAGGGACAGGAAGTGCCATCCCTCCTCTAGATTTTAATCTTTTTGGACCTGAGGGATTATTACACAAAAAGATCGAGCGCTTGTTTTGTTCGGCTCATTAAAAGTATCGAAAATCCATCCCTTCTGTATTGTTTTATACTTTTTCGGACTTAAGGGATTAGATGACGAAAAAGGAATTTTGGAGTTACCTTTACGTTCCTTTTCAGACTCTCTAAAATTGAAAAGGACCGAGTTATCTTTGTCATTAAACTCGTTAAAAAGATTAATAGCGACAAACTTGTCTTTAGACGAGAACGAGTTTCACTATCGCTAGGCTCGTTAAAACATAGTGATGGGTTTGCCCAAAGGGAAAATTATAGAACAAGCATATGTTATCCTCCTCAATCTTGAAAAAAATAAAGAGGTACTGGTCAGCAATGACTGGGGAAAATTGGGAAGAAAACTTGAAGAAACTTTGTTGGTAGCAAGTCGCTCTTGAACATGACACTTCCACTCCGTGTCCGAGTCGGGTTGGGTTGTTTCATTCACCGGTCACATCACCATGGTCACACCATACCATCCACATTTGGGGTTAATGCTACCAATCCATCACATCAGTGTCGCCGATATGTTCAAGAGAAGTCATTCAGAGAATTCACTTGTGTCTCACCCACTACCATACATTATACTCCATTCTTTCATGACCGCCACCCTGAACCTTATATCACCAGATTGTTTTCACCTCCATTAAAATCATTTGCTCCGTTCCGTGTCATTGATGTGGGATTCATTAAGGCCCTCCTGTGACAGATCACTTCTTGTCGACATCAGCTCATTATCCAAGAAGTTGATCTAGGAACATCCCATTCAGTACTTTGAAGCTTGCATGCCTCAATGGCAAGTTTCTCACTTCTGGCGACAGGTTTACATCAATGGCCTTCGACCGAAAGATTTTGCGTGGTGTTCGATGCCAAGTCCTTTATTCACACCACGTGAATTGTACTGTAGTACCTTGAGGGTCATTATCATTATCGGTGATTCCTCTTGCGCTTGTTAACTGTTTACATCATTGACTGGTAATCAAGCAATGTCTTTCCATGTTCGACTTCAGAACATTTCTCGCATGGATCGACTTGTACTTTGAGTGAAGATCGGACGAGATTGAAGACCCTGGATCTAGTTTCATCCATCTGGGCTGCGATATATATTCAGGGGAATAAGGACATTAAATGTACATCATTGCTACACAGATAATCATCCACTCAAAAGGATGATGGCTCTATCAGAATCATCAGTCTACACTCAGACGATTGTCTGTCCTATGTACATGAAAATGAATTTATAAAGCTGAGCATGGGAATGCCCGCCTCATCTAGATCATGAAAATAGTATGAAGATAATGTATTGTATTGTATCTTATTACAGGTCTCCTCCCAGCATTGAAAGAACTTCGGATCCTCATAATGAAGCATTTCACCCGACACCAAAAGATTAACGGCCTCATACTTTAGGGGGCAACTGTTATAGACATTTTTGGGCCCTACAACCCCAAGCATGAAATGTCCATAAAACAAGGGCTCCTAAGTCCCTAAAAGTGTTTTTCTAACCCCTAAAGGAACAAGGTCAATAGATTACAGCTTCTCCCAGAAGTTCTCCATGAGAAACTGCTCAGAATTGGTCAAAACAGGATCATTGCAGCTGCTCCACTGGCTAAGTGCGTTGCATCTCACCCAAATACACTGTGAGGGTGCATTGCATTTCAAAAGTCCCTTATGTGGGGTGCGATGGGCGAGAAATGACAAATGGCAGTGTCATTCCGCGAGGTGGAGAGGCAATGGATGCTTCCAGAATCTTCTCTTGTGACACTTGCCTCACTGAATTCGACCAAGGATGAGTAAGAGGCCATCAGTCTCCAAGTGGAAGCAAGAACTATCAGAGAGAAGACACTAATCAAATCACAAGCTGACTCATCCCCCTTACAGATATCTATATATGGATCCCTCATCCCAGAGATCCGGGGAGGCTGGAATTTTACATATTGTAAGGAATTGTTGTTGGTTTCCTGAGACAAACATTAGATTGTTGGGTGATCTAAGCTTTGTTTGAGGTGAAGAGGGGCTTCTTTGCTGGGAGGTTGATGCTGGGTTAGAACAACCGGTTGTAACTCCTCTTGGCTCTTTTCTTGTTTATCAATAAAAGCTATTTGAGTTTTCCTCCATGCTTTTGTGTCATTGATGCTTGTTACATTTGTATGGTTGATTTACATCTGACCCTATATTGTTTATGATTATAGATCCATGTCTTTGTATAGTGCTATGCTTCTGTGATCTTACAGGTACTTTGTGAAGCTAGGCGTGCAAGGGAGCAGGTAGCTGAGGACTATCAAAGAAGAGAGGGATCAATTCAGGAGATTAGCACAAGACAGAGGTTGGTCTTTCTATTCCTCTCTATCTATAATTCATAAAGGAAAAACAAAAGTAGCTTTTCTCTATTTGTTTCTAAGGCAGCTGTCACACCTTAGTGGGATAGAGCAGTTCTAAATAGACACTTTTTCCTGTAACATTAATGCTGGTTTTCCAACAATAGATGATAGTTTTATGGTAACAATTGTAATTACTGGACTTCCTTCTTCCTACACACATTTTTTGGAGACTCTAAAATTAACTGGAAAATTAGAGAACCTAAAGTTTGATGAGCTTTGTGAAATGTTGACTCAACATGATAAAACCTTTGGGAAGAAGAAGAAAGTTGGTGAAGATGTTTTTCTCACAGAGGCCAGCACTAGTAAATCGTTAGCAGATAGTTCTCGAGGCAGAGGCAGAGGCAATCAGAATCAAGCAACACATAATGTACAAATTCGAGGTCGAAGCCAAAGTAGAGGAAACAACTTTAATAGAGGCAATAGTTCAAGAAGGAGTAATTTTCAAGGTAGAGGAAACAACCAAGGAAGAGGCAAATTTCAAGGACAAGGAAATAATAATCAAGGTAGAGGACAATCTCAACATAGAAGTCAAAGCAGATGCTGAGGACAATCTTCAGGAAGAGGAAGAGACTTAAGTCAAATTGTGTGTCGAAGATGTAACAAAGTTGGCCATTATGCTGAAGATTGTTGAACTTCACTTAATAAAAGTCCCAAGTTTCAGCAACATTCTGCGCAATTTGCAAATGATCAAGATGATGACAACTCAGAATATGTTCTTACTTCCTCACCAATGTCACAACTTTCATCCCATCTTAGAAGTGATTATGAAGATGCCTGGATCTTGGATTCCGGTGCAACTCAGCACATGACTTGTCGACGTGATTTTTCCTGGAATTTTCAAGATTGCCAACTTAATTCCACTTTTCTTGCTGATGATACAAAGCATACTCCTTATGGAAAAGGAGCAGTTAAAGTTTTTCTCCTTGGCATTGGAGAAAAAATGATTTCCAATGTATGGTATGTACCAACATTTAAGAAAAAATTGCTCTCTTTAGTCACGATTCGACAAGCAGGACATCAAGTGACTATGGAAGATGCTTTAGTCAAGATTAATTCAGTCAAACAGAGCTTGAAAACAGTGATGATAAGATATGAAGATGGAAAATTGTTATGGATGAAAGGGACAATTATTCCAAGGCATTCTGATTTTGCAGGGGCAGTGAGTATACGTATTTCACCTATAAGATTATGGCATGTAAGATATTGACATTTAAATTTTGAGAGTCTTTTTCAATTGCAGAAACAAGGAATGGTTAAAGGAATTCCCACTTTCAAAAGGGAAAATGCAAAATGTGAAGCTTGCATTTATGGCAAACAAAGTCGAGAAATTTTTCCAACAAGTTCATGGCGTGCAAAGGCTACAACTAGTTCATAGTGATGTTTGTGGACCACTACAAACTTCCTTTGGTGGATGCAAATTTTTCTTACTATTCATTGATGATTTCAGCAGAATGACTTGGGTTTACTTCTTGAAGAACAAGTCAGAAGCATTTGATAAGTTTAAAATTTTTCACCACTTTGTTGAAAATGAAGTCAAAGAAAAGATAGGTACTCTCAGGATAGACAATGGGGGAGAATTCACTTCAAATGAATTCAAAACTTATTGCAATGAAAATGGCATAAGAAGACATCTTACTAATGTTTACAATCCACAGCAAAATGGAGTAGTCGAAAGAATGAATCGCACCTTGTTAGGAATGGCGAGATCCATGTTAACTTTCAAGAGGTTAAGTCCAAAATATTGGGCAGAAGCAATACATACAGCTGTCTACTTAAGAAACAGATCTCCAACTGATTCTTTAGAAGGAATCACACCTTATGAAGCTTGGTTTTGTTTCAAACCTCGAGTTAAACATCTTAAAGTTTTTGGGTCCGTATGTTATGCCTTAGTTCCAAAAGAAAAATGAACTAAGATTGACTCAAGAAGTTTAAAATGCACAATGATTGGCTATTCTGATGAGAAGAAAGGGTATCGACTTTTGACAAATGGAAAATTCATTGTGAGTAGGGATGTCATTTTTGATGAAACTGAGAGTAAAAGTGCTGAAGAAATAGAAAATCTTCTTAACGAGTTAGAAACTAAGGGAAGTAAAAGAAATGGAAAAATTCAAAGTCAACCAACTTCACCAAACTGGTATGAACTTGATTTTCCTTCCTCTGAAAATGAGTCATCCAGTCCATCTACATCAACAACATCACCTAGGTCTTCAAGCAATTCATCTGCATCTTCAAGCAGCAACAATGCTTCTGATAGTGATTCTCCACACTCTTCACCTGAACGAAGAACATCAGTTTATATTAATCCTCTTTACAATGATGGAGATTTTACAGAAGCGCAAAAAAGTGAGCACCATACCGAAATGGGTAGTTCAACTTTTGAAAGATGTAAAGCCTGATGAGCAGAATAAAACAAGCACCAGAAGGGCACATAGAAGTGAAGGTAATTTTGCCTTAATAGCACATGATTTTACTGAACCTTCCACATAGAAAGAAACAGTAAAACATAAAGAATGGCAATAGGCTATGGTTGAAGAATATCAAGCAGTGATTGATAACAACACTTGGAAACTTGTTGATTGTCCACAAAATGTTAAACCCATAGGATGCAAATGGGTTTACAGAATTAAGTATAATCAAAAGGGAGAACTTGAAAATTATAAATCACGACTTGTCGCAAAAGGTTTTGCGCAGCAGGAAGGCATTGATTATGATGAAACTTTTGCTCCTACAGCTAAATGGAACACCATCCGTTTAACACTTGCATTGGCCGCTCAGAAAGGATGGAAAGTTCAACAAATGGATTTGAAAAGTACTTTTCTCAACGGGGATTTATAGGAGGAAGTGTATATGACCCAACTGCCAGGTTTTGAAATTGAAGGACAAGAACATAAAGTTTGCAAATTGATCAAGGCTTTATATGGATTAAAACAAGCTCCCCGAGCTTGGTATGCAAAGATGGATGAATACCTTAAGAAAGTTGGTTTTCAACAAAGTGAATCTGATGATACTTTGTGTTGTTGGGAAAAGTATCCATTCAGAATGCCCCTATCCCACTCTAAGGTGTGACAGTGCCTTAGCAACAAACAAGGAAAACTATTTTCGTATTCTTCTTAATGAAATGTAAACGAAGAGGAAGGATGTAACTAACCTGTGTCTTTCGCTAGTTTGTCGATCCAATCGCTCTACTCTTTTGCTTGCTTCCCGCTGCCTGCTCCCTTACTGGTCCAGCTTCACCAAGTTCCTGCAAGATCACAGAAGAGGAAAACTACACAAAAGACATAGATTTACATTCATAACTAGCTTAGGATCAGATTTAAGCTAAACATGCAAATATAACAAAGCATCATTGATATACAAGCATATAGGAGAAACTCAAATAGTTTTATTGATATGATAAGAAAGTCCAAGAGGAGATACAACCAAGTGAGTCCCGATCCAGCATCTACCTCCCAGCAAAGGAATCCCTTCCTCTCCTCCAACAAAGCATAAATCACCCAATGCACTAATCTCAATCTTAAACCAACAACAATTCTCTGAAAAGTACAAAATTCCAGCCTCCGGATCTCTGGGATGAGGGATCCATATATAGATGTAAGCAGAGAGGATGAGTCAGCTTATGTTTTTACTTGTGGCTTCTCTCTGTCAATTCTTGCTTCCACTTGGAGGCTGAGAGCCTCTTACTCATCATTAGTCGAATTCAGTGAGGCAAGTGTCATTGAGGAAGATTCTGGAAGCTTCCATTGTCTGTACACCTCGCGGAATGACACTGCCATTTGGCATTTCTCGCTCAGCGCACCCTGGTAGTGCATTTAGGTGCGTTGCAACACACCTAGCTAGTGTACTAGGGTGCATTGCAACGCAGGCAGCTAGTAGAGCTTCTGAATTGATCCTGATTTGACTAGTTCTTAGTGGTTTTTGGTGGAGAACTTCTGGGAGAAGCTGTCATTGGTTGACCTTGTTCCTTTAGGGGCAGGAACAACACTTTTAGGGACTTTGGATCCCTTGGATTATGGACATTTCATGCTCAAAGCTGTAAGGCACAAAAATGTCTATAACACTTTGTATGTGCGACAACAGGGGAAATATTTGGTAATTATTGTTATGTATGTAGATGATTTGATCATTACTGGCAACCATGATGATCATATTGCACAGGTGAAAAAGGAGTTACATGCAGGTTTTAAGATGACAGATTTGGGATTACTTCACTACTATACTAGAGTTGAAGTCTTCCAACGTCCACATCATATTTTCATTTCTCAGAGTAAGTATGTAGCAGAGTTTCTTCAGCGATTTGGCATGCAAGATTGCAAGCCCGTTCTCACCCCCATGGAGCAAAACTTCAAACTTTCAAAATTTGAAGGGGGGAAAAGGTGGACAGTACAACTTATAGATAGCTGATTGGCAGCTTGATTTATTTGACAAATACTCATCCTGATCTATCTTATGTTGTCAGTATTCTTTCACGTTTTATGGAAGAACCACGAGATAGCCAATGGAATGCAGCTAGGAACAAAAGATTTTGGTCTTCTTTACACAAAGACTAAATTGTTTTTACTTAGTGGATATTTCGATGCCGACTTTGCTAGGAGTATTGATGATCGAGCATCCACATCAGGTTATTTAATGAACATGGGGTTAGCAGCAGTATCTTGGAGTTGTAAGAAGCAAGCTACAGTGGCCACTTCTTCAGCAGAAGCAGAGTACATTTCAGCATGGGAAGCAGCATGTGAAATTGTTTGGTTGCGCCGAATTTTGCAGGACTTGGGCATTTCTCAGACAGAAGCTACATCATTATTCATTGATAGCTAGTCAGCCATCAAACTTGCCAAGAACCCATTTTTTCATTCAAAGACAAAGCATGTGGACACCAAGTATCATCATATCATATCTCTCATTGCCAAAGATGTCCTCAAGCCAGTTTATTGTCCTTCCAAAGATCAGATCTCCGACATTTTCACGAAACCGCTTGGTAGAATAAAATCTACTAAGTTCAGGGATGAACTTGGTATCTGTTGTAATGTATCTTTGGATCATAGGGGGGAATGTTAGATGTTCCAAAAATACAATCTTATCATAGGTTATAAAATTAGAATAAAATAATTATTAATTTAAGATATTAAATTAATAATTATTATTCTAGAATGTTTAATTATTTAGAATTAGTACTTTGTTGTAACTAGATATGACTCACCAAATGTGTCATATCTTAGGCTCTATTTTAGGAGATTTGTTAGCTAGTTGGTTTGAATAGCATTTATTGTAAATGGACACTTGTTATTAAATAAGTGATCCATAATTAGAGGTAGTTAGGACATGGAGCTTATAAATAGCTCATTGCAAGAGTGTTTGGATGTTCGGGTGTAAATTCTTACAAAATAAATTATGTAATTATTTTTTTTTATTAATAAAATTACGTGTCTGAGGACACTTCTGCCATTATGGCCCCATATGTGGCTTCCTTATAACAGTAAGCCGAATCAAATAAGGGTTGGCTGTGATAAACATCAAAAGTATATCGTTACAGAACTGGAGGGATAAAATGAGCTCGTCGCATACAACAGCAATATCATTGGAAATTACTCAGTTGAATCATTTCTAGGCAATTTTAATGCAAATACTTCACCCTTTTTGGAAAATTTTGTTATATCACAAGTTAAAAATTATTCTCAAACAAATTCTTCTAAGTGTATAAATTTTGTAGATAGACCTATAGTTGAGTCTTTATTTTGGAAATTATTTTTTGATGGATCTAAATCTAACGATGGAGATGGAGAAGGTATAACACTGTCGAATATGAATCATTATTTCAAAGGTTGTACAAAGCCATCGGCCTTGACATCAAATATCTTCAGGTGTTTGGAGATTTGAAAATTGTAATTAAACATGTGAGGTATACTATGCATTGTCTCTCTGTGTAGAATTTCCTGCAAATTCTCTACAAATCTACCTCTAAGATCTATGTAGAAAATCTAGTTGTAGATTACCTCGATAATGCAATATACCCAAGCAAAATACTATAATATACTTCTACCATCAAACTTGCGGAAGCTTAAAGATCGAGCTGAATCAGAGCTGAACACATATAACCAAAAGAAGAAGAATCAATGCACATGAAACACAGAAAATACTCAGGGGAGAGCCTCATCTAAAAACCCCACTATCTGTATTATCATACAAGGTGGAAATACATCAGAATTACACATATTTAGCTCTCACAGCTAGCCAGCTCTAAGTACAATCCTCCTGGATGCTCACAGGTAAATAAGGCTTCTCACAAACCTTCTCCTCTACCCTCCAAGCCTCCTATTTCCTTACGCAGTTTCTCCTAATTAATCCTACTGTTACCAAGTGTAACACTGATCTCACCCCCTGTCAGAACTGCACAATCCTCAAGGAACCTTGTTCCTTTTGCATGGATGAGTTTCCTTTATAGGAAAACTCATGCAACTGATAGTACAATGTCCTTGTCTTTAATCTCAACTGGGTCTTTCTCTATATAGATATGCATGAGTTTTGGAACTAATTTAACTAGACATAACTCAGTTAACTGAGCTAACTAATTACAACTCAAATACAACTCAACCTTATCTCCTTAATTAATGGATAATATCCTTAATTTAAGGAATAACTATTGCATGACTTCACAAAGACTTCTAACTTGAATTTATCCAACTAATTAATCCAAGATGAATTAATTAATTATTTTTAAAGCAGCTGGTGAGACTAAATTCAAATTTTAATTCAAGGACAAATTAAAATTGGAATATTCTATTTTTGGCATTTCTATTTTTAGCATTTCTTGTTGCTATTTTCAGCACACCCTCTCAACAATAAAGGAATTCAACTTGACCCCAATCCTGAACCTTTGGAATGTTCTGCATGTAACACTTCTCTCTAGTGTTGTTGCTCCAACAACTCAGAAACAAAAAATATCCAACTTGAATCAGTATGATGCCTCTGTCATCAAAATATCTCACTGTTATTGCCTCTATCAACTGAAAACTCTACCCTTCTACTGACTCAGCATTTCTGGATTGTTGTCAATCCTTCTCTACGCTCTTCAGTATATGACTGCTCTAGCCTCTGTCACTTTGATCTCTGACTGCATCAATCCCACTAATTCCTCCTACTACTATGCACTTTGCGCTCTTGTAGCAAGCTATGATCCATGAGATAAAACCTCTCAATGGACCCTGCCCAATTTCAGCCTTTTTGAGGCCATCACTTCACATCGCCCCACCTCACACCTAGAGGTATGGCTGCATGTGATCCCTTTGCCCACTTGGCTTGCAATTTCCCCCTACTAGAGGTCTCTGCATGAGTGGATGCCTCCACTTAGTCTAATCTTAGTATCTCCAATTGTGGCTCCTCCACAATTTTCTAAGACTTCTTCTAGGACAACATGTTGAGAGGTAATTTACTCTCCCTCTCAACCACCAAGTCTTTAAAGTTTGCCTTACTCCTCAAGGCCTTGCATGCATCTTGAACCTCAAGAGCATACAGGTTCTTAACTCATGAACCGATCTGTTTCACCTATATTGTGGTGATGTGTCTAAGGAAAACCTTTCCCTTACTAAAGATAACATCATAGCCTTTGTCCTCCAACATCACGATCGATACCAAATTCTTCTTCAGTCAAGGCACATACTTCACATCTATCAAGGTGATAAGATCTCAATGCTCCCTCTAAAAAGTAACCGTGACCACTCCTAAAACACTATACCTTTCATTGTCACCCATCTCTATGCATCTTGAGGTCTTTCTCCTCCAAGGTACTGAATAAAATTTTATCGTCCATCATGTGGAACGAGGCTCCACTATCAAGAAACCAACCATAACCCATCATGGATGACGCCATGCATGCAATAAAGGTGAAGTCCATCTCAAACTGAAAGGCTAATGCCTCACCTTCAAATCCTTCCGAGGATCCCTTCTTGGACTTCTTCGATGGGCAATTAGTTGCATAATGACCCATCTTGTGACAATTAAAGCATATCACTTTAGACTTGTCAACCTTCTTCCCTCCATGAGAAAAATTTGATTCGAAATGGGATGCCTTCCCCTTCCCTTTCCTTTCCTTACTTGCTAAGGCCATATTTCTTCATCATCCTTGGATGAAGAACCATCTCGAGTGCTTCTCCTGATCTCCTCCTGCATGAGATCTGACCACATTCGTTCCCAATATGGCAGTTTCTCTCTTCCATTCACAGAGTACTGATAGCTATTCCAGCTCTTTGGAAGATGAGGAGAGCAAGACTCACCATATCATCATCGGCTGTAGTTATTCCTACACTACCAAGTTCATCTCTATAGGTGGTGAGCTTGTTCAGATATGTAGAAATAGTATCGCCCTTCTCCATCTTGATTTTCCAAAGCTTATCCTTGAGCACCAATTTACTCTGTTCGATACTGTTCTGATAGAGGTCCTTTAATGTCTTCCACATTGAAAATGGAGTCTCCTTCCCATGGAGACTCAAGAAAATATGGTCTCGAACTCCCTCCAGAAGAATCTATCTCCCCTTCACCACACACTTCTTCCATTCAGACAATTCTTGTGCATTAGCTGCAGCTGGCTTGGGGATTTCTTGATCAATGAAATCCTTCAAACCATTGTCTTCTAATACCACTTCCATGCAATCTTTCCATGCTATGTAATTCGAGCTGCCATCCAGAGCATACTCAAGTCTCAAGCCATTGAACGCCATTGGTGAACTTTGAAGTAGGATAAGAATTCAATTTTGCGCCTGTAACCAAGAACTTCAACCTTCAAATTTCCCTTCTCAATATACTTGTTCACAGCTTCGATCACCTTTGCTCTGATACCATGTAGAATTTCCTGCAAATTCTCTTCAAATATACCTCTGAGATCTATGTAGAAAATATGACTGTAGATTAACTCAATAATGCAATATACCAAAGCAAAATACTATAATCTACTTCTACCATCAAACTTGCATAAACTTAAAGATCAAGCTGAATCAAAGTTGAACACATATAACTAGAAGAAGAAGAATCAATGCACATGAAACACAGAAAATACTCATGGGAAAGCCTCAGCTAAAAACCCCACTATCTATATTATCATAAAAGGTGGAAATACATCAGAATTACACACATCTTTAGTTCTCTCAGCTAGTCAGCTCTAAGTACAATCCTCCTAGATGCTCATAGGTAAAAAGGCTTCTCACAAACCTTCTACTCTGCCCTCCAAGCCTCATATTTCCTTGCGCAATTTATCCTGGGTGATCCTACTGTTACCAAGTGTAACACTGATCACTCACACTGATCTCACACCCTATCAAAACTACGCAATCCTCAAGGAACCTTGTTCCTTCTGCATGGATGAGTTTCCTTTATAGGAAAACTCATGCAACTGATAGTACAATGTCCCTATCTTTAATCTCAACTAGGTCTTTCTCTTAATAGACATACATGAGTTATTTATGAGACAATCTTTAGTTATATGGAGTACACTAGTTTGATGCATGCATGCATTAACTGACTGAACTCACAATTAGTTCCTCAAACTGTTTGGAACTAATTTAACTGGACATAACTCAGTTAACTGAGCTAACTAATTACAGCTCATCCGTATCTCCTTAATTAAGGTATAATCTCCTTAATTTAAGGAATAACTGTTGCATGACTTCATAAAGACTTCTAGCTTGAATTTCTCCAACTAATGAATCCAAGATGAATTAATTAATTATTTTTCAAGAAGCTGGTGAGACTAAATTCGAATTTTAATTCTCAATTTTAATTCAAGGAAAAATTAAAATTGGAATATTCTATTTTCAACACTCTAGGAATTTAAAACATTATCAATCACTAGTCCATGACCTCACCTCCCATTTTACAGCATCTAACATTTCCCTAATTCCAAGACTTCAAAATGCAAGTGTTGTTATTTTGGCTAACATTGCATCCAAGCTCATTCCACCAGGAGATTATAGCCTGTTGATGCCTTGAAAATCACTGCATCAACATCGGGGAAAACCAACCTGTCTGGATCTTAAAGGCAGCTCCCTTTCTGTTTGGTGTGGTGGCTCTGACTGGGGATAATGGGACCAGTTTCCCAATGATTTATGAATGGGATGGATAAGTGTTTGATTTACTTATATCTAATGGAAAATGGTGAAATATTTATTCTAAAATGCAATAATGTAATTAACTAATCTATCCCCAGAAGTCTTTGTGTTAGTGAAATTCTTAATGGTTCTTATTAAAAAGTAGGCATATAGATGACTCTACTTTTAAACAAAAATATTCATTCATATTGTAATTACTTTGTTCAAATAGTTGAACAAAGTAATAATTAAAACATTATTGCACTGATCTTTATATATCATTGACACATATATAGATGAAAAATAACAACTCTTGAATATTCAATAGTGATAAGTAAAAGAGATTGTTGTAAGAGCTTATACATACATCAATAATAGAAAAATGAATGAATGTTAGTTCACATAAAAGAATGAAGCAAAACATAGATAATAGTACCATATGTGTTTGAATCCCCTCCGATATGAATTGCATTTGGATCCCACTTTCTAACTTGGAAATACTTTTATAAGAAGCAGTAGTGCATATCACACAAAAGTACTCTTCATTAAAACTCAGAATTCCAGTCCATTTTTTATAGAAAAAATATATATCAGAATCACAGTAGTGCAACTCCCGATCCAAGTCTTAATATAAAATTTTACGACCCTTTCTAAAAACATGAAAGGGTTTATAAATACTATCTAAACTAACTAACTATGAAATAAAAATGTTGTGAGCTGGTATAACCAAATCACAAATATATGAAAATCTCCCCGAAATAGACATGCTTGCAGTCGATAAGAATGGTTCATTGTTTCAGCTGACTATCTTTTGGCTTGAGCCGGCATGTGGAGAGCATCGGTTGTAGTTCTGGAGGATGACTCATATGCGAATGTAGCTGGGCAGTATATGTGTCATCTGTAATTTCAGGAATCATGTAACTGATTGCATCGGTTAGGCATTTTATCGATATCCTTTGACTATGTGATTTAACAAGGAAGAACCAAAAGCTTTCCCATGTTAAAGTTTGAATGCCCACGATCAATCTCTCCTTCCTTTCCAACTCCTGTTTCCATGTCTGCTCCAATGCTTTCACTGATGGCAGTTTCCCTCGAGAACATTCTAAAATAAAATTTGACAAATAAAGAGTATCATTAATCGATTCAATCAGATTACCAGTCATCGATCTGCATCTTGAAGTCACCCTTTCCGCTTTCATCAATTGAGATTGCCATTCTAGGAACAGGATTTCCTTATGTGATTCTAGAATTTGAGGTAGATTTGCAGCTTGTCCTTCCTTGGTTTCTTTCCAAGAGAGAAACTCTGTTATTGTTTCATCTACCTACTCCAATTTATGTCTTACATCAACTGACTTATCAATCATAGACGAGGAAATTTCACATAGGGGTAGAGCAAGAGAAATATTATGACACAACAAGTTCAACTGATTATATAATGCTTTAGTAATCTAGAGATATTCTAATTTGAATTCTCCCACTTGGGGATATCCTTTGAACCTTTCTATTTGTAGTGACAGTTGAGCGATTTGTTCTTCTTTTGATTTGCTCAATTGTTCGTTTATTGATTGCAGTTTTCTTAATGCTAGTGATAGTTCTTGTTGCTTCTGTATTGTGTGTTGATCAATCATCTGTTTCTCTTTATGCAATTGCTCAGTTAATTGATCATTTGAATTCTTTTGTATTGCCAACTACTACTCTAACTGCTCTATCCTCTGCTGCTTTTCATGTATCTGTGTCTCCAGTGAGACGATTGCTTGATCCTTTTCTTTAAGCAAATTGCTGACTTCCAATGCCTTGTCCATCATAGCTACTATGTATGCTCTAGCATACTAAGAGAGTTTAGTAAGATCTTTGGAAGGGTTGACTTCCTCTCTCCATACCACATTAGTTACCTCCATCTGTGCATGTAAAAGAGAATATTGATCAAGTTTTCTCTTTTTCCTTTGTCTCTTTATTACAACCCTATGCTTAGGGATAAAAAAGACATCCAAGGGTGGTATTTCTTCTACATGTAGAACAATTTCATCGAAAGGGTTCTCTGGAATCATTTCTACATCTTTTTGAGTCATGGGTGGGTCATTGATTCCTTTAGTTGGAACTATATTAGTTGTTGTCTTCAAACTAGTTGTCATTTCAGGTGTACTAAATCCTTGCAAGCTCTCAGTATTGCTAATGATTGAGTCAAACTGTTGCCACTCTTTGAGTAGTTTGGGATCAATATGATTGTCTAAATCAATAAGTTCACTGCCTTTTCCTCATTCTTGCTCTTGCTCTGGTGTTTTTTCTTTCTCAGGAACTTTTTCCATTGCAGGAGTTTTATCAGCAGCTTGCTGTTTAGTTTCGCTTGATTGGATTGTCGGGGTTGTGGCTAATAGCTCTAAAGGTAGAGTTTGCAACCCCTAGTCTCTAAGCCTATTGAATATTTCTAACCCTTCGTCTTCATATCTCATCCTAGCTAATCCTTTAACTTGAAATAATGATTCAGCTGAAGCGAATCAATCATTGAAGTCATCAGCTTCATGATCAAATTTAGCAAGTTTGGCTTGAGATGTGATGTTATAAGAAATCTGTCTTGGATCATAGTTCCTATTAGGAATTGTAGCAAGATTCAGCATTTGAATCTTTTCTGTCTCTTTCTCAGCATGCTTGTAGTCATGTAGAGTGAAAATGCCACATCGTAAGGGAAATGTAGGCCACATGTGTTTGTTTGAATCCTTAAGGGTTTTGGATGTCCCTTCTACTGTAATTTTATAAACCAATTCCCAAGCTAACAATTTATCAAGCACATATAGGGGAAGAACATGGGGTTTCGTGAGGCTACCAAAAAGCCTTAAATAGGTAAACTTTTCCTCCCCGAACCAACTACCTACTACTTTCAAATTAGTCTCTGCTTCTTGGGATATCCTAGGAGCAGACTTATTAAAAATAGAATAATATACAGGTAAAATAAAACCATTGCAAATTCTATACAGATGATTTTTGTAATGCCCCTTCCATAACTGCTTGTGGTAAATATGGATTGGATTCGGGTCTTAGGGATTCCATCTCCATTCGAGTACTGGATATTCAGAATTGAAACAAATAGTATCCATAATGTATGCACTGTAATAGAAAGGGGGAATGGTCCAGGAAGTTTTATGTGCATTTGTTCTGTACTCTAAAATTTCTATGGCTAGTTTATCAGACAAAATATTTACCCAATCCATCACATAACCATTGATTGCAGCTTCCATTAGAGGGACCATTTCTATAGTGAATTTGGTAGAATCATGTATTCCCCACATCCTACACATCATAGCTCCATCATAGCAATAAGGGGAAGCCAATGAGTCAATATAGTACTTACACGATGACGTGTTCTTGTGCCTTTCTGAGAAATGCCTCCATTGCTTTATCGGGGTTGACTCTGAGTCATTTTCCTTCACAAACACTTCTAGGAATGCCTTGTTGTATCACTTCTCAGGTTGAGGTAAGTGGTACATTTTCCTAAGATCCTCAGGCTGGAATGAGCCGAATATTCTCCCATCAACTGTGAAAAATGTTTTGTCCGAGACTGGAATTTTCTCTACCACCCATCTTACCACGTCAGTATATGGCAAGATTTTAGCTCACGTTACTATCCTATGAAGATAAGAACAAGCCAATTCTTTAAGAGTTCCTTCTGATTTTTTAGTTGAATTAGTTGTGCCTTCCTCTGATAATTCTTTGGGTTCCTCTGATTCTATCAGATTATAAATGCTCTCCCAGGTAGTGTTTCCCAGACCAAGACACGTCGTATCTAAGATTAATCCTTTCTTGCTTGGTTGTGGTTCCTTGGCTGCAAGAATGACTGTAGACTTCTTTGATTTCTTCCCCATTTTCTCTAGATTTCTGGTTTCGGAGGAATTCTACACAAACAGTTGCAAATCATGATACAGAGAAAGTGTTGCTACAAGCTAATATGACAATGAATAGAATTACGTTGATTGGCATATGATAAATGAAATATAGTTAAGGATTACCATGAATAGAATATTTTAAAAGATCTATCCTTAACTGCAGTATTGAATAGTCATTTAAACTATCAATTTTGGTAAATAACATCATAGATGCCCATCACATCGCTCATATGGTCAATGATTATTTCGAGCGTGCTTTAGATTTCTTTGATCGATGATTGGCGATAAATCGCAAATCGGTGATCGGGAATGTCAAAGGGAAGGGCTTTAGCACTTGCTGTAAATATTTCCGATTACCAAAAGGTGATACAATATAATGCATGCAAACTGTTTTAATGTATATTTACCTTTTGAGATGCGCGCCCAATTAATAGATCGCAGTTAGGATTTGGCTTGAGCTTTATCTCTTTGTCAAGTGACTCCACCAATTACCGATTGCGATTTGATTTATTGCATCGGGAGTTTTGATTAGGCCTTTTCAAATGTCCCTTTATCATTGACATGGTCGATTTTCTGATTGCGATTTCTTTATCTGATCGGAGGAGTTGAGGGGATTTGTTTTATGTGTGTGTTTCCTTTGATATTGCGATATGTGATCTCCGATCGCTTTATCGCAATATAGAATGGTTTTATAATATTTTTAAAGGAACACTTTGTTTTGTATTTAAAGGGTTCTATAAAATGATTCATTTACATCGGGCCTTTTAGTAAGGATTTTTCTTGTGATGAGGTAAATACCATTTTATTCACACATCTAACTAAGTTTATTTTTAAAGGGACCCATTTCATATTAAGATCTTGTGTAAAGGTTTTTATGAAATGGGGGGTTGTTGTACAGCACAAAAATTAGCGATTCACTAGAAGAAACAGTTATCTCTGAGAAAATAATATAATACTTTAACTTCTTAATCTGAAAATCTTAATAGATAGAGAAAATCTAATATAACTAGGTAATCATAAATTCCGAATATAATGAAAATTATTTTTTCTATCTCTTTCTCATCTCAAAATTAAATACATCCTAAGTTTTAAGTAAACTTTACTTGGTTGATAATGATAAAACAAAATACTTCTCCAACTTAGCTTGTATAATGTCTCCTTTGTCATAGGTAGAGCCACTGCTGCTAGCAAACGTCCATAGTCTTGACAAGGTTACCTTTTAACCATTTAATCATTCATTGTTCCATCCATTTCAGAATATAATTTAAAAGAATGAATCCAAAAAGATATGTTTCCACATTTTTTTTATTACATTTTCTTTTTCCTTATTTCTTTATTTTGTAAGATAAAAATCCATTGTCCTAGTTTGGTGGCCAGTTGTTGAAAATGCCATTCACTAGTTGTAATTTAACTGAACAAGCTGGCTCTTGATGAGACCCCTTGTCTTATAATTATAAGTCATTACCCTGTTTTGGTATGTAGTGTTAGTAATGTCAGTTGAACTAGTCCCCTCTGAAAATGGTAAGCAGGCTTATCATAAGACCTCTTATCTTTTATATCAAATATATTTTAGAATTACACTCTGAAAAATCATAAACTTTGATGGATGGGTGAATATTTTTCTCCTTAAGAGAACATGGATGACATTTTTGAGAGTTGAAGATTCTAAGATTGAATCATTCTTTTCTTTGTATTGATAATCGTTTTTAGGCCTCTAAAACTTTAGAATGATTTACAATATTTTCAAGTTTTGAGAAGATTTCAAAAATGAAAAGGGTTTTTAGAATTCAATTATACCTAATGCCCCAAAATTTTCCTTTTCCTTTAAGGCTTCCATCTATCACAATTAAATATTAAGGCTACTTTCTTTTGAGTGCATTTTTCAATATAGTAAAGACCAATAGAAGGCTATTTACAACTTTATTTCCTAAGACAAAAATAACTAATTATTCACACAAATATAGCTGGAAATTGAATATTTACAAAGTGAGAAGGGGTTACCTCCTCAATTGAAGAATTTTTTAAAACTAAGGCCATTGACAGGAAGAGAATCTCTCTTTCTTGATAGATCTTGTAATATGAATGTAGATGGGCCTATCTTCTCACTGACCTGGAATGGTCCGAGCCACATTTTCTGAAACTTAGTGTGTTTTCCTTTATCCTCATAGGCTTTGTCCCATTTCAAAACCAGATCACCAATTTGTAAATGTTTTGATATGGTTGAAGTTGTATCAAAATAAGACTTAATAATTTTTTGATGGTTTGCATGTGTAATTTGGGCTTTCTCCCTTTCTTCCTCTAGTTTCAGGATCTGATCATGTCTCAATTGAATAGAAGATGAGGGATTTTCTTCAATAAACTGCACTAAGGCTAGTGATGGAAGTACTAAATTTGATGGTATGATAGCCTCCTTTCCATACACTAGATTAAATGGAGAAGTTCCTATTGAGGCCTTCTGTGTTATACGGTCTGCCCATAGTGAAAATATCAAATACTTATGCCAGTTTTTATGATTCTTCTCAATAGTTCTCTTAATGATTTTGATAAGATTTTTATTGGTAGATTCTACTAAACCATTACCCTGAGGCTAGTAGTTTGCAGAATATTTCAATTTGAATCCTCTTTTGATAGCAAATTCAAGTATAGGATTACCAAAGAAGTAAGATGCATTATCAAAAATAAGAACGTTTGGGACACCAAACCTGGTAATGATGAACTGATCTATGAATTCAATGGTTGCCTTAGAGTTTTTTGTCTTCAAAGGAATTACCTACACCCATTTAGTAAAGTAATCGATAGCTATAAGGATATACCTATGCTGTTTGGATGAATGTGGAGTGATTTTCTCTAATGATATCCAATCCCCATTGTTCAAAGGGTTGTTCAATGTTGACTGATTGCAAAGGAAAAGCTGACTTCCTTTGTCTTCCACTGGTAGTTTGACATGTTTGGCATTTCCTTACATATTCATGAGTATCTCTAAATAAGGTGGGCCAGTAATAACCAGCATGAACGATTTTGTGGGCTGTTGTATCAGCTTCAAAATATCCTCCTGTTGGACCATCATGTAGTTCTTGCAAGACCTTTTGCACTTCAGGTTTTTCTAAGCATCTTAACAAAATTGAATCATAATTTTGTCTAAACAACACATCATCAACAATTATGAATTTTTTTGCCTTTAGTCTTATTGCGCGTTTATTTTTATAGGAAATATTAGAAGGAACATACCCATTTTTTAAATAGAATATCAAATCTGTATATTGGGATTCAGGATTAATGGTACTTATCTCATTGATTTCTTCAATACCGTTTGTACCTTCATGTGCTTGAATATTAGAAGCTCCTGCTAACAACCTGCAAAAACCTTGGCCTTTTACAATCTTTGCTAGTCTAATTTCCAAGTCATATTCTTGTAATGTCGTGACCCAATCTGCCCTTTTTTCTCCCAATTCCCTTTGAACTAGTAACTGTCTTACTGCTGAAAAATGGACTATAACTTTTGTATGAGCATTTAAGAGAAAGGGCCTGAAGTGTTTAATGGATTTATATACAACAAAGGCTTGCTTTTCAACTTCGGAGTAATTGTGTTCAGCACCTTGAAGGTTTGAACTATAAAATGAAATTGGTGCTTCCAAGTTTTGATCATTGATTTGTGTCAGCACTGTTGTGTAAGATAAATCAGATGCGAGAGTATATAGAATGAAATGATTCGAAAAATCAGGGGTGTTTAATGCAGGAGCATTTATGATTGCTTGCTTGATTGAATCAAAAGCTTCTTTCTCTATATGTCCCCATTTAAACACTGAGTTTTTCTTAATCATAGTTTGTAATGGTAAAACAATTTGTGAAAAATCTGGGACAAATCTTTTTACAAAATTAATTTGGCTTAAAAATGATTGCATTTTTTTTATTATGTGGAAATGGAATTTTAGAAATCTCTTTGATTCTATCTGGATCAATATAAATACCATCCTTTGAGACAATGAAACCTAAGAGTTCACCTTGGTCAAGAACAAAAAAGGACTTCTTAGGATTAAGTGAAATGCCATACCTTTTACAGTGCTCAAAGATTCGTTTCAAGTCATGTAAATGATTTGATATTTTATTAGAGAAAACAATAATGTCATCCAAATAGACAACTATTGATTTATTGATTAGGCCTTTGAATGCAATGTCCTTTGCTCTTTGAAATGTAGCTCCAGCATTGATTAATCCGAAAGGCATTTTTTATAGGCATAACTTCCCCATTTTATTCTGAAGGTAGTCTTAAGTCTGTCATCAGGATGGACCAAAATTTGGTTATACCCAGAAAAACCATCTAAGAAGGACATTAATTGAGAACCAGCTACTGAATGGAGAGTTTGCTCCATGGTAGGTAAAGGGAAATTATCCTTTTGACTTGCTTTATTAAGATTTCTGAAATCAATACAAATTCTAATGTCACCATTTTTCTTCCTTACTGGGACCATGTTGGACATCAAATTTGAATGTCTAACAGGAAAAATTATCTTAGCTTTCAAGAGTTTGTTTAATTCAGCCTTTATTTGACTCTCTAAGTTAGGATGAATTTTCCTTAGTTTATGTTGTACTGGTTTTTCTTCAGATATCATCGGGATTGTACGTTGTATGATAGATGTATTATACATTTTCAAATCATCATATTTCCAAGCCAAAACATTTTTATATCTATGCAATAATATGATAAATGCAATTATTTCTTCTAAAGTAAGTCCTAATCCCTAATTGATGTTTTTTGGATTCTCCTCAGTGCCAAGGTTTATTAATTCAAATCTCAAAGTAGAACTTTGGAGCTTTGAATTAGTAACATGTTTAAACCTATCTTTGATGTCATAAAGATCTTCAAGTTTGACTACTGGTTTAGGTATTGAGTTTTCTTCAAGGTTTTCCTTCATTTGAAGAACATGCTCACTTTCATCAATAATTTGATCATCATAGGACTTATCAAAAGTTAAGAAATTTAAAATGTCATCATCATGATTGAACACTCGCCAGTTAGTGACATTGTCAGGAATCGATGGCCTGAAAATTAATTCTACTGAAAATCTATCGGGACTGTAATCTTCAAATGGAAGGAGCTTAGAAGCAACATTGGCCAGTAAATCTGTCGTTTCATTCTGGGATCTAAGGATGGGAGAAATATTAAATGCTACAAAATGAGATACAAGGTCTCGTACCAAAGATTGATAATTTTTAAGGTGACTAGAAAGACAATGTATAGTATTCCTGACTTATCTCATAATAATTTCAGAGTCACCAAACACTTTTAAATATTGAACTTTAAGATCGATTGCTTTATAAAGTCCTTGAATCAAGGCTTCATATTCAGAAGTATTGTTTGTGCATTCAAATTCTAATCTACATGATAACATGGTATTTTCTCCCTCAGGACTAACCAAAATACATCCTATTGCTGCACCTTCATTAGATTTAGACCCATCAAAATATAATGACCAAAACAAAGGCTTATCTATAGTTTTATTTGCAGTTTCCACTGCAATTTTAACACACCTTGATGTATCTGTTTGGGAAAAAAAATTGATTTGAGATGTGAAACTATTAACTGAGAAAGGTGATGATTGAGCAGTAAAATTACCAAAGAATGATTCGGATGAATAGTTACCCAGAATGTTGTTATTGAATGCTATTGGCTGGTTTTCTTGCTCAAAATAAATAATAGTATAATTCATATGCTTCTCTTGATCAATTTTTATCTGATTTGGCTTTCCTTTATAGGGTAGCCACATGTGCAACCAATTGGTGGAAATGTAACCATGAAGTTTCTCAGACCAGTCTCTACTTAAAATCAAACCATAGAACTCAGGAATATCAGCGATTAAAATATCAATTCTCTGAACAACTCTTGGGTCAGCTGATAACCTAATGGTAACTGAGTTGATTTCTCCTAATACTTGGACCTTAGTTCTATCCAACTGGACAATATGAATTGCAGACTTTTGGGGTTCAATATTCAGTTTAGAACACACTGAAACTGGCATTATATTTGAGGAAGCCTCTGAGTCTATCAAGCAATTGTGCAAATTTCTATTATAAATCTCGTAGGTTAAGAGAAAAGGAGGAGTATGGGAATTTGATCTATCTTCGATTAGAACAACATCAATAGCTTCTACTCTACTAGGAGGTGGTTTACCTGTTTCATTAGCAGCGTTGGACAATACAGCATTTGGAAGAGGAGAAGAAGGTACTGCATCTAACTCCTTAAGCAGCAATTTTTGTTGATGTTTGAGTTTGCTAAGCTCAAACATTGTGATATTTGCCTTTTTTTTCTTCATGTCTACAATAATTTTGTAATCCATAGAGTCTGTAACTACTAACATTTTAGATGTTGAAGGTGGATTTGAAGCTGATGACTGATTTTGAGAAGATATCACTGTAGACTTCTTTGTGGGAACTTTTTCTTTAGTAGTGGTACTTGTATTCCTTTTCTTCTGAGTTATTTGAACAGGTTCGAGAGTACCTTTACTCCTAATAGTTACAGGGAAATCTTCCTATTCATTATCTATATCAGAATTAGGCAAGATAAAGTCCCACATCCCATGACATTCTACAGTTACCTCTTCTTCAGTTTCTTCATATGATAAGACTGTCTCTTCTTCTTCATCTTCTTTGGGGTCTGAGTTTGCATTGGATATAGCATTTGGGGGTTTTGATTCAAGTTTCTTAAAGTTTCTAAATGGCCTTTTTGTTGAAGTCTCAGCTACTTGCTTCTTGATTTCTATCATTTCGTTTGACATAGTCTTGAGAACTTTTTGGAGACCTTCCATATCATAGGGATCTTTAGCCATTTTCTTCTTTGAATCATCTTTGAAGGAGACCTTTTTTTATTTTCTATCTTCAAGAGCAACTTTCTTTTCTAAGGCAATGATGTGTTTCTCTACAGCAAGTGCCTCTTTCATATTTTCTTCTAGAGTCAGTTTTGCAACTCTATCTACAAAGATAGCTATATTTGAAGGTAAAGTTGTTATATACCATTCACTTCTAACTTGCTCACTAGGTTTAGAGGCAGTTGAAATCTTATTTAAGAGTTTATTAAATCGTGAATTGAATTCTTTTATTGGCTCTTTAGACTCTATTCTAAGGTTTGAAAGATCATTGATTAACATTGCTACAGATCTATCATCACTGTATTTAGTTAAGAACTATTCTTGAAAAATGTTCCAACTAGTGATGGATCCTGATGGCAAGGAAAAGTACCAAGACCCAGCTGATCCTTGTAGGGTATAAGGGAAAAGTCTAAAAACCACATCTTCCTCTATAACTCCTTTTAAGTTGACTGACAACATAAAGTTGTTTATATGTTCATCTGCTTGTATGCCTGCATCTGGATTAAATTTCGGCAACCATTTTTCAGGATGAGTTGGCAATGGGTGCAAAGGTGTAGGCATTGTGACTGCACCGGGATTATTCCATGGATTTTGAGCCATTTTCAAGGTACTAATAGATGATAGCGTTGATGAAGTTCCAGATGGTTGGGAAGGAGCAAATATTGAAATTTGAGGAGGTTGAGAAACAGATGTTGAAGTTCTAATTCCCTATTGAACGACAATCTGGAGTGGAGGGGTGGATGGTTGACTTCGCACTGGAGAAGATGAAATGGATGATGATGATGAGAAAGTTTCACTATCAGATCCCTCAGTTTTTTTCCTTGCCCATTTCCTTTTAGGCAAAGGTAACTTAGTTAGTGTTAACACCCAGGTTGTTCCCTATGACTCCCAAGGGAATACGGCCGGGGTAACCACTAACCAATCTTTGGGTTACAGTTCCTAGCCTAACTGCAACCAGAGAGGGCTCTCTCTTTATGATTTGTCTCTGTTATGATGGTGTTTTAGGCTAGCTATTATGCTCAGGTTTTGTTTTGTGTTTTGGTTGAAGGATTTCTTTCAGGTCTTATGAGGCAGTGTTTAGATAGTATAATACCATTGGGCAATGGAGTCTGGAGTTGTGAAATGATCTGATATGCTGGTTTGGTGTTGTTCTAACTGCAGGGCCTATTGTGTATTCTAAACAGACAAACTAGATCAAATGGTGATGTATGTCGATCAACAGAAAGCAATTAAGAATTTCCTATTGAGCTGGTGGGTGAAGGTGAGCACACTGCACAGGAGCAAAACTTTGAATTCCTGTGACAAAGGTCACTGTGATAGATGTATTCTGAAAGTGCAGCATTTAAGAATTACACTTAACTAGATTACGGCTGAAGAAAACATTGATAAACAACGCAGATTGAACTCAGGTTACTTAGTGAATAAATCCTGAAAGCTATTCTTTTTCCTTGTTGCTTAGTATTGAAAACAGATAACATATATGGATTTTAACAAAAACAGCTAATTAACAGAGAGAGATACTGAGACTTATTGTATGATGAAATACACAGGGATCCAGTAGTTATCAACAGACACCAGAACGCATCCAACACCTCAGAAATCCAAGAAATTCCATTGCTTTGCTCTATTAACTTCTGAAAAGGATTACAGCATAAGAACTTCTTCAGGAGAAATCAACAACAACCCTTGCAATCTTATGCGAAGGGGACTTTATAGAAATGCGTATACAAAATATCTCAGGCATTGAGTCATCTGAGAGAGAAAATATCTACATTATTACGTTCGGAAAGTAGGCAAGGAGTTATTACAACTTTAAATGCAGGGTAAATGCCCTTTATGTCTGTCAGAGGATTGTTTTGACTTTTGAGAGTCACTGAGTCGGTTGCATTACTCTGTTTTAATTCTGGAGATACGCATTTACTTTTGGCTGCGCAGTGCATTCTCGGGTTTGCCAGCTGTGGTTCTCTTTTTCTGCTTTGTTGGCCGCTACATCCGCTGAGTTGGCTCAGCTTTGATTTATGCTGCATGCTGACTTTTCTGAACTGTGTTTTTTATAAAAATTTGTAATAAAACAGAAATTTGGTGAATGCCTTACTGATTACAAAATTCTGTGTATTGCATCTGTCCACCATTCCTGTGTAGGGAGCTGATGCTTGAGGATGGCCTCCATTGTCTCTTCAGCTTCTGTATATTTGAAAAAATTTGGGGCTACATCAAACAAGTGATTAATTTCATTCATTATAAAAAGTAGATTTTCTATCTTACTATAGAAAATTTGTCCTGTAATAGGCCCTGTGTCTTCTGAAGTGCTGGCCTTCTCATTGACCTGTGCTGAGGCAAAAACATTTACTCTTTTAGCATACTGTTCATGGGTGAATAATTTCCCTCCGCTGTTCAGTAAGCTAGGGAGTCCTCTACTCTGCAACACCTGAAACTTCTCCATGAACCTATTTACCTCTGTCTGCATATCCTGGGTTCTTCTGTCCAATGTCTGCAGCAGATTTCTAAGAGTAAGAACCCTCTTGATCATTTGAATGGTCTCAGTTCTATTTGTGATTCCAATGGTGGCTAACTGAGAACTTGTTTTGTGGTTAAGCACATTAATCATTCTTGTAGCAACTTCAGGCATATTTCCTAGTAAGGCCCTTGATGTTCGGATTTCCTTCTGTGCCTTTGGGATGAGCTCTAGTTGCTCATGGATTGTCTCGATATATGGCCATTGGTTGTTGATGGATTGACCAATATTGGACCATATCATTGCTCTGATCTCAGATATGATTTTATCTAGCTTGAGCTCATTCTTAAGCTCCTTGATCCTGTCTTTAAGGGCTTTGATTTCCCTGGCCTTTTCTCCCACCTCTTTTTTTGTCTTATCATGCCTTTCATTTACCTTGGCCAGCTTTTCCTTAGTTTCATTCAGCTCTGTCATCTGGGCTTCCAAAATTTGTATTTCATTCTTTAGCTTCTGCATATCTAGGCTCTGATCTGTGCTGATGGGTGCTGCTGAAGTAGATGTGGCTGTTTGTTCAGCCTGCTGAGGTGGAGGCACAGTAGTAGGAATAGTCTCCTCAAGATTGATGACTTGAGGAGGGGGCTGAGATGTCTGCCCTTCTTGTGCTTGTTTTAATGATGCTTGTAGAGGTGCTTGTGTAGCTTCATATTGCCCCAATTTTTCTTGTGCCTTCACAAGCTCTTTGTAAATGGAAACTAGCAGGGCAGTAGAATCCTGCTCCAACCTTTGCTTTGCTACCTCATCAGTCTGTGGATGGATAGTGGCTGGAATTTTGATCTTCTTTCTTAGTGCAGCCATGTCAGCATCTCTAAGTTTCAGGATCTCTTGTATCCCTTTGATGTCATTGGGATTGTGCCCAATTTCTACAATGATTTCCTCCAGGGATCTTATCCTGTTGTCTTTGGCCTGAGAAGAGGCCCTCTCCAGTTCTAGCTGGGAAGCTGTGGCATTCAGACTGCTTGTTAATTTGTAATTCTCCAAAGTCTTGTCGGCCAATGAAGCATACACCATTTCGCCAGTTTGCTTATGCAGCTCAATTTTGTCCATAGGGTGTATGTCCTTGGCGAGGACCTCTAGGTTAGTCCTAAGATAGTCAGCAGTGGATTGTGGCTGGAGTGCCGTAGGCATAAAGTGACTCATTATCATTTTGCCTTCACTTACATCAAAAGCAGACATAAGTCTCTGCTGATTGGAAGGAGCCATGTTTAGCAGGTGATTGTACAGTTGTACTTTGATAGGATCACTCCTCCTCTTGATGTCTATAAATTGCTGCTTGATGCTTACTTGTCCTTCTTTCTGCTGGCTGGAGGAGCTGACCTCCCCTCCCATGGTCCTGTCCTGTTCCTGCTGGAAGGAACTTGCTGAAGCTTCTCTGCTGGGTGGGCCCATGCCCAATGCCTCTCTTATTGCTATATCCTCCTCTGGAAAATCATTTAGTCTCTGCCTTTTCTCTCCCTGGTTTATAGAGGATGTCAGGGGAGTTTCTCTGTCCCTTTTTCTAAAGACAAATGTATCCTCCTTTTGGGGGGTTTGGAGGACCGAGGCATCAAAGGTAGTGTCTTGTCTTGTAGGCACCGTTCTCTCAGTGGTCTGAGGAGTCTCCACTGTTTCCTTTTGCTGGGCAGACTGCTCCTGCCTTTGTTCTTCTTGATGTTGTCACTCTTGCTGTTCTGATTCTTCTTGCTGCTCTTGCTGTAGCCCTTCTGCTTGCTGCTGTTGTTTTTGTTGCTGTTCCTGCTGTTCCTGCTCCATCTCTTTGCCTTTGCCTTTTTCTGAGATGTTTTCACCAGTTCTTGTAGCTTGATGTTGGGCAGTTGAGGAGGACGTTGCTGCTCCAATTTGTGTGCTTGGCAGTGAGGTGACCTGTGAATAAAACTCAAGGTCAGCCATCTTCTTAAGGTTTCTTAGAGCTCTTTGATTAAGCTCTTCTTGGGTCACATTTTCTTCTAAAGTTCCTCTTCTCCACTTGCTTTGGTTGGCATATTTTTCTAAGTGAGGAAGGCTATAATGACCATAAGCAGATAATTTGTATTTGAGCCTCCTCATTGTAATGAAGTTGTTGGGGTCATAGGGTTTCCATATGAAGCTGTATTTGAGACCAAGGCCCACAAGCATTCTATCTTCCTCTCTCCACCCTTCATCCCTTTCATTGAGAAGGAAATGGCCAAGTTGATTTCTAACTTTTAACTGTGCCTTCTTACCTTTTCCTGAAAAGTGGAGCATATCCACATAACCAAACTGCCTGAAGTATTCCAAGGCAAGTAGCCTCATAGGCACAAATTTAGGTAGTTTAAATGGGGGCAACTCACACCCATATAGTCTGATAACGGTGTGGTGTTGGTAGAAATACCAATCCCCAATACTGTATGCTTTTGATAAATGCAGGAGTCTTTGCATTTCGTCTATCAATCTGGGAGGAGGTGAACCCAACAGTAGAGTCAAGGCTGGATGGATGAAAAGATCAATAAATTCGCAGTAGGTGTATGGAGAACAGCTTACTATGTGAAAAACGGATGTCCAATACACTACTGATCTCAGATTGCCCTGTGCATCTACTCTCTTCTTTGGGAAGGAGAACTTATCATGCTGGAAGTATAGGAGCAGATGATATAGGTAAGAGGTGTATTTAAATACCCTTTCTCTTGACAGATTCATCAACTGCTCATGCATCTTATCTGATATGTATGTGGCATAATCATAGTAGATTGGTTTCTTTCCTGGGGAAAACATAAGCATCATTTGTAGAACAGTTTCATCCACATACTCCACTGAATCATATCCCAAGATGGGACTGATCATGTCAACAAGGTCTAAGCCCAACTGGTTGAGGTAGGCAAAATGGATGGGAGGAGCTTGCACAGTATCAGCTTTGATGAAAATCTGATTAAGCTTTGTGATTTGTGCCTCTGTTATCCTAGCTCCCTGTACTATCAAATCAGCTAATGATAGAGGGACCAACTTTTGATCTGTCTTGAACTGCAACATCTCCCTGATGGCTTCAGGGGTAATGAGGAACAGAATTGAGCCTAAAGAGTCCAGCACTGCCCTCTGGGATGCATCATAGTAGTCAGCAACTAAGTGGATAAGCTTAGGGAATTGATTAACCTGAGGAAGCTTGAATATTGGGAGAAATGAATCCCAAATTCCCAAGATGTCTGTCCCCCTCTCATGTTTGATCTTTATTTCATTTAGGATTTGTAAATGGAACCTGCTTTTGCTCAACATTTCCTCTGATATCTTGTAGTCCAGGTCTGCTAATGCTCTTGTGTCCAATGTTCTATTAGGGGCATTCAGGGGAGCTACATTTAGGGCTATAGGAGCTACAGGGGGATCCATGACTCTTCTTGGGATGTGGTTCTCTTTGAAGACTGCTGTTACTATGCAGAGTAACACTGACAAAGTTTCTTTGCAGACAATGATGGTTTTATGAGTGAAGGGTGAAGGTAAAGGCTGCAGCAGTTTGAAATACTGCCTTTGAGTGATTAGGTGGGTGGCAGAAATGCTCAGAGTATGCTTCTTGTGGTGGATTTGTTTCCTGCAGGTGAAGGGTTCACGATTGCGTGAACCAGCGACAATTTTCTTTCAAATTACCCACAATGGTTCGACAGAAGTGTGGTGACGGCTCTGGTTCAGTCTAAATGTCAATTCAGTGGCATTTAACGGTGAATTTCGGGTCTTAAGGTTTGTTACCTATTGATACGTGAAATGCAGTGAAAATGGAGTTTCAGAGCTCAAATGAGGAATACCTGTAGATTTGGACCGGTTAGAGCTTGTTGGCGCTGAAGAAATAGACGTTCTGGTGGTCAGGAAACACTTTTCCGCGGCTGGTGCAGGTTTGGTCGTAATTATGCATGCAGGATAAACGACGATGAATGCGCTCAAAATGGCAAAAAACACGAATTTTCGGCCAAAATAGACTTTTTGGTGATTTTGGCGCGAATTCGTGCTGACATCATCATGACGTCATGAGTGGGGTCAGGGCCGGATGACGTCAGCAGGATGTCATCGGGCCAGGTGGCGGGGCCTGGTTGGTCCACTGGGGCAGTGAGATGGCAGGACAGGTGGACCAATGGCTGGGCAAGGGAATGACAAGACGGCGTACCTGGGTGACGGAGCGATGACGGGTTGCTGAGGTCACATAGGCGGGAACGGCAAAACCAGAAACCGCGGCGGTTTGATATCGCACCGCTTACGGTACGATGGCGGTTTGCAGCAGTAGTACCTCCGACGGATTGTGGAGCCGACGCGTGGATACAGCGTGACGTAACCTTTATACGGCCGTCGGGAGGTAACCTTCGGGCATCGGATGAGCTCCGACGCTATGGTGGCCGTCAGATCTGGAGGAGCCAAATCGGACGGTGATCGAAATACTGATGTGACAGGGAGATAGCGTACTTAATTTACGGACGTCGGAAGGAGTCCGACGCGATCAGGGCCATTGGAACGGGAGGTATTTGATCGGACGGTTGTCGGGACAAGTAAAGTGACAACCAAGTACGGGGAAAGGGAGGATTAAAATAATGCTTTTTCTGGGAATTTGCGCGATGGCGGAGACTATGCAAAAGTGGGTTTTCACGTTTCGTTTGAAAATAGCTCCGCCCTTTAGACTTAGCATAAAGATAATATGTCGGTTTTTTATGATTTTTGGCCATTTGAAGCGGGTGAGGGTAGAAATTAGGCTTTTTAGGGGTTTTTATGTGCAAAAGGGGTCAAAATGAAGGAATTAGCTCATGAAGGGGAAGAGGTACTTGGCCTAGGTTCATCAACATGACCAGGTGTCATTCGATCCCTGACTCAAGACTTATTGGCTATAATACCAAGGGGTGGGTATTTATATAATGCTTGGGGTTTATACACCATGGTGTTAGTAATAATAGGGGAAAAGGTAATATAGGGGATTTACATAGTAGAATTAGAGTTAATATGGATGAGAGGGTGAGTGGAGGGGAAACCATTTAAGTTTATGTGAAACAAACTTGGTTTTGAGAGTAGATCAAAATGAAAAGTTTTTTAGACAAGAAATGTGGCTTCCAAAGATTAAGAACCATCATGAAAGCTTAGTCTTTTCCATGAATCTTAGCTAGTGGGGGAGTGTTAGAAATGAAATTGGAGGGGAATGAGGGAAATTAGTCATGCTTCCTGCTGCAATTCCATAAAAAGAACACCTTTGTCCGTTAATTGACTTTGCTTTGATACCCACAGTTACCATCTCCGCGATGGTAGGGATAACCTTTCTGCAACCCCAACTACTTACCCAGCTACTTGCCTAGCATTTTTATTTCTTCTTGGAGGGTGCACTTGGACTTGCAAACCCTTACTTGCCTTTCTTTTCTTTGGCTTTTTTCTTTTGCTTTTTCTATCTACTTCTACCCTTATCTCTTCCAAGGTCCCAGATTAAGCTGTTGGGAGCCTTTTCTTCTCTACCTGAACTAGTTGTCTGCCAAGATTAAGCAGTTTGGACAGACTTCTTTCTCTATTCTATAATTGAAAATTGAAAACATGGCATGATCCAGGTTAAACTGTTGGATCATCCACCAAAATTGAAATAAGATCATCAACATAGAAACACTTTACACACCTCTTGTTCTCTAGGAAATATGGGATCTTTGTGATATCAAAGCAGAGCATATTTGGACTTTCCCTTGCCAATCATGAAATATGAAACCTATTGGTATAGGTATCCAACAGTTAGTTCAATACCAAGCTTTACAATCTGAAGTCCAGTGAGAGGGTGAGAGGGAACAAATTGCAAAGTTACACTTCCTTGAGATAGCTCAGATTTCTGTGGTGATATTTAGAATCCTTAAATTTTGTGGATTAGAGACTGTACTTTGGGATATTATGGAGTTAATTTATCTAAGATATTTTGGGGTTGAGTAGTGGTCATTGTCTCCTCTACTTCTCACTTGAAAAATGGAGTTCCAGCCTGCAAGGGGGAAGTCAGAGGTGAGGTGGAGGGAGATTTACTCTCAAAATGGATTGTATATTTGGGTTTGCTCGCCATTCACAATTCGTGCTAAAATAAAAATGTTGTGATCTGGTATAACCAAATCACAAATATATGAAAATCTCCCCGAAATAGACATGCTTGTAGTCGGTAAGAATGGTTTGTTGTTGCGGATGAATATCTTTTGGCTTGAGCTGGCATATGGTGAGCATTGGTTGCAGTTCTAGAGGATGACTCATACGCGAATGTAGCTGGGCAATGTATGTGGCATCAGTAATTTCAGGAATCATGTAACCAATTGCATCGGCTAGGAATTTCATCGTTGTCCTTTGACTATGTGGTTTAACAAGGAAGAACCAAAAGGTTTCCCATGTTAAAGTTTGAATGCCCACGATCAATCTCTCCCTATTTTCCAACTCCTGTTTCCATGTCTACTCCAATTCTTTCACCAATGGCAGTTTCCCTGGAGAACATTCTAAAATTAAATTTGACAAATAAAGAGTATCATTAATTAATTCAATCAGATTACTAGTCACCAATTTGCATCTTGAAGTTGCCCTTTCTTCTTTCATCAGTTGAGATTTTCATTCTAGGAATAGGATATCCTTATGTGATTCTAGAATTTGGGGTAGATTTGCAGCTTGTCCTTCCTTGGTTTCTTTCCAAGAGAGAAACTCTGTTAGTGTTTCATCTGCTTGCTCCAATTTCTGTCTTGCATCAACTAACTCATCAATAATAAACGAGGAAATTTCTCATAGGGGCAGAGCAAGAGAGATATTATGACACAATAATTTCAACTAATTAGATAATGCTTTAGTGATCTAGAGAGCTTATGATTTGAATTCTCCCACTTGGGGATATTCTTTGAACCTTTCTATTTGCAGTGACAGTTGAGCGATTTGTTCTTCTTTTGATCTGCTCAACTGTTCGTTTATTAATTGCAGTTTGCTTAATGCTAGCGATAGTTCTTGTTGCTTATGTATTGTGTGTTGATCAATGCTTTATTTATCTTTATGCAATTTCTCAGTTAATTGATCATTTGACTACTTCTGTATTACCAACTACTACTCTAACTACTCTATCCTCTATTGCTTTTCATGTACCTGTGTCTCCAATAAGATGATTGCTTGATCCTTTTCTTTAAGCAAATTGCTGACTTCCGATGCCTTGTCCATAGTAGTCGTTGTGTATGCTCCAGCATACTGAGAGACTTTAGTAAGATCTTTGAAAGGGTTGACTTTCTCTCTCCATACCACATTAGTTATCTCCATCTATGTAGGTAAAAGAGAAGATTGATCAAGTTTTCTCTTTTTCCTTTGTCTCTTTATTACTGACCTATGCTTAGGGTTGTAGAAGACATCCAAGGGTGGTATTTCTTCTACATGCAGAACAATTTCATCGAAAGGGTTCTCTGGAATCATTTCTACATCTTTTTGAGTCATTGTTACACTAAAAAATGTCACCATGACTATTTACAGTTAGTATGGCTCTATCAACAGTCATGCTATCCTCCTGGGAAATTCTTATGCCTCTGCTCTCCATGTCAAACTCCAAAAAGAGAGAAAGTCTTTATAAATGTATTTATCTCTGGGTACGCAGGTTCTCTCAAACTTACCTGCGGATACGCACCTAATGTTCACAAAAGCTGCGTACTTGTACGCTCTGTATGTAAAGGGGCAGGTGCGTACCCCTGTAAAGGTCAAAATGCACAAGTTTCATCTTTAAAAAGTTACTTGTGGTCATTTCTAGAGGCTTCTAGAAGTATGTTTGACGTGTATGAAGCGCCTCCAGATGGTTCATGTACCCCTACCAAAGAGGAACTTATCCCATCAATAAGGGAGCTATCCCATCCAAAGAGGGGATTATCCCATTGATGGTGGACCTGATTAACTTCCTCTTGAGTACTATAAATACAGGCATTGTGCCAGAAGGAGAAGAGGTTGGAAGCTAAACATTTCTAAGGGTAGATGCTGCTGGAATTAGGACTCCCATTTAGAAGCTTGTGAGGAGAGATTTCCATCTTTGCTTGTTCTATTTGGAAGTGGGTGAGCTTTGTCAAAGTAAAGGAGAACTCTTGATGGGCCCTGGGAGGGACTTGCACAACACCAAGGCTCAGGTTGTAATTGTTCCTTTTGTTTCCTATTAATGCAAATGAGTCCATTCTTCTCAATAACTTGTTATTTATGAGTTGTTTCATGTACTCCTTGGTCTATGTGTTAAACATGTTTTATTTTATGAGATTATCAAGTGCTATTTAATCGTTTGATTGTTAGTGAATGCAGGTTTCGAAGTGAAGGAGGAGCTCATCCGGATCAGCGAGGCTGGACTACTACAACAGCGTTGGATTACAGGTAGGATCTAAACACTTGATTTCTTATATAGTAAATGCATGTTTAGAGAAGGATTGCTCTTGTTTGTCTTGTTTGTCACTAGAGAGTCTTAGGCTCCTAGGGAGGTTGGTTGTGTCCGCACTATCGACTCTTTCTGCCTGACAAATTGGCGACTCCGCTAGGGAATCCATTGATGTGAAAGTCTTTTCCTTTGTATGCAACTTTGATCTGAGAAAAGTGATTTATTTTCTGATTTTTGGCTCTATGACTTCGTATTTGGGTGGGTTAGCTTAGGGTTAGATTGAATTTAGTTTTTCTTGGCTTTTTCAGTGGTACGCACCCTCTGAGTATTGCACAGTGCGTACCTGTACGCACTGTTGCTGTGTGCACAGAGCGGGCCCGCACCTGTCTTAACAGGTTGCCTGCGTGCCCTGCTAAAAATTAAGAAATTTCCATTTTTTACATTTTTTCTCTTAGATTTTACTTTTTCTTAGTTTTTACTGCCCAGATCCATTAGTCTCTTGTCAAAAATATTCACCTGAACTTGTTTCGATAGCATTGAGTGTTTTAGTGGATTTCATAGAAGTTTAAGCCCTAGGGTTTGATTTTTGAGTAGGTCCTGTAGTGACTTTGGCGGTAGAAGTTGTCAAGCCTTAGATCTCTCTGGTTTTGTCAACCTTCTTAGGAGTCGGACCTGTCGTAAAGTCTACCTGTGAGAGCAACTTACCTTTGAGTTGTCTCTTTGGCAAATTTCGAAGTGCTTGTTGATTAAGTATTGAATTCCATTTTACAAAAAGAACAAAAAGATTTGAGTTTTGTTTTGACTGGTCTTTTGATTCTGCATTAGCTGGTCCTTGGCTTGATTTTGGTCAAGTAAAACAACCTAGAATCATCTTTGTAGGCTTTTGCCTCGTTAGGTTTGCTTAGAGTAAATTTCTTTTTGATTTGCTTGTGAGTTAATTTTTTCATAGATTTTATAGCTTTTGAGATTGATTTTCGTTAAAATAGATTTATATGCTTTATTAAATAAGAGAAAATACAAAAACATCTCCTTTGAAAAGTTTTGTTTCAAGTAGCTTTGAGGGATTTTGAAAGAAAAAGAATTTTTCGTGCACGTAAGGAGTAGTCATGTTTGTATGCTTGGAAAGATAAAGAGAATTGTTTCTTTGATTGTCTTTACTAAGAAAGTTGTTTTCTATAAAATTGCATTTCTCAACTCTCTTAGTTAGGAGTTTCATTGAAAGAGAAAAGTAGCGTAAATCATCTTAGGTGCATCTTTGTAGTGGTTTGAGTCGAGTCTACACACCATTGGTTTCATTTCCGCTACCTTTTGTCTTTAAGAAAAACCATAAAATTAACGCTTAAAGTAAAATCAACTTAGTAACTTTTATTTACTAGGGCTCTGAAACACCAATTTAGATCAGGCTAGTGTCTTGGAGTAGGAGAGTAATTAACTCTCCAAGACAACAAAACCAAACAAGTAGCTTATCTTGTGATAGAATAAATCCAATTGTCTCATTTGTACTCTGGGAAAGCTCCTCTTAAAGGAGAAGCACGAGCTCGTGTCTGAACCAGTGAGGGGATCAATCCTCCCTCGTTGGGAACGACGCCAGACACGCACGTATTACAAACGGTAAACCTCGAATTAACCATTGTCGAGGAGCCAGGGGTCACTTGTCGGTAAACCTTGGATTATTGTCAAGGAACCGGCAAGGGGATTGAGCTTGATACTCTGCCCTTGCGTGCTGTCGGAGTGTAGACTGTTCCCCCAGGTGCATTTGTTGCGGTTGGTAGCCTTAGTGACCATTATCTTTAGGATTCTACCGAGGTGATGGTGGAGGGAAGTTCCCACTGTACCTGGAGCAGACGTCGGCTAGACTCACTTGGATTTTCCGGGGGGTTCACTTCACTCGAGACGGTTAAAGTGGAGGAACTTGTGCCGGTCTATTCATTAAGCAGGTTGCCGGGGTAACTGTTCCACCCGCCACTTCTGTACTGAATCCGGCGATGTTGGGTTTCATCTCCAACTAGCGTTTTCGGTCTGGAAGGCTACTGTTTGTGCTTGGTTTGACGCCCTAGATTCTTTAGGCGTGTGCTTCAAATTTGTTTGGTTTTTTAGAGACTTTAGGTGGTTTGATTTGAGATTTTACTTTGTTTTCGTGTGTAGTAGTTAAAAGTTTTTAGCTGTGGCGGAATTACCGAGACAGTCCCGTAGACTTCGGGGCCAGTCTCCTGAAGTTGTTTCTGTGGCCGAATTGTTGAGGAGATCCCGTAGACTTCGGGGTGAGCCTCCTCGAGACGACCCCAGTAATTTAGAAGGTTTGAAGGTCCTTGTAACTCCTCCTAGTGGCAGTAGAGTAGGTTCACCTGAAGAAGGAGAATCTTCCTTGGTAGTCCATCCAGATTACCAAAGTCTAGAGACAGGTTATAATCCTGAAGCTGTTACAGTTTCTGAGCTTGCTGGTAGTTTTTCGTCTACTAGTGATACAGGCGAAGAACCTGAAATATCTGAACCTGTTACTCCGACTTCTAGTGTTCCAGATTCACCAAGAGTAGAACGAGTTATCACCGAAAATCTTCCTACTGGTCTGATTGCTATTGAAGAACTTGCTCCAGAGGAAGAAATATGCGTCTCTAAACTTGAAGATCAACTTACTATTGAGCTCAGGGAGCGTGAATCTATCTTTTACAGTCCTCCTAGAAGTACTACTTGGTACCTTTCGTTAACCAATTATTTAGACAACTCAGGGGTAGGTTTTTCTACACCTCGTACTCCTTTTCCACCTGGAGGTATTTATACTCCTGTAAATATGTCTGGTCAGTCGTCCGTGTTTACTCAAACTCCTGAATCTTTCTTACACGGCGGTCCTTCTGTTCCCACCGGGTATCAATCACTTTCTGGTACCTTTGCGGGGGCATCTCCTCAACCCATTGATCATGGGTTATTAGCTGGAAACAATGGTAATATACCATTGGGTGTAGGAGACATTTACATGATGTCAGGTTCAGTTCCCGTTTCTCAACCTCAAGGTGGCCAATTACCGCCTGGGGGGCAGCCTCAATTAACCCTAGGGGGCAACCTCAAGGTACACAAATTGTGTCTGGGGGGCAACCTCAAGGTCAGTATGTACCTATGGTGCAATACATGCCTCAAGGTCAACCCCAGCCTCAATATGTACCCCAGGGTCAACCTCAGTATCAATATTTACCTCAAGGGTATCAACCCCAAGGGTATCAACCCCAAGGGTATCAACCTCAAGGTCAAGGTCAACCCCAGTATCCGTATTTACCTCAAGGTTATCAACCTCAAGGTCAATACTCAAGTCAAGGTTATCAACCACCTCAAGGTCAGTCATATGTTCAAGGTATGGGAACTGCACCTTTCAATTATCAATCCTATCCTCAATCCGGTTATGGATCTCAGTATCCTCAACCTGTTACGGGTCAATACCCCGGAATGATAGTGTGGGATCCATCACAGGGTCAACAGGTGTTGCAGCCAAGTATACAGTTGGTACCTCAAGCTGGACAACCCGTAGTTTCTGGTCCACCCCAGCAACCGCAACCTGTCCAGTCAAATGTTCAAACTTCTGTAACTTCGGTAGTTACTCAGCCGCCAATTGCACCTAGTACTCCATCTCAAACGGCTGCTGCAACTACCGCTACATCTGCCGCACTTACTTCTGGAGTATCGACAGCTCCGGTTTCTACTGTCTCTGCAACCACTCCTCAGACATCTTTACCGTTGTCTGGATCTACGATTCAAACCACGGTCCAGATGCCTATAGGTCAGCCTGGTATAAGTACGGTTGTCACTACTCAACCTCAATTTGTTCATCAACCGTACCAGGGACAGTACCAACATGGGCAAGCTGTCCAACAGCCGGTTTACCAGTATCAACCGTATCCTGGGTACACTTATCAACAACCTCAACAACCCCAGTACGGTCCGGTTAATCCTGGTTTTCCAGGAGGATATAATATCCCTAATGCGACTCCTGTTCCTAGTTATCCTGGATATCCTCCTCCTGGGACTGGTCTTGTGACCCAGAGTTTTAGAGATCCTAACCGGCAATTACCGTTTATCGCAACTTTGGATTTACCAGACTTGACGCGCCTAACGAACGATCCAATTCAATATCTTCCGTTCTGGCCGCCAATGCCAAATAAGTTGCCCAGTGATATACCCAAGTTCGAAGGTAAGTCTGGAGAGGATCCGTCCAATCACGTGATGACTTACCACCTCTGGTGTGCTTCAAATTCTATCTCGGATGATTCGATCCGCTTACGTCTTTTCCAGCGTACACTCATTGGTCTCGCGGCCAAGTGGTACATTGAGTTACCACGGGCCTCTTTTTACAATTTTAGCCAGTTAGCTACCTCGTTCTTAACTCACTTTCAGTTGCCGGTCAGATACGATAACGGCACGGAGTTATTAACTTCACTAAAACAATCAACGTCCACGTATATTTCTGATCACATTCATGAGTGGAGACGTCGAAGAAGGCTAGTGAAAGTTTTTATTCCGGACCAAATCTTAGCTGAATGGTTTGTTAAATCATTATTACCGAAGATTACTGAAGATGTAGCTAAGGCCGGAGTAGTTACTGAGGAGCAAGTCATTGCTCAGGCGCAATACCTTGACTTAGTTTATACTCAGTCGGGTACGTTACACGAGAAGATTCCAGATCTTCCAAAATCGAATCAAATCGCTGCTGCTCCTTCGGGATCTCATGCCGCTGATGGTATGATTGGCATCGTGAATACAAAGAGCAAGAAGAAATCTTCCAAGACTTCTACTACTCCTATAATCACTTTGCCTGATTCCCCGACAGGAGAGTCTTCTCCTGAACTTTCCGCCGATATTCACGCTGTAGAGTCATCTACGGCCAAATCAAAAAACGGTGGAAAGAAGAAAGGAAAGAAGAAGGCTAAAGCAGACAAGGCTCCGAAGGAGAAAACGGAAAAGTCGGAAACCAATGACGAAAAGCGCAAACCTCGATATCCTTGTCTTATTTGTGAAGAGGATCATTTTACAAGAGATTGCCCTCATCGGGCCGAGGTTGTGAAAATAGTCAAAGGTTCTCCCACTCCTGCTGTGTTAAAAGATCCATTTCCAAAGCAGGAGAGTAAGATGATAGGTTCTTCCTCGACTGCCAGTGAAGAACCCATTTTGATGATGTCTCATGTGAGGATTGCGACTCGATCGCAAGATTATGGTAGTAAGAATCCTGTTGATGGTAAGGAAGCAGAATCTTCTCATTCTAATCCATCAACCTCAGCTCCTGGTTCCGATCCACTACAGATCGAAAAACCTAACCCGGACTTAGTAATCAAACCGCCCGCCAAGGGTGTACTTCGAAGGTCTGCTTTCAATCCACATGCGAGAGCAGCCCAGAATTACAACATTGTTGAGGACTTAGCTGTTTCACCCTCAGCAATGTCGGCTTTAGAAGTGCTGCAATCATGCCCAGCACAACGAAAATTACTTTTGTCGGCTATCGGAGCTGTTGATGTTCAGGACCCAAATCTGATAATCTTCGATCTAGAAAATAGTACACCGCGTCTACCCCATCAAATGGCTTTCCAAATTCCAGTGATAGTCAAAAACAGCCCTATTCATCGGACTGTGATTGATGAGGGAGCTTCTACGTGTATTATGTCGATTCAATGTTGGAGATCGCTTGGTTCTCCTTCGTTGAACCAATCCCCGACCATCCTTAAGGCCTTTGATGGCCGTGGGTTCCGTCCGTTTGGTATTCTACAGGAATTGCCTATAGGGGTAGAAGGTAAAACCGTTAGTCTGGATGTGGAGGTGGTTGATGCCCCTCTAGACTACAACCTTCTTTTGGGTCGAAGTTGGTCATATGCTATGACAGCGGTCGTTTCATCGGTCTTCAGAGTAATAAAGTTTCCACATAACGGTAAGATCGTGACGATTGATCAGCTGACATACTTTTCATCCGACCCAGCCTCTTCAGAGAGTATCCAGCATGTCGGTAAGACGACAATCCCTTATAGGGACGTTGGCGTAGGTTTAGTTAAAGATTCCGGTTTACTGGGAACTTTTCCTTTCCCTCCAATCAACGCAGACCCTTCATTTGCATCAATTCATATGATTACATCAGACAACATTATTTATGATGATCCTTGGATTGTCCCATCTGAATCTGAGATAGACTCATTCGGTGATGCTATGCCTTTGAGTCCATATGAAATTGCTTATGAAGCTGTCATGTCTTTTACCGACTCGCGTTCAACCCAAATCGACCAAATGAATGTGGTCAGTGAAGAATCACTTTTCACATCAACCTTAGAACGGATAGCGTTTCCCGAAGTCGTGTCATCTGACGAGCAACTTCGCGAAATCCTAAGTGTAGACGATCTACCATGGGAAGATCTCCATCACAGATCTTCGTTTTTACCTAAGGATGATGCTTTTGAAAATGATTTTTCATCTATCTTTACCGCTGAATATGTCAAAGACGCTCAGAATCCAACGAAACATTCTGATTCAGAGTTGAATTTAGGGAATATTTCTCGCACTATTCCCATTGATATTTCAGTGAAGCCCGGAATTGAGGAAAACATTCATATAGGTGCCTCATGTACAGAAGATGAAATTCAAACTTACAAGGCCCTATTCCAAGAATTCCGCGATGTGTTTGCCTGGTCTTACGAGGAAATGCCAGGAATCGACCCTGCCATTGTTGTTCATGAAATAAAGACCTACCCGGACGCTAAACCCGTCCGGCAACGGTTGCGTCAGATTCACCCTCGGAAAGCGGCTGCGATTAAAGCAGAAGTCGAGAAGCTGTTGAAAGCAGGTTTCATTTATCCAATCCCGTTAACGGATTGGGTATCGAATATTGTTCCGGTCAACAAGAAACAAGGAACAATAAGAATCTGTATCGACTATAGGGATATAAATCGAGCTTGTCCAAAAGACAACTATCCTACGCCTTATATCGATCAAATTATTGATGATTGTGCCGGAAGTGAAATGTTTTCCTTCATGGATGGTTTTTCGGGCTATAATCAAATCAATATTCTACCTGCCGACCAACCAAAAACGGCATTCATTTGTCCATGGGGGACATTTGCTTATTGCAAATTACCTTTTGGGCTTAAGAATGCCGGGGCCACTTTTCAACGGGCGATGTCTTACGCATTTCATGACATCAAGCACATTGTGCAACCGTACCTCGATGATTTGCCTGCTCATTCTTTACATCGAGCTGATCACCTTGTCCACTTACGAGCAATCTTTATGAGGTGTAGGCATTATCGAATTCGGTTGAATCCCCACAAGTGTGTGTTCTGTATAGAGACGGGTCGATTGCTGGGATTTGTTGTTTCAAAAGCCGGCATTCGCGTCGATCCCTCGAAGGTCGAAGCTATCATCAAATTGCCTCCTCCTTCGAGTTTGCGCCAACTCCAAAGTTTGCAAGGGAAAGCGAACTTTTTACGCCGATTCATTCCAAACTACGCCGAGGTCACTAAAGGTTTTACACGGTTGTTGAAACAGAACGCTCAATTCTTTTGGGACGAGATTGCCCAACAATCTTTTGATGCACTTAAGCACGCGTTGACCCATGCACCGTTGTTGCATCCTCCCAACTACAACCAGGACTACTTCTTATACCTCGCAGCTTCGCATTCCACCATTGGAATGGTGTTAGTTCAAGAAGATGAATTCGGAGCGGAACATGTGATATATTATCTTAGTAGGACATTAAACCCCACTGAGCTAAAATATTCGCATGTGGAGAAATTGGCCCTGGCAGCCGTTCAAGCTGTCCAGCGTTTTCGTCACTACATTCTTCTCCGTAAAACTACAGTTATTTCGGATTGCAACCCTATGATTTATATTTTGACAAAACAACTGCTAGGGGGCAAGTACTCTAAATGGATCGTTATCCTGCAAGAGTTCGACTTGGAGTTTGAGAAGTCCAAGTCTAAGAAATCCTTAGTTTTTGCGGAATTGATGTGTGATTTCCCGCGTGCTGACACAGAAACTGTGGCAGAGGAGTCCATTGCGGACGAATCTTTGTTTCTTATCAGTACTTTAGATCCGTGGTACGGGGATATAATCATCTATCTCCAAACCCAAACCTTTCGGCCTGAAGCTTCAAAGTCGGAACGTCGAAAAATTCGGTTTCAATCCCAGCAATACAAGATTATTGGAGATACACTTTATCGCCGGGGGGCAGACTTAGTTTTTCGACGTTGTTTAACTCACGAAGAGGCTGAGAGGGTTTTGAATGATTGTCACTCTGGAGCATGTGGCGGTCATATGTCTGGGTATGCCACAGCTCAGAAGGTGTTGCGCGCTGGCTATTTCTGGCCGTCCATGTTTAAAGATTGTATCATTGCGGTCCGAAAGTGCCACAACTGTCAAGTGTTTGATCGCAAGATGCGCGCACCACCTGCTCCTCTCCACCCTATAATTGCCGTTGGTCCTTTCGCCAAATGGGGTATCGATTTTATTACTTGTAACCCTCACTCGGCCGGGGGGCATGCGTATATCATCCTCGCGGTTGATTATTTTACTAAATGGGCCGAGGCGATGCCTACATTCGACGCAAGCGGCAAAACAGCTGCAGTTTTCGTATTCAATCACATTATAACTAGGTTTGGTGTCCCACAAGCAATCATCACTGACCATGGGAGCCATTTTCGAAACATCATGATGACTGAGCTTACAAGCCAGCTTGGTTTGCGCCACGATAGCTCTACTCCTTATTATCCGCAAGCCAACGGTTTGGTTGAGTCTATCAACAAAGTTCTGGTTATCATGATCCGACGAATCATTGGTATTCATCGGTCGAATTGGCACAACATGTTATTTTCAGCGCTATGGGCATACCGAACTTCAGTGAAAACTTCAACAGGGTTCACTCCTTTCCAGCTAGTTTATGGCTTGGAAGCTGTGTTACCCATTGAATGCGAAATCCCATCACTTCAAATGGCTGTCGAATTACTCCCAGCTACTTCCGAAGAGGAGAAACGTTTATTATACTTAGCTCAATTAGATGAGACTCGACGTGACGCTGCATTGGCAATCGAGACTCACGCGAAGCGAATGAAAGCTCAGTATGATAGAAATGTGACCCCTCGAAGTTTTTCGGAGGGAGACCTAGTGCTATTATATGATCAAGCTAACGATAAGCTAGGTGCTGGAAAATTCGTTCCTATGTGGCATGGACCCTACATTGTAAAGCGAAAGCTAGCAAAAGGGGCCTATGAGCTGGTAGATTTTGATGGGGACTCTTTGGGTAAACCCAGAAATGGACTTTACCTAAAGAGGTATTATGCTTAAATGGTGGGTATGGAGAATTTTAGTTAGGTTAGGTTTTCTTTCTAGCTAGTATGTTTGTTAGTTTAGATAGTGTGCTTAGCTTAGAAAGTGTGTTTTTCGTCGTTATTCTGGCTTATCTTGGTTTTACTCTTGATATTGCAGATGTCGACGCCTCTCCAAACGTACATTGGATTTGCCGATGGTGCTTGTCGTAGTACACGGAATATCTCTTCCGCAGCTTGGGTTATCTATTCGCCCTCTGACGAGTTAGTTTCTATGCATGGGGTGAGCCTCGGTCAAACGACGAACAACATTGCAGAATACAGTGCAGTGGTTGAATTATTGTCTGAATCTATTTCATTTGGAATTCGACGTTTGATAGTGAGGTTAGATTCTGAACTCGTTGTATTACAGCTTAATAGAGTATATGCCATTAGAAATCCTGTGTTATTAAGGTTGTTTTTGAGAGTGCGTCTCTTGGAACGTGAATTTGATTACATTGAATATCAGCATATTCCAAGGTCTTTAAATACATTAGCAGATGCAATTGCTTCTCGAATGTTGGACAGACATTTACGATAATCATGCAAGTAAATTTAAAAACATTTCATCACATATGTTAAACAAAATGAGCCGGTAATAATGATATATATATAGATAGGAGTGTGTCAAAAAATATACATCGTCTTCGATCATAGGTTGAAAAACACCTTATGATCGGCAAAAATGATAAGTACAAAAAACCAAAAATGTCATATGTGTCTACAAAAGTGACTAGCCAATCACTGGTGGTGCTCTCTATACGAGACCACTGCCCGCGCTACCCTACACAAGAACCTCCTAAAAGGTCCTGGGACTGCGACCACATAGCGCTGAAGTCGAATGGGAATGTCATCTATGGTGGTCTCTGGTATATCCGCCGTCAGACGCTCTAGATCCTGTTCCAGCTCGGCTAAGGTCTCTGCGGCCGCATCCTGTGGGGCTGGTGCTGGTACAGCTGGTACTCTCCTCTCAAAAGCCCGGAGGTTGGCTGGACGCCGTGGACCTACATCTGCATTTTGAAAATTTGTGCTGTCAGTTTTGAGGCGATATATAAAAACAAAAAAATACATAATTTGAAAACTCGTGAAAAATGAAATACCTCTGTCGTCCCACTGTTCTCCCTGTGGAAGAACCATGTCCGGATCATTCCGAAAATCCATTCCGGCATAAGGAAAGTCCTGAATAGCAAAGACCTGGCTCTCTAGCCAGTGAAAGTAACCATCAGGAAATCGAACAACTGCTGCGCCCTCATCAGGATGCCGGGCCATTACCGCAACCCATCTCGTCAACTTAGGCTCCCGAGGCGCCCCAACTGGAACTGTAAGATGCTGGGGGACCAGCATTGGAACTCTCTCTAGGGCAAAGCTCACGACTATAGGCCCATATCCAAAGGTCTTCAGTTGTCCTCTCTTTGCCCTGGTTAGTTGGCCCTTCAAATTAGCCAACACAGCATCGCACCAGTTGAAAATGGTGTCGTGGAAGCAGTCTATAGCCATCCGCATTTGGGACCCGGTGGCTTGGTGCAAAGCGGCCGCGCCGCAAAGTCTGGTAACAGTAAAGGCTATCACCATAAGTTCAAGTCGGGATATGTACTTGATTTCTATCCCCTTCTCATGGTTTTGGTTGTTGCACCACTCTAGCCGGAGACTAGCAAGGGATTGGCCACCCGGCCTAGTCCCAAATAGAGAAATTTGCTCACCCCTGTTAGGCAAGCCAGTGAGAAAATATATGTCGGAGGGCTCTATCTCGAGCTGGTGCTCTCCGATGTAGAAACATTGCTCCTGAATGTTCCACCTTTCAACCAGCCACTCAAGAAATGGCACCTGGCCCCTCATGCCAGGTATGGCCCAGTATTTGTACAGTCCGCATGCTTTTAATGCATCAATGGAAGGTTGGTGACCTATTGCGGCCAAATAAACATCCTCGTGCTCTCTTTCACGCCAATCAAGCATGGTGTGCTCCCTGCACATCATAAAACATCAGTTAGGATCCATAAAATTTAAAAAATTTGGTCTATTTTGGAGGTATGAGGGTTTCAATTTGTGTTTTGCGGGGTACGCACCCCGGCCTTTAGGGAGAGAGCGTTCGGACGCAGCTTCCCTTAAGGCTGGGTGCGTACACCCTGTAATTTTCCCATTGGGAAAATATCGGGGTACGCAGGTCAGCAGTGCATGACCTGCGTACCCCAAAGTGCGCATCTTGAAACCCCAAGACCCCCAAAAAATCAAATGAAAGCTTAAAAATGAATTCTAAACGGATGGAAAACAAGAGAGGGGTGTTGTAGAATACCTGGTGAAATGGCGTTCGATTCTGACGGTCGGATTCTCCGCAATCTCCACGGGAAGTTTCTTGTCAAAAGCCCTTTTCTCAACCTCAACAGTAAAATGGTAAAAATGACATGGTAAAAAGTCTTTTTATAGGTTTTTTGGATAAATAAATGCTAGATTTGTTTATTTTTCACCACGAAAGGACATTTTCGATGTATTTTTGCCCATCTTAAACAGGTATGAGTAATGTGTTGTTTCTGTGCAGGACAAAGGGACTTTAGGGTAAATTATCATTTTTCACGTCAGAGTCATCTTTTAAGCTCTTTTCTGACTCCTAAAACATGAAAAGATTGCCGAGCGTTTCTTTTACACTCGTTAAAACGGAATTAAAAGACGGTCCCCTTATAGCTCTTTTCTGACCATAAAATCAGGAAAAGATTGCCGGGTTTTTGTCGTTTCAAACTCGATACGGAAATAAAACGACGTGTCCTTGATCGCTTTTTACTTTTCAGGTCAGAGACACTAATCATGAAAGTAATCCTTGGTCGCAAGATCAAGCGGTTCTCCCAAGTATTATTTTATACTTTTTCGGGCTTAGGGGACACAAATTTACGAAAAAGTTCAACCTGGAGTCTTCTTAAGTTTTTCAGACTCTCTAAAAATGAAAAACGCCGAGTTTCTCCTATACTGGGCTCGTTAAAATTTCACAGTAAAGGACCTGTTCAATTACAAACAGGAACGAACCACTCCTTCCTAGGGTTCGAATCAAAACTAGGTTGGACTCATCCGAAGGATGAGCTTATAATCAAGCATATGTTATCCTCCTCAAGCTTGTTAAAAATAAAGAGGTACTTGCCAGAAATGGTGGGGGAAAAGAGAGAAGAATGAGCCTATTTGTTATCTTTTGTCTCAGAAGAAACTTTATTACTGCTCTTGGACACGACACTTTTCATTCACCTGGGTTGGGAAATCCTTTACCTCACAGTTGATCAAACCACATTGAAAGTCTTCAGCTGGGTTCCGGGGATTAACTTTGAGTCATTCATCACCAAGCCATCTGTCGTGTCGTTATGTGTTCAAGAGGTCTGCAAGCAAAACTTTCATCTGCAAAATACTTGTCATCCATTTGACCATCCCTGAGTCAGTCCTTACAGCAACATTTCTTCAACTTGAACAATGATTTCGTGTTGTGGGCTTGCCTGCAACGGGTCGCTTTCTATCGACATCAACACATTATCTAGAGAGATGACTTAGAAATCGTCAGTACCTTGAAGTCTGCATGCATCAATGGCAGGTTTCTCGCCTTTGACGTCAGTTTACATCATTGACTTTCGATCGAAGGATTCCGTGAAATGTTCGACATCAACTCATTCATTCACATCTCATGGATTGTACTGGGTACTTTGAGAACCATTGACATTACTGGTGGTCTCTCTCACACTTGTTAACAGTTTACATCATCGACTGGTAATCAAGTGGTTTCTACCATGTTCGACATCAACCCATTTATTCGCATGGCTAGAATCGTACCAATTCGGAAAGTAGAAATGAAGACCCTGGATCTAGTTTCCACCATCCAGGCTGCGAGGAGTTTTGTATTCATTTTCTAAGTAGACTAATCATAAACAGATGGCTGCGCCCATACTGTGTCTACAAAAGTCTATGATTATGATGTACTGCAAGATCATTCCTGTATCAGAGTAGTTAGTCTGTTAGTTAAAGTTTTGATCTGAGTATGGGAATGCCTACCTCAGCGATGATATAATCTTATACATTTATTTTGTGTTGAAAATTGCAGGTTCTGACCAGGCTCTCCACGAGATAATCCTTGAAATGATAAAGCGCTTCACCCTTCCTAGATAATACAAAACCCTAATCTACTACAGGCTTCGCACTTTAGGGGGCAATCTGTTACACTAAAAAATGTCACCATGACTATTTACAGTTAGTATGGCTCTATCAACAGTCATGCTATCCTCCTGGGCAAGTCTTATGCCTCTGCTCTCCATGTCAAACTCCAAAAAGAGAGAAAGTCTTTATAAATGTATTTATCTCTGGGTACGCAGGTTCTCTCAACCTTACCTGCGGATACGCACCTAATGTTCACAAAAGTTGCGTACTTGTACGCTCTGTATGTAAAGGGGCAGGTGCGTACCCCTGTAAAGGTCAAAATGCGCAAGTTTCATCTTTAAAAAGTTACTTGTGGTCATTTCTAGAGGCTTCTAGAAGTATGTTTGACGTGTATGAAGCGCCTCCAGATGGTTCATGTACCCCTACCAAAGAGGAACTTATCCCATCAATAAGGGAGCTATCCCATCCAAAGAGGGGATTATCCCATTGATGGTGGACCTGATTAACTTCCTCTTGAGCACTATAAATACAGGCATTGGGCCAGAAGGAGAAGAGGTTGGAAGCTAAACATTTCTAAGGGTAGATGTTGCTGGAATTAGGACTCCCATTTAGAAGCTTGTGAGGAGAGATTGCCATCTTTGCTTGTTCTATTTGGAAGTGGGTGAGCTATGTCAAAGTAAAGGAGAACTCTTGATGGACCCTGGGAGGGACTTGCACAACACCAAGGCTCAGGTTGTAATTGTTCCTTTTGTTTCCTATTAATGCAAATGAGTCCATTCTTCTCAATAACTTGTTATTTATGAGTTGTTTCATGTACTCCTTGGTCTATGTGTTAAACATGTTTTATTTTATGAGATTATCAAGTGCTATTTAATCGTTTGATTGTTAGTGAATGCAGGTTGCGAAGTGAAGGAGGAGCTCATCCGGATCAGTGAGGCTGGACTACTTCAACAGCGTTGGATTACAGGTAGGATCTAAACACTTGATTTCTTATATAGTAAATGCATGTTTAGAGAAGGATTGCTCTTGTTTGTCTTGTTTGTCACTAGAGAGTCTTAGGCTCCTAGGGAGGTTGGTTGTGTCCGCACTATCGACTCTTTCCGCCTGACAATCATGGGTGGGCCGCTAGTTCCTTCAATTGGAACTGTATTAGTTTTTGTCTTCAAACCAGTTGTCCTTTCAGGTGTACTAAATCCTTGCAAGCTCTCAGTATTTTTAATGATTGAGTCAAAATTTTAGAACTCTTTGAGTAGTTTGGGATCAATATGAATGTCTAAATCAATAGTTCATTGCCTTTTCTTTATTCTTGCTCCTGCTCTGGTGTTTTTTCTTTCTCAGAAACTTTTTCCACTGCAGGAGTTTTATCAGCAGCTTGTTGTTCAGTTTTGCTTGACTGGACTGTCGGAGTTGTGGCTAGTAGTTCTAAAGGCAGAGTTTGCAACCTCTGGTCTCTAAGCCTATTGAATGTTTCTAACCCTTCATCTTCATATCTCATCCTGGCCAATCCTTTAACCTGAAATAATGATTCAACTGAAGCGAATAAATCATCGAAGTCATTAGCTTCATGATCAAATTTAGCAAGTTTGGCTTGAGATGTGACGTTATAAGCAATCTGTCTTGGATCATATTGCATGTTAGGAATTGTGGCAAGATTCAGCATTTGAATCTTTTCTGTCTCTTTCTCGGCATGCTTGTAGTCATGTAGAGTGAAAATGCCACATCGTAAGGGAAATGTAGGCCACATGTGTTTCTTTGAATCCTTAAGGGTTCTGGATGTCCCTTCTACTGTAATTTGATAAGCCAATTCTTGAGCTAACAATTTATCAGGCACATACAGGGGGAGAACATGGGGTTTAGTGAGGCTACCAAAAAGCCTTACATAGGTAAATTTTTCCTCCCCGAACCAACTACCTACTGCTGTCAAGTCAGTCTCTGCTTCTTGGGATATCCTGGGAGTAGGATTATTAAAAATAGAATAATATATAGGTAAAATAAAACCATTGAAAATTTTATACTGATGATTTTTGTAATGCGCCTTCCATAATAGTTTGTGGTACATATGGATTGGATTCGAGTCTTGGGGAGTCCATCTCCATCCGAGTACTGGATATTCAGAATTGAGACAAATAGTATCCATAGTTTATACACTATAATAGAAAGGGGGAACGGTCCGGGAAGTTTTATTTTCATTTGTTCTGTACTCTAAAATTGTTGCGGCTAGTTTATCAGACAAAATATAAGCCCAATCCATCACATAACCATTGATTGCAACTTCCATTAGACGGACTGTTTCTATAATGAATTGGCAGAATCATGTATTCCCCACATCCTACACATCATAACTCCAGCATAGCAATAAAGGGAAGCCAATGAGTCAATAGAGTACTTACCCGATGACTTGTGCTTTTCCAGGAAATGCCTCCATTGCTTTATCGAGGCTGACTCTGAGTCGTTTTCCTTCGCAAACGCTTCTAGGAATGCCTTGTTGCATCGCTTCTAAGGTTGAGGTAAGTGGTATATTTTCCTAAGATCCTCAGGCTGGAATGAGCCGAATATCCTCGCATCAACTATGCAAAATGTTCTGTCCGAGACTGGAATTTTCTCTACCACCCATCTTACCACGTCAGTATATGGTAGGATTTTAGCTTGCGCTACTATCTTGTGAAGATAAGAACAAGCAAATTCTTTAAGAGTTCCTTCTAATTTGTTAGTTGAATTGGTTGTGGCTTCCTCTGATAATTCTTTGGGCTCCTCTGCTTCTATCAGATTATAAATGCTCTCCCAGCTAGTGTTTTTCAAACCAAAACACGTCATATCTAAGATTAATCCTTTCTTGCTTTTTTGTGGTTCCTTGGCTGCAGGAGTGACTATGGACTTCTTTGATTTCTTCCCCATTTTCTCTGGATTTCTAGTTTCAAAGGAATTCTGCACAAACAGTTGCAAACTGTGATATAGAGAAAGTGCTACTAGAAGCCAATATGACAATGAATAGAATTACATTGATTGGCATATGATAAATGAAATACAGTTAAGGATTACCACGGATAAAATATTTTAAAGGATCTATCCTTAACTACAGCATTGAATAGCCGTTTAAACTGTCAATCGTGGTAAATAACATCATAAATTCCCATCACGTCGCTCATATGCCGAATGATTATTTCAAGCATGCTTTAGATTTCTTTGATCAACGATTAGTGATAAATCGCAAATCGGCGATCGGAAATGTCAAAGGGAAGGGCTTTAGCACTTGTTGTAAATATTTTCGATTACCGAAGGTGATACAATATAATGCATGCAAACTTTTTTAATGTATATTTACCTTTCGAGATGCACACCCAATTAATAGATCACAGTCAGGATTTGGCTTGAGCTTTATCCCTTTGTCATGTGACTCCGCCAATTGTCGATTGCAATTTGCTTTATCGCATCGGGAGTTTTGATTAGGCCTTTTCATATGTCCCTTTATCATTGACACGGCCGATTTGCCGATTGTGATTTCTTTATCGGATCAAAGGAGTTGAGGGGCTTTGTTTTATGTATGTGTTTCCTTTGATATTGTGATATGTGATCTTCAATCACTTTATCGCAATATAGAATGGTTTTATAATATTTTTAAGGAACACTTTGTTTTTTATTTGAAAGGTTCTATAAATTGATTCATTTACATCGACCCTTTTAGTAAGGATTTTTCTTGTGATGAGGTAAATACCATTTTATTCACACATCTAACTAAGTTTATTTTGAAAGGGACCCATTTCATATTAAGATCTTGTGTAAAGGTTTATATGAAATGGGGGGTTGTTGTACAGCACAACATATCCCTAATTGCTTTTATATTGAATTAATTTTTAGGCCTTCTATTCTCGACAATATCACCAATTGGTGATTTTTTAATAATGATCTGGATATCATAAATTTTCTAGCATCTAAAGGCTCTTATGATGACCAGATAATAGATGAAGATCAGCATGACAGCCAACTTAAGCAAGAAACAACTGCAAATTCCATACCTAAATCTGTGGTTAAGCTACAAGATTTATATGATCTTAAGGACAGATTCAAGAATCCTACTAACTAAAAGCTTCAAATTTCAACTTTTAGGTTTGAATTAGTTAATCTTGGAACTGAACTTAAACTTCAAAACATTAATCTGGGACTTGGTCTTACATTTGATGAAAGACTAGCCTTTATTCATTTGTTAAAGAAATAAAAAAATGTTTTTGCTTGGAACCATGAAGATCTTAAGACATATGATACTTCCATCACTCAACATACCATTCCCATGATATCCAATGAAAAGCCTATACAACAGAAGTTGAGAAAGATTCATTCGAATTTAGAAAATCAGATCAAATCTGAATTGAATAAGTTTCTCAAAGCCAAAAAAAATTTTCCTACCAAGCATTCATGGTGGGTTTCTAACCTTGTTCCAGTCAGGAAAAAGAATGGTGATATTCGAATATGTATAGACTTTCACAATCTCAACAAATCTTGTCAGAAGCACAACTTTCCATTGCCTCCTATGGAACAGATATTGCAATCAGTTGCAGGCTTAGAATTGATGTCTTTTATGGATGGATTTTCAGGTTATAATCAGATTCTTGTACATCCAGATGATCAACTAAAGACCACATTTCGAATCAAATGGGGAACATATGCCTACCAAACAATACCATTTGGGTTAATCAATGTTGGTGCAACATTTCAGAGAGCCATGGATATAGCTTTCAAATGTTCGGTGAATAAATCAGTGGTAGTTTATTTAGATGATATAACTATATATTCAAAAAAGTGCAATAATCATTTAAAGGATTTAAAACAAATCTTTGAGCATTGTCAAAGATATGGAATTTCTCTAAATCCCAAGAAATATTTCTTTGCTTTGAGTGAAGGAAAACTTCTTGGATTTATCATATCTAAATAAGGAATTCACATTGATCCTGATAGGATAAGAGAAATTTATGAAATCTCTTTGCCTCATAATAAAAAATCCATGCAATCTTTCCTAGGTCAGATAAATTTTGTTAAGATATTTGTCCCTGACTTTTGACGAATTTTTTTACCTCTCCAATCTATGATTAAGAAAAATTTTGTTTTTAAATGAGGACATATCGAGCATGAAGCTTTTAATCTGATTAAACAAGCAATCATAAATACTTCTAATCATTTCTACTCCGAAATTTTCTAATCATTTCATTTTATATACCTTTGCTTCCGAGACATCATATGCAACTATATTGACACAAGTCAATGATAGCAAAATCAAAGCACCAATTTCTTTTTTTAGTTCCAATTTGCAAGGGGTTGAATTAAATTATTTAGATGTTGAAAAACAAGCTTTTGTTGTTTTTAAATTAATAAAACATTTCAAACCCTTTCTTCTCAAAACTCACATTAAGGTAGTAGTTCGATTCTCAACAGTGAGAAATTTACTAATGCAAAGGGAAGTAGGTGAGAAAAGAGCAAATTGGGTAACAAAACTGCAACAATATGACATTAAGATCAGACCAGCTAAATATGTTAAAGGTCAAGGTTTTTGTATAATGTTAGCAGGAGCATCCAACTTACCACCACTACAAGATTCAGGTGATGATACACAAACATGTGAGGTAAGCCTTAACGATACTAAATCTAAATATGATGATATCATCTTTTATTTGAAAAATAGATATTCCCCTATGCAACTCAATTACAAAAGAAAAAGGGCTGTGAGGATAAAAGCTGAGCAATATGAAATCATCAATGATTTTTTATTTAGGAATAATTATGATTTTGTTTTACTTAGATTCCTTGAAAAATATAAGGAAGCAAAGGTTTTGCAAGAACTTCATGATAGACCAGCTGGTGGACATTTTGGAGGAGACACAACAACACATAAAATCCTTCATGCTGGCTATTATTGACCAACCTTATTCAAATATGCACATGAATATGTAAGGAAATGTAAAATTTGCCAAACGTATGTTGGAAGACCATTGGAAGACAGAGGAAATCCGCATTACCATTGCAGTCGGTCAACATTGAACAACCATTTGAATAGCGGGGAATGGACATAATAGGTGAGATCGTTCCTCGCTCTTCAAAGAAGCATAGATATATCCTTACAGTAATTGATTACTTCATGAAATGGGTGGAAGCAATTCCACTTAAGGTATCCAATTCTGAAGACATCATTGAATTTATTGACCAGATTATTATTACCAGATTTGGTCTACCAACTGCCCTCATGTTTGACAATCCATATTATTTCACAGGAAATGTTATGATAGAATTTGCTCTTAAAAGAGGTTTTAAACTTAAATATTTTGCTAACTATTATCCTCAGGGAAATGCTTTAGCCGAATCTACAAATAAAAATCTCATAAGGATCATCAAATGAATTGTTGATCAAAGTCAGAAAAACATGCATAAATCTCTAACATTTGCTCTATGGGCAGATCGAATAATGCAGAAGGCCTTAATAGGAACTTATCCTTTTAATTTGGTCTATGGGAAAGAGGTTGTTCTCCTTACAAATGTAGCTATTCCCTCTCTAGCCCTAGTTCAATTTATTGAAGAAACTCCTTCCTCTTCTATGCAATTAAGGCAATCACAAATTCTCAAGCTCGAAGAAGAAAGAGACAAAGCCAAAATCATACATGCACATCATCAACAGTTAGTCAAATATTTATTTGATGCAAATTCTATAAGTCCTAAATCCTTTCAGCTTGGAGACCTAGTATTGAAGTTAGATAAATCACCGGAGGAAAAAGGTAAACATACCAAATTCCAAAGAATGTGCCTTGGCCCATTTCAGATTGCGGAACGAATTGGCCCATCAACTTTTTTATTACAAGATTTATCAAGCAAGAGAGATTCTCTACCTGTTAATGGGCAGATTTTGAAGAAATGTTTTTCATAGAATATAACCTTTTCTATCTCTTGCACACTATTGCTTTTACTTTTCTAGGAAAATCAAAGTTAAATAGTATTTACTTTTTGCTTTTCAATAATAATATTTTTTATATTTTTATTTTTCACTTGTATAAGTAGAGATTGTTGAGAAGACAATTTTCACATTTGAGACATAAGCTAAGTTCTATTTCTTTGAAACTTGCTTGTTTTCCACCTAAATCATTTTTCATTTGCAAAACCTCAACTTTATAGAGAAACCCTTGTTCTACCATCAGCCAAGAAAATTATCTTTTAAAAAACAAAGACTTTCTGCAGATAAGCATCTTTAACTCTATAATTGTCATCCATAAAATTTTACGGAATCAAAGATTCTCCCCATCTAGTAAACTTTTCTAATTTTAGAGTGTAATTCTATACTTAAACTTAAAGGATAAGAGGTCTCATCAAGAGTCGACTTACCTTATTCATAGGGAAATGATAAACTGACATTACCAATGCTGCATATCAAAACAGGGTAATGGCTTGAGATTATTTTAATTAAAAGACAAGGGGTCTCATCACGAGTTAGCTTGTTCAGTTGAGTTACAACTAGTGAATGCCATTGTCAATTTTGGCCACCAAACTAAGACAATGACCTTTAAGTAAAAAAAATGAAATTAAAAAAAAAAATTGTTTAGAAAAGAAAGAAAAAAAAAAGTATATGAATCTGAATTTATCTCTAAAAATTGCACGCTTATCTGGATGGGATACTGAATCATTGATGGTTAATAGGTAACCATGTCAAGGCTATGGATGCCTGCTGGAAGTAGAGGCTCTACCTGTGACAAATGAGTACATCTAAAAGCTAATCTGCAAGAGCCCCCTACTTTATCTTTCAAACCAAGTAAAGACTGATGTAGACAAAGGAATTTTCATTGTAAATAGGATATCAAATGGATGGTAATTAGGTGGATTTTTTTTTCTTATTCAGATAAATGTTACTTATCTTAGATTTCATGTAATTCCTATTTTCTGAACTATCTTTATTTTGGAAGTTTTAGAAATTTCAAAAAAATATTAGAGATAATTGGTTCTTCCAATGAATCGCCAATTGTTGTGCTATTCAACAACCACTCCCCACCTCCCCCCACCCATTTATTGATTTAATAGTTAATATTTTATTAATAAATAGGGACCCTTTATTAAAAATCCTCCAAGAAAAATTTAGCACTTAGGTGCTTTCTGTTTAAATTCTTAGAAATAAATTAAGATATTGAGTCAAATCCATTTAAGACTAGCAAATCTTGCTTTTATCACATATCACAAGACCAAGTGTGTCAAAGTTTAATTAAAAACAAGGATCCATGAATTGTGATGGAAGGGATCACCGAAATAAACTTAGAATATCATTAAAATTTCCATTTAAAATCTAAGACTAAAGGTATTTCTTGTAAAATGAAACGCTTATCGCAATCACATATCGGCTTTCACAAAAGATGCATTCAAAAAGCCTGTCGTAATATGTGAACTGCGATATTACGGTAGAGCAAGTTAATACTTATCACATCGTGGCACTTTACTTAAAACCCAATCTTATGAACTGCAAAAGTTGCGGAGTGCGATAGAACTTGGACCTAATAAAAACAAATGTTATAAACTATAAGTTAAGTCTGACACTTAGTAAAAAGGAACTTTATGAAGTAATTATTCATTTAGACAAAGTACACTCTAAACAATGAACAGTGTGCTACTCACCTTCCATCCTGCAGAATTCTAAACAACTATGGAAAAACGCACAACTAAAAATACGATAGTGCGATTTGTGATATTGCGATAATCTAATCACAATCACATAATCAAAATTTTCGCACTTTAAAATCGCCTCCTTAAAGTTTTCCCTTTCCCGTTTGAGATGCGGTAGTTTAAATGAGTAATAAAGGCAATGATAAGAGACCTTAGTGGGTATTTAACAAGTTTAATGGCCTTTATGTTAAGAGCGGCTCGACGTGATATCATATCTTTTCATCTGTGTTTTGAATAAAAGTTCCTTTCTTTTCACCTTTTGAGGTTAACTGTATCATTTAATTCTCACTGTCATTCTCACTTTGTGTTTATCGATAAATTCCATTTTCTCCATTTCAAGAAAGCTCCGCAGAAAACATTGTTAGAAAGAATGGTGAAGAAGGGAAAGGCGACTGCATCTGAGAAATAAGACATGGTACCGTTTTCTCCAATACCACATGAAGCAAGGATGGAGGAACCACAACATGGGAAGCCATGTATAATTTATTAGAAGAAGAGCAGCCTAGGCCACTGGTAACAAAGGCCACGACTGATGCTCAGGAGTCATCTAACACCTCCTATTTTGAAACAACATGTTCATTCTTACACCGAATAGCTGTGATAACGAAGATAATACCATGCACAGATATGGTGAAATGGGTAATCGATGAGGTAGACATCTCAGACAGAACATTCAGGAATAAAAGACAATAGGTCATGGGGTCTTTCTCACCAGACAACCTATGACTAGTGTACCAACTACCAGAACCTTGAAATCTCTACAACAAAGAGTTCCTTGAGCAATTCCCAAAGAGAACTGTTATAGACATTTTTGTGCCTTACAGCTCTAAGCATGAAATGTCCATAAACCAAGGGCTCCTAAGTCCCTAAAAGTGTTGTTCTAACTCCTAAAGGAACAAGGTCAACAAATTACAGCTTCTCCCAGAAGTTCTCCACCAGAAACTGCTCAGAATAAGTCAAATCAGGATCATTTTAGCTGCTCCACTAGCCAAGTGCATTGCATAGCACCTAAGTCCACTAGCTAGGTGCGTTGCAACGCACCTAAATGCACTACCAGGGTGTGTTGAGCGGGAAATGACAAGTGGCAGAGTCATTCCACGAGGTGGAGAGACAATGGAAGCTTCCAGAATCTTCTCCAATGACACTTGCCTCACTGAATTCGACCAAGGATGAGTAAGAGGCTCTCAGTATCCAAGTGGAAGCAAGAACTGACAGAGAGAAGCCACTAATCAATTCATGAGCTGACTCATCCTCCTTGCATACATCTATATATGGATCCCTCATCCCAGAGATTCAGAGGCTGGAATTTTGCACATTGTAAGGAATTGTTGTTGGTTTTGAGATACATATCAGAGGATTGGGTGATCTATGCTTTGTTGGGGTTGAAGAAGGGACTTATTTGCTGGGAGGTTGATGCTGGCTCAGGAATCATCAGTTGTAACTCCTCCTGGATCTTCTTGTATATCAATAAAACTATTTGAGTTTCTTCTCCATGCTTGTGTTTCATTGATGCTTGTTACATTTGTATGGTTAACTTAAATCTGATCCTAAGTTATTTATGAATATAAACCCATGTCTTTGTATATTTTCCTTCTTCTGTGATCTTATAGGTACTTGGTGAAGCTGGGCAAGTGAGAGAGCAAGTAGCTAGAAGCTGTCAAAGAGGAGAGAGATTGGATCAAAGGACTAGCGCAAGACACAGGTTGGTTCATCCTATTCCTCTTTGTTTATATTTCATAAAGAAGAATACAAAAGTAGTTTTCTCTGTTTGTTTCTAAGGTCGCTGTCACACCTTAGTGGGATAGAGCAGATCTAGATAGACACTTTTCCCGATAACAAAATGGTGACTCCGCTGGGGATCGTGTCTAGTTAGTTTGTTTGTGTTTCTCTTGTTGTTTGTTTCATAAACTTAGAAGCAACAATCGAACTGCATTTGCCATTAACAAATGCAAAGTAGACATATGCTGCTTCAATCCATTCATTGGATATGTTTATGACTTGAACAGCTGATTCATAGACCAACTGATTGCCCTTGTGATAGCTCTTAGAACCCCCCTTAGATCTACCTCTGAATGTGCATTACTGATTGCTTTTACTCGGCCAAAAACTATAGATTAAACTGCAAACCGTGACCTAGAACTTGGATAGAATTCTTGTTTCTGCCCCAGCGCAGGCTCTGTGAAGAGGTTCTGCATTTCAACGCACTTCCCGAGAGGGCTACCTACGCTGCAATGCAGTTTCTCTGTGTAACAGGTGCGCTGATCAGCCTAGCCTTGTGCAGCTGAGGTTCTTTGCTTCATTTTTTAGTTTTTGTCTCTGTTTTTTGCAGCCTGTGATCAGTATTTCACTGTTTCAAACCCCTTTTCCTTACTGATATTCCACCTCAGTTGTACAAAAGAAACTGTAGATGTTTTTTATGTGTTTGTTGCGTCGTTTACAGTTTTCCATTGCAAAAGTAGAATAGTTGTACTGTCGTCCTTTGATTTAGATCTGTCGCAAGTGTCGATTTTGATCATAGGAGAAAGTTTATTTGTTGTTGATAGTCGATTACGATTTTACTTTTGCCTTTGGCTTGAATTTGTCACTTTCTAGTGTCGAAACAAGTATTTATTTCAAAATCATAAAGTGTCGTAATCATCTCTACCTTTTGATTTCGGAAAGAAGCTTGTTTGTGTTTGTCACTTGAAAGAAAATTCAGATTTGTACAACAACTTTCTTTTTAGGCATCAATATTAAGAAAGTGAAAAACAAAACACATGCATGTGCATTTGCATATTGGCAGTCTGTTTGGCTTGATTTAGGAAAGTGCATTTACAGTGTGCTCTTTGCTCTTTGCAAAAAGATTGTGTCTTTCTTTTCCCTTAGTAGCTAGGATTTTCATTGCTGAAAAGAGATAAAAGTTTGTTTATCATCTTTAGATTGCATTTTAGGAATTACATCTACATCTCGTGGTGATCCCAAAAGGAAAACTTCATAAGAAAGATCAACTTAAAATAAATCCAATGAACTTAACAACGCTTTGGAACTTAACGCACAACATTTAGAGGTCTAGGCTAGAGACGTATTCCGTTGTCGTAAAGCCTGGTAACTGTTGTCCTCACTGATGGTTGGGTGATTCCTCCACTTTGAGACGATAAGTGCCAGTACAGACTTGTGCTCCCACGTACCGTCGAGTATATATTGGGAGACCCCTATAGGCTTAAAACCTTTATCCATAGGAAGTCGTGCCGGCCACCCTACTGATCGCAATGCACCGAACACAACATTCGGGAAGATTGACTGTTGTACCGTAAAAAGTATTCTGCAGTTTTGCGATTGGTTTGGTACTCCCTCTACCTAGACTTCCAGAGCAGTCCCTTTCGTTCCTTTTCAGACTCCTTAACGGAAAAGGTCCATCTGAGCACTTGTTACTTCAGGCTCATTAAAAATCGAAGGAGACTAGAGCCATCTTTTGTTTTTTCTCGACTCTTAAAAACTAAAAAAAACAAGTTGTGTCAAAGAGTGTTAAAATTTATTTTAAATGGAATATTCATACCCTTTTCCTACGTTGATCTTGGGTTGAGAAAATGGAGCCTACCAACCAAGGAATTCCCCTTGGTGGAAATCCTAGTCCCTTCTCCTCTTGGGGAGATGTTGGTGCGCCCCATATGGCCACATTGTCGCTTCCAGGACTGAAAATTGGCTTGCCAGTATGGCTCTTCTCAACCAATATCGTTCAGAACACCACCATTCCTGAACAATCGAATCAGCAATTAGACGAGTCCAGAGTTTCCCACCAGCCTTCTACTTCCTCTAATTCTTCCTCTCCTCCTTCCTCTTCGCTTGATGGAACTAGTAAAGCTAAAATCCATGTTCCTAAGGAGAAGAAGGAAAAGAAGAAGAAAGAGAAGAAGAAGAAGGAGCCAAAGGCGAATGGGGGAAAACGAGTGTCATCTAACAAAAATCCACACACTGCACCGACCAGGCCTAAATCGCCATGTGTCATTTGCAAAGGAGACCACTTTCACAGAGATTGTCCTTGCATCCCCCGGATACTAAGAGACTGGTCTCCTCGTTTTCACAACCCGGTGTCGTCAACCTCTGGTGATCATGTTGAAAGCACACCGTCAACTAGTGAAAGTGAAGCCCCAGGACAAAAAGGGAAAGCTAGATTTCCTTGTAAACTGTGCGAAGGCGACCATGCCTTCCACCGTTTTCCCTTCTTAGACGAAGCTAAAAGAGTTTTGGATGATCGTCCGGTTTCACCGTTACGACTTCCTCCTGGATATAAAAAAACTCTTGCCGAGTCTGTCACTAGTTGAGAATCCAGTTGGCCCGCTCAGGTGGTCGGCTAAAGCGTCTATCATTGAAGATAAACCAACTGAATCCATACCAGATGAAAGTCAAAAGGTCAAGGTGGCAGTTGACCCGGTCTTGCCTTCAGAGGTTTTATCTTCAGATGATACAGTCACTGAAGAGAACAAGGATGACACCGTCCAAATTCTCTTCATCAACGCAGACTCCGACGAACATGGGGGCAATCTACCTGTTCCTTTACCGCAGGAAGGAAGTTCGTCAGAGCCATACCCGGCCGTCTACTCGGTCCCACCTCCAAGCAACCTAGTTGTCTCCTTCGATTGGAATCAACTAGGCAGACCCCGCCTACCAGCAAGCATACCATTCCGAATTATCGTTCAAATATATAGAATGGTCATTGCTGGTACCATCATAGATGAGGGGGCTTCTGTGAGTATCCTTTCCTCTACTGCTTGGAAAGCGCTTGGTTCGCCATCGCTTTTGCCTAAGATGAGAAATCTGACAGGCTTTGATAAAGGAACCAGTCGACCTTTAGGGATCCTTCCCGATGTGCCCATAACATTGAGAGGGAAGACAGTTCGCATGAACGTAATGGCAGTTCAAGGACCCTTGGATTATAACCTACTCCTTGGACGAGACTATATTTATTGCATGGGAGCCATCGTCTCCTCACTCTTTAGAGTAATGTGTTTTCCACACGAAGGAAGAGTCGTCAAGCTCGTGGACCAGCTTTCATTTCCCGGATCACGCATAGCAAATAGTCATATACCATCCCTAAATGGTCTTTTCATGAAAGAAATGTCTCAATTCCCAGTCCGTCCTCCCCATGAGCACGAGTAATTCGGAGGGATATGACTGAAACCCAGGGGGCATGCGTCCTGGTCTGCTTTGGCAGGAAAACTTCGGGTATAGGGTAGGTTTCCGCGGGAGAATATGACTAGTCTGTACCCCGTCCGTCAGTGGAAGAGGGGTTATTCTAGAATAAGATTCTCTTGTCAAAGTTATGTGAGTTGGCGGGCATCGTCGCTCACCTTTGTTTATCTCGGTAGACATCGCTGAAGAAGTGTTTTGTTTGCGCCGTGAATAGAACAATCTTTGGGTAACCTGTAAGAGGTAGGCCTCTCCTGATAGAACAAATGTTTTGTCTGCAAATTGAGGGGTAACCTTGAAACCATATTTTATACCTGGGGGCATGCAAACCTTTTGGAGTGCAAGCAAAGAGCGATTATTTATCTGTTTTTTGGATTAGTCGTTTCCTATCTTGCATAAAGAAAGGACGTGGGACAAAAATCCAAAAGTTGCCGTTTTTATATGAGACATTCTTATCATATGACTGGATTAATCGAGCAGTTTTAGCACATAGTTCAAGCTCGTTAAAAAATAAACATAAGACATGAACAAATGTTTCCACCCGCGTTTAAGCTCGTTAAAAAATGAACTATTCCCCGGTAAATAACCACCGTGAATGAAGCATTTCAGCCATTAAAGCCTTGGTCTTGTTTGCACCGTCACCTCCACTTTTCCATTGGTCGATCATTCACCTCCATTTGATTGTTTACCCATTTTGAGGAACAGCTGCGAAGAGTGATTTTACTAGCCATCCTTGTGACACTGCCGTGATTGGAAAATTCCAAACCTTACCTGGAATCAGCTGCTACCCATTTTATCACACGTTCCTCAAAAGACGAGTCTTCTTTAAGCTCTTTTCAACTGACTCGTAAAATATGAAAAGATTGCCGAGTTTTGGCCTTCCAACTCGTTAAAGCGACTGGAAGTGCTATCCCTCCTCTAGATTTTAATCTTTTTGGACCTGAGGGATTATTGCACAAAAAGATCGAGCGCTTGTTTTGTTCGGCTCATTAAAACGATCAAAAATTCATCCCTTTTGTATTGTTTTATACTTTTTCGGACTTAAGGGATTAGATGACGAAAAAGGAATTTTGGAGTTACCTTTACGTACCTTTTCAGACTCTCTAAAAATGAAAAGGACCGAGTTGTCTTTGTCGTTAGACTCGTTAAAAAGCATTAATAGCAACAAACTTGTCTTTAGACGAGAATGAGTTTCACTATCGCTAGGCTCGTTAAAACATAGTGATGGGTTTGCCCGAAGGGCAAATTATAGAACAAGCATATGTTATCCTCCTCAAGCTTGACAAAAATAAAGAGGTACTGGTCAGCAATGACTGGGGAAAAATTGGGAAGAAAACTCAAAGAATCTTTATTGGTAGCAAGTCGCTCTTGAACATGACACTTCCACTCCGTGCCCGAGTCGGGTTGGGTTGTTTCATTCACCGGCCACATCGCCATGGTCTCGCCATACCATCCACATTTGTGGTTAATGCTACCAATCCATCACATAAGTGTCGCCGACATGTTCAAGAGAAGTCATCCAGAAAGGCCACCAGTGTCCCGCCCACTACCATACATTATACTCCATTCTTTCATGACCGCCACCCTGAACCATATATCGTCAGATCATTTTCACCTCCATCAAAATCATTTGCTTCGTTCCGTGTCATTGATGTGGGATTCATTAAGGCCCTCCTATGATGGATCACTTCTTGTCGACATCAACTCATTATCCAAGAAGTTGATCTAGGAACACCCCATTCAGTACTTTGAAGCTTGCATGCCTCAATGGCAAGTTTCTCACTTCCGGCGACAGGTATACATCAATGACCTTCGACCGAAAGATTTTGCATGGTGTTCGACGCCAAGTCCTTTATTCACACCACGTGAATTGTACTGCAGTACCTTGAGGGTCATTATCATTATCGATGATTCCTCTCGCGCTTGTTAACAGTTTACATCATTGACTGGTAATCAAGCGATGTCTTTCCATGTTCGACTTCAAAAAATTTCTCACATGGATCGACTTGTACTTCGAGTGAAGATCGGACGAGATTGAAGACCCCGGATCTAGTTTCATCCATCTGGGCTGCGATATATATTCAGGAAAATAAAGACATTGAATTGTACAGCATTGCAGCACAGATAATCATCCTACCAAAAGGATGATGGCTCTATTAGAATCATCAATCTACCATCACACGATTGTCTGTCCTATGTACATGAAAATGAATTTATAAAGTTGAGCATGGGAATGCCCACGTCAGCTAGATCATGAAAACAGTATGAAGATAATGTATTGTATTGTATCTTATTACAGGTCTCCTCCCAGCATTGAAAGAACTTTGGATCCTCCTAATAAAGCATTTCACCCGATAAATGGCCTCATACTTTAGGGGGCAACTGTTATAGACATTTTTGTGCCTTACAGCTCTAAGCATGAAATATCCATAAACCAAGGGCTCCTAAGTCCCTAAAAGTGTTGTTCTAACTCCTAAAGGAACAAGGTCAACAAATTACAGCTTCTCCCAGAAGTTCTCCACCAGAAACTGCTCAGAATAAGTCAAATCAGGATCATTTCAGCTGCTCCACTAGCCAAGTGCGTTTCATAGCACCTAAGTCCACTAGCTAGGTGCGTTGCAACGCACCTAAATGCACTACCAGGGTGCGTTGAGTGGGAAGTGACAAGTGGCAGAGTCATTCCACGAGTTGGAGAGACAATGGAAGCTTCCAGAATCTTCTCCAATGACACTTGCCTCACTGAATTCGACCAAGGATGAGTAAGAGGCTCTCAGTCTCCAAGTGGAAGCAAGAACTGACAGAGAGAAGCCACTAATCAATTCATGAGATGATTCATCCTCCTTGCATACATCTATATATGGATCCCTCATCCTAGAGATTCAGAGGCTGGAATTTTGCACATTGTAAGGAATTGCTGTTGGTTTTGAGATACATATCTGAGGATTGGGTGATCTATGCTTTGTTGGGGTTGAAGAAGGGACTTCTTTGCTGGGAGGTTGATGCTGGGTCAGGAATCATCGGTTGTAACTCCTCCTGGATCTTCTTGTATATCAATAAAACTATTTGATTTTCTTCTCCATGCTTGTGTTTCATTGATGCTTGTTACATTTGTATGGTTAACTTAAATCTGATCCTAAGTTATTTATGAATATAAACCCATGTCTTTGTATAGTTTCCTTCTTCTGTGATCTTACAGGTACTTGGTGAAGCTGGGCAAGTGAGAGAGCAAGTAGCTGGAAGCTGTCAAAGAGGAGAGAGATTGGATCAAAGGACTAGCACAAGACACAGGTTGGTTCATCCTATTCCTCTTTGTTTATAGTTCATAAAGAAGAATACAAAAGTAGTTTTCTCTGTTTGTTTCTAAGGCCGCTGTCACACCTTAGTGGGATAGAGCAGATCTAGATAGACACTTTTCCCGATAACAAGAACGAGGACCCATCAGACGTTACACAAACTCAGAAATCAAGCAGAAGCAAACTCAAATGGGATAAAACTAGTATGTACTCAATGGCATCCATTTCTCCCCCTCATAGTTTCGTAGCAGCAATGATATGTAGGTTATTCGGTAGACCCGATAGCACCAAATTTTCCATGGAATGGTTCCCGTTAATAGATGCAGCAGTTAATGAAATGATTATGAATTGGGGTCAAATTTTATAAGACAATTTAGAAAAGGCCATTATGGAGTATAAAAGGAAGAGAAGTGTTTCTTCAAGGATTTTTCCTCCTTTCTTCATGAGTGCTTTTATTATGGACGCAATTTGTTTTAATTCTCAATTTCCGAATATGGGATGGAAGTGGACTATACAGAACCTACTCCCCATCCACATATATGATAAAAAAAATTGAGAATCTCAATTCCACCGCTATTTTTATAAGATCTGTCAGGGTGTTATGCTGCCTATTCATAAAGAAGTTTTTGATAGAATAGCCCCTAGGTTTTCTAAAGATGTCGAAGTAGATATCTTTCCAGTAGCTAGATGGTTTGGGGAAGAGACATTCACCTACATTAGGGTTTTTGGGATCATTGCTTCTCCGTGTGTCCTCCCATATTATGTCCCTGACAAACTTTTGGTCAGAGAAACAGCCTACCAGACAGCAGGGGAAGGCAGTTTAACCAGAGGACTGCAAGATCAAAAGAAATCCATTTTTCCAACCTTCCCATTACAATGCGGTACTTTCACACTAAACGATTATGGACAAAGGAAGTAGAATCTATGAAATTTGCTACAGTTCCAGGAAGGCAATACAACCTAAATCACATTATTAAGGAATTTAATACTATGGTAAAAGTCAAATAATTCACCCATGAAGAGGATGCCTTTGATGACCTCTTCCTACAAGTAGAAACATTTTCACAAGTTCTACATATGGAATCACTATTGTTGACCCTGGAAGATATTAATGCTTTCCATGTATACAAAAATAAGAGATTGTTAAAGATCCAATTGCAGATTGAACCAATAAGAGAGAAAAATCCTAGAATAAGCTTGGAGGGAAGTTCCAAATAATATTCTGAAGAAGAAACCCAAGAGAAGTCAACTCATGAGTCAGAGCACTCAAAACACCAATCTCAAAATGGAGGAGAAAACACAAATAAAGAGTCTGAAAAAGACATAGCTGGAAGTATAAAGGAGATAGCTGAGCAGGCCTTGGCAAAGGAGTAGGCAGAGATTACTTCTAATTCTACTCAGTCAGGTAAATCTCCAATCATTGACCTAGAACAAGAATGGGAGAAGTTCAATAAAATGATCCATACAAACACAAATATTGAGCAAACATCTAAACTGCAAACTCCCAAGAAAACCCAGCATAAAGAAAATCCAGAAACAACAGGGAAAGAAGTTACAGGTACCCAAGATATTGAGATAATTCTTGTTATTCCTACTTCTGAAATTGTCTTAAGAATTGAGAAAATACCTCCATTAGATATATTCTACATTCATACTCATAATTTTGTATTCAAAAGACAAAGGAAGAAAAGGAAGTTGGATGCCATGGTTGTTACAACTCCGAAAATGAACCAATGGGTATTGTGTGGAAGGACACACCTATTGACCCATCAGAGAATCTCACAAAGTTTTTGCAATTCATAGGAGCTTATGCCATAGCCACCATCGACAAGGCAATGAAAGTTTGAATGCTACTGAAGGAAAAGGAACAAACAATTATGCTACTTGAACAACAATTAGCTCAAGAAAAAACTAATCAGCAAGCATAATTACAAGTAGCCCAGTTCTAAAGAGAATTCGAGTAGATGAGGGTACAACACCAGGCCAGCTTAGCAGAAAAGGATTCACAAATACAAGCCATGATGGATAAATTATGTTGGCTTAGTGGGTCCTGACCCAGGTTCAGATTTAGTTGTGCAAAATAAAACCCTAGACTACTAGCCCTTTTGGCATCAACTTCCGTAGCGCAAACTGAAGTCTCACCCGAAGCAGTATGGGGGGATGTTAAAACCAAGTTTATGCATCCAAAGATCAGTGTGATGTGTTTTTATGCCGCAGATCTACCTCCACGCAGATCTCTAAGCCCTTAGGGTTTGGTACTGTAACTTCCTTCAAACAACCCTTAGACATCCGTGAAGGTCTACGATCGACCTCTGCGAACCCTTAGCAGATCAGTCGTACCACACATTAGCCTTAGAAACAAATAAATAAATAAATAAAACCAACCCTATCTAACTCTCTTTAAAATATAATTTAATAATTGAAATTGAAAAATCCTCCAACAACATGAATAGAGATGATGGACTAAAATTAAGTAGCACATGGAAACCCTTATTAAATAAAATTAAAAAACAGTAAATCCAGATATGCAAACATTCAAAAAATATAAATAAATAAATAAAATAATAATAAATAAACAAATAAATAAATAAATATAACCAACCCTATCTAACTCTCTTTAAAATATAATTTAATAGGTCATCATAAATAAACCTTCAAGCTATCTCTTTAAAATAACATAGAATATATTTTTTTTAAATAAAAAATAAAAATAAATAAATCAATAATCACTAATCAAATCAATAAATAAATACATATAACCAACCCTATGTAACTCCCTTTAAAATATAATTTAATAATTGAAATTGAAAAATCCTCCAACAATATGAATAGAGATGATGGACTAAAATTAAGTAGCACATGGAAACCCTTATTAAATAAAATAAAAAAGCAGTAAATCTAGATATGCAAACATTCAAAAAATAATAATAATAATAATAAATAAACAAATAGATAAATAAATATAACCAACCCTATCTAACTCTCTTTAAAATATAATTTAATAGGTCATCATAAATAAACCTTCAAGCTATCTCTTTAAAATAACATAGATTCTATTTAAAAAATAATAAAATAAATAAATAATCAATCACTAATCAAATCAAAAATAAATAAATAAATATAACCAACCCTATCTAACTCTCTTTAAAATATAATGTAATAATTGAAACTGAAAAATCCTCCAACAACATGAATAGAGATGATAGACTAAAATTAAGTAGCACATAGAAACCCTTATTAAATAAAATAAAAAAGCAGTAAATCCATATATGCAAACATTCAAATAATAATAATAATAAATAAACAAATAAATAAATAAATATAACCAACCCTATCTAACTCTCTTTAAAATATAATTTAATAGGTCATCATAAATAAACCTTCAAGCTATCTCTTTAAAATAACATAGAATCTATTTAAAAAAATTAAAATAAATAAATAAATATAACCCAACCCTATCTAACTCTCTTTAAAATATAATTTAATAATTGAAATTGAAAACTTCTCCAACAACATGAATAGAGATGACGAACTAAAATTAAGTAGCACATGGAAACCCTTATTAAATAAAATAAAAGAGCAGTAAATCTAGATATGCAAACATTCAACTGAGAGCCTCATTATCCCTATTTTTAAAAGTGGGGATACAAGTAACCCTTCTAATTATCGAACAATTATGATTAGCCCTCTCTTAGCCAATTTATATAGTAGTATTTTGAAAAAGAAGTTAAGCATATGGCTTGAAAGTGAAGGTAAGTGGGCTAAAGGCCAAGCAGGTTTCAGAAGGCATCACTCAACAACAGACCACCTCATTACGCTTAGGATCATTGCGGAGGAATGTCGTAATGATAAATCCAATTATTTTGTTGCTTTGTGGACTTTAGAAAGGCTTTTGATAAGGTTCCTAGATACAACCTTTGGAATAGATTAGAAGAGCTAAAGGTTCCTCTCGAGTTGGGAGCTGCCGCTATAAGGTTATACAAGAATGTAATTGCCAAGCTAAAGAGAAATGAAGGGTGGTCGAAAGATATTAAGTGTAACAATGGAGTTAAGCAAGGTTGCCCCCTCTCCCCTACCCTATTTGGCATTTACATCGATAAGCTTGAAGGCTATTTAGAGGAAGCAAGATATGATGGCACAATCTTAGCTGGGATAGTCGTCATCCTTCTTCTCTATGCTGATGATATTGTTCTTTTGGCAAGGTGCCCATCTGATCTTGATAAGCAACTTAGGCTTCTTAAGGATTTCTGCTCTACCATGGGTATGATTGTTAACACTGACAAAACGAAAGTTATGATTATCAAATCCAAGAAGGACACTTACACTAATTTTATGTATGACAATAATAACTTGGAGGAAGTGTATTCTTACAAGTACCTAGGAATTGATATTCATCACAAGCTCAACTAGAACCATAGCATTGAGAAAAGGATTAGTGGGGGGTGGAAAGCTTATTTTGGTCTTGAAAATAATTGTAAAACAACAAACCTCGTAATGTGGGATAAAAAGAAGTTCCTCTTTGAAACTTTAGTCACTCCTGTTATCTTATATGGCTGTGAGGTTTGGGATTGCAGCATCTCCAGAGAATCATGGAGAAAGATTGAGCAAATCCAGAAGCGTTTTATAACTTATAAGATGAAAATAAAAAGTAATACACCCTATCCTATTCTCCTTATAGAAGCAGGTCTTTCCCCTATTGAGAGCCTAGCTATGATTAGGTTTCTACTGTACAAGCACAAACTCAATAACATAGACGATCATAGACTTCCTAAGCTAGCTTTAAATTCCAGCCAAAACCACCTAAGGCTCAATCGGGGGTGGCATAAAGACACAAGGGCCTGGTTAAACTATTGGGAGATCAACGAGAATGATGCATTACAAAACATAAATAACATTAAAGATATTGTTACTTCTAAGTTCAAAGAAAAAATGTGGTGTGAGAAAGATTTAGCGGCTAAAAGAAAATTAAGTTATTATAAGAAGGTCATAAACCCCACCCTAGAAGATCAAAAGCATCTCTCTATTTTAACTAGCTCAAAGAAAATTAGAACGAATTCTCATGAGCTCCATAGTGAAACAGGTCGTTGGGCAGTTCTTAAAATGCCATGGATGGAAAGGATCTGCCATATATGTGAGAATAGGAACATCGAGGATGAAAACCACTTCCTCTTAGAGTGCCCCGCGTACAACCACATTAGATCTCAGTTCCACAATCTTTGTTACAATATTGACCTTCCTATCCTTTTACAATGTCAAAATTATAGTGAGCTCGGGAGGCTTATCTCCAAGTTTTTTATGCATAGGAATAAAATCTTAAATCAAAATAAATAATTTGTTTCTTTAGGTCCGATAGACCAATGTTTGGTCTCAGAGGACGTTAACCATCATCATCATCAAATAATAATAAATAAATATTTTATCTGATTAGTTAAAATATTTTACTCTATTCCCCCTTGGCCTCTTTTTTTTATACCTTTAATTAATTTATTATTTTTATATATTATATATTTATATATCTAATTTTGTAAGGTAATTTAATCCTTTAGGTATATTCTTTTATCTGTTAATTATATTTTTATTTTTATTTTTTTTATTTTTTTATTTAGTTTTTTTTCTCAGTTAACCGTATATTATTTTATTCGAATATATATATATATATATATATATATATATATATATATATATATATATATATATATATATATATATATATATATATATTTTAACTTAACCACCTATTTAAAAAAAAAAAAAAAAATTATATATGCATATAATTTATATATATATATATATTTAATTAGTTAGTTATTCCTCTATATCTTGTTAGTTATATGTTCTACTCTATATTTATAGTATTTATAGTTTCTATGTTTCTATTAAATAATTAATATTTTTAACTATTTATTAACTCAACAACCAATTTAATTAAAATTACTTTATACATATAATTTATATAATTATCTATTTATTAACTCATCAACCAATTTAATTAAAATTACTTTATACATATAATTTATATATTTATGTAAAGGTTAGGTCCCTTATTATGACTAACTTACCTTTAATTTTTAACTGATTTGTTTGACCCTAGTTCCTAGTCAAATTTAGCCGTTGTTCTAGTTAGCCATTGGAGGTTCTGCTCAAGCTATTTAACATGCAAGGATGGCTCTTGTTACACTAAAAAATGTCACCATGACTACTTACAGTTAGTATGGCTCAAATCAACAGTCATGCTACCCTCTTAGGCAAGGCTTATGCCTCTGCTATCCATCTCAAACTCAAAGAAGAGAGAAAGTCTTGTCAAAAATATGTTTATCTCTGGGGTCGCAGGTTCTCTCTAGCCTTACCTGCGGGGACGCTCACAATGTTCACAAAAACTGCGTCTTTGGACGCTCTGTATGTTAAGGGACAGGTGCGTCCTTCTGTAAAAGGCAAAATGCGCAAGTTTCATCTTAAAAAAGTTACTTGTGGTTACTTCTAGAACTTTCTAGAGGTCGGTTTGATGAATTGGATGCGCCTCCAGTTGGTTCATGTATCTCTATTAAGGAGGAACTTATCCCATCAATAAGGGAGCTATCCCACCCAAAGAGGGGGATTATCCCATTGATGGTGGACCTGAATAACCTCTTTACAGCACTATAAATAAAGACATTGAGCCAGAGGGAGAGGAGGTTGAAGCTATACATTTTCTTTGGGTAAATGCTGCAGGAATTAGGACTCCCATTTAGAACCTTGTGAGGAGAGATTGTCTTTGCTTGATTCTACTTGGAAGTGGGTGAGCTTTGTCAAAGTAGAGGAAAACCCTTGATGGACCCTGGGAGGAACTTGCACAACACCAAGGCCAAGTTGTAAGAGTTTCTTTGTTTCGTTATTAATACAAACTGGTTTATTTTTCTCAATAGCTTGTGTTAATGAGTTATTTCATGTGTTCCTTGGTCTGCATGTTAAATATATGTTTTATTATATGAAATGCAAGTGCTTGGTAATTGTTTGATTGTTTGTGGTTGCAGGAATTGACTTGAAGGAGAAGCTCATCCGGATCGGCAAGGACGGACTACAACAACCGCGTTTTGGAATAAGGTAAGCCTAAACACTTGTAGTTTTCATGTTTTAAAAGGTATATTTAGAGAAAGATCACTCCATTTTGTCTTGTTTGTCGCTAGAGAGTTTAGACTCCTAGGGAGGTCAGTTGTGTCCGCACAAACGACTTTTTCCGCCACGACAAATTGGCGACTCCGCTGGGGAATCCATTAATGCGAAAGTCTTTTCCTTTGTGTGAACTTTGCTCTGAGAAAATCATTTTTATTTTCTGGTTTTTGACTGTGAGAATTAGTATTTGGGTGGCTTAGCTTTAGATTTAGTTAGATTTGGTTTTTCTTAACTTTTCCAGAAGGACGCACCCTCTGAGTACTGCACAGTGCGTCTTTGGACGCGCTGTTGCCGTTTGCACAGAGCGGGCCCGCGCCTGTTCTAACGGGTTGCCTGCGTCTTCCTGTAAAAATTTAGGAAAACTCCATTTTTGCTTTAATTGCTTTTAGATTTTGTTTTTTCTTAGTGTTTTCTGCCCAGATCCTTTAGTACCCTGTCAAAAATTTTCACCTGAACTTGTTTCATTAGCATTCCTGCTTTTAGCTTTCATCAATTGGGTGTTTTGAGTCTCTTTCTTGAGAAATTCTTGATTTGATTTCCTTTGATCATTACTTGGAGGTTTGTCTCAGTCTTTTCACAATTTTGCATCTTTTTGCTTTTGTTTTAGCAAAAAAAAATTCCCCCTCATTCGCCGGGGGGGGCTAAATTGTGTATGAGTGTTAATCGCCTTTGAGTGTTTTTATGTTTTGATCTTTGGAACTCTCACCCAATTTTCTCGACTTGCACTTGATTGGTTCTTAGATTACATTAGAATCATCTTGTGTTTGAAAATTCTCTTGCATAGATCACATTTGCATAATTAGAGTTCTCAGTTTCAGAATATGAATGAAAAATGTGCATAGATTACATTTGCATACTTTTCATGTGAATTGTGCATAGATTACAATTGCATAGTTTACATTCTGAAAAATCAATCGTAGATTTAGATCAGCTTTCTTTGATTTGAATTTACACAAAAATAAAAATAAAAATTGGTTTGGAATTGATTTGCATTAGTTTTTCTTGATAAAATTAGTGCATTAGAGAATTTTTTATATTTTCTCTTAGTGATCAATTTTTTGCATTGTTGGAAGTGAATGGAAACTCTCTCCTTACTTTAGTTAGGATTCATCGAATTGAAAGGATTGCATTATCATATTCGATTGCATTCAGTTGAGTCGGGTCATAACACCATTGGTTTCATCTCCATTTACCCATTTGAGTAATAACAGCCTTAATAACACAGCGCTTAATTAAAATTCATCTAGTAATTTTTACATTTCTAGGGCTCTGAAACACCAACATAGCTTAGGCTAGGGTCTTGGAGTAGGTGAGTACTTAACTCTCCAAGACTACAAAACCAAACAGATAGTTTATCTTGAGTAGAATAAATCCAATTGTTTCAATTGCACTGTGGGAAAGCTCCTCTTAAAGGAGAAGCACGAGCTCGTGTCCGAACCAGTGAGGGGATCATTCCTCCCTCGTTGGGAACGACGCCAGACAGTACGTATTACAAACGGTAAACCTCGGATTAACCATTGTCGAGGAGCCAGGGGTCACTTATCGGTAAACCTTGGATTACTGTCAAGGAACCGGTAAGGGGATTGAGCTTGTTACTCTGCCCTTGCGTGCTGTCGGAGTTTAGACTGTTCCCCCAGGTGTAATTGTTGTGATTGGTAACTTTAGTGACCATAATCTTTAGGGTTCTACCGAGGTGACGGTGGAGGGAAGGTCCCACTGTACCTGGAGCAGACGTCGGTTATACTCACTTGGATTTTCCGGGGGGTTCACTTCACTTCGAGACGGTTAAAGTGGAGGAACTTGGTCCGGTCTATTCATTAAGCAGGTTGCCGGGGTAACTGTTCCACCCACCACTTCTGTACTGAATTCGGTGATGTTGGGCTTCATCACCAACTAGTGTTTTCGGTCCGGAAGGCTACTGTTTGTGTATGGTTTGACTCCTAGATTTGATAGCGCATGTTAATTTGTTTGTTTTTACTTTTAGAGACCATAGGTGTGAATTGTGAATTTTAGTTGTTAAGTGTGAATTGTGAATTGTTAATTTTAGTTTTAAATTGTTAATAAAATTCACTGAAGTTGAATATAATGGCAAATGTTCCGGAATTTATCAACCTAGGAACCCCTCCTAATGAGAATCCTAGTACTTTTCCTTACTTTGGAAATGTTGGTCCTCCTTATATGGCTACTTTGTCATTACCTGGATTTACAATAGGTTTACCGATATGGTTATTTTCAACTTCGTTGGCCCAAAATACTCCAATTGTTCCATCTCAACCGGATGCTTCACCTCAACAGAGTTCACCATCTCAACATCACCAACCTTCTGTTGACCCTTTACCTTCTTCGCCTAATCTTTCTTCCTCCATTTCTTCCTCTTCGCCTGGTAAAAGCCTTGATGTTAGTAACCAGGAGGCTAAGAAGAAGAAGAAAGGGAAGAAGAAGAAGAAGAAGAAGAAGCAAGATAAGAAAGAAGTCAACCAACCAACCATGGCTGTAAGTGTTAGTTGTGTTGAGGAAAATTCCGACATGCATCGTAAACCCAAATACCCTTGCAGGCTTTGTAAGGGTGACCACTTCCTTGTCAATTGTCCTGGTATTCCAAAGGTCTTGGAAGTATGGTCAGAAAAATCTCATCAACTTTCCATTGATCCATCAACCAGTGATAGTCAGGTTCCTGGGAAAAAGGGTAAAGTTAGGTTTCTTTGTAAGTTATGCAAAGGGAGTCATCAAACTCACATTTGCCCTCACATGGATGAAGCCTCAACATTGTTGGAAAACCTTACTGTTCCACAGCAAGAATTTCCAACTGGTTACCGTAAACTTTCTCCCAACCTACCGTCAACTGACGGAGTGATTGATCTAAATTCAAGTACAGTCGATCACACTCTCCCATTGGAGAGTGAAACTCATGTCACTCAGGTTGATGATCCATTAGTTGATCAAGTGGTCGATTCAATTTCACATTCGGTCGATCACACTCTCCTTTTCGAGAGTAAATTTCATACCGCTGATGTTCTTCTTGTTACATCGGATTCTTCTATGCCGGGGGGCATTTCACCTGTTTCTACAGAACCCCCTCCAAGTACTGAGGTCTTTTCCTTTGATTGGAATAGACTGACAAAACCTCGTCTTCCTTCCTCCATCCCTTTCCAAATCATTGTCAAGGCTGGTGGTAGGGACATACATCGTACTCAGGTAGATGAAGGTGCTTCTGTTAGTATTTTATCCTCAGCTGTTTGGAAAGCTTTGGGTTCCCCTCAGCTTGCGCCTATTACGCAGAATCTGAAAGCTTTTAACAGAACAATTAGTGAACCTTTAGGGATCCTTCCTAAGTTTTCTATTACCTTGGAAGGTAAAACTGTTTGTGTTGATCTTATGGTAGTTCGAGGTCCCTTGGATTTCAATTTACTCCTTGGGCGAGACTATGTTTATGCAATGAAAGCTGTCGTATCGACACTCTTTCGCGTGATGTCTTTCCCTCACAATGGCAGTATTGTGACTGTAGACCAGCTTTCGTTCCCTAGTCTTTTTTCAACTACCAATAATATGACACCCCTAAATGTTCCTGATTCTAAAGTGGTATCTACCCTGCCACGGGTTAATTATGTGGCAACCGGTCCCATGATTTCAGTTACCGATGTAAGTGAGTCTCTCACTGTTTGCTCATCTTCCTTTGATTTAGCTCTGGTAATTGACATGGAAAACTCTATGGGATTACTTGAACACGATGTTCTTATCCCTTTTGAGTCCCTTGACGTATCTTCCTTCCAAAAAACTATTCTACCTTCGGATGAAGACCTTTTGGAAGCCATGATCAAGGTGTGTCCATTGACATGTCTTTCTTCCAGTTAGAAGCCATGCTCAGTGTGTCTGAGGAAAGTTCCTTTTACTGTGTCAACCTTGTTAAAAAATGAATCAGTTGATGAGGATAGTTCTTTTACTGAGTCAACCTCATTAAAAAATGAATCAGGTAGATTTTAGGCTATATAGATTGTAGAAAGTAGGATTATGAGGATAGTTCCTGTTACTGAGTCAACCTCGTTAAAAAATGAATCAGGCACGAGGATAGTTTGTTCCTCTCTCAACCTCGTTAAAAAATGAAATTGGATGTCGCGAGGAAAGTTCCTTTTACTGTGTCAACCTCGTTAAAAAATGAATCAGTGTGTTCGAGGATAGTTCCTTTTCCTGTGCCAACCTCGTTAAAAAATGAAACAGGCTAGTATGAGGATAGTTCTTTTACTGAGTCAACCTCATTAAAAAATGAATCAGCTAGATTTTAGGCTATATAGATTGTAGAAAGTAGTTATGAGCATAGTTCCTTGTCTTGTGTCAAGCTCACTAAAAAATGAAACAACTCCCACGAGTCTTTCCAAGATTTTGAAAGTAAAGCTTCATTCCATCCACCTCATTGAATGCAATGAAGCTTGGGGGGCATGTACCTTGATTTGCATCATTATGCTGGGGGCATGTGAACTTATAACAAGCATAGTTTTTCATTTCAAGCTTGCATAAACATGAAACTAAGTCCGAGCATAGTTCTTTTCCTGTGTCAAGCTCGTTAAAAAATGAAACAAATCCTCCTCTACTTGAGTCGAGAGTTTGACTAGATCTTAGATGTTAGGTTGTACATTTAGGTTAGTTATTTCAGTTTTTGCATAATTTTCTTACAGTTTTAGGTCGAGTCTTTCAAATGATCTCGTAACTCAACCTTCATTTCATCCAACTGGTTGAATGAAATGAAGCTGAGGGGGCATGCGCTCTAGCAGTTATGCTTAGGGGGCATCAAGCACAGTTTTATCTCTGTTTCAAGCTTGTGAAAAAATGAAACTACTTTGAAGCATAGTTTTTATCCGTTTCAAGCTTTTGTAAAAATGAAACCTATCTCGAGTCAATTTCAGTTATTTTCAAGACTCGTTAAACTCATGAAAATACCGAGATTATTTTGCTATCTTTCTTTCTCGTAAAACAAATGAAAATGCCGAGTTCTTTCCGTCTTTTCCTGCTCATAAATTAAATTGAAAGTCGGCCATATGAGTACATTTTTATCATTTTTTTGAACTCATCAAAATTTACGAAAAAGTGAAAACCATGAGTACATTTTTATCATTTTTTCGAACTCGTTAAAACTTACGAAAAAGTGAAACCTTGGAGTTCTCTTTTAAGCCCTTTTCAGACTCCTAAAATATGAAAAGATCGCCGAGCGTTTCTTTTACACTCGTTAAAACGGAATTAAAAGACGGTCCCCTTTTAGCTCTTTTCTGACCGCAAAATCAGGAAAAGATGGCCGGGTTTTTGTCGTTTCAAACTCGATAAGGAAATAAAACGACGTGTCCTTGATCGCTTTTTACTTTTCAGGTCAACAACACTATTATGAAAGTACTCCTTGGTCGCAAGATCAAGCGGTTCCCCCAGGTATTATTTTATACTTTTTCGGGCTTGAGGGACACAAATGTACGAAAAAGTTCAACGTGGAGTCTCCTTTAGTTTTTTCAGACTCTCTAAAATTGAAAAACGCCGAGTTTCTCCTATACTGGGCTCGTTATACTTTTACAGTAGAGGACCTGTTCAATTACAAACAGGAACGAACCACTCCTTCCTAGGGTTCGAATTTAAACTAGGTTGGACTCGTCCGAAGGATGAGCTTATAATCAAGCATATGTTATCCTCCTCAAGCTTGTTAAAAATAAAGAGGTACTTGCCAGAAATGGTGGGGGAAAAAAGAGAAGAATGAACCTGTTTGTTACCTTTTGTCTCAAAAGAAACTTTATTACCAGTCTTGAACACGACACTGTTTCATTCACCTGGGTTGGGAAATCTTTTACCTCACAGTTGATCAAACCACTTTGAAAGTCTTTAACCGGGTTCCGGGGATTAACTTTGAGTTATTTGTCACCAAGCCATCTGTCGTGTCGTTATGTGTTCAAGAGGTCTGCAAGCAAAACTTTCATCTGCAAAATACTTGTCATCCATTTGACCATCCCTGAGTCAGTCCTTACAGCAACATTTCTTCAACTTGAACAATGATTTCGTGTTACGGGCTTGCCTGCAACGGGTCGCTTTCTATCGACATCGACACATTATCTAGAAAGATGACTTAGGAATCGACAGTACCTTGAAGTCTGCATGCATCAATGGCAGGTTTCTCGCCTTTGACGTCAGTTTACATCATTGACTTTCGATCAAAGGATTCCGTGAAGTGTTCGACATCAAAACATCTATTCACATTTCACGGGTTGTGCTTGGTACTTTGAGAACCATTGACATTACTGGTGGTTTCTCTCATGCTTGTTAACAGTTTACATCATCGACTGGTAATCAAGTGGTTTCTAACATGTTCGACATCAAATCATTTAATCACATGGCTAGAATCGTACCAATTCGGGAAGTAGAAGTGAAGACCCTGGATCTAGTTTCTACCATCCAGGCTGCGAGGAGTTTTGTATTCATTATCTATGTAGACTAATCACAAACAGATGGCTGCGTCCATACTGTGTCTACAAAAGTCTATAAAAATGATGTACTGCAAGATCATTCCTGTATCAGAATAGTTAGTCCATTAGTTAAAGTTTTGAATCTGAGTATGGGAATGCCTACCTCAGTGATGATATAATCTTATACATGTATTTTGTGTTGAAAATTGCAGGTTCCAACCGGGTCATCCACAAGACAATCCTTGAAATGATAAAGCGCTTCACCCTTCCTAGAATTACAAAACCCTAAATCTATTCCAGGCTTCGCACTTTAGGGGGCAATCTGTTACACTAAAAAATGTCACCATGACTACTTACAGTTAGTATGGCTCAAATCAACAGTCATGCTACCCTCTTAGGCAAGTCTTATGCCTCTGCTATCCATCTCAAACTCAAAGAAGAGAGAAAGTCTTGTCAAAAATATGTTTATCTCTGGGGTCGCAGGTTCTCTCTAGCCTTACCTGCGGGGACGCTCACAATGTTCACAAAAACTGCGTCTTTGGACGCTCTGTATGTTAAGGGACAGGTGCGTCCTTCTGTAAAAGGCAAAATGCGCAAGTTTCATCTTAAAAAAGTTACTTGTGGTTACTTCTAGAACTTTCTAGAGGTCGGTTTGATGAATTGGATGCGCCTCCAGTTGGTTCATGTATCTCTATTAAGGAGGAACTTATCCCATCAATAAGGGAGCTATCCCACCCAAAGAGGGGGATTATCCCATTGATGGTGGACCTGAATAACCTCTTTACAGCACTATAAATAAAGACATTGAGCCAGAGGGAGAGGAGGTTGAAGCTATACATTTTCTTTGGGTAAATGCTGCAGGAATTAGGACTCCCATTTAGAACCTTGTGAGGAGAGATTGTCTTTGCTTGATTCTACTTGGAAGTGGGTGAGCTTTGTCAAAGTAGAGGAAAACCCTTGATGGACCCTGGGAGGAACTTGCACAACACCAAGGCTAGGTTGTAAGAGTTTCTTTGTTTCGTTATTAATACAAACTGGTTTATTTTTCTCAATAGCTTGTGTTAATGAGTTATTTCATGTGTTCCTTGGTCTGCATGTTAAATATATGTTTTATTATATGAAATGCAAGTGCTTGGTAATTGTTTGATTGTTTGTGGTTGCAGGAATTGACTTGAAGGAGGAGCTCATCCGGATCGGCAAGGACGGACTACAACAACCGCGTTTTGGAATAAGGTAAGCCTAAACACTTGTAGTTTTCATGTTTTAAAAGGTATATTTAGAGAAAGATCACTCCATTTTGTCTTGTTTGTCGCTAGAGAGTTTAGACTCCTAGGGAGGTCAGTTGTGTCCGCACAAATGACTTTTTTCGCCACGACAGCTCTAATTTTTCAACTTGTCCTGATGAACCACACTGGTTGGTTCGAAACGCATCGACAAATGATTTATCTTGTGATTTATGTCAAAAAAATTCGTAAACTTGATATGGATCACAGAAGCTTTAATTCAATAACCAACCCTATCTAACGCTCTTTAAAATATAATTTAATAGGTCATCATAAATAAACCTTCAAACTATCTCTTTAAAATAACATAGAATCTATCAAAAAAAAAAAAAAATCAATCACTAATCAAATCAAAAAATAAAAATAAATAAATGAATAAATATAACCAACCCTATCTAACTCTCTTTAAAATATAATTTAATAAGTCATCTTAAATAAACCTTCAAACTATCTCTTTAAAATAACATAGAATCTATTTTAAAAATAATTTTAATAATAATAATAAATAAACAAACAAACAAATAAATAAATCAATAAATAATCAATCACTAATTAAATCAATAACATATAAAATAATAATAATAATAAAATAATTAATTAATTAAATTAAACAAATATAATAAATAAATAAATAATTATTAATCTATTAATCATTTAAAAGCCGACAATAAAAGAAGACATCAAAAATTTTTCAATTAACTATTAATAGCTCCATAATTTGACGCTCTCTCTTCTCAAAATACAAATCACATTGCCTTGATGATGGACTGACTAAGCTAGTTTGAAACGTTGGCTTCAAAAAAACTGTTCAGAGGTTCTTCCACAAACATAAAAAAAAAACATAACATAGTATATTATAACCTTCATGTAAATACTTAACATGTATTGTGTTTAGTTAAGGAGATTTATCCAACAAATTCACGCATTAACCCATCAATAGTCATAAAGATATTTATACCATTACAACATATATCGCAAACATAAATAACAGAAGTAAGCAAATAAATACATGAATTTTTCCAACAGTCTTCTTTATTGATATTCAATATGGTATTACAGACTCAAAACTACCCTGTGCACTCAGCTGCAGGGTCCGCGCACTCAGCTATGGACTCTTCTATAGGCCTCTGCGCACTCAGCTATGGAGCCTTTTCCTTCTCTGTGACTCACTTTTTGCACTATCTCCTATTGACCCGTTACATTCATCATTATCTCCTCTATGACATGCCTTAGACTCTCTAAGACACACCTATTTATAGGTTTCTACATACAATCCCATGGTCTGCGGACCATGGATGGATCTCAAAACTGACTCGATTTTACATAATTAAGGGGATAAAGCTGCTTTTAACTTCTAACTATCTATGTGCTCCACGTCCATAAATAATGGAGACTTTACATCTTTTTACAAAATATACATCAAAACTTGAGTTTTTAACCCTAAAACTAACCCAAGGGACCCCATCCCAACAGGTCCCCAACACAAAGGTAGTGACTCACCCTCGAGTCACTTAGCTGTCATGGTGATCTTGCTGCGAAGATCCTTGAGTTCCACCAATACAATGGCCACCTCGACAGTGCTCTACATAGATGCCTGCTTAATATGTTCGACGAGCTAACTTGTGGTTGGTCCTTCTTGTGTTGTGCATGCTGCAAGCCCGTCAGATTCTCCTAAATTATTGTTCACGACCTGGTAGGCTTCATCTAGCCAGGGCTTCAATCAGGCCTTAAGCGAGGCCTCCTTCTTCTGTTCTACCTCAATCTGGGCAAGGAGTTGCTTCCCTTCCTACAATTTGGCTAGGCGTTCTGATGGAGCAATAGAGAACACAATTGCACTGACTTCCCCAGACTACTTTTGTAGCTCCTTAGCTTCTGTATTCAACTTCTGCAGGGTTGGGTCTTCCTACAAAGTAGTTACCAGTTTTTTTGCCTACTCGAATAATGTTGTGCACTCTGCACTGGTGACATCCAGAGTGGCCAGTCCTTCCTTGATCACATCTCCGCATTGCTCCCAGACCGTCGGTGGATTCGATGGCTGCTGCTTCAATTGTAGCTCAGTTATCTTCATATTGAGTTAGAATTGAACTCGAATAACCTTGGCCTATGCCTCGTGCACACCAACAGTTAATTTTCTAATATTTGCCTCTAGTTTGCGTCCTCTGGAATATGGAGCTCTGGAACTATTCTACAAGCCTCAGTAAGCGCTAACTCTGATCATGAGTTGTGTGCCTGGAGCGCCTACTTTTCTTCCAAAGGTTGTGTCTTATCAGTGAATAGTTGTCGGTTCTGCACCTTGATCTCGTTGACAACACTAAGTGCTCGTTGTTCCCAAAGGCGAATCTCTCATGAAATTTCGTGTAGTAACTCATGCAATGTCTCTAATGGCATCGCAGTAAGGTTCAAGCCCATCTTTGGCATGCGGTCAAGTTGGGCATGCTTCTCTACGGTCTCGGTGCATATTGAATCTGTAGGCAAGGGAAAGATGTGGACGTTTGTCTTTGGCCACAGAACTAACTCTGCACTAGTAGCGTGTTCTGGCAACGAACTGCCCACTGCTCCACTCACTTTGCTAACATCAGCTTGGAGCTTGGTTGTTTGGAGTTGTAGCTCGCGCAGACCCATCTGCACTCCCCCTAAGGACTAAATGCACTGTTTTTCCAATTTCTGCCGGACTTCCATGGAAACATCTCTAACTTTATCACATATTACATCCATGTCGCTTTCGATAATCAGTAGAGGATCAACATGCATTTTCTGCGCCCTCTAATTCTTCCTCGATCCTCCCTATTGTTCCAATTTTCTCTTTTTCTGCTCAGAGGAGGTGCGCTGCCCTGCCTCACCACATTTGCCTATTTCCATCTTTGTTGCTGTTGAAGGACGTTTATCACCTTTTTGGGCCTCGCGTTGCTCATGTTCTGCCTTTTCCTTGGCAGTGCGTTCCTCTTCGACCCGTGCTTTTTCAGCAACATCTTTCTCCTTTTGTGCAGCCAAGTTCTGTGTGGCCTTCTTGGATGCTTCCTTTCATCTCCTTGCAGACACACTCTATGCATCTATGCTTGGCCCAGTAGCCAAATTAAAAGTGGCGTGCCACTTGACTGGCCAGCGCGACACTACCTACTCCGCATCGGAATTTGACACCAAATAGGGTAGGTCATACCACTTCTATGTGGGATCCTTCTGGGCCTGGATATAAACTCTATGAAAGTCATATTTAAATGTGGCATGGGCGCACATCTGCTCGTATAAGGTCGGGGACAACCTTGGTCGCCAATGGATGGCCATGTGGAAACTCATTTCCATAAAGACCCAAAAGATCTTTGTTTCTGTTACCCGTGCAGGGTTCTTTGTAGCCCATAGGGAGGTGAACTGTGTTGCCTCTGGTAACCCTTTTTCCAATGGAGGAAACTAGTTGTCCTCCGAAAGCTCCCACGCAACCAGAACAATGGATAGCAGCAACCAAGCATAATGGAATGGCTTGATCTCATCCTGCACTTCACAGAAATTTGCGAGAAATTCTTGGCAGAGGTACTTGAACCAATTGAATAGGACACCTTCTGTGCACTAGGCTGTTAGAGAAATGACAGGGGCCAGAACTTTGTCTGTGCGACATTTCCTCATTAATTTATCGGCCAGTATCTGCGTAGCCATCCAGACTGCAAGGTTAGATATGGACCAGATGGAGTATCGTCATGCTTTCTTCACCAATTTATAAGTGATTTTCATGAGCTCCGCTAGGTCCCTCTCTCCTTTTTTTTCCGCCAAATTCTTTGGTCAAATTCAACCTGTCATGTGGAAAGTGTGTAAGCCTATGAATCAATAAATCAATGATGGAGATAGGCTCACCTAGCCATAAACACCCGTCATGTACCAGTGTGAGTAGCTAGCGTATACACGCAGTGTTAATTATGGTGCGGTGGTAGTGTGGCAACCAAAGTAAGTTGAGCAGCCTAGATTGCTCCACACCTCGGGCCCATTCCTCTATTTCCAACACTGTCACACCCATGTCTTTGTTAACTATGCACTTCATGAAGGTATCCGTTGATAAGTGTGGGAACTTAGTGAGATCCGCTAAATCCAAATCCTCCATCTTCAGCAGTGGAACGCAGGCAAGCCACGGTCCTCCAAGTGGCACCTACTCAGGTAGCAGGGGTGTGGAGGGACGTACTGAGGGAGCTTTGTGATGGGTTATACTCCTTCATCCCTACATCCTCAGCCCCCTGTCTGTCTTCTGCTTCTAGGTTAATAACCTTCTCTTGGCCTTTGATAAGTTGCTTTCCCTTTTTCTACGTTGGGGTCACTGTATGCCCTCTTGGGGAAGCACGTGTCTGTACTGACTTCTTCAGCTTCTCTTTAGCCATGAATTATTTCATCCTCGACATCATGGGAATTGTAGGCATAGCTTCAGCACTATATATTTCAGGGCCTAGGGTTTTAAATATTGTTGCATCCATACTCATCTTCTCTATAAATAGTTCACAGACCTCAATGGACACATCTATGTAGGCGAAGAGCTCTGTCTAAAAGGCTCAGCTCATCAACAGATAGAAAATTTAAGATGAAGCTCCAAGTGTGCAAAGCATTCGTGTTTGGATCGACACACGTAATTTATAGGGGTTTTTGGAGTCACATCCAACGGTTCCCTCCAAAATCCGATCATCAATGCTATATTAGTGGCGTATCTTCATAGATATTGACCTTAAATGCCACCAGCCCACGCTTTATACCCATCTTTGGGCTATCAAATATTCAACGGTCACTTTCTAGTTGTGTTGCATGGTACCTCTATCCATAGCGTAGCTACCTTCGTGAAGAGTTTGATACTCCATCGTCACCAACTTCTGTGCAGCCAATCCGTCGCGTAGTCCTCCAGCCATGGCAGGGTAGTTTATAGTCTCGCGCTCCCTTACAACTACCCGGAGCACTAAGACTATCCTGCCACCATATAGTCATTGAGTCAGGTCTCCTGTATGTGGCTTCAATTGACTGCCATTCACCCTTCTAGGAAAAGATTCTCTGTTCATTTGTGTGAGCTGAACTCTGCCCCCATCTATAATCTCTTTGATAAAATATGGCCCAAGCCAGTGCATCTGAAACTTCCCTGGAAACTTAGTGAACTTGCTATCATACAATAAAACCAAATCATTTACCTTGAATGTGCGTAGCTTGATGTGTCTATCGTGCCAAGCCTTTTCATGCTCCTTCTATATTTGCTAATGGAATCTAGCCAAGAATTTGTCTTCTTCAAGCTCCATCAGCTATGCGAGCCGCTCTTCCAAGGCTCTGCGATCCACCATCTCTATGAAAGTTGTTATGCAAAGACTAAGCATGATATATTCCATAGGCATCATGAATTCTACATCATAGACCAATTGAAAAAGTGTCTGGCTTGTGAGCTTTTTGCAAGTAGTCTTGTACGTCCAAAGCACTGTGGGTACGCGCACATCCCGGTCATTCCATTGTGCATTACAAATCTTCGTCAGTGCATTCTCCAATATATTATTAAAGGCCTCCACTATTCCATTAGCTTGAGGGTGATATGGTGTGATTTTCTGATGATAAACTTAGAACTCTTCCGTCAGCGCACTGATTGTTTCATTTAAAAAATGCATGCCTCAATCACTCATCAAAACTTTTTGGTAGCCAAATCTGGTTAACACATACTCAAATAGGAATTTGGCAATGGAACCATTTTTTGGCTTAGTGGGTCCTGACCCAGGTTCAGAGTTAGTTGTGCCAAACAAAACCCTACACTACTGGCCCTTTCAGCATCAACCCATGTAGCGTGGACTGAAGTGTCACCTAAACAATATGGTGGGATGCTGGAACCATGTTTCCACATCAAGAGATTAGTGTGATGTCTTTTTATGACGTAGATATGCCTCCGCGTAGATCTCATACTGTAACTTCCTTCAAACAGTCCTTAGACCTCTGCGAAGGTCTACAATCGACCTCTGCAAACCCTTAGTAGATCAGTTGTACCACACATTAGCCTTAGATAAGAAATTACCCAAATGCTCTTAAGTATTCAATAAACATAATAGAGTATATTATAAGCTTCACATAAATACTTAACATGTATTATGCTTAATTAAGGAGATTTGTCCAACAAATTCACGCTTTAACCCATTAATAGTCATAAATATATTTATACCATTACAACATATATCAAAAAAATAAATAACGGAAGTAAGTAGATAAACACATGAATTTCTCCAATAGTCTTCTTTATTGATATTCAGTATGGTATTACAGACTCAAAACTACACTTTGCACTCAACTACAAGGGTCTACGCACTCAGTTGTAGACTCTTCTCTAGGCCTCCATGCACTCAGTTGTGGAGCCTTTCCCTTCTCTATGACTCATTTTATGTGCTATCTCCTATTAACCCACTACATTCATCATTATCTCCTCTATGACATGCCTTAGACTCTCTAATACATACCTATTTATAGATTTCCACATACAATCCCATGGTTCGCAGACCATGGGTGGATCTCAAAACTGACTCAATTTTACATGATCAAGGGGCTAAAGCCCCTTTTGTCTTCTAAATATATATGCACTCCGCATCCATAAATCGCGCATACTTTATATCTTTTTACAAAATTTACATCAAAACTTGGATTTTTAACCCCAAAAGTAACCCTAGGGACCCCATCCCAACAAATTCAAATACAACCTGCAAATTGACAAATTCATCAAAGAAGCAATCAGCCTCAATTCCCTACTAATGCAGTAAGAAGAAGTATTCTGCTAGAAAATCTCGCAAATAAATCCTTACTGTGAGACTAGTGATAAATTAACAAATCAAGTAATTGGTATGAGGTTTGAGTACGAAGAAATCCACAAACAGGTTTCTGAATTTATCACCTGGAAAGAATCAGAGGATGGAAGAAAGGCTGACCTACCAAAGTTGGAAGAGTCCCACAAATATATTATGTTTATGGAGTGGGATTCTTGGTTGAGACAAGCAGAAAGAGCGACAACGATAGCAGTATGAGTGGCAAGCAACATAATAGAAGTCATAAATGAAAACCTTCATGGTGTCAACCTTGCTAAGGAGTGTGTACTAGGGTTTCTACCAGATGTCAAACAACTAGAGCAGCAGTGGAAACAAACAGCGCAGGAAAAAGAAGAGGCACTTAAACAACTAAATAGGCTGAATTGGGAGACATACTGGTAGTTTCTAGTAAAACCACACAGCCAGTGGATGACTCTGAGGTGTTTCACAACCTCTACAAAAAAGATGGTGCCAACATTGACAGATTCCATATTTTTTGGGCAGTTAAAATCTAAAATCAACTAGCTACCTTAGCTCAAGCCAATGATTGATATTTGCGACCTCAGAGATCAAGTTCAAAGGAGCTAGTCATTAATTTATTTTAGTTTTAGTTTTATTTTTTCCCATTCTGAGGAATGTTATTTGAAACCTCCTCAGCTAATAATCTATTTTGAGGCATATATTTTAGTATTTAAACCCCTCTCATGCATTTAGAGAAGGGTCCATAAATTTTATCAAAAACACTTTTCAAGGCATTACACTTCTGTACTTTTGAGGAGGTTTTGATGAAATGAATGGAACAACATGTATTTTTCTTTAAATATCTAGCATGCTTTACTAAAATGCAATTTTTTACTCTTAGAATGTGTTGGATTGAATGAAATTGGGTCAAATTGATGAAGAAGATGAGCAGGAATTATCATATATGGTACTTTTATCGTATGATTATGTTTTATTTATGTAATAAGAAATACTTCTTCTTTTCAATTGTTTTATGTATGAAAGTCAGAATTATAGTTTTGCATTATTTCACTTATGTATGATGTTAGCTCTGATTCCGTTTTGAATACATGAACGATTTTAATTTGCGACATATTTCTCTCAATTGTTTTGTCTGACTATTTATCCAAAACAATTATCGTTAAACAATTTCATTTCTTTTGGCAGTTGAATGATCTTTATTACCAATTGTTGTAAGACATCATTGTAGATCGCATATCATATTTTATTCCCATGTATATTTATAGTTAGATAATGTTAGATTAAGATATATGCATGTGTTTGGGAGTTAGATTAGATTACACTTAGCTGAATCATTTCCAGTGACATCCTATATCATCCCATCAACATTATCAAATCAACCCTTTCTAGGAAAATGGTCGCATTATCCCTAGTCGAAGCCACTATACCAAACAGAAAAGGAGTTGCTTTCAAGGTCTGGACCAGGTGGTTTTCCCCCATTTTGTCGCAACGATTTTCGAGGCTTCAAAGGTAACTTGGCCAATATCTGTAATCTAATGTTTGATTTACAAAATGTTACCTATGGAGTTGTAATCCTAGCTCGAGGGTGACCCGAGGTTGAGATTTATGGACCACATTGTCTATGGTTGGGCTGAACATGGAGATCCCACAACTATTTGAATTTATTTTACAAGATATGTGCATATGCTCATGTGTATTGATTTATAATTATGTGTTGTGTTGTATATTGCATTTATGGAAAAACCCTAGTTTTGAGGTTATGTGTTCCTTGTCTTTAATTAACTTGTATTTCCATTGTGCATTCATGTGTACTCAAAATATATGTGAGAATAATGAATTTTTAGAATTTAACACTGCATTCATGCTAAGTAGAAACTCCCATGTACAAGAGTAGCCATGGCAAAGTTAGCATTAATCTCGCTTCTGCAACAAATTTATACAAATTTAAGCAATGTGGGTGTGGTAGCATTGTCTCGCTACGAAATGAGGATGTTACAGGGTGGTGTCAAATCCCAGGTTGTAGCATTGGCCTTGCATGGGCCAAAGAACCTATACAAGGCAAAGTTATGGGTTTCCTACAAAATGTTTGATATAATTCATAAGGACATGAAGTGGACAAAAAATTGTTGAATTGAGACAAGATATGTAGGAACCGAGAGTAATCATCCAAGTAGCTCTAGAGACACACATAGGACAAAGAGGGCTTATGAAAGGTCAAAAATCAAAGTGTTTGGATTATGCTCAAACCAAGTCCATGTTAAATATCTCGTCGTCATGATCGCAGTGGTGTGAACGGTTCATCAATCCGAGTCTGGATGAGGAAGATATAGGTAGTCAAAGTTTGGTTGACTTTTGCTAACTGGGCAGGATTAATGGAGACAGAATTTGGACTTTTTCTGGCGGATGAAATCCAGTCAACTCTAGCCGAATTCTGGTCAAAATTTTCACCTCGTTAATATGTCTCCTTCCATCAAAAATCTAGATTTTGAAAACCGCCATATTGTTTTGTTTAAAACAAAAATTATTAAAAAAAGGGGTTGCGGGGCACCAACCCTGCCACCCCAATCCATATCACATGTAATGTTATGGAGGAGAGGGACAATACCACCAGCCTCTCCCCCCATACCACAAGACCTCCATTATAACCATGCACAAGAGAGGGTGGTGGGTTGGCCCTTGGGGCACAAACCAAATCCCCATTAAAAACAAAACACTGCCCTTTAAAAAGAAACAAAGTAGGCGACAGGTGTGGTGGGCGGGCCGCCCAAGGTGGGCTCAGCCCGACCCTTTTTAAAATTAAAATATTTGTTATGTAAAAAAGGGAGGGGGCGGGGTTTGACTGCTGACCTCCTCCATAATAAATGGATCTTTAACCAACCTATCTAATGGAATTTTTGTAAACTTCACCTACCTTTGCATATTTAAACCCAGTTCATTAGTGTGCCCAGGGAGGACGAGCGTGCACGTAGTTTGAGGCATGGAGGAACCAGGGGTGGGCACAGAAATCAAGACAAATTTTTTTAATTAAGTTATTGCATGGGGAACCATGATTGAGAAAAATTTCCAGGAGGGTGAAATTTTTGCAGTGTCCAAATTGGACAAACTTGATGTCGATCTTACACCTCTCGATGACACAAACCCGATGGCGCAGTTAGTTTCTTGATCTGAGTAGAAGATTCGTAGAGGACTCGGAGGAGGGAATATTTGAGGAATCTAGGGGGAATCTAAAAGATTCCTTGAGCCCTAGATTTCCACTTTCTCATAATTTAGAAATTTGACATTCGATTTTGCACTGTTCGACGCCACAAATCTGATGGTGCATTTAGATTTTCCATTTGCACATTTCATTTTTTGGCCACTTTTCTAAGTGGAGTGCAGGTGTCAACATTCAATGTGTGAGTAGTCATTCCCTGAGATTCGACGCCGCGAGATTGATGGTATAGCCAACTTCACCATCTTGACATCTTTTTCTTCAGATTTCCCCGGATGTGAGGTATATGCAGTGTGTTTATGTACTTCTTTTGCTATACATTGTGTTGCACATATCCTTGTTTAATGTTTGATGTGGGATCTTGTTTCTTACTTATTTCATGATTCCTGCTTAATGTGATGTGAATCATTAGTGGGATGTACTTGTTGTCATGATTCGTCCTGTTTCATTTGAGATCTCTTTGTTGTTATGTTGATGGGATACTCATGTGTCACCATGTATGTTTGCATTGAGATCCCTTTCATGCCATGTAGGAGGGATGCTCTTTATCATCATGCATCAGTATGTTCGTTTTCACTGAGAGTTCCTATAGCTGAACATCTCTTGGAGCCACTCATGTGTGAGGGCATTTTCCTTGTATGATAGCGATGTCACCTCTTATGTACATCATCACTATTGACAGCACTTAATGCAGTGGCCTACACCATCTTGACACCAGGGCCCGGAGACGTAGTCCCTCCTGGACAAACTCCATTATCAACGTCTTGTTATTTCATGTGTTGACGATTGTCATGTTCCTCTTCTTTACAACATGCAGATGTATTCACTGATGTTCTTTTAAAAGTGCAATTTAACACATCACGAAAGTAAAAGGTCTTGGAAGGGTCCTTTATCACACCCAGACTTGGATCAAGTGGTATCAAAGCAGTATTTGCATGGATGTGAATTGCAAGCGTGAACAATGGAACGTGCAATGACAAAGGATGAAAAATTGATGTACGAGACTATGCTCAAAATTTCCAAAAGGGTGGAAATAATGTATGACACTCTACAGAAAGAGACAGAGGAAAAGGAGCGATTGCAGCTTCAGTTGCAAGCCACGGAAGAGGCCCTGGAAGAATTGAAGCACAACAAATAGAATCTTCAAACAGAAAATGTTGAATTGAAGATGCTTCTACATGAAGAGAAAGAGGAAAGACAAAGTTTGTTGTGACAATTGCAAGCTAAGGATGAGGCCTTGGAAAATCTGTAGCATGACCCATGTGAGGTAAAATGTATTTCTTTGAATTCATGTATGTGTCCTGATGATGATTTCACTATTTTTGAAAATCATACCACATGGATTGTCTCCAAATTGTTGAAGAAAATGGGGTATGAAGGGAAAGGCTTGGGAATTAATGGCCAAGGCATTGTCAACCCCATCAAAATAGAAAAATTACCCTGTCAGGTAGGACTTGGCTATGTTAGAAAGGAAGTTGGGGAATGCGTTGAGATAGCTAGTGAACCACAAACAATAGATGATGAGCAACCCTCATCGGTTCTTTACAAATCAACAAAGGAGGTAAAAGATGTTTATTTCCTTTCAATTTCATCTTCACATAGTATGATTTCTATTGGAGATGTGGAGATACCAATTACAGGGACAAACATGAGGCTCCTTACCAGGATGAGGCACAAGGAGGAAGAAGAACCTGGTATTAATAGCCAAGGCATAACTCAATCACTGGAGGTTGTGCAGAGACCTCAATTTGCAGGCATGAGATACACTGAAGGGGAATGCTCGAAGGTGTCAAATTCTTCTGAGACATCGTCGAGATCACCAAGGAAAGAGAATGATGGGAACACATCCCCATCATCCCATGGCAATGCCCATTACAGGGAAAGAGTTGTGGAAAGATCTCATTTCCATACATACACCAAAGACAGCAAGGAAAGGTATAACCACTCATGACATTTGAATGTTCATTTCAATTATAATCATGTTGTTAGAGATGAACGTAAAACATGGAATCAAAAAACATGTACCTTTTGTGGATTACATAACCATACATTTTCTATGTGTTGGAAAAGAATGGCAACACACAAAAGGATGAGGCATCAAAGACCCTCTCAACAGCAGGTAAAGAAACATATTAAGAAGATTTAGAGGAAGAATACCTATTGCAGTCATTGCAACAGAAGTTGCCATCAAAGAGCCACACATTGGAGGCTCCATCCAGAGCAACGCCTTAAAGGCAAAGTGTCAGTGCATGAACCAGATGAAACGGTTTCTCGACAAGAAAAACCACCACAAGGAGGTGACCCCTTCACATTTATAAGTGAAAAATGGTTTCTAGATATGTTAGCTTGTCACGGTCGTGCTTTTGTAAATCATTTGTTGTATTTTAAAATGTAAAAGTGATGATGTGTTTTCCATCACTTGTTCAACAACAATGATGTCTGGTCTTGTTTTGAGTTGTATGATAAACTGTAAAAGTGATGTTGTGTTTCCATCACTTGTCAAAGAAAAAATAGTGTTTGGCCTTATTTTTGTAAATCATGTGTTGCAGTGATGATGTGTTTTCCATCACTTGTTGAAGTAACAATGATATGTTGGCCTTGTTTTCATAGTTGGGGGATTGTTTCCATTTCGATGTAAACTTGACCACCGAGTATGTGTTATAAACTCATGGAAAATATGGGATGCTTGGGTCATTAGTTGGTCATGAAATTCAAGCATGTAATTTGAAAAACAATGTACTACAAGTTACAAAGGTTGCAGGTGTCGGCTCGTCACGTAAGGCTTCGAAGAACAAAGGTGAAGGAGATGGAAGCGAGACCTTTCAAGACGCTTGTGATGCAGACAAGGTACAGAGAAGTTGCAGATTATTTTTTCATGCTTTTGGAGGACCAAAAGCTCCTCAGTGGGGAGGATTTATCTAGGTGGCTCCAAAGACACACACAGGACAAAGAGGGCTTATGAAAGGTCAAAAATCAAAGTGTTTGGATTATGATCGAACCAGGTCCATGTTAAATATATCGTCATCTTGATCTCGGTGGTGTGAATGGATCGATCCGAGTCTAGATGAGGAAGATAGAGGCAATCAAAGTTTGGTTGTCTTTTGCTAACTGGGCAAGATTAATGGAGACACGATTTGGACTTTTTCTGGTGGACGGAATCTGGCCAACTCTGGCCGGATTCTAGGTGAAATTGTTGCCTTGTTAAAATGTCTCCTTTGGTCAAAAACCATATTTTAAAAGCTGCCATATTGTTTTGTTTAAAACAAAAATTATTAAAAAAGGGGTGGCAGGCCACCAACCCCGCCACCCCAATCCATATCACATGTAATGTTATGGAGGGGTGGGCCACTACCCCCGACTCCTCCCCCCATACCATGGGACCTCCATTACAACCACACATAAGAGAGGGTAGTGTGTCAGCCCTTGGGGCATGGACCCGACCCCCATTAAAAACAAAACACCGCCCTTTAAAAAGAAACGGAGTCGGTGACAGGTGGGGTGGGTGGGCCTCCCAAGGTGCGGCCAGCCCGACCCATTTTAAAATTATAATATTTGTTATATAAAAAAGGGATGGGGCAAGGTTTGACTACCCGACCTGCTCCATAATAAATGAATCTTCAACCAACCCGCCTAACAGAGTTTTTGTAAACTCCGCCTACCTTTGCATATTTGAACTCAGTTCATCAGTGCGCCTAGGGAGGATGAGCACACACATAGTTCGAGGCATGGAGGAACCAAGAGAGGGCACGTAAATCGAGATGAATTTTTTTAATTAATTTATTGCAGGGGGGACCACGATTGAGCAGAATTTCTAGGAGGGTGAAATTGTTGCAGTGTCCAAATTGGACAAACTTTATGTCGATCTTACACCTCTCGGTGACATGAACCTAATGACGCAGCTAGTTTCTTGATCTAAGCAGTACATTTGCATAGGACCCAGAGGAGGGAATCTTTGAGGAATCTAGGGGGAATCTAAAAGATTCCTTGAGCCCCAGATTTCCACTTTCTCATAATTCAGAAATTTGATAGTCAATTTTGCACTATTCGACGCCACAAATCTGATGGTGCATTCAAATTTTCCATTTGCTCATTTCATTTTTCTTCCACTTTTCTAAGTGGAGTGCAGTTGTCAACATTCAGCATGCGAGCATTCATTCCATGAGATTCAGCACTACGAGATTGATGGTACAACCAGCTTCACCATCTTGACATCCTTTCTTCAGAAGGACCCTAGATGTGAGGTATATGCAGTGTGTTTATGTACTTCTTTTGCTATGCATTTTGTTGCACAGGTCCCTGTTTAATGTTTGATGTGGGATCCTATTTCTTACTTATCTCATGATTCATGCTTGATGTGATGTGGAATCATTTGTGGGATGTACTTATTTTCATGATTCGTCTTGTTTCATTTGAGATCACTTTGTCGTTATGTTAATGGGATACTCATGTGTCGTCATGTATGTTTGCATTAAGATCCCTTTCATGCCATGTCGGTGAGATGCTCATTATCATCAAGCATGAGTGTGTATGTCATACTAATAGGAGTCCTTTTGACTGAGAGTTCCTATAGCGGAACATCTCTTGGAGCCATCCTGCGTGAGGGCATTTTCCTTGTATGATAACAACGTCACCTCTTGTGTACATCATCACTATTGACAGCATTTAATGTAGTGGCCTACACCATCTTGACACCGGGGCTCGGAGACGTAGTCCCTCCTGGACGAACTCTGTTATCAACGTCTTGTTATTTCATGTGCTGATGATTGTCATGTTCCTCTTCTTTACAACATTCAGATGTATTCACTGATGTTCTTTTAAAAATGCAATTTAACACATCATGTGAAAGGTCTTGGAAGGGTCCTTTATCACACCCAGACCTAGATCAAGTAAAAAGGAATTGAATTGTGTTATGGGCTCAAAGATTGTAGATAGATGGATGAAATTTTAGCAATAAAATGATAAAATCGTGCAATAGAATCTTCGGAAGATAACAATAATTTCCAGTAGTTACTATGGAAAAGTTTGTCAATTATGGTGGAAGTTCCCATCTAGTCGAGTTGAATTACTATTAGAAGGAAGAACCACCATCGAGTTGAATTCCCATATAAATATTTGTAGAAAATAAGTTTATAATTTTTTTTAATTAAAATTAAAATATTTATTAAAAAATAAATAAAATATTTAAGATATTTTCCTTGGTATTTTATACTTGTTTTAATAAAAATAACAAATGATTGGTTTTAACTACATTTCGGCAGTCTAACTAGTAGACAAAATGACCATTTTGTGAGTGTTTTTCAAAATCGAGTAGATTTTTAAAAATCATAAATTTAACTTGCTTAATTTGCAAATATTGTGTGCATCCAAGGTTTTTTAGCATTCTGAATCCATTTATGCATTCAAAAGTGCATATTAAACAACAAGAAATCACAATCTTACTAAAAATTGTATTGTTGGATTTTGTCCAAAAAGGAATTTCATCTATTAGTTAGAGTGCCCATTTTTTCTATCATGAGTTAGTGTTACTCTCTCAACCTTTTCCTTTATTTTCTTTGACGATGTTGGTTTTGGTCGGTTGAATACTCAAGTTTGGTGTCATTGAGTCTGTATTCTAGTGTATTCACGCAGTCTATTTCTAGATATATTTTTATTGAATGTTATTTATTTATTTATTTTAAATATGTTATTTGTCGTAAAAAGATTTATTTTAAAAAGAAAAATGTCAAATCCATATTGAGCATGGACATAATGCACCTATCGACTAAATAAATAATAAAAAAAAAATTCCATCTAGCTTTCACTAGCTCGCTAAAATGAAACAAACAAACTCTCTTCTCCCTAAATTTCCTATAGGCTTCTATGGACAGGCTCATGCTATAGGTTCCAACATTTGAAAATACCTGATTCTCTAGAAATCTAGCTCGATGTCCATCTTTAAATTGACACACAAAACACTTAGAGATTAGGTCATGTTGTAGAACTAGCTGTTTTCTACTGTAAGTGAATTTTAGCCAAGTAGGAATATTTATCTTCATTTGTCAAGTATATTGATTGCTATATAATGGGACATTGTCATGTATTTGGAGTGTGTGGGCATGAGCCTGATCTAATAAAGTATGCTTCTATCATTTGTCTATTATCTCTATTTGTTTATGTTAGTACCAAAGCAAGTGTGTCGAGATATGAGAGGCCTAATCCCAAATCTGAGTTGTTAAAAATAGTGCAATGTGAGTTAATCAATCTTAGTGAGAGATGATTCAATCTTCTATGTGGTGAATTGTTGCTTTTTTCGTGGTCTTGAGGCTAAGTGATTTGTTATGGGTTCCAAACTAGTTACGACATTTTTGGGCAACCTAGGGCCTGTCATTTTCCTTAAAATGATTTGGAGTAATTAGATCTGAATTTTCTTGTGCCAGGATAACATCTCAAAAAAGGGCTCTCACCTTACAAATACCCTTAAACAGTTAAGAGAAAAAATCAAGGACAAAGTTGAGGTGTTTGTAGGGTGCCATTTTTCTGGGAAAGTTTCCCATTAGAATTAGTATTTCCTTAGAAGCAACAAGGCCAATAAGAGGTTTTTGTATGAGGTTTTCATATTCTATAGATATATCTATGAGGTTTGGGTAAAGGGTCATTCCGTACATTAGTTATTTGGCACTAGTTTCTAATTGAGTTCTATGTTGGCCTCAGTCTGGTAGGTCATTTGGAATTGTTATGACATAATAGAGCCTGTCAAAACTTACAATAGGCACTACACATCTATCACTTGGTGCAAGCATTACATAGGTTGAGCAGATAACCTAGCCAAGTCTCTCACTCAGAGCTACTTAGGTTGATAAACATGGAAATATTTTAGGTTTGTCCAACAGTCCTTTAGATATGTGGAAAGAGGTAGACTATATAGAGATATATGGAAAGATACATGTATTTTAAATTTGATCTACTACATTTGTAGAAGTTGAAGGTTCATTTTTCCTATTGACTTTCTTTGGTAGTTTTAGGTGTGTTTCAAATATCACATACTTCGATTGTTTTTTGGACATCCCATGTCAGACCAATTTTAATATGTAATAGATATGCAATAGACTTTTCAACCTACAAGTTGCTGAATATTGGAGCAGTAAATATATATTGTTTTAACTTAAAAAGAAAAAGGAAAATTAGAGAAATGGAAGCATGGTTAGATCAGTATTCTAAAGACATATTGGATCTGGTAAATCTAATTTAGTAATTTCTTCTATTTAGATGTGTAATCTAGCATAATTTGATTTAGATCTAGTGTATTTTTTTAGGGGAAATTGGATATTATTAATTAAAATTTGTGAATCCATTAGGAGATTCATATTTAAATGAGCCCACACACTAGATGGAGAAAATTACACAAATTGGAAATTTATGTTGTACATGTTAATGGAAGGCTACAATGTTTGGTCAATAGTATAAGGAGATGAAATAAAACTGGTGGCACTAGTATATTAAATTCAAGATTGGGAGTGCAAAGAGACTAAGGCCAAGGTACTTTTGTGAATATTTGTAAAGGAAAAAATTATTCCACACATCATAGATTATGCTACATCTAAAAAAACCTGGGAAACATATAAAAGGTTGTATGAAACTTCCAATATCGATCGAGCGTTATTTTTAAAGAAGAAGCTTTTCTCAATTAATATGGAGATAAATGAAAATATTTGTGAATTTGTTTCTAGAATCGAATAAATTTTTGATAAGCTTGGTGTTATTGGTGAACATATTTCCAGCAGCAATCTAGTAACAATTGCATTGTTGGATGATTATCATATATTCATCACCAAAATTGAAATTAGGAAAAATTGTGACTCTCCAATTTCTTATCGTCATGTATGCAATGTAAATAATTTTATAAATTAAAAGGTTGGGAGAGGGACACATATTCTATTGCTTGAGTTAGGAGATTTCTTAGGGGAATTGTTATTTTAAAAATAGTTCCTTGGTTGATTGAGTGGTTTTAAATGGGGTTGATTGTGTCATAAATTAGTTGAAAAATAAAGGACAAAGGAAGGTGTCATTTATCTCACATAACAAGCAATATCATGACAAAACATTAAGTCAACATGGGTTTTGCGATCCACGAGGAGGTTGCTATCAAGCCATGGAGAAGAAGGAAAATTAGTTGTGGGAAAATGGGAGGACCCAAAGGTTATTCAAGAATTGGTACATGCGCTCTCTAGGGGATCAAAATATAGAAACTGGATACATAGAAGGGTGGAACTCTTGGTACACAAAACTAGTGAGAAGGGTGGATTTAGTGACATTTTATAATTGTTATAGAAGAGGCATAAAAAGAAATATTTGGACCTATGTTGCTGAGCTTTGAAGAGAGAAATAAACCAACCAAAGGCCCTATTGAAACTTGTAGAGGATATGTATTACAAAGAGGGTTACGACTTTCCTTAGGAATGAACGCATGGTGTATTGGTGTATTATATTCAACGATATATTTGTTGAGGCCTTCCCTCTAAAATAACTCCATCTCAATCTTTGGAATATGGCTTGGGGTTGAGAGCTACAAGTGATAGTGGTTATAGCTTGCCTATGGTTGAGGGGAGATTTAGGGTCCCACTCTCAGTTGGAACATCTCTGTATTTTTAAGATAAGTGCTCATATTCTTCCTACTCATAAATAAATGTATGTACATCTTGGTTGAAATGATGTTAAGAGTGCATTAGACATATTTTCATCTACCAGTATGTAGAGTGGACTAATGTGATATGTTAATTCTTGAAGGAGTTGAGATAGTGCATGAGAATAATAGTTAAGTATAGAACTATTAGCATTACTTTATTTATTATTGCAAAATGTTGACTATGTGGTTTGCCTATTGCATTTCATTTTTTTGTTATAATATAGTAATAAAAAATATTTCCTCTTCTACTCTTATTGACCAATATGTGGGTCTTCTCCAAGTCTTAGTAATGTAGATTCTAGTGTTGGGTCAAATTTATATTCCTGCACTTCATACAAGATTTCATCTCTATTATGCATTCTTTGCTATGAACCTATTGTACTACTAAACAGCCCCCCCATTATGGTTAATAGTAGAACTAATAAATAATGGGGAACTTCTTAAAATTTAGGATAAAATCCAAAAAAATTCCAATAAAATAAGGTAATTTTAGCTTTATTTTTCCAAAGCAATTGATTAAATGAGAAATCCCCTTATCGAAATCCTTATATCAGAGTGTAAACCTATAAAACATTGGCTTTTATTTAAAATATTTAATCAAAAGTATTTTATCGAAACATTGTAACATGTCCCCTTAAGATAAATTGTGACTAAATCATTCCCCGATTGAGTTTTCTAATGTCTAAGCCTAAAAATGATAAAATCGCTCTTTTACGAATATAATAATAAAGGCCTGACCCCACAAGATTTCCATGTAGCATATCAGAGATCCCAATATTGGAATTTTCAATATGATTTTCTTGTCACACACCTCCAATTCTCCAATCCTCTAACCTCCGATATCCCTTCCTGCTACATCCTCCAATATGCGATTTCGTTGATACCACAATAACACACATCCTTGATAGTTATTAAACCTCTGATCTCTGATACAGTAGATGCCATTCATTTTGAAACATTCTTATCGGGACTTCCCATCGATTGTTATCCTTTCAATTCCCCAATACGAAACCTCTGATATAGAACCTCCGATAACTCTTCCCGCTTGTAACTTTAGCCATTACGCTCTATAACCTTATTGGAGAATAACGATATCACATGTTTCAACAATGCAACATAAAATTTCTCCAATAAAATCCTCTGATGTGCTGACGTGTACCAAAGCCCATGTGAATCCACATTTTATCAATTAACGACCAAATGTAACGAATTTATGATTCTCGAAGGGCTAAATGAATTCATTATTGCATAAGGATTTCTTAAGATTTTGTTCATAAAAGACATGGATTTATATGAAATCAGTTATTCTCTCTAAGTAATTCCTCAATCTTGAAAGTTTCTTCTCACTCTCATATTTCTCTTTGCAGGCCAGTCCCGATAAACATAATCCAACAGAAATGTCTCAGCCAACTGAACCCAGAAGGAAACTTGTTGTTCAACAACAGCCAATCGCTCCTCCGCCCGAGGCTATAGAAATGGTTGCATTATTCTCTAATACTACATGCACCCTAGATGCTGGAACCTCTAACTAGGAGGCCATGTACAAGCTCTTTGAAGATGAAGAACCTAGGGTCACAGGAAAGACAGTCACATCTGAATATTCACTCCTTGTTTTTGAAACTACATACGATGACATTGCTAATTCATTCCTCCACAGAATTTCATCTCGAAAAAACATATTTCCATACACATATATGATTAGATTGGTCATTAATCATCTAAATATTGCATGTATGACTTTTATGACCAAGAGGAACATGGTCATCGACTCATTCACCAGCAAAGATTTGTCCTAAATGTACCAGCTACCGCTGCCCCAAAAGAAATACGACAATTAATTCATTGAGAAATTCGTGAAAGAGAATGAGGACCATCCATAGGTCATCAAAGGATGGTGAAGAGATTCTAACAAGCACAAGTGAGAGGATAAGGGTATCTACTCTATACCTTTTGTTTTCAAACCATACTATTATATTACTGCCATAATGTGTAGACTATTTGGATATCCTAATACCCATAAGTTTTCGGACCAATGGGTACCCCTAATTTATGTTTCCTCAGATACTTATGTTATGGACTAGGGAACCATTTTGTCTAATAACATAACTGCCCAAATCCTAGATTATAGGAAGAAACGCACTTTTTTCCTCAGGGCATTGTTCCCCCCTTCTACTTGAGCGCTTACATAATGGACTCTATTTGTTTCACTTTTTATTTCCCATCCATTGGATGGAAATGGACCATACAGGACCCTATGGCTATCCATAACTACCATAACATTATCTGGGAATCAAAATATGATCCCCATTTCTACAAAATTTTCCATGTGTTATGCTACCAATCCACCAACTTTTCTTTAATGAGAAAGCCCCTAGGATCTCACCTGAAGCCAATAATAACTTTTTATCAATTGGAATATGGTTTGGAGAGGAGTCATTTACTTATATCTAAGTTTTTGGCAGTCTTGCACAAACACATGTGTTGCCCCTATATGTTCCCAACAAGCTCCTAACCTGAGAAATAGCTTACTAAACTGAGGGGAATGGCCTATCTAAGGTGATGAAAGAAAATAAAAAGGAAATGTGGCCTACCTTTCCCCTTCATTTTGGTGTCTATTCCCTTCAAAAAATCAAGCATGCTACATTGGAAATTGATGAAATCCAACATCTGAACTTTCCAACCATCCCTAATAGGTGGTATGACCCTAAATGATACTACTAAGAACGTTACCATTCAGGAAAAACTTAGGAAGCTCACAAATGAACCTGATAAGTTTTATGATTTGTTTGAGTCATCCTATGACTATGAAAAAATTGAGAAATAGGTAGCAACATAGTTGAGTCCTCAAGAATTGATTTAGTTTAGTCAGTATGGGACTAAAAGGATTGCCCACTTCCCCACGGATTTGTTAAAACTTAATCAATAGAGCACATAGTAGGAAAAAGGAGCAAACACATCACAGATCCCGTATGTAGCTCATACAAAAGAGATAGAGGCTTCTTCTTATTCACAAGCAGAGGATAACAAATAAGAATATGGATGTGATTTGGGAGAAGTTTACCAAAGATATAGACCCTCAAAATCTACAAACTTCATTCCAAATGAAGAACACATAGACTCCTGAAGTTGCAGAGAAGACCTTTTTCATTGTTGAGGCTTCCAAGAAACCTATGGACATTGATTATTTGGAGATCATTCCATATTTCTGACCTCTAAGGTCATTTTGAAAGTTGAGGATATTCCTCATCTTGATGTATTTTATAGTCCAAAGTGTTATAGACATTTTTGTGCCTTACAGCATTGAGCATGAAATGTCCATAATCTAAGGGATCCAAAGTCCCTAAACATGTTGTTCCTACCCCTAGAAGAACAAGGCTAACAAACCACAGCAATTCACAGAAGTTCTCCACCAAAAAACTGCTCAAAACAAGTCAATTCAGGATCATTTCAGTGGCTACACTAGCTGTTTGCGCTGAATGTCAAAGCCAACACTGGCTACCTGCGTTGAATGTCAACTGGAACAAAGGCTACCTGCGTTGAACGAGAGTGGACAAGTGGCAGGCTCTTTTCTCAAGGTGTCAAAACCCAGGAAGCTTCCAAAATGACACTTGCCTCAGGGAATTCGACTGGTGATGAGTAAGAGGTTCCATTTCTCCAAGTGGAAGCAAGAACCTCCAAGTGGACTCAAGAACTGACAGAGGGAGAGGACACTAGTCAGATCTCAAGCTGACTCATCCTCTCTCCAAACATCTATATATGGATCTCTCCTCCATGAGATCTAGAGGCTGGAATTTTGTTATTGCAAAGAATTGTTGTTGGTTTGAGACTGGAATCATTGGGTGCTTAATGCTTTGAAGGGGCTGAAGATAGGAATTCCATTTGCTGGGAAGGAGATGCTGGATTGGAGCCCTCTGGGTTGTATCTCTTCCTGAACCTTGTTATTCATCAATAAAGCTATCTTGGTTTCTCCTATATGCTGATGTATTTTGATGTATGAATGTATTAGTGTATTTGGTTTATTTCTAATCCTAAATCAATTATGAATGTGAATATTTGTCTTTGTGTAGTGTTCTTCTCTTGTCACAAGTAGTTGTTCTCTTGTGATCTTGTAGGAAGTTGTAGTTGGATAAGCAAGAATGCAAGTAGCTGTGAACACCCAAAGAGAAGAGAGACCGGATCGAGGGACAAACGGAAGACACCGGTAAGTCTATTGATCTCTCTTCTTTCACATTTCATAAAGGAAGAAACCAGTATAGCTGTACTCGTTTGTTGCTAAGGCACTGTCACACCTTAGGTGGATAGGATCGTCCTACATAGGCATTTTTCCCCACAACAAATTGGCGACTCCGCTGGGGATAATTTGTTTAGTCATTTTATTTGTGTTTCTATCATTTGTTTACTTCATAGACTTGACAGCAACAATCGAACTGCATCTTTCCCGGATGCAAAGTAGAAAGTTGCTGCTTTGATCCAGTTGCTGGACTTGTCTATGATCTAAACAATGGATTCACAACTGATTTGATGATCCTTGTGATAGATCTTAGTAGCCCTTCAAAGCATCCCTTTGATTACACCTTGCTTGTTGCTTTTATTTGGCCTGAAACAGTTGATTAAGTAGCAAACTGTGACCCAGAACCTGAGGGAAACGAGAGTTTCTCCTTCAGCGCAGACCCAGTGAAGGGATTCTGCATTTCAACGCAGGTCCCGTGAAGGTTACCTGCGCTGAATGTCAAAACCCCTGTGTTGAACCTGCACTGAACCAGTTTGCTCTTGTGCAGCTGGGGTTCTCTGCTCTGTTTTGCCTTGTTTTGATCTCTGATTTTTGTGGCCTGTAACCAGCATAGGTACCAGTCTGAAAACTCCTTTTCTCTGCTTACATTCCGCCTCCTTTTGTACAAAAAGACTGTGAGTGTTTTTATGTGTTTGTGGCGTCATTTACAGTCTTCCTTTGCATGAGTGAAATAGTCATCCTGTAGCCCTTGATTCAGATCTGTTGGTTGTGATCTTAGAAGAGAGTTCATTGGCTGTTTGCAGATTGATTATACATTTGCTTTTGCTTATTGGTTTGAGTTTGTCTCTTTTAAGTGTTAAAACAAGTATTCATTTCAAAAATCGTTAAGTGTTGTAATCTCTTCTATCTTCTCTGATTTCGAAAAAGTAAACTTGTTTGTATTGATCATTTAAAAGCAAATTCAAAGTTGTACAAAAAGCTTTCTTTGTAGGCATCAATACTAAGAAAGCGGAAAACAAACACCTGCATTGTGCATTTGCATTTGATAGTTTGCATGTTGGATTTAGGAAAAGTGCATTAGAGTGTGCTGATTGCTCTTTGAGAAAAGATGGTGTCTTTCTTTTCCCTTAGTAGCTAGGATTTTCAAAGTTGAAAATATATAAAGCTTGCTTATCATCTTTAGACTGCATTTAGGAATTTGTATCATACATCTCGTGGTGAACCTTGAAAGGCAAACTTTAAAAAGATCAACCTAAAATAAACTGGATGAACTTAACAATACTTTGCAACATAACGCACAACATAGAGGTCTAGGCTAGAGACGTGTTCCGGCGTCGTTAAGCCTGGTGACTGTCGATCTCGTGGATGGTGGGTGATTCCTCCTGAGGGACGATAGCGCCAGTACGGATTGTGCTCCCACGTACCGTCGCGTATATATTGGGAGACCCCTATAGGCATAAAACCTTTATCCTTAGGAAGTTGTGTCGGCCGCCCTACTGATCGCAATGCACTGAACACAGCATTCAGGAAGATCGACCGCCCGTACCCTAAAAAGTATTCTGCGGTTTTGCGAAAAGTTTGGCACACCCTCTGCCTAGAACTCCAGAGCAGTTCCTTTTGGCCTTTTTCAGACTCTATAACGGAAAAAGTACATCCGAGCATTTGTCACTTCGGGCTCGTTAAAACATCGAAGGAGACTAGAGTCATCTTTAGCTTTTTCTCGACTCTTTAAAACTGAAAAAGCAAGTTGTGTCTAAAGCGTCGTTAAAATTTATTTTAAACGGAACAATCACCCTTTATTCCTGCGTTGATCTTCAGGTTGAAAAATGGAGCACACCAACCAAGGAATTCCCCTTGGTGGAAATCCTAGTCCCTTCTCCTCTTGGGGAGATGTTGGTGCGCCCCACATGGCCACATTGTCGCTTCCAGGACTGACAATTGGCCTGCCAGTTTGGCTCTTTTCAACCAATGTCGTTCCGAACACCACCATTCCTGAACAGTCGAGTCAACAGTTAGACCAGACTAGAGTTGCCCACCAGCCTTCTACTTCATCTTCCTCTCCTCCTTCTTCTTCACTTGACGGAACTGGTAAAACAAAAAACCAGGTTCCTAAGGAAAAGAAGGAAAAGAAGGAGAAAGAAAAGAAGAAGAAGGAGCCAAAGGCGACTGGGGGCAAACAAGTGTCGTCTGACAAAAATCCACACACAGCACTGACAAGGCCTAAATCACCATGTGTCATATGCAAGGGAGACCACTTCCATAGAGATTGTCCCTATATCCCTCGAATACTAAGGGACTGGTCTCCCCGTTTGCACAATTCGGTAGCATCAACCTCTGATAGCCATGTTGACTGCTCACTGTCAACTAGTGAAAGTGAAGTCACAAGACAGAGAGGGAAATCTAGATTTCCCTGCAAACTGTGTGAAGGCGATCACGCCATCCACCGTTGTCCCTTCTTAGACGAGGCTAAAAGATTTCTGGAAGATCGCCCGATTTTACGAGCGCAACTTCCTCCTGGATATCAAAAACTCCTGCCAAGTCCTTCACTAGTTGAGAACCCGGCTGACCCGCCCAGATGGTCAGCCGAAGCACCTATCATTGAAGATGAACCGTCTGGATCCATGCCTGACGAAAGTCAACAGGTTGATACGGCAGTTGACCCGGTTTTGCCTTCAGAGGCTCTATCTTCGAATGATACCATCACGGAGGAGAATAAAGACGACACCGTCCAAATTCTCTTCATCAACACTGACTCTGATGAACAAGGGGGCAATGCCCCCATTCCTTTATCGCAGGAAGGAAGTTCGTCAGAGCGATATCCGGCCGTTTATTCGGTCCCACCACCAAGCAACCTGGTTGTGTCCTTTGACTGGAACCAACTAGGCAGACCCCGGTTGCCAGCAAGCATACCATTCAGAATTATCATTCAAATATACAGAATGGTAATGGCTGGCACTATCATTGATGAGGGGGCATCTGTGAGTATCCTTTCCTCTATTGCTTGGAAAGCACTTGGTTCACCAGCGCTTTTACCTGAAATGAGAAATCTATCAGGTTTTGATAAAGGAACCAGTCGACCTTTAGGGATCCTCCCCAATGTGCCTATAACATTGAAAGGGAAGACCGTTCAAATGAACGTGATGGTCGTTCAAGGACCCTTGGATTATAACCTACTCCTTGGACGAGACTATATATATTGCATGAGAGCTATAGTCTCCTCACTCTTTAGAGTAATGTGTTTTCCGCATGAAGGAAGAATGGTCAAGCTCGTGGACCAACTTTCATTTCCCAGATCATGCATCGCAAATAGTCACATACCATCCCTAAATGGTCTATTCATGCAAGAAGTGTCTCAACCCACGGTCCATCCTCCTGATGAGCGCGAGTAATCCGGGAGGATATGACTCGAACCCAGGTGGCATGCGTCCTGGCCTGCTTCGGCAGGAAAACTTTGGGAATAGGGTAGGTTTCGGCGGGAGAATATGACTGGTCTGTACCCCGTCCGTGGTTGGAAGAGGGGTTGTTCTGGAATAAGATTCTCTTGTCAAAGTTATGTGAGAGGGCGGGTCTCGTCACTCACCTTTGTTTATTTTGGTAGACATCGCCGAAGAAGTGTTTTGTTGAAAGAATAATAAAACAATCTTTGGGTAGCCTGAAAGAGGTAAGCCTCTCCCGGTAAAACAAATTTTTTATCTGCAAATTGAGGGGTAGCCTTGAAATCGAACTTTATGCCTGGGGGCATGCAAACCTTTTGGAGTGTTAGCAAGGAGCGTCTATTTATTTTTTAAATTTTTAGGACCTCTAACCCTTTAAACTCGTAGGATTAGTCGTTTCCGAGCTTGCATAAAGAAAGGATGCGGAGCAAAGCTTAGTGAGATGAAGCTCCATAAAAAATAGAATCTTGATGAGACACTCTTATCATATGACTGGGTAATCGAGCAGTTTTAGCATAAAGTTCATGCTCGTTAAAAAATAAACGCAAGATCCGAGCAGTTTTAGCGCATAGTTCATGCTCGTTAAAAAATAAACATAAGATCGAGCAAATGTTTCCACCCGCGTTTAAGCTCGTTAAAAAATGAACTATCCCGGTAAATAACCACAGTGAATGTAATATCATCAGCCGTTAAAGCCTTGGTCGTGTTTGCACCGTCACCTCCACTTTTCATTTGGCCGATCGTTCACCTCCATATGATTGTTTACCCATTTTGAGGAACAGCTACGAAGAGTGATTACACCTAGCCATCCTTGTGACACTGCCGTGATTGGAAAATTCCCACCTGTACCTGGAATCAGCTGTTATCCCTGTTTATCACTCATTCCTCAAAAGACGAGTCTTCTTTAAGCTCTTTTCAATTGACTCGTAAAATATGAAAAGATTGCTGAGTTTTGGCCTTCCAGCTCGTTAAAGTGACCGGAAGAGCTATCCCTCCTCTAGATTTTAATCTTTTTGGACCTGAGGGATTATTGCACAAAAAGATCGAGCGCTTGTTTTGTTCGGCTCGTTAAAACTATCGAAAACTCATCCCTTCTGTATTGTTTTATACTTTTTCGGACTTAAGGGATTAGATGACGAAAAAGGACTTTTGGAGTTAACTTTATGTACCTTTTCAGACTCTCTAAAAATGAAAAGGACCGAGTTATCCTTGTCGTTAGACTCGTTAAAATCATTAAATAGCGACAAACTTGTCTTTAAACGAGAACGAGTTTCACTATCGCTAGGCTCGTTAAAACATAGCGATGGGCTTGCCCGAAGGGCAGGTTATAGAACAAGCATATGTTATCCTCCTCAAGCTTGACAAAAATAAAGAGGTACTGGTCAGCAATGACTGGGGAAAAATTGGGAGAAACTAAAGAAAACTTTGATGGTAGCAAGTCTCTCTTGAACATGACACTTTTCCTTCGTACCACAATCGGGTTGGGTTGTTTCATTCACTGGTCACATCCATGGTCTCACCATACCATCCATATTTGGGGTAATGCTACCAATCCATCGCATCAGTGTCGCCATATGTTCAAGAGAAGTCGTTCAGAAAAGTCAACCGTGTCCCATCCACTGCCATATATTATCCTTCATCCTTTCATGACCGCCACCCTGAATCATATATCACAGATCGTTTTCACCTCCATTAAAATCATTAGCTCCGTTCCGTGTCACTGATGTGGGATTCATTAAGGCCCTCCTGTGACGGATCGCTTCTTGTCCACATCAGCTCATTATCCAAGAAGTTGATCTAGGAACACCCCCTTCAGTACTTTGAAGCTTGCATGCCACAATGGCAAGTTTCTCACTTCCGGCGACAGGTATACATCAATGACCTTCGACCGAAAGATTTTGCGTGGTGTTCGACGCCAAGTCCTTTATTCACACCACGTGAATTGTACTACAGTACCTTGAGGGTCATTATCATTATCGGTGATTCCTCTCGCGCTTGTTAACGGTTTACATCATTGACCGGTAATCAAGCGATGTCTTTCCATGTTTGACTTCAGAACAATTCTCACATGGATCGACTTGTACTTAGAGTGAAGATCGAACGAGTTTGAAGACCCCGGATCTAGTTTCATCCATCCGGGCTGCGATATATATTCAGGAAAGATAAAGACATTGACATGTACATCATTACAGTAGATAATCATCCTACTCAAAGGATAATAATTTCATCAAAATTATCAGTCTATCATCAGACGATTATCTGTTCTATGTACAGAAAAATGAATTTATAAAGCTGAGCATGGGAATGCCTGCCTCAGCTAGATCATGAAAGCAGTATGGAAAATAATGTATTGTATTGTATTGTATTACAGGTCTCCTCCCAGCATTGGATGAACTTTGGATCCCCCTGATAAAGCATTTCGCCCAATAAACAGCCTCATACTTTAGGGGGCAACTGTTATAGACATTTTTGTGCCTTACAGAATTGAGCATGAAATGTCCATAATCTAAGGGATCCAAAGTCCCTAAACATGTTGTTCCTACCCCTAGAAGAACAAGGCTAACAAACCACAGCAATTCACAGAAGTTCTCCACCAAAAAACTGCTCAAAACAAGTCAATTCAGGATCATTTCAGTGGCTACACTAGCTGTTTGCGCTGAATTTCAAAGCCAACACTGGCTACCTGCGTTGAATGTCAACTGGAACAAAGGCTACCTGCGCCGAACGAGAGTGGACAAGTGGCAGGCTCTTTTCTCAAGGTGTCAAAACCCAGGAAGCTTCCAAAATGACACTTGCCTCAGGGAATTCGACTGGTGATGAGTAAGAGGTTCCATTTCTCCAAGTGGAAGCAAGAACCTCCAAGTGGACTCAATAACTGACAGAGGGAGAGGACACTAGTCAGATCTCAAGCTGACTCATCCTCTCTCCAAACATCTATATATGGATCTCTCCTCCATGAGATCTAGAGGCTGGAATTTTGTTATTGCAAAGAATTGCTGTTGGTTTGAGACTGGAATCATTGGGTGCTTAATGCTTTGAAGGGGCTGAAGATAGGAATTCCATTTGCTGGGAAGGAGATGCTGGATTGGAGCCCTCTGGGTTGTATCTCTTCCTGAACCTTGTTATTCATCAATAAAGCTATCTTGGTTTCTCCTATATGCTGATGTATTTTGATGTATGAATGTATTAGTGTATTTGGTTTATTTCTAATCCTAAATCAATTATGAATGTGAATATCTGTCTTTTTGTAGTGTTCTTCTCTTGTCGCAAGTAGCTGTTCTCTTGTGATCTTGCAGGAATTTGTAGCTGGATAAGTAAGAAGGCAAGTAGCTGTGAACACCCAAAGAGAAGAGAGACCGGATCGAGGGACAAACGGAAGACACCAGTAAGTCTATTGATCTCTCTTCTTTCACATTTCATAAAGGAAGAAACCAGTATAGCTGTACTCGTTTGTTGCTAAGGCACTGTCACACCTTAGGTGGATAGGATCGTCCTGCATAGGCATTTTTCCCCACAACACAAAGCATAAAGTGGTGGTCAATAGATAGAGGAAAAGGAGAAGAATTGAACAAAACTAGGCCTTAGTCCCTGGTAATGCTTCCTTCCAAGTACTTTGGAAAAATCCCCAAGTCAATCATGTCAAAGATCTAGGAAGACTATCACAGTATGTAGGAGCATATGCCAATGCAACAATTGGTAAAGCCTCTGAGGGGCAATAGTTCCTAAGGGAGAAGGATGAAAAGATCAGGGAACTTGAACAAGGTTTAGAGAGCAAGAAACAATGAATTTCTCAACAATGGAAAGCTCAGCTTGCACAATTGCAAACAATTTTTGATAACTTAAATATTCAATATGAATCTGATATAAAAAGAAGGGATTTTCAAATATAGTAGCTTCAACTCAAGATTGAGCAATTGAAATCCAATCTAGAGATAGTAGAATTCAGAAAGGAAGCAGGAGAGCTGAACAGCCTCCTTGCTCACCTGAAAATTACTTTTTGTCAGAAACTGGCCATCATCCAATACCTATTTCAATCAAGTTATTTGCTTGTGAATCAATTCTTTGATCTGGGGGCATACTATAGAGAGGTTGAGGAGAACATTTCTGATTTCATAGACTGGCAGGATAGTTCTGAGGGAAGATCACCAGATCTCCCTAAAATCAAAGAATATCAAAAAGACATTGTTTTCCAAGACTGGGAGATAAAGCTCAAACATGCAGAGATGCCAATATTTAGTGCCAAATACATATCAAATAATATCATCGAATCAATCAGCGACAACCTACTATATGCTAACCTAATTTCAGACTGCCCTGAAGATACCCAATGTAAAATTGTTAACAAAGACTTGGCAAGAATCATCAAAGAAGAAGGTTGAAGGAATTAAGGTGTTATCAAAGATTGACTTGGAATATCATTGGCATTTCCTATTCAAACCCCATAGTAAGTGGTTGATGTTGAGGTGTCTCTCAAATACAACCAGTCATATTCTTCCAACACTCAACGATTTGTTATTCACTGCACGGATGTGCATTAATCATCATCATCCACCTGAATTGAAGTCTATGACAGATATATGTGAGCTTCGACAGTGAATGGCAGAGCAATGTTCATCCCAGTCATGATCGAGTTGTTACAACAGCAAGCTATTATTATCTTTATATTTTATTTTAAGTGTGGTTTGTTAAAACCACTCCATCATTTTATGGAAATTTTATATATTTGAATTTTTATTACAAACTATAAATCCCCTTCATTGTTATGAAGAAGGAGTTCTAAATTTTTGCAAGAAAGTTTTTGGTTTGCACTATTGTAGTTAAAAAGGATCTTAATAGAAAGAGGAACCACTCTAATTTTACTTATGAGCAGAGTTAATGTTTATCGGGTACTACTATCTGTATACTAATGTTGTGTTTATGATTTGAATGATTAATGTATTTCAGTTTATCATATATGTTTTTGTAATAAATTGAACATGTGTCACTATTGATGTGTTTAATTGAAATCTTTTAAGTATATAGATGAACAACGATATATTATATGTGCAATGAGTTTTACTAACTAATTTAATTAACTATTTAATTGAATTAGTTATCTTTATTCATTTTAACCTCATGAATGATTTGATGATCTATATTATCATGTTAGAAGTGATATATCTCTATAAGTCACATATATAGAGTAAACATTGTCCTGGGATAGATCTTATAAGTCTATTAGTTATCTTCATTTCTCAGTTTTAGCCACATTCATTAGCTTCATACTTATATTTACTTCTTCCATCTTTATATCTTTTTTAAGGGAAATAGGTCCAATAATCCCAATCCGAGCCATCATTCCAATTGGAAAATCAGCTGCACTAAGTTCCCGAATGGGTGGTTTTCCCCGATGATGAGGCTGAGAATTTCTAGCATTTAACATTTTTGGCACTAGAAGGAAGGTCTTCAGAGTAGAATGGCAAGTAGATCCACTCTTAGATTAAAACTTCATTCAAAGAGTCAATCTCCCCTCAAGATCACCACCAACTTCTAGTTTACATTCTAAATCTCCAAATCCATGACCTAAAGTTGCTCAAACAGCCACCAAGGCTCCTAGCACACTTATACTTTCAAAGCCCCCTAAAGTTCTATCTTTAATCCATAAATTGGAGGAAATCTCCATTTCTGGAGAAAAAATTGTTCAATCAGACATATCGAAAGCAAGTGTTTCATCCTCCTTACAGTCTTCTAGTGTACTAACTAGATCCCAGAGTGAAAAACTTGGAGTTAAGCCTTTTTAATTTCCATTAACCACTCATAGGAGAAATAAAAGCACACCAAAAAACTACTCTTCCACTAGTGAGCTCACATCATCATCTCCTCCTTCTACTCCTTCTCTCAATCCTACTTCTTCTTCCACCTCTTTACCTTCTTCTTATCAATCTCTCATCCCATCCATTTCTTAGTCACAATGATCTGGTGTTGTTATAATCAGTCGCAGCACAAGAGCAACATCTTCCATTGCCCAATCGTCTTCACCCTCCACACATTCTGCAACCTCCTCTAGTCCTAACATTCCAAGGATGGAAAACAGGCCATGGAACAATCCTGGGGAAGTTCATATGGCTCATCCGCTAAATCCTCTTCCTAAACACCCAGAAATATGGCTTCCTAAATTCAATCCTGATGATGGCCTCCCTATAGAGGAACATATTCATAATTTTATGTTGGACATAAATTTAAATGGAGTCTCTGAAGAAGATTGTGTTGTCAAAATTTTCCCATATAGTTTTGAAGGGTCAATAGGTTCATGGTATTTCTCTATTCCCATTGGGTCAATAACTAACTAGGATATGTTTGAAGAACAATTCTTACTCAAATTTGGGGATGACCAAATCACCACCACTTTGATTAATGAATTTTTAAATCTTAAATCTAATCCAAATGAGAATATTAAGGATTTAAATTCAAGGTTTAACAAACTGCTAAACAAAATCCCAATCACTTCTAGACTTGGTTTATATGTACAAGTTGAGTGGTACATTAGTGCCCTCCCCTTCAAGTATTTGAATATTCGTAGATAAGGAAAAAATGTTATTATCTGATAATATGAAAGAAGCCTTGTCTATCAAAAAGAGAGTCCTTGCCTTGGAGAAGAAAACAACTCTTAAGGAAAGGAAGCAAACCAAAAAAGTCACTTTCAAGGATGAATCAAAGAAGAAAGCTCAAAAATATCCTTTCGATCTAGAAGGATTATAAAAGGTTCTCAAAACTATGTCAAATGATATGGTAGAGATTAAGAAATAGGTTGTTGAATCATCCAAAAATCCTTTTCGGCCTTTTAGAAGAAATCATCCATCCCAATCACAACCACCTACCATTATCTCAAATGCAGAATCTGACCAGGATGATGAAGAGGAAGAATCAGGCCTATCCATTGAACAGACCCAAGAGAAAGAATTAGCAGAAGCTCATGGTTTGTGGGATTTTATTTTAACTTCAACAGAAAATGAAGAAGAAGAATAATCCCTACATGTTAGTACTAGAAGTAAAGGACCTGTTGATACTCCTCCAACAAATCAAAAACATAAGTCTCTTGCTCATATTGATAAAGACAAAGGCATAGTAAAAACGACTTCTACTTCTTCCTCAAATTCTAATCCAGCTACTTCTAAATCTCCTTCTTCATCTAAAACACTTGTAGTCTCTGAAACCATCGAGTATAAAATTGTTGAAGATGTTGTTCCTTAAGAAACCAATTTCCTGGTTGTATGGAAATTGTGCTTAAGACATTAATAAATATTATTTACTGTCACTTATTTGTCACTTAGATATATGTTGTGTCTTTAAATGAAGGACCTGGAGACTTGTTCTTTAACCCTTAGTAAATGTATGACCAGAACATATTAGAATGCCATTTGTTTCTAGATATAAATGATGAATGAAGAAAGCTTGAAGGAAAATTTAAAGATAATATGCTGATCTTTCACAGAAACTATTATCTGTCACTTAGAAGAATTATGAAAATGAGAACTGAATCATAGACAATATGTTGCTTAACACAGAAACTACTATCTATGACTCTGGGAGAAGTTAAAGATAATATGTTGGTCTTTCACAGAAACTCTTATCTATAACTTAGAAAAGGAGGAGGAAACTTCAAGCATAGAAGCGCTCTTTTAAGGAATTTTGACTTTATCCATGTAAGCAAATAAAGACCTGCAGCTTCATTACTATACTTGAAAGAAGAAAACATAACATGACACGTGACAGAGAAGGTTACAAAATTATACCCAACAACTCATGGAAACTTCTGATTCTTTCATTAATCAATGATGATATCAGGAATACAGTGGCCTAGTCTCCAGGTTCTCCAAAATTCAAACAACCGTTACAATTCCCTTTTCGGGCTTTTATCTCTTCTATCAAATCAGTTTTGGAACTAATTTCTTGGAAAAACTAATAAATTGCTTTATAACAGTTATAAAACTATTTTCTCTTTGAAATTATTCAACTTTATTACATATACAATATTAAAACTCAGAAATATATAAACTACGCCAAAAACTTTGAAAGGGGTCCACATATATATGTCGAGAATGATCTAATTGGCAAAAACATAAATAAACCCAAACAATCAACTTTTCCTTGGATTCGGCTCTAACATTGATTCTTCCCTTTACCCAACGAAATTAATGCAAACCTTTGATAACTGCGGAACTGAAAAAGTATTAACTCTGCTTCATAAATCCATCGGATCCGCCTTTTCAGCGCTCTGTTGACTTCCCATCGCAAATCGCAAGTGGCTCTTTCCAATGGTGTATTAATGTAATGTTGTACTTACGCATAAATCCTTCATATTTGCATTATTTCTATTATATCACTTTTATAATAGAAATGCACCATAAACATGCCTTTTCCTCTTTTAACGCAGGCTCTACACAACTATCGAGGCATACCTTTATCGCAATCGCTATTGGCACTTTCCCTTATTATATCGATAAAAACCTTTACAACCCACGATAAGACGGACATGTTGAGTTATAAAATATAGCATATAAACTATCGGGTCCAGAATCCCCATCGCTCATCACAATCGACGAAGGAACCAACATACATGCATAAAAGGCTTTGCGGACCCGCCAAATATATATATATATATATATATATATATATATATATATATATATATATATATATATATATATATATATATATTCGGGTCCGACGTTTCTCGCAGATCACGATTGGCGAGATCACATACATATATAATAAGCGCTCTGTGTTATTTCGGACCCGCTGACATTATAAAACATGGCATATATAATATCGGGTCCAGAACCCAATCACAAATCGCAATCAGCACTTGTCAGCGGAACCAATCGTCCATAATCATTGCGGACCCGCCGAACTTTTAAACGCAACATATATAATTTTGAGTCTGGTGTTAATACTTTAACACTTGTTTCCTTTGTAAATCCGATATATTTCTTTATTTCTTATATATATATATATATATATATATATATATATATATATATATATATATATATATATATATATATATATATATATATATATATATATATATATATATATATATATATAGATATATATATATATATATATATCAGGTCTACCTCCATATAATCATTTATATAATGACTTATTTTGTTTGTATAGCAACTTTGGCTACTCTGAGGCCGATTCTTTTACAATTCTTTTAGCGATTCCACTATGTCACTACTTCATCTTACTTTTATCTCTTTTTAAAGATATTTTCAAGTGATTTTTGAATGAGACATGAATATTAAAGGTAAAAAAAAATGCATGCTACAACAGAAGACATGAAAAAGGTTAAATACAAGATCTCCCTATATGAAGTTAGTAAGTTGAAACAACAACATAAATTTTTACTCAAGGAGTTAAATGCAATTCCTACATCTCCATTACCTATTGTTGTTACTACAAAAGCTTCAAAAGAAAAAGGTAGGCATCCTAATGTCTCCTTAGATAAAATTGACCCTTCTGATGCTATTCTAATTGGACACATATCAAATTCTCATACTCCTCCCTTTCTATTGACTTTTGAAAATTTTAACAAAAATGTTCATAATTGTTTAGTGGATTCAGGTGCATCATCTAATATCATGCCTTATGCAGTTTGCCTTAAACTAAATATATCACCCAAAAATTTGTTGTACAATTTTTTCAATTAGATCGCTCAAAGGTTAGAGTTTTAGGGGAAATGAATTATGTCTTAATTAGACTATCTTCAAATTCTAAGGTTTGTCAGATAATTGATATATTAGTAGTTGACATTCCTGAGTTTTATGGTCTTATTTTGAGCAAAGACTAGTCTGAAAAGATACATGGTTACTTTGCAACTGATTGGTCACATATGTGGCTTCCCTACAATGGAAAACCAAATCAAATTTGTGTTGATAAGGAAAAACATATGAAACATCTAGTTACTGATTTTGATGAAGAAAATGAACCAGTAGTATCTTCAAATAACATCCTTGGAAACTATTCTTTTGAATCTTTCTTTGGAAATTTTCTCGCACAAACTTTTCCACTTTTAATTGATTATGTTTCATCTCAATTCAAAAATTATTCCCAAACAAATTCATCTAAGTGTTTTAATATTGTAGACAACATTGTAAATAAGCATGATAGTTTATTTTGGATTCTTTGTTTTGATGGTTCAAAATCTAGTGAAGGTGCAGGTGTTGGTTGCATCTTAGTAAGCCCTAAGGGTGAGAAAACTATGCTTGCATCCAAATTGGAATTTTATTTTACTAATAATGTTGTTGTGTATGAAGCATTGGTGCAGGTTTTACAAAAAGCTATTAGTATTGACATCAAATACCTTAAAGTGTTTGGTGACTCAAAGATTGTCATTAAACAAGTTAGAAACAACATCCAATGTGTTTCTAGTGACCTTAAACATTATCAATCTTTGATTCAAGATCTCATTGCTCATTTTAATGCATTCAATATAGCTTTCATCCCAAGAATACAAAATTCTAGTTTCTGTTGGGTGTGGAGCTTGATTATCTTCTTTATTTACAGGTATTGCAGCATTAGACCTCATTCTGTATTGTGGCGGAAGCACTGCCCATTTATTCATGCCGTCGGGGGGGGTGTCTAAAAATAAATGTAAAATTTCCTTGTAAAATGTTGTAATTTCATAGTCAATCTAGGTCATGCATTAGTCAAATCTGACAGTAGAATTTATGTTTAATTTAGGGTTTTTTTCCCTAGAAGGAAATCCTCACTATATATGAGGGAATTGTATTGTGGCTATGTAGATGTGTATTATGGGCAAGAAAGAGAGAAGATATTGTGTGAAAGAGAAGAGGGAATTACAACAGATCTGTTGTAGGTTGTATCTCTTCATTTTGTTGGATAATATAAAAGAAAGGACTGGTTGTTCTCCATGGACGTAGCCCAAATTGGGTGAACCACGTATATATGTGTCTCTATTGTTTTATGTGTTTTCTGTGTTTATATTTCTACAATATTTTTATGTTTTCCATTGCTCTATAATATATAATTTTCTAACAATTTCGACCTCCTAGAAAGTTTTGCTTCCAAGCTCATTCCACCCGAGGATTTCAGCCCTGACAAATTTTCAATTGAATTGATTTTTCGCCCTCCATTTGAGACAACATAACAAATTGGCATGTGTTTAATGATGATGATGATATTATGAGTTTCTTAACATCATAAGGTTCTTACTTTGATTAGGTTATTGATGAAGATGAGCATGACGAGATGCAAAATAGGTCTTTCGAAGAAAATAACTTACCCAAAATTGTAGTTAAATTGGAAGACTTATATAACGTGAAAGATAGATTTAAAAGGACCACCAATTTCAAAACTCAGAGTTCTACCTTGAGATTTGAATTAGTTAACATAGGATCTGATCATAAGCCTCAGAAAATTAATTTGGGCCTTGGCCTTTCATCATTTGAATGATATTCTTTCATCCATTTTTTGAATAGGTACAAGGATGTTTTTGCATGAGATTATGATGATCTGAAAACCTATGATACATCCATCATTCAGCACACCATTCCTATGCTTCCATATGTCAAGCCTATTCAACAGAAGCTTAGGAAGATCCACCCTAACTTGGAAGCTCAGATTAAAACTAAAATGAATAAGCTTCTCAAAGCTAAAATCATTTTTCCAGTCAGACATTCCAAGTGGGTCTCAAATATTGTGCTAGACAAAAGAATAATGGAGGCATTCACATTTGTATTGATTTTAGGAATTTGAATAAAGCTTGTGAAAAGGATAATTATCCTTTACCCCCAATGAAACAAATTTTACAATATGTTACTAGTTCTGAACTAATCCTTCTTAGATGGTTTTTCAATATATAATCAAATACTTGTACATCCAGATGATAGACTGAAGACCACATTCAAGACCAAGTGGGGGACATATGCTTATCAGAAAAATGCCTTTCAAACTAATTAATGTTGGAGCTAATTTCCAAAGAGCTATGGATATTGCTTTCATAGGTTTGATTAACAAGTCAGTTGTAGTGTACCTAGATGACATTACAATTTATTCCAAACAGAGGAGTAATAATTTACATGATTTGAAGAAAATCTTTGAAAGATGTAGAAAAATTGGAATCTCCTTAACTTTCCCAAAAAGTCAGTTTTTGCTCTTAACAAAGGAAAAATTTTAGGTTTTATTATCTCTAAATAAGGAATATGCATAGACCCAGATAGAATCAAGGTGATATCTAAAATCCCCTTGCCACATAACAAAAAATCAATGCAATCCTTCCTTGTGAAAATTAATTTTTTCAAAAGTTTTGTCCCATATTTCTCCCAAATTGTACTTCCCTTACAAGCTATGATCAAGAAGAAGTCAATTTTTAAGTGGGGACTGGCCAAAAGAAAATCATTTGAGGCAATAAAACAATCAATTATTAATGCCTCTTCATTATCAACCGTTGATTTTACCAGACATTTTGTTCTTTATACTTTTTCTTCCCAAAAATCCTATGCAACAGTCTTGACTCAACCTAATGAACAACAAATTGAAACTCTAATTTCATTATTTAGTTCCAATCTATAGGGAGTTGAGCTTAATTATTCAAAGGTTGAGAAGAAAGCCTTTGTAGTCTTTAAGTCCATTAAGCATTTCAGGCCTTTCCTCCTAAAGACACACACAAAAGTAATTTTTCCTTTCCCAATTGTTAGGCAATTACTTATCCAGAAGAGAGAAAAGAGAAAATTGGGTTACTTTCCTGTAGGAATATGACCTAGATATTAAACTAGCTAAAAATGTTAGAGGTTAAGGTTTTTACAGGTTAATTACTAGAGCTTAAGACAACTTCGCCAATGAAGATTCAGATAATGTTGTTCAAATCACATAGGTATTTTCCATTGACACTGAATCCCAATATGTTGATCTCATTTTTTATTTAAAAAATGGTTATGCTCCATTGGAACTCAATTACAAGAAGAAAAGAGATCTAAGACTTAAGGCTAATCAATATCAACTTGTCAATGATGTCTTATTTAAAAGAAATTATGATTATGTTTTCTTAAGATGTCTAGAAAAATATGAAGCTAAAAAGGTCTTGCAGGAGCTACATGATGGACCAGCTGGAGGACACTATGGTGGAGACACCACTTCTCACAAGATTTTGCATGTTGGATATTATTGGCTGACTTTATTTAGGGACACTCATGCTTATGTCAAAAAGTGTAAAGTCTACCAAATTGCTTCAAGAAGACAAAAGAAACTAGCCTTACCTTTACAACTAGTTAACATTGAGAAACCCTTTGAAAAATGGGGATTGGATATAATAGGTGATATTGTTCCTAACTCTTCCAAGCAGCATAAACACATCTTGAATGCTACTGATTATTTGACCAAGTGGGTGGAAGAAATACCCTTGAAGGTGGCCAATTCTGATAACATTATTGAATTCATTGATCAATTTATTGTTACCAAGTTTGGTCTTCCTTATGCACTTATTTTTTATAATGCATCTTATTTTTCAAGAAACACCATTACTAAATTTTCTCTTAGAAGAGGTTTTAAACTAAAGTATTATGTAAATTATTATCCACAAGGAAACGACTTAGCAGAGTCTACTAACAAAAACCTCATTAGAATGAACAAAGGAACAATTGATCAAAATCAAAGAAATTGGCATAAAGCTCTAGTTTTGCATTCTGGGCTGACATTATCACTCAGAAGATCTCTGCAGGAACTTATCCTTTTCAATTAGTGTATGGTAAAGAAGATATTCTACCACCTAATCTAGTTATTCCATCACTAGCCCTAGTGCAAGCCATTGAAGAAAAACCTTCCTCTGCTTTACAATTAAGGATGTACTAAATCCTTAAGCTAGAGGAAGAAAGAGATAAAGACATACAAGCCCATTCCCATCATCAACAATTGGTTAAGTCTTCATTTGATGCAAGTTCAATTGACAATAAAATTTTTGAAGTTGGCGATCTAGTTTTGAAATGGGACAAAGCCCATGAGGAGAAAGGTAAACATTCAAAGTTCCAAAGATTATGGCTAGGCCCATTTCAGATTGTTCAAAAACTAGGCCCATCAACCTTTATTCTCCAAGATCTACAAGGAATGATGGATGCTCTTCCTATTAATGGGCTAGTTTTGAAGAAATATTTTTCTTAAGGATACTTATCCTTCTGTAAATATGTAAATAATCACATGTATATATTGGTGCCTTTAGCCCTAACAATGTTATGTATTACACTTTTGTCTTCATATTGGGGTCTCTCATCATTAAAATGAAATTTGACTAATTAAATGAGAGATCTTAGAAATAAAATCATAACATTGAAGTTTAGTACTACATCTATAACAAAGCTCTAAAATCTTTATATCATGTAAATGGTGAATGTTAGGTAATACACTTTCGTCTTCATATCGAGGTCTCTCATCATTAAAATGAAATTTGACTGATTAAATGAGAGATCTTAGAAAGCAAATCATAACATTGAAGTTTAGTATTCGATCTATAATAAAGCTCTGAAATCTTTATATCCATTAAATTGTGAATGTTTTATAACTTTAAAACTTTATAAAATCTAGTTATCCTATGATTTATCATGCAAAAGGTTTTCTTTAAAATAGTAAAGGTTATTATGAAGTTTTAGCATCTTGTGGCTTCAATTGTTATCCATTACTCTTAAGGAGTGAATATACCTCCCCATCCACTGATTTTAATTTTTTTTAGTGTAATTCAAAAATCATCATGAGTCGACTTACCCATGATCATGGGAAACCAATGATACTTACATTATCAACACTGACCACCAAACCATGATAATGGCTTACGGTTATATAACCATAAGACAAGAGGTCTTATCACGAGTCAGCTTGTTCAATATCATTATAACCTGTGAATGGCATTGTCATAATCTGGTTACCAAGCTAGGACAATGGCTTTCAAGAAAACTTTAAAACAAAATTTTAAAAGAAAAGTCTTAAAAAACCTAAGAATTTTACTATAAGTGGATGGGATACTGGGATATTTGTGGTTAAATGGTAACCTTGTCGAGGCTATGGACGCTTGTTGGCAGTAATGGCTCTACTAGTGACAAATAGGTATATCTTAAAAGTTAAGATTCTATAGTTCTTAACTTTATCTTTATAACTGATTAAATGACCAACAGGGGTAATAAATATTTTCATCAATAAACAGGTTATGAGATGATTCACAAAATGATGAGTTCTCTTATTCAGAGTAAATTTTTTTTTTGTAATGCTTAGCAGGACCATATATTTTCTATTATATATATAAGGCAAATTTACACCACATAGTTTTACCCGATGGCCTCAACTCGCCCCGAGGGGAAACTGAGTCTATTGGCCATCGTTCAGCATTATACGCCATCCAAAAACATATCTTCTTCAGTATTTCTAGCAAGGCTAGATAACTTTCAGTCTCATGACCACAAACTGTATAACTAAGACAACTGACATAAACAATTGGAAATTTAAATGCTATCTGGATAAACAAAAGCTAAGTATAGGAAGACTGATCTTTCTTGACATTCTGCTCCTCAGAGTCTGAGGCTACTGGGATGTGTCAGTCAATACGGTCCATCCTAATGTCCTGTTTGTGCAGCTAAAATAGGATCTTCTCCATGTATTTTTTGTAGTTGAGAAGGCCCTACATTTTAACTGCCATCCCCATAGAAATTTGCTCCATTACTTTGCCTAGTAGAATTTTCATCAGAAAATATAGGTACAGGGTGTGCTTGAATTGTGTAATTCACCCTCTTGTGGTCCTTGGGTTAGGTACCATTGTTCTCTACACTTCTATTTCATCATCCGGTTCTAGTTCATGCTTTACCTAGTCTTCCCAATCATATACCAACTTTCGGATACTCTCATATGTTTCCTCCATGTATGACATGTTTACCTCAGCTATGAAGTGCTTGACAGGCTTACGACCCCTACAACCTTTTGTCCTGCTTGGTCATTTGGTTGCCCGGGGTTCCGAGCCCTTGTTTCCGCGGCCACAACCACGCCTTGCTAGAGCCATACCCTATCAAATTGTACCTGTATACATTCCAACATTATTAGTTTCAGTAAATCATTCATCTCATTACAGTGCAACTGCAATAACCATACTTCGTTTCCATGCCTCTCTTGCAACATGCAAAGGTATCCTTGTGCCCACAAGTGGCCGGTGGAAGTGGGATTTGAGTAGGATTCCCCTAGTTTATTTCCATGCCTCTCACCCTTGCCAAGGTTCAGAGATTGGTCACCCCCTTTCGGCTATGACCTGGCTCTCAGACCCGTATGGATCCAAGTATTGCTAGTGCTATCATACCCGCAAACCCTTGCCTCTGCCGGAAATTTCCTATCCACTTTCTGCTCACCTCTCTACCTCTCAGGCCCCCCAAGGTCCCTAACTACTCCTGTATGGTTATGCATTACCATTTTCTCGGGTTCGCTCAGCTAATTTCCCACCATGTTAGCATCCCAACTCCCTACCTGCAACTCTCCCTTCCCTTGCTTAGCTACACACAGTCGCCCAAGCAGGGCTTGCCCTTTAATCCCTATACCCTCAAGCTGGTCGTTCAGGTCAGGTCTTGTTTCCAGGCTCCGTTTGGTATTAATCATGCCATAGCCCTAGCTTTTTCTTGAAAGCAAAATAAAAATAGCACAGATCTAAGCCATAGCTCCCCCTTGCCTTCCCTGGTTCCTCCCTGGCTGGGCTAAGCCTCGTTGGGGTGGCCTCACACCTCTCCCTCCTCCCCAGTAACTCTCCCACCAACTCATGGAATTTCCCCTTGAACTCGACCAGAACTTATGAATTAAACGAGGCCATGACCAGTCTACATACCCGAGAGTTGTCACTTGCCCACAGACTTGGTTACTTCACCTCCCTTCTGCTCTGTAGTTCCTTCCTTTTCTATTGTACCCTTCACCTTCTATACACATCGAATACCTCTTCCCACTCTACCATCTTCCCTTATGTCCCCCTCTACCACCTTGTCATCCCACCTCCCATGCATTCAAGGCAGAGGACACCGCACTCCCTGCCTTGAGCATGTGGGGTGCGGCTATAATGAATTCTATTGTACTAACCATGTCAACTCAGGCCTGGCACCTCTGACACCACCCTCATCCCGATCAATATTTATTCAGAGTAAATTTCATCAATCTAAACTTCAATAATTTTTACCTTTCTAAGTCTTCTTGTTTAATTGTTTAAAGCTTCATTTATTTTTAACAAAGATAATTTTTTCGCCCAGTATGTCACCAATTGTTGTACTACTGAACAACCCCCCCATTATGGTTAATAGTAGAACTAATAAATATTGGGGACCCCTTTTAAAATTTAGGATAAAATCCAAAAACTTCCAATAAAATAAAGTAATTTTACTTTATTTTTCTAAAAAAAAATGAGAGATCCCCTTTATCAGAATCCTTATATCGGAGATTAAGCCTATAAAACATTGTCTTTCATTTAAAATATTTCATCAGAAGTATCTTATCGGAACATTGTAACATGTCCCCTTAAGATAAATTGCTATTAAACCATTGCCCGATTGAGTTTTCTATTGTATAAGCCTACAAATGATAAAAGCGCTCTTTTTCGAATATAATAATAAAGGACCAACCCATAAGATTTCCACATAATGTATCGGAGATCCCAATATCAGTGTTTTCAATATGATGTGCATGTCACACACCTTTGATTCTCTAATCCTTCTATATCCCTTCCCGCTACATCCTCTGATATGTGATTTCGCCGATACCGCAATAACACACATCTCTGATAGTCATTAAACCTTCTATCTCCGTTATTTGCGAACCTCAAATCTTCGATATACTAGTCGCCACTCATTTTACAACATTCATATTCGGACTTCCCATCAGTTGTTCTCTTGTCAATACCCCATTACAAAACCTCTAATAACTCTTCCTGCTGGTAACTTTATCCATTATACTCTATAATCTTATCAGATAATAATGATATCACATGTTTCAACAGTGAAACTGCTGGCTTGATGGGGCTTGACCGAGGTTCGGAGTTAATTAGCCAAACAAATCCATGTACTACTGGCCCTTTCGGCAACAGACTATGAAGCATTGACTGAGGTCTCACCCGAAGCAATATGGGGGGATGCTAGAACCAAGTTTCCGTACCCTTGAGATGTCTGAAGGGTCGACTTAGTCCAACTAAGAATTTCTTCGTGCAAGTCACTTCTCACACTGCCCTAACCTGCGAGACCTTCACAATTTGTTATAATCACCTTCATGCAGCCCTAACCAAGGGCTGAGATGATTTCACGCTGCTAAGGCAGTGATCTGCGCTATTTCCCCAAGTACATTGTGGATCTTACTTATCTTCTTATTACTATTAGTTAACTTCGCGTAAATAGATACTTATCTTATATTCACTTGTTCAACACATTCATATGAGTTCATGTAGAAAATAAACAGTAAACTTGCAATTCATACCCAATATACTTTAATTCATAAAACAGGAAAAAGATACACAAAATGATAAGAAACTTCTCTTTATTATTTCTCCAATGGTTACAGACTCGACTCACCCTACACACTCAATTGCAGGGGTCCGCGCACTCAGCTGCAAACTACTAGGCCTCTGCACATTCAGCTATAGAGCCTTCTCCTACTCTATGACCCAAAGACATGACTTTACACTTCCATTCAGACTCAATGCTTCTTCTTCATTCTTTTCTTTTGATTAGATTAGATTAGATTTCACTTTTCAACTTAGAGCTTCACTCTATTTATACAATTCCATGGTCCGTGGACCATGGTTAGAACTCTCAAGCCAACGTTACATTACAAAAGTAAGGGTGGACAACCCTATGAATCAATTACAACTTCGTGCTCCACGCCCACAAAGCCGAAGTCAAAACTTGGGCTTTAAGCCCCAAAAATTGCCTTGGGGGATCCCGTGCCCAACAGGCCCCCAATACAAACAACGTGACTCGCCCTCGAGCCACTCTTTCGGTGCAGAGATCTTAAAGCAAAGACCTCCCAACTCTACTCGGATTGTTGCAAGGATGGCAGCACACTGAGCGGCTGCCTGTTGTATCTCCTGGATGCGCTGTATATCTTAACTGATTCCCTGTATCTACTCCTGCATACCCTACATCTATGTGAGCTTGCCTTCAATCATTGTTGTGATGATGAAGGCCTTGTCAATCCAAGGTTGGATGCATGCCTTTAGAATCGCTTCTTTGTTTTGCACTGCATCTACTTGTTCCTTAAGCGCTTTTTCCTGTTTAATTCGCGCAAGCCTCTGTGTAAGGGCCACCGTCTGCGCATTCCCTTTGACGTCGTCATACTATTGCTATAGTTCACACACCTCTATTTCCAAGCATTTTATGTTTGAGTCCTCCTACAGAGTGGTGAGGACCTCAAACGATTCTTCCAACACTTTGGTGCAGTCCTTCATTGTATTGTTGATCTCTTCTATGCATGTTGTGATGGCGCTGGCATGCTATTCCCTCACCTCTGGAGGAGTTGAAGGTTGTGCCTTCAATCGCAGCTCTGCTATATGAAGGTTCAGGTTCAGTTAAACCTTAGCCATCTCTTCTTGAACCTCGTGCACTCCTGCTACTAACCTGTGGATGTGTGCCTCTGTTGGTGCCTCTACTGGGATGGCTATCTCAGGAACCATCTGGCAAGCCTCCTCAACCACCTACACCATCTACTAGTTTTACAGCACTACCTCATCACACTACAGGCTCAGTTGTTCCATGTTTATTCTTTATTCACTCAACACCTATAGTGTGCAGCCCTCCCTAGCCCACAGTTCTACAGTAACTCTACCCTGCAGAACATAGAGCATCTCCCAAGGGAGCACAGCCATGTTGATTCCTACTCCTTTCAATGCACTGATCGTAGGCCTATCAGCCTCATCCTCTGTAACTAGTGCCCCCTCTGGTAGCACTATTGTGTTGGTTGTGTGTGCACACAACATTTCCTCAGTTGTGGTTGTTTCTACTGCAAGGTTGGGCGAGAGAGTACCAGCCTGAGGAGTGCGCACCTGCAACTCCTAAATTTGTGCCCAGAGGGCCCCCAACACAATTTGATTCTCCTCTGCTAACTACTGGAGGGCCTTCGCAGTGACGTTGCGCACCATCTTCCCTATATCGTGCAAATCTCCCTCAGTGAGGGTGATCAGGTCGAAAGAAATCTTAGACACTTTTGACTTCTTTCGCGGCCCCACCTGCTCTCTCGGGCACTAGTGCTTTAAGTGTGTTGACATTGTTTGTAGGTTTGTGTCACCTTCCTCTATCTCTATCTCCATCTCTTGTTCCTGCTTAGGCGAAGGCAACTTCTAGCCCTCGCGCTCCTTCTCTGCTACCTTATGTGCTTTTGTTGTTGTCTTCGCAACATCTCGCACCTCCTGCGTCTTTGCTGCTACTGCCTCTTTTCTTCTCTTCTCTACCAATTGCGCTACCCGTAGTTTTGCCTCCTCCTTCTTTTTCTGTGCAACAGACTTGTCTGCTTCTACCACGAAGGTGGATGGAGCATGCCACTTCGTCAGCCACGCCTCAAGTACGTCGAATATAACATCATCTGTGGCCAAGTATGGTAGTTCATTCCACTTCTTCATGGGGTCCTTGCGCACCCTGATGCAGACATGATGGAAGTCCACTTTAAACTCCATGAAGATTTGTAGGATGTTATAGCTAGTGGGCGATAACCGCAACTTGCAGTTAATCCCCATTCTGATTTTCATCTCCATGAACACCCAAAATATTTTATTGTCTCGGATCCTGTGTGCGTCTTTAGTGGCCCACAGTGAAGCATACTTTGCAGCCTTCGGGAGATCCCTCGCAATTATGGGGAACTAGTTGTCCTTAGGCAATTCCCCAGCCACCAGCACTATGGATAGTAGAAGCCATGCATAGTGGAAGGTTTTCCCCTATTCTTGTGCCTCACGGGAATTCTCCAGGAACTCCTAGCACAAGTATTCGAACCAGTTAAACTAGATCCCCTCTGCACACTGCTCTGCAAGTGAAACCACTGGTGTGGGAACCTCATCCACGCGGCACTTCTACATGACCTTACCTACCAGTATCTAAGTAGCAACTCTGACTTCCTTGTTGTTGATACTGGAGATCGCGTAGCCCCTCTTTTTCTTCTCCAGCTTATATTTCTTTTTCATGGCCTCCGTGATGACCAAATAACTACTTTTACCCAACAAAATGTCTACTGGGTCTTCCCCTTTACAAGGGAGTCAGGTAATTCTATGGATCAGGTGGTCCGTGATGGGGATGGGTTCCTCTAGCCACAAACACCCATCATGCACCAAAGCAGAGGATCTACCTGATGATGATGATAGTCACTAGGGCATGATGGTAATGCGGCACCCGGAGTAGGTTCAACAACCCTGCCTTTTTGACTCCGCATAACCACTTGCGTGGCTCCAACTCTATGACTCTCGCCGCAGTGTTTTTCTTCAGCTTCATGAGTTGTGCAGTGGCCAAGTGAGGGAATTTCTTGTGGTCGGCGAGATCCCAATATTCGAACTTCAAACTCAGCACCCGTCCCAGGTGTGCTCCTTCGAAAATGATATCGACAGGTAGCAACGGAGTCTGTAGAGAGACTTTACTATCATCAATATCCTTGGGCACCTTTTCCTTCTCCTTCCACGAAGGAACATACGCAAGCAACGTGGTTAGAGGGTCCATGCCCTTAGTTTCTTTCTCCATGTCTTCATCCTCATCCTCTTCTATCATGATGTCCTCGAGGTCTTCCTCCTCCTCATAAGTTTATTTCCCCTTTTCTTCCATGGTCAATTTAGTTCGCAATGGGTTTCGAGGGGACACATGCACCGCAATCATGGGCTACTTATTTTTCTTAGGTCTTGGCATGCATAGTGATTTAGAGATTTCCACAACTATCTGGGTGCTCTCAGGGGCATCTTCTACTTTCATGGCCTACGCGGCCTCTTCGGTGTGATGAGCCCCAAAAATGGATAATTATTTGGGCTCATTCAACCTCCTAAGTTGACTTAATCCACCATTCTCACTATTTTATTGCATGTTTTTTATTATATTTATGCTAATAGAGTGAATTTGGTTAGTCATTATGCCAACAAGTCTAATGGGTGCTTTGTGTAGCCTTTTTGGTCAACTTGGAGACAAAATTGAAGGTCTTAATGAGCACTTGGCAGCCAAATTCGTGGGAGAACAAGGGAGAGGATTTGTAGGAAGGTGTCCCCTTCATTTATGGGCCCTTACCTCGAATTCTCCACCATCAGCTCAAAGTTCAAGGGCCACCGAATCAATTAGCACAAGGGCAGCCAAGCAAGTCAAGTAGGACTGCTGTTAACTACAAGTTTTGGGCAGCCGAGTCCCTAAAGTTTAGGAGGACTATTGGGTCCTCCATTTGTATAAATAAGAAGGCTTAGGGCCTCATTTTGGTTAGCTAGTGGTTATTCATTTCGTAGCCAATGGTTAGTCATTTTGTAGGCAGAAGTTAGCTAGTTTGCATTTCGATTTTTAGGCAATAGATTAGCTTTGCTTTCAGCTCATTTTTCAAGTTCTCCCTGTGGACAGTTTTGATGTAACTCTTCATTTCTTGATCAATAAAGATGAATCCAGCTTTGCACCAGCTCTAAATCTCTCTTAGGAGGCTGTAGCTCTTGGGGTTGGGCCCATCTCAAGCACCCAATACCTCCTTTGTTTACCTTTATGTGTCTTTGCTGCATTCTTAGAATAAAATCTGCTATTTGTATTTAAATCTTGCTTTGTTATTTAGATTTCTTTTGATGGTTAAAGTAGCTTCTCATGGTTAGAATAGATTGGTAGGATAATAACAAGAAAAAGGCTACCAAACACCTTGGATCTCACCTCTCCCTCAGTGGAATCATCAGCTGGGACCAATGTGACTTTGCTGCCAACAAAAACGCTGTTTTGCTTTGCCATGCAATTCTTAGTGTTGGAATCCTCTTTTGTAGATGCTGATATTAGTAGTGTTTAAATGCTTCAGTTGATGATTTCTTAGTTAGTTCATGCATTTCATTTCGAATAAACTGCCGTTCATTTCCTTTTGTTGTTACTTAGGTTAGAATAGAGTAAAGTAACTAGGTCATAGGTTTTATAAGTGTTTGTGTGTTCAGTTTGAAAAACCACTTGCAGAGTACCTATTACCCTTCCTTACCTGCACATACCCCATCCAACCCACCTGTTTCATCCTTCACTCAGAACCCTTACGTTACATTTACCTCATTCGCTCACTTTGCCATGATCCTCATCTTCTTTTTCAACATCATCTCATCCCTCCTTGAACAAATCTCACCATCTACACCTTCTCCTCAACTCCATTCCCCAAGTCCTGGACCTCTTCACACCCCTATTTCACCTCCATACTCATTCCATCATCTTTTTCCCTCCATCCATGCTCCAAAATCCCATTCCTGAACATCCTGTAGAAGAATTACAGAACATCCTGTAGAAATCCTGAACATCCTGTAGAACCCCTGCAGACTTCCTGTAGAAGCTCATAAACACGGTTTCTTGGCAGCCGAACTTTGTGAGACTCTCTGGAAGGGTGTTAGGGACCCCTTAGACCCTCTCTGAACCTTCCCAACCTTTCCCAAGCATTTCTCCTCTTTGAATCCACCTCTGCACAGTCAAAAATAGTTAAAAGCACATGCATGATAATTCCAACAACTTAATCAAAAATACAAAAAGATTTTTTCTTCAGATAGAGGTAGTCTAGACACATGTATTTTACCTTCATAGAAGTAATGGCATCTCTTTCAGTAGTTTGCATGCTCTCCTTTGCGTCAGTAGGACTAGTTGGTAGAATTAGGGTTTGCTAGGGTTTGCGTTTCTTTTTGGCTTTCAGTTTCTTTTTGCAATTAGATTAGCTTCCTTCGAGTTAGATTTCATCCATCAATTAAAAAGATTCTTCTAAGAGCTCATAGAAGTTGGCTTAAGCTCCTAGTGGACTTGTGCCAGCTGACCAAGTGACAGCTGCGGCAAGAGCTAGTACTTGTGCATACAGCACCGTCGCTTCCAAGTTTGTTACGAACTACCGGGTTGATAAAATTAAAGAAGGGAGTTCCAGGAGTTGTAGCATTATTGCTACAATACTGGAGCCCACCATCTTTTTGGAGTCGTTGGCGGGGAAGCGTCAGAGTATTGGTGATTGTTGCTTTTCTTCTATTTTCCACTACAATCTTCTGCTAAGTAGTTTATTTCATTTCCATTATGCAATTTCGTTTATGCAAAAGTAGATTAGCCTTTCCCGCTTTCATAGATTATCATTTCAATTCCGCAATTTCATTTCTGCAAGCGTAGATTAGCATTTCAATTCCGCAAGCGTAGCCTAGCATTTCATTCCTGCAATTTCATTTGAGAAAAATAGATTAGTCCTTTCCTGCTTTCATTTCAATTCCGCATTTTCATTTTAGCAAGATAGTTAGTTGCAGTTCAATCTATTTCAGTTTTGCAGGTAGAAGTAGAAAAAAAAGAAAAAAATCAACCAAAAAGATTTCATTTCATGCCTTGTAGGAGTAGAGATAAGTTAGAAAAATGATTGCACAACACCCCCACTGCTTCACATAGCCAACATTCTCTCTTCTTCGATGGTTGTGATTAAAGAACCCCTGGGTGGACATCAAGGCATATTTAAAGAACCTCTAGGGAAGAAGAAGAAGAAACCATTCCTCTGGAGCAAATGGCTACAGGCAGGAATGTTGGGAGCAGTACCTTGTCCCAACACGAATTTGCAAATCAGCTGGAAGATTTCAAGAGTGATATGAGGCAGTTTCTTGCCATGCAACTGGATACCTTGCGGATCCAAAAGAAGCAAGAAGAAGCCAAGAGGGCTTTGGTCATCTTTTGTCCTAGGTGCACTAGAAAGCATCCTAGGAACGAATGTCCAATGCACTCCCTAGAAGTGTGTTTTGTCTGTGAAGAATACCATCCTACGAATCAGTGCCCTTCCTTGCCTGGACTTAAAGTTGCATATCAAAGAGTTAAAGGAGCCACTGAACCACTCTATCATATGAACCAAAGGAAGCCGCCTGGACCTAAATCTTACCAGCAGGAACTGCAAGGGACACCTGAGACCTATTACGACCCCTACCAAGCCACTTTCATGCCTTCTTGGGGCCCCCCTGCTCATCCTTCCTGGTTCACACCTCCTCCTTGTTCCTTCACAGATCCATATTATGCCCAACCAGTTGCTCATTCATTTCACTCTTATGCTCAGCCACAGCCTTAGTGGAATGCACCTTATCAGGAGTGGAGGCCCCAGTACAACTTTCATCCCGCTCATTTTCCTCCACCACCTGCTCATCCACAACCATCGCCTCCTCCTCCAACAAGGCAACCCCAAATGCCTACCCAACCACAATGCCATCCATCTCCATCTCAATTTCACACCTCCACTCAACTACCCGTACCATTTCCAAAGCCATACAATGGAGTAGCTCAACCCAATTGCAAAGTTGAGGCACAACATGTGCAAATGACTCCTTTTGAGCTCAATGATGTTCACCAAAGCTCAGGAAGAGTTGCAAAACAGAGATTATATTGACAACATTGAAGGACCAAAGGAAAAAAAAGATTCCAAAGAGGAGATCAAAGAACCATGGGCTGCACTTGATGAAGAGAAGAGATCAGAATCAGAGATCGAGAGAGTTCCTTCATGGTTACCATCAAATCCTCCATGTACTCAAGAGAAAGATCAGCAAAAAGAGGAAGATGAGAAGGTCATGATAGAAGGTGACATGAAGAATGATCCAGATCAGCAAAAGGACCAAGGATATCAAAGCTATATTGAGATATGGTTTCAGAAGGTGACTAAGTTGCAGCGGTACTCTCTTCCTCAGCTATGTTTGATCCCTTCCAAGTCAGATCATTTGGTCTCTAAAGTCCGGATAGTTGTCCAAGCATGCATTTCGAGCCTTCACATTATTTTTTCTCTAATCTCGATGTGCACATGGCTCCATTGGAAGTATTCTTATACTTGAAAAGAATTTTGTTTTTCAAGTAGGGTAGGGTAGAAGAAAAAAAAAAAAAGAGAAAAAATGAAAATAAGAAGAAAATAAAAATCTAAGGTGAAACCCTCCTCAGAGGCGCCTTAGATTGGCTCATTGATTGAAAACCTCCATGAGGCAGTCAATGGGTTGGAAAGAAGAGAAAATAAAAAGGGAATAAGATCCTTGGATGAAAACCTCCCTTGGAGGCGCCCAGGGCAGGCAATTAGGGTGAAAACCTCCATGAGGCGCCCTAGTTGTTTTTCAAAAAAAAAAAAAAAAAGAAGAGAAAAAGAAAAATAAAAATAAAACTAATTCCATTGGCTAATTGTAAGTTGCAAGAAGGACGTTTCATGACAGGAGGAGCACTCAAATCAAGGTTAAAGGAATTTTTCTTGTGCCTTCTACAGGAAGCTCTGTATTTCTACAGGAAACATCTTGTAGAACCTTTGGACGAACCAAATTCAAGTCTAAAATGGAATCTGATGGTGGGAATCTATTGATTAGGCCTACAAGCACTTGTGTGTCCATCCCTTGCCTTTCTCCATCATTTTTTCCACCTCATTGTGCTTCTCATTGTGCTTCTACAGGAACTTCCTGTAGAAATTGTGGGAAACTAGACATGGATTTCAAAAAGTGGTTTGGCGAACATGGTAGCTTCCTCAAGGGTTCAGAAGTCCTCATGCAATCTTCCAACTCCTCCTCAATCATCTCCATACCTGCATCACAGCCAAAATTCATTTTTTCATACCATGCAACAAAAATGCAAAGTGCCTTGAAGCAAAAACACATAGAACAGAATTTGTTTTTGCCATAACTTGAAAACCATGCATCCATTTGAAAAACCTTTTTATGGGGAATTGTACAAGGGTAATGGCAACATGCCTGAGCAGTTTCAGCCAATTCCGGTGCACGGTTTCCAAGAAATCAGCCTCCATCACCATCAGCCATTTTTGCATTTTCTCCGTATCCGTGCATCCGTTTCAAAACCTCTTTCATGGGGATATGCATATGAGTGATGGTAACCTACCCAAGCAGTTTCAGCCGATTCTGATGCACGGTTTCCGAGAAATCGATCTCTGAAATCTTCAGCCATTTTCCATTTTTCTCGAAATCTGTGCATCCATTGATCACGATTTTGCTATGGGAGGTGCATAATGATGATAGGAACATGCTCAGCAAGTTTCAGATCGATCCGGTTTACCGTTTGGGAGCAATGGCGAAAATAAGTTCTGGTCTTGTGAAAATTCAGCAGCAGCAGCTTGAACATGCAGGTCTGAACGTGGAAATGAACTCCTGCAGCTTGGATCCATCCAGAGGACACCTGCACAAGAAAAAACAGCCATGAATCATCAATCAAGCCACCATGCAACTACATCAACACATGCATGCAACAAATGAAGATCAACACATGCATGCAGCAAAGCAACCACGCACGACTTGCAGGTACGTGACTAAACTTGTTCCTCTGTTTGCATGAATCTAATCTAAGCATTGCATGAACGAATGAGATAGGTGGATTCAGCCAAGAAGCTAGCCAGATTCGATTGCACTCATCAAGGCAAAAATCACGCAGCATGCATGGATCAGTCATTCACGTGAAATTTAAAAAACACAGATAGTTGTGGATATTCTAAACTCCAGTGCAACTAATGGAAGTGAATACAATCAAAGAACAAATAGTTAACCACTGCAGTTCATGATAGCACAACAGTTTGCATGGGCCAGCACACGTCTTTGCCACCTCACTTCACCAAAAATCACGCAGAAATTAATGAGCGCTCAGCTGAAATTCATAGATTGTTATTCAACTTGCACTTGCAACCTGTTCAACTGAAGATGCATCCTCTGCTCCCACAATCGGTTAACCTATCATCCTTCGCTGATTGTTTTGGCCTGTTCAAAATTATCCCGCATACCAAGATCGTGCAGAGGCGCAGAGACATCCTATAGAATCCGGCTAGCATTCTACAGGAAGACGTTTTACAGGAAAGTACAGCAGAGTCTTCCAGAGCAGAGAAGCCCAAGTTTTTCTTCATCCAGTTTGAAGCTTGAAGAAAGCCTATTGTTTAGTTGAAGTCAAGGTTGTTACAAAACAACTATAGCCAGGAACAAATGGATTGCTTCTCCGCGGCAGAGTTTGGACAGACTAAACAGGGATAGAGCGCGAAGTCTTGAGCACAAGAAGCACTTGAATGAAAGCAAGGAAAAGAGCTCGAGATTACGAAGTTTTTCCAGATAGAACATTATTTTCTGACTTGAAATGTTCTGCTTCTTCATTGGTGAGTCTTCACCAGGGAATTGATTATGGGACAGAACTGTATATTTTGAAGTGATTCAGTTGATACATACCATTCAAAGTTATCCAAAACAGTAGAGGGAAAAATGACCAGTGAAGTTCTTAGTTATAGATAGGCTTGCATTGAAGGATATTGATGAAAGTTTATCCTTCTTGGAGAAAGCCCCCTGCTTCATTGAACGATATGGAAATCAAAGAGTAAGAATACCTTTGGTAGGTTCTTTCGTCTCTTAGGAGTTGTATGAGATTTTCTTCAAAACAATTTGAATTTATCCTAGACCAATATGGAACATGGGGAGAATTAATTGTTGAGGAAAGATGCCATCTCTGCAATATGATCATGAATTCAAAACAGAGCAGTAGAATGTTGATAACATAAATGAATTCAGCAGTGTCTATAACTAAAATTGTTGACATAAAGTTCTTATTTTCCTTGAAACACATGCAGAGCCATAAATGAAACAATTGACTGCCAATTTTGTTGTCAAAGTTTTGCTAGATGACCAGGAAGAAAGTAATTAATTTCTGCTGAGTTTTTCTAGTAATTATACTTTTACGAGAAATAACCCATGAATAAAGCAGGAATATATTTTCCAAAAGGGTCAGATGACGCAAAGATTTTGTATCATATACTTCAATAGATGACAAAGATTATTCGTTCAAACATAGATATGGGACATCTCATAAAACAGGAAAAGCAGCAGGCAGTGGGAAGAACCAAAGCAAAGAAGCATGGTTTCATGACAGAGAAGAGGACATCACTTCAGAAGCTTGGCATGACAAGGAGGCCACCAGGGCCATCAAAGATGAGGAGAGAGATTGGTTTCTCAGAGGATGAGCAACACTTTCAGTAGGGGGTTGATGATGAGCCCCAAAAATGGATAACTATTTGGGCTCATTCAACCTCCTAAGTTGACTTAATCCACCATTCTCACTAGTTTATTGCATGTTTTTTATTATATTTATGCTAATAGAGTGAATTTGGTTAGTCATTATGCCAACAAGTCTAATGGGTGCTTTGTGTAGCCTTTTTGGTCAACTTGGAGACAAAATTGAAGGTCTTAATGAGCACTTGGCAGCCAAATTCGTGGGAGAACAAGGGAGAGGATTTGTAGGAAGGTGTCCCCTTCATTTATGGGCCCTTACTTCAAATTCTCCACCATCAGCTCGGAGTTCAAGGGCCACCGAATCAATTAGCACAAGGGCAGCCAAGCAAGTCAAGTAGGACTGCTGTTAACTACAAGTTTTGGGCAGCCGAGTCCCTAAAGTTTAGGAGGATTGTTGGGTCCTCCATTTGTATAAATAAGAAGGCTTAGGGACTCATTTTGGTTAGCTAGTGGTTAGTCATTTCGTAGCCAATGGTTAGTCATTTTGTAGGCAGAAGTTAGCTAGTTTGCATTTCGATTTTTAGGCAATAGATTAGCTTTGCTTTCAGCTCATTTTTCAAGTTCTCCTTATGGACAGTTTTGATGTAACTCTTCATTTCTTGATCAATAAAGATGAATCCAGCTTTGCACCAGCTCTAAATCTCTCTTAGGAGGCTATAGCTCTTGGGGTTGGGCCCATCTCAAGCGCCCAGTACCTCCTTTGTTTACCTTTATGTGTCTTTGCTACATTCTTAGAATAAAATCTGCTATTTGTATTTAAATCTTGCTTTGTTATTTAGATTTCTTTTGATGGTTAAAGTAGCTTCTCATGGTTAGAATAGATTGGTAGGATAATAACAAGAAAAAGGCTACCAAACACCTTGGATATCACCTCCCCCTCAGTGGAATCATGAGCTGGGACCAATGTGACTTTGCTGCCAACAAAAACGTTGTTTTGCTTTGCCATGCAATTCTTAGTGTTGGAATCCTCTTTTGTAGATGCTGATATTAGTAGTGTTTAAATGCTTTAGTTGATGATTTCTTAGTTAGTTCATGCATTTCATTTCGAATAAACTGTTGTTCATTTCCTTTTGTTGTTACTTAGGTTAGAATAGAGTAAAGTAACTAGGTCATAGGTTTTATAAGTGTTTGTGTGTTCAGTTTGAAAAACCACTTGCAGAGTACCTATTACCCTTCCTTACCTGCACATACCCCATCCAACCCACCTGTTTCATCCTTCACTCAGAACCCTTACCTTACATTTACCTCATTCGCTCACTTTGCCATGATTCTCATCTTCTTGTGCAACATCATCTCATCCCTCCTTGAACAAATCTCACCATCTACACCTTCTCCTCAACTCCATTCCCCAAGTCCTGGACCTCTTCACACCCCTATTTCACCTCCATACTCATTCCATCATCTTTTTCCCTCCATCCATGCTCCAAAATCCCATTTCTGAACATCCTGTAGAAGAATTACAGAACATCCTGTAGAAATCCTGAACATCCTGTAGAACCCCTGCAGACTTCCTGTAGAAGCTCATAAACACGGTTTCTTGGCAGCCGAACTTTGTGAGACTCTTTGGAAGGGTGTTAGGGACCCCTTAGACCCTCTCTGAACCTTCCCAACCTTTCCCAAGCATTTCTCCTCTTTGAATCCACCTCTGCACAGTCAAAAATAGTTAAAAGCACATGCATGATAATTCCAACAACTTAATCAAAAATACAAAAAGATGTTTTCTTCAGATAGAGGTAGTCTAGACACATGTATTTTACCTTCATAGAAGTAATGGCATCTCTTTCAGTAGTTTGCATGCTCTCCTTTGCGTCAGTAGGACTAGTTGGTAGAATTAGGGTTTACTAGGGTTTGCGTTTCTTTTTGGCTTTCAGTTTCTTTTTGCAATTAGATTAGCTTCCTTCGAGTTAGCTTTCATCCATCAATTAAAAAGATTCTTCTAAGAGCTCATAGAAGTTGGCTTAAGCTCCTAGTGGACTTGTGCCAGCTGACCAAGTGACAGTTGCGGCAAGAGCTAGTACTTGTGCATACAGCACCGTCACTTCCAAGTTTGTTACGAACTACCGGGTTGATAAAATTAAAGAAGGGAGTTCCAGGAGTTGTAGCATTATTGCTACACTACTGGAGCCCACCACAGTGGTCATTTCTCTTATTTCCCTGGCTTCTTCAGATGTTGCCTTTTTGTTTCTCCAGAAATCTCTCAACTGCTCAACCAGGTGCTCAAACAATGCTCTCAACAGGTTAAACAGGTCTCGGTTCAAAATACTCTGGGCACATGACAGCTCAATTCTCAAATGACCAAGTGTTGTTTGCTGGGCAGCCCTTTGTAATTTATAGCACCTTTTGAATTCAAGTTCGATTGTTCCCCCCAAATCTGGTCCATTAATGCTCCCTTGGCAACAGATTTTCCCAAATCTTGCCCATAAAGCTCACCTTAAATTCCTGCCACCTACTCCATTTGGTCTCAAACTAAGCATCACATCATGAATAGTGACTATAACGGTAACTTTCCAACCAACCCACGCGGCAGCGCAGCTACCCTTGCACTGTCGTGGACCCTGTGACACTCCGCTCCTAGGCGCAATCCTGACATCGCACAGCTCTTGGGAAGAGTAGTTTATAGTCCCGCGCCTCCTTTCAACTAGCTGGAGCACTAAGACTGTGCTTCCCATGACTAGTCAGGTGGTCGCGCCACCTGTATATGGTTTCAACCGACTATCATTTACATTTCCTGGGAAAATTTCGCCTTTTAACTTCAATATCTACATCGTGCACTTTACCAACTGCATCGTGCCACCATCTGTGATCCCCTTAGTAATATGCGGTCCAATCCAAGGCATCAAACTGATCAACTCTTGGCGGTAGTCTCCAAATTTATCATTTTAATTGTGTGCATCCTATTGTATCACCATAGTCTTTTTATCAATAATATCCTTTTTTATTCCTTCCTCCAACTTCTTGACTTCTTCTTCCACCATGGCACTTTCCTCCCTCAAACAAACTTTTTCCTTCATGAGTTCTTGGAGCCTAATATCACCCTGCTAGATCTCTTCATCAGGTCCCAAGTGTTCTTCTTCTTCCAACTGCACGATCCCTTCTTTCAAAGCTCTGTGATCTGTCATATCCGCGGGCGCTGCTATGTACGGACTAGGCATGATATATTTCATCGATATTTCAGTGTTTGCTTCATAAACCAGCCTAGAAGGCATCTGTCCTGTCAGTTTCTTGCACATCACCCTATAATCCCATAGGACTATTGGTATGCACAGGTCCCAATCACTTCGTTGTGCATTACATACCTTATTCAGTGCTTCACACACTTTATTAAAGGCTTCCACGTGGATAACCTTCTGCGCACTCATTCTTTCCACATTTTATCGTTCCAATTTGAGGAGTTGTTCGCACATTTTCCCCCCCAACACATGCTTATTGATTGTATTTTCCATCACAAAGTTCATGTGCATTCACGCAGGTTGTTTATCATATGCCTGTACCCACCTAGACAGATGAAAGCATGGACTATCCCGACCATTGTATCTATCCGCCAAATGCCCTATAGGTTTCCCAAACCATGTGCGCATCATCCTCCTACATGCACACTAGTCATCAAAGTTTCCTTTGTGCATACCCCACCACCTTGCGGGCGTAACACGCAATACCCAATTCAAGGCTTTGAAACTTTGTTTTTCTGGCACCTCCCTTTCAAATCTGTCGAAGAAAGCATCTACCTCACCTAATCCATCATAAGTAGGAAAATCTCTCATTTTCGTTGATACGCATCGCAGTGGTCTTGTCATCATGTTATAGTTTAATGTGGTTACCTCATGTAACTGGTTCTGCCACCACTCTATCTCCTCATCCGAGTCTGAAGTACAGGACCTTTCGCACTCCCATGAAATTCATCCATCCATGGTAGGATTTACCTAGTCTTCCTCTCACGCGGTTATTTTGTAGATGCAGTTCAAATCGTCGTCACTTTCATAGTCGCGCACTAGCTCTATGTAGCATGATCTCTCAATAGGGTCCAAGGGTATAACTATGCGCAGACACTTCTTCTCAAAAATCATCTTACGCTTCTTTAGATTAATCACCCTGCTCATGTTAGTGGCCCAATCAATTCCTAAGAGTGCGGGGTAGGGATTGTTGTCATAAAAAATCTCTATCACCTCAAAGTTCGCTAATGCACTCGCTCCCTCAATATCTACTATGATTCCCTGCAATTTCCCTAGGGGTATTATCTTCTGTTAGTTCACCATGTACAGCTGAATAGGATACCACTGCACCATAGGCCTCCCCATGCACTCCCATGTCTGCTTTGGTAGATTGTTCGCATCTAACCCTAAATCCAGAATTACTTGGTCCATCTCATATTCTCCAATCTGTGTGGTTAACCTCATTTCTGTTCTTATTCTTGTCTTATGCTTTCCAATCTTTCGGACTATGTGCAGTTCTCATGGCATGGTCCCAGCGCATCTGTTAATGAGTTCCTGTAATCCCTTTACAACCTAACTGTCAGGCAATAACTTCATACATGTTTCCAGGAACAACATGAGCATCAATGGGTCCATTCCAACTCCGATCTATCTTTGCTTCCTGAAGTGGAGGCATCAATGAAGCTCTTCTTAGCTTCCATAAAAGTTTCCCGAGTGCACTCCAAATCAAACTCCACTTCCTTCACCGGAGATTTGTGAACCCAAGTACTTTCTTCGGGTTGTTTGTGTTTATCATCTCCTGTCATAATTCCACTTCAGAGCACAATATTCACATTTGGCTCTTCCTCGCATGGCTCAGACCTCATCATTTGCAGGTTCTGAGTCGAGGGAGGTGATAGCGCTCCCTTGTCGCGTAACCTAGCTATCAACATAGTACAGTCTTCCATCTCATGATCAAACAAGGTATAGTACAAGCATGATGGACGCATTGGATTCGTACAATCACGGACATAATATCCTGTCCCTCCGCAATTGTAGCATATTAGCTGTCTGCGGCCTCTTCCAAGTCCTCGGCCTCGTCTGTGCCCCTGGAATCCAGTTCATGCCATCCCTGCACCTTGGTCTAGGGGCCGTGTTTTGGCCTAAACCCTGTAGGTGGGGGTTCTATCCATCATCAACTCATAACTTGTACATGTGCACTCATCATGTCCCACCGATCTACAGAAATTATAGAACAATTGTTGTGAATTTTGCGTGTATTTCTGTAATAAATGGCAGTTGTACATAGCATGATTTCCTCCTATTTAACAAATCGTGCACCACAGAGCAGGCACTGCCCTCATTCCTGCTTGCGCTTCCGATCTTAACGGCATTAGTCCTCCTCCTGTGAGGTAACTCACAAACACTAGGTAGTGGTCTTTGTCATGACCCCGACCCTTGCATTTCATGCACCACACCTCTTCATGCGCTTCTGGTCAAACTGTCCTGTCCTATTTCAGACTCTACATCTCAAGGCATAAGTTTTTCAATTGCGCGTGGATCTATTGAACTTCCAAGTTAGGATCCTATATTGGGGTCTCATGCAGCCTCATTGTGATTTCTAAAGCTTCTGCCTTAGTTATTAACCTCTACTGCAACAGCGCATTCCTCAAATGCGGCGTTAGTGATGCTACAAACTATTTGTGGTGCTATCCATCTGTCAAATTCATATTAGCTTAGCGAATCATACACTTCAGCCTCTGATCCAACTCCCACGGAGTCTCACCTAGTAGCATCGTGATCTCCTTGAACCCAATGATCGACTGTGCCTCTGACTTTGGTCTGCTGAATTCTTTAGTTAGCGCAGCTTGGATAGCCGTGATTCCTGCATTTGGATTATCACTTGAGTGCTTAATGCACCAGGTCAGCACGTGATCCTACAAAGTGCTAACCAACATTGCTTTCTTGATATTATCATCTATAAATCCCTATGCTTCCCATAAGACCTTTACAACAAACCAAAACAGGTCCAAATCTTCATTTCCCAATCCTTTGAACATAGGCAACTTTATCATGTTGACCATGTTAAAACACGGTGGTGGTGGAGGTGGTACAAGCAAAGATGGAGGTGATGGTGGCAAAAGTAGCAATGGTGTGGGTGGAGATGGTATGCGCAGAATCCTCTACCTTATCAAATGGATCGCACTTCACGAAGAGACCCTTGCGAGCTCTTCCTTGTCCCCTCGCGGAGGTGAAATCAAGGGGCTAGTCTCTAGTCCCGCACTTCCTTCGTTTTTGTAAATTTTCCCACTTCACATAGCCCCAAATATCAATGTAGCTACATAATCCACTTTTGGTACACTAGCATTTTAATCCAACTGTTGAGAGACTTTACGTACTTACCTCGCAGTCCTTTGAGAAAGCGTCGCTTTGCCTCGCTATAACTAACTGAAGTATCTACCGTGAACTCAATTATGAATCCTCCTATAATCTGATCGAGCCAGTGACCAACAGTGCATGAGATCTTATCCTCCGATGCTTCCAATCTATGCACCAATTCAGGGGTCCGCACAATAGGACTGTCGAGGTTCCGCCTTCCTTGGCTATTTGCTAGCTTCGTAGGGAAAGACACAAAGAAAATTTCATGGATCTCTATGTATAAGTAGCAGCCTAACCACTCTTCCTTCGATAGTTGTGGATTCCTGTTCTCCTGCACCGTGAACTCGTGAATTTTCCTGTCCAACCACCCTTCAATCTCCATCTTAGTTGGATTCCAGTGATGCGACATCAGACATCTCTATGCAAATTCCAGTCCCAACAATGGAACCATTTGTCAGCTTGATGGGGCTTGACCCAGGTTTGGAGTTAATTAGCCAATCAAATCCCTATACTACTGTTTCCGAGAAAACTAGTGTCTATTCAGAGCTGTTAGTCCCACTAAGACGGGTAGCTATCTTAGAAACAAACAATTCAATGTAACTTGTGTTTTCCTTTATGAGATATAGATGAGAGAGAACTAGAGAGCACCAACCTTAGTCTTTCGCTTGGCTCCTTACTTGTTTCCTCCCTCCTTGATAGAGCTTCGCCATTCCTTCCTCACTTGTCCCACTTCAAAGAACACCTATAGAGTGAAAAGCAGCAAAATACCATCAAAGAATATAGATCTATAACCATAAACAATATAGGATCAGATGTACATTAACCATACACATGTATAAACAAATACAAGATTCAGAGATATACAAGTATATGGAGGAAAACTCAAATAGCTTTATTGATAGAAGTAGTAGAAGAGAGGATTACAACCCAGCTGTCTGATCCAGCGCTGATCCGAATCTTGAGGGGAGGCCCCCAAGATCTAAAATATTGAGATGGATCTTGGGGTAGAGATCCCCAAGATCTGAAAGATTGAATTGCCATAAAAAAAAAAAGAGGAGAATGCCCAATAAACAAAACCACAAAGAAACTTTTTATTAAAAACCCAAATGGAAATAAACTAGCTAGGGCGATGGTAGCTTATCTCTGAGAAGAGATGTGTGGCTACATGCCTCTGAACTATAAAGGCTACATTGTGGCGGACAATCTGTCCTTTTACAAAATGTGACTTGTTACTTATAGTATTTTTTAGTTACAATACCATGGATCAATTCCATGGGTGAATGAATACCATGGGTAAATTCCATGGGTCGATGAATAATATGGGTGGATGAGTACCATGGGTGGATTTTACAATACCACGGGCGGATGCCATTTACAATACCATGGGTAAATTCCATGAGTCGATGAATAATATGGGTGGATGAGTACCATGGATTGATGCCATTTTCCATTCGGATCATTCCTGCCTCCTTAAGAAGCAATGGTCCCCATTGCGTAAAGTTCCCTCCTGCGAAGCCTTTGTGGAATATGAAGAGCCACTGAAGATAAGGGTTTTATGTGGTTAACCCAAAACCCTAATAAACGAAGATCCGAGGATAGAGATACCCTGTAATGCTTGTGACCAACTGTGATTCTGACAGTGTGCGGCCTAGCAAATGGACTTCGATGACAAGGATTTTATGTGGTTGACCCATAACCATGATGTTGGTTGCTGATGAAGTAGCAGGTGCCTACATAGCCTGGGGTGGGAGGGCACGTCTCCAAATAACCCAAGCTGAATGCTGCTATGTTGAAACTGATGAATGTGAAGCAGGTGCCTACTAAAGTGGGGTGGGAGGGCACGTCTCCAATGGGAACCCACTCCGAATGCTGCTCTAGAATTAAAATGGGCATAACTCGGCCAATATAACTCAGAATATTTATTATAACCTGTTTTTAGAAGCAGAAGGATCATTTTTCATCTTCCCATGAGCTGGAAATCCTTATCTGGACACTCTGAGATCTTAGATTCGCGTTGCAACAGTTCCGCCGTCACAAAAATTCTGATAAAATAGCTGATTTTAAATCAGCGATATCTCCCACATCCGAACTCCGATTTGACCCTTTTTTTTTTAAATTGGGTGATTTTTCGAGAGGAATACAGATCTGGTATTTTTTTTTGTAAATTTTGTACGAAATGTTTCAGATCTGATCTGAAAAGTCGCCGCCCAAAAAAAAAATTCTGCAAAAAAATGAGAAAAATATTCTTCTTGCTTGACCCAAGAAAGTGCTTTGTGGAGGTTGTAGCACATGTCTGAAGTTTGTTGAATATTGCTGCAAAATTTGAAACTAAAATATGCATCAAACCCTCATTCCCATGGAATCATAACCTACTCTGATACCACTGATCCGGATCTTGAGAGGAGGCCCCCAAGATCTAAAAGATTGAAATGGATCTTGGGAGGAGAGACCCCCAAGATCTAAAAGATTGAAATGGATCTTGGGAGGAGAGACCCCCAAGATCTGAAAACTTGCATTGCCAGAAGAAAAATAGGAGAATGCCCAATAAACAAAACCACAAAGAAACTTTTTATTAAAAACCCAAATGGAAATAAACTAGCTAGGGCGATGGTAGCTTATCTCTGAGAAGAGATGTGTGGCTACATGCCTCTGAACTATAAAGGCTACATTGTGGCGGACAATCTGTCCTTTTACAAAATGTGACTTGTTACTTATAGTATTTTTTAGTTACAATACCATGGGTCAATTCCATGGGTGAATGAATACCATGGGTAAATTCCATGGGTCGATGAATAATATGGGTGGATGAGTACCATGGGTGGATTTTACAATACCACAGGCGGATGCCATTTACAATACCATGGGTAGATTCCATGAGTCGATGAATAATATGGGTGGATGAGTACCATGGATTGATGCCATTTTCCATTCGGATCAAGCGCCATCCTCCTAGCATGAAAGCCCTCTTCACCTCATGAAAAGCTATATCACCCAACAATACAATGCTTCACAGAGAAACCAACAACACTTCCTTACAAAATACAAAATTCCAGCCTGGATCTCTAGGATGAGGGATCCATATATAGATATTTGCAGGGGGGTAAGACAGCTTTTGGGATTTTGATTAGTGTCATTTCACTGATAGTTCTTGGTTCCACTTGGAGATTTCATGATCTATTACTCATCCATTGGCGAATTCAGAGAGGCAAGTGTCATATGAGCAGTTTCTAGAAGATTCTCTGGGTTTCCACCTAGCAAACTGCCTCTGCCATTTGTCTTCTCTCGCTCATCACACCCTACAGAAGGGCTTTTCAGTATGCATCGCACCCTTTGTGTGCAGCAGGTGAGATGCATCACACCCTTAGTGTTATCACTTAAGAATTCTAATTTCAAAACCACTCACATTAGTTTGATGGTAAAAATTCAGTGCTAGTCTAGGTTTGAGTTTTTGTTTGCCTTAGAGTCTGAGTCTTAGGAGTCCACTACATTCTTATTCGCCACTGGTCTCATAATTCACACAATTTCCATGTGTCAGCTTTGTTCAAAGGTTATTATGTGCTACAAATATCTTTAGGTGATTTCGTAGTGCATAAGTCAGTTTTAGGTGTTTTCGTAGCGCAACATGTTTCAGGTGATTTCGTAACGCAGAAACTCGGTCTAGGTGATTTTGTGCTGATCGGTAGCAGACCTTACCCAGCTGTCATGTTTATCAAAATCCATTGGGTTTGCATCAACAGTTGTCAGCTTATAAGGTTTTTAGTACCCCAGCAGATGGTGTTTCATTAGGTTTATCTGGAGCACTCTTTCCTTGGAAGAAGCCTTCTGTGGTAATCAGTGGAATCAATAAGGGATTCAGAATTACTGGGCAAAGCACATCGCGCTTGACTTCAAATTGGCAACCTGTGACTCTACATCGACATTTGGCAGGGAAGTACATGTCCAAGGAACAGAGCAAAACAGATTGGCGAGCGATTTCTGTGTTTTCATCTCCAGATGTTGATATTCCTCGACTGATGCAATACAATGATAAAAAAAAAAATCAACTATTCTATAGCACTTTGCATGTGTGTCCTATATGCTTCAATGAATATCCAGGGACTGAGTTTGTCAAATTACGATGCCAACATATCTTCTGCTGGAAGTGTATGGAAACATATTCACATGTTCATGTGAAGGATGGTACCGTCAACAAGCTCAATTGTCCAGATCCTAAGTGTGAAGTTTCTATTCCACCTAGCCTACTGAAGAAACTTCTTGGGGATGAGGCATTTGAAAGATGGGAATCCTTGCTGTTGCAAAAGACATTAGATTCAATGATGGATCATTACTACGCTTTGTGTCATAAAGTTGTGCAACGCAACTCTGAACATTACGGACCACGAGGGTGTAAACAGCATACGGCAGATTGACAAGTATAAATATAGTCCTGTGTGAAGAAGTAGAGTCTTTCACTTGTCAATTTTGGCCTTTCAGGCACAGGGGCATCCAAATATTTGTCTTGTTAGGCTATGGCATTGGTCTTCCTGGAATTCTCTAATTGCCTAGAGGAATCGTTGCATTTTTCAAGTGATCTACAGAAATAAAGCCTTGGTATCCAGCTAGCATAACTGAGTCAAGCTGCTTCTGTTGCAGGTGCAGCTCGCCGTCTTAATTTATGAAGGAAGAATCTTATTCAGTAGGCGCAGCAGTTATCGAACTTAGTAAATGAGGCTGGAAAAGGTAATAAGATTGTTGTTTATTGGGAAGGGAATGATCCCGGTTGTGATGGATGCTTAACGTATAATGAACTGCTCATGAAGGTTTGCCAGCTTTCAAACTATTTGAAGGATATTGGTATCAAGAAAGGAGATGCAGTGGCAATTTATTTGCCTATGTTAGCAGAACTGCCGATAGCAATGTTTGCTTGTGCTCGTTTTGGTGTTGTTCATTCAGTTGTATTTGTTGGATTTTCAGCAGAGTCTCTTGCTCAACGAATTATACACCACAAAGCTAAAGCACTGCTAACTTGTAATGCTGTCCGCCGAGGTGCTAAAGTCATTAATCTGAAAGAAATAAATAGACTCTACGCTGGTGGAATCATCTAAAAATGGAGTTCCTGTAGGTGTCTGTTTGACATATGCAGATGAGTTTGCATTAAATAAAAAACACACCATAGAAGAAAGGAAGAGACATCTGGTGGCAGGATACAATTCCAAAATACATGACCGAATGTGAAGTTAGATGGATTGATGCAGAAGATCCTCTGTTCCTTTTATATGCAAGTGGTAGTACAGGGAAACCTAAAAATGCTGCTCAAAGATTGCTGGTCTTGTGAACTTAGCTGGTCTTGTGAACTTGACAAGTCTGGATCTAGAGATGTGCTCAGGGATTCATGGTGAATTGGTGCATCTAAAAGGGCTTACAAACTTGAAGAAGCTGCAAATTTCTCGAAGTCTTGTTGCTTTGAATCTCAACATAAAGTCATTGCTGGTCTTGATAAGGCAGTAGAAACTATGAAGATAGGGAAGATTGCCCTGATTATATTAGGACCTGAATATGGTTTGTCATGGAGCCCTCTCAAAGAAGGTCACCTACTAAGTGGTTCAAACGATACACAAATATGCTTGTGGGATATAAACGCTGCATTTGGAAAGAAAGTGCTTGAAGCCAATTAAATATTGAAGGTTCATGAGGGGACAGTTGAGGATGTTACAGGGCATTTGAAGCACGAATATCTTTTTGGCTCTGTTGGAGATGATTGTCATTTGCTCATATGGGACATGCGTACACCTGCACCTAACAAGCCTCAACAATCAGTTGTAGCTCATCAGAGTGAGGTTAACTCTTTGGCCTTTAATCCGTTCAATGAGTGGCTGTTGAGAAAATAAAGCTCAAGACAGTCAGAGTTTAGTATTGAAACTGTGATTTTTGGGAACAACTCAGCAGTTTCGTAGCGCGCTACGAAACTGCTGAAGCTGCATAATTAACGATCAGTGAACCAAATTTTGAAGACTTTCCTATCAGCATTAAAAAAGTTTTTGTGTCAGCACACATGCACATGGGAAAAGCTTACAACACACGAAGGACGTGGCACTCATTACTAATTCAAGAAAATCAACATGGCTAATTACTTCCGAATATCTTTGAGGAAAACAAAGGCATAAAAACAGGGACAGTTTCCTGTTTCTTAGCAGAGGTAAAGGGATACGACATTAAGGACCAGTAAGAAGCTTCGAGCATCCATCACAGCTAAACTAAAAAGACCAATTGTCAGAGAATGAGCCTGTTTTCTCCTTTTTCTCGTAGGAGCACCATCTTGATTGTAATAAATGATATGTTCAGCATGATGTCGAATTAGAATCCTAATTTTTTTAGGATTCTAGAGCTGTCAATTAACAGTCAGTTGTATTTATTAGTTAGTTAAAGGGTTAATAGGTGTCATTAGAAGTAGTTTTCGAGTTCCCTTAATGTTTGAGGAGGAATCTCGATCAGTTAGAATAAGAGCTCTATATATAGCTGAAACAGCAATGTAATCAGGGTTGGAAATTTTATGAAAAGCTTGTATTTGGCCTATGTAAAGACTCATTTTTCAGTAATACATGCTTGACTTTACTTCTCAGGATTCATGAAGGATTTGTTATGTTCAGAATATGTGATGTTGTCCTTTCCTTAATTCTTACAGTGGTATGGATGTATAATCACTCAGAATTCACTGAATGTGCTCTGACTTCCTGTATACATTTATAAACTGTGTGGTCCCATATGAGTTTATGTTCTGAATGTTTAAATGCTGAATGCCCTGACTTCCATGTAAGGTTGATTTCATTGTTATTTTGAGGTGTGGTTGACTCCATAAGCCCAATGGATGTTTACTGATCATGTTCAACCATTCATATTTTTCACTTGTTTCATAGAGTTAGCCCTCTAATCTTTATCAAAATCATTAACCTTTGAGAGAGCCCTCTCAGGTTGAGGAGGCTAAGCCTCAGCCAAAAGTTGGTTTGAAATAGTTACTTAGAGTCAACCTGGTCTGCAGCCTTCCAGGGCCTGATTTTGAGATAACACTTAGCATGGAGCAGTCTGTATGGTCCAGCTTTGACCAGTTCTGAGCAGTTTTTCAGGGAGAACTTCTGGGAAATGATGTAATCACCTGACCTTGATCCTTTAGGGTATGAAACAACACTTTTAGGGTTTTAGAAGCCCTTTTTTTATGTACATATTTGATTGGGGTTACAGTGCCCAAATATGTCTATAAGAGTTTCCCCCTAAAGCATGAGGTCGTAAATCTTCTGATTTCGGGTGAAATGCTTTATCATGAGGATCCGAGGTTTTTCGAACTAGAAGGTGACCTGTAATAATATACAATACAATACATTATATTCATAATATTTTCATGATCTAGCTAAGGTGGTCATTCCCATGCTCAGCTTTATAAATTCATTTTCATGTACATAGGACAGACAATCGTCTGTGTGGCAGACTGATGATTCTGGTAGAGTCATCATCCCTTAGCTTGGATGATTATCTGTGCAGTTATGGAGTACATTTGATGTCTTTATTTTCCTAAATATATCGTAGCCCATATGGATGAAACTAGATCCGGGGTCTTCAAACTCATTCAATATTCACCCGAAGTACAAGTTGATCCATGTGAAAAGATGTTCTGAAGTCAAACATGGAAAGACATTGCCTGATTACCGACCAATGATGTAAGTTGTTAATAGGCACGAGAGGAATCACCGATAATGATAATGACCCTCAAGGTACTGCAATACAATTCATGTGGTGTGAATACATGAGTCAATGTCGAACACAATGCAAGATCTTTTGGTCGAACGCCATTGATGTAAACCTGTCGCTGGAAGTGAGAAACTTGCCATTGAGGCATGCAAGCTTCAAAGTATTGAAATGGTTGTTCCTAAGTCAACTTTTTGGATAATGAGCTGATGTCGACAAGAAGTGACCCGTCATAGGAGGGCCTTAATGAATCCCACATCTACGACACGGAACGGAGCAAATGATTTCGTGAAGGTGAAAACAATCTAATGATATAAGGTTCAAGGTGGCAGTCATGAAAGAATGGAGAGTGAAGGTATTGTAGTGGATGAGGCGTTAGCTGGGTTGGTGAATTATCTAAGCAAATTATCTTGAACATATCGGCGACACTGAAATGGATTGGTAGCGTTAACCCTAAATATGGATGGTACGGAGGACCAATGGTGATATGACCGGTGAACGGAATAACCCAACCCGACTCAATCATGGTGATGGAGTGAAAGTGTCATGTTCAAGAGTGACCTGCTACCACTGAAGTTATTCAAGTTTTCTTCCCTTTTTTCCCAGGCATTGCTGACCAGTACCTCTTTATTTTTGTTAAGCTTGAGTAGGATAACATATGCTTATTCTATAATTTTCCCTTCGAGAAAAAACGTCGCTATGTTTTAGCGAGCCTAGCGAAAGTTAATCTCGCTCTTGTCCATATGGACAAGTTTGTCGCTATTATTTTAACAATTTTAACGAAAAAGATAACTCGGTCCTTTTAAGTTTTAGAGAGTCTAAAAAGAGATGGAAAGGAAACTCCAGTAGTCCTTTTTCGTAGTATAATCCCTTGAGTCCAAAAAAGTATAAAATAATACGAAAGGGATGACTTTTCCGATCACTTTAGCGAGCCAAAAAAGACAAGTGCTCAATCTTTTTGTGTAATGATCCCTCAGGTCCAAAAAGATTAAAATCTAGAGGAGGGATGGCACTTCCAATCACTTTAACGAGCTGGAGAGGCCAATTGCTCGGCAATCTTTTTATATTTTACGAGTCTAAAAAGAGCTTAAAAGAGACTCATTTTTTAGGAATGAGTGATATTTTCAGGTAGCAGTTGGTTCCAGGTAAGTTTATAACTTTTCAGTCACGGCAGTGTAAAGAAGGTGGCTAACAAAATCACTCATCGCAGTTATTCCTCAAAAGGGTAAACAATCAAGTGGAGGCATATGATCAGCTAAAAAGTGGAGGTGATGGTAAGAACACAACCAAGGCTCAAAAGCTGATAGCAATGCAATCACAAAGGTTATCTACTGAAGGTGGGTTCATTTTTTAATGAGCTTGAACTCTGGGGGAACATATTCTCATCGCTAGGTTTATTTTTTAACGATCTTGAACTTCGCATAAACCTGCTCGTGATAATAGTCAGAGATGTTCAATTCACCATTAACACTATGTTCTTTTGACGGTCGTACTACCTATTCAATTTCTCCATCAAATTGATTAGAAATGTAAATACATGCTATAAAAATGAGTTAAAACTAACATCCTACTTGAATTATGTGAACAATAACATAAAAGTAGTTTTACCTCTCATTTTTACCATTTTGTTCAAATTTGGGATTGTTGGAGCTCTGGAGGTGTTTTCCCCCTCGATTTTCATCAACTAATTTTGGGAGATTTGGTGGACTATTTTCAGCGCCATCTGGACCAGGTAGGAGCTAACCCTAAGCTCTTCAATTGCATTCTTTCCTTTTTTGATTCTGAGCATCTTTTTCTGCTTTTCTGGGCCTCAGGGGTTTGAACATTTCGTTCTCTCCCCATCGCACCTAGTATACATCGAGCGGTGCAATGCATACTGAGCTGGCCATTGGCCAGTCAGTATGCATCCCACCTAGTACACAGCTAGGGTGCGATGGGCGCAAGGAGGAAAGTTTATGCATTGTTTCTTTATGGAAATTTTTCATGCTTTTGTCCAAATCAGGATCCTAATTCTTCCCTTGTTTGTTTTTCAGAGATTCATCGGATCAAGATGGTCGTTACATGGCGTGAACGTGAGCATGAAGAAGAGGATATGATTGCCTTACATGATCTGGGTACGGTTACTTCATTGCGAAACTGTGTCTTGCTCAAGTTCTTCCACATATCCAACATGAGGCAACAAATCAATTTGTTGCAATATCTTCTTGATGCATGGGATCCTACCAACCAAGTGTTCCAGACAAGAAGTAAATCCATCCCTTTGACTGTTGAGGATGTCTAATTCTTGACCAGGTTGTCATGGCGTGGTGCCCCTCTCTCACTCTCAGGATCCGCTCGTGGGGGTGAATCCATGAGGGATTACATTCACCGATTCTGTAGAGATGGATCTCAGCCGAGCAAGGACGGTAAGATCAGTATTCGAGATATCACTGACTGGTCCTTGAGGACTATCTTATTCTCCTTTGCTAGATTAGCTGGTAGTGCAGCTCTTCACTTGGCCAACAGATCCTATATGCAGTATGCCTTGGAATGCCTTGAACCAAAGGTATTCAACTGGTGTGATGCAGTACTTCCAGTTATAAAAGAACAGCTTACCAAGGTGAAGAATGGAAGATCCAGGAACTTTGGTTATGGATCTATTCTAACCGCTTTCGCCTTGGAGAGGATCCCACTGATGCACCACAGTACATTTCACTCAGACTGCTAGCACCGACGGAACCATGGATGCAAAGATGGGTTGATCTTATGGCCAGAAATGTTGGTCAGTCACAGATTTCATTCTCTAATGCCTTCTTTGAGTGGTTCAACCATCAGAAAATGGTTTATGCCGAGTATCCATATGTCAGGATGGATTTCCAGGGTGACTCAAATTTGGTGCTGCCAGCTAGCGAGTAGTGGGGTGTTATAGGTAAAAAGATCTCACTATATCTCTGTTTATTTATTTAACAATGTTCTTGTGTTTTTTAAATGTTATCAAGACTAATAAAACCCATATAGTTGTGCAAACATTGGACCAGTGCGACCAGCAGTGCGTCCAAGGGTAGCAGCTGTCATTCCAGCAGGAGAGGTTGTAGGGAGGGTTGTGCTTTGCGATCTGGACATAGCCGAGACCCTTGCAGTATTGCAGGATCAAATCGAGGGTCTCACCCTTGGTATTCTGGATGTGAGGACCAACGAGTTACGTCTGAGATTATAGTGCCATACCACTGGCGTGCTAAGTCGATGGACTAGGCTCTTACATATGATCATACAGGTGGTGACATGTTATCACCAGCACCATTAGTCTAGGGTGCTTTCCTACATTTTTGAGTTTTTGGGTTCTGTGACCGATTTTGTCCTGGAAACAGAACATTTTGTAAAAACCATAAACAGTTATATATATTTTTTATTTTCAAAGTTTTATTTTGGTTAAGTTATATGATCCTGATGCAAATGTTGATTGAAATGCTTTTCTTTTATAATTCCTGCAAATGTCTGTCTAACACATAATTTGCTAATGAATCAGTTAATGTGTTTAAGTTTCTGGAAATGTGTTGATATTGAATAGAATCAAACTGCCTTTACAAAATCCTGACCCTTAGGAACATACGATAGATAGTTGGATTCCGAACAGAATAGATGCCAGTAAGCTATTGGACGATGAGTTGTGAGTCTAGCCTGACAACCAATCGATGTATGTCATGTGCGATGGCATCAAAGAGAAGCTATATCAATGCTCTATACTCAACGATGTTGTTTCTTGACTGACCAATACATACCCCTCTGAAACTCACTAACTCGCCGCTTGGATCAAAAATGGCCTAAGCTGCAAAAGATAGGTTCCACATACTACGACTAGCTCCGTCGACGCATCCAAAAAATGATTCCAATAGGTCTGACATCTGCAAAAAATGCAAAAGTGGATTACCTAACCAAAACGATCACTCTTGACGAAAACAAAAACGTAACAAAAGCATATAAAGATATTACTACACTTAGTCAAGCATAGTAACGCTTAAGATACAACCCGTTTCGGGGTTGCGACAGTGGAATCCCATCATAATCTACTAGCTCGTAGGATCCTTTTGCTAATACATGCTTAACAATGTAGGGACCCAACCACAATGATTGGAACTTACCTGCTCCTAATTTATCAGATTCCTGATCATAAAGTAAGACCAAGTCACCTTCTGAGAAGACACGTGGTTTGAAATTTTTGTCAAACTGCACCTTGACTCATTTCTTATGGGATTCGTTAGCCAAGGCAGCGTCACGTTGGATTTCATCCAGTTGGATTAATTCCAAGGAATGAGCCTCTTCCTCTGAAGTTTTGGGGAGAAGGTCAATTGCGAGCTTGAGAGATGAAATTTCACACTGAACCGGTAAGACCGCTTCTAGGCCATACGCTAGCTGAAAGGGTGTAAATCCAGTTGCATTTCTCACCAATTTCATATATGCCCACAAGGCCAAGTACAGGATTAGGTGCTAACTCCATTTGTGGACTCCAATCATCCTTTACAGCATGCGCTTCAGGACTTTGTTGATGGCCTCAACTTGTCCGTTACCTTGTGGATAATACAGAGTAGAACTATCGTGGGACAATCCTAATTTGGAAACCAATTCAACCATCATGTGATTATGGAAATGCGATCCATGATCTGTGACTATAGCCTGTGGAACACCAAATCTAGAGACTACGTGATTGAAAAAGAAAAGAGCAGTTGTTTCACCGTTGTTGTTTAATGTAGGCATCACCTTGGCCCATTTTGTAAAAAAAGTCAACTGCGACTATGATATACCCATGTCCCCCGGCCGAGGTGGGGTTACATGTCATGAAATCTATGCCCCATTTGGCAAATGGCCCAACAACAACTACTGGATGCAAAGGTGCGAGTGGTATTCTTGTTTTGTGGTTGAAGATTTGACAAGCATGGCAACTTCTGACTGCGATTATGCAATATTTGAACACTGTTGGCCAGAAGTAACCTGCTCATAAGATATTTCGTGTTGTAGCGTAACCAGATTGATGCCCCCCACACGCGCCTGAATAGCAATCATTTAGGGCCTTTTAAGCCTCCTCATGGGTGAGGCACCTTTGCGGAACTGTATTGATACCACGACAGTAAAGTGTATCACCGACGATCATGTAGTCTTTTGCTTGGTATCATGTATGTCGTTGTTTGAATCGAGAGGTATTAGGCCTATATGTTTGGTTTTGGAGATAGATCAATATATCTCCATAACATGGATCGCTTGATGATATCATAAATAAAGATTCATCCACGATTGATGCTTTGGATGTTGAATCGTTGGACGACAATGGGAAGTCGCATAGTAACTCCGCGAAAACCAAAGATTTCTTTGATTTGGATTTTACGAATTCTAGATCAAACTCTTGCAAAATGGCTATCCATTTCGAATATTTGCCCCCAAGTAACTGACGCGACAGAATGTAAGTCATAGGGTTGCAATCTGACAAAATGGTAGTTTTGCGAAAGAGGATATAGTGTCAAAATATTTGTACTACTTGAACTACTGCAAGAGCCAGCTTTTCAACATAGGAGTACTTGCTTTCTGTATCATTTAAGTTTCTACTTAAATAATAGACAGGATGTTTGATTCCATTGTCTTCTTGAACTTAAACCATTGCGATGGTCGTATCTACCGCAGCTAGATACAGGTTAAAGTCTTTTTGATATTCAGGAGCATACATTAATGATGATTTTATTAGTGATTCCTTTAGAGCATCAAAGGAAGCTTGCGCAACCTGATCCCAGTTAAAGGGTACTTCTTTTTTCAAAAGACGCATATAACCTTTAGCAAGTTCGGTGTAATTTGGAATGAACCTCCTCGGAAAGTTTGCCTTCCCTTGGAGTCTCTAAATCTGAAGCAAATTTGAAGGTGGAGGCATATTGATGATTTCCTAAACCTTACATGGGTTGAGTTGAATCCCATCCTTAGAAACTACTAAACCAAGTAAACGACCAGAACCAACACAAAACACACACTTGTGCGGATTTAGTCGTATCTTGTAGTGTCGGAAACATAGAAATATGGCTCTCAAATGCTGCAGATGGTCAGTCTACTTTCGCAAATGAGTCGGTAGATCGTCAAGATACGGTTGAATGATGTTCTTGATGTCATTGAAGGCATAGTTCATAGCCCTTTGAAAAGTTTCCCCTACGTTCTTTAAACCAAAATATAGTTTGCGGTATGCGAATGTGCCCCACGAACATATAAATGCAGTCTTCGATTGGTCCTGTGGGCAGATATTTATTTGATTATACCTGTAAAATCCATCCATGAATGAAAATACTTCGCATCCAGTGGATTCATCAACTATCTAGTAAATGAAAGGTGTAGGATAGTTGTCCTTTGCACAAGCTTGATTTACATCCCTGTAATCAACACACACTCTAATCGTTCCTTGCTTTTTCATCAGAGGAACAATATTCGATACCCAATCAGGTAGAGGAACCGGGTAAATGAAACCAACATGTAAAATTTTTTCAACTTCTGCCTTGATGGCAGAGGCTTTCTTCGGGTGTACCTGTCGAAGCCATTGTCATACCAGTTTGACATCTGTGTACATCTTGATTTCTTGTTCAACGATGCTCGAGTCAATGCCTGGCATTTCTTGATATTACCATGCAAAGACACCTCTGAATTTGCGAAAGAGAGCGCAATATATTTCCAGTTCTTAAGAAAAACAAGATTTGCCGACATGAATATTCTCTACAATGTTAGGTTTGGTTGAGATATTTATGGCGATAGTTTCTTCAATATTGGACAGATTTCACTCGGAATCCATTATATTTACATTATTTGATAGAAAATCAAAAACTGAAGGATGATTAAGGTCACTAGAATAATCTTCATGGTAATCCGGAAGATGGGAACAATGGTGGTAATCCTCCCATGGTGCCCCTCCTATCATCATTGACTTAATGATTCCTTCGTTTGTAGAATGTACATGCAACCAAGGATCTGAAGAGGTGCCATATTCCTTAGACCTATCTATCCAAACACTCGATGAGCGTTGATTTGGGTTTGTCGCCTAGGCCAAGAAAATTGATTGCTACAATATTTCTATTGGGCTTGGAGGCAATACCTTGTGATGATCCATGCTAACAAAATTTTCGGAAATCTTCTGAATCTTTGTAGATATAGAAGATATCATATTGCAGGTTTCCACTTTGGCCACTTGCGCCAGATTACTTGGAGGCGGTAGGGCAAAAGTACCAAATAAGGTAGGGTCTTTTGGGAGGCCTACTCTGATATTTTGAAGCGAATGAGAGCTTCCATGGATCATTGGAATGCTTCCCGTAACTTGTGAACTATTGGGGAGGAAGGTTTGTTGGTCAACAATTGTAATTCCTCCTTGGAAGGTAAATGCAATCTTTCTTAAATATGTTGACACAATAGTAGCCATAGCATAAATCCATGGTCTACCCAATAGGATATTGTAATCGAGGTTTCCATCGATAACTTCAACATCAATTTCTACTGTCTTTCCCCCCAGTTCAACTTGCAAGTTACTTAGAATCCCATATGGGGTGTATGTCCATCCATCAAATTCTTTTAATGTCGTTGATGATCTTGACAAGGGTGGTGAGCCTAAAGTTTGCCACCATCTCATTGACATAATTCATGTAGATGCCCCCTAATCAATGATTGTTTGAAGAACAGTTTTGTTGAGGGCTTTCACTTGTATGAGGAAAGCGAGTTGAGCTGGTAACTGAGGTTCATATCCTTTATGATTAAAGGCCATAAGATTGGAATCCGCTAGGTCAATCCCACCTATTGCTGATAATAGAGCTTGCTTTTGGGAGGGGCAACTTTGCAGTACTTCAAGTGTCGACATAGCGGACGGTGATTGGGCCAGATCCTCTACTATATTATAATTTTGTGTTGCTCGAGCACGAGGATTAAATGTCGATTTGTGTACTACTCCCTTTAGTGGCTTTATCGTTAGCTCAGGAATGATGGGTGGCACAACTTCGGTTGAAGTTGTTGTCGAACTACTAGGTTGATCAGTAGCCTTGCTATTCAGCATTTGTGGATTCCCATAATCTTTATTCCTTATCGATATCAAGGCATCATTTTTTTGTTTCGAAATGGAAAACATAAGCACTTGGGATGGGGAAGCATTTTCGCTAGCAACCAGATTGGTTTCTAGGTTTGGAAACGGATCAGTCAACACTACTGAGGTATTCGAACTCTTAAAGAACTTCTTGATCTCATCTTTATGTGGACAATCCCTCGTCCAATGGTCCTCATCGCATATGAGACATGGTTGTTTAGGTTTCTTTTGCCCAGAAGGGTTTCCAGAAGATTTTTCAGGAGACGAATCATCATGTTTCTTCTTTTTGTTTTTCCCTTTCTTCTTGCCCCCTGGTTGCTTCAGTTCTTTGCCTTTGTCGATCAACATGGCATTCACCTCTAAGGAAGGAAGTTTTTCATTTGCCTTTTTACTGGAAACTGAAAGGAATTTACCCGATGGGGCCTTTACGGCTTGCGTACTTGAGGTGTCGATCACGCCATCGCTGGCATGAGAGTCCCTGTTCGATTTAGGAGGAGGAGGAATGGAAAATTCTGGTCTATGAGCATCAAGAATTTTGTCATAGAGCATTCCAGACAGAGTATAGATCAAGTCTAGATATTGTGCACGAGAAATGACTTGCTCTTCAGTGACAACTCCTCCCTTAGCCACATCTTCTGTAATAGAAGGTAACAATGACTTAACAAACCATTCAGCTAGAAGCTGATCAGGAACATATGTCTTTACCATTTGACAACGACACCGCCACTCATGAATATGATCAAATATGTGAGTGGTTTTTGTCTATTTAAAATTGGTAGGGAGTTCCGTTCCTATTTCGTACCTTATGGGTAACTGAAAATGGGTTAAAAAGGTGGTGACGAGGGCGCTGAAGTTATTGAATAAAGCTCTAGGCAATTCAATGTACCATTTCACTGTCGGACCAGTTAGTGTTCGCTGAAAAAGGTGAAGCCTAATTGAATCATCATTGAGGGTGTTGGACAAACACCACAGATGAAAGGTCATCACATGATTCGATGGATCTTCACCCGAATTTCCATTGAATTTAGGAATATCTGACGAAAGTTTATGAGGAATCACTGGCCACCAAGGGGCGTAAGCAATTGGATCATTTGTTAGCTGATTCAAATATGGTAATTCTAGAGTTGCTATGAAAGGCAACTGTTGATTCAAGTTTGGAAAAGCGTACCCAAGATAAGATGGGATTGCCTGAGCAATGGGTCTTTGCATACCAGCATAATGTATTTGATGGTGATAACTTTGATAAGGTTGATGGGCATAACCATTATAATATGATTGATGGTAATTGTTTTGAATAAAAGGCTGCCCATTACCCGCAAAGCTTTGTTGCTCAAGTCCTCGGTAAGCTTGTTGTAATTGTGGTTGTTGATATTGCACTAGCCATGGCTGTGAGACCATTTGTTGTTGTCCAATACTGGATGTTTGACCAAGATGAGGGGTGATAGTGCCTGTTTGAGCCTGAGTTTCTTCAGTTAAGGAGCCACTAATCAGTGGTTGTGATTGAGTCGCGCAGACAAGAGGTTGTTGTATTACAACCTGAAAGACTGGAGGTTTACATACAATAGGCAGCACTTGTACTTGTGATACCATCACAATAGCCGATGTAGTGGGAATGTTCAACACGGGTTGATTTTGTTGCATTGAATATACAACTCTTGGCTATTGAGGCAGTACATGTATCCAACCACTGGATGCAATTCCAACTTGACCCGAATTTTGTTGTAAACTCTCATATGGTTGTTCTCCCGGAGGGAACAATGGAAAGGCATATTGCCCCCCCATATGGTGGCAATCCAGTTTTCAAAGGGTAAATTGGTCTTTGGAGACTGGACTGCCCAAATTGATACTGAGGTGAAGGATCAATTTGTTGTCTCAACATAAGAGATTCCAGATAAGATTCCAGACGAACAAATAGGAACAAACCATGCTGTCGAAATAGTCCCTGGGTGAACTCCATCTAGTAGTTGAGAGCTAGTTGCAACAGATGGTATACCAGCAAACATTTTCAGAGTAGTGGCAAGAGGTTCTACTGCTGCTATATCAGATCACACAGTCCTAGATGTCGATGGTTGTTCAAACATATCGAGTCTATCCAAAATATTTCCTAGTGATTCTACGGGAACTTGCGATGAAGGGTGATCAAAAGAACTATCTTCTGTGGTAGAAGGATATAGGAGGATCCCAGTTCCAAAATGAAATGGGGTACTGGATGGAAGACCCTCCACAATCACTTCTATAGCAATCATTCCAGGTGGAAGAGGTAGACAGTCAAGTCCGTAAAATATTTCTGGTGCCGAAGAGGGCATAAACTCTGCAGCGACAGATGTTGGAGGGGTGACACCTTCCGAATCAGCCCTAGATGGAGCTGGTTCAGGAATAGAAGTGTTTACTGTTACACTAGGATTAGTTCTAATGTCCTCTTGTAACTGCAGAACTTCTTCTGTAGAGGCAGGGGTACTAGAAATAATTGGAGTAACTAGAGTCTCTGATGATGTTAAAACACAAGTTTCAAATAAACCAAGAGACTTCGACCCAGTTAAATGAGATCGCTTGGCCCGGAATGGTTTCATTTCTAGAGTCAAAGATGATTGACTCGTTAGTCTCCGTGAACGACGGGGTTTTGATTGACTTTCTTTCATGATTGCGGATTACTTGATCAACTCAAAATTAAAAGGGGAAAATTTTATTCCAAATTAAATGAATTTTATGATGCTTTGACACAAATTTCTTTTTCAATTTTTAAGAGTCGAGAAAAAGATAAAGATGACTCTAATCGCCTTCGATTTTTAATGAGCCTGAAGTGACAACTGCTCAGATGGACCTTTTCTTTTAAGGAGTCTGAAAAGGAATGAAAGTGACTACTCTAGAAATCTAGACAGAGGGATTACTAAACCAATCACAAAACTACAATATACTTTATGTGTAGCAGTCAATCTTCCCGAATGTTGTGTTCAATGCATTGCAATCGATAGGGAAGCAGACATAGCTTCCTAAGGATAAAGGATATAGCCTATTGTGGTCTCCCAATATATACTCGATGGAACATGGGAGCACAAGTCCATAGTGGCATTTGTTGTATCAAAGAGGAGGAATCACCAAACCTACGATGAAAACGATAGTTACCAGGCTTTATGACGTCGGAATACGTCTCTAGCCTAGAATTCTAGATGTTGTGTGTTAGGTTCTAAAGCGTTTTTATGTTCATTGAGGTTTATTTTACAGTTGATCTTTCTTAAGAAGTTTTCCTTTCAAGGTTCATCGTGTGATGTAGATATACAATTCCTAAATATGCAATCTAAGATGATAAACAGTCATTTATTTTCTTTTAGCAATGAAAATCCTAGCTACTAAAGAAAGAAGAGTAAAATTCTTTCAACATAGAGCAAAGAGCACACACTAAATGCACTTTTCCTAAATCAATTTCCGCATGCAATCTAAATGAAAATGCACATGCATGTATTTTTTTTTTAGTTTCCTTAATGTGAGAATGAAAAAAAGAAAACTAAGTACAGATCTGAACTACTTTTCTTCAAAGCGACACTTTAGCAATTTCTTTTCAAAAACGAAAGGAAGACTAAGACGACACTTTCACTTTCGAATGGAAAACGGCTTTTGACGCTTCAAAGAATTGATAATTCAAATCAAATACAATGGAAAAAGTGTAATCGACTATCTAAAAGAGGAAGACTTTACGACACTCTTTTTCTTGACTGAAAACGACAATTGCGACACTTTCAAATCAAAAGACGACGGTTTGATTAAGCTACTTTTTGCAAAGGAGGATTGTAAATGATGAAAAATACATAAAAAATCATTCACAATTCCTTATCAATGGAGGCTAAATGTAAAGGAAGAAGGTTTCAATAGTGATATACTGATCATAGATAGAAAAACTACTAAATAGAGCTGAAAACAAGGAAGAAAAAACCAAAATCTAGAGGCAGAAATAGTCTCACTCAATCATCTCTCCTGTCCTTAAGGGAAACAGGGATGCATCTCACCTGCAGCACACGAGAGGTGTGATGCATCCAGACTGCTAATGAGAGATAGTGCGATGGTCCAGGGATGAGACTGAGCTCGGTTTTCACTCACAGTTTGCAGCTACGTTCAGGGATTTAGGTTGAGCTTATGATAGGCAATAAACACAAAGTATAGGGGCTAATCTAAAGAGGTTACTGAGCTACCAACAAGGCTCTTAGGATGTTTGCAAGTCAAATGTTTAGTTCACAAACCAACCCGGAGATTGACTGAAGCAACATTGATCTACTTTTCAGTTGCATAGCAAAAGCTTAACTTCAGGCTCCGTCTATAGTTTATAAAGCAAACAACAGTAACAAACAAACAAACTATTTGCTCCCCAGTGGAGTCGCGATTTTGTTTCTGGTAAAACTAGCGTCTATTCAGAGCTGCTAGTCCCACTATGACAGGTAGCTATCTTAGAAACAAACAATTCAAAGTAACTTGTGTTTTCCTTTATGAGATATAGATGAGAGAGAAGTAGAGAGCACCAACCTTACTCTTTCGCTTGGCTCCTTACTTGTTTCCTCCCTCCTTTGATAGAGCTTCGCCACTCCTTCCTCACTTGTCCCGCTTCAAAGAACACCTGTAGAGTGAAAAGCAACAAAATACCATCAAAGCATAGAGATCTATAACCATAAACAATATAGGATCAGATGTACATTAACCATACACATGCATAAACAAATACAAGATTTAGATATATACAAGTATATGGAGGAAAACTCAAATAGCTTTATTGATAGAAGTAGTAGAAGAGAGGATTACAACCCAGCTGTCTGATCTAGTGCCATCCTCCCAGCATGAAAGCCCTCTTCACCTCATGAAAAGCTAGATCACCCAATGATACAATGCTTCACAGAGAAACCAACAGCACTTCCTTACAAAATACAAAATTCCAGCCTCTCGATCTTTAAGATGAGGGATCCATATATAGATATTTGCAGGGGGGTGAGTCAGATTTTGGGATTTTGATTAGTGTCATTTCACTGATAGTTCTTGGTTTCACTTGGAGATTTCATGATCTCTTACTCATCCTTGGGCAAATTCAGAGAGGCAAGTGTCATATGAGTAATTTCTAGAAGATTCTCTGGGTTTCCACCTAGCAAACTGCCTCTGCCAAATGTCTCCTCTCGCTCATCACACCCTACAGAAGGGATTTTCAATATGCATCGCACCCTTTGTGTGCAGCGGGTGAGATGCATTGCATCCTTAGCATGGAGTAGTCTGTATGGTCCAGTTTTGGCTAGTTCTGAGCAGTTTTTCAAGGAGAACTTCTGGGAAATGATGTAATCAGTTGACCTTGATCCTTTAGGGTATGAAACAACACGTTTAAGGGTTTAGAAGACCTTGTTTTATGGACATATGTGATTGGGGTTATAGTGCCCAAATATTTCTATAACAACTATTGGCCCTTTCAGCAATAGCCCACGAAGCGCAGACTGAGCTCTCAGCTGAAGCACTATGGGGGGATGCTAGAACCAAGTTTCTGCACCCTTGAGATGTTTGAGGGGTCTACTTAGTCCAACTAGGAATTTCTTTGCATAGGTCACTTCGCACACTGCCTTGACCTGTGAGACCTTCTCAATATGTTATAATTTCCTTTGGGCAGCCCTAACCAAGGGCTGACATGCTTTCGCGCTGTTAAGGTAGCAATCTGCGCTATTTCCCCAAGTACACCGCGGATCTTACTTATCTTCTTATAATTGTTAGTTAACTTCATGTAAACAAATACTTATCTTATATTCACTTGTTCAACACATTCATATGAGTTCGTGTAGCAAATAAACAGTAAACTTGCAATTCATACCCAATATACTTTAATGCATAAAACAGGAAAAATACACACAGAATGATAAGAAACTTCTCTTTATTATTTCTCCAACGGTTACAGACTCGACTCACCCTACGCACTTAGCTGCAAGGGTCCGCGCACTCAGCTGTTGACTACTAGGCCTCTGTGCACTGAGTTGTAGAGACTTCTCCTACTCTACGACCCAAAGACACGACTTCACACTTCCACTCAAACTCAATGCTTCTTCTTCATTCTTTTCTTTTGATTAGATTAGATTAGATTTCACTTTTCAACTTAGATACTTGTTCTATTAAGCTGACATTACATTACAAAAGTAAGGGTGAACAACCCTATGACTCAATTAAAATTTCGAGCTCCACACCCACAAATCGCGGAGTCTTTACGTCGGACTTAGTCTAAACTTGGGTTTTAAGCCCCAAAACTTGCCTTGGGGGATCCCATGCCCAACAGAAACCATAAAATTTATCCAATAAAATCCTCTTATGTGCTAACATGTACCAAAGCCCATGTGAATCCATGTTTTATCAATTAATGGTCGAATGTAATGAATTTATGATTCTCGAAGGGCTAAACGAATTCATTATTGCATAATGATTTCTTAATATTTTGTTCTTAAAAGACATGGATTTATATGAAATCAGTTATTTTCTCTAAGTAATTACTCAATCTTGAAAGTTTACGCTCACTCTCATATTTTTCTTTACAGGCTGGTCCCAATAAACATAATCCCACAGAAATGTCTCAACCAACTAAACCCATAAGGAAACATGTTGTTCAACAATAGCCAGTCGCTCCTCCACCCGAGGCTACATAAATTGTTGCACTATTCTATGATACTACATGCACGTTGGACATCAGAACCTCTACTTGGGAGGCCATGTACAAGCTCTTCGAAGACAAAGAACCTAGGGTCACAAGAAAGACAGTAACAGCTAAAGATTTGCTCACTGTTTCTAAAACTACATACAGCAACGTTTCCAATTCATTCCTCCACATAATTGTAGCTCATCCAAACATCTTGCCCTACACGGATATGATTATATGGGTCATTGACCATCTAAATATTTCAGATAGGAATTTTATGACAAAGAGGAACACGGTCATCAGCTCATTCACCAACAAAGATTTGTCCCAAAGGTACTAGCTACCACCGCCCCAAAATAAATATGACAAGGAATTCATTGAGAAATTCATGAAAGAGAATGAGGACTAATCAGAGGTCATCAAATGATGGAGAAGAGATTCTAACAAGCATAAGAGAGAGGATAAGGGTATTGTTGACAGTGTTGGACCTGCTAACATTTAGGGGATCACCCTGGTATGAAGTCCTAACTAGACCTCACACTGTTTGGTGTGGGAGTCCCATCCAGTATGATGGCATGGTTGTCGTTGTCTTAAGGATTTTCCTCAACTCTTTCTTGTCAGCACAAGAGAGTGGTCTGCTTTTCCTTCGAGAAGTTAGGTTCACATGCCTGATGAGTGCTAGTGTACTCGTATCAATGGTTCCTTCACTGTAAGGGGATAGGGTGAGAATGAGTCCCAAGTTGGTTGGGATGAAGTCCCAAGTCAGCTAGGAGAACACAACACAATAGGATCTGCATAGCTTTCGAAGGAGCAGTCCACATGGATGTGGTAGTCACAACACACAAGTTAAGATAACACGTATATCACTCAACTAATGAGTTTGAACGAGTGCAACGGTTGTTACAACAAGTTCTATGTGAAAGGTTTGTCTAGTGTCTAGGGATATAGCTACCATGGGTGAGACAACATTAACAACATATACAACACATTTCCATTTATAGATTATGTATTACAACAAGGGAAATATTTCAAGTGTTCAACATAGTTTAAAGCAACATGCATTACAAGTGTTCAATCCTTAGTCTTACAACAACTACAATACATGTGTGAAAATGTGTTGGCCTGTTAGCAGGATTCTAAATTAAGTGAAAGTTCCAAGAGACATCATTACACCATATATCACTAACCCCGAGTGTTGGGTGTTGGAGCCACTACTTACTCCTCAAAGAAAATATTACAGACTCTCTTGGCTATGTGGGAGGAGCTAAGGTGAAAAGTCCTTTGCATGTACAAATGAGGGGGTATTTATAGCCAAGGGTGAAACTGACCCTTGTGGTTGTTAGACCACCCTCATGATTGTTTGACTTCCATGACTTTTTGACTTTACATGACTCTTTGTACAACAAGTGGGTCTATTGGACTTCCACGTTACATTACATTGATTGAAAACATAGCCCATAGTAGAGATGTGGGTGACATGACTCATGACATGACTCGACATGGCAGTGCTGTTACATTCATGTTACTACTAGAGTGCATGTCAAGCTACAGTGTTGTTGGGTGATGGATTTCTTCATGGTGTATCATAGCTTCACCTCTGCATGGCGAAGTGCATGGAATCTTCGATGGTATTTGGTTCGCTTGATGAAGCTTTGGCATGTCATTCCTTGATTTCATGTTGGGAGGTTTGACAAGCTCATATGTTCATGAAGGTGCATGTTTTTCCGTTCGTCTGTTGGTGAGAACATCTTGCATGTTTTCTCATCCGTTTGTCTGCAAACACATCTTTGCATGATCATCCGTTCATGAGAACCTCTCTTCGCATGCATCGTTCATTCAACTGTTGGTGAACTTTTCCTTCTACATGTGCTCCCTTTTTTCATCCCTTTCGTTGTCGCACCATGTTCGTTAGTGTACCTGTGCCTACATTCTCTCATGACGAGGCAAAATTAAATCCAAAAACCTCCTAATTTACCATGACACATGATCATTTCGGATGTAGGTGACCGTGAGAGGCAGCAAGGTTGTGAAGCGGGATGATGGCTCTAGGCACTGCTGATGAAAAATGTGCAAGAGTCACTGAGTGATGGAGATGGGAAATCCAAGTCAACAGTGACTATCCATTAGGCCTGTCTTAGTTGGAAGAAAAAATTGCACAAATTTTGGGAGGGACAATCTAGGTTGCAGGAAGGCAAGGTAGGAAGAATCTGTGTAGCTTCCGGAACAAGTGGTCGGAAGGGGATGGAAGGAAAAATTTGTGTAATACTATGGAGGAATAGGCTAGGCTACAAGGAGGATCAACAGGTAGAGATTGCACAGTTTTTTGGAAGAATTGCCTGGGAGCCTGGCAGCCAAAATTGTGCAATTCCCAGAGGGAACTAGCAATTGGCTGCTGGGTCACTGGCAGCCAAAATTGCGCAATTACCAGAGGGAATTGGCAGTTGGCTACTAGGTCACTGGCAGCCAAAATTTTGTAATTCCTAGAGGGAATTGGCAGTTAGCTGCTGGGTCACTGGCAGCCAAAATTGCACAATTCCCAGAGGTAACTGGCAGTTTCCTGTTGGGTCACTGGTAGTAGAAACTGCATAATTCATAGGAGGAACTAGTAGTCTACTGCTAGGAGCTACTGACGAGGGGAACTGCACTCAGGCTAGGAGGACATCCTACTGATCATCTCTGCACAATTTTTGAGCTGAGAAAATTGCTGGGTAGCAAAAGGCCTGCTCATGAAAACTACATAATTTCTTAGATGAGCAGTCGGTCGACTGTCGAGATGACTAACTGGGAAAACTGTGCAATTTCCTAAGGGAGATATGGACGGGCACTTGGTGTATGTCAGGCCTGTCTGCGCAATTTCCTCAGTTAGCCGAGTGGGCAGGGTTAATAGCCTCTGCGAAATTTTGGAGGGGAGTCAGTCCCGGGGTGGTTGTTGGGTTCGACTTTCCGAGTGGCCAACATGAGATCTGATTGAGTTTCTTGTGATCAACGTAGCTTGGAAAGACTTGCTTAATGCTTTTGTGCTACTATGGGTGACATTCGATTGATTCGATGGTGAGGTGATGGTTTGAATGTTAGAGGGGAGTCTTTTCATAAGAACTTTAGCAAAAATTATTGTGTGTCAACGATCGAAATATGCATTGGTGATCATGCAAACACACACTCACATGACTCGAACACGAGATGACTCAAACCATCCAGACACACATGTTCAACATGATTGACTGATGATCCAAGTGATAGGCGCGACACTCATGATTGATCATTGATCAGTCGTGATGGCGCTTGTGCGACAGTGAATGTGACTATGTGTGAGTGCAACAGATGCTTTCATAGCGGACACAACAAGTACACACGAAGCGAAGACTTTGAGCATAATTAGAACATGGTCGCAAGCATGACTTAGACACCAACATGTAGAAAGTTGAATGAAATGAACAAGAAATGCGGATGCAAAGACTCACACAAGCTCATGGAGTGAACCTGGGGGGTGTGTAGTCATCAAGTGAAACTCTCAAGGGAGGCTCTGAAATTGGGTGTAGGCCAAATTTTGGAGGGTGGTTGTAGTCGCTACAACACTTGGCGACACACTGGTAGAACTCCAGCTTCTCTATTTTGGTTCATTGCTAGCACATGGCATTGGTCTTTCGAGAAGTATTGAATCGTTGTGCAGGTTACTTCGGCTTCCCCACTTACCCCATGGACATACATGGTTTACCCTTTCCCGACTCAATGAAACACAATCAAAAGTCCAGCTTAGATCTCAGTGTTTCAAATCCAGGAAGGGTAGTTTAGCTCACGAGTTGAAGATTTTCAGAGTATAAGTTTTCATCTCTGGTGTTGCTCCACTGCCAGCAGGCCTGGACAATACACCAGCGGAGTCACACAGGAACACACACATTGCTCCACTTCCAGCAAGCCTAGACAGTACCCCAATGGAGTTGCATGCTTCACCTCTCTGTGCAGGAAGCCTTTCTCTTCTTTCGCCTTTGTATTTTTCAAGAGGACTATGCATAGGCACTTATTTATTTTTGGGGTGGAAGAAGAATCACAGCTTATTGAGAGCAGAAGAGGTTTTTCCTTCAGAGAAGCATGTAAGACCTCTAACATAGGCTTGCTCGTTTAGATTTCCCCTTCTTCATTTCTACTAGTTGGATGAGCTTGAACACATAGAGCAGAAGGCAGAGTACAGGCATGGGGCTTCCCAATGTGGATATAGGTTCATGGTTGGACCAAAACTTCCATTGCAAATGGCTCATATTTTCCTTCAAGACTACATCGGCTGAAGGTTACAACCAAGCACATAGAAGACGAACACAAGACTAGCCAAGTGCTATAGTGTCACAAGTTTTTTCAAATTTTAGCCACATACTCTATTCAGAAACCAAAACGTAGTAGCTGGTAGCACTTATTTCTGGAAACAAAAATAGTAATATATCAAACAAACAAAATGAACGTGAACAAAAATAGTAAGCAGAATCAAACAAAGAAAAAACAAAATAATAAGCAAAGCAAACAAGATGAAAACAACAAGCAGCAAGCAGACTATGTACATGGCATGGGTGCAGCCTGCCCTATTGAAGGTAATTCTTGAGATCTTGGCCATTGACAGGAAGGTTGTCAATCCTCCCGTCAAGTGATTGCAAGTGATATGTGTGTGGGCCAAGCTTCTCGTAGACCAGTGCAAGTCCACCAGGCTCCGCTACCAAAACCTGGTGGCATTGCAAAAGATCTTCAAGTGAAGACAACACTACCGTTTCAACTACTGTGTGCAACATGGGCACAGATGATGGCACGGGGTAGTTTTTTTTATTCTGGGAATGGTTCAAGTTTTTGAAATCAATGCATAAGTGGATTTTCCCAAATTTATTACGTGCGGAATTTAAATTAGAAAACCAAGTATGATGACAAACTTTGCAAGTAATCCAACCATCCAAAATGTTAGTCAATTTTTTCTATATAAGGAGTGCAAACAACATGTGTGTGTTACCTGGTGTTTGTTGCAATAGCTTATCTCCTCCTTTACCTGGAATCCCATGTTGGATTTCTTGCGTGTAGTGTGTACTCAGGTCATCATCTGCCCATACAGAGCCATTCCAGTACTGTTTGGTCAAGCGGTCAAAGTTTTGTCGTTGCTGTGGTGTGTAGCTTGTACAGAGATTGGCTATCTTCGGATCATGATAGGTTGCCAGGTTGCCCTGTTTTTTTGTAACGGTGGTCCTTTGTATGTTCATCATGAGTGCTTCATACTCAGCAATGTTGTTTGTGCACTCGAACTTCAAGCAACTTGAAATCATGCATTGTCTATTGTTTTGGACGACTTAGCTACACCGGGTCCTTGAGCCATTACATGTCTCTGATTCGTCAAAATCCATGGCCCTCAGCTTATCTATATACAAACCATTTTTCATGCTAGTACTGCTACTACTACTATTGCTACTACTACTACTACTACTACCGGTAGAATAAACAGTACAAGTTTCATTACCATCAGTTGGACAAGGAAGGAGTATTAACTACATATTTGATGAGGTTGGAGCTAGTCATGTAGGATAACACTCCAATGCTATTTCCAAAAGGCAGTTTCCAAACATGAGTTCTATTAAGGCCAATAGTTCATTCTCGATGTTAAGGGGAGTGACATTGTGTTTCATATACCTCTTGGATAACACCTAGATTTGGTTGCATTTTCCCTTGTATGGAAGCCACATGTGAGACCAATATGTAGCAAAATATCCATCTAGCTTGCTGGACCAGTCTCTACTAAGCAGAAGGCCATATTCTTCTGGTATGTACACAACAACTATGTTGATAGATTGGTAGACTTGACTATCATGATATATTCTGATGATCACGTCTCACAGTTCACCAATCGCTGGTACTAATGTTCGATTGAGTTGGATGATTCTTGCAAATGTTTCACTCCATTGTGCATTAATCTTCTTAGTAATGGAGAGGGGCATGAAATTGGGTGTCGTGCCAAAATCAACCAAGCAATTGTGAACATTGTAGTTAAAAACTTCAAACGAGAGTAGGAATGGAGGGAAACCTGAGTTTGCTTCTTCCATCAAGAGTGTTTTGAGCACGGTCGATAGTGATCTGAGAGGTGTGCTTGTCCCTTTGCTGGTAGAGGGTGCGTTGTCCATTGTCGTTTGTCCCAATGCACGTAGCCAGATATCTAGCTGACTCTAGAATTTAGCTAACTCAAACAAATTGATGTTTTCTTGAGTTTTATTCATGTCATCAACTATGTTGTAGTTCAGATGTGGTCGACTCACCAAGGTTTCCAGGGTGGAATGGATGTTTGTGTCGTCCAGCGGAGTTTTTTGCAACTTGCTACTCATGGATGTACTCTTATTCGTTGTTGTCTTCCTGGAATTGCTTTGTGTTTGCTAATTTGATATGGTCAGTGGATCGGTCTTCTTCATCAACAATATCACCTTCTCTTGCATTTCCCCAAGTGTAGGGGAGCCCCTTTACTACTAAGATGGTAACGATAATTTTTCTTTTGGATCTTCTTCTCGGTGTTCTTCTTTGACATTACTTGCAAGCATTGATATGGATTCACGACATGCCCAGAACTTGATTTTTCATCAAGTGCAACCTCTTCGTCATCGTCATTGTCTTCCGACTACTCCTACATATTACTTTCCACATCAAGTGCATGACTACAGATAGAAATAATGACTCACTTCCAATCCAAACAAGAGTTCTCAGAGTGATGTTCTTCGTGGAAGGAACAAAACTTGGGATTTTCACATTGTTCGAGTTGGAACACAGGATTCTACACAGTTTTTGAAGTGAACCTATTGTTTCTTGATGAGCCGGTTGATAAACTGTTTGCCTGTCTCTAACTGGGTAGATGATTGCTTGCAAATGTGTACGTTTTCCATTGCTTGAGCTCGGACACTTCTGTGGTCAAGTTCTTGACAAGGCGAGTGAGGGTCTCAATATCGATTGCTTCCTTGTATCTGGTATGCCCCAGTATTGTAGCAATAATGCTACAACTCCTGGAACTCCCTTCTTTAATTTTATCAACCCGGTAGTTCGTAACAAACTTGGAAGCGACGGTGCTGTATGCACAAGTACTAGCTCTTGCCACAGCTGTCACTTGGTCAGCTGGCACGAGTCCGCTAGGGGCTCAAGCCAACTTCTATGAGCTCTTAGAAGAAGCTTTCTAACTGATGGACGAAAGCTAACTCAAAGGAAGCTAATCTACTTGCGGAAAGAAACTGAAAGCCAAAAAGAAATACAAACCCTAGCAAACCCTAATTCTACCAACTAGTCCTACTGATGCAAAAATGAGAATGCAAACTACGAGAAGATATGCCATTACTTCTAGGAAGGTAAAATGCATGTGTCTAAGTTATCACTATCTGAAGAAAACATCTTTTTGTATTTTTGATTAAGTTATTAGAATTATCATGCATGTGCTTTTAACTAGTTTTCCACTGTGCAGGGATGGATCAAGGGATGAAATGCTTTGGGAAAGGTTGGGATGGTACAGAGAGGGTCTAAGGGATCCCTAACATTCTTTTTGAGAGTTTCACAAAGTCTGGATGCCATGCAACCATGTTTATGAACTTCTACAGGAAGTCTGCAGGGGTTTCTACAGGAAGTTCTGTAATTCTTCTACAGGATGCTTCGAAATGGGATTTTTGAGGATGGGTGATTGATGGAAGATGCATGGATGGTTATGGAGGTAGGATGGGGGTCTGAAGTGACCTAGGAACTGATGGATGGAGTGGTGAGATGATATGTGGAAGGCTGATTTGGCTTTAAGGTAGTTGAGACAACAATGGAGAAGAAGGTAGGGTTACGTGGGCAAGAGGATGGGTGTGAAGCGAGAAGCCTAGATATGGGATGAATCAGATGGCTCTGATGAAGCTTGACCATGTGAGTGAGTGATAGAGATGCCCTGCACAATTCACATTCAACCGAATCAATGAATTCTTGCAAACAAACTAAGTCCTAGCTAACTTAATCTAACTGTCAATGAAATGAATAAACAGCAGCCTCGTTTAGAAAGAGAACCATGTACATCACGTGAGCAAGAACATTCCGAAAGATCTAAATGCATGACAAACTCCTACCAATCGATTCCCAAACATAAAAAGCTACTTTAACCAACAAAAACAACCAAAATAACAAAGCAAGATCTAAAGAGCAGATTTTATTTTAAGAACGCAGCAAACACACATAAAGATAAATAGGGGAGGTACTGGGCGCTTGAGATGGGCCCAACCCCAAGAGCTACAGCCTCCCAAGAGAGATTTAGAGCTGGTGCAAAGCTGGATTCATCTTTATTGATCAAGAATGAAGAGTTACATCCAAATTGTCCACAAGGAGAGCTTGAGAATGAGTTGAAAGCAAAGCTAATCTATTGCATACAAATCGAATTGCAAAATGACTACAACAAGGCTATGAAATGACTAACTACTAGCTACTATCTACTTGGCTAACTAGCTAACATCCACTGGCTACACTGGCTAACCCAAATGAGGCCCTAAGCCTTCTTATTTATACAATTTGAGGACCCAACAGTCCTCCTAAAATTTAGGGACTCGGCTGCCCAAAACTTGGAGTTAACAGCAGTCCTACTTGACTTGCTTGGCTGTCCTTGTGTTGATTGATTCGGTGGCCCTTGAACTCCGAGCTAATGGTGGAGAATTCGAGGCAAGGGCCCATAAATGAAGGGGACACCTTCCTACAAATCCTCTAGCTTGTCTTCCCACGAATTTGGCTGCCAAGTGCTCATTAAGACCTTCAATTTTGTCTCCAAATTGACCAAAAAGGCTACACAAAGCACCCATTAGACTTGTTGGCATAATAACTAACCAAATTCACTCTATTAGCATAAAAATAATCAAAAACATGCAATAAACCAATGAGAATGGTGGATTAAGTCAAATTAGGAGGTTGAATGAGCCCAAATAATTGTACATTTTTGGGGCTCATCATCACCCCCCTACTGAAAGTGTTGCTCATCCTCTGAGCAACCAATCTCTCTCCTCATCTTTGATGGCCCTGGTGGCCTCCTTGTCATGCCAAGCTTCTAAAGTGATGTCCTCTTCTCTGTCATGAAACCATGCTTCTTTGCTTCTTCCCACTGCCTGTTCCTTTTCCTAGTGAATTCTCAGCCTTGGTATGAGTGTGCAAGTATATTCAATCTGATGGCAACAATGGTGGCGAAAGAAGATGAAACCAGTGGAGGATGGAAGAAAAGAGTGGTTGCATGTCTCCTCAACAATCTTCAAGCTTCAGATCCCTCTCCATAATTGATTCTAGCCTACCCAAAGGCTTCTACAGGATGTTTCTGGTAAAAATACAGAACTTCCTGTAGAATGTTGAACCATGACTAAATTGTGTCCGAACCCTGAAAAGAATGAGTGTTCATGGAGGGGATGGATGTGCTTAGGGTGGCCAACACAGGTGTTGCATCCTTAGCTAAAATCTCGGCCAATTTCTCCTTTTGCTGCCCTTTTTCCAAACTTCCTGTAGAAAGTCCTGTAGTGGTTGTTTTCTGTCTTCCTGTAGAAACAGTCTTCACTGTTTTGGCCTGCTTGGCTGAGGGTGCCTTCTCCTTGACTGTGTTGTGGTTGCCTTGGGTGTGTCCCTACTTGTTTTGAAATTTTTAGTCCTCTCTGCCCGTGTTTGAAACTATTTCTCCCTTGGTGTTTGTGCCTTCATTCCTCCCACAGTTTTGGCCTCAACAATTTGGCCTTTGCTCCTTTTCTTCTCTGTTCTTGCCTTGCCTGAATGTCTTGCATTTCTTCATCATTGGTTTTCTCATATTTTTCAATGTGTTTTTCTTCCTTGCCATCCTTTATTTTTCTTCAGCACTTCCACTAACTCATCAACATTAGTTCTTTAAGTATCCAGCCTTGTCCTCCCCCTCTCGCTTTTATTTGGCTCCCTGTATTTCTCTTGATCATGTAAAAGATCCCACCTATTCATTGTATGACTGTACTATGACAAGACACAAACTTGTTGTTCTTGGTTGGTTAATTACATGCCTTGAATGGTCCAACCTATGATTGATTTCCACCTTACACTTATTTCATCTCATTAGTCTTATGGTCAACTTTAAGTCGCACCAATGTTTGTTAACTCTTCATTTGTGCAATTTTGGCCACCTTCAATTAATCCTTCTTGCTGTAACTGGTTGTCAGCTGCCAAACCTGATCTGTCACAGTAAATAAATTTTTCATTCCCAGCCTGATCGCTTTTATAAGCACTCTCAAAGTAGTGTTCCCCTGTTCTTGATTTAGACAGCTCCAAACTAGCTTGGATCTGTGACATAATCCCTTTACAATCCTGGATCACCTGCATAAAATTCTGATATGATACCTTACTCTGTTTTAACAATTATGTTCATGCATGCAAAAGACCCTAACCACGTTTTTTCTTCTGTTCTCTTCTTTTTTGGTAGAAAGAGATCTGAAGGACATTAAGAATTCTTCAGCTATCTGGTTATGAGAGGAAGAGTTTGCTTCTACAGATAGAGGACAGAGACCAAGTTTTCTTCTCAGGACAAATTCAGATATGAAAATTTTAAAAGTTACATCCACAGGCTGGCTCTCACAGCTGCATATGCCTTCTTTATAAGAGAATTTTAGACCAGAAACGTGGAGAGATGCAGAAAAACTGAGAAATTCCATGCAACACACAATCACACTGCTATTTTTGACTTACAGGCAAACTGGTCTCTAATTCTCCTGCTCCAGATAGTTCAATTCACCACCTTTCAAAATATATATCATGCGTGGAAGAGTGCTTTCGAGCCTACCCTTCTCGGAACTCCAAATCTGATGAGGGAAAGCTCAGGTTTCTTTGTTCCAAAACGTTGTGTCATACTTCCTGTAGAAGACCCACCCGTTTTCTGTAGAACGCCCTTGCATAGGTGGGTTTAAGAAAAAAATGGCTGAGAAAGCTTGGTTTGCTGCTATGGGGCTGGTATGGAGCTTGTTGCAGCTGCAAGGAATGTGATAAACTAGAAACAACATCGGTGAGAGTTCGATTGGCCATTATGAAGATTTCCATTGATGGAGGGTGAGCTGGCCAACTGCACGTTGGCCCCATGCAGACTGTTGGTCCCCATTGTAGTGTAATTATGAACTGTAGTCCTCTGCCTGTAATCACTTACCATTAGTTGCACTGGAGTTTGGAATATCCACAACTGTCTGTGTTTTTTTCAAATTTCACGTGAATGACCATACACGTATGCTGCGTGATTTTTGGCTGATTGCTAGAGAATTGGAAAAGGAACTTATCGGCTCAATCTTGCTATATTCGTGCTTTAATTCCACCATTCCATTTGTTTAAGCATTTCTTCAATTAGATTCATGCAACAGAGGAACAAGTTTTAGTCACGTACCTGAAGTCGTGCATGGTTGCTGTGAAGCTGAGATCTTTCATTCGCTGCATGCATTTGTTTTTGTGATTGCATGTGGCTTGGCTATTGATTTTTTGGTTGTTTTCCTTGTGCAGGTGTCCTCTGGCCAGATGCATGCTGCAGGAGTTCATTTCCAAGCTCAGATCTGCACCTTGAAGCTGCTGCTGCTGAATTTTCACATGACCAGAACTTGTTTTCGCCATTTCTCCCAAACGGTAAACCAGATCGATCTGAAAATTGCTGAGCATGTTCCTATCATCATGATGCACCTCCCATAGCAAAATCGTGATCAATGGATGCACAGATTTCGAGAAAATTCAAAAATGGCTGAAGATTTCAGAGATCAATTTCTCGGAAACCGTGCATCGGAATTGGCTGAAACTGCTTGGGTGGGTTACCATCACTCATATGCATATCCCTGTGAAACAGGTTTTAAAACGGATGCACGGATATGGAGAAAATGAAAAAATGGCTGATGGCGATGGAGGCTAATTTCTTGGAAACCGTGCACCGGAATTGGCTGAAACTGCTCAGGCATGTTTCCATCACCCTTGTACAATTCCTCATAAAATGGTTTTTCAAATGGATGCATGGTTTTCAAGTTATGGCAAAAACAAATTTTGTTCTAGGTATTTTTGCTTCAAGGCATTTTGCATTTTTGTTGCATGGTATGAAAAATGAATTTGGGCTGTGATGCAGGTATGGAGATGATGGAGGAGGAGTTGGAAGATTGCATGAGGACTTCTGAACCCTTGAGGAAGCGACCATGTTTGCCAAACCACTTTTTCCAATCCATTTTTAACTTCTTGTAGCTCCTACAGGAACTTCCTGTAGAAAACACAGTTTTGAGGAAAGAAGCACAATAACATGAAAAAAATGATGGAAAAGGGTGAGGGATGGAAACATGGATTCTTGCAGGCATAACCGATAGATTCCAAGCTTTAAATCCCCTTCCAAAATCGAATCTGGCTCGCTTGAAGGTTCTACAGGATGTTTCCTGTAGAAATATAGAACTTCCTCTAGAAGGCCCAAAAACTCCTTTGTCTTTGTTCTGAGTGATCCTCCTGACCTTCAATGTCATTGCTGCAACATGAAATTATTCAATGGAGATTAGCTTTATTTTTCTTTTTCTTTTTCTCTTCTTTTTTTTTTGAAAAACAACTAGGGCGCCTCATGGAGGTTTTCACCCTAATTGCCTGCCTTGGGCGCCTCCAAGGGAGTTTTTCACCCAAGGATCTTATTCCCTTTTATTTTCTCTTCTTTCCAACCCATTGACCGCCTCATGGAGGTTTTCAATCAATGAGCCAATCTAAGGCGCCTCTGAGGAGGTTTTCACCTTAGATTTTTATTTTCTTCTTATTTTCATTTTTTTCTCTTTTTCTTTTTTTTTTTCTTCTACCCTACCCTACTTGAAAAACAAAATCATTTTCAAGTATAAGAATACTTCCAATGGAGCCATGTGCACATCGAGATTAGAGAAAAAATGATGTGAAGGCTCGAAATGCATGCTTGGACAACTATCCGGACTTTAGAGACCAAATGATCTGACTTTGAAGGGATCAAACATAGCTGAGGAAGAGAGTACCGCTGCAACTTAGTCACCTTTTGAAACCATATCTCAATATAGCTTTGATATCCTTGGTCCTTTTGCTGATCTGGATCATTCTTCATGTCACCTTCTATCATGACCTTCTCATCTTCCTCTTTTTGCTGATCTTTCTCTTGAGTACATGGAGGATTTGATGGTAACCATGAAGGAACTCTCTCGATCTCTGATTCTGATCTCTTCTCTTCATCAAGTGCAGCCCATGGTTCTTTGATCTCCTCTTTGGAATCTTCTTTTTCCTTTGGTCCTTCAATGTTGTCAATATAATCTCTGTTTTGCAACACTCTTCCTGAGCTTTGGTGAACATCATTGAGCTCAAAAGGAGTCATTTGCACATGTTGTGCCTCAGCTTTGCAATTGGGTTGAGCTACTCCATGGTATGGCTTTAGAAATGGTACGGGTAGTTGAGTGGAGGTGTGAAATTGAGATGGAGATGGATGGCATTGTGGTTGGGTAGGCATTTGGGGTTGCCTTGGTGGAGGAGGAGGCGATGGTTGTGGATGAGCAGGTGGTGGAGGAAAATGAGCGGGATGAGAGTTGTACTGGGGCCTCCACTCCTGATAAGGTGCATTCCACTGAGGCTGTGGCTGAGCATAAGAGTGAAATGAATGAGCAACTGGTAGGGCATAATATGGATCTATGAAGGAACAAGGAGAATATGACCAAGGAGGAGGTGTAGACCAGGAAGGATGAGCAGGGGGACCCTAAGAAGGCATGAAAGTGGCTTGATAGGGGTCATAATAGGTCTCAGATGTCCCTTGCACTTCCTGCTGATAAGATCTAGGTTCATGTGGCCTCCTTTGGTTCATATAATAGAGTGATTCAGTGGCTCCTTTGGCTCTCTGATAGGCAGCTTTGATTCTGGGTAAGGAAGGGCACTGATCTGTAGGATGGTATTCTTCACATACAAAACACACTTCTATGGAGTACAATGGACATTCGTTCCTAGGATGCTTTCTAGTGCACCTAGGACAAAAAATGGCCAAAGCCCTCTTGGCTTCTTCTTGCTTCTTTTGGATCTGCAAGGTATCCAGTTGCATGGCAAGAAACTGCCTCATATCACTCTTGAAATCTTCGATCTGATTTGCAAATTCATTTTTGGATAAGGTACTTCTCCCAACATTTCTGCTTGTAGCCATTCGCTCCAGAGGAATGTTTTCTTCTTCTTCTCCCCTAGAGGTTCTTTAAAGATGCCTTGATGTCCACCTAGGGCTTCTTCTTAATCACAGCCATCGAAGAAGAGAGAAGGTTGGCTGTGTGAAGCAGTGGGGGGTGTTGTGCAAATATTTTTCTAAATTATCTCTACTCCTACAAGGCATGAAAGGAAATATTTTTGGTTGTTTTTTTCTTTTTTCTGCTTGTACCTGCAAAAACTAAAATAGATTGAACTGCAACTAACTATCTTGCTGAAATGAAAATGCGGAATTGAAATGAAAGCAGGAAAGGACTAATCTATTTTGCTCAAATGAAATTGCAGGAATGAAATGCTAGGCTACGCTTGTGGAATTGAAATGCTAATCTACGCTTGCAGAAATGAAATTGCGGAATTGAAATGCTAATCTATGAAAGCGAGAAATGCTAATCTACTTTTGCATAAACGAAATTGCATAATGGAAATGAAATAAACTACTTAGCAGAAGGTTGTAATGGAAAATAGAAGAAAAGCAGCAATCACCAATACTCTGACGCTTCCCCGGCAACAGCGCCAAAAAAAAATGGTGGGCCCCAATATTGTAGCAATAATGCTACAACTCCTGGAACTCCCTTCTTTAATTTTATCAACCCGGTAGTTCGTAACAAACTTGGAAGCGACGGTGTTGTATGCACAAGTACTAGCTCTTGCCGCAGCTGTCACTTGGTCAGCTGGCACAAGTCCGCTAGGGGCTCAAGCCAACTTCTATGAGCTCTTAGAAGAAGCTTTTTAACTGATGGACGAAAGCTAACTCAAAGGAAGCTAATCTACTTGCGGAAAGAAACTGAAAGCCAAAAAGAAATACAAACCCTAGCAAACCCTAATTCTACCAACTAGTCCTACTGATGCAAAAATGAGAATGCAAACTACGAGAAGAGATGCCATTACTTCTAGGAAGGTAAAATGCATGTGTCTAAGTTATCACTATCTGAAGAAAACATCTTTTTGTATTTTTGATTAAGTTATTAGAATTATCATGCATGTGCTTTTAACTAGTTTTCCACTGTGCAGGGATGGATCAAGGGATGAAATGCTTTGGGAAAGGTTGGGATGGTACAGAGAGGGTCTAAGGGATCCCTAACATTCTTTCTGAGATTTTCACAAAGTCTGGATTCCATGCAACCGTGTTTATGAACTTCTACAGGAAGTCTGCAGGGGTTTCTACAGGAAGTTCTGTAATTCTTCTACAAGATGTTTCGAAATGGGATTTTTGAGGATGGGTGATTGATGGAAGATGCATGGATGGTTATGGAGGTAGGATGGGGGTCTGAAGTGACCCAGGAACTGATGGATGGAGTGGTGAGATGATATGTGGAAGGCTGATTTGGCTTTAAGGTAGTTGAGACAACAATGGAGAAGAAGGTAGGGTTACGTGGGCAAGAGGATGGGTGTGAAGCGAGAAGCCTAGATATGGGATGAATCAGATGGCTCTGATGAAGCTTGACCATGTGAGTGAGTGATAGAGATGCCCTGCACAATGCACATTCAACCGAATCAATGAATTCTTGCAAACAAACTAAGTCCTAGCTAACTTAATCTAACTGTCAATGAAATGAATAAACAGCAGCCTCGTTTGGAAAGAGAACCATGTACATCACGTGAGCAAGAACATTCCGAAAGATCTAAATGCATGACAAACTCCTACCAATCGATTCCCAAACATAAAAAGCTACTTTAACCAACAAAAACAACCAAAATAACAAAGCAAGATCTAAAGAGCAAATTTTATTTTAAGAACGCAGCAAACACACATAAAGATAAACAGGGGAGGTACTGGGTGCTTGAGATGGGCCCAACCCCAAGAGCTACAGCCTCCCAAGAGAGATTTAGAGCTGGTGCAAAGCTGGATTCATCTTTATTGATCAAGAATGAAGAGTTACATCCAAACTGTCCACAAGGAGAGCTTGAGAATGAGCTGAAAGCAAAGCTAATCTATTGCATACAAATCGAATTGCAAAATGACTACAACAAGGCTATGAAATGACTAACTACTAGCTACTATCTACTTGGCTAACTAGCTAACATCCACTGGCTACACTGGCTAACCCAAATGAGGCCCTAAGCCTTCTTATTTATACAATTTGAGGACCCAACAGTCCTCCTAAAATTTAGGGACTCGGCTGCCCAAAACTTGGAGTTAACAGCAGTCCTACTTGACTTGCTTGGCTGCCCTTGTGTTGATTGATTCGGTGGCCTTTGAACTCCGAGCTAATGGTGGAGAATTCGAGGCAAGGGCCCATAAATGAAGGGGACACCTTCCTACAAATCCTCTAGCTTGTCTTCCCACGAATTTGGCTGCCAAGTGCTCATTAAGACCTTCAATTTTGTCTCCAAATTGACCAAAAAGGCTACACAAAGCACCCATTAGACTTGTTGGCATAATGACTAACCAAATTCACTCTATTAGCATAAAAATAATCAAAAACATGCAATAAACCAATGAGAATGGTGGATTAAGTCAAATTAGGAGGTTGAATGAGCCCAAATAATTGTATATTTTTGGGGCTCATCAGTATCTACCTTTGCTCGTTGCTACTTGGGGCTTCTCGATCACATTCTTGAAGTCCTTCGTTGATTTGTGATCCTTGATGACTCTAATTTCACACAAGTCTTTTTCAACAACAATAGCCTCTTCGTAACTTTCTAGGAGTGTTGGTTTTGCAGCTCACTTAACGTATTGCGCAATGTTGGTTGGCAGTGTGGATGTGTAATAGTCAACAGTGATGGAATCATGAGGTTTAATGTTCACTGCAAACTTGTTTAAAATATGTGTAAACTTGTTATTTAAATCTTTCACTTTCTCTTTTCCCTCCATATTAAGGCTTCCCAATTCTTTGAGTAGCATGGTTGGGGTCTTGTCATCATAAAACTTTTCAAGGAACATATGTTTGAAAGCACCCCAGTTCTGTATCGAGTTGGGTGGAAGGTTGTGATACCATGCAATTGCATGAACGTCCAAGGTACATGGGAACAATCTACATGCTACGTCATCATAACATACCTCAAGGGTTTGCAGTTGTAGTTATCTAAGTGGTCTTTTGCCTTCACCATGTTGTCAGGGTTGAACTTGATGTTCATTCTCTCCACTCACTTTGGCATCTTGTACAGAATAGCTGGGAGAGCCAATGGTCCCTGAGTCATCCATTCAATATTTGGGTCATCCATGTCTTCTTCTTCTTCGTCCTCTTCCTCTCTTTAGGAGTCTGATGGTTCTAGATCTGAGTCTGTTGGTACGTCTCCACCTCTGCCTCCTTCGTTGCCTTCCCCTCCACCTCCACCTCCTCCATTGTCTTCCCCTCCACCTCCTATACCAGAGTCTGATCTGAATATCATGAGTGTCTTGTTCGCCTTTCTGAAAGACTAGAGGTTCCTCTCCATCTTCAATAGATTCTATGAGACCTTCAAGTGTGGCAAGGACTTCTTCTTCCACCGATGATATAACAACTCCCATGGGAGTGTATTTTGACTTCTTTGATGCATATGGAAGATGATGTATGCCTAGGATTAGTCTGACTACTTTCGCGAACTCACGAGTGATGGGACGGATGGAGTAAAGGTGTTGATATGGAATCTTGTGTTGAATTATGGGGGGTGAGGAGTAACCAACTGCAAAGTCACGTGTAGGTGATAGGGCGTGTGAGTTACTACCTTGACTAGATGGTTGATGAATGAGTGTGAGGGGAATTTTAGCCATATACAACTGGCTGCCCTCCTTCTAGCACTAGAAATGTTGATGGTGCTGGACCCACCAACATTTATGGGATCACCCTGGTATGAAGTCCCAACTATACCTCACACCATTTGTTGTGGGAGTCCCATCTGGTATGATGGCCTGGTTTCCATTGACTTAAGGATTTTCCTCAACTCTTGCTTGTTAGCACAGGAGAGTGGTCTGCTTTGCCTTCAAGAAGTGAGGTCCGTGTGCGTGACGAGTGTTAGTGTACTCTTGTCAATGGTTCTTTCATTATAAGGGGAGAGGGTGAGAGTGAGTCCCAAGTTGGTTGGGATGAAGTCCCAACTCGGCTAGGAACCAACAACACAACAAGACATGCACAGCTTCTGGAGGAGCAGTCCACACAGATGCAGCAGTCACAGCACACAAGGTAAGATAACATGTATAGCACTCAACAGATGAGTCCAAATGAGTGCAACAGTTGTTATAGAAAGTTTTATGTGAAAGGTTTGTCTGGTGTTCGGGTAGATAGCTACCACAGGCGAGACAGCATTAACAGCATATAAAATTCATTTCCATTAACATATTATTTTTTACAATAAGTGAAATATTTCAAGTGTTCAACACAGGTTAAAGCAACATGCATTACAAGTGTTCAATATTAGTCTTACAACAAGTACAATACGTGTGTGAAAATGTTTTGGCATGTTAGCAGGCTTCTGAATTAAGTGAAAGTTCCAAGAAATATTGTTACACCATACATCACTAACCTCGAGTGTATGGCGTTCGAGCCACTACTTACTCCTCAAATAAAATATTACACTCTCTTGGCTATGTGGGAGGAGTTGAGGTGAAAAAACCTTCGCATGTACAAATGAGGGGGTATTTATAGCCAAGGGTGAAACTAACCCTTATGGCTATTCGACTACCCTCATGACTATTTGAATTCCATGAATTTTCGACTTTACATGACTCTTTGTACAGCAAGTGGGTCTCTTGGACTTCCACGTTACATTACATTGATTAACAACATAGCCCATAGTAGAGATGTGGGCAACATGACAGTGTTGGTACATTCGTGCTGTTGTTGGAGTGCATGTCGAGCTAAAGTATTGTTGGGTAATGGATGTCTTCATGATGTATCATAGCTTCACCTTCACATGGTGAAGTGCGCGAAGTCTTTGATGGTCTTTGGTTCGCTTGATTAAGCTTTGGCATGTTGTTCCTTGCTTGCATGTTGGGAGGCTTGACAGGCTCATTTGTTCATAAAGGTTCATGTTCATCCATTCATCTATTGGTGAGAACATATTACATGTTTTCTTGTGTGTTCATCCATGAACACATCTTTGCATGATCATCCATTCGCGAGCACCTCTCTTCACATGCATCATTCGTTCGTTTGTTAGTGGACTTGTCCTTCTGCATGTTCTCCCTTCGTTCATCCCTTTCGTTGTAATGCCATGTTTGTTAGTGTACTTGTGCCTATAGTCACTCATGACAAGATGAAATTAAATCCAAAAACCTCCTAGTCTACCATGACACATGATCATTTCTAATGCAGGTGACCAAGAGAGGTAGCAAGGTTGTGAAGGGCGATGATGGCTCCAGGCACTGCTGATGAAAATTGCGCAAGAGTCACTAAGTGATGGAAATGGGAAATCCAACTCGACAATGACTGTCCATGAGGTCTGGCTCGGCTGGATGGAAAAATTACACAAATTTTGGGAGGGATAGTCTGGTCTGCAAGAAGGCAAGGTAGGCAGAATCTGCGCAGCTTCCAAAATGAGCAAGCAACAGGGGATGGAAGGAAAATTTTGTGCAATTTTCTAGAGGAACAGATCGGGCTGTAAGGAGGGTCAGCAGGCAGAGATTGCACGGCTTTTGGGAAGAACTGCCCAGGAACCTGGTAGCCAAAACTACGCAATTCCCAGGGGGAACTGGCAGTTGCTTGATGGGTCACTAGTAGCAGAAACTACACAATTCCTGGGAGGAATCAGCAGTCTACTGCTAGGAGCTGCTGGTGAGGGGAACTACACTGAGGATGGGAGGCCAACCTGCTGATCATATTTGCACAATTTATGAGTTCAGTGGACTGTTGGGCAGCAGAAGGCCTACTCATGAAAACTACACAATTTCTTGGATGAGCAGTCGTCCGACTGTCGGGATGACTGACTGGGAAAACTGCGCAATTTCCTGAGGGAGACAGGGATGGGCACTTGGTGTTTTTCCAACCTGTCTGCACAATTTCCTTAGTCAGCCGAGTGGGCAAGGTTAGTAGCCTCTGCGCAATTTTGGAGGGAAGTTTCCAAGTCCCGGGGTGGTTGCCAAGTCCGACTGTCCAAGTGACCAGCGTGAGATCTGATTGAATTGCTTGCGATTAGTGCAGCTTGGAAAGACTTGTGTAATGCTTTTTCACTGCTCTGGGTGAGAGTCGATCAAATCGATGGCGAGTTGATTATCCGACTGTCATAGGGGATTCTAGTCGTCAGAACTTCAACAAAAATGACTAAGTGTGTGAACGATCGAAAGACACATAGGTGATCATGAAAACACACACTCACATGACTCGACGATGAGATGACTCAAACCATCCAGACACACATGTTCAACATGACTGACCGATGGTGCAAGCAACAAGCGCAATACTCATGATTGATCGTTGATCGACCGTGACAGTGCTTGTGTGACAGTGAATGTGACTCTGTGTGTGAGTGTGACATTGTCGTGGCGGAAAAAGTCGTTTGTGCGGACACAACTGACCTCCCTAGGAGCCTAAACTCTCTAGCGACAAAGAAGACAAAATGGAGTGATCTTTCTCTAAATATACCTTTTAAAACATGAAAACTACAAGTGTTTAGGCTTACCTTATTCCAAAACGCGGTTGTTGTAGTCCGTCCTTGCCGATCCGGATGAGCTCCTCCTTCAAGTCAATTCCTGCAACCACAAACAATCAAACAATTACCAAGCACTTGCATTTCATATAATAAAACATATATTCAACATGCAGACCAAGGAACACATGAAATAACTCATTAACACAAGCTATTGAGAAAAATAAACCAGTTTGTATTAATAACGAAACAAAGAAACTCTTACAACCTGGCCTTGGTGTTGTGCAAGTTCCTCCCAGGGTCCATCAAGGGTTTTCCTCTACTTTGACAAAGCTCACCCACTTCCAAGTAGAATCAAGCAAAGACAATCTCTCCTCACAAGGTTCTAAATGGGAGTCCTAATTCCTGCAGCATTTACCCAAAGAAAATGTATAGCTCCAACCTCTCCTCCCTCTGGCTCAATGTCTTTATTTATAGTGCTGTAAAGAGGTTATTCAGGTCCACTATCAATGGGATAATCCCCCTCTTTGGGTGGGATAGCTCCCTTATTGATGGGATAAGTTCCCCCTTAATAGAGATACATGAACCAACTGGAGGCGCATCCAAATCATCAAACCGACCTCTAGAAAGTTCTAGAAGTAACCACAAGTAACTTTTTTAAGATGAAACTTGCGCATTTTGCCTTTTACAGAAGGACGCACCTGTCCCTTAACATACAGAGCGTCCAAAGACGCAGCTTTTGTGAACATTGTGAGCGTCCCCGCAGGTAAGGCTTGAGAGAACCTGCGACCCCAGAGATAAACACATTTTTTACAAGACTTTCTCTCTTCTTTGAGTTTGAGATGGATAGCAGAGGCATAAGACTTGCCTAAGAGGGTAGCATGACTGTTGATTTGAGCCATACTAACTGTAAGCGGTCATGGTGACATTTTTTAGTGTAACAGATTGCCCCCTAAAGTGCGAAGCCTGGAATAGATTAGGGTTTTGTAATTCTAGGAAGGGTGAAGCGCTTTATCATTTCAAGGATTGTCTTGTGGATGACCTGGTTGGAACCTGCAATTTTCAACACAAAATACATGTATAAGATTATATCATCACTGAGGTAGGCATTCCCATACTCAGATTCAAAACTTTAACTAATGGACTAACTACTCTGATACAGGAATGATCTTGCAGTACATCATTTTTATAGACTTTTGTAGACACAGTATGGACGCAGCCATCTGTTTATGATTAGTCTACATAGATAATGAATACAAAACTCCTCGCAGCCTGGATGGTAGAAACTAGATCCAGGGTCTTCACTTCTACTTCCCGAATTGGTACGATTCTAGCCATGTGATTAAATGATTTGATGTCGAACATGGTAGAAACCACTTGATTACCAGTCAATGATGTAAACTGTTAACAAGCGTGAGAGAGACCACCAGTAATGTCAATGGTTCTCAAAGTACCAAGCACAACCCGTGAAATGTGAATAGATGTTTTGATGTCGAACACTTCACGGAATCCTTTGATCGAAAGTCAATGATGTAAACTGACGTCAAAGGCGAGAAACCTGCCATTGATGCATGCAGACTTCAAGGTACTGTCGATTCCTAAGTCATCTTTCTAGATAATGTGTCGATGTCGATAGAAAGCGACCCGTTGCAGGCAAGCCCACAACACGAAATCATTGTTCAAGTTGAAGAAATGTTGCTGTGAGGACTGACTCAGGGATGGTCAAATGGATGACAAGTATTTGCAGATGAAAGTTTTGCTTGCAGACCTCTTGAACACTTAACGACACGACAGATGGCTTGGTGACGAATAACTCAAAGTAAATCCCAAAACCCGGCTAAAAGACTTTCAAAGTGGTTTGGTCAACTGTGAGGTAAAAGATTTCCCAACCCAGGTGAATGAAAAGTGTCGTGTTCAAGAGTGGTAATAAAGTTTCTTTTGAGACAAAAGGTGACAAATAGGTTCATTCTTCTCTCTTTTCCCCCACCATTTCTGGCAAGTACCTCTTTATTTTTAACAAGCTTGAGGAGGATAACATATGCTTGATTATAAGCTCATCCTTCGGACGAGTCCAACCTAGTTTAAATTCGAACCCTAGGAAGGAGTGGTTCGTTCCTGTTTGTAATTGAACAGGTCCTCTACTGTAAAAGTTTAACGAGCCCAGTATAGGAGAAACTCGGCGTTTTTCAATTTTAGAGAGTCTGAAAAAACTAAAGGAGACTCCACGTTGAACTTTTTCGTACATTTGTGTCCCTCAAGCCCGAAAAAGTATAAAATAATACCTGGGGGAACCGCTTGATCTTGCGACCAAGGAGTACTTTCATAATTAGTGCCACTGACCTGAAAAGTAAAAAGCGATCAAGGACACGTCGTTTTATTTCCTTATCGAGTTTGAAACGACAAAAGCCCGGCAATCTTTTCCTGATTTTACGGTCAGAAAAGAGCTATAAGGGGACCGTCTTTTAATTCCGTTTTAACGAGTGCAAAAGAAACGCTCGGCAATCTTTTCATATTTTAGGAGTCAGAAAAGGGCTTAAAAGAGAACTCCAAAGTTTCACTTTTTCGTAAGTTTTAACGAGTTCGAAAAAATGATAAAAATGTACTCATGGTTTTCACTTTTTCGTAAGTTTTAATGAGTTCGAAAAAATGATAAAAATGTACTCATATGGCCAACTTTCAATTTAATTTACGAGCAGGAAAAGACGGAAAGAACTCGGCATTTTCATTTGTTTTACGAGAATGAAAGATAGCAAAATAATCTCTGGATTTTCATGAGTTTAACGAGTCTTGAAAATAACTGAAATTGACTCGAAATAGGTTTCATTTTTACAAAATCTTGAAACAGATAAAAACTACGCTTCAAATTAGTTTCATTTTTACACAAGCTTGAAACAGAGATAAAACTATGCTTGATGCCCCCTAAGCATAACTGTTAGAGCGCATGCCCCCCCAGCTTCATTTCATTCAACCAGTTGGACGAAATGAAGGTTCATGAACGAGATCATTTGAAAGACTCGACCTAAAACTGTAAGAAAATTATGCAAAAACTGAAATAACTAACCTAAAAATACAACTTAACATTTATGAGGTCTAGTCAAACGCTCGACTCAATTAGAGGAGGATTTGTTTCATTTTTTCATGAGCTTGACACAGGAAAAGAACTATGCTCGGATTCGGTTTCATGTTTACACAAGCTTGAAACGAAAAACTATGCTTGTTATAAGTTCACATGCCCCCAGCATAATGACGCAAAACGAGGTACATGCCCCCCAAGCTTCATTGCATTCAATGAGGTGGATGGAATGAAGCTGTACTTTCAAGATCTTAGAAAGACTTGTGGGAGTTGTTTCATTTTTTAGTGAGGTTGACACAAGAAAAGAACTATCCTCAAACCCTTGTTTCATTTTTTAAACAAGCTTGACACAAGATAAGGAACTATGCTCATAACTACTCTACAATCTACCTAACAAAAACTTTACTCTAAAAACCTTGATTCATTTTTTAACGAGCTTGACACAAGACAAGGAACTATGCTCTAAAATCCTTGATTCATTTTTTAATGAGCTTGACACAAGACAAGGAACTATGCTCATGACTACTCTACAATTTACCTACTTAACCTACCCTTGTTTCATTTTTTAACGAGCTTGACACAAGACAAGGAACTATGCTCAAAAAGTTCACATGCCCCCAGCATAATGATGCAAAGCGAGGTACATGCCCCCCAGGCTTCATTGCATTCAACCGGCTGGATGAAATGAAGGTTTACTTTCAATATTTGACTTGAAAAGGGAGTTGTTTCATTTTTAAGGAGGTTGACACAAGAAAAGAACTATCCTCATACCTGATTCATTTTTTAACGAGGTTGACTCAGTAACAGGAACTGTCCTCACACACACTGATTCATTTTTTAATGAGGTTGACACAGTAAAAGGAACTTTCCTCAAAACCCTTGTTTCATTTTTTAAACGAGCTTGACACAAGATAAGGAACTATGCTCATAACTATTCTACAATCTACCTAACAAAAACTTTACTCTAAACACCTTGATTCATTTTTTAACGAGCTTGACACAAGACAAGGAACTGTGCTCTAAAATCCTTGATTCATTTTTTAATGAGCTTGACACAAGACAAGGAACTATGCTCATGACTACTCTACAATTTACCTACTTAACCTACCCTTGTTTCATTTTTTAACGAGCTTGACACAAGACAAGGAACTATGCTCAAAAAGTTCACATGCCCCCAGCATAATGATGCAAAGCGAGGTACATGCCCCCCAGGCTTCATTGCATTCAACCGGCTGGATGAAATGAAGGTTTACTTTCAATATTTGACTTGAAAAGGGAGTTGTTTCATTTTTAAGGAGGTTGACACAAGAAAAGAACTATCCTCATACCTGATTCATTTTTTAACGAGGTTGACTCAGTAACAGGAACTGTCCTCACACACACTGATTCATTTTTTAATGAGGTTGACACAGTAAAAGGAACTTTCCTCAAAACACTTGTTTCATTTTTTAAACGAGCTTGACACAAGATAAGGAACTATGCTCATAACTATTCTACAATCTACCTAACAAAAACTTTAAAATCTACTTGATTCATTTTTTAATGAGGTTGACTCAGTAAAAGAACTATCCTCATTACAGCCTATTTCATTTTTTAACGAGGTTGATACAGGAAAAAACTATCCTCGTTACAGCCTATTTCATTTTTTAACGAGGTTGATACAGGAAAAAACTATCCTCGTACTCACTGATTCATTTTTTAATGAGGTTGACACAGTAAAAGGAACTTTCCTCGTACCATCCAGTTTCATTTTTTAACGAGGTTGAGAGAGGAACAAACTATCCTCGTTACAGCCTATTTCATTTTTTAACGAGGTTGATACAGGAAAAAACTATCCTCGTACTCACTGATTCATTTTTTAATGAGGTTGACACAGTAAAAGGAACTTTCCTCGTACCATCCAGTTTCATTTTTTAACGAGGTTGAGAGAGGAACAAACTATCCTCGTCCCTTGATCATGGCTTCCAACTGGAAGAAAGACATGTCAATGGACCCACCTTGATCATGGCTTCCAAAAGGTCTTCATCCGAAGGAAGAATAGCTCTCTGGAAGGAACGCATGTCAAGGGACTCAAAAGGGATAAGAACATCGTGTTCAAGTAATCCCATAGAGTTTTCCATGTCAATTACCGGATCTAAATCAACAGTGAGAGGCTCACTTACATCGGTAACTGAAAACATGGGACCAGTTGCCACATAATTAACCCGTGGCAGGGTAGATACCACTTTAGAATCAGGAACATTTAGGGGTGTCATATTATTGGTAGTCGAAACAAGACTAGGGAACGAAAGATGATCTACAGTCACAATACTGCTATTGTGAGGGAAAGACATCACGCGAAAGAGTGTCGATACGACAGCTTTCATTGCATAAACATAGTCTCGCCCAAGGAGTAAATTGAAATCCAAGGGACCTCGAACTACCATAAGATCAATACAGACAGTTTTACCTTCCAAGGTAATAGAAAACTTAGGAAGGATCCCTAAAGGTTCACTAATGGTTCGGTTAAAAGCTTTCAGATTCTGCGTAATAGGCGCAAGCTGAGGGGAACCCAAAGCTTTCCAAACAGTTGAGGATAAAATACTGACAGAAGCACCTTCATCTACCTGAGTACGATGTATGTCCCTACCACCAGCCTTGACAATGATTTGGAAAGGGATGGAGGAAGGAAGACGAGGTTCTGTCAGTCTATTCCAATCAAAGGAAAAGACCTCAGTGCTTGGAGGGGGTTCTGTAGAAGCAGGTGAAATGCCCCCCGGCATAGAAGAATCTGAAGTAACAAGAAGAACCTGAGCGGTATGAAGTTCACTCTCTAGATGGAAAGTGGGATCGACCGAACATGAAATTGAATCGACCACTTGATCAACTAATTGATCATCAACCTGAGTGACATGAGTTTCACTCTCCAATGGGAGAGTGTGATTGACTGTACTTGAATTTAGATCAATCACTCCGTCAGTTGACGGCAGGTTGGGAGAAAGTTTACGGTAACCAGTTGGAAATTCTTGCTGTGGAACAGTAAGTTTTTCCAACAATGTTGAGGCTTCATCCATGTGAGGGAAAATGTGAGTTTGATGACTCCCTTTGCATAACTTACAAGGAAACCTAACTTTACCCTTTTTCCCAGGAACCTGACTATCACTGGTTGATGGATCAATGGAAAGTTGATGAGATTTTTCTGACCATACTTCCAAGACCTTTGGAATACCAGGACAATTGACAAGGAAGTGGTCACCCTTACAAAGCCTGCAAGGGTATTTGGGTTTACGATGCATGTCGGAATTTTTCTCAACACAACTAACACTTACAGCCATGGTTGGTTGGTTGACTTCTTTCTTATCTTGCTTCTTCTTCTTCTTCTTCTTCTTCCCTTTCTTCTTCTTCTTAGCCTCCTGGTTACTAGCATCAGGGCTTTTACCAGGCGAAGAGGAAGAAATGGAGGAAGAAAAATTAGGAGAAGAAGGTAAAGGGTCAACAGAAGGTTGGTGATGTTGAGATGGTGAACTCTGTTGAGGTGAAGCATCCGGTTGAGATGGAACAATTGGAGTATTTTGGGCCAACGAAGTTGAAAATAACCATATCGGTAAACCTATTGTAAATCCAGGTAATGACAAAGTAGCCATATAAGGAGGACCAACATTCCCAAAGTAAGGAAAAGTACTAGGATTCTCATTAGGAGGGGTTCCTAGGTTGATAAATTCCGGAACATTTGCCATTATATTCAACTTCAGTGAATTTTATTAACAATTTTAAACTAAAATTAACAATTCACAATTTACACCTAACAATTAAAATTCACAATTCACACCTATGGTCTCTAAAAGTAAAAACAAACAAATTAACACACGCTATCAAATCTAGGAGTCAAACCATACACAAACAGTAGCCTTCCGGACCGAGAACACTAGTTGGTGATGAAGCCCAACATCGCCGAATTCAGTACAGAAGTGGTGGGTGGAACAGTTACCCCGGCAACCTGCTTAATGAATAGACTGGACCAAGTTCCTCCACTTTAACCGTCTCGAAGTGAAGTGAACCCCCCGGAAAATCCAAGTGAGTATAACCGACGTCTGCTCCAGGTACAGTGGGACCTTCCCTCCACCGTCACCTCGGTAGAACCCTAAAGATTATGGTCACTAAAGTTACCAATCACAACAATTACACTTGGGGGAACAGTCTAAACTCCGACAGCACGCAAGGGCAGAGTAGCAAGCTCAATCCCCTTACCGGCTCCTTGACAACAATCCAAGGTTTACCGATAAGTGACCCCTGGCTCCTCGACAATGGTTAATCCGAGGTTTACCGTTTGTAATACGTACTGTCTGGCGTCGTTCCCAACGAGGGGGGAATGATCCCCTCACTGGTTCGGACACGAGCTCGTGCTTCTCCTTTAAGAGGAGCTTTCCCAGAGTGCAATTGAAACAATTGGATTTATTCTACTCAAGATAAACTATCTGTTTGGTTTTGTAATCTTGGAGAGTTAAGTACTTACCTACTCCAAGACCCTAGCCTAAGCTATGTTGGTGTTTCAGAGCCCTAGAAATGTAAAAATTACTAGATGAATTTTAATTAAGCGTTGTGTTATTAAGGCTGTTATTACTCAAATGGGTAAATGGAGATGAAACCAATGGCGTTATGACCCGACTCAACTGAATGCAATCGAATATGATAATGCAATCCTTTCAATTCAATGAATCCTAACTAGAGTAAGGAGAGAGTTTCCATTCACTTCCAACAATGCAAAAAATTGATCATTAAGAGAAAATTTAACAAATTCTCTAATGCACTAATTTCATCAAGAAAAACTAATGCAAATCAATTCCAAACCAATTTTTATTTTTATTTTTGTGTAAATTCAAATCAAAGAAAGCTGATCTAAATCTACGATTGATTTTTCAGAATGTAAACTATGCAATTGTAATCTATGCACAATTCACATAAAAAGTATGCAAATGTAATCTATGCACATTTTTCATTCATATTCTGAAAATGAGAACTCTAATTATGCAAATGTGATCTATGCAAGAGAATTCTCAAACACAAGATGATTCTAATGTAATCTAAGAACCAATCAAGTGCAAGTCGAGAAAATTGGGTGAGAGTTCCAAAGACCAAAACATAAAAACACTCAAAGGCGATTAACACTCATACACAATTTAGCCCCCCCCGGCGAATGAGGGGGAAATTTTTTTGCAAAAACAAAAGCAAAAAGATGCAAAATTGTGAAAAGACTGAGAGAAACCTCCAAGTAATGACCAAAGGAAATCAAATTAAGAATTTCTCAAAAAAGAGACTCAAAACACCCAATTGATGAAAGCTAAAAGCAGGAATGCTAATGAAACAAGTTCAGGTGAAAATTTTTGACAGGGTACTAAAGGATTTGGGCAGAAAACACTAAGAAAAACCAAAATCTAAAAGCAATTTAAAGCAAAAATGGAATTTTCTTAAATTTTATAGGAAGACGCAGGCCACCCGTTATCACAGGTGCGGGCCCGCTCTGTGCAAACGGAAACAGCGCGTCCAAAGACGCACTGTGCAGTACTCAGAGGGTGCGTCCTTCTGGAAAAATGAAGAAAAACCAAATCTAACTAAATCTAAAGCTAAGCCACCCAAATACTAATTCTCACAGTCAAAAACCAGAAAATAAAAATGATTTTCTCAAAGCAAAGTTCATATAAAGGAAAAGACTCTCTCATTAATGGATTCCCCAGTGGAGTCGCCAATTTGTCGTGGCGGAAAAAGTCGTTTGTGCGAACACAACTGACCTCCCTAGGAGCCTAAACTCTCTAGCGACAAACAAGACAAAATGGAGTGATCTTTCTCTAAATATACCTTTTAAAACATGAAAACTACAAGTGTTTAGGCTTACCTTATTCCAAAACGCGGTTGTTGTAGTCCGTCCTTGCCGATCCGGATGAGCTCCTCCTTCAAGTCAATTCCTGCAACCACAAACAATCAAACAATTACCAAGCACTTGCATTTCATATAATAAAACATATATTCAACATGCAGACCAAGGAACACATGAAATAACTCATTAACACAAGCTATTGAGAAAAATAAACCAGTTTGTATTAATAACGAAACAAAGAAACTCTTACAACCTGGCCTTGGTGTTGTGCAAGTTCCTCCCAGGGTCCATCAAGGGTTTTCCTCTACTTTGACAAAGCTCACCCACTTCCAAGTAGAATCAAGCAAAGACAATCTCTCCTCACAAGGTTCTAAATGGGAATCCTAATTCCTGCAGCATTTACCCAAAGAAAATGTATAGCTCCAACCTCTCCTCCCTCTAGCTCAATGTCTTTATTTATAGTGCTGTAAAGAGGTTATTCAGGTCCACTATCAATGGGATAATCCCCCTCTTTGGGTGGGATAGCTCCCTTATTGATGGGATAAGTTCCCCCTTAATAGAGATACATGAACCAACTGGAGGCGCATCCAAATCATCAAACCGACCTCTAGAAAGTTCTAGAAGTAACCACAAGTAACTTTTTTAAGATGAAACTCGCGCATTTTGCCTTTTACAGAAGGACGCACCTGTCCCTTAACATACAGAGCGTCCAAAGACGCAGCTTTTGTGAACATTGTGAGCGTCCCCGCAGGTAAGGCTTGAGAGAACCTGCGACCCCAGAGATAAACACATTTTTTACAAGACTTTCTCTCTTCTTTGAGTTTGAGATGGATAGCAGAGGCATAAGACTTGCCTAAGAGGGTAGCATGACTGTTGATTTGAGCCATACTAACTGTAAGCGGTCATGGTGACATTTTTTAGTGTAACAGACATATGCTTTCATAGTGGACACAACAAGTACACACGAAGCGGAGACATTGAACATAACCAGAACATGGTCGCAAGCATGACTTAGACACCAACATGCAGAAACATGAATGAAATGAACAAGCAAGGCAGATGCAAAGACTCACATGGCATTGTGGAGTGAACCTGGGGATGTGTAGTCATCAAGTAAAACTCTCAAGGGAGGCTCTAAAATTGGGTGCAGGCCAAATTTTGGAGGGTGGTTGTAACCACTACAACAGTTATGTACCCTCTAGCTTCTATTGCCAGACCATATTGTTATATTGCTTCCATGTTGTGTAGACTATTTCGTTATCCTAATACCCATAAGTTTTCAGACCAATGGGTACCCCTAATTGATGATGCCTTAGATAGCTATGTTATGGACTAGGCAACCATTTTGTCTAATAACATAAGTGCCCAAAATCCTAGATTATAGAAAGAAACACACTTTTTTTGAGAACATTGTTCCCCCCTTCTACACACGGGGGCTTCACTCAATGAACCTTTGACATATCACGTGTGCTCGTGGCATATTAAACAATACCCTTAATTTGACTACATATTGGAAAATACCTCTAAAATCACATTATTTAAGCCCCTACCAATACAAACGCAATATACCTTCCAATTTTAAAAACCCCTATTTTCACTAGATATTGCAGCCATCCATTTTTTCATTAACATTTTCTACACCCCTTTATAATTTTCCATTAACTTTTGGCTCCATTTTTTATATCTACCAATATAAAAACTCTCTACCCCCACATATCCCACAATATATTATGTCATTTTTTCCTCAATAAATACCCCCAATATGAACCCACGTGGTATGGTATTGCTCCCACAATGAAGCCCGTGTGCTTCTACATGAGCACTTACATAATGGTCTATATTTGTTTCACTTCTAATTTCCCATCCATGGGATGGAAATGGACCATACAGGACCCTATGGCTATCCATAGGGTCCTGTATGGTCCATTTCCATCCCATGGATCCCATTTCTACAAAAAAAAATTGCCACCAACTTGTCTTTAATGAGAAAGCCCCTAGGATCTCACCTGAAGCCAATAATAACTTGTTACTAATTGGTAAATGGTTTGGAGAAGAGTCCTTTACCTATATTTGAGTTTTCGTTAGTCTTGAACAACTACTTGTGTGGACCCTATATATTCCCAACAAGCTCCTGTCCTGAGAAATAGCTTACGAAACAGAGGGGAGCGACCTATCTAAGGTGATGAAATAAAATAAATAGACAATGTGGGCTACCTTTCCCCTTCATTATGGTGTATATTCCCTTGAAAATTTCAAGCCTGACGTGTTGGAAATTGATGAAATCCATCATCTGAAATTTCCAACCATCCCTAATACGCAGTATGACCCTACTAATACTACCAAGAATGTTATCATTCAGGAAAAACTCAGTAAGTTAACAAATGAACCTGATAAGTTTGATGATTTGTTTGAGTCATACTTTGACTCTGCAAAGGTTGAGAAATAGGAATAAATACAGTTGAGTCCCAAAGAATTGATTCACTTTAATTAATGCACGACTAAAAGGATTTCCCACTTGCCCACAGATTTATTAAAACTTAATCGACAGAGCATGGAGCAGGACAAAGGAGCGAGCACATCACAGATCCCAGATGTAGCCCATACAAAAGAGATAGAGGCTTCTTCTTATTCATAGGTAGAGGAAGTTCTAACAGCTAAGAATCTAGATGTGATTTGGGATTATTTTATCAAAGAGACTAACCCTAAAAACCTGCAAACTGTAGAAATTCCCACCTGTAGATCACTTGATAATGCAATATACTAAAGCAAAATACTTGATCTACTTCTACAACCAATTCAACGGAAGATTAATCGAACATGAGCAACATCAATAAGAACACATATAACTGATAAGAAGGAATCAATCACACATAACACAGAAGAAATATCCAGGGGAAAGCACCAGCCTAAAACCCCATCTCTGTATTATATACAAGTGGAAATATAACTAGTATTACAAAAATAATCAGCGCAAAAGCTATCCTGCACTCTATACAATACCTTTGCTGCTCATAGACAGCCAAAGGCATCTCTCAAACCTTATCCTCTACCCTCCAAGCCTCCTATTTCTTTGCATAATTCTAATTGTGGTCCAATGTAGCCACTTGTGTGAATTGGCCTCTTCACACACTCACTAACCTCTAATCCAAATATGTAGTCCTGAAGGAGATAAATCCTCATCATGGATGAGCTTCCTTTATAGGAAAAATATTCATCCAACTAATAGTACATTTTCCCGTCTCTGATCTCAACTGGGTCTCTGTCTAAACTGACATGCATGAGTTATTCATGAGAGAATATTCAGTTATATGAAGTGCAGCAGTTATCTGAATTGCAGCAGTTTTATGCAAGCATGCATTAATTAACTAAACTTACTTAATTTAAACAAACTTTTTAAATCAAATCTAACTGGACTTGACTCATTTAACTAAGCCAACTAATTACTACTCAACATAGAACTCATCCTTATCTCTTTAACTGATGGATAAATTCCTAAATTAATAGATAAATTGTTGCATGTCCTCACATAGACTTCATGTTTGATTTTTCAAAACTAATTAACTCATGGAGAATTAATTAATTTATTTTCAAATACCTGTTAAGTTCAAATTCGAATTTTACTTCCTATTTTTATTCCAAGGACTGATTAAAATAGGAATCCATCCTGAACTGCTAAAAATAGCAATTCTATTTTTAGCACTTCCATTTTTCATTCCCTATTGCCCAATCCAGCACTGGTACCCAAAATGTTATTTATAGCAGTGCTATTTTTAGCACTTCTATTTTTATAATTTCTTGTTGCTATTTTCAACACTCCCTCTCAACAAGAAAGGCATTCAACTCGAACCTGATCCTGTACCTCTGGAATGTTCTGCATGCAACACTTCTACCAAGTGTGGTTGCTCCAACAACTCTCGGAACAAAAAAAATTCCCAACTGACCTCTCTATTGGGCTAGAAACAAACACTTCTACCAAGTGTGGTTGCTCCAACAACTCTTGGAACAAAAAAAATTCCCAACGGACCTCTCTATTGGGCTAGAAACATACTTTGATGTTGAAGCTCTACCTGTTTCTGATAAGTGCTCCCTCTCTAACCTCTGAGCTGCTGAAACACTCCATGCATCTTGCACCATTACACACCTCTCTATTCCATCCTGCATTGGTGCAACACTCCTGTGCCTCTCGCATAGTTGCAGCCTACTAGCTCTATACAATCCTGGAACTGTTGCACTGTAGCTCTCCCTACCACTCCATTCACATTTGTCTCTACCCAATCATTCAGTCCTGCTACTCCTCATCAGGGCTCCTGTAGCAAAGTTGAATCAAAGAGGTTGGGTACCTCAAGGATCATGCCCCTATTCCAGCCTTCTTGGGACGATCACTCCACATCGCCCCACCTCCTACATGGAGGTATGGATGCATGTGATCCCTCTGCCCACCTAGCTCAAAACTTCCCCCTACTGGAGGTCTCTGCATGAGTAAATGTCTCTACTTGATGTCCTCTCAGCTTCCCCTGTTGTGGCTGCTCCACAACCTCCTGAAGCTGTTGCACCAATCGTGGCTCCTCCACAATTGTCTGAGACTTCTTCTGGCACTGCATGTTTAGAGGTAATATACTCTCCCTCTCAACCACCAATTCTCCATCAGTTGCCTTGCTCCTCAAGGCTTTGCACGCATCTTGAACCTCAAGAGAATATAGGTTCTTGACCCATGAACTGATCTGCTTCACCTGTCTACTGATGATGTGTCTAAGGAAAACCTTTCCCTTACTAAAGACTACATCATAGCCTCTATCTTTCAGCATCGCGATCGACACCAAGTTTCTCTTCAGTCCTGGTACATACTTGACATCGGTCAAGGTAAGGTGAGCCCCATGCTCCCTCTGAAAAATAATTGTGCCTCACCTGAGACACTATACTTTTCATCATTACCCATCGCTATGAGTATCAAGAGATCTTTCTCCTCCAAAGTACTGAACAAACTCTTGTTGTTGGTCATGTGGAAAGAAGCTCCACTGTCAAGAAACCAACCACTTCCCACCATGGATGAAACCATGCATGCGAACAGTGTGAAATCCAACTCAAACTGTGAAGCAAGTGCCTCACCTTCAGATCCTTCTTAGATCCCTTCTTGGATTTCCTATGTGGAAAATTTGTAGCAAATTGGCCCACCTCATGACAATGAAAGCATTGCACTTTCGATTTTTCAAACTTCATCCCACCATGGGAAGAACAGGATTCGGAATGAGAAACCTTCTCCTTCCCTTTCTTCACCTTACTTGCTAATGCATAGTTTTCTTCATCCTCCATGGATGAAGAACCATCTCTGGTGCTTCTTCTTATCTCCTCCTACATCAAATCCAAGCAAAGTAGTTCCCAATCTAGCAGTTTCTCTCTTCCATTAACCGAGTCCTGGTAGCTATGCCAACTCTTAGGAAGACCGAGGAGTGCAAGACTCACCATGTCATCATCAGTTGCCACGATCCCTACACTTCCAAGCTCATCCCTGAATGTGGTGAGCTTGTTTAGGTACGTAGATATCGTGTCACCCTTTTCACACTTGATCTTTCAAAGTTTGTTCTTCAGTGCCAGCTTCCTCTGATCACTGATATTTTGATATAGATCTTTCAATGTTTTCCACATTGAAAATGGTGTCTCCTTCCCATGGAGACTCGAGACTATGTGATCTCAAACTCCCTCCAGAAGGATTCTCCTTTCTCTAGCCACACATTTCTTCCATTCAGCCAATTCAGCAGCACCAGTCGACTTGGGGACTTCTTGATCAATGAAGTCCTTTAGACCGTTATCTTCTACTACTGCTTCCATGTGATCCTTCTAGGTTATATAACTCGAACTGCCATCAAGGGCATATTCAAGTCTCAAACAATAGAACGCCATAGGTGAAATAGAGATGTGATAAGAACTCAATTTCTATTCAAGAATCACAAACTTCAACTTCTCCCTTCTTGTACATTGTTCTTCCTTGATCACCTATGCTCCGATACCATGTACAAATTCCCACCTATAGATCACCTGATAATGCAATATACTAAAGCAAAATACTTGATCTACTTCTACAACCAATTTAGGAGAAGCTTAATCGAACATGAGCAACATCAATAAGAACACATATAACTGATAAGAAGGAATCAATCACACATAGCACAGAAGAAATATCCAGGGGACAGCACTAGCCTAAAACCCCATCTATGTATTATCATACAAGTGGAAATATAACCAGTATTACAAAAAGAATCAACTCAAAAGCTATCCTTCTCTCTCTGCAATACCTCTACTACTCATAGACAGTTAAAGGCCTCTCTCAAACCTTCTCCTCTGACCTCCAAGCCTCCTATTTCTTTGCGCAATTCTGATTGAGATCTAGTACAGCCACTTATGTGAATTGGCCTCTTCACACACTCACTAACCTTTGATCCAACTACGCAGTCCTGAAGGAGATAAATCCTCATCATGGATGATCTTCCTTTATAGGAAAAATATTCATCTAACTGATAGTCTTCTCTGATATCAACTGGGTTTCTATCTGAACAGACATGCATGAGTTATTCATGAGAGAATCTTCAGTGATTTGAAGTGCAATAGTTATATGCAAGCATGCATTAACTAGCTGAACTTATTTTAAACAAACTGTTTAAATCAAATATAACTGGACTTGACTGAGTTAACTGAGCCAACTAATTACTACTCAATATAAAACTCATCCTTATCTCTTTAACTTATGGATAAATTCCTCAATTAATAGATAAACGGTTGCATGTCCTCACATAGACTTCATGTTTGATTTTTCACAACTAATTAACTCATGGAGAAATAATTAATTTATTTTCAAACAGCTGTTAAGTTCAAATTCAAATTTTACTTCCTATTTTTAGTCCAGGGGATGACTAAAATAGGAATCCATCCTGAACTGCTAAAAATAGCAATTCTATTTTTAACACTTCCATTTTTCATTCCTTGTTGCCCAATCCAGCACTGGTACCCAAACTGCTATTTATAGTAGTGCTAATTTAGCATTTCTATTTTTAGCATTTCTTGTTTCTATTTTCAACACTCCCTTTCAACAAGAAAGGCATTCAACTCAAACCCGATCCTGTACCTCTAGGATGTTCTGCATGCAACACTTCTACCAAGTGTGGTTGCTCCAGCAACTCTCGGAACAAAAAAACTCCCAACTGACCTCTTTGTTGGGCTAGAAACATACTCTGATGCTGAAGCTCTACCTGCTGCTGACAAGTGCTCCCTCTCTGACCTCTGAGCTGCTGCAACACTCCACGCATCTCGCACTATTTCACACCTCTCTATGCCATCATGCACTAGTGCAACACTCTTGTGCCTCTCGCATCGTTGTAGCCTACGAGCTCTATACAATCCTCGAACTCCTGCACTGTAGCTCTCTTTGCCTCTTCATCCGCATTTGTCTCTACCCAATCAGTCAGTTCTACTGCTCCTCATTGAGGCTCCTGTAGCAAAGTTGAATCAAAGAGGTTGGGTACCTCAAGGATCCTGCCCCTATTCCAGCCTTCTTGGGATGATCACTCCACATCGCCCCACCTCCTACCTGGAGGTATGGATGAATGTGATCCCTGTGCCCACCTGGCTCAAAACTTCCCCCTACTGGAGGTCTCTGCATGAGTAGATGTCTCTACTCGATCTCCTCTCAGCTTCCCCTGTTGTGGCTACTCCACAACCTCCTGAAGCTGCTGCACCAATCGTGGCTCTTCCACAATCGTCTAAGACTTCTTCTAGCACTGCATGTTGAGAGGTAATATACTCTCCCTCTCAACCACCAAGTCTCCATCAGTTGCCTTGCTCCTCAAGGCGTTGCATGCATCTTGAACCTGAAGAGCATACAGTTTCTTGACCCATGAACCGATTTGCTTCACATGTCTAGTGATTATGTGTCTAAGGAAAATCTTTCCCTTACTAAAGACTACATCATAGCCTCTATCTTCCAGCATCACAATCGACACCAATTTTCTCTTCAGTCCTGGTACATACTTGACGTCGATCAAGGTAAGGCAAGCTCCATGCTCCCTCTAAAAAATAATCGTGCCTCACCTGAGACACTGTACTTTTCATCATTACCCATCACTATGAGTATCTCGAGATCTTTCTCCTCCAAAGTACTAAACAAACTCTTGTTGCCGGTCATGTGGAAAGAAGCTCCACTGTCAAGAAACCAACCACTTCCCACCATGGATGAAACCATGCATGCGAAGAGTGTGAAATCCAACTCAAACTTTGAATCAAGTGCCTCACCTTCAGATCCTTCCCCGGATCCCTTCTTGGATTTCTTATGTGGACAATTTGTAGCAAAATGGCCCACATCATGACAATGAAAGCATCGCACTTTCGATTTGTCAAACTTCTTCCCACCATGGGAAGAACTCGATTCAAAATGTGAAACCTTCTCCTTTCCCTTCTTCGCCTTACTCGGTAAGGCACAATTTTCTTTATCCTCCATGGATGAAGAACCATCTATGGTGCTTCTTCTTATCTCCTCCTATATCAAATCCGACCAAAGTCATTCCCAATCTGGAAATTTCTCTCTTCCATTAACCAAGTCCTAGTAGCTATGCCAGCTCTTAGGAAGACCGAGGAGTGCAAGACTCACCTGTCATCATCAGTTTTCGCGATCCCTACTCTTCCAATCTCATCCCTAAATGTGGTGAGCTTGTTCAAATATGTAGAGATCATGCTGCCCCTTTCACACTTGATCTTTCGAAGTTTGTCCTTCAGGGCCAGCTTCCTCTGATCACTATTATTTTGATATAGATCTTTCAATGTTTTTGACATTGAAAACGGTGTCTCCTTCTCATGGAGACTCGAGACTATGTGATCTTGAACTCCCTCCAGAAGTATTCTACTTGCCCTAGCCACACATTTCTTCCATTCAGCCAATTCAACAGCACTAGTCGGCTTGGGGACTTCTTTATCAATGAATTCCTTTAGACCATTGTCTTCTAGTACTACTTCCATGGGATCCTTCCATTCTATATAATTTGAACTACCATCAAGGGCATATTTGAGTCCCAAACTATAGAATGTCATAGGTGAAATAGAGATGTGATAAGAACTCAATTTCTATATTCAGGAATCACAAACTTCAACTTCTCCCTTCTTGTATACTATTCTTCCTTGATCACCTGTGCTCCGATACCATGTAGAAATTCCCACCTATCGATCACCTGATAATGCAATATACTAAAGCAAAATACTTGATCTACTTCTACAACCAATTTAGCAGAATCTTAATTGAACATGAGCAACATCAATAAGAACACATATAACTGATTAGAAGGAATCAATCACACATAACATAGAAGAAATATCCAGGGGAAAGCACCAGCCTAAAACCCCATCTCTGTATTATCATACAAGTGGAAATATAACCAGTATTACAAAAAGAATCAGCTAAAAATCTCTCCTACTTTCTCTGCAATACCTATGTTGCTCATAGACAGTCAAAAGCCTCTCTCAAACCTTCTCCTCTGCCCTACAATCCTCCTATTTCTTTGCACAATTCTGATTGGGGTCCAGTGCAGCCACTTGTGTGAATTGGCCTCTTCACACACTCACTAACCTTTGATCTAACTATGCAATCCTGAAGGAGATAAATCCTCATCATGGATGAGCTTCCTTTATAGGAAAAATAGTCATCCAACTGATAGTACACTGTCCCTTCTCTGATCTCAACTGGGTATCTATCTGAATTGACATGCATGAGTTATTCATGAGAGAATCTTCAGTTATCTTAAGTGCAGCAGTTATATGCAAGCATGCATTAACTAACTGAACTTACTTAATTTAAACAAATTGTTTAAATCAAATATAACTGGACTTGACTCAGTTAACTAAGCCAGTTAATTACTACTCAATATAGAACTCATCCTTATCTCTTTAACTGATGGATAAATTCCTCAATTAATAGATAAATTGTTGCATGTCCTCACATAGACTTCATGTTTGATTTTTCACAACTAATTAACTCATGGAGAATTAATTAATTTATTTTCAAATAGCTCATAAGTTAAAATTCGAATTTTACTTCCTATTTTTAGTCCAGGGAATGACTAAAATAGGAATCCATCCTGAACTGCTAAAAGTAGCAATTCTATTTTTAGCACTTCCATTTTTCATTCCTTGTTGCCCAATCCAGCACTGGTACCAAAACTGCTATTTATAGCAGTGCTATTTTTAGCATTTCTATTTTTAGCATTTCTTGTTGCTATTTTCAACACTCCCTTTCAACAAGAAAGGCATTCAACTCGAACCCGATCCTGTACCTCTAGAATGTTCTGCATGCAATACTTCTACCAAGTGTGGTTGCTCCAGCAACTCTCAGAACAAAAAAACTCCCAACTGACCTCTCTGTTGGGCTAGAAACATACTTTGATGCTGAAGCTCTACCTGCTACTAACAAGTGCTCCCTCTCTGACCTCTGAGCTACTGCAACACTCCATGCATCTCGCACTATTTCACACCTCTCTGTGTCATCCTGCACTGGTGCAACACTCTTGTGCCTCTCACACCGTTGCAGCCTAGTAGCTCTATGCAGTCCTGCGACTCCTACACTGTAGCTCTCTCTACCACTCCATCCGCATCTGTCTCTACCCAATCAATCAATCCTGCTACTCCTTGTCGGGGGTCCTATAGTAATGTCGAATCAAAGAGGTTGGGTACCTCAACGATCCTACCCCTATTCCAGCCTTCTTAGGATGATCACTCCACATCGCCCCGCCTCCTACCGGGAGGTATGGATGCATGTGATCCCTCTGCCCACCTGGCTTGAAAATTCCCCCTACTGGAGGTCTCTACTCGATCTCCTCTCAGCTTCCCCTGTTGTGGTTGCTCCATAACCTCTTAAAGTTGCTGCACCAGTCGTGGCTCCTCCATAATCGTCTGAGACTTCTTCTGGTGCTACATGTTAAGAGGTAATATACTCTCCCTCTCAACCACCAAGTCTCCATCAATTTCCTTTCTCCTCAAGGCTTTGCATGCATCTCTAACCTCAAGAGCACATAGGTTCTTGACCCATGAACCGATCTGCTTCACCTGTCTAGTGATTATGTGTCTAAGGAAAACCTTTCCCTTACTGAAGACTACATCATATCCTCTGTCTTCTAGCATGGTGATCGACACCAAGTTTCTTTTCAGTCCTGGTACATACTTAACATCGATCAAGGTAGGGTGAGCTCTATGCTCCCTTTGAAAAATAATCGTGTCTCACGTGAGACACTGTAATTTTCATCATTACCCATAGCTATGAGTATCTGGAGATATTTCTCCTCCAAAGTACTGAACAAACTCTTGTCGCCGGTCATGTGGAAGGAAGCTCCACTGTCAAGAAACCAACCACTTCCCACCATGGATGAAACCCTGCATGCGAAGAGTGTGAAATCCAGCTCGAACTATGAAGCAAGTGCCTCACCTTCAGATCCTTCCCTAGACCCCTTCTTGTATTTCTTATGTGGACAATTTGTAGCAAAATGGCCCACCTCATGACAACAAAAGCATCGCATTTTTTATTTTTCAAACTTCTTCCCACGATGGGAAGAACTGGATTCGGAATGAGAAACCTTCTCCTTCCCCTTCTTCGCCTTACTTTCTAAGGCACAAATTTCTTCATCCTCCATGGATGAATAACCATCTCTGGTGCTTCTTCTTATCTCCTCCTGCATCAAATCTAACCAAAGTCGTTCCCAATCTGGCAGTTTCTCTTTTCCATTAACCGAGTCCTAGTAGCAATGCCAGCTCTTAGGAAGACCAAGGAGTGCAAGACTCACCATTTCATCATCAATTGTAGTGATCCCTACTCTTCCAAGCTCATCTCTGAATGTGGTGAGCTTGTTCAGATACATAGAGATCATGTCGCCCTTTTCACAATTGATCTTTCGAAGTTTTTCCTTCAGTGCCAGCTTCCTCTGATCACTACTATTCTGATATAAATCTTTCAATGTTTTCCACATTGAAAACGATGTCTCCTTCCCATGGAGACTTGAGACTATGTGATCTCAAACTTCCTCCAGAAGGATTCTCCTTGCTCTAGCCACACATTTCTTCCATTTAGCCAAACCAGCAACACCAGTTGGCTTGGGGACTTCTTGATCAATGAAGTCCTTTAGACCATTATCATCTAGTACTGCTTCCATGCAATATAATTTGAACTGCCACCAAGGGCATATTCAAGTCTCAAACCATAGAACACCATAGGTGAAATAGATATGTGATAAGAACTCAATTTCTATATTCAGGAATCGCAAACTTCAACCTCTCCCTTCTTGTATATTGTTCTTCCTTGATCACCTATGCTCTGATACCATGTAGAAAATCCCACCTGTAGATCACCTGATAATGCAATATACTAAATCAAAATACTTGATCTACTTCTACAACTAATTTAGCGGAAGCTTAATCGAACATGAGCAACATCAATAAGAACACATATAACTGATAAGAAGGAATCAATCACACATAACACAAAAGAAATATCCAAGGGAAAGCACCAACCTAAAACCCCATCTTTGTATTATCATGCAAGTGGAAATATAACCAGTATTACAAAAAGAATAAACTCAAAAGCTATCCTACTCTCTCTACAATACCTCTATTGCTTGTAGACAGTCAAAGGCCTCTCTCAAACCTTCTCCTCTGCCCTCCAAGTCTCCTATTTTTTTGCGTAGTTTTGATTTGGGGTCCAGTGCAGCCACTTGTGTGAATTGGCCTCTTCACACACTCACTAACCTCTGATCCAACTACATAGTCCTGAAGGAGATAAATCCTTATCATGGATGAGCTTCCTTTATAGGAAAAATATTCATCCAACTGATAGTACATTGTCCCTTCTCTGATCTCAACTAGGTCTCTGTCTGAACTAACATGCATGAGTTATTCATGAGAGAATCTTCAGTTATCTGAAGTGCAATAGTTATATGCAAGCATGCATTAACTAACTAAACTTACTTAATTTAAACAAACTGTTTAAATCAAATATAACTGGACTTGACTTAGTTAACCCAGCCAACTTATTACTACTCAATATAGAACTCATCCTTATCTCTTTAACTGATGGATAAATTTATCAATTAATAGATAAATTGTTGCATGTCCTCACATAGACTTCATGTTTGATTTTTCACAACTAACTAACTCATGGATAATTAATTTATTTATTTTCAAACAGCTGTTAAGTTCAAATTTGAATTTTACTTCTTATTTTCAATCCAGGGATTGACTAAAATAGGAATCCAATTTCTATTTTTAGCACTTCCATTTTTCATTCCCTGTTGCCCAATCCAGCACTGGTACCCAAAATACTACTTATAGCAGTGTTATTTTTAGCACTTCTATTTTTAGCATTTCTTGTTGCTATTTTCAACACTCCCTCTCAACAAGAAAGGCATTCAACTCATACCCGATCCTGTACCTCTAGAATGTTCTGCATGCAACACTTCTACCAAGTGTGGTTGCTCCAGCAACTTTCAGAACAAAAAAAACTCCTGACCCACCTCTCTGTTGGGCTAGAAACATACTCTGATGCATCTCGCACCATTGCACACCTCTCTGTTCCATCCTGCACTAGTGCAACACTCCGGTGCCTCTCGCATCATTGCAGCCTACTAGCTCTATACAGTCCTGGGACTCCTACACTGTAGCTCTCTCTACCACTTCATCCACATCTGTCTCTACCCAATCAATCAGTCCTGCTAATCCTCATTGGGGCTCCTGTAGAAAAGTCGAATCAAAGAGGTTGTGTACGTCAAGGATCCTGGCCCTATTCTAGCCTTCTTGGGATGATCACTCCACATCGCCCCACCTCCTACCTGGAGGTATGGATGCATGTGATCCCTCTACCTACCTGGCTCGAAACTTCCCCCTATTGTAGGTCTCTTCATGAGTATATTTCTCTACTCGATCTCCTCTCAACTTCCCCTGTTGTGGCTGCTCCACAACCTCTTGAAGATGCTGCACCAATCATGGCTCCTCCACAATCATCTGAGACTTCTTCTGGTGCTACATGTTGAGAGGTAATATACTCTCCCTCTCAACCACCAAGTCTCCATCAGTTGCCTTGCTCCTCAAGGCTTTCCATGCATCTTGAACCTCAAGAGCATACAGGTTCTTGACCCGTTAACTGATCTGCTTCACCTGTCTAGTGATGATCTGTCTAAGGAAAACCTTTCCCTTACTAAGGACTACATCATAGCCTCTCTCTTCCAGCATCGCGATCGACACCAAATTTCTCTTCAATCCTGGTACATACTTGACATCGGTCACGGTAGGGCGAGCTCCATGCTCCCTCTGGAAAATAACCATGCCTACACCTGAGACATTGTACTTTTCATCATTACCCATCGCTATGAGTATCTAGAGATCTTTCTCCTCCAAAGTAATGAACAAACTCTTATCGCCGGTCATGAAAGATGCTCCACTGTCAAGAAACCAACCACTTCCCACCATGGATGAAACCATGCATGTGAAGAGTGTGAAATCCAACTCGAACTATGGAGCAAGTGCCTCACCTTCAGATCCTTCCCTGTATCCCTTCTTGGATTTCCTCTGTGGACAATTTGTAGCAAAATGGCCCACCTCATGACAATGAAAGCATTGCACTTTCGATTTGTCAAATTTCTTCCCACCATGGGAAGAACTAGATTCAGAATGAGAAACCTTCTCCTTCCTCTTCTTCGCCTTACTTGCTAAGGCACGGTTTTCTTCATCCTACATGGATGAAGAACCATCTCTGGTACATCTTCTTATCTCCTCCTGCATCAAATCTGACCAATGTCATTCCCAATCTGGCAGTTTCTCTCTTCCATTAACAAAGTCCTAGTAGCTATGCCAGCTCTTAGGAAGACCGAGGAGTGCAATACTCACCATGTGATCATTAGTTGTCACGGTCCCTACACTTCCAAGCTCATCCCTACATGTTGTGAGCTTGTTTAGATACGTAGAGATCGTGTCACCCTTTTCACACTTGATCTTTTGAAGTTTGTCCTTTAGTGTCAGCTTCCTCTGATCACTATTATTCTAATATAGATCTTTCAATGTTTTCCACATTGAAAACAATGTCTCCTTCCCATGGAGACTCGAGACTATGTGATCTCAAACTCCCTCCAGAAGGATTTTCCTTACTCTAGCCACACATTTCTTCCATTTAGCCAATTCAGCAGCGCTAGTCAGCTTGGGGACTTCTTGATCAATGAAGTCCTTTATATCGTTATCTTCTAGTACTGCTTCCATGCGATCCTTCCAGGCTATATAATTCAAACTGACTTCAAGGGCATATTCGAGTCTTAAACCATAGAATGCCATAGGTGAAATAGAGATGTGATAAGAACTCAATTTCTATATTCAAGAATCACAAACTTCAACTTCTCCCTTCTTGTATATTGTTCTTCCTTGATCACCTGTGCTCCGATACCATGTAGAAATTCCCACCTATAAATCACCTGATAATGCAATATACTAAAGCAAAATACTTGATCTACTTCTACAACCAATTTAGCGGAAGCTAATCAAACATGAGCAACATCAATAAGAACACATATAACTGATAAGAAGTAATCAATCACACATAACATAGAAGAAATATCCAGGGGAAAGCACAAGCCTAAAACCCCATCTCTATATTATCATACAAGTGGAAATATAACCAGTATTACAAAAAGAATCATCTCAAAAGCTATCTTGCTCTCTCTACAATACCTCTGCTACTCATAGATAGTCAAAGGCTTCTCTCAAACGTTCTCCTCTACCCTCCAAGCCTCCTATTTCTTTGCACAATTATGATTGGGGTCCAGTGCAGCCACTTGTGTGAATTGGCCTCTTCACACACTCACTAACCTCTGATCCAACTACGCAGTCCTGAAGGAGATAAATCCTCACCATGGATGAGCTTCCTTTATAGGAAAAAAATTCATCCAACTAATGGTACACTGTCCCTTCTCTGATCTCAACTGGGTCTCTATCTGAACTAACATGCATGAGTTATTCATGAGAGAATCTTCAGTTATCTGAAGTGCAGGAGTTATATGCAAGCATGCATTAACTAACTAAACTTACTTAATTTAAACAAACTATTTAAATCAAATATAACTAGACTTGACTCAGTTATCTGATGTGCAGGAGCTATATGCAATAATGCAAGCATGCATTAACTAACTGAACTTACTTAATTTAAACAGATTGTTTAAATCAAATATAACTGGACTTGACTCGGTTAATTGAGCCAACTAAGTACTACTCAATATAGAACTCATCCTTATCTCTTTAACGGATGGATAAATTCGTCAATTAATAGATAAATTGTTGCATGTCCTCACATATACTTCATGTTTGATTTTTCTCAACTAATTAACTCATGGAGAATTGATTAATTTATTTTCAAACAGTTGTTAAGTTCAAATTCGAATTTAACTTCCTATTTTTAGTCCAGGGATTGATTGAAATAGGAATCCATCCTAAACTGCTAAAAATAGCAATTATATTTTTAGCGCTTCCATTTTTCATTCCCTATTGCCCAATCTAGCATTGGTACCCAAACTGCTATTTATAACAGTGATATTTTTAGCATTTCTTGTTGCTATTTTCAACACAAACTTCATTCCAAATGAAGATCACACAATCTCCTGGAGTCACCAGGAATACCTAGTTCACTATTGAGGATTCCAAGGAACCTATGGACACTAATTATTTGGAGATCATCCCATTATTTTCGACCTTTGAGGTCATTTTGAAATTTGAGGAGATTCCTCCTCTTGATGTATTTTATAGTCCAAAGCATAAGGTGGTGGTCAGCAGATAGAGGAAATGGAGAAGAACTAAACAAAGTTAACCCTTAGTCCCTATTTATTCTTCCTTCCAAGTACTTTGGAAATATGCTCAAGTCACTCGTGTCGAAGATCTAGGAAGACTATCACAGTATGCAGGAGAATATGCCAATGCAATAATTGATAAAGCCTCTGAAGTGCAATAGCTCCTAAGGGAGAAGGATGAAAAGATCATGCAGCTTGAATAAGGTTTAGAGAGCGAGAAACAAGGAATTGATCAGCAATGAAAATCTCAGCTTGCACAATTGTAGACAAGTTTTGATAGATTAAAGATTCAATATGAATCTGGTATAAAAAACATGGATTCTCAAATACATGAGCTTCAACACAAGATTGATCATTTGAAAGCCAATCCAGATATAGCAGAATTCAGGAAGGAAGCAGGAGAGTTGAAAAACCTCCTTTCTCAACAACAAGTTTCCTTTTGTCAGAAACTGACCATCATCCAAGACCTGTGTCAATCAAGTAATTCACTTGTGAATCAACTGTTCAATTTGAGGGCATTCCTTAAAAGAGGTCTAGGAGAAGATTTATGATTTCATAGACTGGCAGGATAGTTTTGAGGGTATATTAGTTGATCTCCCTAAAATCAAAGAATATCATAAATACATTGTTTTCCAAGAGTGGGAGATAAGGCTCAAACATGCAGAGATGGCAATATTCAGTGCCGAAAACATATCAAATAATATCATGGAATCGATCAACGACAACCTACTACAGGCTAACCTGATTAGACTGCCCTGAAGATACCTTGCCCGATGTAAAATTGTTAACAAAGACTCGGCGGGAATCATCAAAGAAGAACGTTGAAGGAATTAAGGCGTTGTCAAATATTGACTTGGAATTTCATTGGAATTCCTATTCAAACCCCATAGTCAGTGGTTGATGTTGTGTCTCTCAAATACAACTAGTCATCTTCTTCCAGCACTCAACGATGTGTTATTTACTGACTTGAATTGAAGTCGATGATAGACATATGTGAGCTTTGATAGCGAATGGTAGAGCACTCTTCATCCCAATCATTGTTACAATAGCAAGATGTTATTATCTTTGTATTTTGTTTTAAGTGTGGTTTGTTAAAACCACTCTAGCATTTTATGGAACTTTTCTATATTTGAATTTTGATTACAAACTATAAATCCCCTTCATTTTTATGAATAAGGGGTTCTGAATTTTTTCAAGAAATATTTTGGTTTGCACTACTGTAGCTAAAAAGGATCTCAATAGAAAGAGGAACCGCTCCGATTTTACTTATGAGCAGATTTAATGTTTATGAGGTACTACTATCTGTATATTGATGTTTTTTTTATGAGTTGAATGATTATTGTATTTTAGTTTATCATATATGTTTTTGCAAGAGATTGAGCATGTATCACTATTGATGTGTTTAATAGAAATCTTTTAAATATATAGATGAACAATGATATCTTGTATGTGTAATGAGTTTTACCAACTAATTTAATTAAATTAGTTATCTTTATTCATTTTAACCTCGTGAATGATTAGATGATATACATTATCATGTTAGAAGTGAGATCTTTCTTTAAGTCACATATATAGAATAAATATTGTCCCCAGATAGATATTATAAGTCTATTAGTTATCTTCATTTTTCGGTTTTATCCACATGCATTAGCTTCATACATACATACATACATACATACATATATATATATATATATATATATATATATATATATATATATATATATATATATATATATATATATATATATATATATATATATATATATATATATATTTCATCCATCTTTACATATTTTTTAAGGGAAATTGGTCCCATAATCCCAGTCGGAGCCACCATTCCAAACGGAAAAGGAGTTGCACTAAGTTCCTAACCATGTGGTTTTCCCTGATGTTGAGGTCGAGAATTTCTAGCCTTCAACAAAACCTCATGGGATTAATATCCATATTTTTCACTATGGTTTTGCTTATGACGTGAGAGGACAATTATACAGAGGCATGTGTGCATATGGTCACTGAGTGGCTATAATGCATGTCAAGTAACATTGTAGTGTGCAACATGAGTATTGGAGGCTCTTCAGGAGTCACCAAGCCTATGGAAGAGGGTGGATGACAACCATTGGTGCAATTATTCTTGGGATTCCTTGTCCCTAAAAAGGGAGTGGTCATAAGTCTGCCATCTTATCCACCGTATGCCTATATATAAGCTTGATGCTTGAAGCTAGACTCAAAGGGAGGAATCCCCATTTCCTTAAGGAACACCAATCTTTGTGTGGTCCTTTTGGCACCATGTGCTTCATAGTGGCCATTATAAGCTTGCAGCATCTAGTTGGTCCCTGATGGAGACATGAAGATTTATAGGTTAGGATCTATCTGGTCTCAAGAAGATGCAAAGGACCCAAGGGACCACAAAACCTTAAGCAACACAATTAATAAGTTTCTGGTACGAATGGATAAGTTCTTGAGCAGTGTTCTTCACCATAGACACCACGAACCCAGAGAGGGAAATCCTATTGTAAGTTCAGGAAGGATAGCACCAATAGGTTCCTTAGTACACTCCAGTGGTCATGATTGGATTCTAGTGCAAATCCAGGCAACTGCAGAACCACTGCAGCTAAGCCATGGTCGAGTCCTCTCGTGTAAGGTGCATAACGTATAATGGAGAGCTCATTTATGAAAAACACTATGTTCAAGAATGAGCATATAGCATATGGCTCAAAACTCAGACATAACCTCCTTAGTCGAGCTATGGAAAAATTTCTACTATGAATGGCTCTTCTACGAGCATAGGCATGAGACTCTGCCTTATAGATTTCCTCCTTAAACCTTATTTGAAGGTCCCGAAAAGAGCCATATCTTGGAAGAGACGGATTGGGTGGTACGATTACTCCTTTTGGAAAATGGGTGAATGGTGGGATGATGTGATCGATAGGCCACATCCCATAAGCTTTAATTGTAAAATGAAGGAATGACATGGCTGATGAGGCACTGGGCTAGCTAGGCTTATAGCATAGAGAGGTATAGCATCCCCATTGGTTGGAAGTGGAGCCCTCACGACAACTCATCCAAAAGGATCATATCCCCTAAGTTCAAAGGGGAGGCTTGCTTCAAAGCGCCAAGATGATGGGACCAAGATGACGTGTCCTGAAGGTCCCATCCCGAAGGTGCAAAGAGGTGCATTCAAGGGTTGTCAGGATGGTGGGAGCAAGATGACATGTCCTGGAGGTGAAAAGAGGAGCATTCAAGGAGAGCATCAGGATGATGGGATTGGGATGACATGTCCCAAAGGTCCCATCCTGGAGGTGGAAAAAGGGAGAAGTCAAGGAGAGTTCTGCGATGACAGGACTGGGATGACGTGTCCTAGAGGTCCCATCGTGGAGATGCAAAGGGGAGCAGGCAAGGAGAATAGCAAGGGTAACAGGATTAGGATGACATGTCCCAGAGATCCCATCTTAGAGGTGCAAAGGGGGATCATGCAATGTGAGCATTGAGATGACATGGGCGAGGAGACCTTGGAGGACTCGGTGATGTGTGGTGCTTGAATGGAACATGGGTCCTAGGTTGATGTCATGTGCATGTAAGAAACCAGTTTTTGTTTTGGTGAAATAGGAAACTGCTTTCGAGGGGTGCCCTTGCAATTTTTGAAAAATGGACTTGACTCGTCATAATGAATATGAGTCGTTAATCTAGTGATTGGTGCTTTCTACTTTCACCCCATTCAAAGGGGTGACCTCCTCATAAACATTATGCATATTACCCTATCAGAGTGACTTATTATGAATCCATTACTTAAACATACGGGGATATGCCCAGATATTGCACATATTTTATGCGACATGGGTCTAGTGTGACATGAATATGGCATGGGACCCATCATCATTGATGTAATTTATATAGTTATTTCATATATATATAGTGATTATTTATGTCTGTAACATGCAGTGCTGGTATAGGAAATTATATATATATATATAATGAGGCAAGGCTATGAATACCCTGGTTATATAAATACATATTTGAGTTATAATACTCTAGTTTGGAAGAAGGGTGGTAAACTTAAATAAATAATCCAAACCCTTGAAAAGAGAAATTGGATTAGTAAGTGGACATTTCACTTAGGTAAGTGGGGTGTTTACAGGTGGTCGTGCAATGGAGAGGTATAAATGAGGTTTTAAATTAGCTGAAAAATATTAAAAAATTTAGACCCCATTTCCATGACAGTACCTTGGATCTTCGATTAGAATAGTAACCATCTTCTCTTAATTAGTGTTATGGTAAGGATTAGTAGTGGGTAACCATCTTCTCTTAATTAGTGTTATGGTAAGGATTAGTAGTGGGTGTTGTTACATAGTGGTATCATAGCATCTAGGTTCAACACTTGGAATGGATGGGTTCTATCATGGATAAGTGATGGCAAGGTTCCTACAAAGGGGTTATTTCCGATTTTAGAAAATTAACTAAATAAGTGTTTAGGTGTTAAAATATGGCCTATAACTCACTGATTGTATGCATGATTGATATGATTATACTGTGCTTATGTAGCATGGTACTAATGCATGAAATGATGCCAATGCATTAAAGGGTTTCTAATTAATTTCCTTAAGGTTGCAGATGCTCTGGTTACTAAGTTTGGTATAAAGCATGAATTTGAGTTGTTGTTTTGGTCTTGGTACAGAGACTGAGTGAAATTAATGGTCTGATATGTACTTGTGCATGTAGAAATTCTATTTTAGAAAAAATAATTATGTTGAGATGATTATGTCCTAGGTTTTGAGATGTGACTAATATGTAAATTGAGCCATGTGCAGTTGTAGGGCAGTGTGCTTAGTACAATAGGGCAAGGAAACTGGTATAAGCATTTATATTTATTAGTGCACTAATAGATGAATGTATGTGGCATCACATAATGAGACTTATTTGTAGTGAAAGGAAACATGTATTATGGCATGGTGTAGTAGTATATGGACCAACTCCATCGAGAACAAGAAAGAGGGACATCCCTCCAAAGGAAGAGAACCTTTAGGAATTTGGAGGTTGAGCACAAAGACTTGGAAGATGGACTAAAGATCTGCAGGGAAAAACTTATAAAATTCACCAAGAAACAACAAGAATTGGTTGAGTGGGATGTTGAGCTACAAAGGCAGTTGCAAGAGAGGACATTCCAAGTTGAATCTTCTAAAAGGAAAAATGACACCGGTAAGAAGAGGCCTCGTGAGGCTGAAAAGGATAAGAGGATAATCTCATGTTGATGTTGTGGAGAAGAGCATCTAAAAAAGGATTGTCCCCATGGGAAGAAAAAGAAAGATGTTAGCCCCTACGAACCACAATGACATGAATCAATAATGTTGGACATCAAGAAAGAGTAGAGGGCATTCCCTCAAGCTTCTTGAAAAACATATATATATAGTTGTTGAAAAATATCCCCTATTAAACTTGTGGGCAATGAAAGACTTCAAGGTTGTTGTAAGTCTTGAGAATAATTCTTGAACTGATTTTGGTACATGCATACGTATGTGCATTGTATGATGGTTGGAAGTGCCATGAATTTTTAACTCAAGGGGTTTAATGTTGAGAATGCAACAATATGATGGAGCTTAGTGGAAAGGATTCGCCTTCACTAAGTGGGCCCGCAGGCTATTTTTTGGCACAAAGTCTATTTTTAGACATATGGATCATGGTCTATGAGTTGTAGGAAGCTATTTGTGGATGATTGGTCATGTTGGTAAAAATAGATGAACTTCTATTTTTAGACATATGGGTGGTTTCTATTTTTAGACCACCAGGCTAAAAATAGAACAATCAAATATTATTGTCTCATAATAATATTTGGACTATAAACATTATCTTATCATCTTGGAGCACTTCAGTTTGAGCTACAAATGTGGCACATGCAGCTGTCAAAAGGAAATATTCTTTTCTTGTGGGTCAGTTGAGCTACTGCATGCAGGACTTCAGTTAGAACTCATGTGGTTGAGTTTGGTGGAGTTGATTGTGGAGTTGATGGAGTTGTGTTCAGTTTGGCTTGGTTAAACTAGTTGTATTTTAGTCTAACTAAAGAATACACTAGTGATGAGTTGTGTGAATTAAATATTAATTAATTCACTAATTATTAACTCATAAAGCAACTAAAGAATACATCAGTTAACTCAGTGCATGTACAGTTCAGTGGAGACAAGTGTTAGAGGTTGAGATTGCTATCAATTGTGACTATAGTTTTGACTATAGATGTGCATGATATTTGCACATGCATGGATGGAGATTGCCCATAAGGCTTGTGTAGTATAACCAAAGGAATTCGATTTCACAGAGTGATTGATTCCCTTGCAGGATTGCGCAGTGGAGGCAAGCAAAGCAGTGGAGGAGATTTGTGCTATGATTGATCATATCTGAGCTAGTTTTGTGTGTAATAGGTGGAGATAGTACTGAGTACTTGTGAGGAGTATTGTACTATGTATTGTTACATGTTCTCTATCATTATAATATACAGATATTGTGGGGTTTTCAGCTGTATGCTTTCCCCGGGTTACATATTGTGTTAATGTGTGCATGCGATTGATGTTTCATTGTTTTCGATGTTGCTAAATTGATGATCAACGTAGAGGAGATTATGTATTGTGCATGTATTCCGCAGTAGTGTATAATTGGGATAATCTCTATGAATAAGTGATTAATTATTCAAAATTTCTACATGAAATTTAATTATGAATGTTGTTTTATGTTAATTCCTATAAGTGGTGGTTTTTAATTTATTTTTGTCATGACGACTGCCATCATTTTGATTTCAGATTTGTACATGACCATTCTATCATGTGCATGGTTTCCTCTATGAATGCAATCATGGATTTTATTCTTTCGTGGTGTTATTTTTCCTCTTTCTTTGCCTATGGATATTATGACAGACCTTTAATATACATGTTTGGTTCTTATGACCTTGAGTCAAATCGATTAAATGTGGTAGGGAGGCCATGAATCTTTGGTGAAAGAGAGTTGAAGAGAATCACATGTAAGGGATATGAATAGTGATTAGTTGAACGAGTTCGAGTCAATGAGGAACTTCAAGCTAGAAAGATGGGATGAAAAGAGGCCAACAATGAAATATATTAGAGAACTTACTCCTACACACAACAATGACCTAATGGCCAAGTGGTTGGCTATCCCATGGGGAATGATGTATGGTGGCATGGTAGACATGGAATGGCACAAGGGAATTTCTTTGACCTTAACTATATGAATCTATGATATTCCCATTATCATACCAATCTTGTATGCAAATATGAGCATGACATTTTGTCTGGAAAGGTTTTGTTACAGTCTCTTCTTATGGAAGAGGGACTATTTAAACTTATTTAATGCACATGTGGATGGCATAAAATTGTTTTTGGTTAATGAGGATCAAGAGAGGAAAAGTAGCCCTGACTAATTTGTAATTTTAATATCATGTGAACATGATTTATAAATTATGCCCATGTTATATTATGAACAGGGAATGTTGAAATATATAATAACAAAATGAAAGTAGTATGATCTGCGACATGTAGAGAAATACAATAAAGGAAATGTTGTCTGGTGTCTGTGGATGGAGATGGTGTGGTCTCTGGATTGGCATATTGTGTTATGGGTGTTGCATATGTGTTGTGTTGTACATTTAAATTCATTGTGTGTGTCATGTGTATGTGTTTTGGTACACCATGTATACATGCATGTGTTGTGTAATGTTTTGGGGCAGGTAGTTGTGAGACTGTTTAGACCCTTATGTTGTGTAAAATTTTGGGGCAGGTAGTTATGGGATTGTTTAGGCCCTTATGTTGTGTAATGTGTATGGAACAAGTAGGTATGAGACTGTCTAGGCCTAAAAAATTGTGGAATACAACTATATTCATGTCAACAGAAGACTACTAGGATTGGTAATGCCCATATTTCTAGGTAGTGATTGGGGCTAATCACATATATATGCATATATCCTGTAGAATTTTTGTAGAATTTTTCTACAAATCAGCTAGCTCTGATACCATGGAGAAATTTCACCTGTAGAACAAACTGATATATGCAATGTCCTAAAGCATAATACTTGTTCTACTTCTACAAAACATTAAGCGGAGGCATAATCAAATTCATGAGAAACATCAAATAGAAACATGCATAACTGATCAAGAGAAATAATCACACATAACACAAGATATATCCAGGGGAAAAAACCAGCATGAAACCCCAACCATGTATTATCAATCAAGTGGAAATCCTCTTCACAATACAAAAAGAATTAGCGCTCAAGCTATTTAGTTCTCAATGAACTATGAAGATATGAAGATATATCATGAACCAACCAAGCCCTGTATATAAAGGCTTTACCTATGGTCCAATCCCTATTTCCTTGCGTAGTTTTCTTAGGAAATAACAGCAAAAGCATATGCAATTAATTCCAAACATACCAAGTTAACCAATGGTCCGAAAACTACTTACTAGAAATAATCAAGCATTTGATAGTACATTGTCCCACATCTAATCTCAACTGGGTCTGTGACAGAACTGACATGCAACAGTTATCCATGAGTGAATCCTCAGTTATCTAAATTAATAGTTGTCACATGCATGCAAGCATTAACAAACTATATTTTATTATTTTAACAACTTGTTAAAATAATCTAACTAGACTTGACTAGTTAGAACTAAGTCAATTGATTCTCTCATTATAGAACTCATAGTTATTCCCTCAATCAGTGGAGAAAATTAAGGATAAATTACTCAATCAATGGAATAGCTCATGTGCATGCTCACAAAGACTTCAAATTCGAATTTCCTTAACTAATTAACTCAAATGAATTAATTAATTAATATTTCCAACTGTTGTTAAGACCAAAATTAATTTTACTTCCTATAGATAGACTAGGGACTGCTATAAATAGGAAGGGACCCAGAAATGATATTTTTAGAACTTTCTATTTTAGCAATTTCACCTCTCACACAATGTGGCCAATGACCTCACTGGCCAAACTGCTATTTTTAGACATGATATTTTTAGCAGGTCTATTTTTAGTACATTCTAAATTTAGCATTTCTTGTTGCACACTTTTCAACACTCCCTCTCAACAAGAAAGGCTTCCTCTTGAACCCGATCCTGTAACTCTGGAATGTTTTGCATGCAACACATCTACCCGGTCCACTTGCTCCAACAACACTTGGAACAAAAAAACTCCCAACTGACCACTTTATTAGGCTAGGAACATACTCTGATGCTGAAGCTCTACCTGCTGCTGACAAGTGCTCCCTCTCTGACATCTGCGCTACTGCAACATCTCCATGCATCTCACACCATTGCACACCTCTCTGTGCCACCTAGCACTATGCAAAACACTTGTGCCTCTCGCATTGCTGCAGTCTGCTAACTATGCGCTGTCATGGGATTCCCTGCATTGTCGCTCTCTCTGCCGCTCCATCTATATTTGTCTCTACCCAATCAGTCAGTTCCTACTACTCCACATTAGGGCTCCTATAGCAAGGTCTCATCTAAGAGGTTGGGTACCTCAAGGATCCCGCCCCTCTTCCTTGGGACGATCACTCTATATCGCCCCACCTCCTACCTAGAGGTATGGCTGCATGTGATCCCTCAACCCACATAGATCGAATTCCCCCCTACTGGAGGTCTTTGCATGAGTAAATGTCTCTACTCGATCTCCACTCAGCTTCCCCTGTTGTGGCTGCTCCATAACCTCCTGAAGCTGCTGCACCAATCGTGGCTCCTCCATAATCGTCTGAGACTTCTTCTAGCTCTGCATGTTGAGAGGTAATATACCCTCCCTCTCAACCACCAAGTCTCCATCAGTTTCCTTGATACTCAAGGCTTTGCATGCATCTTGAACCTCAAGAGAATATAGGTTCTTGACCCGTGAACCAATCTGCTTCACCTGTCTAGTGATGATGTGTCTAAGGAAAACCTTTCCCTTATTGGAGACTACATCATAGCCTCTGTCTTCTAGCATCGCAATCGACACCAAGTTTCTCTTCAGTCCTGGTACATACTTGACATCAGTCAGGTAAGGAAAGATCCATGCTCCCTCTGAAAAATAACCGTGCCTACACCTGAGACACTATACTTCTCATCATTACCCATCGCTATGAGTATCTAGAGATCTTCTCCCCCAAAGTATTGAACAAACTCTTGTCGTCGGTCATGTGGAAAGAAGCTCCACTGTCAAGAAACCAACCACTTCCCACCATGGATGAAACCATACATGTGAAGAGTGTGAAATCCAAATCAAATTGTGAATCTATTGCATCACCATTAGATTCCTTGGAGGAACCTTTCTTGGACTTCCTCTTTGGGCAATTATTAGCAAAATGACCCAACTCATGACAATGAAAGCACCTCAACTTCGACTTGTCAAACTTCTACCCATCATTGGAAGTACTAGATTCAGAAAGAGAAACCTTCTCCTTCCCCTTCTTCACCTTACTTGCTAAGGCATAGTTCTCCTCATCATGCATGGATGAAGAACTGTCTCTGGTGCTCTGTCTGATCTCCTCCTGCATCAAATCCGACCATAGTCGTTCCCAATCTGGCAATTTCTCCCTTTCATTCACCAAGTCTTAGTAGCTATGCCAACTCTTAGGAAGGCCAAGGAGTGTTAGATGCACCATATCCTCATCTGATGCCATGACCCCTACACTTGCAAGCTCATATCTGCATGTGATGAGCTTGTTCAAATACATAGAGATCGTCTCATCCCTTTCACACTTGATCTTTCGAAGTTTGTCCTTCAGTGCCAGCTTCCTCTGATCACTGCTATTCTAATATAAATATTTCAATTTTTTCCACATTTCATGCGAGGTCTTCTTCCCATGGATACTCGAGACAATGTGATCTCGCACTCACTCCAAGAGAATTCTCCTAGCTCTAGCCACACACTTCTTCCATTCCACCTGCTCAGTCTTGTCAGTAGGCTTAGGGATTTCTTGATCAATGAAATCCTTAAGGCCATTATCTTCCAAAACTACCTCCATGTGATCCTTCCAAGTTATATAGTTTGAGCTGCCATCAAGGGCCTACTCAAGCCTCAAACCATAGAACGCCATCAATGAAATAGATGTGATAAGAACTTGAGATCTATATCCTGAATAATAAACTTCGAATTTCTCCTGATAGTATATTGTTCTTGCTTAATCACCTGTGCTCTGATACCATGTAGAATTTTTGTAGAATTTTTCTACAAATCAGCTAGCTTTGATACCATGTAGAAATTTCACTTGTAGAACAAACCGATATATGCAATGTCCTAAAGCATAATACTTGTTCTACTTCTACAAAACATTAAGCGAAGGTATAATTGAATTCATGAGCAACATCAAGTAGAAACATGCATAACTGATCAAGAGACATAATCACACATAACACAAGATATATCCAGGGGAAAGCATCAGCATAAAACCCTAACCATGTATTATCAATCAAGTGGAAATCCTCTTCATAATACAAAAAGAATTAGCGCTCAAGTTATTCAGTTCTCAATGAACTATGAAGATATGAAGATATATCATGAACCAACCAAGCCCTGTATATAAAGGCTTTACCTATGGTCCAATCCCTATCTCCTTGCGTAGTTTTCTTAGGAAATAATAGAAAAAGCATATTCAATTAATTCCAAACATACTAAGTTAACCAATGGTCCAACTACGCAATCCTAGAGGACACTAGTTCCTCAACCATGTAAAAACTACTTACTAGAAATAGTCAAGCATCTGATAGTACACTGTCCCACATTTGATCTCAACTGGGTCTCTGATAGAACTGACATGCAACAGTTATCCATGAGTGAATCCTTAGTTATCTAAATTAATAGTTGTCACATGCATGCAAGCATTAACAAACTATATTTTCTTATTTTAACAACTTGTTAAAATAGTCTAACTAGACTTGACTAGTTAGAACTAAGTCAACTGATTCTCTCATTATAGAACTCATACTTATTCCCTCAATCAATGGAGGAAATTAAGGATAAATTCCTCAATCAATGGGACAGCTCATATGCATGCTCACAAAGACTTCAAATTCGAATTTCCTTAACTAATTAACTCAACTAAATTAATTAATTAATATTTCCAACCGCTGTTAAGACCAAAATTAATTTTACTTCTTATAGATAGACTAGGGACTGCTATAAATAGGAAGGGACCCAGAAATGCTATTTTAGAACTTTCTATTTTTAGCAATTTCACCTCTCACCCAATGTGGCCAATGACCTCACTGGCCAAACTGGTATTTTTAGACATGCTATTTTTAGTAGGTCTATTTTTAGCACATTCTAAATTTAGCATTTCTTGTTGCACACTTTTCAACATATCCCATATGCATATCAACCACTAGGTTCTTATTTAGTTTGGAAACCGATCTAATGTGTGGTAATTAAGGAGAAGAGAAGAGAAGGAACTGGGTGCTTTTCAGGCTCGCAACCAATCCAATGTGTGTATGTGTTCAAAGAGAAGAGAAGGAACTAGGTGCTTTCTGGGATTGGAAACTGATCTAATGTGTGTATGTGATCAAAGGGAAAAGAAGGCACTAGGTACTTTTTGGGATTGGCAACCAATCTAGTGTGTGTATGTGGTCAAAGAGAAGAGAAGGCACAAGGTGCTTGTTGGGCTTGGCAATTGATCTAATGTGTGTACATGGTTAAAGAGAAGAGAAGGCACTAGGTGCTTGTTGGGCTGGAAACCAATCCAATGTGTGTACGTTGTCAAAGTGAAGAGAAGGCACTAGGTGCTTGCAAGGCTTGGAATTTGATCTGGTGTGTGTACATGGTCAAAGAGAAGAGAAGGCACTAGATGCTTGCTAGGATGGCAACAAATCTAACATGTGTATGGAAAAGAAAAAGGCTATTGGATGCTTTCCAGGTTGGAAACTAATCGAATGTCTGTAAAGAAGGTAGCAAGGAGAAAATTAAGAAAAGTATCAATATTTCATTGATCTTGAACTTTAAATTACGAATCTAAATTCAGTATTCTAAATTATGATGGTTTGGGTTATGAGCTAAATTGGTTTGCTATGATAGGAACTGAAGAGGACTTATGAGTTCACCTCATGAATAAACTACTAATGAGGTACAATTTAAGTTTGTTTTATTTTCCTCATGACGAGTTTCACAAGATTTGTGTGCCCATAGTGTAGGAAAGGATATGAGATTTTCATCTAAATGAACGAAATCGATCGCAAGGTGGAATGACAACAGTATGTTAAATTCATGACTTCATGAAAAAAATCATTATAGGACATCAGTACTCAATGGTGCCCACTAATCACCCACTGAAGCACGAAATGACCTATATTACAATTTAAAGGTATGGACGTGCCTTGGATTTGAACTCCTTCCAATGCGCGGAAGCCTCGCTAAGGAATGGATCACCTGAGGGACCGAGAAGAAGAAAGGGAAGCTAGAAAATAAATTGGGTTTCTTAGTCATGAGCATAAATGATTTGGGTCAGAAGCACATTGGGGTATGTACCCAGAAACAATGAGCTGCAAATTGTTTGCAGAGAGCGAAGGGCTTCACATAACAACATTAGAGAAAGGAACAATCCAAGTTGGTCTAGACACATTTAAAGCATTAAAAAACACATGGAAAACCATTGAAAGGTGGTTGAATTCTAATATGAGGTTTATCATATTCTGTTGTTGGTCGAAGAAAATGCATGGAATAATGTAACTGTTGTAAAAAGATGAGTCTATAAAGCTCCCTAAAAAAACATGTTTGTTTTTCAAGTATGATTCATTGTATTTGTGTCATTGAACACTAAGGACGGTGTTCCCCCAAGGCGGAGGGGTTTGTAACACCCCAATTAACTATCCTCGTGTATGAAATGTAAATACTTCTATAAATTAAAAGGATGAGAGATGGAAATAGATTCCATTGCTTGAGGTAGGAGATTGCTTGAGGGAATTTTTGTTTTAAAAATCAGTCATTGCTTGGTTGAGTGATTTTAAATGGGTGTTATTGTGTTTTCTTCTTGAATGTGTATGAAAAGAAATCACTTAAGGTTGTGGATGAAAAACATCCCTAACAATGAAAATGGTTACTAAACATTGTAGATCTGTAGCAAATGATAATAAAAAAAGTTGCCAAATCCCTTATCTATGCCACAATCATAGTTAAACAACAAAATGGAATAGTAAAATAAGCGCAAGTAACTCCAATAATCCAATGGAAACTAGATATATAAAGAATATATTTTATTAAACAACACCTGTGAAGGGAACAAATAATGTTACCAGTCCCCCTCTATGGGATGGGTTCTTGGCTATCCTCAAATGTCTTCAGCTTTTATAGAGTCTCTCTCCTCTATAATGTGTAAACCCAACAAATAAAATGTTTGAGCTCAATGAGAACTCAAATGGAAAAGAAAATGGTGAGCGACAGTGATAATAATCAGAGTTGCAACAATGAAAATAATCAAAAGTGAAGAATGAATGGAAAACCCTTCTATTTATAACAAAATATTAAGTTATCCTCGAATAATGAGCAATAATAAAATATTATTAACCCCATTCTAGAGATAACCATTTGGAATATTTTATTATATTTGGTTAGAGGGAAAATGTATTTAAACTTTTATTTAGAAATAATAAATAAATAAATTATTTATTTATCATCTTGAGAAATATGGTTAAGGAATAGTAAGCAAATAATGATTTATTTAATTATTCCTAAGGGATTTGGTCAAACTTGACAAGGAATAATAACTAATTAGTGATTAATTAATTATTCATAGAGAAAAATAAGATAATTAATGGTTTATCTATTTATTTCTCATAATTGGGTCAAATGTGGCAAGGAACATTAATTAAACAATGGTTTAATTAATTGTTCCTAGAAGATAATTAAATAAATAGTGATTTATTTAATTATTCTTCATGGGTTTAATTATAAATGACTTAATAAATGTGGTTTATTAAGTAATTTCTCACAGTGAAAGCAATTTTTCTGTGGTAAAATTAGCCCTACATGGTGTACTTCAATCCATCTAGTACATTATGGCTAGATGATCATTTTTTTGAGATAATAGATTGCTCCTCGACATATGAGTGTTAGGAGAAAAAAGTATGACCGAAGTACGGTAAGGACACAATCACTTGACAGTGAAGTGGAGTCAGAGAGAGAGATAGAGACCAATGGAGTTGAAGTGAAAGAGGATAGTGATAGAGGGGGTGAGGCCAATGCAAGTCTCCTTTTATGTTGTGGTACTGGATCTCATTGAGGCAAGGGAGAAATATCTATACCTACCTAGATAACTTAGTAAAAAAATAATGATGCGCCCAGAAACATCAAGTTCAGCAATGAAGTACATGCAGAATGATACATGACACGCTAGCATAAATGAGTCAGAAAATAATACAATGTGTCCCATATTGTTATAGACATTTTTGTGCCTTACAGCATTGAGCATGAAATGTCCATAATCTAAGGGATCCAAAGTCCCTAAACATGTTGTTCCTACCCCTAGAGGAACAAGGCTAACAAACCACAGCAATTCACAGAAGTTCTCCACCAAAAACTGCTCAAAAACAAGTCAATTCAAGATCATTTCAGTGGCTACACTAGCTGTTTTCGCTGAATGTCAAAGCCAACACTGGCTACCTGCGTTGAATGTCAAAAGGAACACTGGCTACCTGTGCTGAATGAGAATGGACATGTGGCAGGCTCATTTCTCAAGGTGTCAAAACCCAGGAAGCTTCCAAAATGACACTTGCCTCAGGGAATTCCACTGGTGATGAGTAAGAGGTTCCAAATCTCCAAGTGGAAGCAAGAACCTCCAAGTGGACTCAAGAACTGACAGAGGGAGAGGACACTAGTCAGATCTCAAGCTGACTCATCCTCTCTCCAAACATCTATATATGGATCTCTCCTCCATGAGATCGAGAGGCTGGAACTTTATTATTGCAAAGAATTGTTGTTGGTTTGAGATTGGAATCATTGGGTGCTTAATGCTTTGAAGGGGGTGAAGATAGGAATTCCATTTGCTGGGAAGGAGATGCTGGATTGGAGCCCTCTGGGTTGTATCTCTTCCTGAACCTTGTTATTCATCAATAAAGCTATCTTGGTTTCTCCTATATACTGATGTATTTTTGATGTATGATTGCATTAGTATGTTTAGTTTACTTCTAATCCTGAACTAGTTATGAATATGAATCCATGTCTTGTGTAGTGTTCTCTTCTTGTGATCTTGCAGAAACCTCTTGAAGCTGGGCGAACGAGAAGCCAAGTAGCTGGGAACTCTCCAAGAGAAGAGAAGTTGGATCGAGGGACAAACGGAAGACATCGGTTAGTCCATCTATCTATCTCTTCATTCTTAATTCATAAAGGAAGAATACTAGAATAGCTGTCTCTGTTTGTTGCTAAGGCACTGTCACACCTTAGGTGGATAGGATCGTCCTGCATAGGCATTTTTCCCCACAACAAATTGGCGACTCTGCTGGGGAGATCTGTTTAGTCATTTTATTTGTGTTTCTATCATTGTTTATTTCATAGACTTGACAGCAACAATCGAACTGCATCTGTTTTTCCCGGATGCAAAGTAGACAGTTGCTGCTTTGATCCAATCACTGGACTTGTCTATGATCTGAACAATGGATTCACCGATGATTTGATGATCCTTGTGATAGATCTTAGTAGCCCCTCAAAGCATCCCTTTGATTACACCTTGCTTGTTGCTTTTATTTGGCCTGAAACAGTGAATTAAATAGCAATCTGTGACCCAGAACCAGTGGGAAATGAGAGTTTCTCCTTCAGCGCAGACCCAGTGGAGGGATTCTGCATTTCAACGCAGGTCCCGTGAAGGCTACCTGCGCTGAATGTCAAAACCCCTGTGTTGAGGTTGTGCTGAACCAGTTTGCCCTTGTGCAGCTGGGGTTCTCTACTCTGTTTTGCCTTGTTTTGATCTCTGATTTTTGCAGCCTGTAACCAGCATAGGTACCAGTCTGATAACTCCTTTTCTCTGCTTAGATTCCGCCTCCTTTTGTACAAAAAGACTGTGAGTGTTTTTATGTGTTTGTGGCGTCATTTACAGTTTTCCTTTGCATGAGTGAAATAATCATCCTGTAGCCCTTGATTCAGATCTGTTGATTGTGATCTTAGGAGAGAGTTCATTGGCTGTTTGCAGTTGATTATACATTTACTTTTGCATTTGGTTTGAGTTTGTCTCTTTTAAGTGTCGAAACAAGTGTTCATTTCGAAAATCGTTAAGTGTTGTAATCTCTTCTACCCTCTCTGATTTCGAAAAAAGTAAACTTGTTTGTATTGGTCTTTTAAAAGCGAATTCAAAGTTGTACAAAAAGCTTTCTGTGTAGGCATCAATACTAAGAAAGCGGAAAACAAACACCTGCATTGTGCATTTGCATTTTGATAGTTTACATGTTTGATTTGGGAAAAGTGCATTAGAGTGTGCTGATTGCTCTTTGAGAAAAGATGGTTCTTTCTTTTCCCTTAGTAGCTAGGATTTTCAAAGTTGAAAAGATATAAAGCTTGCTTATCATCTTTAGACTGCATTTAGGAATTGTATCATACATCTCATGGTGAACCTTGAAAGGCAAACTTCTAAAAAGATCAACCTAAAATAAATTGAATGAACTTAACAACGCTTTGCAACATAATGCACAACATAGAGGTCTAGGCTAGAGACGTGTTCTGGCGTCGTTAAGCCTGGTGACTGTCGATCTCGTGGATGGTGGGTGATTCCTCCTGAGGGACGATAGCGCCAGTACAGATTGTGCTCCCACGTACCGTCGCGTATATATTGGGAGACCCCTATAGGCATAAAACCTTTATCCTTAGGAAGCCGTGTCGACCGCCCTACTGATCGCAATGCACTGAACACAGCATTCAGGAAGATCGACCGCCCGTACCCTAAAAAGTATTCTGCGGTTTTGCGAAAAGTTTGGCACACCCTCTGCCTAGAACTCCAGAGCAGTTCCTTTTGGCCTTTTTCAGAATCTATAACAGAAAAAGTCCATCCGAGCATTTGTCACTTCGGGCTCGTTAAAACATCGAAGGAGACTAGAGTCATCTTTAGCTTTTTCTCGACTCTTTAAAATTGAAAAAGCAAGTTGTGTCCAAGCGTCGTTAAAATTTATTTTAAACGGATTAATCATCACCTTTCCCTCATTGATCTTCGAAGTTAGTCTATCTTCATCACAAAGTTCTTGTAGAATCGTTAGAAAATCTTTTGGATAGACTAAATATGTCTGAACAACCGTCAACATTCAGAACTGTGTCATCCGACACAGCAGCGGCAGAGCCTCCTGCCGCTACTCCAACGATGTTCGCTGGTATACCATCTGTCCCGGCAAATTGTCAACAACAAGCTGGAGTCCCATCAGGGACTGCTTCGACAACATGGTTAGTTCCTATTTCTTCATCCGGATTATCATCTGGTATTTCTTATGTTGAAACTCAACGAATTGATCCAATGTGTCTTCAAAGGCCAATCTGCCCTTTAAGTACTGGATTGCCACCATATGGAGGGCAGTATGCCTTTTCATTGTTCCCTCCCGGAGAACAACCATATGGGAGTTTACAACAAAGTTCAGGTCAAACTGGAATTACATCCAGTGGTTGGGTACCAATACTGCCTCAGCAACCAAGGGTTGCATATTCAATGCAACCAGTCCACCCTGTGTCGAATATTCCCACTATACCTGGTATGGTGATTGTGTCGCAAGTACAAGCGCTACCTGTTGTATGTCAACCCCAAGTTTCTCAGGTTGCAATACAACAACCTCTTGTCTCGACAACTCAATCACAACCTCAGGTTAGTGCCTCCTTATCTGGAGCGACTCAGGCTCAAACAAGTACTATGACTCCTCATCTTGGTCAATCATCTAGTATTGGACAACAGCAAATGGTCCAACAACCAGGGCAGGTTCAATCTCAACAACCACCATTCCAGCAATCATATCAAGGACCTGAGCAACAAGTCTTTGTAAATAATGGGCAACCATATTATAGTGGTTACGCCCATCAACCTTGTCAAAGTTTCCAGCATTATGCTGGTATGCAAAGACCCACTGCTCAGGCGATTCCATCTTATCCTGGGTATGCTTCGCCTAACCTGAATCAACAGTTGCCCTTTGTAGCAACTCTAGAATTACCATATCTAAACCGGCTGACGAATGATCCAATTGCTTATGCCCCTTGGTGGCCAGCGATTCCACATAAACTTCCGTCAGATATTCCTAAATTTAATGGAAATCCGGGTGAAGATCCGTCGAATCATGTGATGACATTTCATCTGTGGTGTTCATCAAACACCCTGAATGATGATTCGATAAGACTTCGCCTTTTTCAGAGGACGTTAACGGGTCCAGCGGCAAAATGGTATATTGAATTGCCTAGAGCTTCGTTCGACAACTTCAGTACCTTAGCCACGACTTTCTTAACCCATTTTCAATTGCCGATAAGGTATGAAACGAGAACGGAAATCCTAACCAACTTCAAACAGACAACGGCCACTCACATATCTGATCATATACATGAGTGGCGACGTCGTCGTAGGATGGTAAAAACGTACGTTCCCGATCAGCTATTAGCTGAATGGTTTATCAAGTCGTTACTTCCCACTATAACGGAAGATGTGGCAAAGGGAGGAGTCGTAACGAAAGAGCAAGTTATCGCTCATGCGCAATATCTAGACTTGGTCTATACTCAGTCTGGCACGCTCTACGAAAAAATACCTGACGCCCCTAGACCGGAATTCTAAATTCCTCCTCCTCCTAAATCAAACAATGACTCTCACGCCGGCGATGGCATGATTGGAAAAACAGATACGAAATCGACAAAGGCTACATCTAAAAAGGCCTGTAAGATTTCTAGTCAAAATGCAAATGAGGAACTTCTTGCCTCGGAAGTAAATGCCATGTCGACCGACAAGGGCAAACAACTGAAGCAACCAAGGGGCAAGAAGAAAAAGAAAGGGAGAAAAAGGAAACCCCTTGCGGGGTGTCATATATGCGATGAGGATCATTGGACGAGAGATTGTCCACATATAGCTGAAGTTAAGAAACTCTTTAAGAGTTCAAAAACCCCAGCAGTATTGACTGATCCGTTTCCAAGCCCGGGAACCAAACTGGTTGCTAATCAAAATGCTTCCCGATCCCAAGTGCTTATGTTGTCTACCTCAAAGCAGCAGAATGATGCTTTGACAAGGAATAAAGATTACAGGAATCCACAGCTGTCGAATAACAAGGCTAATGAACAACCTAGTAGTTCGACGACAACTTTGACCGAAGTTGTGCCACCCATCATTCCTGAACCAATGATAAAGTCGCCAAAGGGAGTAGTACACAAATCGACATTTAATCCTCGTGCCAAAGTAGCACAGAATTATAATATAGTAGAGGACCTGGCCCAATCGTCGTCCGCTATGTCGACACTTGAGGTACCGCAAAATTGCCCCTCCCAAGAGCAAGCTTTATTATCAGCAATAGGTGGGATTGGCCCAATGGATTCCAATCTTGTGGCCTTTGATCATAAAGGATATGACCCTCAGTTACCAGCTCAACTAGCTTTCCTTATTCAAGTGAAAGCCCTCAACAAAACTGTTCATCGAACAATTATTGATGAGGGGGCATCTACATGTCTTATGTCGATGAGTTGCTGGAAAAATTTAGGCTCACCACCCTTGTCGAAATCGTCAACGATGTTAAAAGCATTTGATGGACGATCATACACTCCATACGGGATTTTAAGTAACTTGCAAGTTGAACTGGGGGGCAAAACAGTAGAAGTTGATGTTGAAGTAATCGATGGAAACCTCGATTACAGCAAAACAGTAGAAGTTGATGTTGAAGTAATCGATGGAAACCTCGATTACAACATCCTACTGGGAAGGCCCTGGATATATGCCATGGCCGCAGTTGTGTCGACCTACTTCAGGAAGATTGCATTTCCCTTTCAAGGAGGAATTACAGTCGTCGACCAACAAACTTTTCTCCCCAACAATTCACAAGTTACGGGAAGCATTCCAATGATCCATGGAAGCAATCATTCGCTCCAAAATATCGGAGTAGGTCTCCTAAAAGACCCTGCTTTAATGGGTACTTTTGCCCTACCGCCTCCAAGTAATCTGGCGGAAGTGGCCACAGTGGAATATGAAACCTTCTACATCTAATGGATTTGGACTCCGAGGACGGTTCTTATCTCGTGTCAACCTCGTTAAAAAATGAAACAAGGAGTCATGAGGATAGTTCTTTTACTGTGTCAACCTCATTAAAAAATGAAACAAATCCCCTTTCCAAATCTCAAAGGTAAACCTTCATTCCAACCACCGAGTTGAATGCAATGAAGCTTGGGGGGCATGCACCTCGATTTGCGTTATTATGCTGGGGGCATGCAAACTTATCATCGAGTAGTTTTAGCACACAGTTCATGCTCGTTAAAAAATAAACGCAAGATTCGAGCAGTTTTAGCACACAGTTCATGCTCGTTAAAAAATAAACGCAAGATTCGAGCAGTTTTAGCACACAGTTCATGCTCGTTAAAAAATAAACATAAGATCGAGCAAATGTTTCCACCTGCGTTTAAGCTCGTTAAAAAATGAACTATCCCGGTAAATAACCACTGTGAATGTAATATCATCAACCATTAAAGCCTTGGTCGTGTTTGCACCGTCACCTCCACTTTTCCATTGGCCGATCGTTCACCTCCATATGTTTGTTTACCCATTTTGAGGAACAGCTGCGAAGAGTGATTTCACCTAGCCATCCTTGTGACACTGCCGTGATTGGAAAATTCCAACCTGTACCTGGAATCAGCTGCTAACCCTGTTTATCACTTGTTCCTCAAAAGACAAGTCTTCTTTAAGCTCTTTTCAACTGACTCGTAAAATATGAAAAGATTGTTGAGTCCTTGGCCTTCCAGCTCGTTAAAAGGACAGGAAGTGCTATCCCTCCTCTAGATTTTAATCTTTTTGGACCTGAGGGATTATTGCACAGAAAGATCGAGCGCTTGTTTTATTCGGCTCGTTAAAACTATCGAAAAATCATCCCTTCTGTATTGTTTTATACTTTTTCGGACTTAAGGGATTAGATGACGAAAAATGACTTTTGGAGTTAACTTTATGTACCTTTTCAGACTCTCTAAAAATGAAAAGGACCGAGTTATCCTTGTCGTTAGACTCGTTAAAATCATTAAATAGCGACAAACTTGTCTTTAGACAAGAACGAGTTTCACTATCGCTAGGCTCGTTAAAACATAGCGATGGGCTTGCCCGAAGGGTAGGTTATAGAACAAGCATATGTTATCCTCCTCAAGCTTGACAAAAATAAAGAGGTACTGGTCAGCAATGACTGGGGAAAAATTGGGAGAAACTAAAGAAAACTTTGATGGTAGCAAGTCACTCTTGAACATGACACTTTTCCTCCGTATCACAATCGGGTTGGGTTGTTTCATTCACCGGTCACATCCATGGTCTCGCCATACCATCCATATTTGGGGTAATGCTACCGATCCATCACATCAGTGTCGCCACATGTTCAAGAGAAGTCGTTCAGAAAATTCAACCGTGTCCCATCCACTGCCATACATTATCCTTCATCCTTTCATGACCGCCACCCTGAATCATATGTCACAGATCGTTTTCACCTCCATTAAAATCATTAGCTCCGTTCCATGTCACTGATGTGGGATTCATTAAGGCCCTCCTTTGACGGATCGCTTCTTGTCGACATCAGCTCATTATCCGAGAAGTTGATCTAGGAACAACCCCTTCAGTACTTTGAAGCTTGCATGCCTCAATGGCAAGTTTCTCACTTCCGGCGACAGGTATACATCAATGGCCTTCGACCGAAAGATTTTGCGTGGTGTTCGACGCCAAGTCCTCTATTCACACCATGTGAATTGTACTGCAGTACCTTGAGGGTCATTATCATTATCGGTGATTCCTCTCGCGCTTGTTAACGGTTTACATCATTGACCGGTAATCAAGCAATGTCTTTCCATGTTCGACTTCAGAACAATTCTCACATGGATCGACTTGTACTTAGAGTGAAGATCGAACGAGTTTGAAGACCCCAGATCTAGTTTAATCCATCCGGGCTGCGATATATATTCAGGAAAGATAAAGACATTGGCATGTACATCATTGCAGCAGATAATCATCCTACTCAAAGGATGATAATTTCATCAAAATTATCAGTCTACCATCAGACGATTGTCTGTTCTATGTACAGAAAAATGAATTTATAAAGCTGAGCATGGGAATGCCCGCCTCAGCTAGATCATGAAAGCAGTATGAAAAATAATGTATTGTATCGTATCTTATTACAGGTCTCCTCTCAGCATTGGATGAACTTCGGATCCCCCTGATAAAGCATTTCGCCCGATAAACAGCCTCATACTTTAGGGGGCAACTGTTATAGACATTTTTGTGCCTTACAGCATTGAGCATGAAATGTCCATAATCTAAGGGATCCAAAGTCCCTAAACATGTTGTTCCTACCCTTAGAGGAACAAGGCTAACAAACCACAGCAATTCATAGAAGTTCTCCACCAAAAACTGCTCAAAAACAAGTCAATTCAGGATCATTTCAGTGGCTACACTAGCTGTTTGCGCTGAATGTCAAATCCAACACTGGCTACCTGCGTTGAATGTCAAAAGGAACACTGGCTACCTGCGCTGAACGAGAATGGACATGTGGCAGGCTCATTTCTCAAGGTGTCAAAACCCAGGAAGCTTCCAAAATGACACTTGCCTCAGGGAATTCGACTGGTGATGAGTAAGAGGTTCCAAATCTCCAAGTGGAAGCAAGAACCTCCAAGTGGACTCAAGAACTGACAGAGGGAGAGGACACTAGTCAGATCTCAAGCTGACTCATCCTCTCTCCAAACATCTATATATGGATCTCTCCTCCATGAGATCGAGAGGCTGGAATTTTATTATTGCAAAGAATTGCTGTTGGTTTGAGATTGGAATCATTGGGTGCTTAATGCTTTGAAGGGGGTGAAGATAGGAATTCCATTTGCTGGGAAGGAGATGCTGGATTGGAGCCCTCTGGGTTGTATCTCTTCCTGAACCTTGTTATTCATCAATAAAGCTATCTTGGTTTCTCCTATATACTGATGTATTTTTGATGTATGATTGCATTAGTATGTTTAGTTTACTTCTAATCCTGAACTAGTTATGAATATGAATCCATGTCTTGTGTAGTGTTCTCTTCTTGTGATCTTGCAGAAACCTCTTGAAGCTGGGTGAACGAGAAGGCAAGTAGCTGGGAACTCTCCAAGAGAAGAGAAGCTGGATCGAGGGACAAACGGAAGACATCGGTTAGTCCATATATCTATCTCTTCATTCTTAATTCATAAAGGAAGAATACTAGAATAGCTGTCTCTGTTTGTTGCTAAGGCACTGTCACACCTTAGGTGGATAGGATCGTCCTGCATAGGCATTTTTCCCCACAACACATATACTAATGCACCTAGAAAAAAACATGAGCCATGACCCAATACAATGACATCTGAGTACATGAGATATAATGACCCTTCCCTCAAAAATGGGTGGGAGGGAGGGTAGAACAACCAAAGAAGCCATGTTGAACAGGAAAGGGCTATGCAAAACTGAATGGATCATCAAAAGGAGACATGCATGCTATGAATACTGCAAGCGGCAGGATCCAAACCCATCAAATCTACAGAACTGCATCTAAGTTTGTAGCATAATAGGAAGGTATCCAGGCATGTGGGCGGATACCTGAAGGGCCACCCCCTCATGAGGTCTGAAAGATCTCACACACACCCAAGAATCACAAGTACAATCTGTTGCATCATTGGGCCATCAAGTGTATGAATCACGAGCATGAAACAACCAATTCAAATAGAAATAATGATTCCCTTTGTTTGATCTTAGGTGTCGAACGAGAGTGGAAGTTGGAACCAAGACACAGCGCCCTCTAGGTCGTTCTTCTGGAATATATGTAGTGATGTCGACATAATAGGGCCCACCATAGGTGATGCAATGAGGATCCCCAACTAAGGCATGAGGTAAAATAGTAATACAACTGGTGCAATGACACTAGGGACAATGGAAAAAATGGGACTGAGGGTCAAATAGATGACTTCCTTTGTCAAATCATAAAGTGCATAGTTGACCTGGTAGCGGCTGACACAACTCCGGAGGGGATGGTGGACAGTATGACTGAAGGCAAAAATGGGCAACACGGGACGAATGGTATGAAAATATGGATGGAATATTGTGACATGAAGTAATGGGATGTGAAACAGAATCCATGGATGCAAGGGTGACTCATTGTAGGCTTTAACCCCGTACAGAAATTACCTGCATACGAATTCTAAAACACAGAAAATAAACAATGCGAGAGCATAACACATAAAACACATATACACAGAGATTTTCCCCTAGATCCCAAAACCAGGACTACCAGCTTGATTTTTCATTATGTTCCTTTCAATGTTAAAATACATATTTATACATGCCAAAGCATCCAATACCATGGACCGAAAACCATCGCGTCCAAAAAAAAAACATGTGCGAAAATCATGCACAAAACCATAGGTGGGTCCACCCAACCTAACATAGGGTCCAAATCCAAAAATTTCTAGGGCGCTGCCCTGGACCCCAAAGTGGGGTTACGGGTACCCTTCAAACCCCTTGTGACCTCCCCCCCTCTGACCCCCGGTTAACTACGTGGGCTAGTCGTGGAAATAATATAACACAACCCAACATTCTCCCATTTGTTGTTTTTTTTTCCACAGGGGGCCACAAGAGAGCTTAGTCATTTATCCAACCCTGCAACATGCAATGTTTCTCTACACCAAGAGAACTTCTCAAAGCTCACGGATTTTTTCAATGCATCTGCAGTATTCTTCAGAGTGTCCACCTTTACCAACAACACCTTTTTGTCTTCTATCATATCCCTCACAAAGTGATATTGAACATCAATGTGCTTTGTCTTTGAATGATATGCGGGGTTCTTTGCCAAGAAAATTGCACTTTGGCTGTCACAACCTATCCTTATAGCTTCCTGTACTAACCCCATACTTGAACACAATCTCTGCAACCAAACTGCATCCTTTCCTGCATGAGTGGCTGCCATGTATTCTGCCTTTGTAGTTGATAGTGCCACTATAGATTGTTTCTTACTCATCCAACTGATTGCACCTCCAAATAGGTTAAACACATACCCACTTGTAGATCTTCTCTAATCTAGATCTCCAACCCAGTCTGCATCAACAAAGCCATGAATATCCAACACTCTTTCCAATCCTGGTCTTCCTTGGTAGCACAAACCATAATAACTAGTGCCACGCAAATACCTGAAAACCCGCTTCACTACTGTCCAATGATCCTTTCTTGGTTTTGACATAAACCTGCTCAATACTCCCACTGCATGTGCAATGTCTGGTCTAGTATAGACCATTGCATACATCAGGCTACCAACTACACTTGCATATGGAACACAGGACATGTCCTCTTCCTCTTCTTATGTCTTGGGACACTGTTCAGCAAATAACCTCACACCTACAGGAATAGGAACATTCATTGGTTTACTATCCTGCATATTAAACCTCTACAGTATTGTCTCAACATACTTCCTCTAGTTTAACCCGAGCTTCCTCTTTTCCCGATCTCTCTTAATTTCCATGCCCAAAATATAGTTTGCAGCACCAAGATCTTTCATGTCGAATTTGGAGGACAATTGGGTCTTCAAATCCTGGATAATTTCTTTGTCATTTCCAACCAGCAACATATCATCCACATATAAGACCAGATAAATAACATGGTCACCAATTAATTTAAAATACACACAATGATATGCTTTTCTTCTAGTGAAGCCAAGTCCTTGTATAAATGTATCAAATTTCTGATACCACATCCTTGGTGGCTATTTTAACCCATACAGAGACTTCTTTAACTTGTATACTGGTTCTTTCTTACCCTTCACCGCAAAGCCTTCAAGTTGCTTCATATAGATTTCCTCTTCCAAATCCCGGTGAAGAAATGTTGTCTTTACATCCATCTATTCTACCTCAAAATCAAAAGCAACAGTAACAGATAAAAGTAATCTAATAGAAGTTACCTTGGAAATAGGAGAAAAAATATCACCAAAATCAACTCCCAGCACCTGGGAATGACCTTTTGCTACCAACCGAGCTTTGTATTTCTCCACTTTTCCTTCTGCATTTGTCTTCTTTTTGAACACCCATTTGTTGCCAATGGGTTTCCTTCCAGCTAGCAACTCCACTAGATCCCAAGCTTCATTTTTGTGCAAAGATGCCATTTCATCAACCATGGCCTCTTTCCAGAGTTTTCCATCCTCTGAATCCACTGCTTCCTTCACAGTTCTGGGATCATTATCAGTAACAGACAAAGAAAAATTTGAACAGAAAGCAGATGGACTATACCTTTCTGGTTGTCTTCTTTCTTGAACTGATCTTCTCATAGCTGGAGTTTGTGGCTCTTCATCTTCTAATTCCTCCTCTGCTGTAGAGTCTGATTCTTCCTCCTTTAGCTCAAACTCTATCTTCTCATGTCCCTTTGGTTGGAATTCATGTTTAATAACATCTTTCACCTCTCCGAACACCACATCTTGGTTGTACACAACCTTCCTTGTTATTGGCTTCCAAAGCTTATAACCCTTTAAACCATTCTTATACCCAATAAAGATGCACTTTTCATATTTACTATCCAACTTGGTCCTTTTCTCCTTTGGAACATGTACATATGCATCACATCCAAATACCCTTAGATGTGAAAGAGATGGTTTCTTACCAGTCCATACCTCTTATGGAGTCTTATCCTCCAACGTTGATGAATTGTGACCTGTTGACCAAGTAACATGCAGTATGCACCACCTTTGCCTAGAATTCATGTCCTAACCTGGCACCACTAAGCATGCTTTTTGCCCTTTCCATCAACGTCTTGTTCATTCTTTCTGCAACTCCATTTTTCTGAGGTGTATATGGAGTAGTCTTCTGCTGTGATATACACACTTCTTATAGAATTATTCAAATTCCTTGCCGCAAAACTCTCCACCATTATCTGTCCTCAGCACCTTTATCTTCTTCTCTGTCAGGTTTTCCACCAGAGCCTTAAATTCTTTAAAGCTGACAAAGACTTCAGGTTTCTTCTTAAGGAAATATATCCATGTATTCCTTGAGAAGTCATCTATAAATGATACATAGTACACAGACTTACCCAGTGATGGAACCTTCACAGGTCCAAACACATCACTGTGCACAAGCTCTAATATTTGTTTTGCCCTCTGACAACCAGAGGGGAAACTCACCCGATTTTGCTTCTCATATACACAATTTTCACAAAAATAAAAATCCAGAGAGCTATTACTCATACCTTCTACCATACCTCTACCATGAAGTATTTGAAGGCCCTTCTCTCCAATATGTCCAAGCCTTTGATGCCACAACATTATCTTCTCTCCAAAGACCACTAGATTTTATGCTCCACTTTCAGGAACCGTTGAACTATTGCACCCATTAATAACAGTGCTACCTTGCAGGTTGTACAAAGTTCCAATCCAAACTCCCCACATCAATACCAGTGCTCCCCGAACCATTTTGCAGGTATCCTTATCGAACATTGTTTTTACACCTGCATCATCCAGCTTGCTTACCGAAACTAGATTTTTGTCTAATGTAGGAATATGTAGAACACTTGGAAGAATTCTAACCCTTCCACCTTGCAACTTCAACTTTACTTTTCCGTGACCAACAATTCTAGCCTTCCTGTCATCCCCCAAGAAGACAACACCACTATCATATTTCTCATACTCGCAGAACCACTCTCTATGGGGAGTGAAGTGAAAGGATGCACCTGAGTCAATCAACCATGCCTCATGATCTACATGTGTACTTGAAGCCAAGTACACATCCCCACCTTCATCTGAGGTGGTTTTCGCCTCTACAAAAGGAGCCTCATCAGATCCCTTTCCTTTGTCAGGAACTTTAGATTTACAGTCCCTTTTAAAGTGGCCTTCCTTTCCGCATTTCTAGCACACCACCTTTACAGGTTTTCCTGGAGATTTAGATCTCCCACTCAATGACTTATTTTTGGTTTTGTTCTGGGACCGTCCTCGTACAGACAAGGCATCACCATTCTGGATCTCCATATTTTTTCGTCTCATCTCCTCCGTTAGCAAGGCTGAGACTATTTCATCAAACTGCAAGGCGGTTGCATTGCTACCTATTACAATAACTAGACTATCCCACGAATTTGGTAGAGAACACAACAAACTGATGCGCTTATCTTCATTTGAAATTTTAATATTAATAGATGCTAACTAAATTACCACGGTATTAAATGCATTCAGATGCTCTTTCACTGAGTCTCCATCTTTCATCCTCAGGTTATACAGCTTTTTTCACGGGAACAATTTATTCACCAAAGACTTAGATTGGTACAAAGTCCCTAACTTGTCCCACAAAGCCTTCACCGTAGCTTCTGATGAGCCCCAAATTTGGTAACATTTTGGGCTCATTTGGCCTAACTACCCTTGCTCAACCCTTCATTTTTCATAACTTATGCATCATTTTTTAGTATATTTATGTCATTTGTACGAATGAGGGCAGTCACTATTCCTAGGTGGCTAACACATGTTTATTTCAGGTTTTTTGACATTTAATGGAGCAAAACCACGCAGATGAGGGCTAGGAGACAGCCAAGATGGGATTGAGATTTTGTAGGAAGGTTGTCCACAGCATTGAATGACCTTCCTCGTGATCTTCACCCCTAACTCCGAGCTCCAACAGCCACCACCACCGAGCTAGAAGGCAGCCAAGCGGATTTTGAGGAAGCAGCAGATCACTCTTAGTTTGGTCAGCCAAACCCCACTAATTTAGGAGGCCAGCTTGGCCCTCGTAATGTATAAATGATGAGGCTGTAACCTTCGAGGGGGACTTTTTGAAACCTTGTGCATATTCTGAACTACGAGCTGATAGCTCTGTTTTGCTCTTTGTAAGCCATTTTTGGCATGTTATTTGACTTATGACTATTATCTTTTAATGAAAAGCAGGTAGATTTGAGTTCAGTTCTGAGTTCTTAAAGGAGCCATAGCTCTGGGGGTTGGGCCCAACCTGAGAGCCTAAGGCCTCCTTCCTTTGTATTGTTACCTTTCTTTCAGCATTGTATTTCTTTCCCTTTACATGCATTTGGAAACACAGTTTGCTGAGTTGAATTTCTTGGTGTGGTTAAGTAGGTGAGTTTTATGAACAGAGTTGCTTCAATAGCTCAGATTAGAGTAAGGAGATTGGAGTTAATCAGAGTTCCAAAAAGGGTTGACTGCACACTCACTTTCACCTCTGTTTAGGGACTGGAATTGCAGACCGTGCCACCCACCAAAACATTGTTTTACAAGTCCATGCAATCTTTGATGCAATATTTTCGTTTGTAGAAGTGTCCATGCATTTAGATCTTGTGGAATGGTTCTTTGCTTCAGCACCATGCATGATTTTTCTTAGAAACAACATTGTTGTTCTTTGGTTTTTAATAAAACAGTTAGAATAAGTTGATGAAATTTCGGTTATGTGCAAGACGTGGATGATTTGTTTCATTTACACTGTGCAGTGCTACTCCCTCACTCCCTTATCCTTCTAAGTCGTGCCTAGGCCATCTACTCATCTCCCAGTTCGACCACTTGCCTCCTAACTCTTCTATCACCCACGTTATTCTACCTTTTCGGCCTTCTATTCCCTCTACCCTCCTCTAGACCAACCAGCTTTGCACACCCCCTCTTCATCTCATCTCTCTGTCCATAAGCCATTATAAACCCCCCTCCTACCTCCCTATCCATCCATGCAGCCTCTTCCACTCATCCATCACCCAAAAATCCGATTGTAGAACATCCTGTAGGAATTACTGAACTTCCTGTAGAAATTCTGAACATCCTGTAGAACCCCTGCAGACTTCCTGTAGAAGCTCATGAACACGGTTGCTTGGCATCCAGACTTTGTGAAACTCTCTGAAAGGATGTTAGGGACTCCTTAGACCCTCTCTGAGCCTTCCTGACCTCTTCCAAGCATTCCTCCCCTTGATCTATCCCTGCACAGTCAAGACCCAGTTAGAAGCATATGCATAATAATTCCAACAACTTGAGCAAAAATACAAAAATATGTTCTCTTCAGATGAAAGTAGTCTAAACACATGCATCTCACCTTACTAGAAGTAATGGCATCACTTTCAGTAGTTTGCATTCCCACCGTTGCATCAGAAGGACTAGATGGTAGAATTAGGGTTTGCTAGGGTTTTCATTTCTTGTTGGTTTTCAGTTCATTATTTTTGCAAAGTAGGTTAATTTCCTTTGAGTTAGCTTTCATTCATCAGTTAAAAAGATTCTTCTGAGAGCTCATAGAAGTTGGCTTGAGCCCTAGCGGACTTGTGCTAGCTGACCAAGTGACAGCTGCGACAAGAGCTAGTACTTGTGCATATAGCACCGTCGCTTCCAAGTTTGTTACGAACTACCGGGTTGATAAAATTAGAGAAGGAAGCTCCAGGAGTTGTAGCATTATTGCTACAATACTGGAGCCCACCATCTTTTTGGCGCCGTTGCCGAGGAAGCGTCAGAGTATTAGTAATTGTTGCTCTTCTTCTACTTTTCCTACTCTCGCCTTCTGCTAAGTAGTTTATTTCATTTCCATTCTGCAAAAGTAGCATAGACATTTCCTGCTTTCATAGATTAACATTTCAATTCCACAATTTCATTTTTGCAAGCGTAGATTAGCATTTCAATTCTGCAAGCGTAGACTAGCATTTCCATTCCTGCAATTTCATTTGAGCAAAGTAGATTAGTTCTTTCCTGCTTTCATTTCAATTCTGCATTTTCATTTCAGCAAGATAGTTCGCTGTAGATCAATCTGTTTCAGTTTTTGCAGGTACCAGAGAAAAAAAACAAAAGCAATCAAAAGTCTTTCCATTTCATGCCTCGTAGGAATCGAGATAAAACAGGCAAATTCTTACCCAACACCCCCACCACATCACTGAGTCACCCTTCTCTCTTCTGTGGCGACAGTGATCCAGAAGAACCTATAGGTGAACCTCCTGAGATATACGAAGATCCTATAGCAGAAGAAGAGTTAGAGACCATTCCATCTGAAGCTATAGCTGACAATAGGGGAGAAGATGAGAGAATAGAAGGTGCCTTCCCCATCCGAGAGACCAATGGAGACATGAAAATGAAGAACATTAGCCCCTTCGCTTTACCTCACTTCCATGGACTGACTACTGAAGATCCTGATACCTTCCTGTTTGAGTTTGTTGTCCTTTGTCGAACCTATGACTACACTGAAGATGAGTAGAAGCTGAAACTCTTCCCCTCAACCCTTAAGGATGCATCATTACACTGGTTCATGGGCTTACCTGGGAACAGTATCACCACTTGGGCTCAGATGCAGCAAGCTTTCAATACCAAATACCGGGACTACTGTAGGTCCAAGGAAACCAAGGGAGAAATCTTTCGGATGACCATGGGAAATGATGAGTCCTTAGAGGATTACGAGGAAATGTTCCAACTTAGCTATAAAAGGGCCAGGTGCACACTTGACCCTGAATCCCTCAAGTTGGTCCTGCTCCGAGGAGTCCCTGAAGACCTCTTAGATACCCTTCACATGTTAGCTGGAGGAGATATTTACCAACTGCCTTATGAGGACATAAAGACTGTGTTTAGAAACCACTCTAGGGCAGCCCGGAAAAGAGGTAGAGGAAACCTCCTCTCAGCTGGTATTCCTTTCTCCAAACATGAGTTTGCAAATCAATTAGAGGATCTCAAGAGTGAGGTGAGACAGACCATTGCCATGCAACTTGATACATTCCGAATCCAGCAGAAGAAAGAAGAAGCTGAGAGGGCCTTGGCTATCTTCTGCCCTAGGTGTACAAGGAAACACCCTAAGAACGAATGCCCATTACATTCGGTTGAAGTATGTTTTGTTTGTGAGGAGGACCACCCCACAAACCAATGTCCAACCTTACCTGGGCTTAAAGCCATGTATCAAGGGACAGAAGCACCCACCGAACCTCTCTATTTCCTCAACCAAAGGAGGCCACAAGGACCTAGACCTTACCAGCAGGGGATGCAAGGGACACCCCAAGCTTATTACAGCCCCAACCAATCTACTCCTATGCCTTCCTGGGGTCCCCCTGCTCATCCTTCCTGGTCTATGCCTCCTCCATGGTCTTACCCACCTCAGTACCATACTCAAACCACTACTCATTCGTATCACTCACATGCCTAGCCACAGCCTCAGTGGAATGCACCTCAATCAGGGTGGAGGCCCCAGTACAATACTCCTCCCGCCATTTTGCCTCCACCACCAGTTCAACCACAACCATTACCTCCTGCTCCTCCAAGGCAACCTCAAATGCCTGCTCAACCGAACCCGAACCCCAACAACAGACAGGCCCAGCAGGTATATACTGGGGAAACATCATGCCCCTGCTGTCTTTCAAAAAAAAAAGGTTTGAAAAAGACCCTTGAGTGAAAACCTCTCTGAGGCGCTCAAGGCAGATAGTAAGGGTGAAAACCTCATGGAGGTGCCCCTGCTGTCTTTCAAAAAAAAAAAACAATAAACAAAAAAATAGGGACAGCAAGTTCACAATGTGGCAATGCATGCAGGTTGCAGGTATTTTATGAAGGAAGAAGAGGTCCCTCAACTCAAAGACAAGGGTCCTTATTATGCTGCCAGGTGACCTCACCAGAACCTCCTCCGAAAACACTTATCTTCTCCAAGGTATGGGCACGATTTCATCACAGCTTAGTCTTCTACAGGAAGCTACAGACTTTCTACAGGAAGTTTTGTATTTCTACAGGAAACTTCCTGTAGAAGTTTTGGATGGCCCAGAACTAATTGTGTGGGGAGATCTAACGACCAAGGTTCGGCATGGAGGCATGCAAGCTACTATTTTCTCCATCACACACTGTTGTCACCTCCTTCTACCACCCCAGTTGACATGCAATGAAAGTACCTGCACAATCAAAACAGATCATTGAATTATCAAGAGGAAGCGATTCTTAAATAGAAAAAGATGTCGAGATGCCATGCAATACTCATCACAGCTATCCAAGGGCCCTGCGAGCGTGATCGTGATGCCACTGTCTTCACCGTTCAGCATGCACCCGAGGAGGAAAAACTGCTACATGACATCCTACAGGAATCCCGTAGCAGTTCAGCCAGCTAGAGTGTACACCATTAAATCGCCTGCAACATGCAATAATAAAGCGGGCACATGCAGCCGAGTCACAAGCTTCATCATCAGCAGCCTGCGAAGAGGAACCTCCGGGCCTGTGCAAATAGCAGCAGCAAGCAAATCTAGTCATCATCGTCCTGAAACCTGGAAAATCATGTCGCGGCCGCACAGGTAAGTGCCTCGCCCTTTCTTTCGTCGAATTACATGAATACTACTTTGAAATGTTTGCAAGTATGAAATGAACGGGTTGAGCAGTCGTATGGCCATTCAACTGGCCACGTCGACCAGTCAGATGGTCTAGTCGGATGTGTAGAATGGTGGTCGTGGCAAAAAGAATGGGTAGTGGACACGTGAGAACCGTCCAGTCGGGGAGAAGCGCGTTTTAACAGAAATGGCGGCAGCGGATCTGCGGAGAATGATGCAACAGTCAGGGAACTTGCAGTGGAATGAGTAGATGGCATCGTCCAACAGTCCGGCAGGGACAGCTCATCCCCGCACCACGAGTTCCGCCGAATTCAAATCTATCGGCTAGATCGCCACCCCACACATTTATCATCAGTTGTTTAGAAGTCGATTGAGCATCTGAATTCTTCTGAAGCTCGACACTCCAAGTCTTCGACCGTTCGAATGTCTGATAGCAGCACAGAGGGCGCAGAACCACTGCAGTGTTCTCCAGAACCCGTGTGCTGCTTCTACAGGAAAGCTCCACTACAGGAAGCTCACTGCCACGAGGAAAATTGGGCTCTTCACGTCAAAGGTGGCGAATTAAAAAGGTAAGCCTGAACCTGTGCCTCCCATGCAATTGGTTTCGAGGGTGGCGGAGTCGACGTTCTACAGTCTGATCATAAAAAAATTGCAAGTGTTGTCTGTCGTTTGCATGAATTGTCGTCGAAGTGTATGCAAGGTTTTCTACAGGATGTGATCTGTAATTAAGCCCTGTTAAGGCTCATCTGGAGATAGTCTTCACGAATTGTGTGCGTGGCAGAGGCGTAATTCTACGCTCTGTCCCAAAAGGCTAGTTTTTTCGCACCCGCCACCTCCAGCTAACGTAGCGGTTTTTCACCATGCCGGGTGGGTTCATCAGAAAGGAACCGACCGACTCAAAGAAACTAAGAGAGAATCCTGAGGTGGTAGAGTTGTTCACTCGCGTGCAATGGATGTCGTTCTGCGACAAATTGCAAGGATATGATGATGAGGTGGCAGAGGAGTTCTTGTGAGCTCTGAAGCCAAAATCAAAAACATTGGCCACCGTCAATTTCAGGGGTTTGAGTCTCAGACTCACCCCACAGTTCATCAACCGAGTTACTGAGCTCCCAATGGGGATACCATGGGACAAAGAAGAGAGGAAATTAGGCTAGAAGGCTAAGAAGGAATTCTTTCCACCAGAGGAGCAATTTTTAGAAGATAAGAACGGGGTTCGCAGAACTAGCTTACTGCCACTTTGGAGCGAAGCCAGCCTCCAAATTATGAAATACATCACATGCGAAGGTCAGTTTAGCATTGTGTATGGGTACCATTTTCGGCTACTCACAAAATTAAGGCATCAGATGAACCTACCTGCAGAGAACAAACTAAGTATTCCCTACTTTCTATTGTAGTCTATGACTGAATGTGCCACCAAGTTGAAAGAAGGCACACCAGACCAGGTAGCCCACCATGGGCTCATTAAGCTCCTCGTGGAGGATGCACTCCACACATACAAAGTCCCTCTCTCGTGGGAAGCCTTCCGAAATTTGACTAAGGATGGTGATATAAAAATGTTGACCGAAGAGCTTGGTTCCTCCAGCAGCGAGGAGAAGGAGTCAGTACCCATAGAGAGGAAAGAGAAAGGCCAGAGACCCACGGCCAAAGCACCGAAGAAAGAGCAAAAGGAGAAACAAGAGAAAAAGGGTGCCAAAGAGAAGGATGACACACCCATATTAACGCCCAGAGAGAAAAGATTACAAAGTAGGGTGGACAGGACTGAGCCAGTCCACGTCAGTAAGGGCACCTCGACAGCAGCCTCGACCAAGTCAAAAAGCAAAACACACTCAGCAAAACAAACTAAAACGGTGCCACCTGTTTCTACAGGAAAACCAAAACCGGCTTCTACAGGAAGCCAGAAATCAGCTGAAAAAGGGCCTTCTACAGGAAGCCCTGAGAAAGGAAAACCCAAGGAAAAGAAAGCCGACATTCTTGCAAGGGAGGTAGCAGCTATGCTAGCCACCCTCAGTACACCTCCTAAGCCAAAGGAAAAGAGAAAGAGGGAGGCCCCTCTATATTTTAAAGCTAGGAGAAGTGTGAGAATAAAAACGGGCAAGCCACAGCCTCCATCCAGCAGCCCAATCACTATAGAGGATGCCCCTACTTCGCCCAGGGAGAGGTCCCCCTCAAAGATATCAGTCACCTATGAGAGGGGGAGCCCGAAAACAACTACTTGGAAAGAGAGGTTGGACCAGTTGGCCTCAAAAGCCCGGCTACAGGATGCTGAGGCTGCTCTACAGGAAACCTTAGCCCGGCTTAAGGAGACAGAGAGGATGGAGGGAGAAGCACCCTCATCACCACCGAGGGAAGATGAAGTAGAGCCACCAAGAGAAGAAGAGAAAGAGCATATTCCGGAGCCTAGCCCTCAGCCAAGTCTGAGCTCATATTATAACTTCTTAGAAGCTGGCAAAATTATACCACAGAAATTCACTGTGCCACTGTTCTTTGCATTGGAGGAAGAGAGAGTACGAACCCACACGTGGATGAAAATAGCCAAATCAAAAGGTGTGGCAGACATAGGCCCCTTGGAGGAGGAACTCAAGGAGGCAAGAAAGGAATTAGCTATGGCTAAATACGTGGCAAATTGCCACCGGGTGTTCCTACCAGAAGAAAACGAAAAACTCAGACTGCAACTACAGGAGCTGAGGAAAGGAAAGGGCACATCCTCAGGAGACATCACAGCAGAACAGCAAGGTAGAGAAGGACTGCAAATCGGTCTTGGGGAGCCAACCACGCATCTACAGGAAACAGAACTGCAAGCACAAATTGAGGTGCAAGCTCTCAGACAACGGCTGCAGCAGAAAGAGGCACAATTGGCCTGCATGGCCAGTTGGGCCATGGATGCTATACAATGCAGACAGCCGGCCAAATCCTATGGCCTGTACCTGAGAGACCAGTGGCTGCAATTTCAAATCAATACCTTGGCGCAAAGGGGTATCTCTCAGCTCCAAGACCCGCAGCAGTTCATTGAATTATGCAATACCAGTTCATCAGAGGATAAGGCCAAACTATCGGAGTTCTACCTCCATAATTTGGCCCTTCCTAATGTGACTTCTTGGGATCCCAACACGGTCTTAGGGGATATGCAGTTAATGGCATTTGCCTCATGGTTGAACCATGAAGACAAAAGAGCAGCAGAAGCCAAATCGGTCATGAACCGAGAGCTGAATGAGCCATTGCTAATTAGAGCAGAACCAGGGGATCCAACTGCATTAATATCGGCACACCAACACTTATCCACCGACCCTCAAGCTTCATTGAAATATATGGATCAGCAGGCCCAGGCCATAGTGCATTTCGAGGATATGGAGAGACTGTTAGGGGACAACTGTGTTCAAGCTTGCACCCGCCGATGGAACACATTGGCCCACAGTCTAAAAATCAGAGAATATCATACTCAAACTCGAATGAGGGAAGCTCTAGTACGGGTGCCCCTCTATAAGAAATCCATGCAAAACCTCCAGGCCAGCTGGATCAGCCTCAAACTAAGCCCACCTCTGCTGTTAGGATTGATGGAAGGCAGCACAGAGAAAGATGAGCATGAACAGTGGGAAGAGGTGGAAAGAAAGGTTGGGTTCCATGTCAGTAAGGAGGACACTACTGCAGAAGCTTGGGATGTGAGGGTGGCAGTGAAGGCAATGAAGGACGAGGAGCTGGATTAGTTGCTCAAGGATGAACAATCATTTTAGCTGGGGGGTGATGATGAGCCCCAAATTTGGTAACATTTTGGGCTCATTTGGCCTAACTACCCTTGCTGAACCCTTCATTTTTCATAACTTATGCATCATTTTTTAGTATATTTATGTCATTTGTACGAATGAGGGCAGTCACTATTCCTAGGTGGCTAACACATGTTTATTTCAGGTTTTTTGACATTTAATGGAGACAGCCAAGATGGGATTGAGATTTTGTAGGAAGGTTGTCCACAGCATTGAATGACCTTCCTTGTGATCTTCACCCCTAACTCCGAGCTCCAACAGCCACCACCACCGAGCTAGAAAGCAGCCAAGCGGATTTTGAGGAAGCAGCAGATCACTCTTAGTTTGGTCAGCCAAACCCCACTAATTTAGGAGGCCAGCTTGGCCCTCGTAATGTATAAATGATGAGGCTGTAGCCTTCGAGGGGGACTTTTTGAAACCTTGTGCATATTCTGAACTACGAGTTGATAGCTCTGTTTTGCTCTTTGTAAGCCATTTTTGGCATGATATTTGACTTATGACTATTATCTTTTAATGAAAAGCAGGCAGATTTGATTTCAGTTCTGATTTCTTAAAGGAGCCATAGCTCTCGGGGTTGGGCCCAACCTGAGAGCCTAAGACCTCCTTCCTTTGTATTGTTACCTTTCTTTCAGCATTGTATTTCTTTCCCTTCACATGCATTTGGAAACATAGTTTGCTGAGTTGAATTTCTTGGTGTGGTTAAGTAGGTGAGTTTTATGAACAGAGTTGCTTCAGTAGCTCAGATTAGAGTAAGGAGATTGGAGTTAATCAGAGTTCCAAAAAGGGTTGACTGCACACTCACTTTCACCTCTGTTTAGGGACTGGAATTGCAGACCGTGCCACCCACCAAAACATTGTTTTACAAGTTCATGCAATCTTTGATGCAATATTTTCGTTTGTAGAAGTGTCCATGCGTTTAGATCTTGTGGAATGGTTCTTTGCTTCAGCACCATGCATGATTTTTCTTAGAAACAACATTGTTGTTCTTTGGTTTTTAATAAAACAGTTAGAATAAGTTGATGAAATTTCGGTTATGTGCAAGACGTGGATGATTTGTTTCATTTACACTGTGCAGTGCTACTCCCTCACTCCCTTATCCTTCTAAGCCGTGCCTAGGCCATCTACTCATCTCCCAGTTAGACCACTTGCCTCCTAACTCTTCTATCACCCACGTTATTCTACCTTTTCGACCTTCTATTCCCTCTACCCTCCTCTAGACCAACCAGCTTTGCACACCCCCTCTTCATCTCATCTCTCTATCCATAAGCCATTATAAACCCCCCTCCTACCTCCCTATCCATCCATGCAGCCTCTTCCACTCATCCATCACCCAAAAATCCGATTGTAAAACATCCTATAGGAATTACTGAACTTCCTATAGAAATTCTGAACATCCTGTAGAACCCCTGCAGACTTCCTGTAGAAGCTCATGAACACGATTGCTTGGCATCCAGACTTTATGAAACTCTCTGAAAGGATGTTAGGGACTCCTTAGACCCTCTCTGAGCCTTCCTGACCTCTTCCAAGCATTCCTCCCCTTGATCTATCCCTGCACAGTCAAGACCCAGTTAGAAGCATATGCATAATAATTCCAACAACTTGAGAAAAAATACAAAAATATGTTCTCTTCAGATGAAAGTAGTCTAGACACATGCATCTCACCTTACTAGAAGTAATGGCATCACTTTCAGTAGTTTTCATTCCCACCGTTGCATCAGAAAGACTAGATGGTAGAATTAGGGTTTGCTAGGGTTTTCATTTCTTGTTGGTTTTCAGTTCATTATTTTTGCAAAGTAGGTTAATTTCCTTTGAGTTAGCTTTCGTTCATCAGTTAAAAAGCTTCTTCTGAGAGCTCATAGAAGTTGGCTTGAGCCCTAGCGGACTTGTGCCAGCTGACCAAGTGACAGCTTCGACAAGAGCTAGTACTTGTGCATACAGCACCGTCGCTTCCATGTTTGTTACGAACTACCGGGTTGATAAAATTAGAGAAGGAAGCTCCAGGAGTTGTAGCATTATTGCTACAATACTGGAGCCCACCATCTTCCCCTGATACATTCAGCAATATTGGATCTGAGACACACATTCGTATTGTGCTCTTTGCCTTCCAATCCAACTTCTTCCATTCTTCATCGGACACTCCCATTGGTTTAATACCTGGATCTATCACGATCCACTAATCTTTATCCACCAACAGATCCTCCATCTTGATTTTCCACAACTCAAAACTCTAACCATTAAATTTCTCGATCTCTTTCTTTCCACTACTCGCCATCTTCTTTCACCACCAGAATCGATCTCGTAGATCTCCCGCTGAACAGGGTCTACCACAGGCTCGAGCAAAACCTCTCAGCAACAAAGGCATCCCCTTGAAGAAATAGCTCTGATACCAAATGTAGATTTTAACCCCATATAGAAATTACCTACATACGAATTCTAAAACACAGAAAATAAACAATGCGAGAGCATAACACATAAAACACATATACACAAAATTTTCCCCTGGATCCCAAAACCGAGACTACTAGCTTGATTTTTCATTATGTTCCTTTCAATGTTACAATACATATTTATACATGTCGAAGCATCCAATACCATGGACTAAAAACCATCGCGTCCAAAAAAACATGTGCAAAAATCATGCACAAAACCATAGGTGGGTCCGCCCAACCTAACATAGGGTCCAAAATCAAAAAATTTCGAGGTGCTACCTCGGACCCCATAAAGTGGGGTTACGGGTACCCCTCAAACCCCCTGTGACCTCCCCCCCTCTGACCCGCGGTTAACTACATGGGCTAGTCATGGAAAGAATATAACACAACCCAACACTCATCATAGATGCTCTAAACAAGGGTGATTCAATGATGCTGCCACACAAAATATTCCCAGTGGGGACCATGAAAACATGAGAAAATGATGGTTTCTCATGACAAAAATTGACATGTGAGATGACAAGTGCCAAGGGAAGGTGGACTCCAAAGTACAAGTGTCTCTTATGAAGAAATTTGATTTTGAGAGGCGATGAAGTGACCCTTCTTGGAAAAAATGGCTTCTGGGTGAAGTGTAAAATCATCAAAAACAAAGAGAGACCCATTATAGTGCTTGATGAGAGATTTCCAATGGCACTGATGGTTCATCAAACTAAGCTATGGTTTGGTCGCAATTGGCAACAGAAAAACTGTGGGTTTTCTTGTAAAAGGGTGTTTTCCCTCCAATTTGAGAGGAGGAGAAGGCCCTAAATCTTGTGGAGATCATAGCGAACAAACCAACCATCAGAATCAGGATCTGGAACTTTCAGGCAAGTGGCCTTGCTTGTCTAAATATGGCCTTAATGCATCTTGGAACAATGGTTCCTAGTGAAGAATTAAGGGAAGAGGAAAACGAGAAAGAACTACTAGAGGAGGTCTAGAATCATCCTCACCCATGAAGTCAAACATGGGGACTATGTGGACATAGAGTAGAATATTTGAAGATATGGTATCAAAGGCCTATGATATTTGAAGTGAATATGGCTTCTCAGAGAGGTTGGTAGGACAAACTATCCAAGGAACGGGAGGATAATCAACCATACCTAGATCCGATGTGATATAGGCCAAGACTTATGTTAATCAATTGAGAAGATGGCCAGGGAAAAAAATCATGCCCCCAAGAATGGGATATTTCTCACAAGAATATGTGATGGAGGGTACTGATCTGGTATGCAAAGGTGGGAATGATGCCCCCTAGCAGGAGGAGTTCGTGGAGCGCCATTTTGTTCTGAGTGCTCAAAAAAGGGATTCAAGCATGTTATAGACATTTTTGTGCCCTACAACCCCAAGCATGAAATGTCCATAAACCAAGGGCTCCTAAGTCCCTAAAAGTGTTGTTCTAACCCCTAAAGGAACAAGGTCAACAGATTACAGCTTCTCCCAGAAGTTCTCCATGAGAAACTACTCAGGATTGGTCAAAACAGGATCATTGCAGCTCCTCCACTGGCTAAGTGTGTTGCATCTCACCCAAATACACTGTGAGGGTGCGTTGCATTTCAAAAGTCCCTTCTGTGGGGTGCGATGGGTGAGAAATGACAAATGGCAGTGTCATTCCGCGAGGTGGAGAGGCAATGGAAGCTTCCAGAATTTTCTCCTGTGACACTTGCCTCACTGAATTCGACCAAGGATGAGTAAGAGGCCCTTAGTCTCCAAGTGGAAGCAAGAACTGTCAGAGAGAAGACACTAATCAAATCACAAGCTGACTCATCCCCCTTACAAATATCTATATATGGATCCCTCATCCCAGAGATCGAGATGCTGGAATTTTGCATATTGTAAGGAATTGTTGTTGGTTTCTAGAGACAAACATCAGATTGTTGGGTGATCTAAGCTTTGTTTGAGGTGAAGAGGGGCTTCTTTGCTGGGAGGTTGATGCTGGGTCGTTACAACTGGTTGTAACTCCTGGATCTTTTCTTGTTCATCAATAAAAGCTATTTGATTTTTCCTCCATGCTTTTGTATCATTGATGCTTGTTACATTTGTATGGTCAATTTACATCTGATCCTAGATTGTTTATGATTATAGATCCATGTCTTTGTATAGTGCTATGCTTCTATGATCTTACAGGTACTTTTTGAAGCTGGGCGTGCAAGGGAGCAGGTAGCTGGGGACTATCAAAGAAGACAGGGATCGAATCAAGGGATTAGCGCAAGACAAAGGTTGGTCTTTATATTCCTCTCTATCTATAATTCATAAAGGAAATACAAAAGTAGTTTTTCTCTGTTTGTTTCTAAGGCAGTTGTCACACCTTAGTGGGATAGAGCAGTTCTATATAGACACTTTTCCCTGTAACAAAATGGCGACTCCGCTGGGGAGATAATTAGTTTGTTTGTTTATCATTCTTTGTTGTTTGTTTCATAAACTTATAAGTAGCATTCGAACTGTATTTTCCATAACAAATGCAAAGTAGATAACTGCTGCTTCAATCCATCCACTGGATCTGTTTATGATTTAAACAACTGATTCACAAACTATCTGATTGCCCTTGTGATAGCTCTTAGATCCTCCTTAGATCTACCCCTGATTATTGCATTACTGATTGCTTTTTTCTCGGCCAAAAACCAAGAACTGAACTGCAAACTGTGACCCGGAACCCGAACAGAGTCTCGTTTCTGGCCCAACGCAGGTATTGTTCAGAGATTCTGAATTTCAGCGCACTTCCCGAGTGGACAACCTGCGCTGCATTTCAGATTCTCTGTGTTACAGGTGCGCTGATCAGACTAGCTCTGTGTAGTTGTGGCTTCTGTGATTCATTCTTTCCAGTTCTATTCCTGAATTTTGCTACCTGTGATCAGTATATGTCTGTCTGAAACCCCTTTTCCTTACTGTTATTCCGCCTCCTTTGTACAAAATAATTGTAGATGTTTTTGTATGTTTTTTGAGTCGTTTACAGTTCTCCTTTGCAAAAGTAGCATAATCGTACTGTCGCTCTTTGATTTGAAACTGTCGCAAGTGTCGATTTCAATCGTAGGAAAGAGTTTGATTGCTGTTGATGGTTGATTATCCTGTTACTATTGCTTTTGGTCTGAATTTGTAATTTTCTAGTGTCAAAAACAAGTATTCATTTCAAAATCGTAAGGTGTCGTAATCGTCTCCATTTTTTATTTCGAAAAGAAGCTTGTTTATATTTGTCGCTTGAAAAGAAATTCAGATTTGTACATCAACTTTCTTTTTAGCATCCATATACTAAGAAAGTCGAAAAACAAATACATGCATGTGCATTTTCATATAGACAGTCTGATTGGCTTGATTTAGGAAAGTGCATTTAGAGTGTGCTCTTTGCTCTTTGTGAAAAGATTCTGTCTTTCTTTTCCCTAGTAGCTAGGATTTTCATTGCATAAAGAAGATAAAAAGTTTGTTTATCATCTTAGATTGCATTTTAGGAATTACATCTACATCTCGTGGTGAACCCGAAAGGCAAACTTCATAAACAAGATCAACTTAAAATAAATTCAATGAATCTAACAACGCTTTGGAACTTAACGCACAACATTTAGAGGTCTAGGCTAGAGACGTATTCTGGCATCGTAAAGCTTGGTAACTGTTGTTCTCACTGATGGTTGGGTGATTCCTCCACTTTGAGACGATAAGTGCCAGTACGGACTTGTGCTCCCATGTACCGTCGAGTATATTTTGGGAGACCCCAATAGGCTTAATCCTTTATCCATAGGAAGTCGTGTCTGCCGCCCTATCGATCGCAATGCACTGAACACAGCATTCGGGAAGATTGACTGTCGTACCGTAAAAAAATTTTTGCAGTTTTGCGATTAGTTTGGTACTCCCTCTACCTAGACTTCCAGAGTAGTCCCTTTCGTTCCTTTTCAGACTCCTTAAGGAAAAGGTCCATCTGAGCACTTGTCACTTCAGGCTCATTAAAAATCGAAGGCGACTAGAGTCATATTTTATTTTTTCTTGACTCTTTAAAATTGAAAAAACAACTTGTGTCAAAGCATCTAAAATTTGTTTTAATCGGAATAACGTCACTGTTCCCTCGTTGGTCTTAGAAGTTAGTCTCCCTTCATCGCAAAGTTCTTGTAGAATCGCTAGAAAATCTTTTGGATAGACTAGATATGTCTGAACAACCGTCGACATCCAGGACTGTGACATCCGACACAGCAGTGGCAGAGCCTCCTGCTGCTACTCCAACGATGTTCGATGGTATACCATCTGTCTCGACAAGTTATCAACAACAAGATGGAGTCCAATCAGGGACTGTTTCGACGACATGGTTAGTTCCTATTTCTTCATTCGGATTATCATCTGGTATTTCTTATGTTGAAACTTAACAAATTGATCCAATGTGTCTTCAAAGGCCAATCTACCCTTTAAGTATTGGATTTCCACCATATGAAGGGCAGTATGCCTTTTCATTGTTCCCTCCTAGAGAACAACCATATGGGAGTTTACAACAAATTTCAGGTCAAACTAGAATTACATCCAGCGGTTGGGTACCAATACTGCCTCAACAACCAAGGGTTGTATATTAAATGCAACTAGTCCACCCTGTGTCGAATATTCCCATTATACCTGCTATGGTGACTACGTCACAAGTACAAGCGCTACCTGTTGTATGTCAACCCCAAGTTTCTCAGGTTGCAATACAACAGCCTCTTGTCTCAATGACTCAATCACAACCTCAGGTTAATGACTCCTTATCTGGAGCGACTCAGACTCAAACATGTACTATGACTCCTCATCTTGGTCAATCATCCAGTATTGGGCAACAGAAAATGGTCCAACAACCATGGCTGGTTCAATCTCAACAACCGCAATTCCAGCAATCATATCAAGGACCTGAGCAACAAGTCTTTGTAAATAATGGGCAACCGCATTTCCAAAGCGGTTATCAACAACCATATTATAATGGTTATGCCCATCAACCTTGTCAAACTTGCCAGCATCAAATACATTATGCTGGTATGCAAAGACCCACCGCTCAGGCAATTCCATCTTATCCTGGGTATGCTTCGCCTAACCTGGATCAACAGTTTCCCTTTGTAGCAACTCTAGAATTACCAGATCTAAACCGGCTGACGAATGATCCAATTTCTTATGCCCCTTGGTGGCCAGCGATTCCGCATAAACTTCCGTCAGATATTCCTAAATTTAATGGAAATCCGGGTGAAGACTCGTCGAATCATGTGATGACATTTCATCTGTGGTGTTCATCAAACACCCTAAACGATGATTCGATTAGGCTTCGCCTTTTCCAGAGGATGTTAACTGGTCCGGCAGCAAAATGGTATATCGAGTTACCCAGAGCTTCGTTTGACAACTTCAGTACCCTAGCCACAACCTTTTTATCCCATTTTCAGTTACCGATAAGATACGAAACGGGAACAGAACTTCTTACCAATTTCAAACAGACAACGGCCACTCACATATCTGATCATATTCATAAGTGGCGACATCATCACAGAATGGTAAAAACATATGTTCCTGATCAGCTGCTAGCTGAATGGTTTATTAAGTCCTTATTACCTTCTATCACAGAAGATGTGGCAAAGGGAAGAGTCGTCACTGAAGAGCAAGTTATTGCTCGTGCACAATATCTAGACTTGATCTATACTCAGTCTGGCACGCTCTACGATAAAATCCCTGACGCTCCCAGACCGGAATTTTTCGTCCCTCCACATCCTAAATCAAACAATGACTCTCATGCCGACGATGGCGTGATTGGTATGACAGACACGAAATCGACAAAGGCTACATCTAAGAAAGCTCGTAAGATTTCTGATCAAAATGCAAATGAAGAACTTCTCGCCTCGGAGGTAAATGCCATGTCGACCGACAAGGGCAAACAACTAAAGCAACCAGGGGGCAAGAAGAAAAAGAAAGGGAGGAAAAAGAAGCAGGATGAGTCATCTCCTGGAAAACCTTCTACAAACCCTTCTGGGCAAAGGAAACCCCCTGCGGGGTGTCATATATGCGATGAGGATCATCGGACGAGAGATTGTCCACATAAAGCTGAAGTTAAGAAACTTTTTAAGAGTTCAAAAACCCAAGCAGTATTGACTGATCCGTTTCCAAACCTGGGAACCAAACTGGTTGCTAATCAAAATGCTTCCCAATCCCAAGTGCTTATGTTGTCTATCTCAAAGTAGCAAAATGATGCTTTGACAAGGAATAAAGATTACAGGAATCCACAGCTGTCGAATAACAAGGCTAATGAACAACCTAGTAGTTCGACAACAACTTTGACCGAAGTTGTGCCACCCATCATTCCTGAACCAATGACAAAACCGCCAAAGGGAGTAGTACACAAATCGACATTTAATCCTCGTGCCAAAGTAGCACAGAATTATAATATTGTAGAGGACCTGGCCCAATCGTCGTCCGCTATGTCGACACTTGAGGTACCGCAAAATTGCACCTCCAAAAAGCAGGATCTATTATCAGTAATAGGTGGGATTGACCCAACGGATTCCAATCTTGTATCCTTTAATCACAAAGGATATGACCCTGAGTTACCAGCTCAACTAGCTTTCCTTATTCAAGTGAAAGCCCTCAAAAAAACTGTTCATCGAACAATTATTGATGAGGGGGCATCTACATGTATTATGTCGATGAGTTGCTTGAAAAATTTAGGCTCACCACCCTTGTCGCGATCGTCAACAATGTTAAAAGCATTTGATGCACGATCATACACTCCATACGTGATTTTAAGTAACTTGCAAGTTGAACTGGGGGGTAAAACAATAGAAATTGATGTTGAAGTAATCGACGCAAACCTCGATTACAACATCCTACTGGGAAGGCCCTGGATATATGCCATGGCCGCAGTTGTGTCGACCTACTTCAGGAAGATTGCATTTCCCTTCCAAGGAGGAATTACAATCGTCGACCAACAAACATTTCTCCCTGATAATTCACAAGTTACGGGAAGCATTCCAATGATCCATGGAAGCAATCATCTGCTCCAAAATATCGGAGCAGGTCTCCTAAAAGACCCTACCTTAATGGGTACTTTTGCCCTACCGCCTCTGAGTAATCTGGCAGAAGTGGCCACAGTGGAATATGAAATCTTCTATATCTAATGGATCCAGAAGATTCCTAAACATTTTGTCAGCATGGATCATCGCCATTTTAGAAATATTGTAGCAATCAATTTTCTTGGCCTGGGGGGCAAACCCAAATCAACGCTCATCGAGTGTTTGGATAGATAGGTCTAAAGGAATATGGCACCTCTTCAAATCCTTCATCGCATGTACATTCAATAGACTAAGGAATCATTCATTCAATGATAGGAGAGGCACCATGGGAAGATTACCACCATCGCTACCGTCTTCCAAATTACCACGAAGATTATTCCAGCAACCTTAATCATCCTTCAGTTTTTGATTCTCTATCAAATATTGTAAATATGGTGGATTCCGAGGACGGTTCTTATCTTGTGTCGACCTCGTTAAAAAATGAAACAAGGAGTCATGAGGATGGTTCTTTTACTGTGTCAACCTCATTAAAAAATGAAACAAATCCCCGTTCCAAATCTCAAAGGTAAACCTTCATTCCAACCACCGAGTTGAATGCAATGAAGCTTGGGGGACATGCACGTCGATTTGCGTTATTATGCTGGGGGCAAGCAAACTTATCACGAGTAGTGTTACCACAGGGTTCAAGCTCGTTAAAAAATAAACCCGCCACGAGCAGTGTTACTGCAGGGTTCAAGCTCGTTAAAAAATAAACCCGCCATGAGCAGCGTTACCGCAGGGTTCAAGCTCGTTAAAAAATAAACCCGCATCGAGCAGTTTTAGCACATAGTTCAAGCTCGTTAAAAAATAAACATAAGACATGAAAAAATGTTTCCACCCGCGTTTAAGCTCGTTAAAAAATGAAATATTCCCCGGTAAATAACCATCGTGAATGTAGTACTTCAGCCATTAAAGCCTTGGTCGTGTTTGCACCGTCACCTCCACTTTTTCATTGGCCGATCATTCACCTCCAATTGATTGTTTACCCATTTCGAGGAACAGCTGCGAAGAGTGATTTCACTAGCCATCCTTGTGACACTGCCGTGATTGGAAAATTCCAAACCTTACCTGGAATCAGTTGCTACCCATTTTATCACTCGTTCCTCAAAAGATGAGTCTCCTTTAAGCTCTTTTCAACTGACTCGTAAAATATGAAAATATTGTCGAGCCATTGGCCTCTCCAGCGCGTTAAAGGGACAGGAAGTGTTATCCCTCCTCTAGATTTTAATCTTTTTGGACCTGAGGGATTATTACACAAAAAGATCGAGCGCTTGTTTTGTTCGGCTTGTTAAAAGTATTGAAAATCCATCCCTTCTGTATTGTTTTATACTTTTTCAGACTTAAGGGATTAGATGACGAAAATTGGAATTTTGGAGTTACCTTTACGTTCCTTTTCAGACTCTCTAAAATTGAAAAGGACCGAGTTATCTTTGTCATTAAACTCGTTAAAAAGATTAATAGCGACAAACTTGTCTATAGACGAGAACAAGTTTCACTATCGCTAGGCTCGTTAAAACATAGCGATGGGTTTGCCCGAAGGGAAAATTATAGAACAAGCATATGTTATCCTCCTCAAGCTTGACAAAAATAAAGAGGTACTGGTCAATAATGACTGGGGAAAAATTGGGAAGAAAACTCAAAGAAACTTTTTTGGTAGCAAGTCGCTCTTGAACATGACACTTCTGCTCTGTGTCCGAGTCGGGTTGGGTTATTTCATTCACCGGTCACATCACCATGGTCATGCCATACCATCCACATTTGGGGTTAATGCTACCAATCCATCGCATCAGTGTCGCCAATATGTTCAAGAGAAGTCATTCAGAGAATTCACCTGTGTCTCACCCACTACCATACATTATACTCCATTCTTTCATGACCGCCACCCTGAACCTTATATCACCAGATCGTTTTCACCTCCATTAAAATCATTTGCTCCGTTCCGTGTCATTGATGTGGGATTCATTAAGGCCCTCCTGTGACGGATCACTTCTTGTCGACATTAGCTCATTATCCAAGAAGTTGATCTAGGAACACCCCATTCAGTACTTTGAAGCTTGCATGCCTCAATGGCAAGTTTCTCACTTCCGGCGACAGGTTTACATCAATGACCTTCGACCGGAAGATTTTGCGTGGTGTTCGACGCCAAGTCCTTTATTCACACCACGTGAATTGTACTGCAGTACCTTGAGGGTCATTATCATTATCAGTGATTCCTCTCGCGCTTGTTAACAGTTTACATCATTGACTGGTAATCAAGCGATGTCTTTCCATGTTCGACTTCAGAACATTTCTCACATGGATCGACTTGTACTTCGAGTGAAGATCGGATGAGATTGAAGACCCCGGATCTAGTTTCATCCATCCAGGCTGCGATATATATTCAGAGAAATAAAGACATTAAATGTACATCATTGTCGCACAGATAATCATCCACTCAAAAGGATGATGGCTCTATCAGAATCATCAGTCTACACTCAGACAGTTGTTTGTCCTATGTACATGAAAATGAATTTATAAATCTGAGCATGGGAATGCCCGCCTCAGCTATATCATGAAAATATTATGAAGATAATGTATTGTATTGTATCTTATTACAGGTCTCCTCCCAGCATTGAAAGAACTTTGGATCCTCATAATAAAGCATTTCACCTGACACCAAAAGGTTAATGGCCTCATACTTTAGGGGGCAACTGTTATAGACATTTTTGTGCCCTACAACCCCAAGCATGAAATGTCCATAAACCAAGGGCTCCTAAGTCCCTAAAAGTGTTGTTCTAACCCCTAAAGGAACAAGGTCAACAGATTACAGCTTCTCCCAGAAGTTCTCCATGAGAAACTACTCAGAATTGGTCAAAACAGGATCATTGCAGCTCCTCCACTGGCTAGGTGTGTTGCATCTCACCCAAATACACTGTGAGGGTGCCTTGCATTTCAAAAGTCCCTTCTGTGGGGTGCGATGGGTGAGAAATGACAAATGGCAGTGTCATTCCGCGAGGTGGAGAGGCAATGGAAGCTTCCAGAATTTTCTCCTGTGACACTTGCCTCACTGAATTCGACCAAGGATGAGTAAGAGGCCCTTAGTCTCCAAGTGGAAGCAAGAACTGTCAGAGAGAAGACACTAATCAAATCACAAGCTGACTCATCCCCCTTACAAATATCTATATATGGATCCCTCATCCCAGAGATCGAGATGCTGGAATTTTGCATATTGTAAGGAATTGTTGTTGGTTTCTAGAGACAAACATCAGATTGTTGGGTGATCTAAGCTTTGTTTGAGGTGAAGAGGGGCTTATTTGCTGGGAGGTTGATGCTGGGTCGTTACAACTGGTTGTAACTCCTCCTGGATCTTTTCTTGTTCATCAATAAAAGCTATTTGAGTTTTCCTCCATGCTTTTGTATCATTGATGCTTGTTACATTTGTATGGTCAATTTACATCTGATCCTAGATTGTTTATGATTATAGATCCATGTCTTTGTATAGTGCTATGCTTCTGTGATCTTATAGGTACTTTGTGAAGCTGGGCGTGCAAGGGAGCAGGTAGCTGGGGACTATCAAAGAAGAGAGGGATCGAATCAAGGGTTTAGCGCAAGACAGAGGTTGGTCTTTCTATTCCTCTCTATCTATAATTCATAAAGGAAATACAAAAGTAGTTTTTCTCTGTTTGTTTCTAAGGCAGTTGTCACACCTTAGTGGGATAGAGCAGTTCTATATAGACACTTTTCCCTGTAACAAAGCACCTTAGCCCAACTTGGCATGAGATCCTCCAAAGGATGATAAGGAGATGTAGGGGCCTATGTGCACCCTAGTATGCTATGGGCATACCAGATGTATTTAGATTGGTGGAATCCAAATATGGAAGGAATTATGCATGATGATGCATATTATCCCAAGGATAATCAGGGGTAGTCATGGTTTCCATGATGTCCTCATCAGAATGGAAGAAGGGAGGACAGGAGGAAGATTGACTACATGATGTAGTGGCAGTACCTGGTGCATCATCCTGAGAAAGAAGGTTCTCATATGCATCATCTGAAATGGTAGACGATGAGCTAGTAGATGGAAGATCTACCGATGTTGAGACCTGGGTTTCCAATGAAGGACGTTCGATAGAGGCGCGCGCAGCAAACTCAGAAAGGTTTACCTGTGAGGAACTCAAGGATAATGATAGGTAAAGGATATAGACCATGGAATTTGTCATCTTGACATTGGGGGGAGGGATCACATTGGTGGGACCAAAGTCCCCTTATTCTTGGACACTAGAGGTACCAGAATCCACAGGTAGAGGAGTAGACAATCGACTATGATTGGCCTCGTATTTGCAAAGCTCTTGAAGGAAATCATGAAATTCATCGAGACGAGAGAAACAATGGGAATAGTGACCATAATGATCGCACAAGGCACAAGGTTGATTTGTGCGCAACATTTTGAGTTTTTTGGCTGGTCCCGGAAAGGTAACTTGGACCTCAGGGATCTTTGACTCAAGGAACTTTTCATGAACCAAAGGTTTGAGATGAAGAAGTTCAAGACAGTTATTGGTGGCATTCCCAACAACCTCATACAAAGTGCACTAAGGTGTCAGCTTTGGGAGCGGAAGGTGCTTGGGGAGCCTTGTCCTTAGGTTCCTTCTTCTTGGCTTTTCCCTTCTATCGAGATGCTTTCGCAACAGGAATGGGTTCCTGTTGAGGTGGTGGTGGAACTGGATTAGTGACATGGGTCATAGTGACCAGTTGACCCTAGGTCAAAGCATGATATGGTATTAGCTAACCAGGCGGAGTGTTTGTAGAGGGATCAATGTACCACACTAGGATCCCCAAAGTCATATTAGGGAGGACAAATGAAGCCATGACAAGGATAGAAAATATTCTCGGATGGGGAAATAAGAAATTTATATGTCATGTATGGTAATGTCCCAGTGGAACAGCTCCTCGATGGTTAAGACTTGGAGGAATAGTTCCTGGTGGGAACAAAGGGGAGGCACCCACAAAAGGATGGGGTCCTGGGGGGGTGGATCCAGATGGCTCGGCTAAGATGGTAACCGTGGGGTGTTGAGGAGCTGGTTGCAGATCAGATGTACCAGACTACTTTCGAGCAGCTCGTGATGCTTAACATGCAAACACTCAAAGATCTAGGCTTAGAGGAGGGGGAGGACCGGGGAAAGCACCTAATAATGAGGAATCTTTGTATACTCTGGGTGAAACACCGGTGAGAGGGGTATAATATTGCTTTTCGAACATCGACAAGGTAGTGGACTCGGGGGGGTCAAGGATGACAACTTGTAGTATGTCAACTGATCAATGGTGACGATCTTCCCTTCAAGGGGGAAGTACATCTTGTGGAAAAATGCAAATGCGATGTCTGACATTTCATAAGTGTAACTATGACCCAAGAGAATGTTTTAATCTAGATGGGAATCAATAACCTCGATGTCTACGTGGAAAGTCTTGCCCGCAAGAGTCACTAGACAATTGCAAGACATGCCAAGAGGCTAGGAGGAGTGATCGTCCCAAGCACGCAAAGTGATGGTAGATGGGGACAACTCAGGTGACTTGTGTTTCTTCCAAATAACAGAAAACATCACGCAGGTGGATGTGCCTTCATCGATAATGCATCGGGAGATGATGGCATTGTGGACTCTGACTGGTATCTGAAAAGCAATGGATGGAGGTAGTGGAGGATGTTCTGACGTATCAACAGGAAATAAAATCAAGCGATCGTCTGAAGGGTCTACTTTGCCCAAAGCAGTTAGTAGAGCTTTCTTTTGAGATGGGCATGGTTGGAGCACCTCCAGCGTCGACATGGCAGTAGGTGATTGTGCCAAGTCATCTACTATATTGTATGTATGTGCAGCTCAGTTAGAAGCCATGTTACAGTGTAATAGTCCCTTTTGGATCTTAGGAATTGGCTCAACTTTTGGTTGAGGGATCTGTAGCAGACCATTTGTTGTCGTAAGAGGCTCAGTAGATACTTTCATTTTGGACTCAGTGGCAGACAAAGTTGATGGCTTGTCATATTGATGTGACCAAGTTTACAGGTTAATACTAGAGGGATTGACCTTGTCAGAATTCATCATAAGGATCTGGTATTCACCAGGACCAGAAGGTTGGGGAAGGTGAGCTACTAACCTTGCTGAGGTTGAGTAGCAACAAATCCTTGCTGAAAGAAAGGATTTTTTAGCAAGACCGGTTGAGATGGCACAGGATTCTAAGGTGGTTGTTGCATCAGCGGTTGACCTCTAGAAGTTGCTTAGGCTTCCCACATTTGGCACATTTGGGGTAAGAGAGGACACTCATCGGAATAATGGCCATGTACACCACAACATGCACAAGGCTTGTTAGTATGAATATCCTTTTTCTGTTTGGGTTGGTCGCCCTGTTGTTGGTTGCTAGTGTTAGGTTGGTTCCCCTGGGGTTCATTTGGTTGATTACCTTGGTTACCCTTGTTACCTTTCCCCTTATTATTTTTCTTCGAATTTGGGGGATTGTTCACACTATGTTGTGCAAACACTTGACCCTGAGGGGGCGGTGGCTACTGCGGTTGATGATGCATGGGAGGTTGTGGCACTAATTCCTGAGGGTTGAAGAGCTCGACAATGCATATGTATAAGATGGTGAAGGGGCAATGGTCTGGTAAAAAGTTTGTGCACTAGCTAACACTGACATCTACTGATGTGGTTGGGTGAATGCATAGGAGGTGCTTTGCCCTGAATACACATTGTTGGTAGGAGGGGCATAAGTGTTGGAGGAATTGGTGCCCCCCTACGGATAGCCATAATACTACTAAGTTTGTGGTGAAGGATGTGAAATAGCTCCAATGGTACCATCAGTGGCATGAGATTCCCTATTTCATTGGCACCACCAGGACGGGGGAAGTCTAGTATAATGATATAGACATAATCAGATTGATCATAAATCAAGTCATATCTCAGAGCAGTCTAGAGAGCCTCTTCCTCTGTCTGAGGAAAATGAGATGCAACATCTTTGGAAATAGGTGTTTAAATAGTTCTAAGAAACCAATCGACGTAGACACCTTCTTTGAAGGGTGGAGCATGGCACATGCTCCTCCTTCTACGCCATTCCTGGACATGATCGGAAAGATGGGTGCCAAAGGACTGATAGAATGTAGTCAAGAGCCTTGTACCAGTGTTGTATCAGAGAGGTAACTAAAAATTTAAGAGGAACACTTTAGCAAGCATCATGAAAATGGAATGAGAGGCGCGTTCTAGTTAACATACCACTTCACAGCATCTCCAGTGAGTGTGCATTGGAACAAGCGAAGACAAATGGAATCATCGAGGATGCAATTGGATGAACGCCACATATGGAAGGAGTAGACATGATTGGTGGGTTCCTCTCCAGAATTACCCTCAAACATGGGAATTTTGGAGGGAATCTTAGTCAGCATAGCTGGCCAACTAGCATCATGGTGTATAGGGTCATTGATCAACTGGCTAAAATCCAGGAGGCTTAACCCAGCCATGAAAGGTAGCATGGGAGCTGCCGAAATGGTTCTTGAGATGGTTCTGCTAGAAGTGACCACCTAGGTAGAACTGGAGCCAACACCAGGTTGGGTTCTTGCACCTGCAGTGGGTCCTAACATGATGACAGTATGCAGTGAAGGAGGCTCGGAATCGGATGAACTAGAAAAAGAGTCGGTATGGGGACTCGGGGTACTATGAACTCGAACCCTACAGGGGGAGTAATATGCACAAAGGAAACTAGGGATGAAGGCCTAAGAGTCTCCGCGACAAATTCCTTGGTGGCACAATGGTTGTAAGACACAAGTGACACGGAAATGGTGAAGGGATATCAACAAAAGGTTTGTGTCACTGTGTGGGGAGATAACTTAATTAAGTTAAGTCTTGGTTTGGTGGTGTAAACCAAGCACCCTTCACTTAAGGTGTGCTTGTGTGTATAAGTGTGTTTATTAATTAATCCTAGATCATCTTTGAAAAAAGAAAAAGATTGTTGAAATAAACTTAAATTCAAAATAGATAATGAACAGAAAATCAACTTTCTAAACCCCACCCAAACTGGGTTTACAAACATTGTGTTGGTTGGTGGCGAAATCAACTAAAACACACACGAAAAAGGCCAAGAGATCTTAGCATCAGTGTAACTGGGATCAAATGACATTATGTTTTTGGAAAGTGGTGCAATAATAACAAAAAACCAGGGGGCAAAATCACTGCAGAAAGATAGGGAGATGGGTGTGAAACCTAGGACAACCAATGGGACCCTAAGGCAAATGACCAAACAAGGTTTGAGATGAAAATTTGGATGGAAACAACCTATCTTTGAAGATCTGAAATAGGAAGATATAGATCTGGAAAATGTGGTTGAAAGCTCTGTGAAATCTTGGACTTCTTACTCAGCTAAACTCCAACTATAAAGGTGGAAGCATACTAGAAGCCCTAAAGAGGCTAAATTCTAATTTGACAAGAAAAACAGAGTAGATCAGTCCTAAGCGGGGTAAGATAGTGGTCAACCAATCCACTAGACAACTCTTGGAAAAACCAAAAAACAGATCGGAAAAAATCCCAGAAACCCTAAAAATCACAGGTATTGACTTGATTCTTGGGATATCGCACTTTTTGGGCCATAAAGTGCACTCTGGACCTCCAGATCGCACTTTTGGGGTAGAAAAGTGTGATTTATGCTCCTTGATTCTCGGTTGGCAAGTCTCAGAAAAAATTGTCGTCTCTGTCACAACTGGTTCCTGTGACCTACAGAAAAGACCAGAAAACTTACAAAAGTTAGAAATTTGACTGATATAGGGTTAGAAAGCTAGTAAACAACATTAAGAGACTGAAAAAGGAAAACCCTAAGCTGAAAACTGAAGGTCACCCAAGTTTTGGATCATAACTAAAAATGCAGTGGAGTCGCCAAATGCTGGCAAAAATCAGAAAATCCCCAGTGGAGTTGCCAAATTGTTATTATGTTTTCTTCTTGAATGTGTACAAAAAGAAACCACTTAAGGTTGTGGATGAAAAACAGTGCTAACAATGAAAATGGTTGCTAAAAAGTGTAGATCTGTAGCAAATGATAGAAACAAAACCTGCCAAATCCCTAATCTATGCCATAATCATAGTTAAACAGCAAAATGGAATAGTAAGTAACTCCAATAATCCAATGGAAACCAGATATATAAAGAATATATTTTATTAAACAACACCTGTCAAGGGAAAAAATAATGTTACCAGTCCCCCTATATGGGATGGGTTCTTGGCTATCCTTAAATGTCATCAGCTTAGTCTCTCTCCTCTATAATGTGTAAACGCAGCAAATAAAATGTTTGAGCTCAATGAGAACTCAAATGGAAAAGAAAATGGTGAGCAATGGTGATAATAATTAGAGCTGCACTAGTGAGTGCAACAATGAAAATAATCGAAAGTGAAGAATGAATGGAAACCCCTTCTATTTATAACAAAATATTAGGTTATCCTCGATCAATGAACAATAATAAAATATCATTAACCCCATTCTAGAAATAACCATTTGGAATATTTTATTATATTTGGCTAGAGGGAAAAAGTATTTAAACTTTTATTTAGAAATAATAAATAAATAAATGATTTATTAATCATCTCAAGAAATATGGTTAAGGAATAGTAAACAAATAATGATTTATTTAATTATTCCTAAGGGATTTGGTAAAACTTGACAAGGAATAATAACTAATTAGTGATTAATTAATTGTTCCTAGAGAAAAATAAGATAATTAATGGTTTATCTATTTATTTCTCATAATTGGGTCAAATGTGACAAGGAATATTAATTAAACAATGGTTTAATTAATTATTCCTAGAAGACAATTAAATAAATAGTGATTTATTTAATTATTCTTCATGGGTTTAATTATAAATGACTTAATAAATGTGGTTTATTAAGTAATTTCTCACAGTGAAAGCAATTTTACTATGGTAAAATTGGCCCTACATGGTGTACTTTGATCCATCTAGTACATTATGGCTAGATGATCATTTTTTTGTGATAACAATGGGGATGACTATGCCATAAATTAACTAAAAAAACATTCATAGGTAGGTTTCCTTTAGCAACCATAACCAGCCATATAGGGAAAAAACATTAAGGCAACATGGTCTGTGTGGTCCATGAGGAGGCTACTATGACATCATGGAGAAGAAAGGTAGTTAGTCGTGGGAAAAAGGGAGGACCCAAAGATTATTCAAGAATTGGTACATGCACTCTCTAGAGGATCAAAATACGGAAGTCATATTTGTAGAAGTGTGAACCTCCTTATATGTAGAACTGGTGAGAAGGGTGAACATAGTGGAATTTTAGAACTACTATAGAAGAGGCAAAAAAGGTAGGATTTGAAGCTATGTTGTTGAGCTCTGGAGAGAGGAATAAACCAACTAAAGACCCTATTGAAAATTGAAAAGCATAAGTATTACAAAGAGGGTGGTGGCTTGCCTTGGGAATGAGGACAAGGTGTCATAGTGTATTATGTTCAGTGATATATTTGTTGAAGTCTTCCCTCTAGAAGCACTCCACCTCAAGCTTTGGAACCTAACTCGGGTGTGACAGCTACAAGTGAAAGTGGTTGTATATTTTCTATGGTTGGGTGGGGAGTTAGAGTCTCGCTCTCATTCAGAACACCTATGTATCGTTAAGATAAGTTCTCTTATTATTCTTACTCATAAATGAATGTATGTACATGCTAGTCGAAATAATGTTATGAGTGATTAGACATAATTGTAGCTACCATCATGTAGAGTGGACTAATGTGCTATGTTAATGCTTGAAGGAGTTGAGATAGTGCATGAGAATAATAGTTAAGTACCTCAATTATTAACATGAGTACTTTCTTTATTATTAGAGAATGTTAGATATGTGGGTCACATGTTGCATTTCATTGTTGTGTTATAATGTAGTAATATGAAATATTTCCTCTTCTACTCTTATTGACTAGTATGTGGGTCTTCTCCAAGCCTTATTAGTGTAGATTCTAGTGTTGGGTCGATGCATTCATTTTATTCATATCTCAAACCAACATATCTAAATTTTTGTGTTGTGTAAGTCATGACCTCATTAGCTAGAGTTACTCGAATTTATATTCCTCCACTTCACACAAGATTCCACCTCTTCTATGTGTTGTTTGCTAAGAACCTCACAAGGTTAAGAGCCATATTTGTCGTTTTGTTTATGCTCGTTATGTGATAGAACATTCATGCATAGGCATGTGTGCATATGGTCACTGAGTCGCTACAACACACGACAGGTAGCACTGAAATGTGCCTTGTTAATATTGAAGGTTCTTCAAGAGTCACCATGCTTACGACAGATGGTGGTTGATAACCATTTGTGCAACTATGTCTAGGATTCCTTGTCCCTAAAAAGGGAGTGGTCATAATTCCACCATCTTATCCATCATGAGTATGCATATAATCTTGATGCTTGAATTCGGAATCAAAGGGAGGAATCCTTGTTTCCTTAAGGAATGTCAATCTTTGTGTGGTCCTTTTGGCACCATGTGCTTCATAGTGGCTATTATAAGCTTGCAGTGTCTAGTTGGTCCTTCACAGATACCTAGAAATTTCTAGGCCAATAATTATCTAGTCATGGGAGGATGCAAAGGACCCAAGGGACCATAAAAACTTGAGAGGCATAGCTAATAAGTTTTTGGTTTGGATGGACGAGTTCTTGGACATTGTTCTTCATGGTTGGCTCCAAAAACTTAGAGAGGGAAATCATGTTGTAAGCTCAAGAGGGATAACATTGGTGGGTGCCTTAATACACTCCAATAGTCATGGTTGGATTCTAGTGCAAATCGAAGTAGTTGTAGAAACACCACAACCAAGTCATGGTTGAGTCCTCTCATGAAAGGTTCATAACATAGAATGGAGAGCTCATTTATGAAAATCATTGGGTTCAAGAATGAATGTATAGTTTATGGCTTAAAACTTGGATAGAACCTTCTTAATTGAGCTATGTATAAAGTCCTACTATGAATGGATCTTTTGTGAGCATAGGCATGAGATTTTGCCTTATAGATTTTCTCCTTGAACCTTATCTAGAGCTCTCGACAAGAGTAACAATTTGGAAGCGTAATATTGGGTGGTGTGATTATGCCTTGTCACAAATGGTTGAGGCCACATCCTATAAGATTTAACTGCAACAAGAAGGAATGGTAGGGCTGATGGCGCACCTAGCTAGCTAGGTTACAGTGTAGAGGCAAAGAGTGTCCACATTTCCCAGAACTGGAGCCCTCATGACAACAAATCTCAGAGGATCTTATATTATAAGTTTGAAGGGGAGGATTAATTCGAAGTTTTGGGATGATGGGACCAAAATGCCGTGTCCTAGAGGTGCAAAGAGGTGCATTGAGAAGAGTGTCGAGATGGTGGGACTCAGATGATGTGTCTTTGAGGTGTAAAGAAGAGCAGTCAAGGAGAGAGTCAGGATGATGGGACTGGGATGATGTATCCTGGAGGTCCCATCACAAAGGCACAAAAAGGGATAAGTCAAGGAGAGCATTGGGATGATGGGACCATGATCACGTGTCTTGTAGGTCCCATCGTAGAGGTGTAAAGGGGAACAGGCGAGGAGAATCACCAGGGTGACAGGACTGGGATGACATGTCTTGGAGGTCCCATCCTGGAGGTGCAAAGGGGGATCATGTGATGGGAGTGTCAGGATGACATGGATATGGATAGCATGGAGGACCCGGTGACCTGTGGTGCTTGAATAACACATGGGTCCCAGATTGACATCATGTGCACGTAAGAAACTATTCATGGTTTTGTTGAAATAGGAAACTACTTTCGAGGGGTTCCCTTGGATGGTTTGTAAAGTGGGATTGACCTGTCAGAATGAATATGATCCCTCGACCTAGAAATTAATGGTTTCTACTTTTTGCTAATTTTGATCGGTGGCCTCCTCATAAACACCATGGAATTTACCTTATCATATTTGCTTATGATGTGATCTGGATTTAAACAGGAATGCAACAAATTACAGATATAACCATACACACAGAGATGCAGCATAAATAATACTTCATTTCATTACTGTAAAATACTGAAATATGCTTACAAACAGAAATGGAAATAAACTAGCTAGGGCGATGGTAGCTTATCTCTGAGAAGAGATGTGGCAGCTACATGCCTCTAAACTATCTTACAATGAGGATCGAAGGCCTATTTATTGTTGAGAAACAATGGAAAACCATAAACATCCAAAAACCTAACCCTAGGAGATAAAGCACCCAACCATGGGCCCCGTTTTGGGTATGTTGGTACATCAACTTCCCAGGGTCATAACTTTGGCATACAATCTCCATCTGACACGCAAAATACCTCGTTAGAAAGATCTATCCGAGGACTAAAAATTTGGGATGAGAAAAACCCACCCATGAAGCCATGTTGCCCATTTTTCCCAAAAAAGATTGTTTAGGGCCTCAAAACGGCTCTGGAAGTTCAGGATTCGAAAAACTACTAAAAATAGTAAATTGTTCTACAATTAAGGAAACTGAAAAACTAAAACAAACAATGGTGGGGGTCCAAGTGGAATTTGAGGGTGGCCACCAGTATCCACCTGGATCATTCCTCCCCCCTTAGGAAGAAATGGTCCCCATTGCGTTGAGTTCCTCCATGAGATGAGGAAACTTCTGCTAAACTTGGTCCCTGGTGAGCCACTTGCCCTAATGAAGGAGTTGGCCTACTTTGACAACTCGATACAGTTGCATTTTTGCTGGAGAGTGTGCTTGATCTGTGTGTCCATGATCTGATCAGTTGCAACTTGTTCCATGCAATATGGATTTAACTTTGTTGGTGTGATTTGTTCTGCAATGTCAAATGTGTCTAATAATGGTGCAAAGTATGGCCGAAGGTGATCCACATTGAACACTAGTTACAGGCCAAGGAATTGGGGAATGTTGAGCTCAAATGCATTGTCTCCCATAGCCTTGGTAATGGTGTAAGGGCCATATCGGAGTGTTCTGAGTTTCTGATAGGCTCCGGTAAGTCGTTCCTTTTGCAAATGCAACCATACTTTGTCACCCAACTGAAACTTATGTGGCACCCAATGTTTATCATGTCGTTGCTTGTACTTGTCATTTGATTTCTCCAAAATGTCATGGACCTACTGGTGGATATGTTGGATGTGCTCAATGAAGCTATTTTCCTTCTCTGTTTCGGAAAAGACATGAGCCAAATTTGCCTGAGTAGTTGCAAATGGCATGGCCACATCAATGGGACACGGTGGCTAGAATACCAAGCCCACCTGAAAAGGGTTGTGGCTAGTCGAGTTGTGGGGAACCCAGTTATATTTGTGTTGAATATAGGGGAGTTTCTCATCCCATGTGCGTGGATTCTTTGAGTTATACATGCGTAGAATGTGTACGATCATCCTGTTGACAACCTCTGTCTGGCCATTAGTTTGGGGATGGATGGCTATGGACTTAATGAGTCTGGTGTCGAGCATCGACCAGATACTGGACCAAAATGTACTGAGGAACTGTTGTCCTAATCTAAGATGATAGACTATGGGATCCGAAAGTGTACCCACACTCATTCAAGGAAGAGTTTAGCAGTGGCTTTTGTTGTGATATTCTTCTTGTAGCCCGCCATAGTGGCCATCTTTGAGAACCTATCAACGACCACAAAAACACAATCATTTCCATGCTTTGTGGAAGGAAGGCCTGACATGTAATCCATGGAGATGGATTCCCAAGGTCGACTAGGGGTAGGTAGTGGAGTATAGAGGCCTTACTTCTTGATGGTTAGTTTGGCAATGGTGCAGGCAGTGCAGGATTTGATGTACTTCCAGACATCCTACCAAAGATTCAGCCAGTAGAAATACTTTTGCAGTACTACCACTGTTTTCTCGACCCTGAAATGCCCAGCAGTTGGACTGTAGTGTGCTTCCCAAATCATCTTGGCATGCTCTCTTGAAGGAACACAAAGGTGATCCAGGTGGCATAACAGGGCATCCTAGAGGTGAAAATCTGGAACTTGTTGACCCTCCAAGAGTGTCTGATATGTGTGGCCGAATTCTGGGTCACTTTTGTAGAGAAGTCGCGAATTAGAACTCTCATGCCCACAAGAGTTGAGCACGTTGGTTAACACTATGATCAGTGGTCGACTGAGGAAATCTGCAACATTATTGGTGTTGCCCTTCTTATACTTGATATTCAAATGGAACTGTTACGGGTATGTGGACTACTTCTCATGGCGATCAATCTGCAATTTCCCTTGGGTCTATATGAACTGCAGGGGCTGGTGGTCTATGTGGATGACCGTTTCCTTCTCCAAAATGTAATGCTTCCATTGTCGGCGGGCCTGCACAATGGAATATATCTCTTTGTCATAGTGGGATACTTCCGAACTGTGTCTGAAAGTGTCTCACTGTGATATGCCAATGGATGCCCGTGTTGAGTAAGGATTGCCCCAATAGCATAGTCATAGGCATCTGTCTCGATCTCAAATGGTTGTTGCAAGTCTGTTAATGTGAGCACTAGTGCCGAGCAGAGGCGATGTTTCAACTATGTGAATGCCTTCTGTTGAGATTCAGACCAAAATAATTTTTCTTTCGCTCCTCCCTTGGTGACTTGACTTAAGGGCCAAGTGATATGAGAAAATCCCAACACGAACCCACAATAGAAGTTGGTAAGACCCAGAAAGTTGTGGAGCTTTGTTAGAGTGGTTACAGATGGCCAATCCTGAATGACTTGGATCTTGGTTGGATTCGCATGCACCCCATTCATCAATAATGTATCCCAGATACTGAACCTGGGTCATGCCAAAAGTGCATTTCTCCAAATTGGCACATAACTTGTGTTGCCATAGTGTTTGGAGAACCTGCCGAATGTGGTGGAGGTGTTCTTCGCAACTCTGGTTGAAGATTAGGATGTCACCCAAGTATACCACTACAAGTAAGTTGGTGAATGGCCACAAGATGTCATCCATTAGCCTCATGAAGGTTATAGGAACATTCATCAAACCAAAAGGAATAACCAACCATTCGAAAAGTCCCTCCTTGGCTTTGAAGGCAATCTTCCACACATCGGAGGGTTTGATTGGTACATGGTGTACCGTGACTTCAAATTGATTTTGTTGAAATATTTTTCCCCTTTTATTTGGTCTAGGAGGTCTTCAATCCATGGGATCGGGTACCTATTCTAGACAGTGATCTTATTCAGCACTCGATAGTCAATACAGAGTCTCCAAGTCTCATCCTTCTTTTGTACCAACACGATCGGGCTCCCACAAGGCGATGAACTCAGATGGATGTGACCTTTCTGCAACAGCTCCTAAATTTGCTTCTTTATTTCATCATTCTCCAGAATGGAGTGCCGATAGATTGGTCCATTGGGTAGCGGCGCACCTAGGGTCAGATCGATGGAGTGCTTGACTTGACAGTGAAAAGGAACCCCTGCAGGGGAGGTGAAGATGTCCTCGTACTCATCCATGACCTTGTCCATCTATAGTTTTCATGCAGAGGGGCCCTGTCTGGAGGTCGTGGCCACCGTCTTCTTCTTTCCTTGAGGGCGTGTCATCAGGAAAGAAAATTTCCCAGTATTGGAAATGAACTTACTGCATTGTTTTGCAGTAACCAAAGAGATGGCGGTAGGCGGTGCTACCTCCAGTATCTTATACAACTTATTTCCCAAAGTAGCAATAACAGCATGAGGCCTTGATTCATACACAACATGTTGCTTCCACAAGTATGGTTGGCCTAATAATACATCACAAACATCAAGGGGAGCAATGACACACAATACCTCATCCATGAAGGGCTTGATGTTCTATGGAAGGCGACACTACTTGCTCATGCGAAGATATTGTCCTTGGTGAAGCCGCCAGATGGTGTACAATTGTGGATGTGCTATGGTCAGTAAGCCCAACTGCTTCATGATCTCTAATGAAATGAGGTTCTTTTGGCTCTTGTTGTCGACAATGAACTGTAGCGGGGATCCCTTTACCCACATCTAGGAGTGGAAGAGGTGCTCCTCCTCCTCTGGATCTTCAGGTCCCTCCTTCTGGATCTTTGATGTCACAACGATGACATTGGGCTCCGCATCGATAATATGCTTCCCTTTGTCATTCCCCCTGTTGGGTTCTGACTTAGAGTCAGAACATGCATCTAATTTTGAAACCTTTAGCTCGACCACTAGTGACCATTTGGCCCGACACTCACTTTTGTGTGAGTGGAGCTCTTATGGAACTCACACCACTTTCCTGTGTCCTTTTTCAACTTCGCGGTACTGTTCTTTGCTTGTGGCTTTGCGGGTTTTCATGGGTCGCCCCACCTTGGATTTTTCCTTTGTTATGCATTTTGGTGGCACCTTTCCCTTGTTTCGGATTCACAGATCCAAAGTCCCATTTCTTCTGTTTAAAATTTTTCTCAATCTTGATGGGAAATCAGGATGTCGTGCCGAGTGAGGATATGTTCAGGAATTCTATTTCGTCTTATATGTACCTATGCAAGAAGCCGTGGTATTTGAGTACCAAATGCTGCTCTGAATCCTTGATACCTAACTTTGTGCGAAGGGTATGGAAAATATTGGTAAACTTTGACACGTCTTGGTCCCTTCTGTGCTGCAGCGTGGTCCACTTTATGTATTGATCCTCATAGCTTTCGATAGGGTACTACTAATCCTTGATGGTAGCCCAGAATGAATTCCAAGTGGGTGTGGCTAAAAACGGTGAGGTTTTACTTTCATCTTTCTGCTAGCAGTAGGTTTCCCACCAGTCCTTGACATGGGAACAGCTTTGAGAAGAGCGAAAGTAATCTTTTCCTGGCCAAAAAAATCATGAACAGAAAAATACCCTTCTAGCAGATTTAACCATTTATCTACGGTGTCTGCATCTATCTTACCCTCAAATATGGGAATGTCAAAGTTAACTCGTACCTTAAAGGGTGTGGTGCTTCCAGAGTAGCTACTGGAAATAAATGTGTCACCCTTGGGTAGCCATTGAAGGATCTAGGAAAAGTTGTCCATCATTGTGTTCCTTTGTCACTCGAGGGCCCTTTCAAGCAAGATTTTGATAGGATCTCCTACCCCCTCGTCTTTATTTTCATCCACCATAGGAGACCGTGGGGATTTGCGAGGTTGGTCTTGCAAAGGTTTGACCAGTTCAAGCCCTAACTCCTTATATCTTGAACTCGTTGGGGACATGCAAAGAAAGACAGAGAAAGAGTAGACCGCTCTGATACCACTGATCTAGATTTAAATAGGAACGCAAAAAATTAAAGATATAACCATACACACAGAGATGCATCATAAATAATACTTCATTTCATTACTGTAAAATACTGAAATATGCTTACAAACAGAAATGGAAATAAACTAGCTAGGGTGATGGTAGCTTATCTTTGAGAAGAGATGTGGCAACTACATTCCTCTGAACTATCTTACAATGAGGCTCGAAGGCCTATTTATTGTTGAGAAATAATGGAAAACCTTAAACATCCACAAACCTAACCCTAGGAGATGAAGCGCCAAACTATGGGCCCCGTTTTGGGTAAATTGGTACATCAACTTCCCGGGGTCGTAACTTTGGCATATGATCTTCGTTTGATGCACACAATACCTCGTTATAAAGATCTATTTGAGGACTACAACTTTGGGATGAGAAACAATGATCCATGGCCCCATTTTTCTCCTGGGTTTCCCAAAAAACGTCGTTTAGGGCCTCAAAACAGCTCCAGAAGTTCAGGACCCGAAAAACTGCTAAAAAGATTAAACTGCGCTACAATTAAGGAAACTGAAAATTGAAAGAAAAATGGTGGGGGTCCAAATGGAATTGGCGGGTGGCCACAAATATCCACCTAGATCATGATGACTCCATTATTTAAATGTACGAAGATCTACTTGGAAGTTACACATATTTTATGTGACGTGGGTCCTGTGTGATGTGAATATGGCATGGGGCCCATTGTCATTGATGTAATTTATATAGTTATTTCATATGTATATAGATATATATATATATATATATATATAGATAGAGAGAGAGAGAGAGAGAGAGAGAGAGAGCCATTGGGTAGGAGCCACTATGTCAATCAAATTATAGTGAATCTCTACTAGAAATCGACGACATGCACGTTGCCATTATATAGTGATTATATCCGCCAGTGTATGTATATATATATAAACGATGCTATGAATACCTTGGGTGTATAAATACATATCCAAGCTATAATACTCTGGTGTAGATGAAGGGTGGTAAACTTAATTAAAAAAATCCAAACTCTTGAAAGGAGAAATTGGATTAGTAAGTGGACATTCCACTGAGGTAAGTGGTGTGTTTACAAGTTGTCACACAATGGAGAGGTCTAAATAAGGTCTTAAATTAGCTGAAAAAGATAAAAAAAATTAGACCCCATTTCCATGACAGTACCTTGGATCTTAGGTCCGCATAGTAATTGTCTCCTCCTAATCAATGTTATGGTAAGGATTAGGAGGGGTTGTTGTTAAAAAAAGGCTCCTACCTTTTTGCAATAGTCCCTCGTTGATTTTCCATGTAAATAAGATAACACCAAGGTCATGGGACACGTATTCCAAGTTGCATGTTGAGAAAAACATAACGATTGGTATTGCATGTGATTAATTAATGGCTATAGAAATTTGCAAAGGCGTTGAAAAGGAAAAAGTGGCAATAATTGGCATTTTATTTATGAAATAAATGAAAACATGAGAAAATAAGGTGAAGAGACAAATATTTTCATGAGGGGTAAATTGAAGGAAAATGATCAAAATACAGGCCTCAATTATAAAAAGGCTTCTAAGGATCAGTTCGCAACCTTTTGTCATATCATTCTTGGAGCTCTCTTCTATTCTCTCATTCTCTAACACTCTTGAACACTCAGATCATTCTTGGAGAACTTTGGCATACATTGGATTATGAGAAAGAAGGAAAAGGAAGCATGAAAGTGCAAGGTAACATATGGATCATCAACTGGATTTCTTTGTAGGTAATAGGTTGCATGTGTGATTTCATTGTTGATTTATGGATGCATGGTATATGCATGTGATTTCATGTTTATGTGCTATCATTGGCATGGATGTTTGCCTGGATTAATAGTGGTTTTAGTCGTGCCTTACCATTTCCTGGATAGACATGGTGTTGTGGGTTTTCCACTTTTTTTTTCTTATTGGTGATCATGTTCCTTATGGTTGTGGGTTGTAACAAACACTCTAGAATTCCTAGAACAACTTGGGTTGAGTTACTAGTCCTGGATCCTAGGTTGGGACAAATGCTCTCGATCCCTTGGAGGGTTGAGTTACTACTACCTGGAGTCGGGTTGGAAAAATTCTCTAGAGCCCTAGAATGTTGTGAGTTGAGGTACTAGTCCCCAGAGACCTGGAAAACTTGGGTAGAGTTTGATATGGTTGGTGTTAGTGATGTATGATCGTTGAGGTGAAATCACTATGGTTGAGGGTTGAGGTGGTTTGGCCACTAGAAGCCCTGCTTTGGTTTGTCTTGGTTTATTCCATGAGATCCCATATTCATGCTTGAAATATGGCGTGAGGGTGATTGGTTGAAATAGATTTGGTTTAGGCCAATCTATGTTTGGGTGGTACATGGAAGTCCCTAACTTGGTTGGTATTTTCATATGTTAATATGAGACATTTCCTTATTTTGATTTATGAGAATTTGTAGTGATTATGTTGGCAATATTATGGTTGAGTTTCCATGGTTTCTATAATGGTTATTTTCTAGTTATATGTTGTTTATATGATTTGTATTATCTACGGCTCTTGTCATGAATTATTGAATTATGGATTGGTTGATGAACGTATGGACTAACAAGTGTTGTTATAACTATGTGGATAGGGAATAATGCGTTCTTGGTGATTTTTAGATGAATCTCAAACTATTATGCTCATATATGCATTCATGAACTATAGTTTGCATGTTTTTCATGTGTTTGACAATATGTCTATTATGGACTAGGCATGTCTTGGGTCATTTCTTGTTTAATTTTTGTATGAAAAGATTCTTCATTATGTAATTTATCAATATGAGAAGCCACAAGCAGTTCTAGGCAATGGTCTTGAGTCTGGACTGGAATTGTGGATCAGATCTCAAAACTGAACCCTTTGAACTAGGAAAGTTGGGTCATAAATGCATGGAGGTAGTGTTGTGCATGCGGTTGGAGACCTATAATTGTACTCAAGCCTTGTCATGAAAGCGGCTGGGAGTCTAGGCCAGTGAAAAAGAGCTCCATCTCAGGGTTTGGTCACCTGGGGTGGTCCTTTGTTCTCTAGGTGTCCTATATCCCTAAGGGATGTTGTGATTTGTTAGTTTGTGGTTAGTTTGTAGGTCCCACTTCCTTAAATGGATATGGGAAGTCATGTCATATCATAGTAACTATTCAACTCATGTTTACCCTGGAAAGCCTGTGAAATTGGGTAAATGTGGGGGGGTGGTTACAGGGTGGTATCAGAGCTTCTAGGTTCAAACACTTGGACTGGATAGACAAATGTGTTTGTCATGCATGCATGTTAGTTGTGTATGTTTTTGTTATGCATGCATTGTGATAGTCATTGTCGTAGTTGTGTCATCATGTATAGGTTTATGATGTTGATGTTGAGACGAATGATATGTTGATTTCATTATATAGACATATGTTTTGCTAGTTCGGATTGACTCCCATGAACTTCACTAAGGTATCCTTGATTATGTTTATATTTGGTTATCTGACATGATATGCTTGTAGGAAGAAGATTAGAGATGACAAGAAGAATGGTGGACTACAGTTCACGTGACTCTCCTCATAAATCAAATGAGTAGCACAGAGATGAGTACTCTCCTGACACAATAGATAACTTAAGAATTCTAAAGGCAAAAATAAAAAGTTGTAAGGAAGATAATGACAGGATAATTTAGTCACATGAAATACTTGCTAGAGCACAAGAAAATCAAGTAGAGTTCAATGCAGTCATTCTTCAGAGTTTATCGTATTTGTAGAGACAGGGACAACCACAGATCAATTATGGATAGGAGGAAAGGAATAATGGGGTACATGGTAGTAGGTATCATGGAGGGAATAGTTCTAACATAGATGACATGGTCAGAGGTGGTAGATGGGTGGATACACATGACAAGAGAGGTAGTGGCTATGGCTTCTATTCTAGTGCTGGATCAAAGAGACAACATGGTCATCACCGTTATCATCCTTATAGGAAGAACCAGAAGCAATACTTTTTAGATGAGTTCAATAAAGCCAAGCCTATTACATTCTATGGAGATTTGAAGAAACCGGAAGATGCAAAAACATGGTTGCTTGGGATGAATAATTTCTTCAAGTTCCATGATTACACAGAGAATTTGAAATCTAGGATAGTTATCTTTAGTATCAAGGGAAAAGAAAACATCTGGTGAGAAGATGTGAAGCGTGTCAGAGGCATTAAGATAGAGCGGTTGAGTTGGAATGAGTTCAAAAGAATGTTCAAGAAGAATTACTTGTCAGGGAGATACTATGATGATAAGGCTAAGGAGTTCAATGAGTTGAACATAGGGTCTATGATAGAAGAAGAGTATACAACTAAGTTTTTGGAGTTGTTGAGGTATGTACCATATCATAAGGATGAGAAGTCGAAGGTTCAAATATTTTTTAGTGGATTTACTTTAACATTTAAGGATCAGATTGAGTATGATGAGCCTCGATCGTTGGAGGAAGTAATTGGGAAGTTGAAACATTGTTATGAGCATTCTAAGCATAAGTCAAAGCCTAAGTATGGTTGGAAAGGTAATGACAAGACTAAGGGAAGTGGGATAAGAAGCGAGGAAGACCAAAAGATGTAATTAATAAGGAGAATGCAGCATTGTACAAGAAATTTAATTCAGTTGACAGAGGACAAGGATTTTAGTCTAAGGAGCATAACAAGGGTTAGGGCAGGAAGCCTTTGCAGTGTTGGACTTGAGGCAAGAATCATCACAGGAGAGATTGTCCACAACATCATGGTGGAATACCTCATATTTATAGTGCTTAAGAGGCACAAATGGTTGGGGATGTTGGACAAAGTAATCCTCATATTTATGTTGCATTAGATAATAGGCAAGCTAATCATCAAACATCTATTATTGATATGGAAGGTAAGCTTTATGATCAATTTATTTCTATTTTGATTGACCCTGGATCTAATTATAGTTATATCCATCATGACCTCGTGGATAAGTGTTGCTTGAATAAAGAAGTGCATGTAGAGTCTTGGTTGGTGTAGTTGGCTAAAGGTACCAAGAAAAGAGTTCATTATTGGGTGAGATCTTGTGCATTTGAACTAAATTCTATGTCTAGATCAATGCATCTAAATTTACTTCCATTGGGTTCATACAATATGTTGTTGGGTATGGATTAGTTATATATTCACATGACTAAGGTATATTGTTGTGATAAGGCTATTGAGTGTCTAGGCGATGATGGAGAGAGGAGAATATTATAGGGTAAGAAGAAGCCTAAATCAGTGAGAATGGTTACAACTATGCAAGAAAAGCACAGTAGCAGGAAAGGGTGTGTATTATTTGCATTTCATATTTATAGTGACAAAGGGAAGGATGTTGAGGATGTTGAATTCTTGAAGAGTTATTTGGTTTTGCCATGGTTTCAAGATGTATTCCCATTAAATATTTCAGAGTTACTACCTCATAGGGAAGTGGACTTTTCTATTGAGTTTATGTCAGGAGAAGCACCAACATCTAAGGCACCTTAAAGGATGAGCTCTCCAGAGTTTGTGGAATTAAAGTTGCAACTTAAGGAAATTCTTGATAAAGGATACATTAGACCAAGTGTGTCGCCTTGGGGTGCATCAGTGTTGTTTGTGAAGAAGAATGATGGTAGTCTAAGGTTATGTATTGACTATAGGAAATTGAACAAGGTGACAATTAAGAATAGGTATTTGTTGCCATAGATTAATGACTTGTTTGATCAATTGAAAAGAGAAGCAATGTTCTTGAAGATTGAATTAAGATTAGTAGATCATTAGGTACACATCAAAGAAGAGGACATCTAAAAAACCAAATTCAGTATGAGGTATGGGAATTTTGTGTTTGTAATAGTTCCTTTTGGTCTTACTAATGCTCCAACTACTTTCATGTGTTTGATGAATATTGTGTTGCATCCTTATCTTGACAAGTTTTTTATAGTGTCCATTGATAACATATTGATATATTTGAAGAATGAGGAATAGCATGCAAAAAAATTAGCAACAGTGTTAATATTGTTGAGAGAGAATTAGTTGTATTCTAAGCTTAGTAAGTGTAGTTTCTTTTAGACTAAAGTTCATTTCTTGGGACATGTTGTTTCCAAGGAAGGTATAACAATGGACCCAGAAAAGATTAGAGCTTCATGGAATGGGAAACTCCTAGGAATGTGAATGAGGTTAGATCATTTATGGGATTAGTTGGTTATTACAGTGAATTTGTCAAGAACTTCTTGTGGATTGCCTATCCAATTACATATTTTCAAAGGAAATGAAAGAAGTTTGAATGGACTGAGGAGTATGCAACTAGTCTTGAGCAATTGAAGCAATTTCTTACAAATTCTCTGAGTTTGAAGATTCCAGATCCTGATAAAGAATTTGTGGTTTATACATATGCTTGCAAGAGAGGAATTTGTGGAGTCCTAATGTAGGAAGGACAGGTAGTATGTTATGATTCAAGGAAGATGAATGAGCATGAGAAAAAATATGTGACTCATGATATGAAGTTGGCAACTATTATTCGTGCCTTAAAGATGTGGAGAAAATATATTCTTGGCAGGAGGCTTATTCTAATGAGTGATCACAGTGGGCTGAGGTACTTGTTTGACTAACCTAATCTGAATTCCAGGCAAGCTAGATGGTTGGCTACTCTGAGTGAATTTGACCTCGAGATCAACTATAGTAAGGGAAAGGAGAATAGGGATTTGGATGCTCTTAGTAGAAGAGTGCAGGTGAATCACATTGCAGTAATGAGCTCTTGTGGGACAAACTTGTAGGAGCAGATCTTACAGGCAAGAAAACATGATGACAAGTATCAATATTTGACGCATAGGTTACAGAAATAGGGTTACAGTGATAGGTGTTGGCTTATATGGGCCTAACCCAGGTTCGGAAGAATTATTTAGCCAAGTAAATCCTGCAGCTACCGTCCCTTTCGGCAATAGTCCACAGAGCGCAGACTGAGGTCTCACCCAAGGTAGCAAGGGAGGGTGCTGGAACCAGGTTTCTGCACCCTTGGGATGTCTGGATGTGGTCTAGAGGTATCACACACTATTCTGCAGCCTCACGCTACTCTATATTCGCGCAGATCCAGACCCAGAATGATTTTAACTTTCTATGATCGCGTTGTTTACAGATCTAATCTATTTGATGAAGTATTGTAACTCAGATCTACTTAGAAGGGTCTTTAAGCAAACATTTAACAGATTTAACCAGTTCGCACACTTAGAATAAACTTAGATTCACATATATCTATAAGCATATGCGCATAGATTAAACAGTTATATCAACCATTCATATAGTCAGATTCACGATAACTCAGATTGTAACACAGAATTTGCAGAAGAAACTTATCTTTATTTCCACTTATCACCAATACATCTAGATCCACCCTATGCACTCAGCTACAGGGTTCCACGCACACAGCTACGGACTCTTCCAGGCCTCTGTGCACACAGCTGCAGAGCCTCTATCCACTACCCAAACCCTCGACTCGGACTTACAGATGCTTTCAGAGTGCTTTCCTCAAAAAACCATTACATTTTAGATCAAAAAAATACAACAAAACTTAGCTACCTTTACCCATAGAGCCTTGCTCTATTTATACCTTTCCATGGAATGCGATCCACGGGTGGGCCAACTTAATTTACATTTCTTTACATTATTTTTGGGCGGACTACCCTTTGACTTCAACTTATTACAAATCACGCTCCGCGCATCCAGCGAAGTCTTTATCCTATCTTTACTCAAAACTTCGGGCTTTGTGCCCCATGCCCATTGCGCGGGGCTTCTGCTACCCAACAGTCCCCCAAAAAAATCATCATGACTCATCCTGAGTCACTCAGTTGGTTCGACCAACTTTCCACGGAGATCGGTTAGCAGCCTTTGTGCATCGCTTGTGCTAGTAGCAAACTCTTCTGTCATTCACTGCATCCGTTCCACGTGTGTCACTGACACCTCAGTCCCTGTCTCTACTGTCTCCATAGTGGCATACTCAGCCTGCATGTGGGCTACCTTGCGCTCTATGGTGGTTGAAACCACAAATGCCTCATCCAGCCACGGCTAGAGATGGGCTTTAATCACTGCTTCCTTTTGTCTGGCGGCATCGGCTTGGATTTTCAGGTCCTGAGCCTCCCATATCTTGGCCAAGCGCTACATAATAGCAATGGTTTGTGCAGTTCCTCTGATCTGATCGTAAGCTTGCTGGAGCTCCCGAGCCTTGGTTTCCAATCGACGAAGTGTTGGATCCTCCTGAAGGGAGGTGAGCGTAACAATCGACTGAGTTAGCAGCTCGGTACATTCCTCCATTGAACATGTGAGCATCATGCACCCCAAAGTAATAATGTTCCTGCGTTGCTCTAAAATCTCTAGTGACGTCAACGGTAGAACCTATAGTTTTAAGTCCGCGATCTGCAAGCTAAGCTCTAGCTGGGTCTGCGTGGCCTCCTCCTTTGCGTGTCAGAACCCAATAGCTAATTTATGGATTTGTGTCTCAATAGGAAATTCCTCCATAATCTCTAGCTCACGGGCACTCGAGCAGGTTTCCGCTACTAGCTTCTCCACCTGTTGCTTCTGTGTGACTGCTTCATCCCGTTAGAGGCCCAATTGTTCGCTATTAATTCTCTTCTCTTGAAGTACTTGTTCGGCGCGGCCGGCCCTGGCGCGGAGCTCGATTGTGGCACTATCCTGGAGCTATTGCAAAATTTCATGTGGTAGAGCATCCACATTTAGTCCTAACCCTGTAAGTCGTCCTAGCACAGCTCAGTCCTCCACATTTGCAGTGATCAATGCTCCTGCTGGAATCATGATGGAATGAGCCATTTGGGCCTTTAACAACGGTTCAGCGGTTGTCATACCAGGAACCCCCTAAGTAGCGCTGGTGCCTATTGGCGCAATCCTTGTTCCAAGTTCTTGTAGCTGCGTATAGAGTTCCCCCAACACAATCTGCTGCTCTAACATGGCCTCGTCAACTGCATCCCGAGCGGCATCCCGAACAGTGTTTTCTATGTCATTTAGGTCCCCCTCGGTTAAGGTGATCACTCCACTGTCTGTTTTGGATGCCTTTTCCTTCTTTCATGGCTTCGGTTGTTCTGGTTGCACTAGCCGCTTCAAAGGTGAATCCATGCCAGTTGCTAGTGGCTCGTCCGCGGCCATCTCAGTGGGCGGCTTCTGACTGCTTTTGGTTGTTGTCAACATAGCCCCTCCTGGCGGTGCCTTTCCTGCTACCGCCAACGTCGCCTCCAAAGCTGCCTAAACTTTTGAGGCGAGCTGTTCATTTCTCTTTTGTTGCGTGGCACGCTTAGCTTCCTCCTTTTGCTGCTAGATAGTGGCCTCGTTGCACTCTACTGCCTCTGGTCTGCGCCATGTTGGTGGCTAGGTATCCACAACCCCATCAACAACATCATAAATAGAAATAAAGCGGAGTGAGGTCCATGCCCATGCCGGGTCTTTGCACGCCCTGATGTAGATATGATGCATGTCTGCTTTAAACTCGGCAATATGCTTCATGCTTTCATAGATCCCGTCGGACAGGCAGGGTAGTGTATTAATCCATTGGTGCACATTCGCATCCATCAGTATCCAAAAGATTTTGATGTTACGAATTCGTCCTGCATCCCTTGTTGCCCAGAGGGAAGCATATCTCGCGGCTTCCGGCCACTCCGGGTCCAAGACAGGAAACTAGTTGTCTTCGGGTAAGTTAGTAGCGACCAACATAATGGATAGGAGAAGCCACGCATAATGGAAGGTCTTGCCCTCCTCTTGAACCTCTCGGCAGTTGGTTAGAAACTCTTCACAAAGGAACTGTGACCAATTGAACCATACTCCAGCTGCACATTCCTCAACGAGTGTAATGACTACTGCCAGAACCTCAGTGCCATGGCATTTCCTCATTACTTTCCCAGCCAGCAAATGAGTGGCGACGCAGACCACGTTATCTGAAATGCTATCAATAATGTACCCTCACTGCCCCTTCGCTAGCTTATACTTCTTTTTTAGGTTCTCTATTATTGTGACATCGCCACTTCTATTAGAAATTTCTTGGGGGTCTCTTCCGTCGCAGGGGAGGTGCAAAACCCGATGAACTAGTTCAGCTGTGACGCATACGGGTTTGCCAACCCATAATATTTCCTCATGAACCAAATAAAGCAACTGCTTTATGACCAACATTGTGATAGGGGGACGGAGAAAGTGAGGAATAGACAAGAGACAGAGAAACCCGTCTTTTTCCACCTTCTACAGCCACTCCTTTGGCTTTAGCATTGTCACCGTCCCTTCTACACTCTGCTCCATCAGTGCATCAGTCTCCAGGTGGGGAAATTTTACTGTATCCGTGAGGTCCCAGTCTTCAAATGTTCGCAATTCGTCCAACCACCGAGATTTCCACTGGGACTGCTTTTGGAAGAGCCAAGGTAACGAGTATAGTGTCGACTTCATCCAAGTTTATAGGTACCTTTGCCTTCCCCTTGCTTGGAGACACATACTTGAGTCGTCGCACTAGCTGGATGGGATCCTCCTCAGGGTTTACTTCTTCGACATATGTGGGAGAATCTTCTGCTTCCTCGTCGCTTTCAATTGTGACAGTTTTACCCTTTTCCTCCATTGTGAACTTGCTAAAGTGCAGGTGTCGTGGCGACCTTCTTACTGGTTCTGGAACCTGAGGGTCCTTCCTGGTCTTCGACATTCGGGGTGATTTAGGGAGCTCGACTACTTGTGGTGTGGCTTCTTGTGGACTATCTGTGGTAGGGTTTTTTGCTTTGAGGATTGCTTCTCGGTAATGTTTTGGCAATGCCTGAAACCACGGACTTTCTTCAAGTTGCTCATCACTCATTTTGCGCTTGTCTCGAACCCAAGGCGACTTTCTTGCAGGACAGTAAAGCGTGGTGGTGTGACCCTTACTATGATTATATATTATTTCAAATTGAAAATCAGTTGTTCTCCCTTGTGGCAGCTCATAAATGCGATTTTGGCGATTATTCTTCTACCTTAATTTCCCGTCACCCACTCCAATGTGCCTTAAATGGGCCATCATATCATGAACAGTACCTGTAACAGTCACTTCCCATCTTTCCTTCATGGCAACGAATCCCCAGGGACGTAAGTGCGGTTCTTGTATGTATGTTGTGGCCATGTCGCGCAGCTTTGCAGCAGCCTGTTTTATAGTCTCGCGCACTCTTCCAATTGTGTGGGGCACTGGGACTAGGCCTCCTATGGATAGTTAGGTGGGCAAACCCCTTGCGCGGTTCTTCCATTTTCCGACTTGCCCGGGCTGTGAGCACCCTTTACATTCCCTTGATTCTACTAACGGATTGTGGTGTGTGCGTCCTTGTCCTCCCGGGTGCAAGCACAACCATGCTAGCAGCGTCACTACTTGTAGCAGGGTAGGGGAGCCAACCATGTCCGTTCCCTTCATTAGTTCCTTCGTGTAGGTGACTTCTAACTGTAGCTTATCAATTGCTTCATCTAGCCTCACACTCTGTGCGCGGAGTCTGGCCTCTATTGCTTCTAACTTTCCAAGTTGCATTTTACCATGCAAAAATGGCTTCCCAGAGCTACTGGATCCTTTTGCAGATGTTGTCACTGGTAGGGTGGGCTGTATCTATGCTAGTTTGCTTGGTCGTAAAGAGACTTCCCTTCCCGGCCGTGCGAGCCTTCATTCTGCACAGATCCGGGTGGGTTGATGGTCGCCTGATGTGCACCCGTACCCTTCGTCATTGATGAGTGACCGTTCTATACCAACTTGGCTGCCACGCCCGTCCTCCAGTCCGTACCTGGAACCGCCTCCTACATATCAGCTTCTTCGGCCCCCCTCTAGGTGTATGCAATATGTCTTTTGACACACTATGCTGCTCCTATGCTACGCATAACATGCCAAGTTGGATGAGCTGCCTTTCATCTATTGCATCGCTCTCTGCTAGCCACTGTCATTCCTCGGTGGTTACGCATGGCAATGATTGAATCATCATATTGTAGTTCAATGTCGTAGCTTCCTACAACCGGTTCTGCCACCGCTCAGTCTCCTCATCGGAGTCCACTATGCAGGTGCTATTGCACTCCCATGAGATTCTTCCATCGTCTGCGGAATGCACCCCATCTTGGTCTCGCACTGTCATCTGATAGATGCAATCCAGTTCGTCGTCACTTTCCTCGTCGCGCACGGGTTTGGTGTAGCGTTTTCGTTCTGTTGGGTCCAACAGAACTACTACTCGCAGTGACTTCTTTTCGAACATCATTTTCTTCCTTTTTAAGTTAATGATCCCTTTTATGTTTGTTTCCCAGTCAATTCCAAGAAACGCAGGGTAAGGATTACTATCATCAACAATCTCTATGACTTCGAAATCAATCTGTGTACTTACACCGTCGATATCTATGGTCACTCCTTGCAGTCAGCCCATTGGTAAGATTCTTTTGTTGGCTGGCCATTCGTAGTTGAATCAGGGACCATTGCAGTGCGGGCTTGCCCATGCGCTCCCAGGTTTGTTTAGGTAATATGTTCACATCCAAACCTAAGTCCAGGATGACCTAATCCATTTCATACTCACCAATTTGTGTTGTCAGTCTCATTTCCCATTCAGTGTGCAGAGCATGTCTTCCTATTTTCCAAACTACATGCGGCTCGCCCGATCCGGTGCACCTCGTGATCAGCTCCTATAATCCTTGAACGAATTTACTATCATGCAACAGTTTCATGCAGGTTTCGAGAAAGGTAGTAATCATGGATGGGTCCACTCCTGGCTTTGTTTGATCCTTCCTACTTGGAGTAGAGGCTTCCATGAAGCTCCTCTGAGCTTCTCTTGGCATCTTCATCCCTGGTTCTGGCTCAAATTCAAGTTCCTTTGTAGGTGTGTCATGCCTCTTTCCGCTTTCTACACGCTTTTCTCACAGATTTCCTTCTATAGTTGGCCACTCCTCAGTACCATATTTATATTGGGGTCATCTTCGCGAGGTTCTGATCGCATCATCTGGACATTCTGAGTTGGGGGATATGGTAGCACTCCCTTTTCACGCATTTGGGCAATTAACGTTGGACAGTCTACCATCTCATCATCAAACTGCTCACAATAGGGGCACGAATTCCTGGTCAGGTTAATACAGTCGCGAGCGTAGTGTCCCGGCCCTCCATAGTTATAACAAATCAGTTGTTTGTGGCCCCACCCAGGCCCCATTCCTCTTCCTCAGTCACATTCTTGAAATCCTCCTCGCACTTCAGTCTACATTCGGTAAGCTGGGGTCCTTTCCATCATTAAGTCATAACTATGACACGTTCACTCATTGTGTCCTACTGATCGACAAAAATTGCAATACAGCTGCTACGGGGTCTGGGTATACTTTTGTAATAGGTGGCAGTTATCTGTTGCGTGTTTTCCACCCACTTGACAAATCGCACACCAGAGCGTAGGTGCGACACTTGGTCCTGCTTGTACCTCCAATTTTAATGGCATCGGGCCTCCCCCCGCAAGATAGTTTGTGAAGACAAGGCAATGGTCTTTATTGTGCCCCTAGCTCTTGCATTTAATACAGCCTACCTCCACACGTACCTCTAGTCGGGACACTCTTTCTTGCTTCAAGCTTTGCATTTCTAAACTCAGGTTTTGAAGTTGCGCATGGATTTGTTGAACTCCCAACCCTGGATCCAGTATTAGGGTTTCGTGCAACCTCATTGCTGTCTCCAGTGCCTCAGCTTGAGTTGAGATCTTTTGTTGTGACAGAGCCTTCCTCAAATGTGGTGTCAATAACGCCACAAACCATGCGCAATGTTGCGCATCTTTCAAGGTCATGTTGGCCTCGCGCACATTTCTCTTTAACCTTTGGTTCAAATCCCACGAAGTTTCTCCAGGCAACATTATGATCTCCTTGAACCCAATAACCGACTGGGTTTCAGATTTTGGTCAGCCAAACTCTTTATTTAACGCATCCTGGATTGCCGCTATTCCCTCATTCGGATGATCGGTCGAGTATTTTATGTACCACATCAACACGCGGTCCTGTAGTGCACTAACTAGGGTGGCCTTTTTGATGTTCTCATCTGTTATGCCTTGGGCGTCCCATACAGACCATATCACAAACTAGAATCGTCATGGTTCTTCATTCCCTACGCCCTTAAATATTTGCAGTTTGATTGCACTCGCCATCCTGACTTTTGGTGGTGGTCGGGTTGGAGTGGATGGATTCGATGAAGGTGATGCGGGGGGTGGCGTGGACGGAGGTGGTATCAGTGGGAAGTGCTCCCTGATCAACTGGACCGCACTCCCTGGTGAGAACCTCACAAGCTCCTCCTCGCTTTCCTATGAAATAGAAGCTAAAGGACTGTTCTCTACTCCTCCCATTCCACGGTAACCTCTTCTACTCTGCATTACTCCAAACATCAATAAACGTGCATAATCTATTTTTCACACAACAGCATCTTAATCGAAGTATTCAATGATTTGATATACCTACCCCGAGGTCCTTGAAGAAATTTCCTTTCTGCTTCGCTATAGCTCATAGTTGTATTTATCGCGAACTCGGGAATAAATCCTCCTATTACCCAATCCAGCCAATGATCTAATGCACATGCGATTTTATCTTCTGTGGCTTCTAGCATGAGCACCAGTTCTAGGGTCCACACAATAGGCTGGTCCAATCTGCACCTTCCCACACTGTCAACTAGTCTTGCAATCCACACGTACAGTTCTACCAGAAATGATGCGAAGAAGATTTTGTGAATATCTGTGAATATATAACGGTCCAGCCTATGCACTTAGCTACAGGGGTCCGCGCACAGCTGCAAACTCTTCTAGGCCTCTGCACACACAGCTGCAGAGCCTCTATCCACTACCCAAACCCCCAACTCGGATTTACAAACGCTTTCAGAGTAGTACTTTCCTAAAAAACCCATTACATTTCAGATCCAAAAACATATAACAAAACTTAGCTATCTCTACCCATAGAGCCTTGCTCAATTTATACCTTTCCATGGACCGCGATCCACGGGTGGGCCAGCTCAATTTAAATTTCTTTACATTATTTTTGGGCGGACTACCCTTTGACTTCAACTTATTACAAATCGCGCTCTGCGCATCTCGTGAAGTCTTTATCCTATCTTTACTCAAAAATTCTGGCTTTGTGCCCCATGTCCGTTGCGCGAGGCTTCTACTACCCAACAATAGGGATGAGGAGTATCATCTCACAGAAGATCTCTTGGTCAGATTTAGGAAAAATATTTATGTACCAAATGGCAGTGAGATCAATAAGCTTATCTTGAGGGAATTTCATGTTAATCCATATTTAGGTCACTCGGGATATCAAAAGACATTGACATTAGTTAATAAATTCTATCATTGGCCAAACTTGAAGAAAGAAGTGGTTGAGTTTATTGCAGTATGTTTGGATTGTCAACAGGTAGAAGCAGAATGTAAGCATTTAGGTGGTTTATTACAACCAATTCTGATTCCAAAGTGGAAATGGGAGGTCATTTCCATGAAATTAATTACAGGTTTTTCGAGGACATCAAACCAACATGATTCCATCGTGGTTGTGGTTTACATGTTAATTAAGGTATCTTACTTAATTGCAGTTAAGTCTACGAATTCAACTAGCGACATAGCTCAAACTTTCATTAGGGAGATAGTGAGATTGTATGGTGTTCCTAAGATGATTTTATCTGATAGAGATTTTGAGTTCACTTCCAGGTTTTGGAAGGAGTTCTTTGTAGTTTTGGGGATAAAATTAGCTTTCAGTACAACTTATCATCAGCAGATAGATGGACAAATAGAGGAGTTCAATAGGATTATTGAGGACATGTTGAGGACATATGTCATGCATCAGCAAAGGAAGTGGGAAGAGTATCTTCCACTAGTAGAGGTTGCATATAATAATGGGTATTAAGAGTCCTTGAAAATGAGTCAATTTGAGGCACTTTATCGATGAATTTGTAATACTCCTATCGGCTGGAGTGATCTAGTGAACAAAATACTGATTGGAACATATGTGTTATAGGAATTTACAGGGTAAGTTCCTTAGATAAAACGCCAAAGGACATCGCTCACAAACAGATCACATATCAGTACACCAGTATTCTTGACGTGTTAAAACCCTCAAAGAGGGAAATAGTCCACTGCCTGAGCCAACGTGGCCACTTCAGGCAATTTATTAATGTAAAAGAAAGAAAATTTACATAAGCTTCTCTCATGAACGGTCACCTAACAAATGACCCTCCATTCTCTTTAAATAGAGATCATGACCAACCGGATGTTAAGCCATGGATCAGTTGTTGATATTACCGAGGAGAGAATGAATCGTTGAATCACTTCATGTCTAGAACAGATCATGACCATCGAATTGTAAGTTACAAAAAGTACATACTAAAGAAACACACTTTACCTAACTATACACTAGACCAAGTTGTACTTAATTATTTCCTATGTGTCAGAATATCCTAACATCCCCCCTTAAGAACAACTTGGGATAGGATTGCAGGATGTACAAAGATGACACAATAGGAGACGGAAGGAGGCATTAGAGCCTATCCCCCCTTAGTGACAACTTCATGAACTCCAACCATAAATCGAAGTTAGTACTTTTCCTCTATGAGAGCCTTTGTAAAGATGTATGCAACTTGATCATCAGTTGAACAATATTGCACTTCAAGAACATGGTCATGAATGAGCTTTCTAATGAAGTGCATGTGTAGTTAAATTTTTTTTTGCACTAATGTTGGATTGTATCTTTGCATAGTTGAATGGCACTTTTATTATCACACCAAAGTGTAGTCAGATGTTGCTGCTGAAAACCAAACTCTGACGGGATTTGACGAAGCCATAGGGCTTCCTTACTAGCTTCAACGACACCATGATACTCTGATTCTGCTTAAGAAAGGGAAATGGCACTTTCTTTCTTACAATCTTGTGTAATAGGTCCAGAACCAAGAGTGAAGACATAACCTACAGTAGACTTTCAATCACAGGGTCACCAGCCCAATCAAAATCATTGAAACCAACCAATAGAGGAGATGTCTGCACTGTAATGAATCCCAAATTGAATTGTACCTTGAACATAACTAAGTATTATTCTAGCTACTTTCCAATGAATTTCATGTAGGTTTTGCATAAACCAAGCGACAATACCAGCGGCAAAGGAAAGGTCAGGACGGGTATGGGTCAAATATAAAAATTTTCCAACAAGATGATGGTATAAGATAGCATCAACTTCAAGGGAAGTACAAGTGACTAAAAGTTTGACTCCAGACTAAAATGGAGAAGGGTTTGGCTTACAATCTTCCATGTGAAAGTGGCGTAGAATATTATAGGCATACTTGGACTGGGAAAGGGAAATACCTTCTTTGGATTGCAAGATTTGAAGACCAAGAAAATAATGCAAGTGTCCTAAGCTGTCATTTCAAACTGATTTTTAAGTTTGGACTTCACATGGTTTATAAGGTTGGGATCACTACCAGTAAGGATAATATCATCAACATAAATAACAAGAATGATAAGAGACTTACCCACTTTCTTAGCGTAGACAGTATGTCAAAATGACACCTAGAAAAGCCAGTGCCTAAAAGAAAGCTATCCATTTTGGCATACCAAGCCCAAGGGGCTTGCTTGAGACCATAAAGGGATTTCTTAAGACAACATACAAGGTTGGAGTTTGATTGTATAAAGCCAGGATTTTGTTCCATATAGATTTCTTCATGCAAGTCCCCATGCAAGGAGGCAAATTTAACATCCATCTGATGGACTTCCCATTTGAAAGAGGTAGTAAGGGAAGAACAAGGTTGATAGAGTTCATTTTGGCAATAGGGGAGAAGGTTTTGGTATAGTCAATGCCTTCAACTTGTGAAAAACACTTAGCAACTAGACAAGATTTATGTTTATCAACTTTTCCATCTGGTCCAAACTTGGTTCTGTAAACCTATTTGCATCTAACAATTTATTGTCCCTTTGGAAGAGGAACAAGATCCCATGTATCATTTGCCAATAATGAATGATATTCTTCATTCATAGATGCTTCCCAATCTGGGTGGCCAGAAGCTTCTGCAAAGGTGCCAGGATCATAATTCACTGAAGCTTGATCCAGTAAAGAACAAGCTCTATCAAATTGAGAATGTGTACGACGCTAATCAGTAGGATCACCTGCAAGAGCACCTGCTGCATCCCGCGTAGCGCGAACCCATTTTGGAAGTTGAGGAGCTAAAGGAGGATCTTGAGAAGGTGGGGGAGGAGCATCATCCTTGCTGTCATCATCTAAAGAATAAATATTTTTAGAAGTAGAAGGGATAGAGAGAGGTGGCACATCCGCTGAACTAGGTGTTGGGTAAAATTAATTGTTTAATAAATAAATAAAATGACTAATCACCTAGACATTAGTTATCAACCCGAGGAGCGTCTTTTTATTTCAAGGCAATCGGAAAAATATATGCATAACAATACCAAAAGATAACACTGGTTCTGTATGATTGTGTTCTATACTATCAAGCTCATTCAACAAGAAATAAAATGTAAGACTTGAATAATAAAACTAAAATTAAAAAGAAGAAAGTAAATGACAAGAAAAATAATTATGCTAATCACACAACTTGAATCATTGCTAAATTAAATCACACCTTGCTGAATTGGAAATTTAAGCTATTGCACTCAACATAATTCTAATTCTAATCTAGAGCAACAAATCAAATGACATCTACAAGTTTCGGGAAATAAAAAATCTAGAAAATGCAGCAACTTAACAAATTACTCGATTAAAATGGAAATTTACTTTATAGAACAACGATTGAAATTCAAAGAAACAAGCACACAACTAAGATACTGTAGCTTTTCAAGGCAGCACCTCATCCAAGGTAGTGGGCCCAACTGCCCAAGACTCAGTTCCACCTTGAGAAATAACTCAGATCAGATTACAAATAACAGATGTAGAAATCAATGGATAATTTCCTTGATTAAAACATATGAGAGAAATAATTACATAAAATTGAAGTTCTTAGCTTTGCCTCCAATTCAACAATTTTTCATCTCCCATCTTTCATCTCTTATCACTTCTCCTACATCCTATCTAATAATTGTCCATCTTCTATCTCCTCATTATCTTTCCATTATCCCCGCATTATCCTCCCAATTCTCCCTTCCTCTTTGATCTCTGTTTTCATTGAAATACACAAAGAGCAAAGGGAAGTTACATCAAAGATGATTACAAATTGATTCCATTGAAAATTTGGATTGTAAAAAACAAATTGATCAGCAAGATCATATCTGAAAGATATTTCCATCAACATTTAGCGGGAACAAGTTGAATTTGGTATTGCAATTGGAAGAATTTGGAAAATGGCCGCAACAGCAAATCTAATAAAATCACCTTCGAAGAACCTTGCATTTCTCTCAATCCAAAACAAATTTTGGAAAACTGCCAATTACAAAAATAACTTGGTCTGTTCTACACAAAACCCATGTCTCAGATTTTCAAATTTGTCCGAACCATCTAATGAAAAATTGTCACTTCTTATTCCAGTGAATTTTTGAGTCGGAATATTTGATTATGAGCTGGAAATCATATTTGCAATCTGGAAAAGATCTTGAAGGCTAAAATAGTGAGTGATGTTACAACAAATTCATTAATAAATCATCATTGGTAAAATCATGCATTATAATCTTGAATCTATTAAAAATAAAGGAGAACAAGCATTATTTACTCACAAGAGCATAAATAATTATAAAATGGAATTATATGATAAATTATGGTAAATGATGTGATAAAGAATGGTAGAAATGGATGAAATAGACGTTAAAAAAGTGATAATAATAATGACAAATTAGTAGCCCAACATACCCCCAAGATCAATATGTTGCATCTACTCATGCAACCCAAAGCCCTTGTATTAACCAAGCTATAATATAAAAATGTTCATCCCAACTCGTGGAATTGATGGAACAAATGAATTCTTCCTCAAATAATGAATATTCAATTTTAGCAATGTTGATGAAGGCGTAACAATTTTCACATTGACTTCCAACCATATTGTTGGCTTGTGGGGCCTGACCCAGGTTCAGCATTAGTTAGCCAAACAAATCCCTACACTATTGGCCCTTTCACTCACCTGAAGCAGTATGGGGGGATGTTGGAACCAAGTTTTCACACCCTTGAGATGGATGTGATGTCGGTTTATCCCAGCTATACCTGCCTGCGTGCAGGTTGCTTAACCCTCTACTTGTCCTTCAGCACCTTCGTGAAATGGTACAATCGGCTTTCGCGCAGCCCTAACTTGGGGTTGATATGCTTCCACGCTGCTATGGTAGCAAACTGTGATATTTCCCAAACTACGCTAAGTATCTTACTTGATTTATTAATAGATCTTAGTTAGTTTCGCGTAAATGGATGTTCTTACTTGTGTTCACTTAACCAATACATTTACATACATTCGTGTATCATATAAGCATTATAAGTGAAATTTATACCCAAGATAACAAATGCATAAACAGGAAATAACGGCACAAAAATTGTAGAATACTTCTCTTTATTGATAATTCTGGACTGTTACAGACTCAACCTGCCCTGCGCACTTAGCTGCAGGGGTCTGCGCACTTAGCTGCGGACTGCTAGGTCTTTGCGCACTCAGTTGCAGAGCCTCTACCTATGCTACAACCCAAAACTTAGACTTCTACTTCAGAGCTATCTCCCATACATGTTCGATCATTGATTCCATTCTCATCATTGCTTTTAACTACTTAGAGCTTAGCTCTATTTATACAATCCATGGTCCACGGACCATGGGTATATCTTCTACAACCGACATTACATTTTCAAAATAAGGGCGGATGACCCTATGACTCTATAACAACTATGCACTCCGCAACCACAAAATGCGGAGTCTTTACACTTGGATTACAAAATTGGACAAAAATATGGGCTTTAAGCCCCAAAACTTCCCTTGGGGGATCCTACACCCAACAGGCCCCCAACACAAACATCATGACTCGCCCTCGAGTCACTCTGTAGGTGTGGAGATCTTAGCTCAAAGACCTCCCAGCTCTATTTGGATCACTGCAACTTTGACAGTGCACTAAGCAGCCGCCTACTGGACTTCTTCCATGTGTTGTTCGCTGACTACTGATGAACTATTGCTCTAAATATTCTGTTGAGTTGCCTGTAGTTTCACGAGCTTTCCTTCAATAGAGGTTGTGATTGTGTAAGCCTCATCTATCCATGGTTGTAGGTGCGCTTTTAGGACCGCCTCTTCGTGTCAAACGACATCCACCTATTCCTTGAGCGCCTTTGCCTCCTACATCTGTGCAAGCCTCTACGTAAGGGAAACTGTTTGTGCGGTCCCTTTTACCTTGTCATACCTTTGTTGGAGCTCAGACACCTCCATCTCTAGGCGCTCTACATTCGAGTCTTCCTGTAGGGTGGTTAGGACCTCGAATGATTTTTTGAAAATTTGCATGCAGTCAGCCACTGCATAGTCAACCATTACTATTATTGTTGTAACAATAGTGGTACATTGTTCCCTGATCTCTGACAGATTTGAAGGCTGAGCCTTCAACTGCAATTTTGTGATCTGTAGGTTCAACTCTAGCTGAACCCTGGCCATCTCTGCTCAAGCGTTCCGCACCCCTGTGGCCAATTTACGGACGCGCACCTCCACCAGTTCTTCTACCTAAATGTCCAACTCTAGGACCATCTGGCAAGTTTCCTCTACCAGCTGCATAATCTTCTTATTCTACTCCAATGCCTCGTTGCGTTGTAGGTCCAACTGCTTGATGTTGATGCGTTGCTCACTCATCACACACAGAGCGCGACTCTCCCGAGCCTTGAGTTCTGTGGTGACTCCATCTTGCAAGAGGTAGAGCGTCTCCTAAGGGAGTGCAGCCATGTTCAATCCTACCCCTTTTAGACTGCTAACCATAGGCTTGTTGGCCTCATTTTCTATAGTGAGCACCCCAGCAGGTATAAGTACCACATTGGTCATCCTTGTCCGCAACATCTCCTCGGCAGCTGAAGTGTCGATAGCGGGGCTGGTGGACACTGTGCCAGCCTATGAAGTGCATAACTACAACTCCTGCAGCTCTGTCTAGAGAGCCCCCAATACCAACTGTTGTTGTTCTTCGAACTATTGGAGGGCCTTCGCGGTGACATCCCTCACCGCTTCTCTGATATCATGCAAATCCCCCTCAGTGAGGGTGATTGGGTCGAAGGAAATCTTTGATGCCTTTTTTTTCTTTCGTGTCCCTGTCTGCTCTCGCGGTCACTGACACTTTATTTGGTTGGACGTCATCTACGGGTCTGCGCCACCTTGTTTTGTCTCTGTTTCTACTTCAGTGTCTAGCGAAGGTGACTTTTGTCCTTCATGCTCCTCTCCTCCTGTCTTCTATTGTTTTTCCAGTTTCACGGTTTCACGTGCTACCTGGACCTTAGTCTTTGCTTCCTCTTTTCTGCACTTCTTGCCAGCTACAGCATTCGAAGCTTTGTCTCTTCCTTCTTGCGTTGCGCGATGGACTTGTCTGTTTCCACCGTAGAGCCAGCTGGAATGCACCACTCCGGTAGCCAAGACTCCAGGATTGCGAAAATTACATCATCAGTCGCCAGGTACAATAGGTTATTCCATGTCTTCATAGGGTCCTTCCCCGCCCTGATAAAAACATGGTGGAAATCCGCTTTGAACCCTACAAAGCTCTGTAGACTAGCGTATATTGTGGGTGACAACTGCAGCTTGCGATTGATCCCCATCCAAATATTCATCTCCATTAATACCCAAAAAACCTTTCTTTCTTTTATTCGTTGTGTGTCCTTGGTTGCCCACAGCAAAGCATACTTCATTGTCTCTGGAAGGTCCAGCGCGACCGAAGGGAATTGGCTATCTTCGGGCAACTCCCATGCCACCAATACTATCGACAATAGGAGCCACATGTAGTGAAACATTTTTCCTTGCTCCTGTGCATCATGACAATTCACAAAGAACTTGCTGCATAGATAGTTCACCCAGTTTAACTGGACTCCTTCCGCACATTGGGCCTCTAGTGCAACCACGGGCACGAGCACCTCATTCACACAGCACTTCCACATCACATTCACTGCTAGTATTTGTGTTGTGACCTTGACTGCAGGGTTGTTTATGCTGGAGATGGCATACCCTCGCTTCTTCTCCAACTCGAACTTCTTCTTCATCACTTCCACAAGGTCCAACTAACCACCTTTTCCTTCAGAAATATTGGCTGGATCCTCCCCTGAGTAACGTAGCCATGTAATCCGGTGAATCAGATGGTCTGTGATGGGGATGGGCTCCTCCAACGACAAACACCCATCATGCACCAAGAAGAGTAGTTTCCTAATGATGAAGACAGTCACTAAGGCGCGGTGGTAATGCGACACCCGAAGCAGGTTAAACAACTCGGCTTTCTCTACACCTCTCAGCCATGTCTATGGCTCCAATTGAATTGTTCCGGCAGTCATATCAACCCTCTGGTGCATTATCTTCTCAGTCGATAAATGCAAGAACTTCTCATGGTCTGCGAGGTCCCAATCTTCAAACTTCAACACAGGAACCCACCCCAAGTGTGGTCCCTCAAAAACAATATCGTCTGGGAGTAGCGGAGTTTACAGAGAGCTCTTTCTCTCATCTATGTCCTTCAGCACCTTGGCTTTACCCTTGTGCAGAGGAACATATTTAGGTAACTGGGTAATAGGGTCCACACCTTGGGTTTCAACTTCCATCTCTACGTCCTCCTCATCCACCAGGATTTCTTCAAATTCTTCTTCTTCAGCCTCCAGATTAATGGCATTCCCCTTTTCCTACAAGGTGAGTTTAGTCCTCTATATGTTTCTAGGTGAGATGCAAACCAGGATCATAGCTTGATTATCCTTCTTAGGTCTCAGTGTTCTGGGTGATTTAGGGACCTTAATTATTATTCTAGCACCCTCTGGGACTTCTACTACCGCAATTTCCTGCATGGCTTTCTCGGTTGTCACTACTCCTGTATCCATGGCTTCTGTGGGTGCTGACATAGTGCTATTCCACAATTATTGCAGTGTCTCTGGTAGTTGCTCAAACAATGAATTTGCTTTCAAAGTCTCGAATATGTATTGGTTCATGTATACTTCGCGCAACAAATCAGTTCTCAAAATGCCAAGTGTTTTTTGCTGGACAGCCACTCGTAATTTATAGGGCCTTTTGAATTTGAATTCAACCTTTCCCCCCACATTCATCCCATTAATGCTATATTGGCGGAAAATTTTCAAGAATCTAACCCATAAAGTTCACCTTAAATGCCTGTCGCCTACTCCATTTGGCCTCAAACTGACCATCAAATCGTGAATAGTGACTTTAATGGTCACTTTTCGGTGGATCTGCGCGCTAGCGCAACTGTCTTCGCATTGTCGCAGACCCTATGACACTTCGCTACATTGCGCAGTCTTGAAATCATGCAGCTCTCCAACTCGAGCAGTGTAGTTTATAGTCTTGTGACTCCTTTCAGCTGCCTGGAGCGCTAAGACTGTGCTTTTGTCAGCTAGTTAGATGGTCGGGCCACTCGAGTATGGCTTCAAACAATTTCCATTCACTTTTCCTAGAAGGGATTTCAACTTAACCAACTGGACCACGCCATTGTCAGTAATCTCCTTAATAACATACGGCCAATGCATTCTGATTTTCCCTGGAAATTTATCAAACTTATTGTCATACAACAACACCAAGTCATTCACCTTAAAGGTGCGCAGCTTAATATGTCAATCATTCCACGCCTTTTCACGCTGCTTTTGGACCTGCTGGTTAAATCCAGCCAAAAATCTCTCTTCTTCCAGCTCATCCAATTGTGCAAGCCTCTCTTCTAGGGCTCCGCAATCCATCATACCCATCAGTGCTGCTATGTGCAGACTAGGCACGATGTATTCCATAGGCATCACAGCTTCAATCCTGTATACCAACCTAAATGGTGTTTGTTCCGTTAACTTCTTGCATGTTGTTTGATAAGCCCACAATGCTACAAGTATGTGTAGGTCCCAATCACTTCACTGACCATTGCACAAACCTTGGTCAACGTGGTTTCGAGCACTTTTTTAAATGCCTCCATTGTCCCTTTAGCTTGTGGGTGATAACATGTGCACTTCTAGTGATACACCTAAAATTCCTCCATTGGTGCGCTAATTGTCTCATTCAGTAAGTGCATACCACGATCACTCATCAATATCTTTGGACAATCAAAGCGCGTCAGTACATGCTCAAATAGAAACTTTGTGGCAGTCACGCCCATGCAATCCTTCACCAGTTGCGCTTCTGCCCAACGAGTCAAGTACTTCGTTGCAGTGATAATGTACCCTCGCCTGTCTTCCCTTGAGGCTGAATAGGTCCTACAAAATCTATTGCCCACTTTTTGAAAGGTTGAAACATCATTTGTGGATTCAAAGGCATTTCATCCCTCTATGATGGCTTACCTGTTCTTTGACATACGTCACACGCCTTGCAATATGCTTTTGAATCCTTATGAAGGGTTGGCCACCACAACCCTACGCGTAGAATCTTCTGCGTGGTGGCTCTCCCTGCATAATTCCCTCCCGAGGTGCCCCCATGAGAGTCCGTGAGGATGTTGCTTCGTTCAAACTTAGGTACATACCTTCACAGTATCTCATCATTCCCCATATTGTATAGATGCCCAACAATGACAGAGAAATATGTTGTGCACACCACTATTTCCTTCTTTTGCTAGACCGAGTATCCTTCCAGCGTAGTTCCAATTGTTAGAAAGTGTATTATATCCTCGAAATGTCCATCTGCGATGTGCACAGCAAAAATTTGCACGTCAAGTAATCCTTCCTCCAAATTAGTAGGTTCCTCCCCTGTCTCGATGCGAGACAAGTGATCTGGTCCCACGTTTAATTGTCCAAGTTTCACAACAACTTCAAAATCGTACTCTTGGAACATTAAGATCCACCTACAAATTTGCCCCCCCCCCCCCCCCCCCCGCCCCCAACACAGGCTTATTGATCAGGTACTTTAGCGCGGAGTACATGTGCATCTTCTCAGGTTGGGGATTTTCTCCGTAGGCCTACATCCATTTGGCCATATGGGCATGCAGATCATCCTTCCCATCATACTTGTCTGTCAATCACATATTAAGCTTCCCAAATCATGCTCGTATCATTCTCCTACATTCGCGCCAATCATCAAAGCTTCCTTTTTGCGTACCCCACCATCTTATGGGCGTAGCACGCAATACCCAGCCCAATGCCAAGAAGCGTTTCTTTTCCGGCACCTCCCTTTCAAATGCATCCAAGAAGGTATCTACCACATTTAGACCATCATAAGTAGGCAGATTTCTTACTTCTATCAACATGCAGTGCAGCGACTGGATCATCATACTGCAATTCAACGTAGTTACTTCGTGTAACTGACTCTGCCAGCATTCTATTTCTTCATCAAAATCCAAAGTGTAGGAACTCTCGTGCTCCCATATAATCTGCCCATCCGTGGTGGGATTCACACAGTCTTGGTCTTGCAATGTTATCTTATAGATGTTGTCCATATCATCATCACTCACATAGTCACGGACTAGTTCCGTATAGCGCGATCCTTCAACAGGATCCAGGGGTATTATTACGCATAGTGACTTCTTCTCAAAGATTGTCTTTTGCTTCTTCAGATTGATTACCCCGTTCATATCAATAGCCCAGTCAATTCCCAAGAGCACAGGATAGGGACTGTTGTCATCAACAATCTCTATTACTTCAAAATCTGCCAGCGTGCTAGCTCCCTCAATATCCACAGTTTCTCCCTGCAGCTGCCCCATGGGTATGATTTTATGTTGATTCACCATCCTCAACTGAATCAGAGACCATTGCAGCGCAGGTTGCCCCATTCGCTCCCATCTCTGTTTCCGTAAACCATTTGCATCTGATCCCAAATCCAGAATGACTTGATCCATCTCATATTCTTCAATCTGTGTGGTGAGTCTCATTTCACGTCCCATCCTTGTCTTATGCTTTCTGATCTTGCAGACTACGCACGATTCACCTATCGTGGTCCCAGCACATCTATTGATAAGTTTCTGTAACCATTTCACAGCTTTACAGTCACACAATAACTTCATACAAGTTTCGAGGAAAGTTGTCAGCATAGAGAGGTCCATCTCTGGCTCTGGTTTATCCTTGCTTCCTGAAGTGGAGGCCTCAGCGAAGCACTTCTTAGCTTCCATGAATGCTTCGTAGGTGTGCTCCAAATAAAATTTGGCCTCTTTCATCGGGCTTTGCAAACCCATATACTATCTTCCAATTGTTTTTCCTTGTCATCTCCCGTCGAGATTCCACTTCGGAGCACTATATTTATGTTTGGATCATCCTGGAACAGCTCAGACCTCATCATTTGCAGGTTTTGAGTCGGGGGAGGCGGTAGTGCTCCTTTGTCACGTATCCTAGCTATCAGCATAGGATAATCTTCTATCTCATGATCAAACAGCGTGCAATACTTGCATGACAAGCGCATTGGATTAGTGCAATCATGAGCATAGTGTCCTGGCCCTCCGCAATTGTAGCAATCAACTGTCTGCAACCTCTACCAGGTCCTCCTCTGCCTCGGCCTCATTCGCGCCCCTAAAATATTTTTTTCACCTGTTATAGACATTTTTGGGCACTACAACCACAAGCATGAAATGTCCATAAAGCAAGGGCTCCTAAGTCCCTAAAAGTGTTGTTCTAACCCCTAAAGGAACAAGGTCAACTGATTACAACTTCTCCCAGAAGTTCTCCATGAAAAACTGCTCAGAACTGGTCAAAACAGGACCATTTCAGCTGCTCCATAGGCAAAGTGCATTGCAACTCACCTAAACACACTGTGTGGGTGTGTTTCATTTCAAAAAGCCCTTCTATGGGGTGCGATGGGCGAGAAGTGACAAATGGCAGTGTCATTCCGCAAGGTGGAGAGGCATGGAAACTTCCAGAAACTTCTCCTATGACACTTGCCTCTCTGAATTCGACTAAGGATGAGTAAGAGATCATCAATCTCCAAGTGGAAGCAAGAACTGTCAGAGGGAAGACACTAATCAAATCACAAGCTGACTCATCTCCCTTATAGATATCTATATATGGATCCCTCATCCCAGAGATCCGGAGGCTGGAATTTTGCATATTGTAAGGAATTGTTGTTGGTTTCTTGAGACAATATCAGATTGTTGGGTGATCTAAGCTTTGTATGAGGTGAAGAGGGGCTTCCTTGCTGAGAGGATGATGCTGGGTCAGAACAACTGGTTGTAACTCCCCTTGGCTCTTTCTTGTTTATCAATAAAAGCTATTCAAGTTTTCCTCCATACTCTTGTGTCATTCATGTTTGCTACATCTGTATGGTCAATTTACATATGATCCTAGATTGTTTATGATTATAGATCCATGTTCTTGTATAGTGCTATGCTACTATGATCTTACAGGTACTTGGTGAAGCTGGGTGTGCAAGGGAACAAGTAGCGAAAGGCTATCAAGAGAGAGAGGAATCAAACTAGGAGATTAGCACAAGACAGAGGTTGGTCTTCTTTGTTCTTCTCTCATCTATACTTCATAAAGGAAAAACGAAAGTAGCTTTACTTTGTTTGTTTCTAAGGTAGCTATCACACCTTAGTGGGATAAGCAGTTCTGTGTAGACACTTTTCCCTGTAACAAAATGGCGACTCCACTGGGGAGGAATTAGTTTTTTTGTTTATCTTCCTTGTTGTCTATTTTATAAACTTACAGACGAAGCCTGAAGTCGAGCCAGGTAGCTTTCGAACTGCATTTGCTATGCAAATGAAAAGTAGATAAATGTCGCTTCAATCAATCTCTGGGATTTGTTTATAAATTAAACAACTGATTTACAAACTTTCTGATTGCCCTTGTGATAGCTCTTAGATTCTCTTTAGATCTACCCCTGATTGTTGCATTACTGATTACCATTTGCTCAGCCAAAACCCATGAACTGAACTGCAAACTGTGCCCCGGAACCGAAGCCAAGTCTCGTCTCTGGCCCAGCGCAGGTATTGTTCTGTGAATCTGAAATTCAGCGCACTTCGCGACTGTAGTAGGTGCGCTGCATTTCAAATTCCCTGTGTTACAGGTGCGCTGATCAGACTAGGCATTGTCCAGTTTTGGTTCCTGTGATTCATTCTTTCCAGTTCTATTCATGAATTTTGCTGCCTGTGATCAGTATATCTCTATTTGAAACCCCTTTTCCTTGTTGTTATTCCGCCTCCTTTGTACGAAAGAACTGTAAATGTTTTTGTGTATTTGTTGAGTCATTTTCAGTTCTCCTTTGCAAAAGTAACGTAATCGTATTGTCGTCCTTTGATTTGAAAGCGTCGCAAGTGTCGTTTTCAGTCATAGGAAAGAGTTTGCTTACTGTAGATAGTCGATTATCCTGTTACTATTGTATTTGGTCTGAATTTGTAATTTTTCTAGTGTCGAAAGCAAGTATTCATTTCTAAATCGTAAAATGTTGTGATTGCCTCCATTTTTGATTTCGAAAAGAAACTTGTTGATAATTGTCGCTTGAAAAGTAATTCAGATTTGTGCATTAGCTTTCTTTTCTCCATTCACATACTAATAAAGCCAAAAACAAATACATGCATGTGCATTTGCATTTAGACTGTTTGATTGGTTTGATTTAGGAAAGTGCATTTAGAGTGTGCTCTTTGCTCTTTGTGAAAGAATATTGTCTCTTTCCTTAGTAGCTAGGATTTTCATTGCACAAAGAAGGTAAAAGACTATTTATGATCTTAGATTGCATTTTAGGAATTACACATCTACATCTCGCGGTGAACCTGAAAGGCAAACTTCATAAACAAGATCAACTATAAAATAAATTCAATGAATCTAACAACGCTTTGGAACCTAACGCACAACATCTAGAAGTCTAGGCTAGAGACATATTCCGGCGTCGTAAAGCCTGGTAACTGTTGTTCTCATTGATGGTTGGGTGATTCCTCCACTTTGAGACGATAAGTGCCAGTATGGACTTGTGCTCCCACGTACCGTCGAGTATATTTTGGGAGACCACAATAGGCTTAATCATTTATCCATAGGAAGCCGTGTCTGCCACCCTATCGATCGCAATGCACTGAACACAGCATTCAGGAAGATTGACTGTCGTACTGTAAAAATTATTATGCAGTTTTGCGATTGGTTTGGTAATCCCTCTACCTAGATTTCCAGAGCAGTCCCTTTCGTTCCTTTTTAGACTCCTTAATGGAAAAGGTCCATCTGAGCACTTGTCACTTTAGGCTCATTAAAAATCGAAGGCGACTAGAGTCATCTTTTGTTTTTTCTCGATTCTTAAAAACTGAAAAACAAGTTGTGTCAAAGTGTCTAAAATTTATTTTAAACGGAATAATCATCACCCTTTCCTACGTTGATCTTAGGTTGAGAAAATGGAACCCACCAACCAAGGAATTCCCCTTGGAGGAAATCCTAGTCCCTTCTCCTCTTGGGGAGATGTTGGTGTACCTCATATGGCCACATTGTCGCTTCCAGGATTGACAATCGGCTTGCCTGTATGGCTCTTCTCAACCTCTGTCGTTTAGAACACCGCAATTCCTGAACAGTCGAGTCAGCAACTAGACGAATCTAGAGTTACCCACCAACCTTCTACTTCCTCCAATTCTTCCTCTCCTCCTTCTTCTTCGCTTGATGGGGTTGGTAAAACCAAAAATCAAGTACCTGAGAAGAAGAAGGAAAAGAAGAAGAAAGAGAAGAAGAAGAAGGAGCCCAAAGCGAAAGGGGGCAACCAAGCGTCGTCTAGCGAAAATCAACACACTACACCGACCAAGCCTAAATCGCCATGTGTCATTTGCAAAGGAGACCACTATCATAGAGATTGTCCTTGCATCCCTCGGATCTTAAGGGACTGGTCTCCTCGTTTGCACAATCCGCTATCGTCAACCTCTGATGATCATGTTGAAAACACACCATCGACTAGTGAAAGTGAAGCCCCAGGACAAAAAGGAAAATATAGATTTCCTTGTAAATTGTGCGAAGGCGACCATGTCGTCCACCGTTGTCCCTTCTTAGATGAGGCTAAAAGAGTTTTGGACGATCTTCCGGTTTCACCATTACGACTTCCTCCTGGATATTAAAAACTCTTACCGAGTCTGTCACTAGTTGAAAAGCCGGCTGACCCGCCCAGGTGGTCGGCCGAAGCATCTATCATTGAAGACAAACCATCTGAACCCATACCAGACGAAAGTCAAAAGGTCGAGGTGGCAGTTGACCCGGTCTTGCCTTCAGAGGTTCCAACTTCAGATGATACAGTCACAGAAGAGAATAAGGATGACACCGTCCAAATTCTTTTCGTAAGCACAGACTCTGATGAACGTGGGGGCAATTTACCCATTCCTTTACCGCAGGAAGGAAGTTCGTCAAAGTCGTACCCGGCCGTCTATTCAGTCCCACCTCCAAGTAACCGAGTTGTTTCCTTCGACTGGAATCAACTAGGCAGACCCCGTTTACCGACTAGTGTACCATTCCGAATTATTGCTCAAGTATATAGAATGGTTATGGCCGGTACCATCATAGATGAAGGGGCTTCTGTGAGTATCCTTTCCTCGACTGCTTGGAAAGCACTTGGTTCGCCATTGCTTTTGCCTGAGATGAGAAATCTAACAGACTTTGACAAAGGAACCAGTCGACCGTTAGGGATCCTTCCCAATGTGCCCATAACATTGAGAGGAAAAACCATCCACATGAACGTAATGGTAGTTCAAGGACCCCTAGATTATAATCTACTCCTTGGACGAGACTATATTTATTGCATGGGAGCCATTGTCTCCTCACTCTTTAGAGTAATGTGTTTTTCACACGAAGGAAGAGTGGTCAAGCTTGTGGACCAGCTTTCATTTCCCGGATCAGGCATAGCAAATAGTCATATACCATCCCTAAATGGTCTTTTCACACAAGGAAAGTCTCATCAATCCCCAGTCCGCCCACCCGATGAGCGCGAGTGATTCGAGGGACATGACTGAAACCCAAGGGGCATGCACCCTGGTCTGCTTCGACAGGAAAACTTTGGGTATAGGGTAGGTTTCCACGAGAGATATATGACTGGTCTATACTCCCGTCCATGATTGGAAGAGGGAGTTATTCTGGAACAAGATTCTCTTGTCAAAGTTACGTGAGTGGAGTAGCCTCCTCCACTCACCTTTGTCTATTTCGGTAGACATCGCCGAAGAAGTGTTTTGTTTGCGCTGTGAATAGAACAATCTTTGGGTAACCTGAAAGAGGTATACCTTTCCTGATAAAACAAATGTTTTGTCAGTTTGAACAAAAGGTGGCCTTGAAACTTTATTTTATACCTGGGGGCATGCAAACCTTTTGGCATACAAGCGAAGAGCGACTATTTTTTTTTTTTAATTTGTAGGTCCTCTAACCCTTTAAACTCGTAGGATTGGTCGTTTCCTAACTTGCATAAAGAAAGGATGTGGGGAAAAACTCTAAAAATTGTCGTTTTTTAATGGGACATTCTTATTATACGACTGGATTAATCGATCAGTTTTAGCGCATAGTTCAAGCTCGTTAAAAAATAAACATAAGCCATGAGCAAATGTTTCCCCCCGCGTTTAAGCTCACTAAAAAATGAACTATTTCCCGGTAAATAACCACCGTGAATGAAGTACTTGAGCCTTTAAAAGAATTGGTCGTGTTCTCATCATCACTTCCACTCTGTATTGGCCAATCATTCACCTCCATTTGATTGTTTACCCCTTTTGAGGAAAACCTGCGAAGAGTGATCTCACTAGCCATCCTTGTAACACTGCCATGATTAGAACTTTCCAAACCTTACCTGGAATCAGCTGCTACCTAATTTTATCACTCGTTCCTCAAAAGACGAGTCTCATTTAAGCTCTTTTCAACTGACTCGTAAAATATGAAAAGATTGTCGAGCCATTGGCCTCTCCAACTCATTAAAGGGACCGGAAGTGCTATCCCTCCTTTAGATTTTAATCTTTTTGGACCTGAGGGATTATTACACAAAAAGATCGAGCACTTGTTTTGTTCGGCTCGTTAAAAGTATCGAAAATTCATCCCTTCTGTATTGTTTTATACTTTATCGGACTTAAGGGATTAGATGACGAAAAAGGAATTTTGGAGTTTCCTTTACGTTCCTTTTCAGACTCTCTAAAATTGAAAAGGACCGAGTTATCTTTGTCGTTAAACTCGTTAAAACTTAATAGCGACAAACTTGTCCATAGCAGACAAGAACGAGTTTCACTATCGCTAGGCTCGTTAAAACATAGCGATGGGTTTGCCCGAAGGGCAAATTATAGAACAAGCATATGTTATCCTCCTCAAGCTTGACAAAAATAAAGAGGTACTGGTCAGCAATGACTGGGGAAAATTGGGAAGAAAACTTGAAGAAACTTTGTTGGTAGCAAGTCGCTCTTGAACACGACACTTCCACTCCGCATCCAAGTCGGGTTGGGTTGTTTCATTCACCGGTCACATCACCATGGTCCCATCACACCATCCACATTTGGGGTAATGCTACCAATCCATCATGTCAGTGTCGCCGATATGTTCAAGAGAAGTCATTCAGAGAATTCACCTATGTCTCACCCGCTACAATACATTCATACTCCATTCTTTCATGACCGCCACCCTGAACCATATGCCATCAGATTGTTTTCACCTCCATTAAAATCATTTGCTCCGTTCCGTGTCATTGATGTGGGATTCATTAAGGCCCTCCTGTGACGGATCGCTTCTTGTCGACATCAGCTCATTATCCAAGAAGTCAATCTGGGAACACCTCATTTAGTACTTTGAAGCTTGCATTCCTCAATGGCAAGTTTCTCACTTTCGGCGACAGATTTACATCAATGGCCTTCGACCGAAATATTTTGCGTGGTGTTCGATGCCAAGTCCTTTATTCACACCATGTGAATTGTACTGCAGTACCTTGAGGGTCATTATCATTATCGGTGATTCCTCTCGCGCCTGTTAACAGCTTACATCATTGGCTGGTAATCAGGCGATGTCTTTCCATGTTTGACTCCAGAACATCTCTCACATGGATCGACTTGTACTTCGAGTGAAGATCGAACGAGATTGAAGACCCCGGATCTAGTTTCATCCATCCAGGCTGCGATATATATTCAAGGAAATAAAGACATCAAATGTACATAATTGCTACACAGATAATCATCCAACCAAAGGGATGATGGCTCTACCGGAATCACCAGTCTACACTCAGACGATTGTCTGTCCTATGTACATGAAAATGAATTTATAAAGCTGAGCATGGGAATGCCTGCCTCAGCTAGATCATGAAAATATTATGAAGATAATGTATTGTATTGTATCTTATTACAGGTCTCCTCCCAGCTTGAAAGAACTTCGGATCCTCATAATAAAGCATTTCACCCGACATCAAAAGATTAACGACCTCATGCTTTAGGGGGCAACTATTATAGACATTTTTGGGCACTACAACCCCAAGCATGAAATGTCCATAAACCAAGGGCTCCTAAGTCCCTAAAAGTGTTGTTCTAACCCCTAAAGGAACAAGGCCAACTGATTACAACTTCTCCCAGAAGTTCTCCATGAAAAACTGCTCAGAACTGGTCAAAACAGGATCATTTCAGCTGCTCCATAGGCAAAGTGTGTTGCATCTCACCTAAACACACTGTGTGGGTGCATTGAATTTCAAAAAGCCCTTCTATGGGGTGCGATGGGCAAGAAGTGACAAATGGCAGTGTCATTTTGCAAGGTGGAGAGGCATGGAAACTTCCAGAAACTTCTCCTATGACACTTGCCTCTCTGAATTCGACCAAAGATGAGTAAGAGATCATCAATATCCAAGTGGAAGCAAGAACTATCAGAGGGAAGACACTAATCAAATCACAAGCTGACTCATCTCCCTTACAGATATCTATATATGGATCCCTCATCCCAGAGATCCGGAGGCTAGAATTTTGCATATTGTAAGGAATTGTTGTTGGTTTCTTGAGACAACATCAGATTGTTGGGTGAACTAAGCTTTGTATGAGGTGAAGAGGGGCTTCTTTGCTGAGAGGATGATGCTGGGTCAGAACAACTGGTTGTAACTCCCCTTAGCTCTTTCTTGTTTATCAATAAAGGCTATTCAAGTTTTCCTCCATACTCTTGTGTCATTCATGTTTGCTGCATTTGTATGGTCAATTTACATCTGATCCTAGATTGTTTATGATTATAGATCCATGTTCTTGTATAGTTCTATGCTACTGTGATCTTGCAGGTACTTGGTGAAGCTGGGCATGCAAGGGAACAAGTAGCAAAAGACTATCAAGAGAGAGAGGAATTGAACTAGGAGATTAGCGCAAGACAGAGGTTGGTCTTCTTTGTTCTTCTCTCATCTATACTTCATAAAGGAAAAATGAAAGTAGCTTTACTTTGTTTGTTTCTAAGGTAGTTATCACACCTTAGTGGGATAAGCAGTTCTGTGTAGACACTTTTCCCTGTAACAGTGCCATCCCTACATTCTGGTCAAGCGGCCGCGTTTCAGCCTGAACCCTGTAGGCTGGCATTCTATCCATCATCAATTCATAGCTCCTACAAGTACGCTCCTCATGTCCCACCAACCTACAAAAGTTGCAGAACAATTGTTGCGGAGTTTGTGTATACTTCTATAATAAGTGGCAGCTATCTGTGGCATGTTTTTCGACTATTTGACAGATAGCGCACCACAAAGCAGGCATCGCGCTAGGTCCTGCTTCAGCTTCTAGCCGTAAAGGCATTGGTCCTCCTCCTGCAAGGTAATTTGTAAATATTGGGCAGTGGTCTTTTTCATGACCCTGACTCTTGCATTTCACACACCATACTTCTTTGCGTACCTCTGCCCGAACCCTCCTATCCTGCTTCAAGATTTGCATCTCAAGGCACAGATTCTTCGGATCTACTGAACTCCTAGATTATGATATTACATCGAAGTCTCATGTAGTCTCATGGCAATCTCCATAGCCTTTGCCTGAGTTCTTATCTTTTGTTGCGACAACGCACACCTTAAATGTGGTAGTAATGAAGCCACAACCACTCGCGATGTTTTCTATCTATCAAATTCATGTTGGATTTGTGGATCGTACATTTCAGCCTCTGATCTAGTTCCCAAGGCATCTCTCCTGGTAGCATAGTGATCTCTTTGAATCCCACAATCGACTACGCTTCAGATTTAGGCCTGCTAAATTCCCTACTCTGTGTTGCTTGGATGTCAACTAGTCTAGCATTTGGGTTATCACTGGAGTACTTAATATACCAAGTTAGCACACAATCTTGCAAAGCACTAACCAGTGTTGTTTTCTTTATATCACCATTTGTAACACCTTGAGCTTCCCATACAGCCCTCACTATGAACCAGAATTAGTCCGGGTCCTCATTTCCTAAGCCTTTGAATAAAGGAAACTTCACTCTGTTTGCCATACTGAATCACGGTGGAGGTGGAGGCGGTACAGGTGAAGTCGGAGGTGAAGTTGGAGGTGATGACGGTGGAGTCGGTGGTGGTGTGGGTGGAGGTGGAATTCGTGGAAATACTTGTCTTATCAACTAAATAGCACTTCGCAATCCCTTCATTGTCCCCTCATGGAGGCGAAATCAAGGGGCTATGCTCTTGATCCTTATTCCCATCGTTTCTGTAAACCTTTCCGATTCACGTAGCCCCCAACATCAAGGTAGCTGCATAACCCGTTTTTTGCACAACAGCATTTTAATCCAAGTATTCAAATATTTTACGTACTTACCTCATGGTCCTTTGAAAAAGCATCGCTCTGCCTCACTATAGCTGACTGAGGTATCGACCGCAAACTCAGTAAGAAATCCTCCTATAATGTGATCGAGCTAATGATCAACGGCACACGCTATCTTCCTCTGATGCTTCCAACCTTTGCACTAGCTCTGGGGTCCACACAATAGGACCGTCAAGCTTACACCTTCGTTGGATGTCTGCTAGCTTCGTGATCCACTTGTATAGCTCAGTAGGGAAAGAGGTGAAAAATATTTCGTGGATCTCCGTATGCAGGTATTGGTCCAACCACTATTCTTTTGACAGTCGTAGGTTTCTATTCTCTTGCACGGCGAACACGTGAATCCTTTTTTCCAACCAACCTTCGATTTCTTTCTTAGTTGGATTCTAGTGATATGACATCACACATCCCTCATGCAGATTCTGGTCTCGGCAATGGAACCATTTGTTGGCTTGTGGGGGCCTGACCCAGGTTTAGCGTTAGTTAGCCAAACAAATCCCTACACTACTGGTCCTTTCGACATCAGCCCGTGGAACGCGGACTAAAGTCTCACTCGAAGCAGTATGGAGGGATGCTAGAACCAAGTTTCTGCACCCTTGAGATGGATGTGATGTTGTTTTATCCTGGCTATACCTGCCTACGCACAGGTTGCTTAACCCTTTACTCGTCCTTCAGCACCTTCGCGAAACAGTACAATCGGCTTTCGCGCAGCCCTAACCTGGGGCTGATATGCTTCCGTGCTGCTAGGGCAACGAACTGTGATATTTCCCAAACTACGCTAAGTATCTTACTTGATTTATTAACAGATCTTAGTTAGCTTCGCGTAAATGGATGTTCTTATTTGTGTTCACTTAACCAATACATTTACATACATTCACGCATCATATAAGCATTATAAGTGAAATTTATACCCAATATAACAGATGCATAAACAGGAAATAAAGACGCAGAAATTGTAGAATACTTCTCTTTATTGATAATTCTGGAGTGTTACAGACTCAACCCGCCATGCGCACTCAGCCGCATGGGTTCGCGCACTCAGCTGCGAACTTCTAGGCCTCTACACACTCAACTAAGGAGCCTCTACCTATGTTACGACCCAAAACATAGACTTCTACTTTAGACCTATCTCTCATACATGTTTGATCATTGATTCCATTCTCATCATTTCCTTTAACTACTTAGAGCTTAGATCTATTTATACAATCTATGGTCCGCGGACCATGGCTAGATCTTCTACAGCCGACATTACATTTTCAAAATAAGGGCAGACAACCCTATGACTCTTTAACAACTACGCGCTCCACGACCACAAAATGCGGAGTCTTTACACTTGGATTACAAAATTGGACCAAAATATGGGCTTTAAGCCCCAAAACTTCCCTTGGGGGATCTTGTGCCCAACACATATGTATATGAAGTTGTAGCAAAATATGACATAAGTAACGAAAAACTGCATTAACCGTTTTCTCCAAAACTTCAAACCAGATTTTGCTGAAATTTTGCAAGCATATTTCTATTATATTAATGCTTCTCTAATCCAAAAATTAGATCGTTTTGATGCACAGATCATGAGATATAAGAAAAATGATTGTAGGTGACAGTGCATGATTTCTAAAATTTTAAAAACTAATTTAACTTGAAATTTTTTGGGTTTGTGTATTTTAATGATACCTCTTTGTTATCCAAAAATCACAAGAAGTCAGTTCATAGTTTTAAAGTTATAGGCAAATCAATTATGCACTATATAACAATGAAATTGTATGCCTTAAATGAGAAAGAAAGTAGAAAACATCCATCATGTGTAGCAATTCCTCCCCATAACTGTAGAATTAGCATGCCCTCATGCAATACTAGAAAACAAATTGAGATGGTTGCTACAATCATTGTTGAAATCTATGTTTGGTGTAAAACAACATGGAATAAGGGAGGTTTTGATAATGAATAAGGAGATTGATGGATGATGGCATGGTCATACTAAATAAATGAATGGAAGTAACACTCCCCCAAACTGAAATCATCTATGTCTCTGAAAAATGGGAAGTGGTAAAGATGTGGAATGAATGATGATAAATAATGCTCAATGGATTTTCTTGAAATTCGCCTAAATTTTTAATAATTCAGAAACTTATGCTATTTTAACTCAATTTTTACTTCTGGAAAAAATGTGGAATGACATGTATGGACTGGAATTTGTTGAAGCTGATGTAGGCTGAGATGATGTTGAAAGTGATGCAAAAGGTGGAAGCCATGCAAGCACATCATGTTTGAATAATTGTTCGTGTTCGTGAGTTGCTCAAGCCGCTTCTGTTAGTTGCAATAGTGTGGACTTGTTGCAAATAGAGTTGCCCCCCATGCTTGTTGTTCTCCTGTAAACAATTTACTACTCTGCATGCAATTTTCTTGAATCCACAGTTTTAATTTTGAACAGCAACAGATAAGTCGCATGCAAAGATTTAAATCGGAAAAAACTTGTGTATAAATGTAATAATAATATTTTGTCAGATTAGAAAGTTATAGTAGAGTTCGGTAATTATTACGCATGCTATCCCATAATTCATACCTTTCCCCCTACAATTAGAAAAGGTTGTCCATGACCATAAAGCATAGGAAAAAGGGAAAGGATGTTGGGGATTCATAAATGCGGTAGGACAATCAATCAAAGTGGTGTAAATATAGCAAAAGAAATCGAAGCAGTACAAGTCAAAAGATTTGAAATGCTCGTAAAAAGAATAAAACTAAGATTTGATCATTATGTAAATAGATATTTATCTTAGGTGGAAAAATATAATAAAAGCATGACAGTCGATAAATGATAATGACTGCTGGTATCAATTGATTAGACAATAATGATATAACGCATATAAAGATATAGTTTACCATGCATGTTGGCTAATTGAATTAGAAATGTTGTTCAAATGGTAAATTCTCCTTTAGAAATGAATTCATAGGGGGTATTATGATAAAGAATATTTGACAATGTAGCATAGCACTTCAATACCACACGTAGAGCCACTGTTGCCAGCAGGCATTCATAGCCTCAACAAGGTTTCTTTTTAACCCAAAAATGAGCCAGAATCCTCCATTTAGTATTTAGATGGTTTTCTTTTTTTATTGTTATAAAGAGACCACTATGCTAGTATGGTAACCAGATAATCATAATGCCATTCACCAGGATATAACAAAGTGATCAGGTAGGCTCCTGATGAGACCTCCTGTCCTTCTGACAGTTTTGACTATCTAGAAAGCCATTACCCTAGTGTGGTGGCCATAATGGAATGTCACTTGTTACATCCTTACGCTCATGGTAGGCTGGCTCGTAATGTGACCCACTATCCTCTTTAAGACAATGTTTGAAGCATTTTCATATTTCTATATTTTCATAGTTTGATGTTTTTATTGTAAAAAGAGGGAGGCCCATTTACTCCTTAAGAGTCAGGGATGGTGTAAGAAGTAAAAAAAATGCCAATAAAAGTTAAACTTTTACCACCATATCATCATATCAAAGGGATTTATCAATTGAAAGTGTGAAAGATAAACCAGCATGGTATTAAGATAATAAATCATGTTATGACATGTCTAAAGAGAAGATATTCAGCCAATCATTATATAGATGAACTAGGTCAGTTTCGGAATAAAGATAACCATCAAAGGTTTTACGAGTCATAATGTTACTAATATTATTGTTTTTCCTTTATCTTGGGTACAAATTCCAAATTCAATCAAATGGTTTTCACTCAAAACATGGAAGAGAAAGAAAGTGGAAAAAAGAATGACCAGCGATGAAACAGAAAATAGAAATCACAGTTATTCATTCTATCGATTTAAACAACAAACACACAAAAAGAAAAATCAGGGTTGTTCAATTGATTGAATAGAAATCGTTCAATCGATTGAATAGCATACACTCAAAAAGTGTTGTTCAATTGATTTAACAGCAATCGTTCAATCGATTGAACAGCAAAACAAAAACACAAAAAGTGTTGTTCAATTGATTAAACAGCAAAATAAAAAAAATAACGCAAAAGTGTTGTTCAATTGATTGAACAACAATCATTCAATCGACTGAACAGCAAAATCGAAAAAAACGTAAAAGTGTTATTCAATTGATTGAACAGCAATCGTTCAATCGATTGAACAGGAAAATCGAAAAAATGCAAAAGTGTTGTTCAATTGATTGAACAACAATTGTTCAATCAATTGAACAGCAAAATCAAAAAAAATGCAAGAGTGTTGTTCAATTGATTGAACAGCAATCGTTCAAACGATTAAACAACAAACATGCAAAAATCATTGTTCAATTGATTGAACAGCAATCGTTCAAACGATTCAAACACGCAAAAAGTGTTGTTCAATTGATTGAACAGCAATCATTCAATCGATTGAATAGAAAACACGCAAAAAGTAATGTTCAATTGATTGAACAGCAATCGTTTAATCGATTGAACATCAATCGTTCAATTGATTGAACGGAAAAAGAAAAAAAGGAAATAAATAAGTTTTGTTCAATTGATTGAACAGCAATCGTTCAATCGATTGAACAACAAAACACATAAAGTGTTGTTCGATTGATTGAACAACAATCGTTCAATCGATTGAACAGCAAAACACACAAAGTGTTGTTCAATTGATTGAACAACAATCATTCAATCGATTGAACAACAACACACACACACACAACAATAAGTGTTGTTCAATTGATTGAACAAAAATCGTTTAATCGATTGAATAGCAACACATACACAAAAATAAGTGATGTTCAATTGATTGAAAAACAAAATGCACACAAAAATAAGTGTTGCTCAATTAATTGAACAGTAATTATAAACACACTAAAAAGAAATTAGAGTTGTTCGTTCTACCGAACAGCAGCTATTCATTTGCCAACAGAACGGAAACCGTAACTTTGAAGGAAGCAACACCTGAAACACAAAAACTTAAGAAAAATCAGAATAGAAACAACACTTTATTTAAAAACAGTAAATAAATAAATTAATTAATTAAGTTACAACAACTATGATGTTATTTCCTAAGGAAATATCAATCTATCAATGGAAAAAAAATGATCTCTTGGAAAAATGCTTTGGCAGCAATGACATGAATCTTCAAATGGAAATCAATTCTTAATTTATTCTGTTATTAATCCTTCAATAATGAATTGGATGAAATTCCCTTGTTTCATTAACATTTATTTCAAGAATCACTCGTTCATAAATTGACTTCTTTTATTCTCCTAGGACCTGCAAAAAAACGAGTGTCTACCTGTAATAAAACATTAAATCATGGAGAAAGAGAGGTGATCGGGCTCCCCTAATTCAAGAAGTATGTAAAAAAATAATTAGTTACTCTTTCAAACAAATCCACAGAAAAAAATAACAAATTAAAATTAATTTATTACCTACAAGAGAGCAGTGGCCAATCATGCTAACCTACAGTGTTTTAATCATAACTTATTTGTTTTTCATCCTCTTTGAGTGATTCCAAAGGAAAATGAAAGTGAATTTAGAGGGTATATCACCAATAGAAACAAGTTTTAAAAATTCCATGATATGATATGTCAATTTTACTTAGAACAACCTGCATAACAGAGTCATTTTCGATTTCCCAACTTAGACCAACAATTGATATTTTAAGCATAATGCTTTTGCTTGATGGTGGATTCAAATGATTTAAATTGGAGATTAAATTGGATTCATTTATTTATCTCCAATAGAAACAGGTTTTGAAGACAATCAGAATTGATGGGTCAAATATGCAAGTGAACAGCTGGAAAAACAAAGTTTTTAAAGTGTAGATTTACAAAGACAGTTAGTATTTTGGTCATAATTCTCTCCTACGATATCGAAATTGAGTGATTAAAATTTCCTTGTAAACTAGATTCATAGGGTAATATACAATAGAAACAGGTTTTAAAAAAATATTCATATAGGCCTCCAAAAATTGACTGTCTCAACTTCGTTCCTGAGCTGCCTACTAGACACCCTATCAATGTTTTAGTTATAAATTTTTCGTTTCAAATCAAAATTAAGTTATTAAAATTGGGTTAGAAAGTAGACATCAAGGTCTACTTATGATAGAAACAATTTTTAAAAATATTCCCTTTTGTTCCCTCAAAACATGACTGACCCGACTGTGTTTTCAGAACTTTCATCAAGCCCACAAGCCAAAAAATATGATATTCAAGAAATTTTTCCATATTGGTGATTAAAATGAATATGAGTGTTTGTAGAACTATTATTTTCAATATAATACATCTACATACACAAATAAATTAAAATGTTTATGACCGATGTTGATTTCCACAGTGTGTTGCAACAAAAACAATTATTTTTACATAATAAAAAAAATGTATTTATTTATGTCCTTATTGATTTTATTTTCTACACTAACATACTCTGCTTTGAAAAATGAATATGCTTACCTATACGAGTACTTATAGTGGAGCCATTTTCAAAATAAGGCCTCAGGTATGTACATACCCAAATTTGAAAAATGCATGTTAATAAATAGTAAGGTATGAGAAGCCAACTTCCCTTGAAAAGATGATGTCAAAAATTGTGAAGTATGGAGTGATGCTGCAAAAAAATTATGGAGTGAAACCAATCTTCAATATATCCTTTACTTTATTTATTTCCCATAGCTATCATATCATGAAGTTCTTGAGTTTTTAAAATGGCTTGTTGACGCAAACTAGAAGAAACCTCATTTTCTTCCATAACTTCCACAATTTTTGGACTTGAAACATTCCCAATCTCAATATAAGTTTTCTGAATGGCTTATGAGATAGAATGGGTGGGAAGGGTAGGTAAATTTTGTATTTCAACATTGTAAGCATATTGTAGTGGTTTATTACTGTGATGGTGTGGAATGAGTTTAGTAGAAAATTGTGTAGGGCATAGAGTGTTAGGTCCCTATACTACTAGTGTAACCCCTTATTGTTATTAGTGCAACCCCCTTATTATATTGTTGTGCCCATGTAGTCCCCATATTGTTATTATTATGCCCCATAGAATCCCACTATTGTTATTGTTGTGACCTTAGATTATTATTGTTATGTCGTCTTTGATTACATTATGACCCCTTAGACTCCTATATATAGAAAGGAGGTATTGTTATTTGTATCATCCAAGAATTGTTCATTTGTGTAATGTAAATGAGGTTTCCCCCTCGAAGAGGCTGAATTCTAAGGCATTTATTTTTCTTTTCTATCTTTTTGTGAGCTGGTTTCATAACATTTGGTATCAAAGCTTTGGATTATAGGGTTTCGCTGCTCCAAACAGGTCATCGTGGAATTTTCACTTAGAAGATAAAAACAAAACCCGTTTGAGCCGAAATCTCACTGAATATCGAGTCCGTATTTTAAATATTGTTACGCTATATTTTCATATATATGATCTAAGGAAGTTAGGGTTTTTGCAAGCTCCATAATTTCATCTCAAACAGGTCATCATGGAATTTTCGCTATAATTTGTTTTCTACGAAGTTTTAGATTCTGAAATTAAAACCCATTTGAGCCGAACTCTTGGTGAAGCTCGGACCTAAATTTCAGATCCTATTTCACTATATTTGTGGAGATACAGTCCAAGACATTTAGGGTTTTTGCAATATCCCGAAATACATCCCAAACAGGTGTCCTTGGGAAGAGCGTCATAACTTTCCTTCTGAGCATCAGATTGAAGTTTCGTAAGAAGTTATAGAAAGAGGACAGCCTATAGATTTATGTATATCAATTTCAGGTGCAAAGGTCAAAACAGTGACACCTAGCATGTCGTACAAGTTCGCTCTACTGAACCAATCTACAATTAGGTCATCGCGGGAGATTGGGCATAACTCTTTCTTCAAGAATCCAATTACAATCAGACTTGTGGGGTTAGAAAGAGGACTCAGAGGGATATCACAGGTTGATATTTCAAAACTTAAAAATCTGAAATTACTGAGTTACAGTTGTTTCAAGATTGAGCTCCTAAAATCAAGAAAAAATGATATGAGGAAGTTTAATGGCAAAGATCTGGTAAATTGGATACTACATATGGAGCAATATTTTGATCTACATGAGGTGCAACTGTTACAAAAGGTATGTATCGCATCTTTATATTTAGAACTGAATCAATTTTTATGGTATGAAGGGCTTTGTTCTCATAAACCACTTGTCATGTGGTCAATTTTCACGGAGAAAATGATAGCACATTATGAGGATACAAATAGGAACACCTTATTTAGCCAATTGATAAATATCAAATAAAAGGGTTCAGTGGTAGAGCACATTGAGGACTTTCAAAAATTGAATATAAGAGTAAATGATATTCCAGAGAAGCAGACGACTGATGTCTTTATAGGGACTTTAAAGGATAACATTCAACATGAGGTTCGTCTTTGGGAACCTAATTCGTTGGAGAAGGCATTCAGGTTGGTAAGAAAAATTGAAAGGGAATTATGGAAAAAAGGAATCCTACCACTCACAACTATAAACATAGAAGTTTTTTTGCTCCTAGCCTTCCACAACCTACAAGGATTACACCACAACAATTGGAAGAAGAAAAAGAAAAAGGGCTTTGTTACAGTTGTGATAGAAATACATTAAAGGTCATAAGTGTGTTGAGAAGAAATTATTTTACATAGATTGTGAAGCGGAGGAAGAAAAGGATCAAGAAATTTCAAAAGAAGAGGATATACACCAGGAACCAACCCTAGAGAAAGAAGAAATAAATCCAACCATATCTTGTAAAGCATTGGCAAGAATTACCACCCCTCAAACTCTCAAGATAGAAGGACATATCAAGAAGAAAAAGGTTCAAGAAGAGAAATATCACATCAAGCATCAAGAAATGAATCCGACCATATCTTGTAAAGAATTGGCGAGAATTACCACTCCTCAAACTCTCGAGATCGAAGGACATATCAAGAAGAAAAAGGTTTAAGAAGAGAAAGATCACATCGAGCATCAAGAAATGAATCCAACCATATCTTGTAAAGCAATGGCAAGAATTATCACTCCTCAAACTCTTAAGATAGAAGGACATATCAAGAAAAAAAGGTTCAAATAGTGAAAGATCACATCGAGCATCAACAACAAGTTCTCCATTTTTTAAAGGATAACATAGCATTGGTGCATAATCGAATGAAACAACAACTAGATCAACATCGCAGTGAAAGAAGTTTTGATGTAGGTGATTGGGTACTTTTACAAATACAACCATACAAACAAATGTCCCTCAATCAAGATAAGAAGCATAATAAATTATCACCAAAGTAATATGGTCCTTACAAGGTGCTGCAAAAGATTGTTACTATGGGATACAAATTGGAGCTTCCTACATCTTCCTGAGTGCCCCCAGTTTTCCATGTTTCATGCTTAAAGAAGTTTATAAGTGAAAAGCTCCCAATTCAAACAATATTGTTAGAACTTGATGAGGAAGAAAAAATCATATTGGAACCTGAAGCAGTCAAGGAAACAAGAACCTGACAGCTATGAAATCGATCAAATTTCAAAGTATCTCATCAAGTGGAAGAACTTACCCGCTGAAGATTCCCAAATGGGAGGATGAGAATTTTATACAGAGGCATTTAGAACTACTCAAGCATTGAGGAAAACACTTTTTGAAGGATAGGGGCATGTTATGTCCCTATACTACTAGTGTAACCCCTTATTGTTATTAGTGCAACCCCCTTATTATATTGTTGTGCCCATGTAGTCCCCATATTGTTATTATTGTGCCCCATAGAAGCACACTATTGTTATTTTTGTGCCCTTACATTATTATTGTTATGTCGCCTCTGATTAGATTATGACCCCTTAGACTCCTATATATAGAAATGAGGTCTTGTCATTTGTATCATCTAATAATTGTTCATTTGTGTAATGTAAAGGAGGTTTCCCCCTCAAAGAGGTTGAATTCTAAGGCGTTTATCTTTCTTTTCTATCTTTGTGTGAGTTGGTTTCATAACATGGAGAATTTTGATGATGTAGTTGATTGGGTTGTGTGGATGGTTTTGATAGACAATGAATATGTTGTTGAAAATATGGAAAATAATATGGATGACGTGTTTGTGCTACAAGATGTGGGAGAGTATCCATGTAATCATAATATGAACCATGCCAAAGTTGTAGACAAGATTGGTGAGGGTTATATTGAAATTGACATGGTTTCCCTAACACAAGAGTATTCCATAATGGATTATGCAAGTAAGAAAATGGAGAGGAAGTGTTTTGAACCATACATGTAGGCCACGATTTCCATGGTTTGACCTTGTTGCAGCTTCCCCATCTCTTTGATATGCTACTTCCATCCTAGATAAGGAAGAGTGACTCTTTATGGGATGCTCCGTTTGGCAATGAGGGAAAAACACTTCTTCAATTTCTTGATTTTTCTGAACCTGCAAAACATCCAATTGTGAATTTAGAGAGTTAATAAAATAAATTTTAAAATGTTCAAATAAATCATTGATTTCAATTTCCATATCTCATGTTCTTGTAGTAGATTTGGAAAAGAAAGAAGAAACTTCTCTAGAATTCTTACCAACCTTGGAGATTCCTCGTGAATAACTTATGCATAATTTACAAACATCATCATATGATAACTGAAAAACATCACATTTTTCAATTAGATTTAAGAGTTCTAAAAATTAATATTTGATTCCGTTGAGTAGGAGTGTTTTCAATGTGTCTTTTTCCAAATGCTTATGTTTTTTATTTTTGAAGGTTGTATTGAAATATCTCTACATAATCCTCCAAGATTTCATCTTCCTCTTGTATCATATTAAAAATATCTTCATTGACCTTGCAATAGCCTTCGTACTTCTTCAAGAATACATTCTTCATGTCCTCCCATGTTTGGATGCAGATCCCACCAAGGCTCATGAACCATCAGAGAGCTGCTCCTTTTAGAGTAAGAAGAAACACTTTCAACCTTTGATCATTAGTACAATAACCATATCCTCTACAAAGTACTTCAAACTCAAATAAGAATGTATCTGAATCTTCATTTTCCAAACCATGAAAATTTGGTAGAGAAGATGGGGGAATTATGTGCATTTGTGTCACTCCTCCTAGATCTTTGATAGGGAATTCAAAAGTTGCAATGTGAGCCATTTCTTACCATAACAAAATATTTTCTTCATGTATTTCTTTGAGACTCCTCCTTCAAATGTCCCTGTCAATTGGTTAGTGGAATGGGTAGTGCTTACATCACCACTTGAGTAGAATCATGAGATTTTTTTTCAAAATTCTACCTCTAAAATTCCTACTTCTATCAGTGCATGCTATATGACCTAAGCCTGACTATTAAGGGTAGACCCATCATTGGTTCCCAGGATGCGCACGTAGGTTCTTACCTTCCGTCTTCAATATCTAGCTCTCACAAAGTCAGGTATGCATCTACAACCAAATATTCATGTGGTAGTGAAATTTAATTGTCTCCCCGGAAATGATGTCAAAATGTTGGGTAAAATTAATTGCTTAATAAATAAATAAAACAACTAATCACCTAGATATTCATTGTCAACCCGTGGAGTGTCTTTTTATTTCAAGGCAATCAACAAAATATATGCATAACAATACCAACAACTAACACTGGTTCTATATGATTGTGTTCTATACTATCAAGCTCATTCAACAAGAAATAAAATGTAAGACTTGAATAATAAAATTAAAATTAAAAAGAAGAAAGTAAATGACACGAAAAACAATTATGCTAATCACACAACTTGAATCATTTCTAAATTAAATCACACCTTGCTGAATTGGAAATTTAAGCTATTGCACTCAACAAAATTCAAATGCTAATCTAGAGAAACAAATCAAATGAAATCTAGAAGTTGCAGGAAATAACAAATCTGGAAAATGCAACAACTTAACAAATTACTTGATTAAAATGGAAATTTACTTTAAAGAAAAATGATTGAAATTCAAATAAATAAGCACACAACTAAACTATTGTAGATTTTCAAGGCAACACCTCATCCAAGGTAGTGGGCCCAACTACCCAAGACTCGGTTCCGCCTTGAGAAATAACTCAGATCAGATTACAAATAACATATGTAGAACTCAATGGATAAGTTCCTTGATTAAAACATATGAGAGAAATAATTACATAAACTTGAAGTTCTTAGCTTTGCCTCCAATTCAACAATTGTTCATCTCCCATCTCTCATCTCTTATCCCTTCTCCTACATCCTATCTAATAATCATCCATCTTCTATCTCCTCATTACCTTTCCATTATCCCCCCATTTTCCTCCCAATTCTCCCTTCCTCTTTGATCTTTGTTTTCATTTAAATACATAGAGAGCAAAGGGAAGTTACAACAAAGTTGATTACAAACTAATTCCATTACAAATTTGGATTTTACAAAACAAATTGATCAGAAAAATCATATCTGAAAGATCTTTCCATCAACATTTAGCAAGAACAAGTCGAATTTGGTATTGCAATTGGAAGAATTTGGAAAGTGGTCGCAACAAAAGATATGAGAAAATCACCTTCGAAGAACCTTGCGTTTCTCTCAATCCAAACCGAATTTTGGAAAATTGTACTTCACAAAACTAATTTGATCCATTCTACACAAAACCCATGTCTCGGATTTTTCAAGATTCTCCTTAATTTGTCTGAACTGTCCAATGAAAAATTGTCACTTCTTATGCCAACGAATTTTTGAGTTGGAATATTTGATTATGAGTTGGAAATCATATTTGCAATCTAGAAAAAATCTTGGTAGCTAAAATAGTGTGTGATGTTACAAAGAAATCATTAATAAATCATCATTGGTAAAATCATGCATAATAATCATCAATTTATTAAAAATATAGGAGAACAAGTATTATTTACTCATAAGAGCATAAATAATTATAAAATGGAATTATATGATAAATTATGGTAAATGATGTGATAAAGAATGGTAGAAATGGATGAAATAGACATTAAAAAGTGATAATAATAATGACAAATTAGTGGCCCAACACTAGGCTTGTAGGTCAATATATTTTCAACAAACTTTACATCTCTTTTAATGATAAAATTTTTGGATTTAGGTTGAATAATTCTATATCCTTTGACATCTTCGGAATATCCAGCAAAAATACATTTTTCACTCTTAGGTTCTAAGGCTTTATGTTTGTCATCTGGAATATGGGCCCATGTTTCACTTCCAAAAACACGAAAGTGACTTACATCTGATTTAATTGAGCTCCATGCTTCACGTCCAAAAACACGAAAGTGACTTACATCTGGTTTAATTGAGCTCCATGCTTCTTCTGGAGTGATGTTATTTAAAACCTTAGTAGGAGTGTGATTTACTATGTAATTTGCACAATTAATTGCTTCTGCCCAAAAATTAAGACTAATTCCTTTAGATTGAAGCATACAATAAACCATTTCCTTTAAGGTGTGACTCTTCCTTTCAGCTACACCATTTTTTTATGGAGTATATAGAATAGTATGTTGCAACTGAATTCCATGCTCAATGCAAAAGTTGATGAATTTGTTGTTAACATATTCTCCACCATTATCAAATCTTAGCTTAAGAAATTGATGTCCAGATTGTTTCTCTACAAAGGCCTCAAACTCCAAGAACATGTTAAAGACTTCACTCTTGAGTTTTAAGAAGTATACCTGAGTGCATCTAGAGAAGTAATCAATGAAAGTTAAGAAACACTTGTAGCTAGAGAATGAAACAACTGGAAGTGGACCACATAAATCACTATGCACAATCTGTAAAGGGGTTGAAGTGTGCCAAGAGGCATGTTTTTCAAAACTATCCCGATGATGTTTTTCAAGTACGCATCTGGAACAAACACCGTCTCTGTAAGATACCATAGGAAGACCTGTCACCATATTTTCTTTACATAGATTTTGAAGGGAGCGATAGTTTAAGTGACCAAATCGCTCATGCCAAAGTTTGTTCACTTCATCATCATGAGCAACAAATACTAAGAGAAGAGTTGATGACCCAAATTTGTTAAACTTATACAACCTTATAGATTCATCAGAAATGTCAATAGCTAAAATTTGTCTAGGATCTCTTATGTCCTTAATTACAACATCATGAGGTGAAAATTCAACAGTTTTACCTTCACCTGAATGAGTTATCTGATATACAGATAGAAGGTTGTAGGATAATGTAGGAACACATAATACATCATTAAATTGACCATTTTCTAGATGAATAGTTCCAGTCCCTACAACACTAAGAGATCTATCATCACCAACATAAATATTTTTGGTGTTACAATCATTTAAAGAAGAAAACATGGCTTTGTTTTTGGCCATGTGATAAGAAGCTCCAGAATCAATGAGCCACTCATGAGAATGAGAAGAAGAAGATACATTTAGTACATAACCAGACCGAGATGCTTGACAACCACATGCAGAAAGTATTATTCCTGAAAATGAAGTTGAAGTTGAAGAGTGCTCCAAATGGATGTTATGCTTCTTCATGGCTACTTCCAAGGCTTCCATCTTCTTAAAGAATTTGGATTCTAAGTGGCCTTCATGATTACAAAATTTCCAATGTTTATCAGTCTTCTTCCCTTTGCTTTTGTTTGCCTTATCATTTTTTGAATTGATTTTTCATTTTGAGACTAAAATTGCTTAGGACCCTTGTTTGATTTAGGACCATTCTTTTTAGGATTTTGTTTCTTAGGATTCTTTGAATTTGCTTTCTATTGGGTTTCTAAGGCTTTCTTAGAAGAGTTTACAGTATTAAGAAGACCAAGATGTAAGATTTTTTCTTGCTCTCTTGTTAAAGAATCACAAAAGGCATCAAAAGAAGGGGGCTTGTAGTCTTGTCCTTGAGAAATAAAGGCTTCTCTAATAGAATGGAAGGTGGAAACAAACATAGAGGAGGTTGGTCCTAACTTATTAAGAATAGAATAGATAAGGCTACCATCTTCTTTCTTAACCTTAACACCTTCCAAGAGAAGTATAAGGGTCTTTAACTTGGAAAAAAAATCTTCAATGGAAGAAACATTATTGGGGTCCAACGTAAGCAACTCATTTTCGAGTTGATGGGCTCTAATTTCATTTTTAATTCCAAAAACTTTATTGAGGTGTTTCATTACTTCATTGGGAGTATCAATTTCTGCGATATGGAATCTAAGGTTTGGAGAAATAGACATCCCTATCAACCCATGTGATTGATCTTGCTTATTTTCCCATTTGGCTTTCTTATCTTCATCTTTAGGTTTAGACTCTTGGCTTCAGACCATTCTATAAATACATTTACTTATAAGTAAATCCACAATGTAAGATAGCCATTGGAAGTAGTTGTTGCTATCAAGAATAACTAGGCATGTACTTTCCATTGTAAAAGAAACTAAAGTTGTAGATGTTGAAACTAAGTATTCCAATGGAAAGATCTCGAAAAATAAGGCCGGTTCAAAAAAACAGCTCTGAAAACGACTTCCAGCTGAAGAAGTTATGGTTTTTTGAAGAAAAGTTTTTGAAGATGCTGACGAATTACGTGAATGTTGAGAAATGAATGATAATGTTATATTTAAAAAAAAAAAAATCTCCCCACCCTGCCTTTCCAAACTTAATCTAATTAGCTCACTTTTAAAAAAAAAAAACTTTATGTGACCCACTTTTATAAATAAGTGAAAGTCATTTTTACAATGGTACTTTATGAACTATCCACTAAATTGTAGCTTATTTAAAAGATAAAGTGACTTTAGAATTGTAAGTGACTCACTTTTTATAACAGGTGAGAACGCTTTTCCCTAAGTAATTTTAAAACATAAGTTACATGTCCTTTTTGAAAAAGTAACTCAACAAATAGAAAGACTTGAACCCAAAACCTATATTCTCATAAAGTAACTTTGGACCAAGTGAGTTAATTTAAAAGGTTAGTAATTTTTGGAAAAGATGAAGGGTTTTTTTTTTGCCCACTAAAGCTTTGGAGTGCGTGCTTACTTGAAAAACCCCTTTTTGCCTACAAAACAAAAAAAACCATACAAACCAAAACGAACACGCAAAAGTAATCCAAGTCATACGGCTTCAAGTTAGATTTGTCTGGAAACTATATATTTTCTTCGATGTTTCTGGTTTTCTGAGATCGCACTAAGGCATAACGGAAAAGAGCATATACATGAGAAAAATCCTTTCTTTCTATTTCTAGTTTTCCCAGATCTCACAGAGTTGCGAGGTAAAGAGCATACGTAGAAATGAAAGGTATAGATCCATTAATAAAAAATAGACATATAAATAAACTGAAATAAACAAAGAGATAAATAACTAAAACTACAAATAAAGATTGTATACCTCCAGATCTTAAAAATGACGTAGCTAGGGCTACCAGAAACCTTTTCGCATGAAACTAAAGGGGTTCCTCACTGGAAAATATGCTCCTAACACAATAGAGCAGTCCTCTCAGCCTAAAAGTAGTCAGAAACAATAGATCTAGGAAACAACAGTCAAATATAATTGTATTGGCTTCAGATTTGGATCATCAACGAATGCGGCCCTCGAATAGCTTGGATACCATGTAGTAATTTATAGGGTAAGTTCCTTAGATAGAACACCAAAGGACATCGCTCAAAAGTAGATCACAGATCAATACACCAGTATTCTTGACGTGGTTAAAACCATAAAAGAGGGAAATAGTCCACGGCCTGAGCCAACGTGGCCACTTCAGGTAATTTATTAATGTAAAAGAAAGAAAATTTACATAGGCTTCTCTCATGAACGGTCGCCTAACAAATTACCCTCCATTCTCTTTAAATAGAGATCATGGACCAATCAAGTGCTAATCCATAGATCAAGTGTCTGTATTACCAAGAAGAGAATGAATCGTCAAATCACTTCATGTCTATAACATATCGTGACTGTCGAATTGTAAGTTACAAAAAGCACATACTAAAGAAACACACTTACCTAACTATACATTAGACCAAGTTGTACTTAATTATTTCTTATGTGTCGAAATATCCTAACATATTTTGTCAGAGATGTAACAAGAAATTTAGGCTATGAAAAGGAATTTAAAGGCAACAGAGGACATGCAAAAGAGTTATGCAAATCAATAGAGGGCATTTAAGGAGTTTCAAGTTAGGGAACATGTGTACTTGAACATCAAGCCCAAGAAGAGTTCCTTGAGGATTGAATGATGTGCCAAGATGGCACCTCGGTATTGTAGGCCTTTTGAGATCCTTAATAGGATTGGATCAATGGCCTACCAACTTGCACTTCCTCTGACAGTGAAATTCCATGATGTTTTCCATGTTTGATTACTTAAGAGACATGTGCAGGATGTTGATCATCTTACTGAATAGTTTGTATTGCACGTGGAACCAAAGGGAGAATTCCAGCTAAAACCACAATGCATATTGCTGCGGAAATAGATCATGCTCTATAACAAATAAATCAAGTAGGTTAAAGTGGAGTGGAAGCACTTTGGGCCCGACGAAGCTACATGGGAGATGGTTGATCAACTGCAGGCTATGTATCCTTCATTATTCGCCAGTTTGAGCAAATGAGTTTTTGGTATACGTGGATGTTGTTTTAGATACCACATTGAGTTGTGTTATATAAGCAATATGATTTTCATGTTATTATGTTGGTCATGGTTTGCAGGATGTCATTGTAAATACTCCATCAAGCTATGTTATAAAGCTTCATGGGTAGCATATTTTGTTTTTAGCGGTTTTGCTAGTCGTAGGTGTCATAGAACACTGAGGACAGTGTTCCCCATGGGGAAGGAATTTGTAACAACCGTTGGTTGATTTTCCATGTAAATAAGATAAGACCAAGATCATGGGACATGTATTCCAAGATGAATTTTGGGAAAAAGATAGTGATGGGTATCTCTTGTGATTAATTAATGGATATGGAAATACCGAGGACAGTGTTCCCCCATGGGGAAGGAGTTTGTAACAACTGTTGGTTGATTTTCCATGTAAATAAGATAAGGCCAAGATCATGGGACATGTATTCCAAGATGAATTTTGGGCAAAAGATAGTGATAGGTATCTCTTGTGATTAATTAATGGATATAGAAATTGGCAAAGACAAAGTGGTGATAATTGGAATTTTATTTATGAAATAAAGGAAAACAAAACAAAAGGAAGGTGAAGAGACACACATCTGCATGAGAGAGGAATTGAAGGAAATATGAAGGAAAATAAAGAAAATAGAGGCCTTACTGATAAAAAATGATTTTTAGGATTAGTTCACATCCTTTTGTTGGTTTAGTTATGGAGCTCTCTTCTAATCTCTCATTCTTTCACACTCTTTGTATAAATTTCACCTCTAGAACAAACCGATATATGCAATGTACTAAAGCATAATACTTGTTCTACTTCTACAAAACATTAAGCGGAAGCATAATTGAAATCATGAGCAACGTCAAGTAGAAACATGCATAACTGATCAAGAGAATTAATGAAACATAACACAAGATATATCTAGGGGAAAGCACCAGCATAAAACCCCAACCATGTATTATTAATCAAGTGGAAATCCTCTTCACAACATAACAAGAATTAGCTCTCAAGCTATTCAGTTCTCAATGAAATATGAAGATATGAAGATATGTCTCATGAACCACCGAAGCACTATTTATATAGGCTTTCCCTATGGTCCTTACATACTTTCCTTAGGAAATAATAGCAAAATCACATGCTGTTAATTCCAACATACCAAAAACAACCAATGGTCCAACTACGTATTCCTTGAGAACACTAGTTCCTCAACCATGCAAAAACTACTTACTAGAAATAGTTAAGCATCTGATAATACATTGTCCCACATCTGATCTCAACTTGGTCTCTGACAGAACTGACATGCAACAGTTATCCATGAGTGAATCCTTGGTTATCAAAAATAATAGTTTTCACGTGCATGCAAGCATTAACAAACTATATTTTATTATTTTAACAACTTGTTAAAATAATCTAACTGGACTTGACTAGTTAGAACTAAGTCAACTGATTCTCTCATTATAGAACTCATGCTTATTCCCTCAATCAGTGGAGGAAACTCATGTGCATGCTCACAAAGACTTCAAATTCGAATTTCCTTAATTAATTAACTCAACTGAATTAATTAATTAATATTTCAAACTGTTGTTAAGACCAAAATTAATTTTACTTCCTATAGATAGACTAGGGACTGCTATAAATAGGAAGGGACCCAGAAATGTTATTTTTAGACATGCTATTTTTAAACATGCTATTTTTAGCAGGTCTATTTTTGGCACATTCTAAATTTAGCATTTATTGTTGCACACTTTTCAACACTCCCTCTCAACAAGAAAGGGATTATCAACAACCTCGATCCTATCTCTATGGAACTCAAACTTGCCCTTTGACAATGCCTTTGTCAAAATATCTGCATCCTGTTCCTTGGTCAAAATATACTACAACATCATGATCCTCTTGACCACACAATCCCGTAGATGATGATAGCAGATATCTATATGCTTGGACCTGTCATGAAACACTGCATTCTCAAAGAGTTTAATGCAAATTTGATTATCACAATATATCACCGTCAGATCCATCATCTGACCAAACAATCCCACTAGGATATTCCACATCCAGATGGCCTCACATGTAGCCTAACTTGCTGCCATGTACTCTACCTCCGCTGAGCTAAGTGCAACTGATCTCTGTTTCCGGCTATACCAAGAAACTGCAGCTGATCCAAGGTTAAGATCCCTCCAGAAGTGCTCTTCATGTTTGATGGACTACCTGCCCAATATGCATCTGTGAAGCCTTGGAGCTTCACTCCCTCTGTCTGCTTGTACCATAATCCATATTGTGTAGTGCCTCTGATATATCTTAACACATGCTTTGCCGCCTTCCAAAATAACTTGGTTGGTTGAACCATAGCTTGACTCAGCTGGTTCACTGCAAAGCACAAATTTGGTTGTGTGTTCACTAGATACATGAGTGAGCCCACAAGCTACCGATAAACTATAGCAGCTACTACCTCACCCTAAGTAGCATCCTTCTTCCTCCAGTTACCTGCTAGAGGAGTATCCATGGGCTTTCACATGTCCATGTGGAAGCTCCTCAATATCTCATTGGCATACTTGCCTTGAGAAACAAATACTTCCCCATCTCTCTGCCACACCTCCATGCCTAGAAAGTAGTGCATGAGGCCCATGTCATTCATCTCAAACTCTCTTGCAAGATCCTTCTTGCAAGACTTGATCAACTCATCATCACCTGTCAAAATCAGATCATCGACGTAAAGTACAATAATCAATAGCTTACCATCTACAATGATGTGGTAGAGGTTCACATCCGCTTCACTCTTGGTGAAGCCCAACCCGGTGAAATAGTTGTCGATCTTGGTATACCAAGCACGGGGTGCTTGCTTCAGCCCATACAATGCTCACTTGAACCGACACACATGTGACTCACGATCAAAGGTCTCAAATCCTTTGGGTTGCTCAATGTATACCTCTTCCTCAATCTCCCTATTGAGGAAAGTTGTCTTCACATCCATCTGATGGATCTTCAAACCCATCTGTGCTGATAGTGCTAGAGCCGATCTGATCGATGAGTACCTTGCAACAGGAGCAAAGGTCTCATCATAGTTAATCCCCTCAACCTATGAGACACCACAGGCAACAAATCTTGCCTTATGTTTCTCAATACTGCCATCATTTGCCTGCTTTACCTTGTAAAGCCATTGGGAAGTAACCACTGACTTGTCCCCTAGTCTAGGAACAACATCCCATACATTGTTCCTCATGATAGAATCATACTCCTCTACCATCGCATCCATCCAAACTGACTGCTGCACTACCTCCTCAAAAGAAGAAGGCTCAATCGCTACACACTCCCCAACCAGGGCCATATGGCTGCCCTACATTTTCTTTCACAACCTGTATCAATCTTTCAGCTTCTCGAGAGCATTTTTTCCCCTCTCTGGAAGACTCTCCATTAGTGGTGATCTCCACCAGTGGAATTTCTGCATGCGGCTGCTCCGCATCATCAGGAGGCTCCTCCTCCTTAAGAACTAATAGTTCCTCATCATCACCATGCAACTTGAGCTCCCTCTCAAGTGACTCTCGCATGGCTCACTTCTCATCAAACTTTAGATCCCTACGCACTACTGTCCTCTGACTGGCAAGCAGAAACACCCAATAGTTGTGAGGTGTATTCATATACCCCACAAGTATTCCCAACTCAGCTATTGGGTCTAGCTTCTTCCAAGCATCTTTGGTCACATGACGGTAAACTAGTGATCCAAATATACGAAAGTGACTTACATTTGGTCGCTTCCCTGAAAAAGCCTCTATAGGTGTCTTCATCCCCAAAATATAATGAGGACTTATGTTCTGAATATACACAGTTGTATTGCATGCCTCAGCCCACAAATGAAGTGGTAGGCTTTGGTCATGCAACATCGCTTGAGCTGCTCCCACAATAGATCTATTCTTCCTTTCGGCCACCCCATTCTGTTGTGGGTTATGAGGTGTCGTGAGTTCCCGTTTAATTCCTTCTAAAGCACAGAAGTCTTTAAACTACTGGAAAACATACTCTCCACCGTTATCACTCCACAAGGCCTTTATCTTCCTCCCTGATTCTTTCTCTGCCAAAGCTTTGAACTCACAAAACTTCAAGAAGGTTTAATCCTTCTTTTGCATGAAGTAGATCCAACATCTACGAGAAAAATAATCTATAAAAATAACAAAGTACCTTTGCTTCACAATGGATGTTGTAGAGAAGGGCCCACATAAATCTAAATGAACTCGATCCAGAACTGCTCCTGCTCTACCATCCCGAACATGAAAGGAAGCCTTCGCATACTTACCTAGAGTACAACCTTTGCATGTGCTTGTCTGCTCCAGTTTGCACATGGATAATCTAGTAGAAATTTGCTGCATGATCTTCAAGGCCCCATGATGCAAGTGGCCCAGTCTCCTATGCCATAACTCGCCAATATCTTGTCCATGCACCATTTCTGCCTTGGAACTAAGAGTAGCACAATATTCTACTTGTAACTTGTATAGATTCTTAATTCGAATCCCAATGTGTTTGGTCTGTCCAGTGCCGATATGCCTTAGGAAAACCTTTCCCAAACTAAATACTACATCATAGCCTTTATCCTCAAGCATAGCAATAGACACAAGATTCTTTTTCAACCCTATTACATACATAACATTAGAAAGAGTGAGGGGAGAACCATGCTCCCTCTGAAACATAATCTTACCTCTACCCGAGACACAGTACTTTCCGTCATTGCCCATCTCGATCCATATCTGGAGATCCTTCTCCTCCAAAGTGCTGAAAAGATTCTTGTCATCTGACATGTGGAAAGAAGCTCCATTGTCCAAATACCAAACACATAAGTGAGAAATCCATCTCAAATTGTGAAGCTAGTGCATCACCATCAGATTCCTTGGAGGAACCTTTCTTCTTGGACTTCCTCTTTGGGCAATTATTAGCATAATGACCCAACTCATGACAGTGAAAGCATCTCACCTTCAACTTGCCAAACTTCTTCCCTCCTTGAGAAGACTTGGAATGGGATGCCTTCCCTTTCCCTTTCTTAGCTTTAGAAGCTAAAGCCAAGTTCTCTTCATCATCATGTTTTGATGAAGAAGCTCCATCCCTAGTGCTCCGTCTGATCTCCTCCTACATCAAATCTGACCATAGTCGTTCCCAATCTGGTAGTTTTTCCCTTCCATTCACTGAGTCCTGGTAGCTATGTCATCTCTTAGGAAGGCCAAGGAGTTCTAGACTCACCATATCCTCATCAGTTGTAGTGACTCCTATGCTTGCAATCTCATCTCTGCAGGTGGTGAGCTTGTTCAAGAATGTAGAAATAGAGTCACCCTTCCCACACTTGATCTTTAGAATCTTGTCCTTCAGTGCCAACTTCCTTTAATAACTACTATTCTGATATAAATCTTTCAATTTTTTCCACATTGCAAACGGAGACTCCTTCCCATGGAGGCTTGAGACTATGTGATCTCGAACACCCTACAAGATAATTCTCCTAGCTCTAGCCACACACATACCCCATTCCACCAGCTCAGTCTTGTCAGTAGGCTTAGGGACTTCTTGATCAATGAAATACTTAAGCCCATTATCTTCCAAACATGCCTCCATGTGATCCTTCTGTTATCACCAAAATAGGACCCTGATAGGCTGCTGATTAGACTATCTCAGTGTAACTATTTCAAACCAATCTTTTAGCTAAGGCTTAGCCTCCTCAACCTGAGAGGGCTCTCTCAAAGGGTTAATGATATTGATTAAAGATATGGATAGATATCTAATTCTATGTTTTATGATTTTATATGTTTAGAGGTTGAAAGATGAAGGTTGGCTACCATTGGGCTATGGAGTCAAATTATGTTTCAGTACCATAGCAAGATCAGCTTAACATGAAAGTCAGGGCATAGAGAGTTTTTATACATCAACAAAACAAAGATACAATGCAAGAAAATGAAATTTATAAATACATGAAGGAAGTTAGAGCATCATTGATGAGTTCTAAGTAAAATGTATTCATACCACTGCAAGTAAGTGAAAGGGGAAAGCCATGAGACAATAGGACATTAAAAACTCTCTTTGAAACACAGTTAGTTTATCTATAAAGGAAGTAAGAGCATCATTGATGAGTTCTGAGTATCATAAGTAAACACCACTGCAATGTAAGTACTGGAAGATGCCACCAAAACAAGAACATACAAGAAATCTTCATGAACCTTGAGTTGTCTAAGTAGAAACTCTGCATTAGGTTAAAAATATACACAGTCTGCACATAGAGCAGCAGCTGAGCCAAAAAGTCTCCAAGCTTTTGCTAATTCGACCTCTTTCTTTATATATAGCAATTAAAACATGTATTCCTTCATCCCTCATCAAGAGAATTCAAATTTTCTATGAGTGACACCTATTCTAACCATAAAACAAACCATTAATTAGAACTAGTTGCTAACTAGCAGTGCTAGTGACCTAATACAACTAGGAATGTAACAACTTATTATGATTACAACAACCTTATCTAAACATTGAAAGAATTATTTGATAGTTGCAACCTCATGAGGTCGAATTTGATGAAGCTTCCCACGTTGTCACCTTACTGCTGATGATAAACCCTAGAAATTGGGGAACATGTTTCCCTGTTTTTAGGTTTAGGATCCTTGAAAATTGGCACGTGGGACAGAGCCTTTATTTTCTCATCCATGACATATTTTATGAAACTGAAGGAGGTTTGTGTATTCCATGCTGTCTAGAACAAAAACCTCTCTTCTTTTTTGAACACTTCTCCAACTGTCCAGAATCTGTCCTTGAAAAACACGTGTAAAACAGGAAAAATTTGTTCTCTGAAATTAGGGTTTCAAAGAAAGCTTATTATCTCCCAACTGAAAACACTTATGAAGAAATTGAGATAGGTTATTGTATCTGGAGAGTTTATTAAGAGAAAACTCCTTCAAAATTCCAAAATACCTTTTCCTATGACCAGAAACTGATCTTGAAAAAGACTACTCAAACCAGAAGACAAAACTTGACTTTCAGCAGTTTCGTAGCGCAAGTTTAACCATAAATTACTCCCACCTCAGAAAGAATTTGAATAAACTGAAAGAGGTTTTTGTAGTTGATTATGTTAGGAAGAAAAACCTCTTTCATTTTTGAAAATTTAGTTCTCATATGCTCGGGAACCCTTCTGGAAGTTGACTAGTAAAAGCAAAAAACAGAGTCTTTTATGCTGAAACGGGCTGCTTCAGGGGTTTCGTAGCGCGCTACGAAAACTCCTAGTTCAGAATCCCTGATTTTGTAGTGCATCCAGTGCCAATTATTGGTTTTGCGCTACGAAAAAAACTAGAGTGAATTTTGCACTACGAAAACCTTGACACAAGTTCGACACATGGAACTTATGTGTGATGTGGGACCAGTGATAGGCATGAACAGAGTATTGAACCTATTTGACCATACCAACAATACTCTCTTTTAGATATTAGACTCTAAAACAACCATGGAAAGACTAGACCAAGACTAAAATCAATCCTTTGGAATCAAACTGATGTCAAAACACATGGTGAGGCTTCTAGGACATGGAATGAGGCTGTGAAACTTTTTTTGGAAAAGAGAATGACACTTTTTGAGATGAGATGACTCAAAACCTATAAGACTATGACTAGAAACAAGGAAAACTTTCCAAAGCTTAGAAACAAAAATTTTAGGGCGATAACAGTGGCTCCACTAGGGATAGTGTGCCCTTGTGGTATACTAAGAACTTGTAGCTCCAGTGCTGCCATCCATCCTCTAGAATAAAACTCTGAACTTCTACCCAATTTTCTCCTCAAACCTTTTATGATTTGATGCAAGAAGAATTCAAATTGCACCTACTAAAATAGATGCTCAGTCAACCTACCTTGAGCTTATTTTCACATTCCTACCTACCCTATCAGCTGCAATCTCCACTTATAGCTCAAGGAACATGAAATTTCCAATGAAGCCAGTCATCAATCTGATTTGACCCTTGAATCTCTTGACTGCATTCAACCTCAAAATAACCATGATAGTGAGATTACCAAATCAACTTATAATTTATATGATCTTCATAATGCAAATTAAAATGAAATACTGATGTGAAAAACTTTGCTATGTATTCATTTATAGGGTCAAAGACATGGTTATTTTTATGATCATCATAACATTCTATATCTTCAGACAATTGATTCTCAGCCACACAAAATTCCTTTTATATGCTATCCAACTGCCTTTCTACATGATTCCCATAGACAATGTAATTTTCCTCACTATTATGATAATACTTTGAAGTAATCTGCTGCAATGAATTACATAAATGAACAACCTTTTCCTCTGCCTGAGGGTTATAAAAAATTTCTTCCAGTATTTCTTCTTGGTGTTTGCAATTATTTTCATCTTCATTATGATATGAAGACTGACAAGTCTGTTTCATCTCTACATTAATCTCGGAGGATGTAATATGATTTTCATAAGTAAACCCCTGCTGATTTTCATGCTGCATTTCATGGGATGTTATCCTTTCTTCTTGGTGTTGAAATGTATTGTTATGAAGAGGTTCTAAAATTTCTTCATCCATGAATTCATCATCATCATAACAATCCTCCAAATATTGAATAAAACTCGTAGAATGTTTACAACAATATTTGACCAGCAATAAGGAGGGATGGCACTCTTTATACATGTCATAGAATACATCATGGAAATCAGCAAGAGAATATAATGAACCATTTTCCAAGCTTTTATACCAAGACCATGCTTTTCCTTCTAAAGTGGTCATAAACATCTTCATGAGACAATCTTCATGGAACTGAACCTTAATACTGCGTTGTTTAGTCAATTTAGTGTGATCTAAATTGCTAGTATTTATTGTCAACCTGGGGCTCGTAAGCTGATGAAGTGAAGGTGTACTATATGTACTTAAGTAACCTCTTAGAGTTTTTTCTTATCGTTGGGGTGTTGTTGTGGTTAATTATGTTCCTAAGATGGAGTGATAATTTATAAACAAGTGAGTGATGGTGTGTGTGTAGAGTGAATCCTAAATGAGTGAAAGTGTGTGTTTTAGTGATCTCTAACTAGTTGCCTGAAAGGAAATGCTTGAAAGGAATAAGTGAACTAAAATGACTTGAAATAAGAAAGCAAATGACCACTTCCAATGGCACTAGACACCATTCAAGCTGCTGCTAATAAAAGAAAAGAAAGTCACTTTTAAAACCCAAAAATAAAGATTATCTCTCTCTAACTCGATGCTTCAAAGCACATGTACTGTGTAAAGCACGGATAGAAAGTAGCTTAAGTTGAATTAGAAAAGTGAGAAAAATCGGCTTGAAAGACTAATGATAACGGTTTGCTCTTTCTAATTCTCTACTTCAGCCATATGTACTATGCAAAGTATGATTAGAAAGTAGTGAAAGAATAGTCTAAGAAGCACTTAAAATCAAAACTTTACTTTAAAGACTAGTGGTAATATTTTGCTCTTCCTAACTCTCTACTTCAGCCATATGTACTATGCAAAGTATGGTTAGAAAGTAGTGAAAGAACAGTCTAGAAAGCACTCAAAACTAGCTGCAAGTTAGTGATATTCTGATCTTAAAAGATAACAGTTTATGATGAAGATCATTCATGTGTTAGCAGCTCTTTGAGAAATAAGATTAAAAATCAGCTATAAAAACAAAGGCAGCACTTGAATTTGTCAACTTCAAATACCATTAGTTTGTAAAGCAAACACACACACATAAAAATAAATCCCGGGCTAAAAGAAACCTGCAAAGAAATAACACTGATCAGCTTGAAAGAAAGGAAAACAAGTAAATGAAACTATACATGCTTAAGGAAATGAATAAGAAAATAAAGAAATACTGCACATAAAATACTTTACAGAGGCTGAGATGAGCAGGGGCCCTCTGTCCATTCAGCCACAAGAAAACTCAAAGATCTGGAAACTTCAAAACGGTGCTATGTCTATTCCTCCATTTGCAAAAAGTATACAAAACAGAGTGCTAGGATAGCACTAAAAAAACAGAGTTCACAATGCTCTTAAATTTAACACAAGTTCAGAAAATTACAACTGATAAAAGTCTAATGAGCGTACGCAGACGCAGCTATTTATAGAGGTTTCTAAGATAGCCTACTCGTACAGCTAATTAACTGAAAAACAACAAACTGTCATGCATATTTATGGTCCCTTGACACTTCATACGGCTGCGTGGATGAGTTTAGTGGTTCTGTCGTCATGGGTAATGAATCCCATGTTGGATCATGTCCCCTGCCACCTGTAGAACGTGGACAAGTCACCGTTTAAGATGACGTGACCAAGCAGCTCACAATCACCGTTAAACAGCCTTGAGTTGATCGTAACTTGACCAGCTTTGACCATGGGTAAAGATGACGTGGATGGCTGGAAAAATGGGACAGGAACCTCGAGCACGTTGATACCTAAGTGCCCATGTGGTTCATCTAGCAAACCGACACGTGGAACATTGTGTTTAACAAAAAGGCTGCAGGATCATCAGATAGCTGTGGGATTCCTGCAAATAAGTCAAAATCTAAACAAATAGTCATCCATTAGCAAAACTTGCTCGATCATGCTTAATGACACTTACTGTAATGATCTGGGTGGTTTTATAGTGAAAATGAGGCAAAAGTGAAGGAAAGATAAGGAAAAACTGAGGAAAATGGTAGACAAGTAGGTGTAGAATAGAGGCTCTACATACCCCCACTCCGAGGGTATTGCATGTCCTCATGCAATGAAAACACAATTCAATCCACCTGCTGGGATGCCTCAGCTAAGACATCCAAACTCCTCCTCTTCCTTTGTGTGGAAACATTAACCTTTGGTCTCTTGAACATGCATCTGAATTTCAAATTGATTAAGGCTTTGTTCAGCCTTCTACATCTCTTCTTGAGTCTGCTGTGTTTCTTCTGCCACATGCTCATGTGAAGAAAGGTGTTATCTTGGATTGCTTTGGCAATATCAGCTTGCTGCTTCATTTCTTCATTTCTCTGTTTTATGTGACGGTTTAGCACCTCAAGTTCATAGATCTCTTGCTTGAGTAAGTCTATTTGCTGCTCATGAGGTATGACATTACTTGGGCCAGCAGTGTTCTGCTCCAATGTTTCAAAATAGTTGTATGCTTCTTGCTGCGCTGGATCAATCATTGGTGATTTTCTTGGACTGGGTGCATGCTCAATTTCAGTTTCAAACTCCGGCTGAAATGGACTGTCCTCCCTTGGAGGAGTAGCTGCCTCACGTTGTGGACTATCCTCAAGGTCTGTTTTTGTAGCACCCTTCTCAGGTGTGCTTAGATCAACGAAGAGTGTCCTTGTGGCTTTCCTTTTATTCTGCAATCTACTACTCCTTCTTATAGTGGCAGCACTCTGTGTTTCTTTTTGTGCCTTTTTCCTTGGTTTCTGTACTTTTACTTTCTTGGAGAGGGCAATTTTCTCATGGAGTTTAGCTACCCTTTGTGCTAAGGGCTGGCTATCTCTTTCTTCATCACTAGAATGCTCTGGAGTCTGATCAATTCCTTGAATTACGGATTTTCCTTTGTCTTGTTTCTGTTTCTTTTTATCTTCTCTTCTCTTTTTGGCAGCTTCTTTGGCAAGTTCAGCGAGGGTTTCTGAGATAATCTCTTGAGCATTGTCTTCAGTAGGTTCAATCTCAGGTTCAGGATGATATACTTCTATTTCCTCTACAGTTTGTCCTTGAACAGTCTCAGAGATACTTTCTTTTCTCTTCCTTCTGCTTTTCCTAGGTATAGAAGATTCTCCAGGTTCTTCAAAATGGTTCCTTACAAGGAATTTCTCCCATGTGTCTTGTTTTTCTTTTAATTGTTCTTCTATCAATAACTTAACAAGACTATGGTGACAGAGGTAAGCTTCTATGTTTCGTGGATTCTTTTGAGCCATGGAACACATCTTCCTAAGGCTTTGGAATAGGAAGTAGGGAAGATTTATATCATGTTCTCCTTGAAATTGCTGCATAATTTTCCCATGATAGACGTATAAAACCCCAAATCTCCCTTCACATGTAAAAAACTTTTGCACTAATAATAGTAGATCTTTCCATTCTTCTTTAACATGAGAGATAGGGATTCCTTTGGTGAAAACACTTGTATTCATACCTGGGTTTTTAAAAATCCGCTTCCATTGTTGATCCTGGACTGCCCGGTTTTTGAACCAACGCTCACCGGTTTGTGGAAGAGATGTAGCCCTTGCTATGCTTCCTTCACTGACTGCAAATGTTAAATCACCCACCTCTACTTGACTGTTTTTATCCTGAAATGACCTTGCAAAGGTTTTTGTTACTTCTTTGTGGTAGCCCTTGAACTTCTTGATGCATTGTAGCCAATTGGCTTTTTGCAATGCCTCCTCAACCTGAGGGTATGCCTCCAAGAATTTTGAACCTTCTGGTTCAGCTCTTAAAAGTTTTCCCATCGACTCCTCAGCTCTGCTTAAAACACGACTTTGATGGTGACTTTACACAATAATTCCTCGGTTCCTGTTCAGACTTTGTGGAACAGAGGATATATGGGTGCATCAACAGCCTCAGACACCGAGAATTCACGGCTTGAATCAGAGTTAAGTGGTGGATAACAACGTGAACACAGTGAAACGGTGACTAGCAGTCGTAATACAACTGTATTACACGTTTACTGGCTATACAGCAGAGGGAAAGACAGAGTATGGTTTATGGAGGTAATCGTAGTGAGTGAAACGGAATAAGGGAGATGATAGCGAGGAATGGAGTGTTATGAGCGCAGAGGGTTTCGAGATGATGAATGGAACGGCTATATTCTCTGATTCCGGCTGTGGATTGACACATGGCTGCGGGATGAGAACTGAGAGACGTAATACGGTAGGTTACGTCATTAGGGTACGAGACCTTAATGACAGAAACAGCCATATGTGATTTCAAAAATCATGCGTATTATGAGCTGATAGACGTGGAGGATTCGTAGAGTTGTGGTCGCATGGGAAAAGAAAATGGGTAATCATTACAATTAGTGGCCAACAAGACATAATCCAGAAAATTCCGCGTAATGAAATAACTATAGGTTTAAAATTTTAAACATACCTCGGACAGATCCACATTTGATTTGGCTTCTGATAATTTGCTACTAACCTTTTGTTAACTTTATTGCTAGCACATGATTCTTTCCTCCTTGTCTTTGATGATTTTGAACTGTACATATTTTCTTCAGACGGACTGTGTTTCTTGTGCAGGTGCAGAAGGCTGCAGAAAGGCTAAACGGCTGCAGAATTGTCAAATAGCTGCAGGAACTGTAATGAAGTCTTCCAGCTGCATAAAATACTTTAGTTGCCAAAAAAAAACTTTATTAATGAAATGAGATGGAATGAATGAATGAATGAGTGGGTGGAAAGCAGTGAGGTGGAGTGAGGATGGTGAGATGGAATAAATGGAATGAGATGATAGAGAGAGAGATGGAAAACATGAGGTGTCAGGTGACCCTGATTTTCACCTCATGTTTTCTGCATGAGACTACCAATCAGAGATTGGTTTTCAGGCTCATACATTTATTTATTTTTCTTTTTTTCTTTTTCTTTTTTTTTTTTCTTTTTTTTTTTTTCATTGAATTTGAAAGAAACAGAGATTAGGCTGATGGGGGAGAAGAATTCTTCTCCACCAGCCTCATTTCAGAATCGCTTTGGAATAACTTAACAAACTCCTCTTTTGAGAGTGGCTTGTGGTAAACTTTCAACCGGTGGCCATTCACAATAAAGGGAGTTTGAAGTTCATCAATAGTCTTCACTCTAACTGCTCCATTATTAAAGACTTCATCAATCTCATATGGCCCAAGCCAATGAGTTTGAAATTTTCCTTTGAAGTCCTTAAATTTTGAATCAAACAAGAGTGCCCAATCACCTTTTTGAAACTTCTTTTCTTTGATATGTCGATCATGCCATTTGCTTCTTTGGTGCTGAACTAGATCGGTCCTTAGAATTGCATCTTGTCTCATTTCATCTAGTTCGTTTAACTGGTCCATTCTGTGCTTCTGGGCTTCTGATAAGCTCATCCCCAATTGAACTGCTGTCTTGAAGGTCTTGATTTGGAACTCAATGGGGAACAGGACTTCCTTCCCATAAACAAGTTCATAGGGAGAATGTCCTGTGGTGTTCCTCCATGTAGTTCTATAGGCCCATAAGGCTTCAGGAAGCCTTTCTGCCCAATCTCTTCTATGAAGATGAACAGTCTTTGTGATGATGCTTTCAAGAACTTTATTTGTAGATTCTACTTGACCATTCGCTTGCGGATGGTATGGAGTAGATGTTCTATGCTTGATCTTATATTCCTCCATCAGCTTCTCTATCATCCTTGATGTAAATTGGCTTCCCTGATCTGTTACAATTTCTCTTGGGACACCAAAACGGGTGAAAATATCCTTGAAAAGAAATTGAACAACTGAATTTTCAGTAGCAGAAGTTAATGCTATAGCTTCTACCCACTTGGTAACATAATCAGTACAAACCAATATATATCTATTTTGTTTGGATGGCGGATTAATTGGTCCAACAAAATCTAGAGCCCATTTCTCGAAAGGTTCGATGCATACCTGTGGCTGAAGTGGCATTTCGTTTGAAAGAGTTGGTCTCCCAATTCTCTGACAACTGTCACACCTTTTAACATATTGCTTCGCATCCTTAAAGAGAGAAGGCCAATAATATCCTGATGAAAGGATTTTATAGGCAGTCCTCTTATCAGAAAAATGTCCGCCACAAGGTTCGTCATGACATGCCTTAAGGATGTCAGGCATTTCATCCTCCCGTACACATCTTCTGATCATCAAATTTGGCCCTGTTCTGAACAATTCATTAGAAATCCAAGAATAATGTGAACTATCCTGAATGATTTTCCTTTTCTCATTAGGAAATAAATGTAAAGGTAACTTTCCAGTAACTAAATAATTAGCAATATCAGCATACCAAGGGGTTTTGGTAGTTACTGCAAACAAATACTCATCTGGAAATTTATCCTCTACAGGAGAGTCCTCATTAGTGTTTTGGATTCTAGACAAGAAGTCAGCTACTGTGTTCTGTTTACCTGGTCGATCTAACACAGTTATGTTGAATTCTTGTAAAAGCAAAAGCCATCTTGTAACTCTACCATTAGTGACTGGTTTGTTCATGAGGTATCTAATGGCAGAGTGATCAGTGTGGACAAAGGTTTCATAGCCGGTTATGTAGTGTCTAAACTTGTTTATCGCATGAACAACGGCTAGAAATTCCTTTTCAGTAACAGTGTAATTTAACTCAGTAGGAGTCAAATTCTTACTTGTGTAATAAATGGCATAAGGGATCAAATCCTTTTGTCCCAAAACAGCTCCTAAAGCTGTATCTGAAGCATCAGTAGAAATGTGAAAAGGGAGTTTCCAATTTGGACCCCTTAGAATGGGTGCTTCAGATATTCTAGTCTTTAAGGCTTCAAAGGCAGATTGACATTCAGGATCCCACTTAAATTCACAATCTTTAGTAAGGAGTTTGAAAAGAGGGGATGCTATTTTAGTGAAGTTTTCAATAAATCTCCTATAATAACCAGTAAATCCAAGAAAACTTCTAACATCTCTTTGGCAATTTGGAACAGGTAACTTAGAGATGACTTCTACTTTAGATCTATCAACTTTGATTCCATCTCCTGAAATATGATGTCCTAAAACAATCCCTTCAGTAAACATCATAAAACACTTTTCATGACTTAAAGAAAGATTTGTTTCCTTACATCTTACCAGTACTTTTTCCAAATTTGCCAAAGCTTCTTCAAATGTATTACCATAAACTGTGAAATCGTCCATGTATACCTCTACACAATCATGAATCAGATCTGAAAAAATTCCTAGTACAGCCCTTTGAAATGTAGCGGGTGCATTGCACAATCCAAAAGGGAGTACTCGGTAGGCAAAAGTTCCCCAAAGACAAGTAAAGGTGGTTTTGTCTTGATCTTCAGGTGCTACCTGAATCTGATTGTAACCACTAAAACCATCCAAGAATGAGAAATACTTTTTACCTGCTAAAGTGTCTAGTACCTGATCAATAAAAGGTAGAGGAAAATGATCTTTTAAAGTTGCCTTGTTCAATTCTCGATAGTCAATGCAAACTCTCCATTTACCATTCTTTTTGGGCACTATAACCAAGGGAGAGACCCATTGGCTATCTGAAATGGGGTAAATGAAGTTTACCTTGAGCAATTTCTGAAGTTCTTCTTTCACAATTTCCCTAAGATTTGGATTCATCCGTCTTTGTGGCTGCCTAATAGGTCTGTTGTTTTTTTCATCATAAATGTGATGAATACAAGTCTTAGGGTCGATTCCTTTCATGTCAGTGTATTCCCATGCAAAGGCAGTGGAATGTTTTTGCAACAGTTTAGTTAATTCTTCTTGTTGTAGTCCTTCCAAGTTCTTGTTAATGTTCAATGTTCTTCCTGGAAAGATTTCAACTGTAGAACTACCAAACTCTTCCATTGAGAAGAGAGACATTTGTCTAGAGGAGAGATATTCAATGTCTGCATCTAACTGAAACTGTGAAGAGTCATATTCTAAAGGTATCTCAAAATTTTCTAATGTATTTAGAATTTGACTGTCCTCACTAATCTCAGAGATGGTTAGAACAGGTTGAAGGGTATCCTCATCATCAATCCACTCATCTTCTCCTATTTCTGTTATTGCCTTTGCGGGAGGATACAAGTTGAATTTCTTGGTAGAATTACCATCTGATATGTACATGTCCCCAGACCTACAACTTATGAAAGCATCAGCTGTGGCCAGCCAAGGTCTTCCTAAAATAAGAGGATGTCCTCCTAGATTGTTCTTGGGAGTTAAAATCATAAAATCAACTGGATATTCCCAAGAATCTAGAGAGACAGGTATATCTTCTAATACACCATCAGGTTTAATGATTGATCTATCTGCAAGTTGCAGCAAAGTAGGTGTAAAGAGAAGGTTAGGAAGTTTTAACTGATCCATGGTCTGTCTACTCATGATATTGATAGCAGCTCCTAAGTCAATCAAGGTATTTGGGATTTCAACCCCATTAATATGAGTTTTGACAATAGGACTACCGGGATCTACATATTTTTGCATGGTAATTTTACCCATCATAATGTCTGCAATTTTTCCAACTAGATGTATCCTTTTGGTATCTCTGGTTCTTTTTATTGTTTTTTTCAAACTCATCTCCTTTATTGTCTTTGCTAGAATGGGAATCTCCTTAATGGCTGTTAACAAGGGAATCTTGATACAGACATTTTTCAATTCATCTAGAAAGCTATAGTCAGGCAACCAAATCTGCTTCTCCACTCCTTTATCAATTTGCAATCTTTCAGGAAAAGGAGGAATGGCTGAAGATGTGGGTTGTTCTACTAAGGGAGTTGATTCTTTTTCTTTTTCTTTAATGCTTGGGTTTTGAAGGGATACTTCAGAACCCTTATTGGCTTTGAGAGATTCTTCCTCAGAAATGCTTGGTTGTTGAGCACTTGTAGAAGGTTGGTCTAGGATTCTACCTGATCTGAGTTGGACCTCATTGAGAGGAACAACCATATAGGTAGGGAATGGTTGACCTTCCATGAGTGGTTGACCTTCCATCACATAAGCACTTTGAGGATTCCTATTATTGGGGTTTGGTTGAGGTTAAGAGGGAAGTTGATTTGGCCTCTGTTGAGATTGTAACAAGAGTTGAGAATTTTGATTTTGTGGAGGAGGTTGTTGTTGAGGGAATGGTAATGACAATTGTTGACCTTGATTTGGAAGTTGGGGAGCTTGCTGATTTTGAAATTGAGGGTATTGATAGAATTGGGCAAATCTCCCATAAGGATTTTGCATTTGCATGCTTTGCAACCATGCTTGGAAAGGATTTTGTGGTTGAGGCCAAGGTTGTTGCCAAGGATTCCAATTTGGTTGGGATTGAGAATTCATAGAGTTGTTAAACCCTTGATTCTGTTGTCCTTGCCAAGGTCTCCTTGCAACGAAACAGAGAGATTCAAGTGTACTTGGATCTTCTTGAAAGACTGCTTTGAGGCCAGGGATTGAAGGACATTCCTTGGTCTCATGAGTTTCTGAGCAAATGACACATGTTTCTACAACATTTGCTTCCAAGGGACATTCCCTTAAAGCATGCTTCTTTCTACACTTCAGGCAAAAAATGGTCATAGCCTCGGCTTCTGCTTTTTGTTTGTTTTGGATCTTAAGGGTATCAATTTGTTCACTAAGACTCCCTAAGATGTCAGTTTTAAATTCATCTAGCATATTACCGATTTCAGCCCTACTCACGGATCCTGTTGCAGATTTATTTGCCCTAAGGAGAGAAGGATCTCTAGGCCCTTTTTGAGTTTTTGATTTGCCCCTTGAGAGATGGATACAAAGTTCTGCTATATCATTGAGAGAAAGTTGAGAGATATCCCCTTTCCCCATCATGTTTAAGATATCTATCCATTCATCCCTAATGGCTTTTAATAAGAGGGCTTTTAAGGTCTCTTCATCCAGGCTGCTCATCTTTGCTCTTTTTAAGTTATATTGAAATCTCTCAAGTAAATCTTCTAGGCTCTCATCTTCTTTTTGCATCATTTTAAAAACCTCATCCTTATGATTAGTAGGCATACAATAGTCCAAATACCTATCCAAAAAGGTTTGTTTCATTTCATCCCAGGTCCTAATGGATTGAGTAAGTAACCCCATGAACCATTCAAAGCTTGATCTTTTAATGTTGATGGGAAAAGTTTGAGTTTCTGAGTATCATCCAGATAGTCATAGGTTCGACACACAACTTCAAATTCAAACAAGAATGTTTCAGGGTCCTCAGTTCTTAATCCATGAAAATTTGGGAGGACGGATGGTGATATGTTTTTCATGGTGGCTCGGGAGTCCTCATTAACAATGGGAAACCCAAATGAATTATCCCCATCTCTATTTCCTCCTATGGGACCTCTACCTCCTCCATTATTATTGTTATTTCCTCCTCCTCTACCTCTACCTCTACCACCTCCTTCTTCCTCTGCCATGATGATTCTCCTAGGGATTTCAAAATCTTCTGGTTCTTCTACAAAGGGTGAATGAGAAGAGATTTCTCCTTCCTCCTTAGGTGAGTCTATTTCCTCAATTACAATTGGTTTTCTTGTAGGAGAAAGAGAAGAGTCTCTTCCTAGTTCAAACTCAATAGAAGGTATAGGAGAGTCAACTCTTGGCTCTTGAATTTCAGGACTAGGAGTTTCGGTTGGAGATAAGGGAGGTGTCTCTTGTCTATCTCTTGAAGCAGATGGACTTGTAAAAATTGAACTTCGAGCTCTAGCTAAAAACCTTCCCCTAGAATCTCTAGCTCTATGCATGTCATTTTTTATTTTATCTTCAAGTCAAGTTAAATAGTTCTTTTTCTAATCTTCCAGTTCACTCTAGGTGCAAGAAGAGAGCATACTCAAGAAACTATTAAATCAATAACTTTCTCCTTTCTGATCCTCCAGATCACTTCAAAGTGCAAGAGGAGAGCATACTTAGATAGGCTATTAACTTCTTTCCTTGAAATTTTTTTATAATTTTTTTTTCTAAGAATATGGCTACTTAATTTCACTTCCCCGGCAACGGCGCCAAAATGTTTAGTCAATTTAGTGTGATCTAAATTGCTAGTATTTATTGTCAACCCGGGGCTCGTAAGCTGATGAAGTGAAGGTGTACTATATGTACTTAAGTAACCTCTTAGAGTTTTTTCTTATCGTTGGGGTGTTGTTGTGGTTAATTATGTTCCTAAGATGGAGTGATAATTTATAAACAAGTGAGTGATGGTGTGTGTGTAGAGTGAATCCTAAATGAGTGAAAGTGTGTGTTTTAGTGATCTCTAACTACTTGCTTGAAAGGAAATGCTTGAAAGGAATAAGTGAACTGAAATGACTTGAAATAAGAAAGCAAATGACCACTTCCAATGGCACTAGACACCGTTCAAGCTGCTGCTAATAAAAGAAAAGAAAGTCACTTTTAAAACCCAAAAATAAAGATTATCTCTCTCTAACTCGATGCTTCAAAGCACATGTACTGTGTAAAGCACGGATAGAAAGTAGCTTAAGTTGAATTAGAAAAGTGAGAAAAATCGGCTTGAAAGACTAATGATAACGGTTTGCTCTTTCTAATTCTCTACTTCAGCCATATGTACTATGCAAAGTATGATTAGAAAGTAGTGAAAGAATAGTCTAAGAAGCACTTAAAATCAAAACTTTACTTTAAAGACTAGTGGTAATATTTTGCTCTTCCTAACTCTCTACTTCAGCCATATGTACTATGCAAAGTATGGTTAGAAAGTAGTGAAAGAACAGTCTAGAAAGCACTCAAAACTAGCTGCAAGTTAGTGATATTCTGATCTTAAAAGATAACAGTTTATGATGAAGATCATTCATGTGTTAGCAGCTCTTTGAGAAATAAGATTAAAAATCAGCTATAAAAACAAAGGCAGCACTTGAATTTGTCAACTTCAAATACCATTAGTTTGTAAAGCAAACACACACACATAAAAATAAATCCCGGGCTAAAAGAAACCTGCAAAGAAATAACACTGATCAGCTTGAAAGAAAGGAAAACAAGTAAATGAAACTATACATGCTTAAGGAAATGAATAAGAAAATAAAGAAATACTGCACATAAAATACTTTACAGAGGCTGAGATGAGCAGGGGCCCTCTGTCCATTCAGACACAAGAAAACTCAAAGATCTGGAAACTTCAAAACGGTGCTATGTCTATTCCTCCATTTGCAAAAAGTATACAAAACAGAGTGCTAGGATAGCACTAAAAAAACAGAGTTCACAATGCTCTTAAATTTAACACAAGTTCAGAAAATTACAACTGATAAAAGTCTAATGAGCGTACGTAGACGCAGCTATTTATAGAGGTTTCTAAGATAGCCTACTCGTACAGCTAATTAACTGGAAAACAACAAACTGTCATGCATATTTATGGTCCCTTGACACTTCATACGACTGCGTGGATGAGTTTAGTGGTTCTGTCGTCATGGGTAATGAATCCCATGTTGGATCATGTCCCCTGCCACCTGTAGAACGTGGACAAGTCACCGTTTAAGATGACGTGACCAAGCAGCTCACAATCACCGTTAAACAGCCTTGAGTTGACCGTAACTTGACCAGCTTTGACCATGGGTAAAGATGACGTGGATGGCTGGAAAAATGGGACAGGAACCTCGAGCACGTTGATACCTAAGTGCCCATGTGGCTCATCTAGAAAACCGACACGTGGAACATTGCGTTTAACAAAAAGGCTGCAGGATCTTCAGATAGCTGCAGGATCATCAGATAGCTGCGGGATTCCTGCAAATAAGTCAAAATCTAAACAAATAGTCATCCATTAGCAAAACTTGCTCGATCATGCTTAATGACACTTACTGTAATGATCTGGGTGGTTTTATAGTGAAAATGAGGCAAAAGTGAAGGAAAGATAAGGAAAAACTGAGGAAAATGGTAGACAAGTAGGTGTAGAATAGAGGCTCTACATGCGTACATGCATATGGAACCTAACCAAATGAAGAGCAACATTGTCCTTCTTTTCATCTTTGAATATTGGAAGATCATCTAACCAATCTACCTTTGGCATAGGATTTGGAAAACCAGGGATATGAGACCGATTCCTAGGGGCATACCTGGCATTCATTCTTGCAATGGAACTCATCTTGAAACCTCATCAAGCTACTGATCTTCTAGCAGTGGAGTCACCTTCTAATTTTTTATTCGATGTGTGGAATCGCCAAGGTAGATTGTGGCCTTAAAAATATGTCTGAGCTCCTGCTACCCTCAAAAGTTCAGCTTCTTAATTTTGGGAATGAAGGCTTTAGGCTCCCGGCAAACGCACCAAAATGTTATCACCAAAATAGGACCCTGATAGGCTACTAATCAGACTATCTCCGTGTAACTATTTCAAACCAATCTTTTAGCTAAGGCTTAGCCTCCTCAGCCTGAGAGGGCTCTCTCAAAGGGTTAATGATATTGATTAAAGATATGGATAGATGGCTAACTCTATGGTTTGTGATTTTATATGTTTATAGGTTGAAAGATGAAGGTTGGCTACCATTGGGCTATGGAGTCAAAGTATGTTTCAGTACCATAGCAATATCAGCTTAACATGAAAGTCAGGGCATAGAGAACTTTTATACATCAACAAAACAAAGATACAATGAAAGGAAACGCAGTTTATAAATACATGAAGAAAGTTATAGCATCATTGATGAGTTCTAAGTAAAATGTATTCATACCACTGCAAGTAAGTGAAAGAGGAAAGCCATGAGACAATATGACATTAAAAACTCTCTTTGAATCCTGAGTAGTGAAGCCAAAACATTCTACCTATCATGGGAGTCAAGGCATTATAGAGTTCAAGTGCAGAAATGCAAATATAAAACAGTGAAACACAGTTAGTTTATCTATGAAGGAAGTTAGAGCATCATTGATGAGTTCTGAGTATCATAAGTAAACACCACTGCAATGTAAGTACTGGAAGATACCACCAAAACAAGAACATACAAGAACTCTTCATGAATCTTGAGTTGTCTATGTAGAAACTCTGCATTAGGTTAAAAATATACACAGTCTGCACATAGAGCAGCAGCTGAGCCAAAAAGTCTCCAACATTTTTCTAATTAGACCTCTTGCTTTATATATAGCATTTAAAACATGTATTCATTCATCCTTCATCAAGAGAATCCGAATTTTCTATGAGTGACACCTATTCTAACCATAAAACAAACCATTAATTAGAACTAGTTGTTAACTAGCAGTGCTAGTGACCTAATACAACTAGGAATGTAACAACTTATTATGATTACAACAACCTTATCTAAACATTGAAAGCATTCTTTGACAGCTGCAACCTCATGAGGTCGAATTTGATGAAGCCTCCCACGTTGTCACCTTACTGCTGATGATAAACCCTAGAAATTAGGGAACATGTTTCCCTGTTTTTAGGTTTAGGATCCTTGAAAATTGGCACGTGGGACAGAGCCTTTATCTTCTCATCCATGAAATATTTTACGAAATTAAAGGACATTTTTGTAGTCCATGTTTTCTAGAACAAAAACCTCCCTTTGTTTTTTAAAACACTTCTCTAGCTATCCAGAATCTATCCTTGAAAAACACGTGTAAAACAGGAAAACTCTGTTCTCTGAAATTAGGGTTTCAAAGAAAGCTTAGTATCTCCCAACTGAAAACGCTTATGAAGAAATTCAGATAGGTTATTGTATCTAGAGAGTTTATGAAGAGAAACCTCCTTCAAAATTCCAAAATACCTTTTCCTGTGACCGGAAACTGATCTTGAAAAAGATTGCTCAAACTAGAAGACAAAGCTTGACTTTCAGCAGTTTTGTAGTGCAATTTTAACCATAAATTCCTCCCACCTCAGAATGAATTTGAAGAAACTAAAAGAGGTTTTTGTATTTGAGTATGTTAGAAAGAAAAACCTCTTTCAATTCTGAAATTTGAGTTCTTAGCTTCTCAGGAACCCTTCTAGAAGTTGACTAGTAAAAGCAAAAAATAGAGTCTTTTATGCTGAAACAGGCTGCTTCAGGGGTTTCATAGCGTGCTACAAAAACTCCTAGTTCAGAATACCCTATTTCGTAGTGCAGCCAGTGAAAATTCTGGTTTTTGCGCTACGAAAACTCCTAGTTCAGAATCCCCTATTTCGTAGTGCAGCCAGTGAAAATTCTGGTTTTTGCGCTACGAAAACTCCTAGTTCAGAATCCCCTATTTCGTAGTGCAGCCAGTGAAAATTCTGGTTTTTGCGCTACGAAAACACCTAGAGTGAGTTTTGCAGTAGGAAACCCTTGACACAAGTTTGACACATGGAACTTATGTGTGATGTGGGACCAGTGATAGGCAAGAATAGAGTATTGAACCTATTTGACCATACCAACAAGACTCTCTTTTAGATCTTAGACTCTAAAACAACCATGGAAAGACTAGACCAAGACTAACATCAATCCTTTGGAATCAAACTGATGTCAAAACACATGGTGAGGCTTCTAGGACATGGAATGAGGCTGTGAAACTTTTTTTGGAAAAGAGAATGACACTTATTGAGATGAGATGACTCAAAACCTATAAGACTATGACTAGAAACAAGGCAAACTTTCCAAAGCTTAGAAACAAAAATTTTAGGGTGATAAAACCTTCCAATCTATATAGTTTGAGCTGCCATCAAGGGCATACTCAAGCCTCAAACCATTGAACGCCATCGATGAAATAGATGTGATAAGAACTTGAGATCTATATCAAGAATAAGAAACTTCGAATTCCTCCTGCTAGTATATTGTTCTTGCTTGATCACCTGTGCTCTGATACCATGTAGAAATTTCACCTGTAGAACAAACTGATATATGCAATGTACTAAAGCATAATACTTGTTCTACTTCTACAAAACATTAAGTGGAAGCATAATCAAAATCATGAGCAACATCAAGTAGAAACATGCATAACTGATCAAGAGAATTAATCACACATAACACAAGATATATCCAGGGGAGAGCACCAGCATAAAACCCCAACCATGTATTATCAATCAAGTGGAAATCCTCCTCACAATACAAGAAGAATTAGCTCTCAAGCTATTCAATTCTCAATGAACTATGAAGATATGAAGATATGAAGATATGTCTCATGAACCACCGGAGCCCTGTTTATATAGGCTTTCCCTATGGTCCTTACATAGTTTGCTTAGGAAATAATAGCAAAATCACATGCTATTAATTCCAACATACCAAAAACAACCAATGGTCCAACTACGTATTCCTTGAGAACACTAGTTCCTCAACCATGCAAAAACTACTTACTAGAAATAGTTAAGCATCTGATAGTACACTGTCCCACATCTGATCTCAACTGGGTCTCTGACAAAACTGACATGCAACAGTTATCCATGAGTGAATCCTCAGTTATCTAAAATAATAGTTGTCACATGCATGCAAGCATTAACAAACTATATTTTATTATTTTAACAACTTGTTAAAATAATCTAACTGGACTTGACTAGTTAGAACTAAGTCAACTGATTCTCTCATTATAGAACTCATGCTTATTCCCTCAATCAGTGGAGGAAACTCATGTGCATGCTCACAAAGACTTCAAATTCGAATTTCCTTAATTAATTAACTCAACTAAATTAATTAATTAATATTTCAAACTGTTGTTAAGACCAAAATTAATTTTACTTCCTATAGATAGACTAGGGACTGCTATAAATAGGAAGGGACCCAGAAATGCTATTTTTAGACATGCTATTTTTAGCAGGTCTATTTTTAGCACATTCTAAATTTAGCATTTCTTGTTGCACACTTTTCAACACTCTTGCACACTTAGATAAATCTTGGAGCATTGTTGGAGCACTTTGGCATACATTAGATTTTGATAAAGAAGGAAAAGGAAGAAATAAAGTGAAAGGGAACATGTGGATCAACAACTACAACTATATTTCTTTGCGGGTAACAGGTTGCATGTGTGATTTCCCTGCTAGTTTATGGGTGCATGGTATATGCATGTGATTTATTGGTTATGTGTTTTCATTGGCATGGAGATTTTCCTGGGTTGACAATGGTTTTATCTTTTCCTTTCCATTTCTTGGATAACCATGGTGTTGTGGGTTTTCCACTTGTTGTTTTTTGATTGGTGCTCATGTTCCTTATGGCTATGGGTTGGAACAAATGCTCTTAAAGCCCTCAAACAACTTGGGTTGAGTTACTATTCCTAGAGCCTAGGTTGGAGAAAACACTCTAGATCACTTGGTGGGTTGAGTTACTAGTCCCTAGAGTCAGGTTGGAAAAATGATTTGGAGCCTTGGAAGGATGTGAGTTGAGTTACTAGTTCCTGGAACCCTAGACAACTTGGTTAAAGATCGATCTGGTTGGTGTTAGTGATGTTCGACCATTGAGGTGGAATCACTGTGGTTAAGGGTTGAGGTGGTTTGGCGTATGGAAGCCCTAGTTTGGTTTGACTTGATTTATTCCATGCAATCCCACATTCATGCTTAGAATATGGTGTAGGGGTGATTGGATGAAAGAGAGATTTGGTTCAACCCAATATATGGTCAAGTGGTACATAGAAGTCCCTAACTTAGTTGGTATTTTCATATGTTAATATGAGACATTTCCTTATTGTGATATCATTTGTAGTGATTATGTTGGTGATATTATGGTTGATTTTTCATGGTTTCTATGTTGGTTATTTTCTAGTTATATGTTGGTTATTTGATTTGTATTATCTATGACTCTTGTCATGAATTATTTAGTTATGGATTGGTTTATGAATGTATGGAATAATAAGTCATTTTGCAACTATGTGGAGAGGGCATAGGGCATTCTTGGTGATTCTTATATGAATCTCAGGCCATTATAATCAGATATGCATTCATGACCTCTAGCTTACATGTTTTCCATGTGTTTGATGAAATGTTTGTTATGGACTAGGCATGTCCTGGATCAGTTATTGTTCAATTTTTGTATGAAAATATTTGTCATTATGTCATTTATCATTTTCCCATTTTGAGAATTCATAAGCAGTTATGGGCAGTGGTTTGGAGGTTGGCCTGGAATTGTGGCTTAGATATCAGGACCGCACCCTCTAAACTAGGAAAGTTGGGTCATAACTTCATGGAGGCATTGTTGTGCATGTGGTTGGAGACTGATAACACACCCAAGCCTTGCCATGCATGCAGTTGGGAGTCTAGGTTAGTGAAAAAGAACCCCATCTCAAGGTTTGGTCACCTGGGGTGTTCCTTTGGCCTCTAAGTGTCTGGTAGCCTTGAGGGATGTTATGAGTTGTCAGTTTGTGGTTAGTTTGTAAGCTCTGCTTCCTTAACTGGATCTGGGAGGTCGGGTGATATCATTGTAACTCTTCGTCTCATGTTTACCCTGGTAGGTTAGTGAAATTGGGTAAATGTAGGAGGGGTGGTTACACCTTTGATGAATTAATAGGTATTCTCCTACAAGAATAAGAAAGAAGGAAGAATGTAACGGAAGATCTCAAAGTACAAATTTGGCATTGGTAGACAAAGGAAAGAATCCATACAAACAAAATCCATTGGACAAGAACAACGAAGGAAAGTCACAGTCAAAGCCACATCAAAGCATATCACCACCAAGGACAAATGCCTATATGAAGAGGAAGGATGAATTCTTCTATTATGGTAATCCTAGACACTTTTCTAAAGATTACAATAAAAAGAAATTTAATGAGTCATAGCATAGAAGGAATTCAAGAAACTTTGTTAATAAAGAAGCACTAGTAGGTTATTATCTAAAAAATCTCAATTTATACATATCGGATGCTACCTTATAAACATAAACTAATGATGTTAATGCATTATTTATTTACTCTGGTGCTTCAATTCATATGACATGCAAAAAGGAATGGTTTAATACCTATCTTGAAAATAATAATGGTTCCCGCATCTATATAGGAGATGAAAAATCTCATGAAATAAAATATTATGGTGATGTATGTGTAACTTTACCAAATTTCCATGTTAGAAAATACAAAATGGATGTATGTTCCTGGAATCAAGAAGAATCTAATCTTTGTGTCCACCATTGCAAATTAGAATCTCAAAGTTGAATTCTTTAACTCGCATTATGTAATAACCATGTTGCAATTAATTTTATAATAATTTATGATTTGATGTTCACTTGCAACTATTCAAGTTAGAATAATGGCCAGGGTGCTAAGACTAAGTTTGAACAGTTGAGTGATAGGAGTAAATATTTATGTTAAAAGATAAATAAAATATTTTTTTTTGGAAATATTATGGGAATAGCACATGAGTAGTTGGGTTTCTTTTCTATTAGTAGCTATTAAAGTGGTTAGAGTCTCAAGTAGTGGAAAAGTAAAGGTCAAAGTTGTCACAGTTACAACCTCCTAAGATTCCCCAGGATTCCAGGAGGAATGATAACCACCAAAGAGACAATGCAACTAGAGATAAATTTTATGCTGGGTGAAAAAGAGGTAGCATGGTTGGAGAGAAATGCAATGTTGAATGCTAAAAAGAAAGATACATGTAAAAATCCTAGGTATTGAGAAGGAAATGATAGACATTGAAAAAGCAACGTGTTGTCAGAGTATGTGTGGGGGAGGAGGAAAAATGCCATGAAATGATGCTAAGTTACTAATAACAAAGAATCTCATGGCTCGAGAGGAATTGTTGTGGTTGTAATTTGTTGGTTTGGAGGAATGTGTTGGTTCCTACTGTATTTCCAAGTTTTCATAATAAATAGATAAGTAAAAATATAATTGTAGTCATTTTGTGAGTCAAGAATGTTTGGTTTGAAGCATGTATTAATTAGTGATATTTAGTATGTGGGTATTTGCACCGAAAATGAACTTAGCATTTAAAGAACAAAGAAAATTAATATATATAGCATGCAATCACAAACATATAGAAATTTTTATGAGTGCATGTAACTTTTGATAATAAACAAACTATGGATGCATGTACGTTTTCATAGTAAACAAAGCAAAAATTGTATGTATATATATATATATATATATATATATATATATATATATAGATACACACACACCATGTCAGGTGTTATCACTCAAAACTTTTCCTTAGAAGTTTTGGAAGAAGGGAAGGCTTCGAGGTAACCACAAACCAACTTTTAAGCATAGGCTCTAGCCAGCCTATGGCTCAAAGAGGGCTCTCTTTATATAATTTAGCTATGTTTGCTTAGATATTAGGCTATTTCTGGAGTTCAGTGGGGGTTTTGATTTGTATGAAGATCTGGTGGTGGAATCGTTAAAACAGGATGATAGGTTGATGCCTTTAGGCCATTGGGAAATGAAATCAAAGAAGGCACAGCAAAGCTGGAGTTAAATAATTAAAGGGAATGTTCAAGGGGCAAGATAGCATAGTGAAGTACAAATCCTTGGACTAAATGGTGAAATGAGTCTTAACGGGGGTGAGAGGGCAATCAAGAATCCTCAGACCGATGCTAAGATGGGGAACAGCAATGAATCTTGAGTAAAGGGCAATTAAGAATCCTTTACTATAGACCATAGGAGAAACTACAGAAGCTAAGGAGCAGTTAAGAATTCCCTAACTAAGATAGTTTAAGAGAAGATATTAAGAATGTATAACAATAAGATAGAGTGTAGTTAAGTAAATTCTGAAATAATATTCAAGTTAAACATTCAGACTTCTGAAACATTTAAGATTATGAAACAACTTTAAGGGAGATAAAACAATACAAGAGAATTACTCATGCGTGCTCTGCTTTACACATGAATCCCTTGAAATATCTTATCTTTATTCATCAATCCATCATGCTGGCCCAGTCAATGACATAAAAGCTTTTACAATCTTTAAACAAAATTCTATTGAAAGTATAAGAATCCACCCCCCATACATCGAAATATGAAGTATATATACAAAAATATTTACAAAATATCTCAAAACAACTAGAGACTTAATCTAGGGAATAAAAATAGCTCCTTGCATGAAGATAGAAACAGATGTTGAACTGCTTCATGTTGTCCCTTTTATTGTGGTGTTGCTGGTTGTTTCAGTTGAGTTGGAGCCCTTTAAGCTGGCTGATATTTGTAGAATTTCTACGCTGGAATCTTCTTTACTTTAATCTTTCAACTGATACTCTTTGACCCTGCTACTCTTTGACCCTGCTGCTCTGCTTTTACCTGTTTTAACTGGTTGCCTTCATTTACTGTGCAGTAACTTTCTGATGTAAATTTATTACAGTAAATCTGTCATGTTTTCCCACCATTCCGCATTAGGTAGTTTTACATTCATCATCCTTCTATAGATTTCATCTGCCTCTATGTACTTTGCAAAATTTGGCTTAGTGAGGAACAAGTGTTTCACCTCATGCTCTAGGAAAAACAAGTTCTCCAATGTGTCATATAACACTTTGCCTGTTGGCAGGGCTTTAATGGCTGAAGAACTTGCTTGTTCCTTAGCCAATTTTCTTAGTCTATCTCCATAGTCTAGCTGGGGCATGAGCTTTTCATTGATGACCATAGGACTGGGAAGACCCTTCTCCCTCAAAATATGAAACTTAGCCATGAACCTATCAATGGCTACCTGCATGTTATGGCACTTCTCTTCTAAGTTAAGCATAAGGTTTATTTTGGAAAGAACCTTCCTAATCTCTAGAATGGCCTCAGTCCTATCTTCTATGTCAAGCTCATGGAGCTCATATCTGTTCTTTTTGTTTAGTAAGTGGATGAGTCGATCGGCATCCTCTGGTTTATCCCCCATTTCTTCCTTTACTTTTTGGATATCTTCAGTAGCTATCTTCACCAATTATGTCTGCTCAAAAATATCTTGAATTGATGGCTAAATATCATTGATAGAGTTAATGATATTGGCATAGAGCATTTCTTTGGTTTGTTCCAGTGGTTTCTGTAGTGTTAAATCCTTCTCTAGGATTTTGATTCTCTCACCCATTCTCAGTGCCTTTTGTGTTTCTTCTTTTTGCTGGAGTTGGGCAAGTTTACAATCAGTTTCCAGACTTTCTACCTTTTCCTTTAGTCTCTTCATCTCTGTAGCCTGGATAGACATCTCTTCCATGGCTTTGACTAATTTTGTTGCTTTCTCTCCCTGTGTACCTGTTGTTGTTGTAGATTCTGCTGTTACTGGCAATGTTATGGCAGGTGGAGCTGTGGGTGCCAACGATGTTGCCAGTGTGGAAGGAACTATTATAGATACTATGGGGATGATAGTTCTAGAAGTTATGGCCAAGTCACTTTGCTTCGACTGAATTAAAGTGTCCAACTCCTTCTCTATCTCCTTGAGTTGATCGTTCAGCTTCAGGACCAAGTCCATGAGCTCTTCATGTCCTTGTTGTGCTTCTAGGACTTCCTTTGTCTGTGGGAGATGCAGTTGGGGTATCTTTAGTTGCTTCTTGAGTGCAGCAATGTCCTCATTTTTCTTTTTAATCAGTTGCTCTATAGCTTTTACATCTTTGGGATCGTGTCCCAATTCAATCACTAAGTCCTCTAAGGACTTGATTCTATTATCCTTGGCCTGTGAGGAGACCTTCTCCAACTAAAATTGTGCTAATATATTGTTTATGGAGTTCTGTAATTGGTGGGTAGCAGTGGCCTTCCCTGTTAATGTGGAGTATATCGTCTCCCCTGTTTGCTTTTGCAATTCAATCTGGTCAATGGGATGGATATCCCTTGCCAGTACTTCAAAATCCACCTTTTTGAAATCTGATGCTGCCCTTGGTTGCTGAGTGGTTGGCTTGATAAAATTCATCTTCATTTTCCCCTCTTTGATATTGAAGGCTAACATTAGCCTTGTTTGATTACTGGGGGTCATCTTCAAATATTGGGCATATGTTTGGGCCTTAAGCCTTTCATTTCTGGCTTTAATCTCTTTGTATCTTTCCTTAATATCTTGGTTCTTATCTACAGGCATTCTGAAGGAAGATACCTCAACACTTTGACAACTTATCAACATCTGAGTTTGTGATGTGGAAGGCTCCTGCACACTCCCAGACGGAGTGGTGGGCCTACTTCTTTCAACCTCTGTGTTGGTGACCTCAGCTGAGTCGTCAGTGAATTCTTGCTCAGAGGCTAGATTGGGCTTTTTCCTTTTGTTTGATTCTTACAGTACATTATAAGTAGGCATTCCTGAAGTGGAAGTCCATTCTCTGTTCCTTTTTGGGACCTTCTCCTCATTCTAAGGAGTCTGCATGACTGGATGGGCACTTGAAGTAGTTGTTGGTTCTTCTGATGGTTCTATCCTGGTTGACTTTTTTGGCCTATCTAACTGTTTTGGCCTATCTGACTATTCTTGCACCTGGAGGAAAGAACCCTCATCAAGTTGTTTTTACAGATCTAATAATGTGTTTTCCACATAAACTTCAGTATTATCCCTTTCTTCTAACGTGTTTTCCACCCATTGCAATTGGTTAGCATACTTTTCTATCTCAGGGATGTGGTGATGGATATAGGGAGCCATCTTGTTTTTCTGCCTTTTTTTACAAATGAAATCCAAGGGATCGTATCTCCATATGAAGCTCTGTTTTAATTTTAATCTCTGAAGGATCAAGTATGCCTCCTTTCCAGCTTATCTGTTATTACAAATAAAAGGACCCAATTGGTCTTTGATCTTGAGCTAGGCTTTCTTTTTGGCTTTAACAAAGTTTACCTCATCTGAATTTATTATCTACTTGTAGTACTCCAAGGAAAATAAACTCATAGGAAGATATTTAGGTAGTTTGTATGGGGCCAGCTGGCACCCATAAATCCTGATTTCAATGTGGTTTTGGTACAAGTACCAATCTCCCACCTGATGATTGATGTTTAGATGAAGGGCTCTCCTAATCTCAGGACTGATTCTTGGTGGAGGGGTTCCATTGAGCATGGTCATCACAGGGTGGACAAAGGAATCTATGAATTCATTGTATGAATAGGGGGAGGAATATTGATGAATCAATGGGGTCCAGAAGATGACTGATCTTGGTTGGCCCTTGGTGTCCAACTTTTGCAAGGTAAGTGGGAATTTATCTGCTTGGAAGTATAGGAAAAGGTGATACAAGACGAAGGAGTATTTGAAGACTCTCTCATTACTCATTCTGAGGAATTGTTCATGCATCCTGTCAGCTATGAATGTGGCAAAGTCATAAATGGTTGCAGGAGGTTGTCCTGGGGTATAGATGGACATGAAAGCTAGGATGATTTCATCAATGTATTCACTTGTGGAGTAACCCAAAACACAAGATATCATGGATACAATATTTCTACCCCAAGGAGAAAATATAGTTGCTACATATGGAGGGGGGTCTTTGGGGGTATACTTCTCTTCTATGATGAAGGTTTGGATTAATTGGGCCAATCTTGCAGGGCTGAGTTTGGGATATAAGTCCAACAGGTCTCCAATTGAGAGGGGAGTCAAGTTTTGGCCAGGCTAGAGTTGTAGCATCTCATTTATAGATTCAACAGTGATAGTGAAAAGTATGGCCTGGTTAGGGGACATGACTGCTCTTTGACTAGGGACATAGTTGGCATGGCACATATGTACAATTTCAGGGAAAATGTGGACTTGGGGGAACTGGTACTTGGGAAAATTTGACTCCCAAAGGCCAATTTCATCAGCATGGTTTAGGAACTGGTCCCTACTTTGGCAGTGAATTTTGAGCAGGAGCTCTATGACAGAGGTATCTTTTATTTGGAAATCTCTATCAGCTAAGGGAAGGTGGTCCAGGTCTAAGTGGGGTGTAGAGATGGGTCTCACATCCATGGCAATTGGGGCAGCCATTCTCAGTTCTTATGGATTTGAGTATGCGGGAGGTGATTTATAGTATTTTAGGGCAACGATGGTTTAGCACAGAGTAGGCTTGCATTCTTGAGTTTATTCAATTAATTTTAAACTTAACTAAGAATACTCAATCACTGGTTTCTTTGAAATTGACAGGGTGTTTGATGAATTGTGGCTTAAATACCTGGAACTGGGGTGAAATGGTTCTGAGCAGGGCGGCTGGCGACTGCAAATGGTTGAAGTAGTTCTATATAGGCTGTAAGGTTGTCTAGGTGGTCTATGACGTCTTTGGAGTGCAATTGGGCATGGGTTGATGGCTTCGATGTTCACAGGTGGTGTGCATACGTATAAAGGTTTACAATTAAAATTCAAGTGAAAACAAATGATTTGGGGCATTTTGGCTTTATGCGCGAAAATTCTATTTTGGCAGGTACGGGGTGAACAGTGATCATTTTGTCATGTAGCAGGCAGGCCGTAAATGATTTCTATTGTACCACTTTTGGGCGCTCGATGGTATTTTAGAGGGGTTGCCCGATTCCATTCATCAGCTGACATGTAGCATCGGGGGCTGGTGGAAAAACCACTTTTTGGGCAGGTAAGGGATGGACGTAGGGTTTGCCCGATATGGATAAGGGTCGTCAGATGTGGAGGAAGATGATCGCACGGTGATCGGGTGGGGAAACTACACAGAGGCTAGTGGGGGGGCCGGCAGTGTTATCGGGAAATCTAGTGTCTATGCAGAGTTGCTAGTCCCACTAAGACTGGTAGCTATCTTAGAAACAAACAAACTAAAACTACTTTCATTTTCCTTTATGAGAAGTAGATAAGAGGGGAACAAAGGAGACCAACCTCTGTCTTGCGCTTGGTTCCTTGCTTGATTCCTCTCCCTTCTGATAGATCTTTGCCACTCACTTCCTCGTCTACCCAGCTTCAAAGAGCACCTATGGAATCAGAGCAGCATAACACTATCCAAGAACAGAGATCTACTATCATAAACAATATAGGACCAGATATATATTGACCACACAAATGCATATATCATCAATCATACAAGAATGTGGAGGAAAACTTGAATAGCTTTATTAATATCAAGAATAGCAAAGAGGATTACAACCAATTGTTCTGACCCAGCATCATCCTCTCAGCAAGAAAGCCCTTCTTCACCTCATGAAAAGCTTCAACACTATGATGTTACACCAAGAAACCAGCAGCACTTCCTTACAAGATACAAACTTCCAACCTCTAGATCTCTGGGATGAGGGATCCATATATAGATGATTGCAGGGAGGTGAGTCAGCTTCTGAGATTTGATTAGTGTCCTCTCTCTGATAGTTCTTGATTCCACTTGGAGATTGATGATCTCTTACTCATCCCTGGGCGAATCCAGAGAGGCAAGTGTCACAGGAGAAGTTTCTGGAAGATTCCATGATCCTCCACCTCGCAAATTGACTCTGCCATTTGTCCACTCTCACCCATCGCACCCCATAGAATGGCTTTTCAGTATGCATCGCACCTCCCGTGTGCATTTAGGTGGGATGCAGCGCACTTTGACCATGGAGCAGGTGAGATGGTCCAACTTTGACCAGTTCTCAGTAGTTTTTCATGGAGAACTTCTGGGAGATGATGTAATCGATTGACCTTGTTCTTTTAGGGGATGGAACAACACTTTTAGGGACTTAGGAGTCCTTGGTATATGGACATGTTTGATTGGGGTTGCAGTGCCCAAAAATGTCTATAACAGGCGGGCACTTAATTTCAGTGATTTCGGGGATCAATGATGGCTTAAAGAGTGATTATGCCATCAGGGTGATTAACAGAGGATTTAATTAACGTAATCGTGAATCGATCAGTTAATGAAGTTTGTCGGGGTTTGGGTGAAATTAATAGTTTTATAGTTAACACTAGGTCTAGGGATATTAATGTAAGGGATTTAATATATACATACGGGAAAGGGTATCAATGGGAATTAATATATAGAAGTTAGAAGTTAATATGAAAACGGCGGAAATGAATTGCACTAAGCATAATGTATTTTCTGTGATTTAATTGCTTTTCGCATATATGCATTATAACTTAGGTTAGAGTGTTTTAATAGGTTTTTTGGGAAAAAAGGGGTTTTATATGGGATGATTACTTTCCCTAGGCAAATAACGTTTTAACCTTAGGAAAAGGGGTTTTATTTTGGAAATGAGGGGGAATGAAGGGAGATGAATTTTTATGAGGGGAATTTAGTACTTGATATCCATAAGTCATTGAGCCGAGGGTCCGGTCCCTTCAAAAGTCAGAGAAATGCTCTAAGCCTCTTTGACTTAAAGGTTTTTTAGCACTTTGGACTTTATTTATGGGAACTTAGTTAAGTAAAAGGCGAAATGAATGGAAGAAGTTAATTAATTGACTTTGAAATCCCTTTTCATGCTTGATTTGTTCATTCATATCTGGAAATTTTATGATGAGAATGATAAATATGCTTTTGTCTAATCAATCATCATACTTCTGCAACCTTTCTCCTACTTACCCATCTACTTTTCCTACCATTTTTACTTCAATTTATTAGGGTGCATTTGAGCTAGCAAACCCTTATCAAATATTTTTGTTTTTCTTTACAATAGTAAACTAACTAAATCTAACCTTATTACATCCAAGGGCTTAGATTAAACAGTTGAGCTCCTTTTATTTACTCTACCTATCTAATTATCTGCCAAGGTTACACTGTTTGGCTAGATTTTTATTCTCTACCTATAGACATGAAATTAAAAACATGAAATAGCCAAGTTTAAACATTTTGACTATCATGGATTGTGGCAAGGATCTCAAGCTGCACATAATCTTTTATTATTCATAAAAGTAAATATGAGTGGCATTTTGGCTTGCTCGCTTTCATGTTCTTTTTCCTTTTCTTGGGGTTCACATTTTTTCATCTTTTTTGACCTTTTTTATTCTTTTTGTCCTTTGATTATTCTTTTTGTCCTTTGATTATTCTTTTAGGACATACCCTCTTTACATTTTTTATTTTTTGAATATGGAAAAAATTTGTAGAAAGCAAAGGTATGTACATATTACAAGGCTTAACCTTAGCCATTCCAAACTATGAATCCTATTGGCATAAGAACCTAACAGTGGCTCCACTTGGGGATGGCATTTCCTTATGAACTGTCAAGAAATTTGAGACCAGTAGCCTTGGAATTTGACTTTTGTTACCTTGTGATTTGTCACCTTTCCACTTGCTTTATTCATACTTATGATAATAAATCCTTAAAAGCTTAGGGCCTTCTCTCCGAGATTCAACTCTAAAGGTTTACCATCCAATCCAAACTATACTTTTTCAAAATAAAATATACACTCATGGGAAATATCAATTAGTAACTAGGTTATGTAATGTTTGAGCATTCGACCATTCACTAGTCCTCCTCCTTCTTCAGTACCATCTAGTCCCTTAAGGAAGAAAGCATTGTTCCCTCTATAAGCATAGATGATATAGGGGCCCTTCCATAGGAAATCAAATTTCCCATTCTTACCCTTATCTTCCCTTCTTGAGTCCCACTTGAGTACTTTATCACCTAAGTAGAAATCATCTGCCTTGGTCCTTCTATCAAAAATCTTTTTGATTTTTTCTTGCACAACTTGATATCTAATGTAGACCTCTTCTCTGGTTTGCTAGAGATGAGTAGTCTAGTTTCTTTTCCTCTAGATATCATTTGGTTCAGATTGCAGTTCTTGGAGCATCTTCATCACTAGTACTCCCAAAGAGGATGGAAAAACAACATCTTCTAGTAACTTCTTAATAATGCTCACCAGGCTCTTATTTGAAGATTATGCCAGTCCATTTCCTTGAGGGTAGTAGGTTGTAGAATGACCCAGAGTAATGTGATACTTATTGCAAAATTCTATCATTCGTTTGGATTTAAAAGTTGTTGCATTGTCAGTAATGATCTTGGTTGGGCATCCAAATCTAGATAGAATGTTGGCCTCAAGGAAGTTAACAATATCAGTATTTGTGGCTTGTCTTGAAGGTATGGCCTCTATCCATTTTGTGAAATAGTTTGTGGCTGTGGGGATCCACTTATGTTGGGCAGAATAGGGCGAGTGAATTTCACCAATGAAGTCTAAACCCCATTGTTGAAAAGGTACTTCAGCAGTGATTGGTTTAAGGGATAATAGCAGAAGATTTCTTTTTCCTTCAAAAATTTGACACTTGTGACAAGGGGTCACAAATTTCTTGACATCGGAGAATAAAGTTGGCCAATAGAAACCTTCCCTTAAGATTTTATCTACAGTGGTTCTCCAATAGAGGTTTCCACCACAGTCACCTGCATGAAAGTCTTGTAGAACTTTGTCAGCCTCATCTTTTAAAAAACAGTTAACGAGAATTCCTTCTTGATCTTTCCAAAACAAAGCATTATCAAGTATACAAAATTTCAAAGATTTCATTTTCAAAAACCTAACTTTGGTTCTAGATAATCCAGGAGGAGGTTGTAATTTTTGTAAAATGTAGAAGATATCAGCATACCATGGTGATTCAACAAAGGCTTGACTGATCGGTGGAGTCGCCATCTCCTCTCCTTCATCTAGTGCAGCAATAAAGTTTATGTCTAAGGCCTGACAATTCGACTTAGCCATAAGTTTAGCTAAGCCTTGGCATTTGATTAACTTTATGGGTTTGATCTCTATATCATAATCTAAGATATTAGCAATCCATTTTCCCCTTTTACCATCAGGACCTTCCTGAGTCAGGATGTCTTTGACTACAAAATTGGGAACATAGGCTACTATATGAGAATACAAAATATATACCCTAAAATCTTTGATATCTTTGACTAAATCCCATGCTTGTTTCTCCATTATGTTTGATCTGAAAATCACTTGTGAGTGATCTCAGTTAATTAATTAATGAATGAAGGTATTGCAAACTCATGTGCTGGTGTGTGTCCATGTTATCTTAGGCAACGGATCGATCATATTGCAAAATACACAGACACTGGATAATGAAAAATAGTAAGAGAAACATAGTAAGAAAATGCAAGAACACAACAAATTAATAAGGAGTTCACCCAATCCTCTTGGGCTATGTCTCCGGTCCAGCTTTTAGTGGTGGCCTTTTCTTATTGTGTCTTTAAAGCAAAGTTTTTACAATGAGGAGCTCAATTTGAGTCTCTTGAAATAGATAATGCTTAGTAGGGTGGTTCTTAGATTCCCAAGCCACTAGAGTGCACAGACTCTTCCTTACCAAGTCTCGACCTCAACTAGTCTTGATTGGGATGAGTCCAATTTGGTACTCAATTCCAGATAGATATCCTCTCCAAGAATTGTTTGAACCTCTCAAGCCTTCTATCTGCTCGATGTTGCCTCAGGTTAGCTCAACTCTCTGGTTTCTGCTTCTTGCTTATTCTCTGTTCTATCTCTTTGTCCCACTGTCTCCTTCTTTCTTACAGTGCTCGCTTGTTTTTGTTCTCTGTCTGTTCATGGCTTAAAGCCAATACGTCCTTGACTGTTCACTTCCTCTTCCGCCTCTTTGGATCGCCTGCTGCTGTTCGCTTGGAGTTCCCTGCCTCTACATCATCGCCACTATGTAATGTCTCACAGGGAAGTGGCCACTTGTCCTCTCACGAACTGTGCTAGCTCTTCCTCAAACGGTTTGATATTTTGGTTACGTTGTGAAATGATTCATCCGCCAACTCAGCGGTCAAATCGGACTTCAAACTTTTATATTCCGCAGCTTAATTCTCCCTCTAGATCTAGTTTCTCATTGGGCGCAATCTCCGTCATTAGATCTGGAGCCCCCAGATCCTACAGTGTTTTCTCTTATCGAGCGGTTGACTTGCTCGACCATTAGCCCATGATGAGAGGTGGTTTTCTCTCTCATACGCTGGACACACTTCGTGCAATGTGTGGAATCACTCGTTCTCCTGCCAAATCTGCTTACCGCCCAAAGTGCCTTTGATATTCCACCGGTTTTGGAGCGTGGGACTCACCTTTCACTTTTAGTGCTTTTCCCACAGTTTTTGGCTTCCCTTGTGACCGAGTGCTCGGGGCCTTTCCATTTCGAGGTGTTTTTCCCAGTGCATCAGAAACGACCTCCGTATTCAGATCTTGACTTCCCTATCTGCCAGTTTGTGTCATGCACGGTCTCCATGGGCCTCGGTCAGCGACCTTTGACCGAGGTCCTCGTCGTTCCTTGCTGGCTACAAACTACCACTATCCAGAGGTCTTCCTAATAGCTATTTTTTCACAAGTTTTTGAAGTATGTCCTGATTTTATACAGTCATAGCACTTTGATAATTTTCACGGATCCAATTCGGACCACGAACTTCCCACTGAAAAAGCTTTTGGACCACCAAAGGTTGGTTTTCAAGCATCGACTAAGTGAGGGTACAATTTTCTCACTTGTCCAATCTCTATCCATTTTGCACTACTTGGCTTTGAACCCTTGAGCCCAACTCTGAGGTACTCAACATCTCCCCTGCCCATCATCCTCACCTTCCTGTCCAGAACTATGTCTTCCTTCAATTCATTAAGATATTCAGGTAACAGGTCATCAATAGAAGGCAATTGACTCTGCTCTTCGGGACCCTCAATTAGTGAAGGTTCAAAAAATCTCAAGCAATCTGCATTCACGACTGAGTAGATGTGCATGTAAGCTGGTAGATCAAGGTGAAAAGCATTCTCACCAATTTTCTCAAGTATCTTGAAAGGTCCATACCTGATAGGCTTTAGCTTTTTACCTTCACCTTGAATCATGTCCTTGCTAATATACAGCCAAACTTGGTCGCCAACTTGGAAACTATGCTCCATCCGATGCTTTTCATGCCTTGCCTTGTATTTGGCTTGGCTCTTTTCCAGCTGTTCCTGTACTGCTTGGTGGATCTCTTGGATTTGTTCAATGAAACTAGTTGCCCTTTCCACATCACTGTGTCCCTCAATTGTGGTGTCTTTACCAAAGACAAAATCCAAAGGAGACCTTGGTGTGAAACCAAAATAGGTCTCAAAAGGAGATCCCTGTGTAGACAAATGTTTTTCTCTGTTGTAAGCATGCTACACATAAGATAAATGTTCATACCAAAGCTTAGGATGTTTGCTGCAATATCCCCTGAGCAACTAGATCGCTGTCATGTTGACTACTTCGGTCTGGCCATCAATTTGTGGATGAAAAGCTGTGATTTTCTTCAATTTGGTGTCCATCAGTTCCCACAGACTTGACCAAAACTTCCCCACAAATCGGGTGTCTCGATCAGATACAATGGAAGTGGGTAATCCAAAATGAACCCATACATGTTGAAAGAACAATTTTGCAGTTTCTTTAGCTGTAATCTGTTTATTACAAGGTATAAAAATACACATTTTGTTGAACCTATCCACAACAACATACAGATAATCATAACCCTTCCTAGATTTAGGTAGTCCTTCAACAAAATCCATGGAAACACTTTCCAAAGGGTGACAAGGAACTGGTAATGGAGTGTACAAGCCTAGTTTTCTATTGTTGGGTTTGCTTTTAGCACACATAGTACACCCTCTTACATATCTAGAAACTGTCTCGTTCATTTTTGGCTAATAAACAAATCTTTGTAGTTGTGTGTCATGCGGAAAGAGTCGTTAGTGCGGACACAACCGACCTCCCTAGAAGCAAAAGCTCTCTAGTGACAAACAAGACAAATAAATCCTACCTTTCTCTAAACATGCATTGCAAATACAAGTAATCAGGGGATCTTTAACATACCTTTAGTCCAACGCTTTGTAGTAGTCCAGCCTCGCCGATCCGGATGAGCTCCTCCTTCTCTTCGAAACCTGCATTCACTAACAAGCCAAAAGATTAAATAGCACCTGATAAACTCACAAAACAATACATATCCATCATACAGACCAAGGAGTATATGAAACAAACCATGAATAACAATCTGTTGAGAAAAATAAGTTCATTTGCATTAAAAGGTAACAAAAGGAACCATTACAACCTGAGCCTTGGTGTTGTGCAAGTCCCTCCTAGGGTCCAGCAAGAGTTTTCCTTTACTTTGATCAGCTCACCCACTCTCAAATAAGGCTAGGAAAGGATGGGAATCTCTCCTCTCAAGCTTTACAAGGGAGTCCTAATTCTACCAGCATCTACCCTTAGGAATGTTCAGCTTTCAACCTCTCTCCCTTTGGCCCAATGCCTGTATTTATAGTGCTCTAGAGGAAGTTATTCAGGTCCACCATCAATGGGATAAGCCCCTCTTTGGATGGGATAGCTCCCCTCTTGATGGGATAAGTTCCTCTTTGGTAGGGATACATGAACCATCTGGAGGCGCTTCATACACGTCAAACAAGCTTCTAGAATGCTCTAGAAATGACCACAAGTAACTTTTTTGGAGTGAAACTTACGCCTTTTGACCTTTACAGGAGTACGCACCCATTGCTTTACATACAAAGCGTACAAGTACGCAGGTATTGTGAACTTGGAGTGCGTACACGCAGGTAAGGCTAAGAGAAACTGCGTACCCAGAGATATATAGATTTTTAATGACTTTCTCTCTTTCTTGAAGTTTGATATGGAGAGCAGAGGTATGAGGCTTGCCAAGGAGGATAGTATGACAGTTGATGGAGCCATACTAACTGCAAATAGTCATGGTGACAAATTTTATTGTAACAGATTGCCCCCTAAAGTGCGAAGCCTGTAGTAGATTAGGGTTTCATATCATCTAGGAAGGGTGAAGTACTTTATCATTTCAAGGATTATCTTGTGGAGAGCCCAGTCGGAACCTGCAAGTATTCAACACAAAATACGTATATATGATTATATCATCGCTGAGGTAGGCATTCCCATACTCAGATTGAAAACTTTAACTAATTGACTATCTACTGCTCTGATACAGGAATGATTCTGCAGTACATCATAATCATAGACTTTTGTAGACACAGTATGGACGCAGCCATCTGTTTATGATTAGTCTATTGTACAATGGATACAAAACTCCTTGCAGCTTGGATGGTGGAAACTAGATCCAGGGTCTTCATTTCTACTTCCTGAACAGGTACGATTCTATCCATGTGAATAAATGAGTTGATGTCGAACATGGTAGAAGCCACTTGATTACCAGTCAATGATGTAAACTGTTAACAAGCGTGAGAGAGACCACCAGTGATGTCAATGGTTCTCAAAGTACCCAGTACAATCCATGAGATGGGAATGAATGAGTTGATGTCGAACATTTCACGGAATCCTTCGATCGAAAGTCAATGATGTAAACTGTCGTCAAAGGCGAGAAACCTGCCATTGATGCATGCAGACTTCAAGGTACTGACGATTCCTAGGTCATCTTTCTAGATAATGTGCTGATGTCGATAGAAAGCAACCCGTTGCAGGCAAGCCCACAACACGAAATCATAGATCAAGTTGAATAAATGTAACTGTAAGGACTGACTCAGGGATGGTCAAAATGGATGACGAGTATTTTGCAGATGAATGTTTATTGCAGAGACCTCTTGAACACATAACGACACGACAGATGGCTTGGTGACATTTGACCCAAAGTTAATACCCGGCTAAAGACTTTCAATGTGTTTGATCAACTGTGAGGCAAAGGATTTCCCAACCCAGGTGAATGAAAGTGTCGTGTTCAAGAGTGGTAATAAGGCTTCTTTTGAGATAAAGGATAACAAATGGGCTCATTTTTCTCTCTTTTCCCCCACCATTTCTGGCAAGTACCTCTTTATTTTTTACAAGCTTGAGGAGGATAACATATGCTTGATTATAAGCTCATCCTTCGGATGAGTCCAACTTAGTTTTGATTCGAACCCTAAGAAGGAGTGGTCCGTTCCTGTTTGTAATCGAACAGGTCCTTTACTGTGAAATTTTAACGAGTCCAGTATAGGAGAAACTCGGCGTTTTTCATTTTTAGAGAGTCTGAAAAACTTAAGAAGACTCCAGGTTGAACTTTTTCGTAAAGTTGTGTCTCCCAAGCCCGAAAAAGTATAAAATAATACTTGAGAGAACCGCTTAGTCTTGCGACCAAGGAGTACTTTCATGATTAGTGCCTTTGACCTGAAAAGTAAAAAGCGATCAAGGACACGTCGTTTTATTTCCAGTATCGAGTTTGAAACGACAAAAACCCGGCAATCTTTTCTTGTTTTTACGGTCAGAAAAGAGCTATAAGGGGATCGTCTTTTAATTTCGTTTTAATGAGTGTAAAAGAAACACTCGGCAATCTTTTCATGTTTTAGGAGTCAGAAAAGGGCTTAAAAGATGACTCTGACATTTTGGTTTGTGAAAAATGATAATTTTCCTTGAAAGTCCTTTTGTCCTGCACAAAAACGACACATTACTCATACCTGTTTAAGATAAGAAAAAATGCATTGAGAAATATCCTTCCATGGTGAAAAATAAACAAATTTAGCATTCATTTATCCAAAAAACCTATAAAAAGACCTTTTACCATGTCATTTTTACCATTTTACTGTTGAAGGAGAGAAAAGGGCTTTTGGCAAGAAACTTCCCGTGGACTTTGCGAAGAATCCGACCATCGGAATCGAGTGCCGTCTCTTTCAGGTATTTCACAACATCCTCCTCTTTGTTTTCATTCGTTTAGAATTTCATTTTAAGCCCTATTTTGATTTTTTGAGGGCTTTGGGGTTTTAGGATCCGCCTTTCGGGGTACGCAGGTGCCCCATGGGCGACCTGCGTACCCCGACATTTTCATTAATGGGAAAATGGCCGGAGTACACAGCCTACCTTCAGAAAAGTTGTGTCCCCACGCTCTGTTTCTGAACGTGGGGTGCGTACTCCGCGCAAAGCAATTTCAAAACCCTAAATCTCAAAACTAAACCATCAATTTTTGATTTAATGAATTCTAATGAATGTTTTCTGGTGTGTAGATTGCCCACCATGCTTGATTGGCGCGAAAGAGAACACGAAGATTTTGATTTGGCTGCAATAGATCATCAACCCTCCATTGATGCTTTGAAGGCATGTGGTCTCTACAAATACTGGGCCATACCTGGCATGAGGGCCCAGGTGCGATTCTTAGAATGGCTGGTTGAAAGGTGGAACGTTCAGGATCAATGCTTCTACATCGGAGGGCACCAGCTCGAGATAGAGCCCTCAGACATATATTTTCTCACTGGTTTGCCTAATAGGGGCGAGCAACTGACTCTGTCCGGGACTAGGCCGGGTGGCCAATCCCTTGCTAGCCTCCGGCTAGAGTGGTGCAACAATCAGAACCAGGAGAAAGGGATAGAAATCAAATACATATCCCTGCCTGAACTTATGGTAATTTCCTTTACAGTTACCAGACTCTGCGGCGCAGCCGCTTTGCATATTGCCACCGGGTCCCAAATGCGGATGGCGATAGATTGCTACCGAGGCACCATTTTCAATTGGTGTGACGTTGTGTTGGCCAATATGAAGGGCCAACTGACTAGGGCAAAGAACAGGCAATTAAATACCTTTGGGTATGGGCCTCTAGTTGTGAGCTTTGCCCTAGAGAGGGTTCCAATGCTGATCCCACAGCATCTCACTGTTGCAGTTGGGCCTCCTCGGGAGCCAAAGTTGATGCGATGGGTTGCGGTGATGGCCCGGCATCCTGATGAGGGAGCGGGAGTTGTTCGATTTCCTGCGGGTTACTTTCACTGGTTGGAGGACCAGGTCTTTGCGATCCAGGATTTTCCTTATGCCGGAGTAGATTTTCGCGGTGATCCGGACATGGTTCTTCCACAGGGAGAACAATGGGACGACAGAGGTACTTCATTTTTCACAAGTTTTTTAAATTATTTACTTTTTTTTTTGTTTTTATATCGTCTCAAAACTGACAGTGACAAATTTCAAAATGCAGATGTAGGTCCACAGCGTCCGGCCAATCTCCGGCCATTCGAGAGAAGAGTACCAGTTGCACCAGCACCGGCCCCACAGGATGCGGCCGCAGAGACCTTAGCCGAGCTGGAACAGGACCTAGAGCGTCTCACGGCGGACATACCAGAGACGACTATAGACGATATTCCTATCCGACTTCAGCGCTATGTGGTCGCAGTCCCAGGACCTTTCAAGAGGTTCCTGTGTAGGGTAGCGCGGGCAGTGGTTTCGTATAGAGAGCACCACCAGTGATTGGCTAGTCACTTTTTGTAGACACATGTGACATTTTTGGTTTTTTGTACTTATCATTTTTGCCGATCATAAGGTATTTTTCAACCTATGATCGAAGACGATGTATATTTTTGACACACTCCTATCTATATATATATCATTATTATCGGCTTATCTTGTTAAACATGTATGATGAAATGTTTTTGAATTTACATTTATGATTATCGCAAATGTCTGTCTAACATTCGAGAAGCAATTGCATATGCTAATGTATTTAATGACCTTGGAATATGTTGATATTCAATGTAATCAAATTCACGTTCCAAGAGGCGCACTCTCAAAAATAATCTTAATAACACTGGATTTCTAATGGCATATACTCTATTAAGCTGTAATACAACGAGTTCAGAATCTAACCTCACTATCAAACTCCGAATCCCGAATGAAATAGATTCAGATAATAACTCAATCACTGCACTGTATTCTGCAATGTTGTTTGTTGTTTGACCGAGGCTCACCCCATGCATAGAAACTAACTCGTCAGAGGGCGAATAGATAACCCAAGCTGCGGAAGAGATATTCCGTGTACTACGACAAGCACCATCAGCAAATCAAATGTACGTTTGGAGAGGCGTCGACATCTGCAATATCAAGAGTAAAACCAAGATAAGCCAGAATAACGACGAAAAACACACTCTCTAAGCTAAGCACACTGTCTATACTAACAAACACACCAGCTAGAAAGAAAAACTAACCTAACTAAATCTCCATACCCATCATTTAAGCATAATACCTCTTTAGGTAAAGTCCATTTCTGGGCTTACCCAAAGAGTCCCCGTCAAAATCTACCAGCTCATAGGCCCCTTTTGCTAGCTTTCGCTTAACAATGTAGGGCCCATGCCACATGGGAACGAATTTGCCAGCACCTAATTTATCGTTAGTTTGATCATATAATAGCACTAGGTCTCCTTCCGAAAAATTACGAGGGGTCACGTTGCGATCATACTGAGCTTTCATTCTTTTTGCGTGAGTCTCGATTGCCAATGCAGCGTCACGTCGAGTCTCATCTAATTTAGCTAAGTATAATAGACGCTTCTTCTCTTCGGAAGTAGCTGGAAGTAATTCGGTAGCCATTTGAAGTGATGGGATTTCGCATTCAATGGGCAACACTGCTTCCAAACCATAAACTAGTTGGAAAGGAGTGAACCCTGTTGATGTTTTCACTGAGGTTTGGTACGCCCAAAGCGCTGAAAATAACATGTTGTTCCAATTTGACCGATGAATACCAATGATTCGTCGGATCATGATAACTAGAACTTTGTTGATGGACTCAACCAAACAGTTTGCTTGGGGATAATAAGGAGTAGAACTATCATGACGCAAACCAAGCTGGCTTGTAAGTTCTGTCATCATAATGTTTCGAAAATGGCTCCCATGGTCAGTGATTATCGCTTGTGGGACACCAAACCTAGCAATAATATGATTGAATACGAAAATCGCAGCTGTCTTACCGTCTGCCTCGAATGTAGGCATCGCCTCGGCCCACTTAGTAAAATAATCAACCGCAAGGATGATATACGCATGCCCCCCGGCCGAGTGAGGGTTACATGTAATAAAGTCGATACCCCATTGAGCAAAAGGACCAACGGCAATTATAGGGTGGAGAGGAGCAGGTGGTGCGCGCATCTTGCGATCAAACACTTGACAGTTGTGGCATTTTCGGACCGCAATGATACAATCTTTAAACATGGACGGCCAGAAGTAGCCAGCACGCAACACCTTCTGAGCTGTGGCATACCCAGACATATGACCGCCACACGCTCCAGAATGACAGTCATTCATAACCCTTTCTGCCTCTTCATGAGTTAAACAACGACAAAAAACCAAATCTGCCCCACGACGATAAAGAGTATCTCCAATAATTTGGTATTGTTGGGACTGGAATCGAATTTTTCGGCGTTCCGACTTTGAAGCTTCGGGCCAAAAGGATTGGGTTTGGAGATAGACGATTATATCTCCATACCACGGATCTAAAGTGCTGATGAGAAACAGAGATTCGTCCGCAATGGGTTCCTCTGCCACAGTTTCTGTGTCAGCACGCGGGAAGTCACACATCAACTCTGCAAAAACTAAAGATTTCTTAGACTTAGACTTTTCAAATTCTAAGTCGAACTCCTGCAGGATAACGATCCATTTAGAGTACTTGCCCCCTAGCAATTGTTTAGTCAAAATGTAAATCATAGGGTTGCAATCCGAAATGACTGTAGTTTTACGGAGAAGAATGTAATGACGAAAACGTTGGACAGCCTGAACAGCTGCCAGGGCCAATTTCTCCACATGCGAATATTTTAGCTCAGTGGGATTTAACGTCCTACTAAGATAATATATCACATGTTTCGTTTCGAATTCATCTTCCTGTACTAAGACCATTCCAATGGTGGAATGAGCGGCGGCGAGGTACAAAAAGTAATCCTGGTTGTAGTTGGGAGGATGCAGCAACGGTGCATGGGTCAACGCGTGCTTTAGCGTGTCAAAATATTTCTGAGCTATCTCATCCCAAGAGAATTGAGCATTTTGTTTCAACAACCGGGTAAAACCCTTGGTAATCTCGGCGTAGTTAGGAATGAATCGGCGTAAAAAGTTTGCTTTCCCTTGCAAACTTTGGAGTTGGCGCAAACTCGAAGGAGGAGGCAATTTGATGATAGCTTCGACCTTCGAGGGATCGACGCGAATGCCGGATTTTGAAACTACAAATCCCAGCAATCGTCCCACTTCGATGCAGAAGACACATTTGTGTGGGTTCAACCGTATACGATAATGCCTACACCTCATAAAAATTGCTCGTAAATGGACAAGGTGATCAGCTCGGCGTAAGGAGTGAGCGGGCAAATCATCGAGATACGGTTGCACAATATGCTTGATGTCATGAAATGCATAAGACATTGCCCTTTGAAAAGTGGCTCCGGCATTCTTAAGCCCAAAAGGTAATTTGCAATAAGAAAATGTCCCCCATGGACAAATGAAAGCCGTTTTTGGTTGATCGGCAGGTAGAATTTTGATTTGGTTGTAACCAGAAAAACCGTCCATAAAGGAAAATATTTCACTGCCGGCACAATCATCAATTATTTGATCGATATAGGGCGTTGGATAGTTGTCTTTGGGACAAGCACGATTAATATCCCTATAGTCAATACATATTCTTATTGTTCCCTGCTTTTTGTTAACCGGAACAATATTCGATACCCAATCCGTTAACGGGATCGGATAAATGAAACCTGCTTTCAACAGCTTCTCAACTTCTGCTTTAATTACAGCCGCTTTCCGAGGGTGTATCTGACGCAGACGTTGCCGAACGGGTTTAGCGTCCGAGTAAGTCTTGATCTCATGAACAACAATGGAGGGATCAATTCCTGGCATTTCCTCATAGGACCAGGCAAACACGTCGCGGAATTCTTGAAATAGGGCCTTGTATGTTTGAATTTCATCATCTGAACACGAGGCACCTATATGAATGTGTTCAACAATTCCGGGCTTCACTGAAATGTCAATGGGAATAGTGCGAGAAACGTTTCCCAAATTCAGCTCTGAAACAGGATGTTTCATTGGACTCTGAGCGTCTTTGACATATTCAGATGTAAAAATTGATGAGAAATCGTTTTCAAAACGATCATCCTCAGGTAAAAACGAGGATCTATGATGGAGATCTTCCCATGGTAAATCGTCTACGCACAAGATTTCACAAAGTTGTTCGTCAGATGACACAACTTCAGGAAACGTTATTAACTCTGAGGTTGATGCGAAAAGGGATTCCTCACGGACCACATTCATTTGGTCGATTTGGGTTGAACTTGGGTCGGAAAAAGACTGCACGGCTTCATAAGCAATTTCATATGGACTCAAAGGCATTGCATCACCGAATGAGTCTATCTCAGATTTAGATGGGACAATCCAAGGATCATCGTAAATAATAGTGTCTGACGTAATCATATGAATGAATGTTAATGAAGGGTCTGCGTTGATTGGAGGAAAAGGAAAAGTTCCCAATAAACCGGAATCTTTAACTAATCCTACGCCAACATCCTTATAAGGGATAATCGTTTTACCGACATGCTGGATACTCTCTGAAGAGGCTGGTTCGGATGAAAAATAAGCCAGCTGGTCTATTGTCACAATCTTGCCATTATGTGGAAACTTTATTACTCTAAAGACCGATGAAACGACCGCTGTCATAGCGTAAGACCAACTTCGACCCAAGAGAAGGTTGTAGTCTAGAGGGGCATCAACCACCTCCACGTCCAAACTAACGGTTTTTCCTTCAACCCCTATAGGCAAATCCTGTAAAATGCCAAACGGATGGAACCCACGGCCATCAAAGGCCTTAAGAATTGTCGGGGATTGGTTCAGCGAAGGAGAACCAAGCGATCTCCAACACTGAATCGACATAATACACGTGGAAGCGCCCTCATCAATTACAGTCCGATGAATAGGCCTGTTTTTTACTATCACTGGAATCTGGAAAGCCATCTGATGAGGGAGACGCGGTGTACTATTTTCTAGATCAAAGATTATCAGGTTCGGGTCCTAAACATCAACAGCTCCTATAGCCGACAAAAGTAATTTTCGTTGTGCTGGGCATGATTGCAGCACTTCTAAAGCCAACATTGCTGAGGGTGAAACAGCTAAATCCTCAACAATGTTGTAATTCTGGGCCGCTCTCGCATGTGGATTGAAAGCAGACCTTCGAAGTACACCCTTGGCGGGCGGTTTTATTACTAAGTCAGGGTTAGGTTTGTCGATCTGTAGTGGATCGGAACCGGGAGCTGAGGTTGATGGATTTGAATGAGAAGATTTTGCTTCTTTCGATCCATCAACAGGACTTTTACTACCATAATCGTGAGATCGAGTCGCAATCCTTACATGAGACATCATCAATATGGGTTCTTCGGTGGCACTCGAGGAAGAACCTATCATTTTACTCTCCTGCTTTGGAAATGGATCTTTCAAAACAGCAGGAGTTGAGGAACCTTTGACGATTTTCACAACCTCGGCCCGATGGGGGCAATCTCTTGTAAAATGATCCTCTTCACAAATTAGACAAGGATATCGAGGTTTGCGCTTTTCGTCATTGGATTCCGACTTTTCCTTTTTCTCCTTTGGAGTCTTGTCTGCTTTACCCTTCTTCTTACCCTTCTTCTTCCCACCGTTTTTTGATTTAGCCGTAGATGACTCTACAGCGTGAATATCAGCGGAAATTTCAGGAGAAGACTCTCCTATCGGGGAATCTGGTAAGGTTATAATGGGCGAAGAATTCTTTGAAGATTTCTTCTTGCTTTTATTATTTACCGAACCAATCATGCCATCAGCAGTATGAGATCCCGAAGGAGCAGCAGCGATTTGATTTGACTTTGGAAGATCTGGGATCTTTTCATGTAACGTACCTGACTGAGTGTAAACTAAGTCAAGGTACTGCGCTTGAGCAATTACTTGCTCTTCAGTAACTACTCCGGCCTAAGCTACATCTTCAGTAATCTTTGGTAATAATGATTTAACAAACCATTCAGCTAAGATTTGGTCCGGGATAAAAACTTTCACTAATTGCCGTCGACGTCTCCATTCATGGATATGATCGGAAATATAAGTGGACGTCGACTGTTTTAGTGAAGTTAGTAGCTCCGTGCCATTATCATATCTGACCGGCAACTGAAAATGAGTTAGGAACGAGGTAGCTAACTGACTAAAATTGTAAAAAGAGGCCCGTGGTAACTCAATGTACCACTTGGCCGCGGACGAATGAGCGTACGGTGGAAAAGACGTAAGTGGATCAAATCATCCGAGATGGAATTTGAAGCACACCAGAGGTGGTAAGTCATCACATGATTAGACGGATCCTCTCCAGACTTACCTTCGAACTTGGGTATATCACTGGGCAACTTATTTGGCATTGGCGGCCAGAACGGAAGATATTGTATTGGATCGTTCGTTAGGCGCGACAAGTCTGGTAAATCCAAAGTTGCGATAGACGGTAACTGCCGATTAGGATCCCTAAAACTCTGGGTCACTAGACCAGTCCCAGGAGGAGGATATCCAGGATAACTTGGAATAGGAATCGCATTCGGGATATTATATCCTCCTGGAAAACTAGGATTAACCGGACCGTACTGGGGTTGCTGAGGTTGTTGATAAGTGTACCCAAGATACGGTTGATACTGGTAAACCGGCTGTTGGACAGCAGGCCCGTATTGGTACTGTCCCTGGTACGGTTGATAAGTGAATTGTGGTTGACTAGTGACAACCGTACTTAAACCAGGTTGTCCTACAGGCATTTGAACCGTAGTTTGAATCATAGATCCAGACAATGGTAAAGATGTCTGAGGAGTAGTTGCAGAGACAGTAGAAACCGGAGCTGTCGATACTCCAGAAGCAAGTGTGGTGGAAGGAGCAGATGTTGCGGTAGTTGCAGCAGCCGTTTGAGATGGAGTACTAGGTGCAATTGGCGGCTGAGTAACTACCGAAGTTACAGAAGTTTGAACATTAGACTGGACCGGTTGCTGGGATGGACCAGCAACTAAAGGTTGTCCAGCTTGAGATGACAACTGTATACTTGGTTGCAATACCTGTTGAACTTGCGATGGATCCCACACTATGCTCATTCCGGGTATTGACCCATGACAGGTTGAGGATATTGAGATCCATAACCGGATTGAGGATAGGATTGATAACTGAAAGGCACAGTTCCCGTACCTTGAACATATGATTGACCTTGAGGTGGTTGATAACCTTGACTCGAGTATTGACCTTGAGGTTGATAACCTTGAGGTAAATACTGATACTGGGGTTGACCTTGACCTTGAGGTTGATACCCTTGAGGTAAATACTGATACTGAGGTTGACCCTGGGGTACATATTGAGGCTGGGGTTGACCTTGAGGAATGTATTGTACTATGGGTACATACTGTCCTTGAGGTTGCCCCCCAGACGCAATTTGTGTACCTTGAGGTTGCCCCCCAGGCGTTAATTGAGGCTACCCCCCAGGCGGTACTTGGCCACCTTGAGGTTGAGAACCAGGAACTGAACCTGACATCATGTAAATGTCTCCTACACCCAATGGTTTATTACCATTGTTTCGAGCTAATAACCCATGTTCAATGGGTTGAGGAGATGCTCCCGCAAAGGTACCAGAAAGTGACTGATACCCGGAGGGAACAGAAAGACCGCCGTACAAGAAAGATTCAGGAGATTGAGTGAACACGGACGACTGACCAGACATATTTACAGGAGTATAAATACCTCCGGGTGGAAAAGGAGTACGGGGTGGAGAAAAACTTATCCCTGAGTTGTCTAAATAATTGGTTAACGAAAGGTACCAAGTAGTACTTCTAGGAGGACTGTAAAAGATAGATTCACGCTCTCTTAGATCAATAGTAGGTTGATCTTCAAGGATAGATACGCCTAATTCTTCCTCTGGAGCAAGTTCTTCAATAGCTATCAAACCAGCAGGAAGATTTTCGGTGATGACTCTTTCTACCCTAGGTGAATCAGGTGCACTAGAAGTTGGAGTAACAGGTTCAGATACTTCAGGTTCTTCGCCTATATCACTAGTAGATGAAAAACTACCAGCAAGCTCGGAAACTGCAACTGCTTCGGGATTATAACCTGTTTCTAGACCTTGGTAATCTGGATGGACTACCAACGACGATTCTCCTTCTTCAGGTGAACCTACTTTACTGCCACTAGGAGTTACAAGGACCTTTAAACCTTCGTAATGACTCGGGACCTCTTCAGGAGGTTCGCCCCACAATCTACGGGACTTCCTCAACAAATCGGCCACGGTAACAATCTCAGGAGACTTGCCCCGAAGTCTACGGGACTGTCTCGGTAATTCAGCCACAGCTAAAAACTTTTAACTACTGCACACGCAAACAAAGTAAAATCTCAAAGCAAACCACCTAAAGTCTCTAAAGAACCAAACAAATTTGAATCACACGCCTAAATAATCTAGGGCGTCAAACCATACACAAATAGTAGCCTTCCGGACCGAAAACACTAGTTGGAGATGAAACCCAACATCGCCGAATTCAGTACAGAAGTGGTGGGTGGAACAGTTACCCCGGCAACCTGCTTAATGAATAGACCGGCACAAGTTCCTCCACTTTAACCGTCTCGAGTGAAGTGAACCCCCCGAAAATCCAAGTGAGTCTAGCCGACGTCTGCTCCAGGTACAGTGGGATCTTCCCTCCACCGTCACCTCGGTAGAATCCTAAAGATAATGGTCACTAAGGTTACCAACAGCAACAAATGCACCTGGGGGAACAGTCTACACTCCGACAGCATGCAAGGGCAGAGTATCAAGCTCAATCCCCTTGTCGGCTCCTTGACAATAATCCAAGGTTTACCGACAAGTGACCCCTGGCTCCTCGACAATGGTTAATCCGAGGTTTACCGTTTGTAATACGTGCGTGTCTGGCATCGTTCCCAACGAGGGAGGATTGATCCCCTCACTTGTTCGGACACGAGCTCGTGCTTCTCCTTTAAGAGGAGCTTTCCCAGAGTACAAATGAAACAATTGGATTTATCCTACCACAAGATGAGTTACTTGTTTGGTTTTGCTGTCTTGGAGAGTTAATTACTCTCCTACTCCAAGACACTAGCCTGATCTATATTGGTGTTTCAAAGCCCTAGTAAATAAAAGTTACTAAGTTGATTTTACTTTAAGCGTTAATTTTTTATGGCTTTTCTTTAAGACAAAAGGTAGTGGAGATGAAACTAGTGGTGTGTAGACTCAACCGAAATCCACTGAAAAGATGCACTTAGGATGATTTACACTAATTTTTCCTTTTTCAATGAATTTCCTAGCTAAGAGAGTTGGAGAATGCAAATTTGAAATAAAGACAACTTTCTTGGCAATGAAAAACAAAGAAACAAACTCTTTATCTTTTCAAAACATACGACACATGACCACTAATCACTTCACGAAAATTCCTTTTTCTTTCAAAGACTCAAATGCTACTCAAGCAAACCTTCCTTCAAAAGATATTTTTGTATTTTTCCTAATTAATAAAGCATGTAAAACTTACTTTAACAAAAATCAAAGTTAAAAAAGCTATGGCAATCAAATCAACTCAATTTCACTCAAAAGAAAATCTAAGAGAAAAGCACCTAAAAGTAAATCTAATGAGTCAAAAGCTTACTAAAGATGATTCCTGGATGTTTTACTCAGTCAAAATGTAACTAAGGACTAGTTAATGCAGAACCAAAAACTAGTCAAAAACAAAAATCAAAATCTTTTTGTTCTTTTCTCAAGAATAAAATTCAAAGTTCAAACGACAAACTTTTTCGAGATTCGCAAAGAGAAGACGCAAAGGTAGGTCTCTCACAAGGGTGAATTCTATGACAGGCCCGACTCCTAAGAGGTCTGATCAAAACCAAGGAGATCCAAAGTTTGACAACCTCTAACGCCAAAGTCACTACAGGACCAGTTAAAAATCAAACCCTAAGGCAAAATCCCTATGAATTTCACTAAAACCCTCGACACTGACGAAACAAGCTTAGGTGAAGATTTATGGCAGAAAACCAGTGGATCTGGGCAGAAAAACAAATTAAAAACTAAAAGTAAAAGGCAAAAAAGAAGAAAAATGAAATTTTCTTAGTTTTGACAGGGTACGCAGGCGACCTGTTTGCACAGGTGCGGGTACGCTCTGTGCACAAAGCGACAGTGCGTACAGGTACGCACTGTGCTCAACTCAGAGGCTGCGTACTTCTAGCAAAACAAAGAAAAACTAAAATCTAATTTAACCCTAAGCTAGCCCACCCAAATACACAGTCAGACAGCCAAAAACCAGAAAACAAACGACTTTTCTCAGATCAAAAGTTCATACAAAGGAAAAAACATTCACATCAATGGATTCCCCAGTATGGTCGCCATTTTGTCATGCGGAAAGAGTCGTTAGTGCGGACACAACCGACCTCCCTAGAAGCAAAAGCTTTCTAGTGACAAACAAGACAAATAAATCCTACCTTTCTCTAAACATGCATTGCAAATACAAGTAATCAGGGGATCTTTAACATACCTTTAGTCCAACGCTTTGTAGTAGTCCAGTTTCGCTTTACATACAGAGCGTACAAGTACGCAGGTATTGTGAACTTGGAGTGCGTACACGCAGGTAAGGCTAAGAGAAACTGCGTACCCAGAGATATATAGATTTTTAATGACTTTCTCTCTTTCTTGAAGTTTGACATGGAGAGCAGAGGTATGAGGCTTGCCAAGGAGGATAGTATGACAGTTGATGGAGCCATACTAACTGCAAATAGTCATGGTGACAAATTTTAGTGTAACATTGTGCAATTGTTTTACTTACCCCAAAGTGACCTGATATTAGAGAAGTGTGTGCTTCTTGAATTATCTTTACTCTCTTAGTTTATGGAATGCATAACTTCCCACAATGATATAAGAGTCAGTCCTTTACATGATAATCCAATTCTTCTACTCATTTGCCTTGACTTAAAGTTGCATATACATCTTTGAAATCTATATCTTGAGCATATTGTTCAATGTAACTCTCATGTAACACAGAATTATGCTTAAGTATAGTAGATGCATTTATAATGGGTCTAGATAACATATCTGCAACTTTATTGTGTATGCCTTTTTATATCTGATGACTAAATGAAACTGTTGTAGAAAACCCATCCATCTATAGTGTCTTGATTGCTGCAACTTAGTTTGGGAGTGGAGATATTGAAGTGGTTGATGATGAGTATGTATTATTGTCTCTTTGCCCATTAAGTAATGTTTCCACTTTTTCACACTCTGTACTAATGCATATAATTCTTTATCATATGTAGGATAGCTAACTACTGCATAATTAAATGTCTCAGAATGATAACATATGGGTTTACCGTGTTGTGTCAACACTGCTCCCATGGCAAAGTCACTGGGATCTGTTTGGATCTCAAATGGTCTTTGAAGATTAGGCAGTGCTAGTACAGGTGCTATACTAATCTTTTCTTTCAAGATGTTGAAGGCTTTATGCTATTTTCCTCCCCACTGAAACACCTTGTTCAATCCTGTTAAAGCATTTAAGGGAGCTGCAATCAAGGAAAAGTTAGAAATGAACTTTCTCCAATATTGTGTTGCTCCTAAGAAGCTTCTAACTTCTGTAGCAGATTTGGGTTTAGGCCAATTTAAAATGATTGCCACCTTAGAGGGATCTATGTTCAATTCACCACCCCCTACAATATGACCCAAATAATTCAAAGATGTTTTGGCAAATTCACATTTTGAGAGTTTAACATGAAGTTTTTCTCTTGTCAAAACATATAGTGTCTACTTAACATGCTTTAAGTGTTCTTCCCACAGTTTGCTAAATATCAAAATGTCATCCAAATACACAATAACAAAATCATCAAGAAAAGTTCTAAGTACATTATTCATTAATCTCATGAAAGTAGCAGGAGCATTAGTTAAGCCAAAAGGCATAACCAGCCACTCATACAATCCTTGCTTTGTTTTGAAAGCAATCTTCCATGCATCTTGTTCTGCAACTCTGACCTGATGGTATCCACTATGTAAGTCTAACTTGGAAAAATAAACAGCTTCCTTCAATTGATCTAAAAGATCATCTATGCGAGGAAGGGGATAATGATTCTTGATTGTTATCTTATTTAGTGCTCGGTAATCAATGCACATTCTCCACGAGAAATCTTTCTTTCTCACCAAGACGATTGGTGACCCACATGGTGATGTGCTAGGTCTGATGAACCCCTTCTTGAGCAACTCCTGCACCTGCTTCTTGATTTATGCGTTCTCTAAAGCAGACAACTTGTACATTCCAATGTTAGGCAATGGAGCATCTTGCTGCAAAATAATATCATGCACTATTTCCTTTTTGGGTGGCAGACCTTTAGGTTCTTCAAACAAGATATCATACTCTGAAACAACCTTTTCTATATCAGCTTGTTGTTAAGCATTACAGCCCTCAAATACATTGGTTTTATCAGGTTTCTTTTCCTTTACAACCATCAGTAAGAATTGTTTACATGAATTTATCATTCGTTTCATTTGCCCTGAGTTTATGAGAGTATAATTATTCTTGAGCTTATGAGCTCTTACAAAGTATTTGATTCCATCTTTAACAAGTAGATACTTATTCTCAGCTCTATAGAAAATATCTTTTTTGTCATACAAGTATGGACTTCCTCAAACAATTCCACATATATCCAAAGGAATTATGTCTAACTCAACCTCATCTACAAATGCTGACCCAAAAGAAAACTTGAGTTTGCATTGTCTAGTCACTTGTAGTTGTGCTTTATCATTTAACCATCCTACTGGGTATGGTTTCTTGTGAGGTGTAGTTACTAATCCCAACTTCTTTACAATTGCTTCAGAAATTAAATTTACTTGTGAGCCACTATCAAACAAAGTATCAATCTTTTGATGTTTGGAAATAACTCGAATATGGAAAAGCTCATGTCTTTTTCTCTCATTTTCTTCATTAATAATAGATTGTGCATAATTACTAGTAGATGCTTTAAAATTCTTATCTCGTATACCTGTGGCTGCAATGGTTGTTTTATCTCGTGAATCTGACCCCAAATCTTTCTGAATAGCTGCAGCAGTCTTCTTCTTCTTGCCCTCGAACTTTTTAGGTCTCAGCTCCGGATGTCGAATCCAACAGTGCTCGTCATCATGCCCATCCTTTTTACAATGGGTGCATGAAGACTTGCTCTTCTGTGCAGTGTTAGCCTTCCTTGATTTCCATTTCTACTTTCTTTTATCCTTATTCTTGCTTACAATGGGTTGGGATAATCCCCCAACTTCTGGACTTCCATTATTTCCTCTAGCTTCTATATGAGTAGCTTGAACAGATACCTCATCTATACTAGTGGGATTAAACATAAGGATAGTGTGCCTCATGTAGCTGTGTAGACTGTTATAGACATTTTTGTGCCTTATAGCATTGAGCATGAAATGTCCATAATCTAAGGGATCCAAAGTCCCTAAACATGTTGTTCCTACCCCTAGAGGAACAAGGCTAACAAACCACAGCAATTCACAGAAGTTCTCCACCTGAAACTGCTCACAAACAAGTCAATTCAGGATCATTTCAGTGGCTACACTAGCTGTTTGCGCTGAATGTCAAAGCCAACACTGGCTACCTGCGTTGAATGTCAACTGGAACAAAGGCTACCTGCACTGAACGAGAATGTACAACTGGCAGGCTCATTTCTCAAGGTGTCAAAACCCAGGAAGCTTCCAAAATGACACTTGCCTCAGGGAATTCGACTGGTGATGAGTAAGAGGTTCCAAATCTCCAAGTGGAAGCAAGAACCTCCAAGTGGACTCAAGAACTTACAGAGGGAGAGGACACTAGTCAGATCTCAAGCTGACTCATCCTCTCTCCAAACATCTATATATGGATCTCTCCTCCATGAGATCTAGAGGCTGGAATTTTGTTATTGCAAAGAATTGTTGTTGGTTTGAGACTGGAATCATTGGGTGCTTAATGCTTTGAAGGGGCTGAAAATAGGAATTCCATTTGCTGGGAAAGAGATGCTGGATTGGAGCCCTCTGGGTTGTATCTCTTCCTGAACCTTGTTATTCATCAATAAAGCTATCTTGGTTTCTCCTATATGCTGATGTATTTTGATGTATGAATGTATTAGTGTATTTGGTTTATTTCTAATCCTAAACTAGTTATGAATGTGAATATCTGTCTTTGTGTAGTGTTCTTCTCTTGTCGCAAGTAGCTGTTCTCTTGTCGCAAGTAGCTGTTCTCTTGTGATCTTGTAGGAAGTTGAAGCTGGATAAGAAAGAAGGCAAGTAGCTGTGAACACCCAAAGAGAAGAGAGACCGGATCGAGGGACAAACGGAAGACACCGGTAAGTCTATTGATCTCTCTTCTTTCACATTTCATAAAGGAAGTAACCAGTATAGTTGTACTCGTTTGTTGCTAAGGCACTGTCACACCTTAGGTAGATAGGATCGTCCTGCATAGGCATTTTTCCCCACAACATAGACCACCAATGTACTTCAACATAGTCTCAGGTGAGTCTAATGAGATTCCTAGAATCAATGCTCTATTTCTAAATTCTTGAGTGTATCCTTGTACACTTTGCACTTTTAACTATCGAAGAGTTTGCAGCTCATCATGGCTTGTTGCTTGTAGGCCAATGGATAGAACTACTTTTTGATTGCAAAAAGAAAATTCACTCCAGACAGAGATAGTCTTACCATGTCTCTTCAGGTCAGCTTGGGTCCTGCCTTCCCACCAAACCAAGGCAGTGCCTCCAAGGCATAGGCTTGCTAGCTAAATCTTGCTCTTGTCTGAATCAACACTCTGCACTCTACAATAAACATCAATTTTCCTAATCCAATTGTCCAACTTTTCTGCATTCAACTCTCCATCATATATAGGTAAATCAAATTTAACATCTAGTTTAATCAAAGATGCCTTCTTTTTATGTTCAGGGCTATTAGGAGGTGTGAGAAAGATTTCTTCTTTCCCTTTGCCTTTTGAGTGGTCATGGAAGTGAGACTCATCTTCTCCTTTGTCTTGTTTGGAGCCTGATGAATCTTCATCCTTGTGTTTTCTAAAGTCCCTATACATTTCCTCTACCATGGACTTTATGGCTAGGAAACTATCTATGAATTGAGGGTCTAGCCCCATAGAACCTTCTTCTAACATTGTCTTCTGAGGGTAGACTCTCCCAATTTCAGGATTAGTTTCGACCAACTCTCCTTCTCCTAATTTGAGCTTTGATCTAGTTAGCATTCAACAGCTAAATCCAACACAATCTTGTCTAATATTAATAGCCTAAAGCTCTGATACCACTTGATCTAAAAATCACTCATGAGTGATCTCAGTTAATTAATTAATGAATGAAGGTATTACAGACTCATGTGCTAGTGTGTGTCTATGTTATCTTAGGCAACAGATCGATCAGATTGCAAAATACACATACAATGGATAATGGAAAATAGTAAGAGAAACATAGTAAGCAAATGCAAGAACACAACAAATTAATAAGGAGTTCACCCAATCCTCCTGGGCTACGTCTCTGGTCTAGCTTTCAGTGGTGGCCTTTTCTTATTGTGTCTTTAAAGCAGATTTTTTACAATGAGGAGCTCAATTGAGTCTCCTGAAACAGATAATGCTTAATAGGGTGGTTCTTGGATTCCCAAGCCACTAGAGTGCATAGACTCTTCCTTACCAAGTCTCGACCTCAACTAGTCTTGAATGGGATGAGTCCAATTTGGTACTCAGTTCCTGATAGATATCCTTTCCGGGAATTGCTTGAACCTATCAAGTCTTCTATCTGCTCAATGTTGCCTTAGTTCAGCTCGGCTCTCTGGTTTCTGCTTCTTGCTTATTCTTTGTTCTGTCTCCATGTCCCACTGTCTCCTTCTTTCTTACAGTACTCACTTGTTTTTGTTCTCTGTCTGTTCATGGCTTAAATCCAAGACGTCCTTGACTGTTTGCTTCCTCTTCTACCTCTTCAGATCGCCTGCTACTATTCGCTTGGAGTTCCCTGTCTCTGCGTCATCGCCTCTGTGTAACGTCTCACAGGGAAGTGGCCACTTGTCCTCTCACAAACTACACCATCTCTTCCTCAAACGGTTCAGTATTTCGGTTACGTTGTGAAATGATTCATCCACCAACTCAGTGGTCAAAACAGACTTCAGACTTTTATATGCCGCAGCTTAATTCTCCCTCCAGATCTGGTTTCTCATTGGGTGCAATCACTACTGTTAGATATAGAGCCCCCAGATCCTACAGTGTTGGCTCTTATCACGCGGTTGAATTGCTCGACTATTAGCTCGCGATGAGAGGTGGTTTTCTCTCTCATCTGCTGGACACACGTTGTGCAATGTGTGGAATTGCTCGTTCTCCTGCCAAATCCGCTTACCACCCAAAGTGCCTCCGATATTCTACCAGTTTTGGAGCGTGGGACCGGCCTTTCTCTTTTAGCACTTTTCCCACAGTTTTTGGCTTCCCTTGTGACCGAGCACTCAGGGCCCTTCCATTTTGAGGGGTTTCTCCTAGCGATGCGTGATTAGCGCTAATTGCGCATCAGAAACGGTCTTCGTTTTCCGATATGAACTTCCCTATCTACTAGTTTGCGTCCTTCACGGTCTCCATGGGCCTCAATCAGCGCGCTTTGACCGAGGCCCTCATCGTTCCTTGCTGGCTACAAACTGCCACTGTCCAGAAGTCTTCCTGATAGCTCTTTGTTCACAAGTTTTTGAAGTCTGTTGTGATTTGATACAGTCATAGCACTTTGATAATTTTCATGGATCCAATTCGGATCAATGTTGTATTTTAAGGGAGCATCTCTTAAGGCTTTGCTAAAGAAAGCAATGAGTTGTTCATATCCTTGGTCATTTTTCTGCAGTAAAACTGCAACTATTGTATGCTCAGAAGCAAAGGAAGACAAAATGAAATCCCTATCAAATTTGGGACTAACTAATATCAGGGTTTTTGTCAAGGCTAGCTTGATGTCTTCAAATTATTTCTTAGCTTCGATGATCCAACTTAGGGTCGAATCTTTTTTCAACATGTTATTTAGTGCTCTAATTAACTCTGCTAGGTTAGAAATAAATCTTCTAAGGAAGTTAATCTTTCCTAAAAAGGCTTGTAGTTCTTTAATATTCTTAGGGTGTTGTATTAGCAAGATGGCTTCAATTCTTGCAGGATCTATTCTTATGCCATCTTTAGAAATGATATTCCCTAACAATTTTCCTTCTTCCAATCCAAATAAAGATTTATTGGGGTTCAAGGAGATGCCATACTTTCTACATTTTATAAAGACCTGCCTTAGATGATCTAGATGTTGATTGTCTGATTTTGAGAAAACAGTAATATCATCAAGATATATCACAAGGAAATCATGGATTTCTTTGGAAAAGGCTATATCCATAGCCCTCTGGAAAGTGGCTCCTACATTCATTAGCCCAAAAGGCATTTTGACATACATAAAGGTGCCCCAAGGAGTGGTGAAAGAAGTCTTGGGTTGGTCGTTAGGGTGAACCAAAATTTGATTGTAACCAGAAAACCCATCCAGTAATGAGATTCTGGTTGACCCAACTACCCTTTGTAAGATGTGGTCCATTTTGGGAAGAGGGTAGTTTTCTTTAAGTGATGCTTTATTCAGGTTCCTGAGATCTACATAGAGTTTGATCTCACCAGTTTTCTTCCTGGTTGGGACCAAGTTTGAGACCCATTCAGAAAACCTTATTGGTGCAATTATCTTAGCATCATACATTCTCCTAATTTCTTCTTCTATTGAAGGTAATAAAATAGGATTAATTCTCCTAATATTTTGTTTGAAAGGTTTTGATTCTCTTTGAGAGGAATTTTGTGTTGGATGATGCTGGTGTCATAGGATTTAAGGTCCTCATAGCTCCAAGCAAAGACATCCTGAAATTCTTTCAATAACTCAATATATTTCACCTTTTTTGTTAAAGGGGGTGACTTTGACAATTTGATTAGCTTGGGATTGTCTTCAGTGCCTATGTTACACTCTTCAATATCAGATTTTAATGGTTCCATTTTAGGCTTCCTAGGAACATCATTTGAATCAAACAAGTCTTCCAGAGGGGTTAAGCCTTCTGGTAAGAAATTATCCTTGAGATTAATTACTTCGTTTTCGTCATTAATTGTTTCATCAATCTCAATATATTCTAGGTTGTCTATATCTGACCTTGTGAATTTAGTGGGATTAAAACTATCTACTTCATTACCTTCTTATTATTACTTCATCCCTAGAGTTAAGATCTATGGATGTATCAGTGTCTATGTTACTATGTGAAATTTCTTCTTCTAAAGTTAAGAAGTTGTTTATTTGTCTATCATTTGAGAATACTTGCCATTTCTGCACATTATCTGGGATTGAAGGCTTGTGCCTGATGTTGGGCAGCAGATCCCCCCATAGCATGTTTTTGGGCTTGAAGCCCGAATTTTGGTCAAGTGTAATGTATATACCCCACGAAATGCGGGCACGGAGCGTGAAGTAAATGGTCAAGTCAAAGGGTTGTCTGCCCTTGAAAATATAAATTAATATATTGTAATGTCGTCCTACCCATGGTCCACGGACCATGGGATTGTATAAATAGAGCGCGGCTCTAAGATGTAAGGAGATTGTTTTTGGATGATGAATTAACTAAGGCTATAAGTCCCAGCCTTGGGTTGTAGTAGTAGGAAGAGGCTCTGCAGTTGAGTGCGCAAAGGCCTAGTAGAGTCCGCAGCTATGTGCGTGGACCCTGCAGCTGAGTGTGCAGGGCGGAGTTGGGATTATGCTTGGACAGAGAATTAATAAAAGATAAGTTGATTCTGAAATATTATGTGTCTATGCTTCTGTTATATTTATGCATCTCTTTACAGTTTTATGATTGTGCGCACTTGTTATGAATGTTGAATGATTAATGAGAATATTGGGCCCACACAATTAAGTTAAGATCTATAATAATAGCATAGTAAGGATAAAGGATCTAGATAGCACCTCTTTGCGCTCTTTACAGAGTTGCGCGGAAGCAATTGCACAAGTTGCGAAGGACAGACGGCTGCATGGAGCAGTGCAAGCGCGCAGGTTCGGTTCGCGAACTTCCTAGATTTCATCAAGACATCCCTAAGGTGTGGAAACCTGGTTCTAGCACCCTCCCATACTACCTTGGGTGAGACCTCAGTCCGCACACCATGGACTGTTGCCGAAAGGATCAGTAGTTTCGAGATTGTTTGGCTAAATCACTTCTGAACCTGGGTCAGGCCCCAACAAGCCAACAAATGGTTCCGTTGTCGGGACCGAGATCTCCCTAAGGGATGTATGATGTCATGCCACTGGAACCAAATAAAGAAGGAAACTGAAGAGTAGTTGGACAAGAAGATTCACGAGTTCATGACAAAGGAAAACAGAACTCCGTAGGTATCCGAGAAAAGGTTGTTGGATCGCTACATGTATACAGAAATCCACGAGATCTTCTTCGCATCCTTTCCTTCTGAACTGCATGAGTGGAATGCGAGGTTAGCTGACAGCCAAGGAAGGTGTAAGCTTGACCAACTGATAGTGTGGACTTCGAAATTAGTGCATAGACTAGAGGCATCAGAAGATAAGATTGCATGAGCTATGGACCATTGGCTTGACCGAATAATAGGGGGATTTATCACTAAGTTTGCAATAGACATGACCCTAAGCTACAGCAAAGCAGAATGACGTTTTCTCAAGGGACCGTGAGGTAAGTACATTAAATCTTTTAATACCTGGATTAAGATGTTTTTATGTGAAAAGCGGGTTATGCGAATACATTAATGTTTGCAATGACGCGGAGCGGAAAGATCTACAAAGGTAGCGGGGAATTAGGAAACAGTCCCTTAATTTCACCTTTGCAAGAGAGCGAGGAGGAACTCGCTTAGGCCTCTCCTAGAAGTGTGGTCAATTTGATAAGACAACACATTCCGCAGTTACCACCTCCTCCCATGCCACCACCCACTTCACCTCCTTCACCTCCATCTCTACCCACTACACCTCCACCAACCCTGCAGTTTAGCATGGCAAGCGCGATCAAGCTACCCGTATTCAGAGGAGTAGGGAATGAGGATCTGGACTAGTTTTGGTTCGTGGTAAGAGCAGTGTGGGAAGCACAAGGGGTGATGGATGACAACATTAAGAAGGATACATTGGTGAGCACGCTGCAGGATTGCGTGTTGACATGGTATATCAAGAACTCTAATGACCACCTAAATGTCGGGATAGCGGAGATCCAGAATGCGTTGAACAGAGAATTTACCCATCCGAAATCAAAGACACAGTCGATCATCGAGTTTAAAGAGATCACGATGCTCCCAGGCGAGACCCCCTAGGATCTGGATCAGTGGCTAAAGAGTATGGTCCACGAGGCTAATATGACACTAACGGATGCCCAGCACCATGCATGGTTTGTGGCATCTTTGACACCACACTTGAGGATGGCGTTGTCACAACAGAAGCTTTCAACCCAGGCTAAAGCGTTGGAAATGGCGATAAGGTTGCATGAAACACTGATAAATGGCGATAAGGTTGCATGAAACACTGATACAAGATTTGGGGTTGGGAGTTCAACCAATCCACGCGTAACTACAGAATCTCTGCCTGGAAATGCAAAGCTTGAAGCAGGATAGGGCACAGCGGCCAAAGGTATGCGAGGAAGTGTGGTGCATAAAATGCAAAGGCCAAGGCCATGACAAGGACCATTACCCAATATTCACGAACTACTTGGCAGGAGGGGGGCCAATTCCATTGAGACCGGAGGCACAGGCAGGGCCAAGTGCGGCACCCACGTTATGGTGCGCAATCTGTCAGATAGGAGGAAAACACATGATGGATAATTGGCATTTGCTGCAAAAGTATACATAGACTCCCCAGCAGTTGTTCTGTAATTTCTGCAGGTCAGTAGGCCATGACGAGCATACTTGCCGCAGCTACGAGATAATGATGGATCTGACCCCAGCATATTGGATGCAGACAGAAACGCGAGCCCTCAACCCAGCGGTAGGGATGGCACGTGTGGGATTTCAGGGGCGAGGTCGAGGATGAGGAGAAATGGGGCCAGGAAGGGGTCGCAGACATCTAATTTGTTACAATTGCGGAGGGCCAAGGCACTACACTCGCAATTGTACCAACCCAACGAGAATATCCTATTCATACTATGCTCAGTTCGATCATGAAGCAGTAGATTTTCCTACGCTGGTTGCACAGATGCAAGAGAAAGGGGTACTTTAGCCTCCTCCGACTCAAAATATCCGAATGATGAGGTCTGAACTATGTAAAGAAGACCCAAATGTAAACATGTTTCTCAGAAGTAGTGCGACCATAGGGGAGGATAAGGGGAAGTAGCTTGAGGAAGATACATGGGTTCGCAAGGCTCCTACAAAGGAACCTGAGTTTGACTTAGAATGCGCAAAGGAGACATTCATGGAAGCTAAGAAGAGCTTCGCAGAGGCCTCTACTTCAGGTAGTAAGGATCAACCAGAGCCAGGGATGGATCCTTCTATGCTCACTACCTTTTTGGAGACATGCATGAAACTACTATGCAACAATAAGGCAATTAAGGGACTACAGGAGTTGATCACCAGGTGCGCAGGGTCAGGGGAATCGCACATAGTCCGGAAACTAGGAAAGCATGCATTGCGCACCGAGAGGGAAATGAGATTGATGAGGTAGATTGGCGAGTATGAAATGGATCAAGTAATCCTAGACCTGGGTTCAGACGCGAATGTATTATCGAAGCAGACATGGGAACGTATGGGCAGGCCCACGTTACAGTGGTCCCCTATTCAATTACGAATGGAAAACCAACAGAAGATTTTGCCCATGGGGAGGTTGCGAGGGGTAACAGTTGATATCGAAGGCGCAAGCACACAGACGGACTTTGAAGTAATCGAGATTGTCGATGACAGCAATCCTTATCCCGCATCGCTAGGAATAGACTGGGCCACTGATATGAATGGAGTCATCAACTTGAAGAAGCAGAAGATGATATTCGAAAAAAAATCCCTAGCGTAGTAGTTCCACTACATCCAGCCGAAGGAGCGTGCTACACCGAACTTGTGTGCGACGATGGAAGTGACAATGAGTTGGATTGTATCTACAAGATAATTGCGCGAGATCAAGATTGGTTGAATCCAACTGCAGATGGAAGGATCTCGTGGGAGCGTGCAATTTCTTGCACCTCGGATTCAGACGAAGAAGACAAATGCTGGCACAATCGATTGAACAAAGTGAAAATGCTAAATTAAAACATGATGATTAGATCACTGCATTGCGTAACAACTCAGGCCCAAGATCTGCCAACATATGATGGATTGACAGTGGTGGATGAATTCTTAAGAAAGTTTGAAAGTGCAGTACCAGAAAAAAATCGGTTCAATGCGTTGAAGTAGGCATTGCGTGCAATGCCTGCGCGCTGGTGGGGAACACGTCAAGGAAATTTTGAAAACTGGCGCGAATGTAGAAGGATGATGTGCCTATGATTTGGTAAACCGCAACTATGGATATAAGATAAATACGATGGATGAGATGACCCGCGCATGCACCTCGCGAAATGGACCAAGGCCTATGGGAAGAACCTCAACCTGAATGGGTACACTTATTCTACCATACCCTGGATGTCATACCCATGAATTGGTATACTGAGACAGAACTCCGACATGGTATGGGCGAATGGGATGTCTTGCATGAGGGATTTTTGTTAACATTCACATTTGAAGACCGATGGTCAGATACTGTTGATGACGCACTGCAAGCCGTAAAAGCCACCATCTTCAAAATACCACAGGAACCACAACAAGTAGTTCAACCAACATGGGCAACCCAGTTAAGCAGTGCCCTAGAATGTTATAACGTGCAAGTAGAGGAGGATGATGACGACCCCCAAAATATTAATATTCCAGAAACTGAAGGGTGTCGTGAAGTTTGAGGACCATCAATTGAGGATCCCAACATCACTGCACCGCTAAAAACAAAGCAGGTAAACATTGGCACAGACGTGGAGCCGAAGTACGCGATGCTTGGGGACTATTGGGACGATGCTACGGTAGATAAGGTCGTCGAGTTACTCCACGAATATCAAGATTTGTTCCCGACCAAAATCACAGACTTAAAGGGGATCATTGGTGACTTAGGGATGATGAAGATCACTCTAAAACCGGACATGAAGCCAGTTAAACAGTGACCTTACTGTTTGAATCCAAAGTATAAATAAAAGTTCCGCGGCGAATTAGACAAAATGCTTGCAGCCAGAATTATTGAACCAATGGAATAATCCGATTAAGTGAGTCCCATGGTAGTACAGGAGAAAAAACAGAAGGGCAAAGTTAGAATATGCGTGGACCTCAAGAAACGTAATGATGCCTACATTCATGATCCATTCCCGACACCGTTTACAGATGAAGTATTGGAGAATGTTGGCGGTCAGGAAGCTTACTCATTCATGGATGGCTTCTCTGGGTACCATCAGATCAAGATCGCACCGAAAGATAGGAGCAAGACAAACTTCGCAACTGAATGGTGCTGTTTTCAATACACTGTTATGCCCTTTGGCCTAAATAACGCGCCAGCGATATTTTCGTGCGTTGTGGTGGCCGCATTCAAGGAATACATCCACAAGTTCTTGGAGGTCTATCTGGACAATTGGATTGTATTTGGGTTAGTTAAACACCATATAGCAAGCTTACGTTGGATGTTGGATACTTGTCGACAACACTAGATTGCGTTGAATCTTAAAAAGTGCACCTTCCTCGTCCCCTTTGGAAACCTGCTCGGCCATGTGGTCTGCAAACAAGGCCTGATGGTGGATCCTGCAAAGATTTCTGTTATTCTCAATTTGGAAGCACTGTCGAAGTGTCAAACAACTATGCTCTGCATTGGGGCACACTGTTTACTATAGAAAGTTTATCAAGAGCTATGCACAAATAATAGCGCCAAAGGAAAAACTATTGAAAAAGGATGCTACATATTGTTGGAATGATGATTGTAGGAAAAGTTTAGATTTTCTCAAGGAGAAAATAGCATCCACTCCCATCTGGGTCTTCCCAAAATGGAACATAGACTTTCATGTACATCTGGATGCGTCATGTATTTTGTTGGGAGTTGTACTTACACAGGAAGGCGCAGAAGGCGTGGATCACCTAATCACGTTCACGAGTCGGCGGCTGTCCAAAGCTGAAAATAACTACTCTACTATTGAGCGCGAAGGGTTGGCAATGGTATACGCGCTCAAGAAATACTGACACTATTTACTTAGCGGGAACTTCAATATGTATACCGATCATTCCGTGTTGAAATACCTAGTGAACAAGGCTGTGTTGGGGGGCGCATATGCAGATGGTTGTTACTGTTTCAAGAATATGACTTTGAGGTCATCATAACCCCGGGACGCCTAAATGCAGGACCAGATCACTTATCACGAATTGAGACAGGCGAGGAGCCAAAAAATTTGGAAGAAGGACTACCTGATGCACAGCTCTTTGCAGTGCGCATCACGGACGGCCACTTCGAAGATATAATCCACTTTTTAAACACAGGGACTGCACTGAAGGAATATTCAGTCCAACAGAAGAAGGAATTGGTGGTGCACGCAGCGGACTTTTTTGTCATTGCAGGGCACCTCTACAAAATGGGAAACAATGAGATATTGCGAGGATATGTACCTGAATTTGAACGAGGATAGATCCTCGCGGAAGCACATGGGGGGGCTTTAGGAGGACACTATATGGGATGTGCGACGGCACAAAATATTCTTCGCACTTGGCTATGGTGGCCAACCCTACATCAATATTCGAAAGCACAATGTTAGGCCTGTGACATATGTCAAAGGACTGGGAAACCATAACGAAGGGATGAGATGCCACTCAATCCACAGATGACGTTGCAACCATTCAAAAAATGGGCAATCGACTTTGTGGGACTAATCAAACCTCAAGGGAAGACAGGTGCAGTCTACATCATCACCATGACAGAATACCTGACTCGATGGGTGGAATCATAGCCGGTTAAGGATTGCACGGCCGCTACATCTGTGAAATTTTTGTTCGACAACGTGTTGACATGTTTGTTTGCCCAAAAATTTTAATGAGTGACTGTGGAACGCACTTCATAAATGAAACCATCAACGCACTCACCGAGGAATTCCAAGTGTATCATCAGCAAAGTACATCGTACCATCCGCAAGCTAATGGGATAGTAGAAGCATTCAATAAAATTCTGGAGATTTCACTGACAAAAGTATGTAACGTGCAGCAAAATGATTTGGACCTGTGCATACTTGCCATATTATGGGCATACAGAACCACGTGCAAAAAATTGACGGGTTAGACACCTTTCAGGTTAGTTTATGGCACAGAAGCAGTCAATCCAATGGAATACATCATACCCAGTTTGCAAATAGCAGCAATTACAGGCATGTTGGACCACGAAGCCTTAGAAGAGAGACTCGCGCAATCAGAAAAACTCGAGGAAGAATGGTTTCTGGCGGGATTCCATCAACAAGTACAGAAATAGCACAAGAAATCCTGGCACGATCACCATATCAAGTTGCACACATTCAAGGTAAACAATTTAGTGTTGTTGTATGTGTAGAAATTTTGAATAATTTAACACATATTCAACAGAGATTATCCTGATCATGTACTATTGTGGAATACATACACAATACATAAGCTCCTCTACATTGATCATCAATATAGCAGAATCAATAACAATAAAACATCAAGAGCATTCACACATTAACACAGTATGTAACACGGGGAAAGCACTCGCTAAAAACCCCAACTATCTGTATATTAATGATTGAGACCATGTAACATTACAAAGTACAATGCTTATCACAAGAAATCTAGTACCAGCTCCACCTGTTACACACAATACAGCTAAGATCTGATCTCCAAATCTATTCCACTACTTGCCTGCCTCCACTGCTCAATACCTGCTCAAGAATGAATGAGAATGGTTTACCAAACTTGTATTTCACCTCCAAAGAATCACTCACACTGTGTAAGATGTGAGCAAAGGCTATAATACTAGGAAAATACATGAGCAAACTCATTGGCATACTCAATCCCTTGATTGTGCAAGATATGATGCACAACTATAGTCACAACTGATAGCAATTTGATTCTCGAACACCTGTCCCTGTTGAACTGAACATGCACTGACATGCAATTGAGTTAACTGATGTATTCTATAGTTGTATTATGATTTAATAATTAGTTTAACAACTCATCATTAGTCTATTTGCAGTTAGACTAACTACAACTAGTTTAACCAAATCAAACTGAACACAACTCCATCAACTCCACAATCAACTCCACCAAACTCAAATGATTGAGTTCTAACTGAAGTCATGCATGAAACAACTCAACTGACTCATAAGAAAAGTGTACTTCCTTCTGACAGCTGCATGGGCCACGTCTGTAGCTCAAACTGAAGTGCTCCAAGAGAATAAGATCAAGTTTATAGTCCAAATATTATTATGAGACAATAATATTTGACTTTTCTATTTTGGACAGCCAGTCTAAAAATAGACTTTGATCACTCCTGCTGTGATCACTCCTGCTGTGATCACTCCTACTGTGATCACTCCTACCATGGTCACTCCTACTATGATCACTCTTTTTGTGGTCACTCCTGCTGTGATCATCCCTGTTGTGGTCACTCCTGTTGTGATCATCCCTGCTGGGATCCAAAAATAGAACTTGCGGCATAATTTGCCTACGGGCCCACTTAGTGAAGGCGACTCTTTTCACTAAGCTCCATCATCTTGTTGCAATCTCAACACTCCCTCTCGACAAGATATGGATTATCAGCAACCCTATCCTGCCTCGGTGGTATTCAAATTTGCTCCTGGTGAGAGCCTTCGTCAGAATATCAGCATCCTGATCCTCCGTTGGAATGTATGAAAGCAACATGATCCTCCGCTGCACACAATCTCTGATATGATGATACCTGATGTCCTTGCTGCCATATACTCAGCCTCTTGAGCTCCCTGCCCCATCTGCATCCTCCTGTCTGTACCAAGATCCATATCCTGATGTGCCTCTCAAGTAGCGCAATACATGCTTGCCTGCCTTCCAGAAGAGCTTGGTAGGCTTAACCATAGCTTGTGAAAGCTAGTTAACTGCATAGCATATATCGGGTCGTGTATTGACCAAATACATCAGCGACCCCACCAACTGTCGATAAACAGTGGCATCCACTTCTTCTCCCGAAGTGGCATCCTCCTTCCTCCAACCTCCAGGAAGAGGAGTATCAACAGGCTTGCAGCCATGCATGTTGAACTTCTTCAGTATCTCCCGAGCATACTTTCCCTGAGAAACAAATAGTCCACCACTGCACTGCCATATTTCCAATCCTAGGAAATAGTGAAGGAGGCCCAAGTCCTTCATCTCAAACTCCTTAACAAGATCATCCTTGCATGAAAGTATCAACAGCTCATCACCCTTTAGAATCAAATCATCAACATACAGTACAATGATAAGCAACTTACCCTCCACCACAAGCTAGTATAGGTTAGGATCTGCCTCGCTCTTGGAGAATCCAAGTCCTGTGAAATAGCTGTCTATCTGTGTGTACCAAGTACGTGGTGCTTGCTTCAACCCATACAGCGCTCTCTTGAGCCTGCACACATGCGACTCATTGTTGAAGACCTCAAAGCCTTCGGGTTGCTCAATGTACACCTCCTCCTCAATGACTCCATTGAGGAACGCAGTCTTCACATCCATCTAATGAATGTGCCATCCCATCTGCACTGAGAGAGCAAGAATCGTCCGTATGTAAGAATACCTTGCGACAGGTGCAAAGGTCTCCTCATAATCGATCCCCTCTATCTGTGAAAAGCCTCGGGAAACAAATCTTGCCTTGTACTTCTCTACACTCCCGTCAGCTGCCTGCTTAACTTTGTAGATCCATCTCGAACCCACCATTGATTTCCCTTCCGGTCTAGGAACAATCTCCCATGCACTGTTTCTGACAATAGAATCATACTCTTCCACCATGGCGTCTACGCATGCGAGATCCTCCACAGCTTCCTCGAAAGAGGATGGCTCAGTCACAACACACTTGCTCATAAGAGCCATGTATCCAGTGTACCGATCAGGTGACTGTCTCTACCTGCGTTGGGTTGTAGGTGGTCCTACAACTTTCTCTGCATCTTGAGCCAGTCGCTCAGCTTCTGTCAAGGGCTTTTGCCCTCTGATGGTTGGCACTACATGAGTGGTCTCTTCCACTCCATGAACCTCGTCCTGTGGCTGATCCACATCCTGAATTTCATCCTTAGGAACTAATAGCTCCTCATCTGCATGCAAGTGTAGCTCCCTCTCAAGCGAACACTTCATGGCTTTCTCCTCCTAAAATTTTATATCCCGTCGCACAACAGTTTTACCACTATCTGGCAAATACACACGATAGTTGTGGGGTGTATCAGTGTACCCCACAAATATCCCAACCTCTGCGGCCAGCTCCAACTTCTTCCTGGCATCCTTCGTCACATGCATGTAAACGTTAGCACCAAAAATCCTCAAATGAGAAATATCAGGCTTCTTACCAGAATAAGCCTCCTCGGGTGTACTCATGCCAAGTATCCTATGAGGACAATGGTTCTGCACATAAACTGTTGTATTGCATGCTTCCGCCCACAAGTGAAGGGTTAGGCCCTGATCATGCAACATTTCCCATGCAGCACCCACAATCGTTCTGTTCTTCCGCTCAGCTACCCCGTTCTGCTGTGGGTTATGGGGAGCTATGAGCTCTTTACGAATCCCTTCTGCCTTGCAGAAATCCTTGAACTTGTCCAAGATGTATTCACCACCATTATCACTCCTAAGAGCCTTCACCTTCTTCCCCGACTCCTTCTTGACCAGTGCTTTGAATTCACATAACTTTGAATATGTCTCGCTCTTCTTCTGCATGAAGAAGATCCAGCACTTACGAGAGAAATCATCAACAAAAATAACATAATACCTGTGTTTTGCTGTCGAAGCAACTGAGAAAGGTCCACACACGTCTGTGTGAATTCTCTCAAGGATCGTCATGGCACGACTATCCTTCTCGTGAAAGGTGGCTTTCACAAACTTCCCCAAAGTACACCCCTTGCACTGATCTGACTGTGCAAGTGTGCCTTTAGGAATCCCTGTAGTGATCTGCTGCAGTATCTTCAAGGTTCCATGGTGAAGGTGACCCAATCTCCTGTGCCACAACTCGCCATCATCCCGGCTCACCAATCCTTCTGCCTTGCCTGCCATTGATGCGCATCCATCTACATGCAACTGATAAAGGTTCCTCACTCAAACCCTATCTTCCGGGTCTCACCAGTTGTCTTGCTGCGCAGGAAAGCCTTTCCCTTGCTGAAAACAACATCATACCCCTTGTCTTCTAACATCGCCACTGAGATAAGATTCTTCTTCAATCCTGGAACATGCATGACTTCCTTCAATATGAAGGGTTTACCAGACTCCCTCTCAAAGGAAATCGTACCAATACCGGTCGCACTGTATCTACCATCATCGCCCATCTCGATGTGCACTCCAAGATCTTTGTCCTCCAGATCAGAGAACAAATCTCTATCTCTCGTCACGTGAAAAGACGCACCACTGTCCAAGAACCACACCGATCCCATCACACTTGAAACCAAGCATGCAATCAATGAGAAATCAAGCTCAAACTGCGAGGCTAGAGCCTCTCCTGCTGAAGATCCAGCAGCCTGCTTGTTCTTCTTCTTCTGCAGACAATTAGTGGCATAGTGTCTGTGCTGGTGACAGTGAAAACACTTCACCTTGGACATATCCTGCTTCTTGCCTTTCGCACCAGACTGAGAAGCTTTCTTGCTCTTCCCTTTCTTTGCTTTGGCAGCCAAAGCACAATTCTCTTCATCAGATACCTTTGATGAAGATCCATTCTCACCTTTATTGTTTCTGAGTTTATCCTTGAGCGCCAGGTTGCTCTTGCTTTGGAATAACATTTGCAATCCATTGAAAGACATTTCAACAACACTGCTGCAAATTCAATTTCCACCAGCTCCAAACTCAACCACCTCGGATCTAAGATTCGTGAGAACACAATATTTCTCGTACAGAGATTGACTGTATGGGCATTCACCAGATATCTCACCTTCCAAAGGAAGGATGAATCCAGAGGCTACCTGGCCCGATTACAGACTCTGCCTAAAGAAATAGAATGTAAACACTTCCTGAATAGTAGATCTGATGATCAACAGCTCCGATACCATGTAGACCTTCTTCTACAAATCAGCTCGCTCTGATACCATGTAGAAATTTTGAATAATTTAACACATATTCAACAAATATTATCCCAATCATGTACTATTGCGGAATACATACACAATACATAAGCTCCTCTATGTTGATCATCAATATAGCAGCATCAATAACAATAAAACATCAAGAGCATTCACACATTAACATAGTATGTAACCCGGGGAAAGCATCTCGCTAAAAACCCAAACTATCTGTATATTAATGATTGAGACCATGTAACATTACAAAGTACAATGCTTATCACAAGCAATCCAGTACCAACTCCACCTGTTACACACAATACAGCTAAGATCTGATCTCCAAATCTATTCCACTGCTTGCCTGCCTCCACTGCTCAATACCTGCTCAAAAATGAACGAGAATGGTTTACCAAACTTGTATTTCACCTCCAAAGAATCACTCGCACTATGTAAGACGTGAGCAGAGGCTATAATACTGGGCAAATACATGAGCAAACTCATTGGCATACTCAATCCCTTGATTGTGCAAGATCTGATGCACAACTATAGTCACAACTGATAGCAATCTGATTCTCTAACACCTATCCCTGTTGAACTGAACATGCACTGACATGCAACTGAGTTAACTGATGTATTCTATAGTTGTATTATGAGTTAATAATTAGTTTAACAACTCATCATTAGCCTATTTGTAATTAGACTAACTACAACTAGTTTAACCAAGTCAAACTGAACACAACTCCATCAACTCCACAATCAACTCCACCAAACTCAATTGATTGAGTTCTAACTGAAGTCATGCATGCAAAAACTCAACTGACTCATAAGAAAAGCATACTTCCTTCTGACAGTTGCATGGGCCACATCTGTAGCTCAAACTGAAGTGCTCCAAGAGAATAAGATCAAGTTTATAGTCCAAATATTATTATGAGACAATAATATTTGACTTTTCTATTTTGGACAGCCAGTCTAAAAATAGACTTTGATCACACCTGCTGTGATCACTCCTGCTGTGGTCACTCCTACTATGATCACTCCTGTTGTGGTCACTCTTGCTATGATCATCCCTGCTATGGCCACTCCTGCTGTGATCATCCCGGCTGGGATCCAAAAATAAAACTTACGCCATAATTTGCCTGCGGGCCCACTTAGTGAAGGCGACTCTTTTCACTAAGCTCCATCATCTTGTTGCAATCTCAACAGTATGACAGCAAGTTCGAAAAATTTCCTGGGAAATTCAGAATGCATATGTTAGGACCATATATGGTAAAAGAAGTCACAGACGGAGGCATGGTCTAGCTAGTCAAACTTAATAGAGAACCCTTCCCAGGAAGAGTAAATGGCAGTCACCTAAAGCCCTACATGGATGGGTTGGCTGTCTGACTAAATGACCAAAGCACAGTCTTCACAACCCGACAAGCAGACAAAGGTGCGGGAATATAAACACAGGTACTAGAAACTAGCATCAAAGTAGAGAATCAATTCAGACACAGATGATTCAGAAGTAGAAATGGAGTAGATACAGACGACGGCATCATAGTGCGTTGCAGACCTTCGTGCCGCACAGGCATAGTTGGATAGCCTTTGCGCAAAGATCACCACACTAGCAGAGTGACTCAGTACGAGTCACGATGATTGTGTTGGGGGCTTGTTGGGCAGCGGATCCCCCCATAGCATGTTTTTGGGGCTTAAAGCCCGAATTTTGGTGAAGTGTAATGTAAATACCCTGCGAAATGAGGGCACGGAGCGTGAAGTAAATGGGCAAGTCAAAGGGTTTTCCACCCTTGAAAATATAAATTAATATATTGTAATGTCAGGTATAAATAGAGCGCGTGTCTAATATGTAAGGAGATAGTTTTTGGATGATGAATTAGCTCTGAGTCTGTAAGTCTGAGTCTTGGGTTGTAGTAGTAGGAAGAGGCTCTACAGTTGAGTGCGCACAGGCCTGGTAGAGTCTGCATCTATGTACGTGTACCCCTGCAGCTGAGTGCGCAAGGCAGAGTTGGGATTGTACTTGGATAGAGAATTAATAAAATATAAGTTGATTCTGAAATATTGTGTGTCTATGCTTTTGTTATATTTATGCATCTCTTTACAGTTTTATGATTGTGTGCACTTGTTATGAATGTTGAATGATTAATGAGAATATTGGGCCCACACAATTAAGTTAAGATCTATAATCATAGCACAGTAAGGATAAAGGATCTAGACAACACCTCTTCGCGCTCTTTACAGAGTTGCGCGGAAGCAGTTGCACAAGTTGCGAAGGACAGATGGCTGCATGGAGCAGCACAAGCACGCAGGTTCAGTTCGCAAACTTCCTAGATTTCATCAAGACATCCCTAGGGTGCGGAAACTTGGTTCCAGCACCCTCCCATACTACCTCGAGTTAGACCTCAATCCGCGCACCACAGACTGTTTTCGAAAGGGCTGGTAGTTTCGAGATTTGTTTGGCTAAATCACTTCTAAACCTAGGTCAGGCCCCAACAAGTCGACACCTGACCTCAGCAGTGTATTGATTGTTACGTTGGAAGGGTAACCTGCAGATACTGGCAAACATCGCTAAACTATGGGCTTGCATATTGTGCTTCCTAGGAACTACTGCAAGCTATGTTTCTATAAAAGTATTGAGTATTTCTACAATGGTTCCTCTATAATAACCTAATCTAGTGTCTTTAGTCATATATACACCCTTAATCTGATTTACAACCAGCTCTGAGTCTCCTATGACTGAAACTCTTTGAGCACCTAAATTCCTAAATACCTTGATACCTAGAATCAAAGCCTCATATTCGGCCATATTATTGGTACATCTAAAATTCAACCTATAGGCATGGCCCTCTGAGTGATTGTTTTCTAAATTATAAATCCATACTCCTGCTCCTAATCCTAACTTATTTACAGAGCCATCAAATTCTAAATGCCATAAGATTTCATGTACGTAGTTTTCACCATGAGTATCCCATTTATTTTTATTTCTAGCAACCTGATTACTTTCTTTATTGCACAATTATGAAGTTTCTTTAGATTCATTAGCAGTGAAAACTGCAATTTATTTTGGTTCTGCAACAACACGGTTAGGAGTTTCATTTGGTGTTTGATCAATGTTGAACATAATAAAAGAGTCTACATTTCAATGCATGGAGTAGATAAGATAGTTTTGAGGTCGATCTTGCCTTCTTACCATGTATTTCATGAAAGTTTCTCTGTACAGTTTCTTAGGTTGTATAAACACAAAAATTGTGGCATATGACATATCCAGTTGGAGGGATCCTTGAAGCTTGGCTCCCCAATATCTGGATAACAACATGCCATATTTTGGTGGGATATCAGCTACTACAATGTCCATGAGGATGCTCTTGGCAGGATATTGGACTAAAGTAATACACAAATCTTTGATTAACCCTAGACATTCTACTTGACTTGAATCAAAGGAGAAAAAGTCTTTGTAAGGTCTAGTAATGTCTAGTTTCAAATTTTCCATTACTGATTTTGGCATTATGTTGTGAGAATCCCCAAAATCTGACATGGCATTGTGTAGTATTTTGTCATGAATATTAAGGTTAATGTAAAAAGGCGGAATTCCTCCTTCTTGCGGTTTTCCATTAACATCTAGTCCAAATATTAATTCTGGTTTATCATCAAACAAGTTAACTGAGTCTTCGTTTTCAGTAATGTTCAGGGTCTGATTTACCTGTGATTTGTAAGTTTTGTTTTTAACTAGTTCAGTCAAAGGGACTGAAATTTTTAGCTTGAATATCTCTGCTCCCAAATTGAATGATGAGGAATGGTTGTACACCTTTGGAACAGGGTTTTGAGTGAAATTATCTTCCTTTTGTTTACTTGGGATTTCCTTATGGGGACTTTCAAATCTGGCATTATGGGTGTTTTTCTTTGGTTCTTTAAATGGGATTGATGTGGATGGTTGCTCAACCAAGGATTGATTGGAAGTTATTTCTTCAATGATGGGACTAGGGGGATTTTGGTTTGGTCTAGGGAGGATTTTAAGCACCTTCGACACAGGAACTTTATTTGTTATTTTGGTTGATTTTCCATTGCTTTCTTAGTTTGGTTAGGGGGACCAGCATTCTTTTTACTTCTCAAATTATATTGTTTGTGCACGTCAAATATGGCAGAGTCATATCCCTGTTTATAGTCAAATGACTCTCCAGACTGGGTTTGAAGTTGTTGTAACATATGCAATTCTTCCTCATCCTGGGAGAGGAATATAGAGTTTTAATCATCTAATCCCATTAGATTGATTTGCGTATCTTGTTTTGGATCATCAGGATCAGATGATTCTACATAGTTTTCTTGAAAAGGGGGTCTAATGTTTTGATCAGGTCCATTATTTCCTGTGTTTTGGTTTTGATTTTGGTTTTGCTGAAATTATCATTCCTAACTGGGGGTAATTTTTTATAATCCCATGTTTTTCTATCTAGTAGGTTGTCAAGTCTATCCATGATGCTTTCTATAGTTTTGGCCAAAAGATCTACTTTACCATTAGACGTTGAAGCCTCATCAGCAAATCCTACTCTCCTTTCTATCTTTACTCGGGCTTTTTTGGCTAAAAGATTAGCCTCTACTTTTACTGCATTGGTTTGGCTTTGCTCTAGGGTTGTGATCTCTCTTTCCCTAAGTTGGTAGGCCATATCTAGATCAAAACCATCAGGGAACTTCATCATTGCGAGATCAAGAGGAGGCTTAAGGTTGGCAGGAATAGCATTGTAAGTGCTATTAAACTTGGTGCAATAATCTTGAACTGGTTCTTTAGGACCTCTCCTAATGTTCTCATACTCATAAAGTATCTGCAATGGGTTTTTCTTCCTTTCATGTCTCTCGATGAACATCCTATGAAAGTTTGTCATATATGCAATACTACCAGCAGCTAAGTTTATAAACCAGGTTCTAACTTCCCCGGCTAATTTTTGGGCAAAAATCCTCATTCTTACATCTGCATCATCTATCTCATGTAACTCAAAATAATCATTCATTCTGTTAACATGTTTCTGAGCAGTGTATAGGTCTGTAGCATCAAATAATTGAATTTTACTTTGATAGTCCTGAGGTAGGTCATGTAACTGACCATGCAACACCAAAGGGGCATATCTATTGGCCATGGCTGAAGCCTTGGCTTGGCTAGGAGATAAGGAAAGATTAGTTTGGGTTGAGATGGAGATGGATAACCTAGCAGTGCTTATAGTTGAAATGAAAGATTGCTAATTGAAACTGGAGTATTAACAGCTGAAGTTGGAATATCTACAAATGAAACTAAAATATTAACAGTGGATGAAGGGGTTTCTATAACGAAAATTGGGATAAAAGGGACAGTTGTGTGTATAGGGGAAATGGAAGTATCTATAAGTGAACTTGAAGGGCTAATGGATGAAGTGGGAGTGTCTATAGGTGGAAACAGGATTCTAGGTTATATAGGGAGCTGTGGAATGAATGGGCCAGTGGAATGAACTGTAGTAGAAATAATGGATGGTGTGGTAGTGATGGAAGGGGTATTAATAACATTGGAGGATTAAGCAGAAAGTTTAGCAGTTAGAGTAGTATTAATGGATGATAGTGGAGTATTCAGAGTATATTCGTCGATTGATCTATTAGCTCTTTGAACTTCAAGGTCTACAATAAAATTAGGATCTAGAACAGTTTCATTATGCACACTTTCATATTTTGTTCTAAACAATGAGAGATCAAATTGCACATCAAAAGGTAAATCTTCTAAAAACAACCACTCATCAGGACAAGAATTAGCTTTAACTAATGGCGTTTTATCAGTTGAACTCTCTTATTTTTTGGATTGTCTTATAATTTTGTCTGGATCATCCATAATAACTACAGGGTTTGGATCTAGGCTGGCCCTGGTATAATGAGTTTTCTTGGTAGCTAGAATTATAACTTTTTAAATGTTTTTTAGTGTAAATTTTAAAAATTCTATAGAAACTGACTTTAAGGGGCTCAAGATGATGATTAATATTTCCTTAAAGCTTTAGGAGACTAAGGTTTGTGTTCCCCAGTATGGTCGCCACTATGTTATCACTCAAAACTTTTCCTTAGAAGTTTTGGAAGAAGGGAAGGCTTCGAGGTAACCACAAACCAACTTTTAAGCATAGGCTCTAGCCAACCTATGGCTCAGAGAGGGCTCTCTATATATAATTTAGCTATGTTTGCTTAGATATTAGGCTAGTTCTGGAGTTCAAGGGGGTTTTTTATTTGTATGAAGATCTGGTGGTGGAATCCTTAAAACAGGCTGATAGGTTGATGCCTTTAGGCCATTGGGAAATGGAGTCAAATAAGGGGCAGCAAAGCTGGAGTTAAATCACTAAAGGGAATGTTCAAGGGGCAAGATAGCAGAGTGAAGTACAAATCCTTGGACTAAATGGTGAAATGAGTCTTAACGGGGGTGAGAGGGCAATCAAGAATCCTCAGACCGAGGCTAATATGGGGAACAGCAGTGAATCATGAGTAAAGGGAAATTAAGAATCCTTTACTATAGACCAGAGGAGAAACTATGGAAGCTAAGGAGCAGTTAAGAATTCCCTAGCTAAGATAGTTTAAGAGAAAACATTAAGAATGTATAACAGTAAGACAGAGTGCAGTTAAGCAAATTCTGAAATAATATTCAAGTTAAACATTCAGACTTCTGAAACATTTAAGATTATGAAACAACTTTAAGGGAGATAAAACAACACAAGAGAATTACTCATTTGTACTCCGCTTTGCACATGAATTCCTTGAAATATCTTATCCTTATTCATCAATCCAGCATGCTGGCCCAGTCAGTGATACAAAAGCTTTTACAGTCTTTGCACAAAATTCTATTGAAAGTATAAGAATCCAACCCCCATACTTCGAAATATGAAGTATATATACAAAAATATTTACAAAATATCTCAAAACAACTTGAGACATTATCTAGGGAATAAAAATAGATCCTTGCATGAAGATAGAGACAGATTTTGAATTGCTTCATGTTGTCCCTTTTATTGTGTTGTTGCTGGTTGCTTCGGTTGAGTTGGAGCCCTTTAAGCTTGCTGATATTTGTAGCGTTTCTACGCTAGAATCTTATTTAATTTCATCTTTCAACTGATACTCTTTGACCCTGCTACTCTTTGACCCTGTTGCTCTGCGTTTCCCTGTTTTAACTGGTTTCCTTCATTTATCGTGCAGTAACTTTCTAATGTAAATTTATTACAGGAAATCTGTCATGTTTTCCCACCATTCCACATCAAGTAGTTTTACATTCATCATCCTTATGTAGATTTCATCTTCCTCTGTGTACTTTGCAAAATTTGGCTTAGTGAGGAACAAGTGTTTCACCTCATGCTCCAGGAAAAACAAGTTCTCCAATGTGTCATATAACACTTTGCCTGTTGGAAGGGCTTTAATGACTAAATAACTTGCTTGTTCCTTAGCCAATTTTCTTAGTCTATCTCCATAGTCTAGCTTAGGCATGAGCTTGTCATTGATGACCACAGGATTGGGAAGACCCTTCTCCCTTAAAATATGAAACATAGCCATGAACCTATCAATGGCTACCTACATGTTATGGCACTTCTCTTCTAAGTTAAGCATAGGTTTTCTTTTGGAAAGAACCTTCCTAATCTCCAGAATGGCCTCAGTCCTATCTTCTATGTTAAGCTCATGGATCTCATATATTCTCTTGATGTTTAGGAAGTGGATGAGTCGATTGGCACCCTTTGATTTATACCCCAGTTCTTCCTTCAATTTTTGGATATCTTCAGTAGATATCTTCAGTAATTCTATCTGCTCAAATATAACTTGAATTGATGGCAAACTATCATTGACAGAGTCAATGATATTGGCCTAGAGCATTTCTTTGGTTTGTCCCAGTGGTTTTTGTAGTGTTAAATCCTTCTCCAAGATTTTGATTCTCTCACCAATTCCCAGTGTCCTTTGTGTTTCTTCTTTTTGCTGGAGTTGGGCAAGTTTACAATTAGTTTCCAGACTTGCTACCTTTTCCTTTAGTCTCTTCATCTCTGTAGCCTGGATAGACATCTCTTCCATGGCTTTGACTAATTCTACTACTTTCTCTCCCTGTGTACCTGTTGTTGTTGTAGATTTTGTTGTTACTGGCAATGCTGTGGCAGGTGGAGCTGTGGGTGCCAACGATGCTGCCAGTGTGGAAGGAACTATTGTAGATACTGTGGGGATGACAGTTCTAGAAGTTGTGGCCAAGTCACTTTGCTTCGACTGAATTAAAGTGTCCAACTCCTTCTCTGTCTCCTTGAGTTGATCGTTTAGCTTCAGGACCAAGTCCATGAGCTCTTCATGTCCTTGTTGTGCTTCTAGGACTTCCTTTGTCTGTGGGTGATGCAGTTGGGGTATCTTTAGCTGCTTCTTGAGTGCAGCAATGTCATCATTTTTCTTTTTAATCAGCTGCTTTGTAGCTTTTACATCTTTGGGATCGTGTCCCAATTCAATCACTAAGTCCTCTAAGGACTTGATTCTATTATCCTTGGCCTGTGAGGAGGCCTTCTCCAACTGAAATTGTGTTGATATATTGTTTAGGGAGTTCTATAATTGGTGGGAAGCAATGGCCTTCCCTATTAATGTGGATTATATCATCTCCCCTATTTGCTTGTGCAGTTCAATCTGGTCAATGGGATGAATATCCCTTGCTAGTACTTCAAAATCCACCTTTTTGAAATCTGATGCTGCCCTTGGCTGCTGAGTGGTTGGCTTGATAAAAGTCACTTGAATTTTCCCCTCTTTGATATCAAAGGCTGACATTAGCCTTGTTTTATTAGTGGGGGCCATCTTCAGATATTGGGCATATGTTTGGGCCTTAAGCCTCTCATTTCTAGCTTTGATCTCGTTGTATCTTTCCTTAATATCTTGGTCCTTATCTACAAGCATTCTCAAGGAAGATACCTCAACACTTTGATGCCTCAGCAACATCTGAGTTTGTGATGTGGAAGGCTCCTACACACTCCCAGATGAAGTGGTGGGCCTACTTCTTTCAACCTTTGTGTTGGTGACCTCATCTGAGTCGTCAGTTAATTCCTGCTCAGAGGCTCAATTTGGCTTTTTCCTTTTGTTTGATTCTTGTTGTACATCAAAAGTAGGCATTCCTCAAGTGGAAGCCCCTTCTCTGTTCCTTTTTGGGACATTCTTCTCATTCTGAGGAGTCTGCATGTCTGGATGGGCACTTGAAGTAGTTGATGGTTCTTCTAATGGTTCTATCCTGGTTGATTGTTCTGGCCTATCTAACTGTTCTGGCCTATTTGACTATTTTGGCACCTGCAGGAAAGAACCCTCATCAAGTTTTTTTTCCAAATCTAATAATTTGTTTTCTATAGCAACTTCAGTATTATCCCTATCTTTTAACGTGTTTTCCACCCATTGCAATTGGTTGGCATAGTTTTCTATCCCAGGGATGCGGTGATGTATATAGGGAGCCATCTTGTTTTTCTGCCTTCTTTTGCAGATGAAATCCAAGGGATCATATCTCCATATGAAGCTTTGTTTTAATTTTAATCTTTGAAGGATCTGGTCTACCCCCTTTCCATCTTCTCTGTTATTACAAATAAAAGGACCCAACTGGTCTTTGATCTTGAGCTGGGATTTCTGTTTGGCTTTAAGAAAGTTTACCTCATCTAAATTTAGTATCTGCCTGTAGTACTCCAGGGAAAATAACCTCATTGGGAGGTATTTAGGTAGTTTATATGGGGCCAGTTGGCACCCATAAATCATGATTTCAGTTTGGTTTTGGTACAAGTACCAATCTCCCACCTGATGATTGATGTTTAGATGAAGGATTCTCCTACTCTCAGGACTAATCCTTGGTGGAGGGGTTCCACTGAGCATGGTCATCACAGGGTGGACAAAGGAATCTATGAATTCATTGTATGAATAAGGGGAGGAATATTGTGTTGGGTGTGGAGCCTGATTATCTTCTATATTCAAAGTTATCGCCACATTGGACCCCAATTCGAAATGGGGGCGGCAACACCGCCCGTAAGATATTCGATGCAGGGGGGGTCCAGGGGGGGTCCAAGGGGGGGCGGGTGCGACCTTTGGGAGCCCCCCCTGGCAGGGGGTTTCGAGGGCAGCGCCCCCAAAGCTAAAAACAACTGTAAAATTGCCTTGTAAAAGTATAGTAATTTCTAGTCAATCTGGGCCGTTCATTAGGCGGATGATCTGACGGTAGAACTTATGTTTAGTTTAGGGTTTTTTTGCCCTAGAAGGCAACCCCTCTCTTTGTATGAGGGAATTGTATTTGAGGTTGTGCGATAGATGTGTATACTGCGAGCGAGAAATTGAGAGGTGAGACTGTGAGAGAAAACAGAGGATATTACAGCGGATTTGTTGTAGGTTGTGTCTCTTCATTTTGCTGGATAATAGAAAGGAAGGACTGGTTGTTCAGGGTGGACGTAGCCCAAACTGGGTGAACCACGTATATATGTGTCTCTCTTGTTTTGTGCGTTTTCTGTGTTTATATTTCTGCAATATTTTATGTGTTCCATTGCTCCGTAATATATAATTTTCTAACATATTGATGAATCAATGGGGTCCAGAAGATGACTGATCTTGGTTGTCCCTTCGTGTCCAACTTTTGCAAGGTAAGTGGGAATTTATCTGCTTGGAATTATAGGAAAATGTGATACAAGATGGAGGAGTATTTGAGGACTCTCTCATTACTCATTCTGAGGACTTGTTCATGCATCCTATCAGCTATAAATGTGGAAAAGTCATAAATGGTTGCAGGAGGCTGTCTTGGGTATAGATGGACATGAAAGCTAGGATGATTTCATCAATGTATTGACTTGTGGAGTAACCCAAAACACAAGATATCATGGATACAATATTTCTGCACGAAGGAGAAAATATAGTTGCTACATATCGAGGGGGGTCTTTGGGGGTATACTTCTCTTCTATGATGAAGGTTTGGATTAATTGGGCCAATATTGTAGGGCTGAGTTTGGGATATAAGTCCAAAAGGTCTCCAATTTAGAGGGGAGTCAAGTTTTGGCAAGGCTAGAGTTGTAGCATCTCATTTATAGATTCAACACTGATGGTGAAAAGCATGGCCTGGTTAGGGGACATGACTGCTCTTTGACTAGGGACATAGTTGGCATGGCACATATGTACAATTTGAGGGAAAATGTGGACTTGGGGGAACTGGTACTTGGGAAAATTTGACTCCCAAAGGCCAATTTCATCAGCATGGTTCAGGAATTGGTCCCTACTTTGGCAGTGAATTTTGAGAAAGAGCTCTATAACAGAGGTATATTTTATTTGGAAATCTCTATCAGCTAATGGAAGGTGGTCTAGGTCTAAGTGGGGTGTAGATATGGGTCTCACATCCATGGCAATTGGGGCAGCCATTCTCAGTTCTTGTGGATTTGAGTATGGGGGAGGTGATTTACAGTATTTTAGGGCAACGATGGTTCAGCACAGAGTAGGCTTGCGTTCTTGAGTTTCTTCAATTAATTTTAAACTTAACTAAGATTACTCAATTACTGGTTTCTTTGAAATTGACAGGGTGTTTGATGAATTGTGGCTTAAATACCTGGTTTTATCACTCAAAAGTTTTCCCTAGAAGTTATCAAAAGAATGAAGCATCTGAGGTAACCACAAACAAATCTTTTAGGCTTAGGTTCTAGCCAACCTAAGTCCAGAGAGGGCTCTCTCTTCTATAATTTAGCTTTGTTTTTATGGGATTTTAGGCTAGTTCTCAATGTTCATGGGGTTTTGTTTTGAATTTAAGGTTGGGTGGTGGAATTCTTAGACCAGATGGATAGAGATAGGTCTTCAAGCCATGGGCCTATGGATTTAATCAATGGATAGCATAACTGGACCAAATCATTAAAGGGAATGTTCACAGGGTAGGCTAGCAAAGCAAAAGGAAAATCTACAGGTCTAATGGATGAAATGATTCTAACTAGGGTGAATGGGCACTTAAGAATCCTTGGACCGAGATCAGAATGAAGAAAAAAGGGTGATCATGAACAAAGGGCAATTAAGAATCCTTTGCTATAGACCAGAGAAAAACTACAGAAGCTAAGGAGCAGTGAAGAATTCCCTAGCTAAGATAGTTTAGGAGAAAACATTCAGAATGTAAAACAATCAAGACAGAGTGCATTCAAGCAATTTTTGAAATATCATTCCTTGTTATACATTTAGATTTTAGAGAAACAAATAATATTATGGAAAAAACATAAGGAAAAACAACATTGAACATGGAAGAATACTTATTTGTATTTCGCTTTACACAAGAATCCTGTAAAATATTTTATCTTTATTCCTTGATCCAGCAAGCCAATCCAATCATTGATACAAAAAGTCTATAGAAATGTCTTGGAATCCACCCTACATACTTTGAAATGTGACGTATTTATACAAAAATATTTACAAAATATCTCAAAACAACTTGAGACTTAATCTAGGGAATAAGAATATCTTCTTGCATGAAGATAGAGACATATGTTAAACTACTTCATGTTGTCCCTTTTATTATGGTGTTGCTAGTTGTTTTTGTTGAGTTGGAGCCCTTTAAGCTGGCTGATAGTTGTGGTATTTCTATGCTGGAATCTTCTTTACTTTGATCTTTTACTGATACTCTTTGACTCTGTTACCCTTTGACCCTGTTGATCTGTCTTTTACCTGTCTCACCTGGCTGCCTTCATATTTACTGTGGTAACTTTCTGATGTAAAACTTTTTCATAGTAAATCTATCATTTTCTCCCACCATTCAGACGAAAGGCAATCTCATTTTCAACATTCTTCTGTAAATTTTGTCTGCCTCTGTGTATTTTGCAAAATTGGGTTTGGTGAGAAACAAATGTTTCACCTCATGTTCTAGGAAAAACAGGTTCTCCAATGTATCATATAATACTTTGCCTGTTGGCAGGGCTTTAATGCCTGAAGAGCTGGCTTGTTCCTTGGCCAACCTCCTGAGTCTATCACTATAGTCCAATTGGGTCATGAGTTTGTCATTGATGACCATAGGACTGGGAAGGCCTTTGTCCCTCAAAATTTGAAATTTAGCCATAAACCTGTCAATGGCTACCTGCATGTTATGGCACTTTTCTTCTAAGTTGAGCATGAGGTTTCTTTTGGAAAGAACCTTTTTAATCTCTAAGATGGCTTCAGTCCTATCCTCTATGCCAAGCTCATGGAGCTCATATCTGTTCTTACTGTTCAAGAGGTGGATGAGTCAATTTGCATCCTTAGGTTTATCTCCTAATTCTTCCCTTACTTTCTAGATAGCTTCAGTGGCTATCTTGACTAATTCTATCTGCTCAAATATGACTTGGATTGATGGCTAAATATCATTGATAAAGTCAATGATATTGGCCCAGAGCATCTCTTTAGTTTGTCCTAGTGGCTTCTGCAGTGTCAAATCTTTCTCTAGGACTTTGATTTTCTCACCCATCCTTAGGGCCTTCTGTGTTTCTTCTCTTTGTTAAATTTGGGCAAGTTTGCAATCAGTTTCCAAACTTGCCACTTTCTCCTTTAATATTTTGAGCTCTGTATCTTGGATGGACATCTCCTCCATGGCTTTTACCAGCTCTGATGTTTTCTCAGTTGATGTACCTGCTGTTGTAGTGGACTCAGTTGTAATTGGCAGTGTTGTGGCAGGTGGAGTTGTAGGTGCCAATGATGTTTCCATTGTGGAAGGAACTGATGTTGATACTGTGGGGATGATAGTCCTAGAAGTTGTGGCCATGTCATTTTGCTTGGACTGAATCAAAGTGTCCAACTCCTTCTCTGTTTCTTTAAACTGATCATTTAGCTTTAGGACTAGGTCCATAAGCTCTTCATGTCCTTGTTGTGCTTCTAGGACTTCCATTGTTTGAAGGTGATGCAGCTGTGAATTTTTAGCTGCTTCTTCAGTGTAGCAATGCCATCATTCTTCTTTTTAATTAGTTGCTTTTTTGCTTTCACATCCTTGGGATCATGCCCCAACTCTATGATTAAGTCCTCTAAGGACTTGATTCTTGTATCTTTGGCCTGTGAGGAGGCCTTCTCCAACGGAAACTGAGCTGACATATTGTTTAAAGAGTTCTACAATTAGTGGGTTGCTATGGCTTTCCCTGTCAATGTAGAATAAATCATCTCACCTGTTTTCTTATGCAGCTCAATCTAGTCAATGGGATGAATATCCCTTGCCAGTACTTCAAAATCTACTTTCTTAAAATTTGATGTTGTTCTTGGCTGCTAAGTGGTTGGCTTGATGAAATTCATCTACATTTTCCCCTCTTTAACATCAAAAGCTAACATAAGCCTTGTTTGATTGGTAGGGGTCATCTTCAGATACTGTGCATAGGTTTGGGCTTTCAGCCTCTCATTTCTAGCCTTTATTTCTTTGTATCTCTCTTTGATATCTTGGTCTTTATCTGCTGGCATTCTGAAAGAGGATACCTCAACACTTTGTTGCCTTTCCAACATCTGAGTGTGTGATGTGGAAGGTTCTAGAGTGCCTCCAGATGGAGTGGCAAGCCTACTCCCATCTCTTTCTGTGCTTGTAACCTCAGCTGTCTCCTCTGTATATTCCTGTTCAGAGACAAGATTGACTCTTTGTCCCTTAGCCGAGCTTGTCTCAGCATAGGCTTGTGATGTTGCTCTTTCTGAAGTAGTGGCCCCTTCCCTGTTTTTCTTGAGGCTTTTCTCCTCATTTAGAGGGGTTTGTAGAACTGGAGGGGTACTCATGGTGGTTTCTAGTTTATCTGATTTCTCTGGTATGTCTGTTTGATCTGGCACCTCTGACAATTCTAGTACTTCTGATCCCTCTGGCACCTGTGATTCTTCAGGCACCTCCAAGAAAGAACCCTCATCAATCTATTTCTCTAGGTCAATTAATGTGTTTTCCACAGCAACTTCAGTACTATCCCTGTCCTCTAAAGTGTTTTCCACCCATTGCAATTGGTTGGCATACTTTTCTATCTTAGGGATGCAGTGATGGATATAAGGAGCCATCTTGTTTTCTACCTTCCTTTGTAGATGAAATCCAAGGGATCATATCTCCATATGAAGCTCTATTTTAGTTTTAATATTTGAAGGATTAGGTATACCTCCTTTCCAGCTTCTCTGCTATTACAAATAAAGGGACCTAATTGATCTTTGATCTTGAGCTGGGCTTTCTTCTTGGCTTTAACAAAGTTTACCTCATCTAAATTTATTATCTACCTGTAGTACTCCAGAGCAAATAACCTCATTGGGAGGTATTTAGGTAGCTTGTATGGGGCCAGCTCATAGCCATAAACCCTGATCTCAGTGTGGTTTTGGTACAAGTACCAATCACCTACTTTGGATTGTTTTTAGAGTTGCATGATCCTCTTTATATCTGAACTGATTCTTGAATGAGGGCTTCCTATCAGCGTTGTCATAATCAGATGTACAAATAGGTCTATGAAGTCTGTATATGAATATGGGGAGTGATATTTATGGATCAATGGAGTCCATAAAATTATTGACCTAGGGTGACCTTTTGTATCAAGCTTCTTGAGAGTAAAGGGGAACTTATCTACTTGGTAGTATAGAAAAAAGTGGTACAAAACAGAGGAGTATTTGAAGACTCTCTCGTTTCTCATTCTGAGAAACTAGTCATGCATCCTATCATCTATAAATTTGGCATAGTCATAGGTAACAGTAGGAGGTTGTCCTAGAGTGTATATGAACATGAAGGCCAGGATGATTTCATCTATATACTCATTGATGGTATAACCTAGGACACTGGATATCATTGCTACAATGTCCTAACCAAATGGGGAAAATTTGGTATACACATATGGAGGAGGATCTTTGGGGTTATACTTCTCTTCTAGGATGAAGGTTTGGATTATTTGGGCCAATCTTGCAGGGCTGAGCTTGGGAAATAAGTCCAATAGATCTCTAATGGAGAGGGGCGTCAAGTTTTGGTCAGGCTGGATTTATAGAATCTCATTGATAGATTCAGCAGTGATGGTGAAAAGTATGGTGTGGTTAGGGGACAGCATTGCTCTTCGACTGGGGATATAATTTGCATGGCAGTAATGGACAATTTCTGGGAAAATGTGAAATTCAGGGAATTGGTACTTGGGCAAATTGGACTCCTAAAAACCAATTTTATCAGCATGGTTCAGGTATTGGTCTCTGCAACAGTAGTATAGTTTAAGAGGGGATTAATGGACAGATGTGTCCTTTATCTGGAAATCCTTATTAGTCAGGGGGAGGTGGTCTAGGTCCAGATGAGGAGTGGAAATAGGTATAACATCCATGGCAATTGGGGCAGCCATTCTCAGTTCTTATGGATTTGAGAGTGGGGGAGGTGATTTTCAGTTTTTTAGGGCAATGGTGGTTCAGTACAGAGTAGGTTTGAGTTGCTAGAGTTTCTTTAATTAATTTTTTACTTTAACTAATAAAAATTAGTAATTGGTTCTGAAATTGATAGGTTTTCCAGTGAATTATGGCTTAAATACTTGGAATTTAAGGAAAACTAGCTCTGAACAGGGCGACTGGCAACTGCGAACGGTCGAAAAGGCTCTATGTAGGTTGGAAAGTGAATTGGGTGCTCTGTGGCGTCTTTAGGGTGAAATTGGACATAGTTGATAGCTTCGACATTCGCAGGTGCGTGCATGGAGGTTTACAATTGAAAAAATGATAAAAACAAATGATTTGGGGCTTTTTGGCTTTATGCGCGAAAGTCAATTTTGGTGGGTACAGGTGAACAATAGTCACTTTGTCATGTAGTGAGTGAACAGTAACCATTTTGGCATGTAGCGGGCGGGTGGTAAATGGTTTCCATCACACCACTTTTGGGCACTTGGTGGTATTGGGGGGAGGCCGCCCAATTCCATACATTGAACGACATGTAGCATCGGGGGCCTGGCGGAAAATAGCTTTTTCGGGTGGGTATTGTTCGGATGTCGGGCCTGCCCGAAATGGATAAGGGTTGTCAGATGTGGAGGGAAGCAATCGTACGGTGATCGGGTGGGGAAGTTGCACGGAGGGTAGTGGGGGGCCCGGCGGGCGCTTAGGTGCAGCGGTATTTAAGTTAACGAGGGATTAAGGTGAGGTTAAGGCGTCGAGGCCATTTGCATAGGGATTAATTAGGTTTTTGCCTAACTTAATCACAGATCGATTAGTTAGTGAGTTTTTTGGGGTTTGGGTATAATATCATAGTTTATCTTTAAACTACGGTATAGGTCTAATTAATATGCGGGAGTTAAATATATACGGGGAAAAATGGTTTTTATTTACGGGATTTAATAAATAAAATTAGTAATTAATAAAATGAGCGGAAAGGGGCACCATACCCTAAGTAAATGTTTTTTTTCACGTTTTAATGCTTTTCCAACATTAACATAAATACTTAGGATAAGGTGTTTTGTGGGTTTTTTATATGAAAATGGTCTATGTTGGGGGATAAATACTTTTCCTAGGTAAAAGTATTTTAAACTTAGGAAAGGAGTATTATTAGGGAAAATGAATGAATTGAAGGGGGGGATGAATTTTTGTGAGGGGGTTTTAGTACTTATTGCCTATAAGTCATTGAGCCGAGGGTCTGGTCCCTCCAAAAGTTAGAGAAATTCTCTGAGTCTCTTTGACTTAGGGTTTTTAAGTACTTTGAACTTTATTGTGGGAAATAGTTAAGTAATAGGTGAAATGAATGAGGGAAGTTAATTATATGCCTTTGATATCCAATTTCATGCTTGTTTGTCCATTTTTCTATAGAACTTTTATGATGGAAAATATGATAAACATGTTTTTGTCTAATCGATCACCATACTTCTACAACCTTTCTTCTACTTACCCATCTACTCATCCTACCATTTTCACTTCTCTTTATTAGGGTACCCTTATCAAACATTTTTCTATTCTTTTTACAATAGTAAACTAACTAAATCTATCATTATTACATCCAAGGACTCAAATTAAACAGTAGAGCTCCTTTTATTTACTCTACCTATCTAATTATCTGCCAAGGTTACACTGTTTGGCCAGATTTTTATTCTCTATTCTATAGACATGAAATTGAAAACATGAAATAGCTGAGTTTAAACATTTTGACTATCATGGATTGTGACAAGGATTAAAAGTTGTACACAATCATTTTATTCTACATAAAAGTAAAGTAGGGGTGGCATTTTGGCTTGCTCACTTTCATGGTCTTTTAACTTTTCTTGGGGTTAATATTTTTCATCTTTTTTGACCTTTTTATTGTTTTTGTCCTTTGATTTTTCTTTTAGGACATACCCTCTTTACATTTTTTAATATTTTGAATATGGAAAACATTTGCAGAAAGAAAAGGTATGTACATATTATAGGTTTAATCTAAATCATTCAAAAATTATGACTCGTATAGGAACCCGTTGAAGCCCCGAAAATCGGGTCGACAACAAGGGGGATAACCACCCTGTCCGGACCTTGGTTGACATCTCCTTATCCGTTTGGTATAGCAGGTCCGACTGGGGATAATGGGACCAGTTTCCCAATCTAAGGGGTGTGTGTGTGTGTAGAGTTGGATGATGTTGATCTAAGAGTACTTAAAGCTAATTTAATTCAAACTTCTAAACTAATTATATGCTATTGTAATCTAATGAGAAACAACACATCTAATCTACGCTAACCCGGGGTGTATTTCTTCTATTATGCGATCTAAAGAGATTTCGAACAATAACTGGTAATAAAGATCATTCAGCTATCATAAGAATAGAAATCAATTAAGATAAACCACTTTGCATAAAAAGTTAAGCAAAACAGTTGTGAACAGCATATCACATAATTAGTTATTCATATATCAAACACAAATAAATGACTCCACCGTATAAAAGTGCGAAATGGTAACTCACACATTCATGCAGTAACATATAAACAACTAAAAACTATATATCACTTTAAGAATATAAACAGAAACAGTCAAGAGATAAAAGTACCATTTATGACTGGTTCCACTCATAAGCTTCAAGCAACAATGATTTATCTCTCCTTGCTCTAACATCTACTAAGAGTACAGAAGTGAAACATCAGTATCAGATATCAAATGCAAACATTAATAAACCTTGATCCATACATTCATCAAAACCCCCTCCGAGGGTGCAAAAGTGCATGTTCTGAGGACAAGTTTTTTGACAAATTTCTGGACCCTTCTCCTAATGCCTGAGAAGGGTTTAAATACTGCTAACTAATTAACTTAATTACATAAATTTAGGATACGGTTTTAAATGACTGCCCTTCTGCTAAAGCAAAACTATTTCTAAAAATTGAATCTAATTCCTAACCATTTTTGTATTTGCTCCTTAGTGCTGCAAGCATGCAACATTCGCCTGGGAAGAGTCGGCTGGTCACCTTCTGCTTTCTTTTGAGCTATGAAAATAGAAATAACAAGCGCTGGCACCACTTTCTAGTAAACTAGAAGATATTTTCGAGAATCTTCCTCTGGCTGGGTATATTCACTGCGTGTATATTTGGTAATAACCCAAATTTCTCTCAAACTGATTCTGCTTTTGCTATTTCGGTTTCCGGCCTTGCGAATGATTGAACAAGTTAGGGACTTTGCTCTCTGAACAATTTTCTGCATCAAAAACTGCCTCCGTTCTTTGTTCCGGGCTTTTCTGGTGCATTTTCCTTCTTTAGCGCCTTTTTTCTTTTTGCTTTACCAGGAATAAGCTTCAGGATCTTTTGTAAACATGCTGCTTTTGTGCGCCTTTGACTCTGAGTTTTGGATGGCCTATTGACATCAACATCTGTTGAGTGATACTCTGGAATCTATGGTCCTGTTGCATGCGGCATCCGTTTGTGAAGGCATCTCTTCTCTGTTCTCCGAGCATTGACGCTTTCCCCTTTTCTTCAGATGTTTCCTGCACATTGCTTTATGTTATTTCCTGTCTTACAGTTTACGCAAAGGAAAGAGTAATGATAATAAAGATTGACATGAAAGCTTTAAACTCTTATGAATGCATAATCATGACACCCATAACTAACTGACTCTTCGAAAAACACAAAACTGTCCTTCTTGAATGCTTTGGCGTACAATCATTAATTTCTTTTAAGGCGCGCGCCCAATTTTGGTCTACGGACAGCTTTCCTTGAATACTGCGCCGAGGAAATTTTGCGATGGGTGATTTCTGCGACTCGCATTGCAGCATCGCGGATCGCGTCATCAAGATGTGTCATCGCAGAAATTCATGATCGCATTTATCACAAATCGCATTCATCGCAGATCGCAGCATCGCAGATTGCAGATCGCGCTTAGTCATTCAATCATTGTGTGCTGCTTACACGATGTTGCGATATGCGACGTCGCATATCGGCCGTCAGAAATTCCTTCAGTTTTTTCATTTAAGAGCGCTTCATAATGTATGCGATGCGATGAATTTCGCGTCGCTTCTTCGCAGCTTATTATGCTCATAGGAAAACGTTTCACTCTCTTCTCGCGATGCGATACAGTTTTAGGGAGTTATATACAAAAATTTTCATACAATGTTTTTTGGATTTTTTATTAAGGGTCCCCATTTGCTTGGTGTTATTGCTAATACCAAACAAAGAGGGGGGTTGTTGGTGGCCACAACAATGGCGATTCACTGGGAAGAACCAGTTATCTCTGCTTTTCTATTGAATTTTAACTTCCAAAGCAGAAAAATTTTCATAGGTCTAAATTTTGTTATGGACAGATAGAGTACATTATGCCTTATCCTATCAATGATATTTTGTTTCAACCTTTTTCTATTCCAATTGTTTGCTTCCTCAGGGTTTGTCCTTGCATTCACATCAACCATTACTTGGTCTTTTAAAGATAAAATAAGGTCTTTTCTGTGTGCTGGCTTTTAAAATATGCTCTTTTGTCGTAGGTAGAGCCTCTGCTGCCAGCAGACGTCCATAGCCTCGACAGGGTTACCTGTTACCCAGCAATGATCCTTTATCCTGCTTAAGGCTATTTACAACTTTTCAGAGAAAAACCCATTTTGACACTTTTTCCTTTTTTATTCTCTAAAGAACAATGTCTTGGTTTGGTGGCCAAATTATGACACAGTCATTCACTTGATTTACACTTTTGCTGAACAAGCTGGCTTGTGATGAGACCCCTTGTCTTTTGATTGCAACAATCTTGAGTCGTTGCCCTGTTTTGGTGGACAGTATTGGCAAAGTCAGCAAGTTATAATATCTGTGATCATGATAAGTCGGCTCGTGATGAGACCTCTTATTCTTTGAGATATAGTGTTTTCTCGGATTGTTCCTCTGAATGCTGCGATTTCCTTTAGCAGGGAGGAAGTCATTGTTTTTCCTTAAGAAAGCTCTGGACGACAATAATAGAGTTTGAAAACAGCAGTTTTACAGAGAATATTTATTTTATTATTGATACCTTCATTGTGCTGATATAAAACAATTTTTTGCCAAAGGTTGCTTTCATCAAATTTTTGAAGTTGAAACTAGTATCATATCTAGGCTAAAGTTAACTCTATCTGTCGATAATAAAGATCAGATTTTTCGAAAAAATTTACTATTTGTACAAGCGAAAAAGCTCAAAATCTGATAGAGAATTGGTGTCCTTTTTTTTTTCGTGAACCCTTGTAGTAACCATCTACAACTGGTTTTATTTATAAGAAAGAAAAAAAGAAAAAACTAAAACTATCTTAAAAAATAGAAGAATAATCTTCTATGGAAAATATATTTTAAGGATCTGTCCATTAACAGGCAAAGAATCCCTTCTACCTGCTAAATCCTGCAACACAAACGTTGATGGGCCTATGACTTCTACAATCTGAAAAGGACCAAGCCACATCTTCTGAAATTTTGTATGTTTGCCCTTTTCTTCGTGAGCCTTATCCCATTTCAAAACTAAATCTCCCATCTGAAAATTTTTTCTGGTCATTATGCTCAAGTCAAAAGAGGATTTTATTAGCGCTTGGTGATGAGCATGGGTTTTCTTAGCTTGTTCTCGTCGTTCTTCTAATTTAATTATTTCCATTTGTCTTAATTGTAAGGAGGAAGTAGATACTTCATCGATGTATTGTACTAAAGACAAAGAGGGGATGACTAAGTGAGTTGGAAGAACCACTTCTTTCCCATAAACTAAATTAAAGGGAGAAGTGCCGATTGAAGCTTTCTTCGTTATTCTATCTGCCCATAAAGCATTTACCAAAGCTTTGTGCCAATTATTTTGGTTCTGGTCAACTGTTCTTTTAATAATCCTGATTAGGTTTTTATTTGTTGACTCAGCCAATCCATTACCTTGCGGATAGTAGTTGGCCGAATATTTCAGTTTGAACCCTTTTTTAAGTGCAAACTCAGTCATTGCATTCCCAGAAAAGTATGAGGCATTATCAAACATTAAAGTCGTTGGCAATCCAAACCTAGTGACTATAAATTGATCTATGAATTCAATGATGTTTTCAGAATTAGCTGTCTTGAGAGGAACTGCTTCTACCCATTTAGTAAAATATTATGTTGCTGTGAGGATGTATCTATGCTGCTTAGAAGAGTGAGGAACGATCTCACCTATTATGTCCAAGCCCCACTGACTGAATGGTTGCTCGATGTTTACCGGCTGTAGTGGCATGGACGATTTCTTTTGTTTCCCTGCAATAGTTTGGCAGACTTGGAATTTCCTCACGTAACTGTGTGAGTCTTTGAACAGTGTGGGCCAATAATATCTTGCACGTAAGATTTTATGTGCAGTAGCATCTCCAGCATAGTGTCCGCCTGCTGGTCCATCGTGGAGTTCCTGCAAAACCTTTTCGGCTTCAGTTTTCTCAAGACACCTAAGAAGCACAGAATCGTAATACCTTTTAAACAGAACATCATTTATGAGCTAATATTGTTTAGCTTTCAATCTCAGAGCTCTTTTCTTGGTGTGATCCAAGTGTGATGGAGCATACCCGTTCTTAAGATAATAAATGGTGTCAGCATATAATGATTCTGCATTGTTTAGGCTTACCTCATACGTTTGTACCTCTTCAGATGAATTCTCAGGAATTTGCGATGCTCCAGCCAACATTTTGCAGAAGCCTTGACCTCTCACAATGCTTGCTGGTTTGATCTCAAGGTCGTATTCCTGTAAAGCAGTGATCCAATTTGCTCTTTTTTCACCCACATCCTTCTGTATTAGAAGATTTCTTACCGCTGGAAACGGTACTATGACCTTAGTATGGGTTTTAAGTAAGAAAGGTCTGAAATATTTGACCGCTTTGAAAACAGCATATGCCTGTTTCTCCACGTCTGAATAGTTAAGTTCAACACCTTGTAAATTCGAGCTAAAAAATGCGATTGGAGCTTCCACTTTCTCTTGATTTGCTTGAGTTAGAATCGCGGCATATGATTTCTCTGAGGCAAATGTGTATAAGATAAAAGATTCTGAAAAATTCGGGGTTGCTAAAGATGGAGCGTTAATGATAGCTTGTTTGATCAGGTTGAATGCTTCATGCTCATCTTGACCCCATTTAAAATTTGAGTTCTTTTTAATCATGGTTTGCAAAGGAGAAACAATTCGTGAAAAATCTGGGACAAATCTCTTCACAAAATTGATTTGACCAAGGAAAGATTGCATGGCTTTTTTGTTATGAGGTAGGGATATTTCAGAAATTTCTTTGATTCTGTCAGGCTCAATGTGAATACCAGATTTTGACACTATGAATCCTAGAAGTTTTCCTTCACTTAATGCGAAAAAAGATTTCTTTGGGTTAAGTGAAATCCCATACCTTAAACATCGTTGAAAGATTTGTTTCAAGTCTTTGAGATGGTCGCTTCGCTTCTTGGAGTACACTGTTATATCATCCAAATAAATTGCTATAGATTTATTGACTAAACCCTTGAATGCGATGTCCATGGCTCTCTGAAATGTAGCGCCAGCATTGATCAAACCAAATGGCATCTTCCGATATGCGTATGTGCCCCATTTAGTTCGGAATGTGGTTTTTAACTGATCATCGGGATGTACCATCACTTGATTGTATCCTGAAAATCCATCCAAAAAAGACATTAGTTCTGAGCCTGCTACTGCCTGTAATATCTGCTCCATAGGTGGGAGGGGAAAATTGTCTTTTTGACAGGATTTTTTGAGATTCCAAAAATCGATGCAGATTCTAATATCTCCGTTTTTCTTTCTAACGGGTACCATATTGGAGACCCATTTGGAATGTCTGACGGGGAAAATTATTCTGGCCTTTAATAACTTATTTAGCTCAGTTTTTATCTGATTTTCTAAATTGGGGTGGATTTTTCTGAGTTTCTGTTGGACAGGTTTTTCGTTGTCAATCATAGGGATAGTATGTTGAATGATAGAAGTGTCGTATGTCTTCAGCTCATCGTAATTCCAGGCAAAAACATTTTTGTATTGTCTCAAAAGACGAATATACGCTAGTTTTTCTTCAGGGGCTAGGTCGTGGCCTAGATTAACGTTTTGTGGTTTATCATTGGTTCCTAGGTTTACTAATTCGTAGTTCAGAGTTGAACTGTAGAGCTTAGAATTGGTAGACCTTTTAAACCGACTTTTCAAATCGTATAAGTCTTCTAACTTAACCACCGATTTAGGTATAGCATTATCAGTGTTATCTTGTTGTATTTGTCGATCATGATGGTCTTCGTCAATTATTTGATTGGAGTAGGATCCTTCAGAAGTGAGGAAATTTACAATATCAGGATCGTCATTGAATACTCTCCAATTTGTAATGTTGTCAGGGATGGACGGTCTAAATATTAACTCTATTGAGAATCTATCTGGACTAAAATCTTCGGAGGGAATAAGTCTAGAGGCTACGTTAGCTAAAAGGTCTGCGCTCGCGTTTTGGAGTCTTGGGATTGACGAAATATTGAATGCTATGAAATGCTCAGTCAGATCTTGTACTAAAGATTGATAGTGTTTCAAATGACCTGATAGGCAATGTATGGTGTTACGTACATGTTTGATGACAATCTCAGAGTCTCCGAAGACTTGAAGATACTTGACGTTCAACCCGATTGCTTTGTATAGGCCTTGCACCAAGGCCTCATATTCCGCTGTATTGTTTGTGCAATCGAATTCAAGTCTGCACGTAAGCATGGTCTTATTTCCTTCTAACTAATCAGAATGCATCCTGCTCCTGCTCCTTCGTTAGATTTAGAGCCATCAAAATATAATTTCCAAAACAAAGATGTATTTACAGGTTTATCTAAAAAATTAACACACTTTGAATTATCAGTTTGGGAAAAAATTTCGACTTGGGACAAAACTGAATTTTCTAAGGTGATGTATGAGCATTGAAATTGCCGAGGACAGAATCTACCAAGTAATTGCCTATGATACTGCTGTTGTATGCTATTGCTTCATTTTCTCCCTCCAATTCCGTTACTATGTACTTCTGGTGTAACTCTCGTTCAACCTTTATTTGATTTGGTTTGCCATTGTAGGGCAACCACATGTGCAACCAGTCGGTTGAGAAGTATCCATGGAGTTTTTCGGACCAATCCCTGCTAAGAATCAAGCCATAGAATTCTGGGATATCAGCTACTAGAATGTCAATAACCTGACATACCTTCGGGTTAGACGACAATCTTATGGTCACTTGATTAAGTTCACCAATCACTTCGACTTGAGATCGATCAAGCTGAACTATGCGCACTGCGGATTTTTGTGGTTGAACATTCAACTTGGCACATATTGATCTGGGTAAAATATTCGTTGAAGCACCAGAATCTACCAAACAATTGTGCACATTTTTATTGAAAATTTCATAAGTGAGAAGAAAAGGGGGAGTGTGAGACCTTGATCTTCCTCCAATCAAGGCGATGTCATTTGGATCAATCTTATTGATCGTGTTGGTTGGAGGTCTTCCCATGTTGTGGGAAGCTACAGCTGTAGGCAAAGATGTAGTAGGCACGGCATGTAATTCTTTCATCATTATCTTCTGTTGATGTTTCAATTTGCTCAATTCATAAAGAGTGATATTAGCCCTAGTCTTTTTCATGTCATCAATAATATTGTATTCCATTTCATCCGACACTATCAGTGTTCTTGATGGAGGTGTTTGATCCGATTGGACTGGGCTAGATTGAGTCGCTTTAGTGGTCGTTTTCTTTGTTGCGACTTTATCTTTTGCTGCAGGGCTTGCGCCCTTCTGCTTAGGGGTAGTTTGGGGAGGATCAAGTTGATTTTTGCTTCGTGTGCTAACCGGAAATGCTTCTTGATCTTCTTCTTATGGGAGGATGAAATCCCACATTCCTTGTAGTTTCACAACTTCTTCGTCATCGGTCTGCCCTTCAGTGGTACTCTCTTCTTCTTCCTCTTCTTTGGATTCGACATTTGAGATAGCGTTGGGTGGTTTCACATCCATTGAACGGCCTCTTTTAAAAGCTCTGTAGGGCTTTTTTTAAGAAGTTTCTGCTACTTGTTTTTTTATGTCAGTCATCTCATTGGACATGGTTTTAATACTTTTTTCAATCCTTCCAAATCGAAAGGATCTTTCGTTTGTTTCTTCTTGGAGTCTTCCTTGAAGGTGACTTTCTTAGATTTGCATTCCTCTATCGTAGATCTTTTTCCAGGGCTACTACGCGTTTCTCTACTGCTATCGCCTCTGTCAGGTTTTCAACTAAAGTTGTTTTATTTGCCCTATCCACGAAGATTGCTAAGTTTGATGGTAAGGCCGTAATATACCATTCACATCGTACTTCTTCGCTAGGTTGGGAAGCAGTGGGAATTTTGTTGAGGATTTTATTGAACCATAAATTGAAATCTTTGATGGGTTCTCTAGCCTCAGCAATAAGATTGGATAGGTCATTGATTAACGTTGTCGTTGATCTGTCATCACCAAACTTGGTAAGGAATTGACTTTGAAAAATGTCCCAACTTGTGATAGACCCGGAGGGTAATGAAAAGTACAATGACCCGGCTGTTCCTTGCATTGTATAGGGAAAAAGCCGGACAACAGCATCCTCGTTGGTAACTCCGTTGAGATTGACAGAAAGCATGAAATTATTAATGTGCTCTTCAGCTAGCATGCCTGCTTCTGGATTGAATTTGGGTAGCCATTTCTTAGGATGGGTTGGTATTTGGCTCAGGGGTGGAGGCATTAAAACTGCCCCAGGATTGTTCCATGGAGACTGGGCCATCGTTGAGCTGCTAGTAAATGAAAGTGCAGAGGATGTTCCCTGAGGCTGGGAAGATGAAGATATTATGATCTTAGATGATTGAAGAAGAGGGGTTGTGGAAGATGGATGAGTGGTTTGGAAGGAAGATGTGGGTGGCTGACTTCGCGGTGAGGGAGTTGAAATGGACGATGTAGATGAAAGAGTCTCACTGTCAGACTCTGGTGGTGTTTTCCTTGCACTTTTCCTGGTGGGGAGAGGGAATTCAGTTGGCTGGATGCCAAATTTTTCACTCTTTAATCTGGTCATGGGATGAGCATGATTGTACTACGAAGTCACGCTGCTTTGAGATTTATCAGACCTCTGTGTAAAAATAGAAAATCCCTGGAGTTTGTGAATCAGAGTTTGAACTTCAGGGGATTCAATGGTAGATTGGTCTGAAATATTAGGGTATGTAGCAGCGGTTAATACTCGAGCGACTTCTGACTCTGGATTTAAACGTACTGGGGAAGTCGGGGGAGTTGATGAGGGTGATTTACTCTCAGAATGGTATTTAGATTTTGATTTAGGTGCCATTCATAGTTCGGGCCCTCCTTCTAGCGCCAAATATGTTGAAGCCCCGAAAATCGGGTCGACAACAAGGGGGATACCCACCCGGTACCTTGGTTGGCAGCTCCTTATCCGTTTGGTATAGCGGGTCCGACTGGGGATAATGGGACCAGTTTCCCAATCTAAGGGGTGTGTGTGTGTGTAGAGTTGGATGATGCTGATCTAAGAGTACTTAAAGCTAATTTAATTCAAACTTCTAAACTAATTCTATGCTATTGTAATCTAATGAGAAACAACAATCTAATCTACGCTAACCCGGGGTGTATTTCTTCTATTATGCGATCTAAAGAGATTTCGAACAATAACTGGTAATAAAGATCATTCAACTATCATAAGAATAGAAATCAATTAAGATAAACCACTTTGCATAAAAAGTTAAGCAAAACAGTTGTGAACAGCATATCACATAATAAGTTATTCATATATCAAACACAAATAAATGACTCCACCGTACAAAAGTGCCAAATGGTAACTCACACATTCATGCAGTAACATATAAACAACTAAAAAATGTATATCACTTTAAGAATATAAACAGAAACGGTCAAGAGATAAAAGTACCATTTATGACTGGTTCCACTCATAAGCTTCAAGCAACAATGATTTATCTCTCCTTGCTCTAACATCTACTAAGAGTACAGAAGTGCAACATCAGTAGCAGATATCAAATGCAAACATTAATAAACCTTGATCCATCCATTCATCAAAACCCCCTCCGAGGGTGCAAAAGTGCATGTTCTGAGGACAAGTTTTTTGACAAATTTCTGGACCCTTCTCCTAATGCCTAAGAAGGGTTTAAATACTGCTAACTAATTAACTTAATTACATAAATTTAGGATACGGTTTTAAATGACCGCCCTTCTGCTAAAGCAAAACTATTTCTAAAAATTGAATCTAATTCCTAACCATTTCTGTATTTGCTCCTTAGTGCTGCAAGCATGCAACATTCGCCTGGGAAGAGTCGGCTGGTCACCTTCTACTTTCTTTTGAGCTATGAAAATAGAAATAACAAGCGCTGGCACCACTTTCTAGTAAACTAGAAGATATTTTCGAGAATCTTCCTCTGGCTGGGTATATTCACTGCGTGTATATTTGGTAATAACCCAAATTTCTCTCAAACTGATTCTGCTTTTGCTATTTCGGTTTCCGGCCTTGCGAATGATTGAACAAGTTAGGGACTTTGCTCTCTGAACAATTTTCTGCATCAAAAACTGCCTCCGTTCTTTGTTCCGGGTTTTTCTGGTGCGTTTTCCTTCTTTAGCGCCTTTTTTCTTTTTGCTTTACTGGGCATAAGCTTCAGGATCTTTTGTAAACATGCTGCTTTTGTGCACCTTTGACTCTGAGTTTTGGATGGCCTATTGACATCAGCATCTGTTGAGTGATACTCTGGAATCTGTGGTCCTGTTGCATGCGGCATCCGTTTGTGAAGGCATCTCTTCTCTGTTCTCCGAGTATTGACGCTTTCCCCTTTTCCTTAGATGTTTCCTGCACATTGCTTTATGTTATTTCCTGTCTTACAGTTTATGCAAAGGAAAGAGTAATGATAATAAAGATTGACATGAAAGCTTTAAACTCTTATGAATGCATAATCATGACACCCATAACTAACTGACTCTTCGAAAAACACAAAACTGTCCTTCTTGAATACTTTGGCGTACAATCATTAATTTCTTTTAAGGCGCGCGCCCAATTTTGGTCTACGGACAGCTTTCCTTGAATACTGCGCCGAGGAAATTTTTCGATGGGTGATTTCTGCGACTCACATCGCAGCATCACAGATCGCATCATCAAGATGTGTCATCGCAGAAATTCATGATCGCATTTATCGCAAATCGCATTCATCGCAAATCGCAGCATCGCAGATCGCAGATCGCGCTTAGTCATTCAATCATTGTGTGTTGCTTACGCGATGTTGCGATATGCGACGTCGCATATCGGCCGTCGGAAATTCCTTCAGTTTTTTCATTTAAGAGCACTTCATAATGTATGCGATGCGATGAATTTCGCGTCGCTTCTTCGCAGCTTATTATGCTCATAGGAAAACGTTTCACTCTCTTCTCGCGATGCAACACAGTTTTAGGGAGTTAAATACAAAAAATTTCATACAATGTTTTTTGGATTTTTTATTAAGGGTCCCCCTTTGCTTGGTGTTATTGCTAATACCAAACAAAGAGGGGGGTTGTTGGTGGCCACAACAGAACCTAACAATGGCTCCACTTGGGGATGTCATTTCCTGGTTAAATGTCAAGAACTTTGTAGACCAATGGCCTTCTGAATTGTTGTGATGTTGCCCTGCAACTTTTCCTTTTCATGTTTCTACATTATTGCTATTTATGACAGTAAAACTTTTGAAGCTTAGGGCCTTCTCTTCGGGCTTCAACTTCAAAAATCACCATCCAATCAACTCTAGACTTTTTAAAGTAAAGTATGTACAAATGGTCAGTGAAATCAGTAACTAGGTTCAATATAGTGTTTGAGCATTCGACCATTAACTAGTCCTCCTTCTGCTTCTATACCATCCATTTCTCTGAGGAAGAAAGCATTATTACCTCTGAAAGCATAAATGATATATGGGCCTTTCCATAGGAAATCAAATTTCCCATGTTTACCTTTATCTTCTCAACTTGAATTCCATTTTATAACTTTGTCCCCTAGGTAAAAATATTCTGCCTTAGTCCTTTTATCAAAAGTCTTCTTGATCTTTTCCTACACAAATTGAGATCTGATGTACACTTCTTCCCTGGTTTGCTGTAAGTGAATTTTTTGGTTGACTCTTCTTTGGATATCATTTGGTTCAACCTACAACTCTTAGAGCAGCTTCATCACTGGTGTTCCCAAGGAAGATGGGAAAACAACTTCCATTCCATAAACTAATTGATAAGGACTAGTACCAATGGATTTCTTTATGGTTAGCCTGTTTTCCCATAAGGCATTTACTAGCTTTTTGTTCCATGTTTTCTTGTTATCTTCTAAAAAAATTTGATAATATTTACCAGACTTTTGTTTGATGACTCTGCTAGTCCATTTCTTTGAGGGTAATAAGTTGTGGAGTGGCCCAGGGTTATATGATACTTATTACAGAAATCAATCATTCTTCTAGATTTGAAAGTTGTTGCATTATCAGTGATGATTTTGGTTGGGCACCCAAATCTTGATAGGATGTTGGCCTCAAGAAAGGTTATTATAACAGTGTCAGTGGCTTGCCTTGATGGTATGGCTTCTATCCATTTGGTAAAATAATCTGTAGCAGTGAGGATCCATTTGTGTTGGGCAGAGGAAGGTGGATGGATTTCACCAATGAAGTCAAGACCCCATTGTTGAAAAGGTGCTTCAGCAGAGATTGGTTTTAGGGGCAGGGGTAAAAGCTTTTTCTTTCCTTCAAAAATTTGACATTTATGACATGAGGTTACAAATTTCTTTACATCAGAAAACAAAGTATGGCAATAGAAACCGGCTCTAAGAATCTTGTTAGCAGTGATTTTCCAGTAAAGATGTCCTCCACAGTCACCTGCATGAAACTCTTGTAACACTTTGTCAGATTCTTCTTTTAATAAACAGTTAAGAAGGATACCTTCATGATTCCTCCAAAACAAAGCATTGTCAATTATGCAAAATTTTAAGGATTTCATTTTTAAAAATCTGCTTTTGGTCCTGGATAATTCAGGAGGAGCTTGTAGATTTTGTAAAACATATATGATGTCAGCATACCATGGTGATTCAATAAAGGCCTGGCTGATTGGTGGAGTCGCCATCTCCTCTCCATTATCCATTTCTACAATAAAATTTATATCTAATTCCTGACAATTCGATTCAGCGATGAGCTTGGCTAAACCTTGGCCTTTGATTAACTTTGTTGGTTTGATTTCTAGGTCATATTCTAATATAGTAGCAATCCATTTCCCTCTCTTTCCATCTGAACCATCCTGAGTTAGGATATTCTTAACTACTGAATTAGGGACATAGGCTATTATATGAGAGTATAAAATGTAAACTCTAAAATCTTTGATAGCTTTTACCAAAGCAAAGGCTTGGTTTTCCATTATATTTTATTTTAAGGGGGCATCCCTTAGGGCTTTGCTAAAAAAGGCAATAGTTTGTTTATAACCCTGATCATTCTTCTGCAGTAGGAATGCAGCAATTGTGTGTTCTGAAGCAAAGGAAAATATAATGAAATCTCTATCAAACTTTGGACTGATCAAAACTAGTGTTTTTGTTAAGGCTACCTTAATATCTTCAAAGGATTTCTTAGCCTCAATGGTCTATTTTATGGTCGAATCTTTTTTCAACGTATTGTTTAATGATCTAATTAATTCTGCTAAGCTAGAAATAAATCTCCTAAGAAACTTAATTTTCCCTAAAAAGGCTTGTAATTCCCTAATGCTCCTAGGATGTTGTATCTGTAAGATGGCTTCAATTCTTGCAGGATATATTCAGATACCATCTTTAGAGATTATATGCCCTAATAACTTTCCCTCTTCTAACCCAAATAAAGATTTTTTGGGATTCAAAGAAATTCTATACTTCCTGCATTTGGTAAAAACCTGCCTTAGATGATCTAAGTGTTGTTTATCGGATTTTGAGAACACAGTGATGTCATCTAAATATATTACTAGGAAGTCATGAATTTCCTTAGCAAAAGCTATGTCCATGGCTCTTTGGAAAGTGGCCTCTACATTCTTTAATCCAAAAGGCATCTTCACATACATGAATTTTCCCCAAGGAGTAGTAAACGCAGTTTTAGCCTGGTCATCTGGGTGAATTAAAATCTGATTGTAATGAGAAAACCCATCCAATAATGAGATCCTGGTTGACCCTACTACCCTTTGTAAGATATGATCCATTTTAGGGAGAGGGTAGTTGTCTTTGAGTGAAACTTTATTAAGATTTATGAGATCAACACAAAGTCTGATCTCACCAGCTTTCTTCCTTGTTGGCACCAAATTTGAAACCCAATCAGAGAATCTAATTAGTGCTATTATCTTGGCCTCATACATCCTTTGGATTTCCTTTTCAATAAAAGGCAATAGGATGGGATTGATCCTCCTAAGCTTCTGCCTGAAAGGTTTCTAGTTTTCTTTTATGGGGATAGTGTGTTGTATGATGCTGGGGTCATAGGACTTGAGGTCCTCATAACTCCAAGCAAAGACATATTGGAATTCCTTTAATAGTTCAAGGTATTTCACTTTTTCGGTAGGAGGCAAGGACTTTGAAAGTTTGATCAATTTTGGATTTTCCTTAGTGCCTATATTACACTCCTCTATATCATATTTTAAGGGTTCCATCTTTGGTTTTCTAGGGACATCATTTGAATCAAACAAGTCTTCCAAAGGGGTTAATCCTTTGGGCAAAAAGTTGTCTTTGAGATTAATTATTTCAGAGTCTTTGTTAATTATCTCATCAATTTCAACTTGCTTTAGGTTTTCTACATCTAATTTTGTAAATTTAGTGGGATGGAATCTATCTATCTTTTCATCTTATATTTCGTTAATTTCTATTTCATCTTTAAAATGAGGATCTAATGTTATGTCAGTATCTATATTACTATTTACAAATTATTCCTCTAAGGTTAAAAAAAAAATTTATCTGTTTGTCATTAGAAAATACTTGCCAGTTTTTCAAGTTATCTGGGATAGCAGGTCTGTGCCTGACCTCAGTAGTGTACTGATGGTTAGTTTGAAATGGTAACTTACAAGTGCTAGCAAACATTGCTAAACTATGAGCCTACATATTATGCTTCCTAGGAATTACAGCAACCTTGGTTTCTAGGAAAGTGTTTAGTACTCCTATAATGGTTCCTCTGTAACAACTTAATCTAGGTTCTTTGGTCATATATATATCTTTAATCTGTTTTATCACTAATTCAGGTGTAGCATGACAGAAACTCTTATAGCTCCTAGGTTCCTAACTAATTTAAGACCTAAAAGAAGTGCTTCATACTCAACCATGTTGTTAGTGCATTTGAAATTCAGTCTGTAAGCATGGCCCTCTGAGTGATCATTCTCCAGATTCTATATCCACACTCCTGCTCCTGCTCTTAACTTATTCACTAATCCATCAAATTCAAGGTGCCATAATATCTCATGTTCATAATTTTCACTGTCAGGGGGAAGAAAATTTTCCTTGTTTGTTGCATTTTGATTATCTTGTTTATTGGAAATCTCTTAAGTTTGGAAAGTTTCTTTTTTAGCTGTAACTGCAATTTCTTTTGGTTCTAAAATAATATTGTTTGACGTGGTTTGTTGTGTTTGTTCAACATTATATAAAATAAAATAATCAATGTCAAAATGCAGGGAGTAGATAGGAAAGTTTTGAGGTCTATCCTGGCTACTCACCACATATTTCATTAGGGTTTCTCTGTACAGCTTTTTAGGTTGTCCAAAGACTAAGATTGTGGCATATGACATGTCAAGTTGTAAAGATCCTTGGAGTTTAGGCCCCCATGATCTAGACAATAGCATTCCATATTTAGGTGGGATGTCAGCGACTATTATATCCATGAGAATGGTCTTAGCAGGATATTGTATTAAGCAAACATACAGGTCTTTGATTAACCCTAGACACTTCACTTGACTTGAGTCAAATGAAAATAAGTCCTTGTAAGGTCTAGTAATTTCCAAGTTTAATTTTTCCATAATCGATTTAGGCATTAAATTGTGTGAAGCCCCTGAATCTAACATTGCATTGTGTAAGATTTTATCATGAATGCTAAGGCTAATATAAAAGGGTGGTATCCCTCCTTCTAATGGTTTTCCATTAACATCAGTATCGAATATAAGCTCAGGTTGATCATCAAACAAGTTGACAGAGTCTTAATTCTCAACAAAGTTTAAGGTTTTTTTTATTTGAGACTTATAGGTTTCACTTTTAATCAGCTTTGTTAAGGGAACATAAATTTTTAGTTTAGCTACCTATGCTCCCAAATTGAAAGGCAAAGGGGCTTTTTCTGTTTGAGTGCTTGGAATTTTCATAGCAGGAGTTGGAGTAGGTTGCTCTTCTTTTTCAGCATTTAAGGTATTTTTCTGCGGATTTTCTAAAATGGTGTTTGGAGATTTCTTCACTGTCTCCTTGGAGGGGATTGAAGTGGATGGTTGATCATTAGGGGGTTGGTCATGGGTTATATCTTCAATGGTGGGACCAGGAGGGTTCTAATTTGGTCTAGGGAGAATTTGAAGAGTTTTCGTAATGGGAGCTGTTTTGATTTTCTTGGGTTGATTTGGCACTGTTTTCTTATTTTGGTAAGGAGTGTCTGAATTCTTTTTACTCCTTAAATTGTATTGTTTGTGTGCTTCAAAAATAGCAGAATCATACCCTTGTTTATAATCAAATGATTCTCCAGATTGGGTCTATAATTGTGTTATAGACATATTTGGGCACTGCAACCCCAATCACATATGTCCATAAACCAAGGGCTTCTAAGCCCCTAAATGCATTGTTTCATACCTTAAAGGAACAAGGTCAGCTGATTACATCATTTCCCAGAAGTTCTCCCCTGCTCAGAACTGGTCAAAACTGGACCATATAGACTGCTCCATGCTGAGGGTGTGATGCATCTCACCTGTTACACATAGAGGGTGTGATGCATACTGAAAATCCCTTCTGCAGGGTGCAATGAGTGAGAGCAGACAAATGGAAGAGGCAATTTGTTAGGTGGAAACCCAGAGAATCTTCTAGAAACTGCTCATTTGACACTTGCCTCTCTGAATTCACCCAAGGATGAGTAAGAGATCATGAAATCTCCAAGTGGAACCAAGAACTATCAGAGAAATGACACTAATCAAAATCCCAGAAGCTGACTCACCCACCTGCAAATATCTATTTATGGATCCCTCATCCTAGAGATCCAGAGGTTGGAATTTTGTATTTTGTAAGGAAGTGCTATTGGTTTCTCTGTGAAACATCATAGTGTTGGGTGATCTAGCTTTTCACGAGGTGAAGAGGGCTTTCATGCTGGGAGGATGGTGCTAGGTCAGACCACTGGGTTGTAGTCCTCTCTTCTACTACTTCTATCAATAACGTTATTTGAGATTTCCTCCATATTCTTGTATATTTCTGAATCTTGTATTGGTATATGCATTTGTATGGTTAATATATATCTGATCCTATATTGTTTATGGTTATAGATCTCTATGCTTTGATGGTATTATGTTGCTTTGACTCTACAGGTGTTCTTTGAAGCGGGACAAGTGAGGAAGGAGTGGCAAAGCTCTATCAAAGGAGGGAGGAAACAAGCAAGGAGCCAAGCGAAAGACTGAGGTTGGTACTCTCTGCTTCTCTCTCATCTATCTCTCATAAATGAAAACACAAGTAACTTTAGTTTGTTTGTTTCTAAGATAGCTACCCGTATTAGTGGGACTAGCAGCTCTGAATAGACACTAGTTTTCCCGATAACAAAATGGCAACTCCACTGGGGAGTGAATAGTTTGATTGCTAGTCGCTATTGTTTGCTTTATAAACTACAAACGAAGCCTGAGGTTAAGCCAGCTAGCCTTCAAACTGATTTTGATATGTAACTACAAAGTAGATCAGCGCTGCTTCAGTCAATCTCCGAGTTAGTTTATGAACTGAACATCTGACTTGCAAACATCCTAAGTGCCTTGGTGGTAGCTCAAATAACCTCATTAGATCAGTGCCTATACTTTGTGTTTACTGCCTATCATTAGCTCATCCTAAATCCTTGAACTTAGCTACAAACTCTGAGCAAAAACCAAGCTCAGTCTCGTCCCTAGACCATTGCACTGTCTCTCATTGGCAACCTAGATGCATCGCACTTCTCGTGTGTTGCAGGTGAGATGCATCCCTGTTTCCCTGTGTTACAGGTGCAATGATTAAGTGAGACTGTTTCTACCTCCAGATTTTGGTTTTCTCTTCATTGTCTTCAACTTTATTCAGTAGTTTTGTTGTCTGTGATCAGTATATCACTATTGAAACTCTCTTCCTTTGTATTATTCAACCTCCATTGATAAAGAATTGTGAATGTTTTTATGTATTTTTCGTCATTTACAGTTCTCCTTTGCAAACGGTAGCTTAATCGAACTGCCGTCTTTTGATTTGAAAGTGTCGCAAGTGTCGTTTTCAGTCAAAGAAAAGAGTGTCGTACAATCTTCCTCTTTTAGATAATCGATTACACTTTTGCTATTGTATTTGATTTGTATCATCAATTCTTTGAAGAGTTGAAAGTAGTTTTCAAGTCGAAATTGAAAGTTTCGTCTAAATCTTCCTTTCGTTTTGAAAAGGAATTGCTAAAGTGTCGCTTTGAGGAAAGATAGTTCAGATCTGTACTTAGTTTTCCTTTTTTCATTCTCACATTAACGAAACTGAAAAGCAAATACATGCATGTGCATTTTCATTTAGACTGCATGCGGAAATTGATTTAGGACAGTGCATCTTAGTGTGTTCTCTCTGCTCTATGTTGAAAGGATTTTAGTTCTCTTTCCTTAGTAGCTAGGATTTTCATTGCAAAAAGAAAAGTAAACGATTGTTTATCATCTTAGACTGCATATTTAGGAATTGTATATATACATCACGCGGTGAACCTTAAAGTAAAACTTCTTAAGAAAGATCAACTGTAAAATAAACTTCAATGAACATAAAAACGCTTTGGAACCTAACGCACAACATCTAGAAGTCTATGCTAGAGACGTATTCCGGCGTTGTAAAGCCTGATAACTATCATTTTCATCGTAGGTTGGGCGATTCCTCCTCTTTGATACGACAAGTGCCAATACGGACTTGTGCTCCCACATATCATTGAGTATTTATTGGGAGACCACAATAGGCTATATCCTTTATCCTTAGGAAGCTGTGTTTGCTGCCCTATTGATCGCAATGCACTGAACACGGCATTTGGGAAGATTGACTACTGTACGTAAAAAGTATTATGCAGTTTTGCGATTGGTTTGGTAATCCCTCTGTCTAGATTTCCAGAGTAGTCACTTTTGTTCCTTTTCAGACTCCTTAAAAGAAAAGGTCCATCTGAGCACTTGTCACTTCAGGCTCATTAAAAATCGAAGGTGACTAGATTCATCTTTAGCTTTTTCTCGACTCTTTAAAATTGAAAAAGCAAATTGTGTCAAAGCGTCATAAAATTCATTTAATTCGGAATAACATTTTCCCCTTTTTATTTTGAGTCGATCAAGTAATCCACAATCGTGGAAGAAAGCCAATCAAAACCCCGTCGTTTGCGGAGACTAACGAGTCAACCATCTTTGACTCTAGAAACGAAACCATTCCGGGACAAGCGATCTCATTTAACTGGGTCAAACTCTCCTGATTTATTTGAAACTTGTGTTTCAACTTCCTCAAAGATTCCAGTTACTCCAACTATTTCTGATACCCCTACCTCTATAGAAGAAGTTCCGTAGTTACAAGAGGACACTAGAACTGATCCTAGTGTAGCGGCAAACACTTCCATTCCTGAACTAGCTCCATCTAGGGCTAATTCGGAAGGTGTCGTCCCTCCAGCATCTGTTGTTGTAGAGTCTATACCTTCTTCGGCACCAGAAATATTTTACGGACCTGATGGTCTACCTCTTCCACCTGGATTGATTGCTATAGAAGAGATTGTGGAGGATCTTCCATCCAATACTCCATTGCATTTTGGAACTGGGATCCACCTATATCCTTCTACTACAGAAGTTAGTCACCCTTCATCGCAAGTTCCTGTAGAATCGCTAGGAAATCTTTTGGATAGACTCGATATGTCTGAACAACCATCGACATCTAGGACTGTGTCATCCGATACAGCAGCAGCAGAACCTCCTGCCACCACTCTGACAATGTTCGCTGGTGTACCATCTGTCCCAACTAGTTCTCAACCACTAGATGGAGTCCACCCAGGGACTGTTTCGACAGTATGGTCTGTTCCTATTTGTTCATCTGGAACCTTATCTGGAATTTCTTATGTTGAGTCTCAGCAAATTGATCCTTCACAACAGTATCAATTTGGGCAGTCCAGTCTCCAAAGGCCAATTTTCCCTTTGAACACTAGATTACCGCCATATGGGGGCAGTATGCCTTTTCATTGTTCCCTCTGGGAGAACAACCATATGAGAGTTCACAACAGAATTCGGGTCAAGCTGGAATCGCATCTAGTGGTTGGGTACCAATACTGCCTCAACAGCCAAGAGTTGTATATTCAATACAACAAAATCAACCTGTGTCGAACATTCCCACTACACTGGCTATTGTGACGGTGTCGCAAGTACAAGCGCTGCCTATTGTATGTCAAACTCTAGTCTCTCAGGTCGTAATACAACAACCTCTTGTCTCCGCGACTCAATCACAACCACCGATTAGTGGCTCTTTAACTGAATCGACTCAGACTCAAACAGGTGCTATAACCCCTCATCTTAGTCCAACATCCAGTATTGGACAACAGCAAATGGTCTCGCAACCATGGTTGGTGCAATATCAACAACCGCAATTCCAGCAAGCTTACCGAGGACCTAAGAAACAAAGCTTTGCAGGTAATGGGCAGCCGTATATTCAAAACGGTTACCAACGATCATATTACAATGGTTACGCCCATTAACCTTATCAAAGTTATCAGCATCAAATACATTATGCTGGTATGCAAAGACCCACGGCTTAGGCGATCCCATCTTATCCTGGGTATGCTTCGCCAAACCTGAATCAACAGTTGCCTTTCATAGCAACTTTAGAATTATTAGATCTGAATCAGTTAACAAATGATCCAATTGCCTATGCCCCATAGTGGCCGGTGATTCCTCATAAACTTCCGTCAAATATTCCTAAATTCAATGGAAATCCGGGTGAAGATCCATCGAATCATGTGATGACCTTTCATCTGTGGTGTTCATCCAACACTCTCAATGATTATTCAATTAGGCTTCGCCTTTTTTAGCGAATGTTAACTGGTCTGACAGCAAAATGGTACATCGAATTGCCTAGGGCTTCATTCAATAGCTTCAGCGTCCTTGCCACAACCTTTTTAACCCATTTTCAGCTACCCATAAGGTACAAAACATGAACAGAGCTTCTTACCAATTTTAAGCAGACGACAGCCACTCACATATCTGATCATATTCATGAGTGGTGACGTCGTCGTAGAATGGTAAAGACATATGTTCCTGATCAGCTGTTAGCTAAATGGTTTATTAATTCATTGTTACCTTCTATTACAGAAGATGTGGCCAAGGGAGGAGTTGTCACTGAAGAGCAAGTCATTGCTCATGCGCAATATCTAGACTTGATCTATACTCAGTCTGGCATGCTCTACGACAAAATTCTTGATGCTCCTAGACCAGAGTTTTCCATTCCTCCTCCTCCTAAATCGAACAGGGACTCATGCCGGTGACGACGTGATTGATACCTCTAGTACGCAAACTGCAAAGGCCTCATCTTGAAAAGCCCTTGCAGTTTTCAGTAAAAAGGCAAACGACAAACTTCCTACCTCGAAGGTTAATGCCATGTCAATCGACAAAGGCCAAGAACCAAAGCAACCAGTGGGCAAGAAGAAAGGGAAAAGAAAAAAGAAGAAACAGGATGATTCGTCTCCTGAAAAATCTTCTGAAAACCCTTCTAGGAAAAAGAAACCTAATCGGCCATGTCACATATGTGATGAAGACCATTGGACAAGAGATTGTCCACATAAAGCTGAGATTAAGAAGTTCTTTAAGAGTTTAAAAACCTCAGCGGTATTGATTGACCTGTTTCCAAACCCAGAAACCAATCTGGTTGCTAGCGATAATGCTTCCCCATCCCAAGTGCTTATGTTGTCCATTTTGAAACAACAAAATGATGCTTTGATATCGACAAGGAATAAAGATTGCGGGAATCCATAGCTGTCAAACAACAAGGCTACTGATCAACCTAGTAGTTTGACAACAACTTCGACCAAAGTTGTGCCACCCATCATTCCTGAGCTAACAATAAAGCCGCCAAAGGGAGTAGTACACAAATCAACATTTAATCCTCGTGCCAGAGCAACACATAATTATAATATAGTGGAGGATCTGGCCCAATTGCCATCCGCTATGTCGACACTTGAAGTACTGCAAAATTGCCCCTCCCAAAAGCAGGCTCTATTATCAGCAATAGGTGGGATTGACCCAACGGATTCCAATCTTGTGGCCTTTAATCATAAAGGATATGAACCTCAGTTACCAGCTCAACTCGCTTTCCTCATTCAAGTGAAATCCCTCAACAAAACTGTTTATCATATAATTATTGATGAGGGGGCATCTACATGCATTATGTCAATGAGTTGCTGGAAAACTTTAGGCTCACCACCCTTGTTGTGACCGTCAACGACGATAAAGGCATTCGATGGACGAACATACACCTCATACGGGATATTAAGTAACTTTCAAGTTGAACTGGGGGGCAAGACAGTAGAAATTGATGTCGAAGTTATCGATGGAAACCTCGATTACAATATCCTACTGGGAAGGCCCTGGATTTATGCTATGGCTGCAGTTGTGTCAACATACTTTAGAAAGATTGCATTTCCTTTTCAAGGAGGAATTACAATCGTTGATCAACAAACCTTCCTCCCCAACAATTCACAAGTTACAGGAAGCATTCCAATGATCCATGGAAGCTCTCAATCGCTTCAAAATATCGGAGTAGGCCTCCTAAAAGACCCTACCTTAATGGGTACTTTTGCCCTACCACCTCCGAGTAATCTGGAGGAAGTGGCCACGGTGGAAACCTGCAATATGGTATCTTCTCTATCTACAAAGGTTCAGAATATTTCCAGACATGATATTAGCATGGATCATCACCAAGTATTGCCTCCAAGCCCAATAGAAATATTGTAGCAATCAATTTTCTTGGCCTGGGGGGCAAACCCAAATCAACGCTCATCAAGTGTTTGGATAGATAGGTCTAAGGAATATGGCACCTCTTCAGATCCTTGGTCGCATGTACATTCTATAGACGAAGGAATCATTCAGTCGATGATGATAGGAGAGGCACCATGGGAAGATTTCCACCATCATTCCCATCTTCCAGATTACCACAAAGATTGTTCCAGTGACCTTAATCATCCTTTAGTTTTTTATTTTCTATCAAATACTGTAAATATGGTGGATTCCGAGTGAAATCTGTCCAATATTGAAGAAACTATCAACATAAATATCTTGACCAAACCAGATGTAGTGGAGAATATTCATGTCGGCAAATCTTGTTCTTCTTCAGAACTGGAAATATATTACGCTCTCTTTCGCGAGTTCAGAGATGTCTTTGCATGGTCATATGAAGAAATGCCAGGCATTGACTCAAGTATAGTTGAACACGAAATCAAGATGTATCCAAATGTCAAACCGGTACGACAACGGCTTCGGCAGGTGCACCCGAAGAAAGTCGTTGCCATCAAGGCAGAAGTTGAAAAGCTTTTACATGCTAGTTTCATTTACCCAGTTCCTCTAACTGATTGGGTATCGAATATTGTTCCTATGATGAAAAAACAAGGAACGATTAGAGTGTGCGTTGATTACAGGGATGTAAATCAAGCTTGTCCAAAGTACAACTACCCTACACCCTTCATCGACCAGATAATTGATGAATGCGCCAGATGCGAAATCTTTTCATTCATGGATGGATTTTTCGGGTATAATAAAATTAATATCCACCCACAATACCAGTCAAAGACTACATTTATATGTCCCTGGGGCACATTTGCGTATTGAAAGTTACCTTTTGATTTAAAGAACACAGGGGCAACTTTTCAGAGGGCTATGAATTATGCCTTCCATGACATCAAGAACATCGTTCAACCATATCTCAATGATCTTCTGGCTCATTCACGAAAGCGAACTAATCATCCGCGGCATTTGAGAGCTATATTTCTACGTTTCCGACACTACAAGATATGACTCAATGCACACAAGTGTGTGTTTTGTGTCGGTTCTGGTCACTTAATTGGCTTTGTGGTTTCAAAGGACGAGATTCATCTTGACCCATGTAAGGTTTAGGCGATCATCGATATGCCTCCACCTTCAAATTTGCTTCAGATTCAGAAACTCTAAGGGAAAGAAAACTTTTTGAGGAGATTCATTCCAAATTACATCAAACTTGCTAAAGGTTATACGTGTCTTTTGAAAAAATAAGTGCCCTTTGACTGGGATCAGGTCACGCAATCTTCCTTTGATGCTCTAAAGGAATCCTTAATAAGAGCATCATTAATGTACGCTCCTGACTATCAAAAATATTTTAACCTGTATCTGGCTGCAGCAGATACGACCATCGCAATGGTTTTAGTTCAAGAAGAGAATGGAATCGAACATCTTGTCTATTATTTAAGTCAGAACTTAAATAATACAGAAAGAAAGTACTCCTATGTTGAAAATCTGGCACTTGCAGTTGTTCAAGCAGTATAGAGATTTTGACACTATATCCTCTTTCGCAAAAATACCATTTTGTCATATTGCAACCCTATGACTTACTTGTTGTCGCGTTAGTTACTTGGGGGCAAATATTTGAAATGGATAGCCATTTTGGAAGAGTTTGATCTAGAATTCGTAAAATCCAAATCAAAGAAATCTCTGGTTTTCGCGGAGTTACTATGCGACTTTCCATCGTCATCTAACAATTCAACATCCAAAGCATCAATCATGGATGAATCTTTGTTTCTTATATAGTTGAGTGATCCATGGTATGGAGATATAATCATCTATCTCCAAACCCAAACATATAGGCCTAATACCTCTCGCTCAGAACAATGACGTACTCAATACAAAGCAAAAGACTACATGATCGTCGGTGATACACTTTACCGTCGTGGTATCGATACAGTTCTGCGAAGGTGCCTCGCCCATGAGGAGGCCGAAAAAGTCCTGAATGATTGTCATCCAGGGACGTGTGGGGGGCATCAATCTGGTTACGCTACGACACAAAAGATTTTATGAGGAGGTTACTTCTGGCCAACAATGTTCAAATATTACATAACCACAGTTAGAAGTTGCCATGCTTGTCAAATCTTCGACTACAAAACCAGAATACCACCCGCACCTCTGCATCCAGTGGTTGTTGTTGGACCATTCCCCAAATGGGGCATAGATTTCATGACATGTAACCCCACCTAGGCCAAGGGGCATGGGTATATCATAGTCGCATTTGACTATTTTACAAAATGGGCTGAGGCGATGCCTACATTAAACAACAGCAGTGAAACGGCTACTCTTTTCTTTTTCAATCATGTAGTCTCTAGATTTGGTGTTCCACAAGCTATAGTCACAGATCATGGATTGCATTTCCGCAATCACATGATGGTTGAATTGGCTACCAAATTAGGACTGTCCCACGATAGTTCTACTCCGTATTATCCGCAAGCTAACGGACAAGTTGAGGCGATCAAAAAAGTCCTGAAGCGCATGCTGCAAAGGATGATTGGAGTCCATAAATGGAGTTGGCACCTAATCCTGTACTCGGCCTTGTGGGCATACCGGACATCGGTAAGAAATGCAACTGGATTTACACCCTTTCAGCTGGTGTATGGCTTGGAAGCGGTCTTACCAGTTCAGTACAAAATTTCATCTCTCAAGCTCGCAATCAACCTTCTCCCTGAAACTTCAGAGGAAGAGGCTTGTTTCTTGGAATTAATCCAACTGGATGAAACCCGTCGTGACGTCACCTTGGCTAACAAAGCTCATAAGAAATGAGTCAAGGCACAATTTGACAAGAATGTCAAACCCCGTGTCTTCTCAGAAGGTGACCTGGTCTTACTTTACGATTAGGAATCCAATAAATTGGGAGCAAGAAAGTTCTGATCATTGTGGATGGGTCCCTACATTGTTAAGTGAGTCTTAGAAAAAGGAGCCTACGAGCTAGTAGATTACGATGGGATTCCATTGTTGCAACCCCAAAACGGGTTGTACCTTAAGCGTTAATATTCTTGACTAAGCGTAGTAATCTCTTCATATGCTTTTGTTACATTTTTGCTTTCATCAAGAGTGATCGTTTTGGTTAGGTAATCCACTTTTACATTTGTTGCAGATGTCAAACCTATTGGAATCATTTGTTGGATATGCCAACGGAGCTAGTCGTAGTACGCGGAACCTACCTTCTGCAGCCTGGAACCAGCTGCTACCCGAAAATATCACTCATTCCTCAAAGACGAGTCTCTTTTAAGCTCTTTTTAGACTCGTAAAATATAAAAAGATTTTCGATCAATTGGCCTCTCTAGCTCATTAAAGTGATTGGAAGTGTCATCCCTCCTCTAGATTTTAATATTTTTGGACCTGAGGGATCATTACACAAAAAGATCGAGCGCTTGTCTTTTTTGGCTCGTTAAAGTGATCGGAAAAGTCATCCCTTTCATATCATTTGATAATTTTTCGGACTTAATTGATTATACTACGAAAAAGGATTATTGGAGTTTCCTTTCTGTCTCTTTTCAGACTCTCTAAAATTGAAAAGGATCGAGTTATCTTTGTCGTTAAACTCGTTAAAACAATAGCGACGAACTTGTCAATTGTAGACAAGACCAAGTTTCACTGTCGCTAGGTTTGCTAAAACATAGCAACATGTTTGCTCAAAGGGAAAATTATAGAACAAGCATATGTTATCCTCCTCAAGCTAGACAAAAATAAAGAGGTATTGATCATAAATGACTGGGGAAAATTTGGGAAGAAAACTTGAAGAACTTTATTGGTACCAGGTCGCTCTTGAACATGACACTTTCACTCCATCACCATGATTGAGTCGGGTTGGGTTATTCCGTTCACCGGTCATATCACCATTGGTCCTCCGTACCATCCATTTTTGGGGTTAATGCTACCAATCCATTTCAGTGTCATTGATATGTTCAAGAGAAGTTGCTCAGAGAATTCACCAGCCCAGCTTATGCCTCATCCGCTACAATACCTTTACACTCCATTCTTTCATGACCGCCACCCTGAACCTTGTATCATTAGATCGTTTTTCACCTCCACGAAATCATTTTCTCCGTTCCGTGTCATACATGTGGGATTCATTAAGGCCCTCCTACGACGGGTCACTTCTTGTCGACATCAGCTCATTATCCAACAAGTCGACTTAGGAAAAATCCTTTAGGGTAAGGTCAACTTATTACGTCGACTGTTCCTGATTTTTCCACACATGCAACCAATAAAAAGAGGGGTTCTTCCATGTTTTATGTAAAGACATAAAGTTCCGATGGGATGACCAATCCCAGTAGTCTTTTGATGCATTAAAAAAGGCACTCACATCTACGACGGGGAATTCAAAAAATTCTCTCCATATTTGTGATGAAAAGGGGCATCTCAAAAGAAGGTGATCTCTTTTTCAGTACTTTGAAGCTTGCATGCCTCAATGGCAAGTTTCTCACTTCCGGTGACAGGTTTACATCAATGACATTCGACCGAAATATTTTACGTGGTGTTCGACATCGACTCATGTATTCACACCACGTGAATTGTACTGCAGTACCTTGAAGGTCATCATCATTATCGGTGATTCCTCTCATGCCTGTTAACAGCTTACATCATTGGCTGTTAATCAGGCGATGTCTTTCCATGTTCGACATCAGAACATCTTTTCACATGGATCGACTTGTACTTCGGGCGAAGATTGAACGAGTTTGAAGACCCCAGATCTAGTTTCATCCATCCGGGCTGCGATATATTCAGGAAAATAAAGACATTAAATGTACATCATAGATGCACATATAATCATCCAAGCTAAAGGATGATGGCTCTACCAGAATCATCAGTCTGCCACACAGACGGTTGTCTCTCCTATGTACATGAAAATGAATTTATAAAGTTGTGCATGGGAATGCCCACCTCAGATAGATCATGAAAATATTATGAAGATAATGTATTGTATTGTATCTTATTACAGGTCACCTTCCAGTTTGAAAAACCTCGGATCCTCATGATAAAGCATTTCACTCGACATCAGAAGATTTATGACCTCATGCTTTAGGGGGAAACTGTTATAGATATATTTGGGAACTGCAACCCCAACCACATATGTCCATAAACCAAGGGCTTCTAAGCCCCTAAAAGTGTTGTTTCATACCCTAAAGGAACAAGGTCAGCTGATTACATCATTTCCCAGAAGTTCTCCCTAAAAAACTGCTCAGAACTGATCAAAACTGGACCATACAAACTGCTCCATGCTGAGGGTGTGATGCATCTCACCTATTACACATAGAGGGTGTGATGCATACTAAAAATCCCTTCTATAGGGTGAGATGAGCGAGAGCAGACAAATGGCAGAGGCAGTTTGCTAGGTGGAAACCCATAGAATCTTCTAGAAATTGCTCATTTGATACTTGCCTCTCTGAATTCGCCCAGGGATGAGTAAGAGATCATGAAATCTCCAAGTGGAACCAAGAACTATCAGAGAAATGACACTAATCAAAATCCTAGAAGCTGACTTACCAACCTGCAAATATCTATATATGGATCCCTCATCCTGGAGATCCAGAAGCTAGAATTTTGTATTTTGTAAGGAAGTGTTGTTGGTTTCTCTGTGAAACATCATAGTGTTGGGTGATCTAGATTTTCATGAGGTGAAGAGGGCTTTCATGCTGGGAGGATGGCGCTGGGTCAGACCACTGGGTTGTAATCCTCCCTTCTACTACTTCTATCAATAAAGCTATTTGAGTTTTCCTCCATATTCTTGTATATTTCTGAATCTTGTATTGGTACATGCATTTGTAAGGTTAATATATATCTAATCCTATATTGTTTATGGTTATAGATCTCTATGCTTTGATGGTATTATGCTACTTTGACTCTACATGTGTTCTTTGAAGTGGGACAAGTGAGGAAGGAGTGGCAAAGCTCTATCAAAGGAGGGAGGAAACAAGCAAGGAGCCAAGCGAAAGACTGAGGTTGGTACTCTATGCTTATCTCTCATCTATCTCTCATAAAGGAAAACATAAGTAACTTTAGTTAGTTTGTTTCTAAGATAGCTACCTGTCTTAGTGGGACTAGTAGCTCTAAATAGACACTAGTTTTCCCGATAACAAATTGTTGCGGCGTATGCAGTTCCTGCTCATCTTCGGTCAAGAATATAGTTTCCTCATCATATAATCCCAACAAGTTAATGTGTGTGTCTTTTTCAGGGTCATCTGAATGGGATGTTTTAGCATAGTTTTCCTAAAAGGGAGGCCTAATATTCTAGTCAATTCCATTCTTTCCAATATTTTGATTCTGATTATTTCTAAAGTTTGGATTTCTCAATGGAGGTGCCTGTTGATTATCCCATTGAGGCTTTCTCTCAATGTTTTCTATCATATCCATCAGGTTTTCCATACCTTTGGTTAGAACATCTATATCAAGGTCAGAGGGTGAGGCTTCATCTTTCACAAGTCATCTCCTTTCATTCCTAACACCAACTCTTTTTGCTAGCAAGTTGGCTTCTACACTAACTGCTACACTCTGCATGTCTTCTAAAGTTGGAGGATTTCTCTCTCTGAGTTGGAAGGCCATATCAGTATCAAAATCATCAGGAAACTTTATCAGTGCTAAGTCAGGTGGGGGCCTAGTATTAACTGGTATTGCATTGTATATATTGTTAAATCTGGTACAGTAATCCTGGACTATTTCATTTGGTCCTCTTCTGATGTTTTCATATTCTGAAAGGATCTACAGAGAGTTCTTTTTATTTTCCCATATATTTAAAAATTGCTGATAAAATATATCTAAACTATCTATGCTATTAGCAGGTAATGATCTAAATCATTTCCTTACATCACCCGCTAGAGTCTGAGCAAAAAGTCTCATTTGAACATCTCCAATATCAATTTCATGCAATTCAAAGTAGTCTGTCATTTTGTTTACATGAAGTTGTGTTGTGAAAGGTCCTATGCCATCAAATTGGACAATTTTGTTTTGGTAATCTTGTGGCATGGCACCAAGTGGGGAAGGTAACACAAGATATCTATTTGCCATTGCTCTAAGTTGGGCAGGGCTAAGAAGTGGGGTTGGGGTACCAGGAGATGATACAGTAGTTGATGGAGAACTGGGAGTAATAAGTGATTGATGGGTAATGATAGGTTTGTAGGGAAGTGAAGGTATAAATGGAGGTGAGGAATGAACTTCAGAGGTGGAAGGGAATAATGGTGAACTAAGGCTAGTTGACACTGGTTCAGGAAGCTTATGCATCTTAGCAGTAGTAAGGGATGACTGAGGGGAATTTAGAATATAGTCATCAATTGATTGGTTTGCCTTTTGGACTTCAAGGCCTACAATAAACTCTGGATCGAGAACTATGTCATCAAGTGCACTTTCAGACCTGGTTCTAAATAGGGAAATGTCAAGTGACTCGTCAAAAGGAATGTCTTCTAAAAACAACCACTCATCAGGGCATGAATCTGCTTTGATTGAAGGTGTTGGACTTATTGGACTTTCTTGTCTTTTGGATCTTCTTGAAATCAGGTTGGGATTATCCACTACTGGGGTAAGGTTTGGATTTGGATTAGCCCTAGTATAGTGATTTCTCCTTGAAGCCATAGTTTTGAGCTTTTCTAATTACTTTCTTTTTGTGAAATTTTGTAAATTACTTCTAATAAACCCTTCAAGAGGCTCGAAATAAAGATTTGAAATTTTCTCAAAGGTTTATTAAGACTGAGGGTTTGAATCCCTAGTATGGTCGCCACTATGTTATCACTCAAAAGTTTTCCCTTTAAGTTATAAAAAGAAGGAAGCATATGAGGTAACCACAAAATAATATTTTAGGCTTAGGTTCTAGCCAACCTAAGTCTAGAGAGGGCTCTCTCTTTTATAATTTAGCTTTGTTTTTATGGGATTTTAGGCTAGTTATTAATGTTCATGGGTTTTTGTTTTGAATTGAGAGTTGGGTGGTGGAATTCTTAGAGCAGATGGATAGCACTAAGTCTTCATGCCATTGGGCTATGGAGTTAATCAATGGATAGCATAACTGGACCAGGTCATTAAAGGGAATGTTCACAGGGCAGGCTAGCAAAGCAAAAGGAAAATCTACAAGTCTAATGGATGAAATGATTCTAACCAGGGTGAAAGGGCACTTAAGAATCCTTGGACCGAGATCAGAATGAAGAAGAGAGGGTGATCATGAACAAAGGGAAATTAAGAATCCTTTGCTATAGACCAGAGAAAAACTACGGAAGCTGAGCAGCGAAGAATTCCGTATCTAAGATAGTTTAGGAGAAAACATTCAGAATGTAAAACAGTCAAGGCATAGTGCATTCAAGACATTTCTGAAATATCATTCCTTGTTATACATTTAGATTTTAGAGAAACAAATAAGATTATGGAAAAAACATAAGGAAAAACAACATTGAACATGGAAGAATACTTATTTGTATTTTTATTTACACAAGAATCCTGTAAAATATCTGATCTTTATTCCTTGATCCAGCAAGCCAATCCAGTCATTGATACAATAGAACTTTGATTTGAGAGAAAAAGTCTATAGAAATGTCTTGGAATCCACCCTACATACTTCGAAATGTGAAGTATTTATACAAAAATATTTACAAAATATCTCAAAACAACTTGAGACTTAATCTAGGGAATAAGAATATCTTCTTGCATGAAGATAGAGATAGATGTTAAATTGCTTCATGTTGTCCCTTTTATTATGGTGTTGCTGGTTGTTTCTATTGAGTTGGAGCCCTTTAAGCTGGCTGATAGTTGTGGTATTTCTACGCTGGAATCTTCTTTACTTTGATCTTTTACTGATACTCTTTGACTTTGTTACCCTTTGACCCTACTGATCTGTCTTTTACCTGTCTCACCTGGTTGCCTTCAGATTTACTGTGGTAACTTTCTGATGTAAAAAAATTTCATAGGAAATCTGTCATTTTCTCCCACCATTCTGTCTCAGGCAATCTCATTTTCAACCATTTTCTTTAAATTTCGTCTGCCTCTGTGTATTTTGCAAAATTGGGTTTGGTAAGAAACAAATGTTTCACCTTCTAGGAAAAACAGGTTCTCCAATGTATCATTTAATACTTTGCCTGCTGGCAGGGCATTAATGCCTGAAGAGTTGGCTTGTTCCTTGGCCAGCCTTCTGAATCTATCACTATAGTCCAATTGGGTCATGAGTTTTTCATTGATGACCATAGGACTAGGAAGGCCTTTGTCCCTCAAAATTTGAAATTTAGCCATAAACCTGTCAATGGCTACCTGCATGTTAGGGCACTTTTCTTCCAAGTTGAGCATGAGGTTTCTTTTGGAAAGAACCTTTTTAATCTCTAGGATGGATTTAGTCCTATCCTCTATGACAAGTTCATGGAGTTCATATTTGTTCTTACTGTTCAGGAGGTGGATGAGTCGATTTGCATCCTCAGGTTTATCTCCTAATTCTTCCCTTACTTTCTGGATAGCTTCAGTGTCTATCTTCACTAATTCTGTCTGCTCAAATATGACTTGGATTGATGGCCAAATATCATTGACAGAGTTAATGATATTGGCCCATAGCATCTCTTTAGTTTGTCTTAGTCGCTTCTACAGTGTCAAATCTTTCTCTAGGACATTGATTTTCTCACCCATCCTTAGGGCCTTCTGTGTTTCTTCTCTTTGCTGAATTTTGGCAAGTTTGCAATCAGTTTCCAAACTTGCCACTTTATCCTTTAATATTTTGAGCTTTGTAGCTTGGATGGACATCTCCTCCATGGATTTTACCAGCTATTTTGTTTTCTCAGTTGATGTACCTACTATTGTAGTGGACTCAATTGTAATTGGCAGTGTTGTGGCAGGTGGAGCTGTAGGTGCCAATGATGCTGCCATTGTGAAGGAATTGTTGTTGATACTATGGGGATGACAGTCTTGGCAGTTGTGGCCATGTCATTTTTCTTGGACTAAATCAAAGTTTCCAACTTCTTCTCTATTTCTTTAAGTTGATCATTTAGCTTGAGGACTAGGTACATAAGCTCTTCATGTCCTTATTGTGCTTCTAGGACTTCCATTTTTTGAGGGTGATGCAACTGGGGAATTTTGAGCTGCTTCTTCAGTGCAGCAATGTCATCATTCTTCTTTTTAATTAGCTGCTATGTTGCTTTCACATCCTTGGGATCATGCCCCAACTCTATAATTAAGTCCTCTATGTACTTGATTCTTGTATATTTGGCCTGTGACGAGGCCTTCTCCAACTAAAACTGAGCTGACATATTGTTTAAAGAGTTCTACAATTGGTGGGTTGTTATGGATTTCCCTATCAATGTAGAATAAATCATCTCACCTATTTTCTTATGCAGCTCAATCTGGTCAATGGGATGAATATCCCTTGCCAGTACTTCAAAATCTACTTTCTTAAAATCTGATGTTGTTCTTGGCTGCTGAGTGGTTGGCTTGATGAAAGTCATCTGCATTTTCCCCTCTTTAACATCAAAGGCTGACATAAGCCTTGTTTGATTGGTAGGGGTCATCTTCAGATACTGTGCATAGGTTTGGGCTTTCAGCCTCTCATTTCTAGCCTTTATTTCTTTGTATCTCTCCTTGATATCTTGGTCTTTATCTGCTGGCATTTTGAAAGAGGATACCTCAACACTTTGTTGCCTTTCCAACATCTGAGTGTGTGATGTGGAAGGTTCTAGAGTGCCTCCAGATGGAGTGGCAAGCCTACTCCCATCTCTTTCTGTGCTTGTAACCTTAGTTGTCTCCTCTGTATATTCTTGTTCAGAGACAAGATTGACTCTTTGTCTCTTAACCTAGCTTGTCTCAGCATAGGCTTGTGATGTGGCTCTTTCTGAAGTAGTGGCCCCTTCCCTATTTATCTTGAGTCCTTTCTCCTCATTTAGAGGAGTCTGTAGAACTGGAGGGGTACTCATGGTGGTTTCTGGTTTATCTGATTTCTCTGGTATGTCTATTTGATCTGGCACCTCTGACGGGTCTAGTACTTCTTAACCCTCTAGCACCTGTGATTATTCTGGCACCTACATGAAAGAACACTCATCAAGATGTTTCTCTAGGTCAATTAATGTGTTTTTCATAACAACTTCAGTACTATCTCTATCCTCTAAAGTGTTTTCCACCCATTGCAATTGGTTGGCATACTTTTCTATCTCAGGGATGCGGTGATGGATATAAGGAGCCATCTTCTTTTTCTGCCTTCTTTTGCAGATGAAATCTAAGGGATCATATCTCCATATGAAGCTCTGTTTTAGTTCTAATCTTTGAAGGATTAGGTCTGTCGCCTTCCCAGCTTCTCTACTATTACAAATAAAGGGACCTAATTGGTCTCTGATCTTGAGGGCTCTAAAGGATGTCAGTGGGAAAGAGTGATTGGAATTTGGATTAGGGGCAAAAATTTGCTCAAAATTCGAAGTTCTCGGAATCAATCAAAACCTGAACGACATCTTCCATCTCGGCGATGCGATCCCAATGCAACTCGTTTCACTCAAAATAGAGTTCGTATGATAAAGTTAGAGCCTTCTGTCTGTTTTGTCAAACAGGTAAAATTTTGTGACTGAGATGCTGACTAGGCATCCATACAGCCGAGTCAGCAAAAAGTGAATATTCATGGGAATATTCTTGGAATATTCATGGGAATATTCATGGGAATATTCTTGGAATATTCATGGGAATATTCTTGGAATATTCATGGGAATATTCTTGGAATATTCCCACAGGTGGCTTAACCAGATTTTGATACTTTTCGGCATCGGATTCGTCAACAGCACATTGGGTGGACTAATGAGAGAGTGACACATGGCAAGCTTGGAGGTTGTCACGTAACCTCTTAGACGTGATGTAAATTTATAGTGGCAAGCCAAGGAATCGAACTCATGACCTCGCCCACACAAGCCCAACATGCTACCACTATGCCACAACATTTCTTCTTAACCAACTAAGGGCGCATTTTGTAATTAAAGACATAAACTTTGGAGGTTTGGAGATAACCGCTAGCATTAACGCTAGAATGTGACCAACACTACTGAAACCACTAACATTTAGTGTTAACCACACCATTAAACATGTTAAGCGGAGGTTAATGCTAACTAAACCATGATTATCATTTAATTAATGATTGATTAGGTTGGCGGTATTTTTGGCAGGTACGCTAAATCCGGGTTTGTTCCATTTTTTACAGAGTTAACTAGAGTTTCTCCAGTGTTGGTGGATTTTTCCTAGGGAAAACTAAAGAAGCCATAAATTTGGCATATTTCGACCAATTTTGGTTCAGAAAGTGTCATTCCTAGATGATTTGGATGTTATGAACACAACGGAACTGGTTACAAAGATAGAAATGCACTTATGTATGTGATTTTTCTACGTTGAAATTTAAGGAAGCCTAGGGCCACCAGGAGAGGAGGTCAAGCCTAAATCAGCTGGAGTCCAATTGCAGAGCTTGGAGAGTCATTTTCGGGGCTTTTGGGTCTTCTGAATCCAATGGAGCATGTTGCAAAGCCATTATAGCACTGCAAGTGCATGTAATTAGAGAATTGAACATTAATCCAAAGAGGGCCTAACCATTGAAACAGGTCCAAGGAGATGTAACCCAGGAGGGGTGAAATCATTTATCAACTTGTGTTATGAGTTTGTTGTGTTTTATTTATTTTCATTTTACTTGCTATATATGTGTTTTTAAACAGCTAATTAATCTCATGAATTTCTCATAAAATACACTAAACACTTGACACATAAATCCTCACATTTTGGTTAATTTGAGACGATCCTAAACACATTTTTAATACTGATGAGGGAGCTTGCATAGCATTAACAATTTTTCCCAACATTTAGATTAGGAACAATTCCATTAATGTTTTCCACATATCATACAGAGTTTCCTTCCCATTGAAACTCGAGACAGTGTGGTCTCAAACTCCCACAAACTTCTTCCATTTGGCCAGATTTTGAGCATCCGATGTTGTTGTCTTAGGAATATCTTGATCAATGAATCCCTTGAGGCCATTATCCTCCAGCACTGCCTCCATCTTGTACTTCCAGGCTATGTAGTTTGAGTTGCCTTCCAAGGCATACTCAAGTCTCAAACCTTAGAAAGCCATTTACCGATCCTGAAGTATGAATTGAAAATTCAAATTTCACCTATAACCCTAAACTCAAAACTTCAAAATCTCCTCTAGTATGCCATCTTCAGCTCCGATACCATGTAGATTTTCCTGTAGATTCACAACTCATGTAATGTACTAAAACACAAGACAAGAATCTACTCTATTCCCAAACATCAAAAACCAATAGATCGATGAAAACAATAATCAACAAGAGGAAGATATTCCACGGCACATAACACAATATTTCTATGGGGAAATCCACTACTCAAAAACCCGACTATCTATATTGCGTTAATCAGATATCTGAGTGAAAATACAAAGCTTGTTCTCACTAGAACAATTCCTACACAAGTATGATCAACTCTCTGCCTCACAAGCCCACTCTAGCCAACACTTAGCCAATTATGTCACCTACCAAGTCCCTATTTCCTTGCAAAATTCCTATGAGGATCAACCCATATTTAATTCCTGTGAGGAGTTAACTAGAGTTTCTTCAGTTTTGATGGAGTTTTCCTAGGGAAAACTGAAGAAGCCATAACTTTGGCATATTTCGACCAATTTTGGATCAAAAAGAGTCATTCCTGATGATTTGGATTCTCTTAACACAATGGAATAGGTTGCAAAGGCCTAAAGGCACTTCTCTATGTGATTTTTCTACGTTGAAGTTTAAGGAAGCCTAGGACCACTAGGAGAGGAGGTCAAGCCTAGATCCATTGGAGTAAAATTGCAAAGCTTGGAGAGTCATTTTTCGGGTTTTTGGGTCTTTTGAATCCAATGGAGTAGGTTACAAAGCCATTGGAGTACTGCAGGTGCATGTAAACAGAGAATTGACCATTAATCCAAAGAGGCTTTAGCCATTGAAGCAGGTCCAAGGAGATGTAGCCCATGAGGGGTGAACTCCTTTATCAGCTTTGTGCTATGAGTTTGTTGTGTTTTATTTCTCTGCATTTTACTTGTTGTATATGTGCTTTTAAACAACTAATTAATCTCATGAATTTATCATAAAAGACACTAAACACTTAACACATAAATCCTCACATTTTCGTTAATTTGAGATGATCCTAAACACATTTTTAATATTGATGAGGGAGCTTGCATAGCATTAACAGGTTTTCCCAACATTCAAATCAAGTTGGTATCAGAGCAATGTTAGCTCATTTTAACCCTGAGATGGTTTGCCAAGGTTAGCTAGAAAATTAGCTATTGGTTTCGTATTTGTGCAAGGAGAATTTAACTGTGTGCAAGTTTTTGTGTGTAAGCTGAAGAAAGGAGAGGTTTTGAGATGCTTCTTTGTTTAGAAACTTTTTGAAGCTTTGTGAAGCTTTTTGATGCATTACAAGTGTGATGGAAGCTTCAACAAGTGATGTTTCTAATCCATCTTCCTTAACAAGATTCTTTGATAAAGAGATGTTGCAAAAGCTTATCACCATAAGAGATATGGTGTAAGAGATGTACTGATCCGGATTTAAGCAGGAATGCAATAGATTACAGAGATAACCATAAATACAGAGATACGTTAACCATAAAAACAAAGATGCAGCGGAAATAATACTTCATTTCATTAATGGAGAATACTGAAATATGCTTACAAATAGAAATAACCCAGCTAGGGCGATGGTAGCTTATCTCTGAGAAGAGATGTGTTGGCTACATGCCTCTGAACTATTTCGAACTGTCTTTACAATGAGGCTCGAAGGCCTATTTATTATTGAGAAACAATGCAAAACCCTTCACATTCCAGAACCTAGCCCTAGAAGATGAAACGCCAAATTGTGGGCCCCATTTTGGGGTGAGTTGGACAGCCAACTTTCTGGGTCGCGAATTGGTCTTATTATCTCCGTTTGACGCGCATGATAGCCCGTTGGAAAGATCTCTCCGAGGACTACGACGGAAAAGACGATTTTTATCAGAAAAATCGCTGGCGGTAGATTTCCCAAAAAAGTCGTTTTGAGGCCCTAAACGACATTTTTTGGGAAATCTACCCCAAAAAACGTCGTTTTGAGGCCCTAAACGACATTTTTTGGGAAATCTACCCCAAAAAACGTCGTTTAGGGCCTCAAAACGGCTCCGGAAGTTTAGGACCCGAAAAACTGCTAAAAATAGTAAATTCCGCTATAATTAAGGAAACTAAAAAATTGAAAGAGACAATTGTGGGGGTCCAAATGGGATAGGTGGGTGGCCACCAACATCCACTTGGATCATGTATGAAGATAGGAAGGAGGACACTATACTTCAAGAGCAGTTGATGGCCATGAAGGAGGAGAAGAAAGAGATTCTTGAAAAGATGCATGACATGGAGATTCAACTCCATGATGCCAAGGAAACCCTAGCCAAGTATGTGCATGAAAATGAGGTATGCAATTCAAGTTTATCTTCAATTTCCTCTAAAAATGAATGTTTTGGTGCTTTTGAAAGACACACTAGAGGAATTGGGTCCAAGATATTGATGAAGATGGGCTATGAAGGTAAAGGGTTAGGCAAACATGCACAAGGCATAGTTGAGCCAATCGTTGTTGAGGAAAGGCCTGGGTATTTGGGTCTTGGTTATGGACAACATGATGGAGAATGCTCCAAAGCCAAGGAGTCACATCAAGGTGTTTCAAGAAGGACTTTCATTACATGTTCATTGCCTCAAGCTTGTGAAGTTTGTGTTCATGAGGAATGCAAAAGTTTTATACCCACTTTGCAAGAAGATGCTCATTAGCATGCAACTAGTGGAAATGGAAAACAAGAGGATGTTGAAAGCTCTAAGGTCATTGAAACCATTGTTGGTATTCTGAAGAGAGCCACTACCTCATCAAATTCACCTCTTCAAGAAGGCGACAAAGGTGAATGTGAAAGGTATAAATTTGCCTTTAATCAAGTTTATTTTGATTATGAAAAACATGGTAAACCTTCACATAAGATTTGGATAAAATTTACATGTTCCTTTTGTGGTTTGAATAACCATATTGTTTCGAGGCGTTGGAAGAGGATAGCCATACACAGGAAACTTTCAAAACAAAAGAGACAAAAATCAAAAGGACCGTTGGATAATGGAAACCGTGTTGAAAAGAAGATGCAATTATTTTTCACTCATTGCCATAAGCAAGGTCATCTTGTAGACAAGTGTTGGGCTTTGCATCCAACAAGTCATCCACGACATTTGAATAAGGTGGAGAGAGATTTTGGAAAGAATGGAAAAGAGGATTCCATAATTGATGTGGGTCAGGATGATACACATGATGAAGTGCAGCTGAAAGAAGCGCGATTGAAATGGTTTGGAAAGAGATGGTTAGATTTCTTAACCAATTAATGCCTTGCATTTCTTTTGATAATTGATGCATTTCCTTGTTATTTGGATGCACATTCTTTCTCTTGAAAGTATGTTGCATATTGCATGAAGAAAAATGTTCAAAATTAGAGTTATGTTGACTCACTTAGATGCAGCAAAGATGAAAATTTGCAAATACAAATTTGCATGCATGTTGCATTCTTGAACTTGCATGTTTACGCCATGAAGGTGTTCGAAAGTGGAGTATGTTTACTCACCTTATCACAACAAATTTGGTCATTTTAGCTCTTTAAGTACTTGTACATACCAATGGGATTCTTGCACTTGTGATTGTACTTGTGAGAGAGTTGAGAATTGTTCTACATGCATGAGAGTTTGTGTGTGTGAACAATGGAATTTTTAATAGTTTCAGTGTGCTTGAACATGCATGAGAGATCGGCTTGTTTTGTCAATTGATTGTTACATGTATGTTGTCAACTTGAGAATGTTAATCATTTGCACATGCAGGAGTGTCGACTTGTTTTGTCGATTGATTGTTACATGTATGTTGTCGACTTGAGAATGTTGATCATTTGCACATGCATGAGTGTCGGCTTGTGTGGTCGATTGATTGTTACATGTATGTTATATCGACTTGGAAGAGTTGATTTTGTCTCCAAAGATGAAAGGAAGATGCGATGAATCGTTTCATGAGAATGTTGAATTCTTGTTGTAAATCGTCAAGCTGTTGTACATGTTTTTGCTTGACTTGAAGTCAGTTGCTTTGAAGAAGCATGTTTTGTCGACTTGTGTTTAGTAAACCATCAACTAAACACCAATATGTTTATACACCAAGATGTAAGATTACATGGTGATGTTCACATGATGTGACATTTGTTGCTTTGAATAAGCAAAAGGAAGAGGTAGTCAAGTTATATTCTTGCATAAGTGTTTTTCAAGGTTAATGGTGTTTCTTGTAACAAGATGTTGCATGATTTGGGAAGGTCCATGCTTGAGTAAGAGGCTTATGATTAGCCTTCATTCACAAATCATGACATGAGCAGTATGTTAATACTGTAGGATGATGGAATCAAGAAGCGAAAGTGCAAAAAAATGCCCCAAAAAAATTGTAGCCCTTATAAAATATCAAATGGTCAATGTGATTTGATGTGTTGATGCCAAGAAGCGAAAGAGATGGCGAATGCATTCTTCTAGATGTGGAATTTGGAACCGTGGAGGTAAAAGAATGGTCATTTCTTTTCTTTTTATTACTGATATTGGAACTCATTGTTGTAGTTCACTTAGATGGGCTTAACTTGGAAAAGTGGTTTCCAAGGAGAAGCTTGCATCGAATGCATGTGTTGCAAAGGAGGAACATGATTTTTAGTGGGAAGGCCATCAGTCACCTTTCCAAGCACCAAGGTATCTCTTTGGTACAACAGGGTATTTAATCAACAAGTAGCAAACAAGTGTTGGATTGGGTCAGCAGCAAAAGGATAACATTGGTTGAAGTTCCAAGCCATTAGTAAGGCAAGGCATGTCAGTGAACCCAAGTGGTTGTCATGGAGATTTTTCCAAGTAGAATCAATTGATAGAACTTGGGAAGGAGAATAATATTCATCTCCATTTAGATAACCAACTTTTGTGGGTCCAAAAGCTTGTCAGTGGGAAGGAGTGATCAGAATCCGAATTAGGGGCAAAAATTTGCTCAAAAATCAAAGTGCTCGAAATTGATCAAAACCTGAACGATAGCGTCCTTCACGGTGATACAATCCCAATGCAACTAATTTCACTCAAAACAGAGTTCGTATGATAAAGTTAGAGCTTGTTGTCCGTTTTGTCAAACATACAAAAATTTGTGACTAAGATGCTGACCAAGCATCCGTACAATCGAGTCAGCAAAAAGAGAATATTCTATGGAATATTCCAACAGGTGGCTTAACCGAATTTTGACACTTTTCGGCATCAGATTGGTCAACAACACATTGGGTGGACCAATGAGCGGGTGACACGTGGCAAACCCAGAGGCCGCCACGTGCCCTCTCAAAGGTCATGTAAAATTATAGTGGAAAGCCAAGGAATCGAACTCATGACCTCACCCACACAAGCCCAACACGCTACCACTATGCCACAACATTTCTTCTTAACCAACTAAGGGTGCACTTTGTAATTAAAGACATAAACTTTGGAGGTTTGGAGATAACCGCTAGCATGTGACCAACACTGTCGAAACCACTAACATTTAGTGTTAACCACACCATTAACGTGCTAAGTGGAGGTTAATGCTAATCAAACTATGATTATCATTTAATTAATGATGGATTAGGTTGGCGGTAGTTTTGGCGGGTCCGCTAAACCCGGATTTGTTCCATTTTTTGCGGAGTTAACTAGGGTTTCTCCAGTTTTGGTGGATTTTTCCTAAGGAAAACTGAAGAAGCCATAAATTTGGCATATTTCGACCAATTCTGGCTCAGAAAGAGTCATTCCTAGATGATTTGGATGCTATGAACACAACAGAACTAGTTGCAGAGGCAGAAAGGCACTTCTACACATGATTTTTCTACGTTGCAGTTTAAGGAAGCTTATGGCCACCAAGAGAGGAGGTCAAGCCTAGATCAGTTGGAGTCCAATTGCAGAGCTTGGAGAGTAATTTTTGCGGTTTTTCGGTATTCTAAATCCAATGGAGCATGTTGCAAAGCCACTATGGCACTGCAGGTGCATGTAATCAGAGAATTGACCATTAATCCAAAGAGGGCATAGCCATTGAAGCAGGTCCAAGGAGATGTAGCCCAGGAGGGGTGAACTCCTTTATCAACTTGTGTTATGAGTTTGTTGTGTTCTATTTATTTGCATTTTACTTTATTTATATGTGTTTTTAAACAGCTAATTAATCTCATGAGTTGCTCATAAAATAGACTAAACACTTGACACATAAATCCTCACATTTTGGTTAAATTTGAGACAATCCTAAACACATTTTTAATACTGATGAGGGAGCTTGCATAACATTAACAAGTTTGCCTAGCATTCAGATCAGGAACAATTTCATCAATGCTTTCCACGTAGCATACAGAATTTCCTTCCCATGGAGACTCGAGACAATGTGATCTCGAACTCCCTCAAGTATTATCCTTCTCACCTTCGCCACACATTTCTTCCATTTGGCCAGATTTTGAGCATCTGATGTTGGTGGCTTATGAATGTCTTGATCAATGAATCCCTTGAGGCCATTATCCTCCAACACTGCCTCCATCATGTACTTCTAGGCTATGTAATTTGAGTTGCCTTCCAAGGCATACTTGAGTCTCAAACCGTAGAAATCCATTTATCGATCCTGAAGTATGAATTGCAAATTCAAATTCCACCTATAACCCAAAACTCAAAACTTCAAAATCTCCTCTAGTATATTGTCTTCAACTTTGATACCATGTAGATTTTCTTGTAGATTCACAACTCATGTAATGTACTAAAACACAAGACAAGAATCTACTCTACTCTCAAAAATCAGAAACCAATAGATCGATTTAAATAATAATCAACAAGAGGAAGATAATCAATGGCACATAACACAATATTTCTCTAGGGAAAGCCACTGCTCAAAACCCTGACTATCTATATTGCATTAATCAGAAATCTGAGTGAAAATACAAAGCTTGTTCTCACTAGAACAATTCCTGCACAAGTATGATCAACTCTCTGCCTCACAAGCCCACTCTAGCCAACACTTAGCCAATTTTGTTGCCTGCCAAGCCCCTATTTCCTTGCGCAATTCCTGTGAGGATCAACCCATATTTAATTGGGAAATCCTTCCTCCATAACTGCGCAATCCAAAACTAGGTCCTTCTCTGATTGCATGCATGATCTATACAACTCGAAAAATCATACAACTAATAGTACATTATCCCTGCACTCTAGACTCAACTAGGTCTTCCTCTGAATTGGCATGCATGAGTTTCTCATGAGTGAATCTTCAGTCATTTGGAGTAACACTGAAGATGCACCAGTGCACCAACTCACTAATAGACCTCTACTAGTTCCTCCAACAGTTAGAACTAGTTTAACTACTACAACTCAGTTAAACTGAGTTATCTAATTACAACTCAAATAAACTCATCCTGGACCCCTATAATTTAGGAATCACACATACATGACTACAGAAAGACTTCCAACTCGAAATTCCTAAGCTAATTAAGTCAATTAAACTTAATTAACTATTTACAAGTTGCTATGAGAATAGAGTTTGATTTTAATTTACAAATTAATTCAAGGAAAAATTAAATTGGAATTTCTTGTTTCCATTTCTCAACATATTGATTGGGTGGCTGGCCCTCACTTGGTGAGTTGTCTTGGTCAAGGTCTGGAAGTCTTCCTTGAGAATTCTATAAGAAAGAGAAGTTTTGGGTTTTCCCCCATGGAGGGTTTTTGCCCTGGCGAAGAGCCTAATTTTCTTGTGTCCTTGTCTGTATTGTGATCTTCTTGGTTGCCATTGTCTTGATGATGATAAACACAGAATGATAATGATGATGAGCTAAACTAATATCACAAGAAATGTCAATGTAATTCAAGAAAAACAAGTAAAAGAAGCCTAACTAAATTTTCCCTGGTTTTCTCAACAAGTTTAAACCCTCACCTTTCAAGAGTAATTCCCACATGAATCAGCAAGCAATTCCAATCCTTAATGAACCAGAAGGGCGTGATATCTCGAATAAGAAAATTCAATTTCAACCCATTAAATATTGGGCCTGTAAAGGAGACCATAGATACAAGGATTGTCCTCATAAAGCCAAAACGTTAAGGGTTGTGCATAACATACAGGTAGCAGATACAATAGAAGATATGGGAAGGGCATGCCCAAACTTTATGCAACACTAGATAATAGACAATCTAACCACCAAGCACATGTGATTGAAGTTGAAGTTAAGCTTAACAACGAGCCTATTGTTATTTTAATTAACGCGGGAGCTAGTCATATTTTATTGCCCTAAAATTGGGTGAGAAATTTAATTTAAATAAAACCAACCATTACAAAGCATGGTTAGTGCAACTGGCCACGGGTGCAAAGAGCTGAGTTCAACGCAATTTCATTGAGATCTTATGACTGTTTGATTGGCATGGAATGGCTAGAGAAGCACCATACGATTCTAGATTGCAACAATAAATCTTTTACTTATATTGATGTTGAGGGGCAACAAAGGCCAATATCTATTAGAGAGATATCAACTATACAGTTGAAGAAGAATTTTAGTAAAAGATGCCAAATTTTTCCAGCTCGCCTAAAGGAACCCAATAGGGATCAACAAATTAATTTAGAGGATTACCCAATATTAAATGAATATGTTGATGTATTTGCTAAGATCCTCGGATTACCTCCCAAAATAGATATTGATTTCTCTATAGATCGGGTATCGGGGGCTATTTTGGTATCTAAAGCACCTTACCGAATGAGCACTCCATAACTTAAGGAATTGAAGATATAATAGGAGGAATTATTAAAGAAGGGATATACATACCTGTTGTAGCGGCTACAACCACCAACCAAAATTTTATCGTAGCCCGTTTTGGATCCTCCCTACCAACCTTACAAAACACTTTGTCTTACTTCATCAAGTACACAAGCTTCAATGTTTTTCATGCACAAAGGCAGACTATCAAGCATAGCTTGATGCATTCCCCTCACAGGTTGTTCACCTGGACTTGGTCCAGCTTCAGGCTGAGCAGATTCCCCCAGAAAATTATGAATTTCTGGAGGGCAAGCAACCTTCTCTCCAGAAATTACACAATCCTCTCTGGAAGCCTGTTGGGCTCCACGATTGCACAATCCTACCAGTCAACACTCCCAGCAAGATTCGCATAAATTTCCCTAGCAGGGCTGCTCAGCTCAGGATTTGTGCAAATCTGGGCAGCAGTCAACTACTCTGCCCAAAAATTGCACAAACCTCCTGGGCAGTCAGCCCAGCTCCCAGCCAGGAATGTGCATTTCTCTCAAGCAGTTGAGCAGTTGCAATCATGAGCAGTCTGGTTGGCCAGTTCCGCCAGGGACCGAAGAAACTTGACTTGCATGCATGCATGACTAGTTCTTCTTGGAATAGAAAAAGGAAACATGCAAAAGGAATCCCATGATTCAAGGAGCTATTTTTAGTAGTTGAGGGTTACATGCAAAGTTGTTTTATAAGTTTCCCTCCAAGTGTCGCTTTTTCCTAGATTTGTGGCATGCACGTCATGAGCCCAAACTTATTTATTCGACACATCAGAGCTCATTCTTTCACCTCAATCTTGGAGCTCTAACATCCCACAACACATCTAGGACTCTTCGACACGTCTGGTTCAGCTATTCACGGGTAAGTGGTCTCAACTTATCTTTTTGTCGCTTTTTGTGTATTCGCTTATATGAGTGATATTTGCTTGATTTCTTTGAACGCTTGTTGTCGTTTACATGTATATTAGCTTGTCCTAGCTCTGTTTTAGTTTTCGTTGCTATCTCACTACTGTCACATGCATGAAACTATTTTGCACGAACGTTCACCCAACTAGCGAACTACTTCACCCACATGCATGTTGATATGTTTGTTGAATTTTTCATTCATGTTTTCCATGCACTGTTAATTAATTCTGCTATCACTTAGTGTCACCATGCATTCATTATCTTATTTGCTTTTAGTTGCTCGTCGGCGAGTTGAGACAACCTTGGCCCGGACTTTGGCTCACTGAGACTGCTTTGCGCAATATGGAGAAGGAAGGCTCTGCCTTCCTCTCCAGAAATGCGCATTTCTTCCCAGCACTAGCCTCCAGGACTGTTTTGCGCATTTTTGGAGGACAGTGACTACTGGCCCAGGAAATTGTGCACATTTGTCCTTGGGCCTGTAGTCCTTCCCAACTGGAATTGCGCATTATACAATCCCAGTAGCCAATAGCCAGCCTGGATTGCGCATTGCATAGATCCAGCAACCAATCCTACCTCCCAGATAGCCCAGACTGCCTTTTGTGCAGTTATGGAAGCCAATCACCCAGCCTCCCAGAAGAAATTACGCAATCTTGCTCATCAGTTTCCCAGATATGTGTTGTGTCTTTCCCCAGAATTAGCTTTGTTTTCGCTAACAGATTTCTTCCCATGCATGTTGCTTGTCTCAAGATGCTTCAAGTGTTCATCTATCTCAATGGCTTCCAAGAGAACTAGATCTCAAGACACTAATGGAAATGTAGCTGGAGCAGCAGGTGAGCAAATGTCCTCTAGTTTGTCGATCTATGAGGATACAAAGTTGTATCTAGACAAGGACATCAAACTGAAGTGGCAAGAAGTCAATGAAACATTCATGGACACTTTTGGGTAACACCTCGAAGACTGTCAGGTGTACGTGAACATTCACAAGTCCAGCTTGTACCAGATTACATGTAGATATCCCGTGTTCCCATGCGCCAACATGATACACTGGGTCATCTCTCACACTGATCCTAGACGATGACCTTGAGCAGTGTCAATGGGAAGAAGCTTGTGACCTTATGGGAACATGATTATGATGAGATGTATCAGATGTCAAAGCCTGTGAATGTCATGGAGGCTCCATTCAACTTACCCAACAACAGTGCTAACTCCAGAGACATTCTAAAGGATTGGGTAAAAGAGCCAGCTCCTTTCAGGATGACACCAAACCAAGCCTACAAGACAAAGATATTGAGGAAGGCATACCAATACTTGATCATATTTTCTTGTCGAGTGTATGGCCAAGCAAGCACAGAAACCTTCCCATAGAGTTGGGTGGTTGCATTGGACCAAGTGGCTAGAGAAGGAAAACCATGTAACTGGTCTGACATACTGGCTCATTAGCTGAAGGAGCAAGTCACAGAGGCTCGACAATCACCCGGAGGTATGCATGTAGAGATTTACATGTCCACCTACATCCTAGATGCAATCTGTGCCTGACATGAGTTCCTGGGCTTGGAGTGGGCATGGTCACCGGTGGAGACTGTTGTGAACACATATTTCAAGTTGTTGTCTGAAAACAGCTTCAAAGGACTAATCACACGGTTTTCTGATCATTTTATCGTCCCTTTGTACAAAATGATATTCGAACATGATCCACCCTGCATGTTAAAGGAAGCAATGGAGGCATTGATATGAATTGTAGATTGGTATGCCTCATCGTCTGGCACTTTCATCTGAATGTTCAGTGCAGAGAAGCCTCCACATGTTCTACAAAAGTTTGCCTTGGACATACTTGTCATGTAGGAAGTAGCCTATCACATCTCACCAGGATTGACAGCTAAACTGCAGTGGAAGAAGAAGGCACCTTGGCCCACTCTTCCGTTGCGAATTGGGTTATATGAGATCCAGAGTATCAAGCAAGCAGATGTCGAAGCATAACTGATGAAGAAGTACATGTTCAACCTCCAAAGCTATAATCCGTATGACCCACATTGCATTGTGAAGGATGACTGCATGAGAATTCAGTTCAGCTGGATCTACAAGGAATTTCATTAGGTCAAGGAGGACCCATGGAGATATTGCTACAGTCTCTCCAGACCCAGTGAATCGGTCGGATTTGTTGTGGAGTGGTTAGCAAGGAAACGTGAAGCAGCATCACGGAGAGCACCAGCAGTAGCAGTAGTGGCAGCAGAGCCAAGCATACCAATGCGCGACAAAGGGAAGAGGAAGATTGTCGATCGCATGGAGGAGGAACAAAGCTGCATGTTTCGAGCAGATCCACTTATAGAGAAAGCAACTATGGATATAGAGGAAAAGAGGCAACAGCATGACAAGCAAATCACGGGAATGCAGAAGGATAAGAAGAGAATGGAAGAAGTAGAAAAAGAATTGCATGAGCTGAGAGAGCAACTACGAAAGGAACAAGAGTTGCGCAAATAGGAGAGGGAAGCGCAGCAACAACAAATACAACAGGGGGCGCATCATGTGCAAATAGATGAAGCAACGCCTGTACAAGTAGTCGATTCATCTGAACAACTGGCATTAGGCGAACAGGGTGAACCATCGCAGGGGAAAGACTTTGCTCATGAGATAGAACATGCACTTCAATAGTTGGATGCAAACATGGAGCAGCAGGAGTTGGAACAGGACACCGACCTCATGCCTCACCACAAAGAGGTCGACTCACCCACTTCAATGCATCCAGAAGAAGAGCAAGTCTCGAATGACCAAGGAGGCACTGAGATCCTTGGTGATCAGCTGGAAGAAGAGATGCACAACATCTCATTTGATGAATCCCAACATAGAGTTGTGCAGTCTCGCAGAGTGTCAACTCCAAAGGATCAAACATCCCCTACGCAAGTTGAAGAACGAGTGATCGTTACTGATGTGTGCAAGCATCTAGCTACTTTGGCCGATGCAACCAAAGTGTATGCCAAAGCCACTAGCTCAAGTGTTCATTTTCTTATAGCTGAGAATGAGCAAATGGCGAAGGAACTACATGTGGCCAAGCAAGCAGGAGACTTGGTGACAATGTCCACTTGAGCTGTATTTAAGAAGGCAATACTAGATGAAATATATTCCCTTGACACAGTTATGCGAGCATTGTACTCCAAGTTTGGTACCGTGCACAAGGTGGTCGTCCATCTCAACAGATGGTAGCAGTGATGTGCTAAGAGAGCACGCATCTTGACAAACATACATGTTGTTGTTGATGACATGCAAACATGGACGATGAAGTACAAGGGATCCCCACTTCACTTGCCAAAGATGATGAGGCCAAATGCGGTCGAGCTGAAATCACAAATCTAGAGTCATATCCGGAACTATGAGGACCTCCCGCAACTCGTCACTAGCATACAAGCTTCCCATGCGTGAGTATTCAAGAGCATGGATGTTGTGGTGCGCACATGTGTGATCCCGTCACTTGGGACTCTCACTCGGGGGAAGACCAAGAAGCAGGTTCGACTAAAGCTTTACTCGTACTTTGACGAGTTGATGCGCATCGCCACTAGCCCAGACTTGCCTATTAGTGCAAACATCATGCACGAGTATGTTGCTGGTCTGGCCACATTGAAGACAATGATGCGCATGCTTTCAAAAGAGTTGGACAGAGGAGCTCGAGCAGTGTACCCGGATGCTATGGAGGCGAAGGTCAGGTTTTAGACGGATGTCATCGCGGAACACACGGACACTATCAGAGACTACAGAACTTGGCATCAATATGTTACTATTGATCAGCATGGCGATGTTGAGTAGTTGGACTTTTATAGTTGTCTAAGTCAGAGTGATGTCTAGTTTGGCTTGCTCAAGCCATTGTGTTCACATGGGTACATGTGCATTGTAATGTTGAATCATGTCAAGTGTAAGTCAAGTGTCAATAATGGATGTAACAGTCACCGTCATAGAGTAGGTGAAGAGTCATGAGGGTAGTTGAACAGTCACAAAGGGAAATGTCAAGTGCCACCCCACCCTTTGTTATAAATAGTCCCTCATAACTCATTGTATAGGCTTTTGGTCAACCAAGCTTCTGTTAAGACTATCTTGAAGAAAGCTTGGATAGTATTGTAACGCGCCTTGACTTCTCCAGTGCATGGAGCTAGTTCATCTCTTTAGAGGAGCAGGTGGATGTGGTTGTAAAGTTTCACTATTGGGGTTAGCAGGTTTACATGGATGTATTGTATGAATGGAACTTACACTTCTTTGTATAATAAGAGTCAACACATTTTCATGCATATGTTGTTATTGTAGTTGGACTACTCTAGTCGCTTTAATGATGTATGTTGTTTAACTTACATATTTGTGAATGAACTGCTTCATATGCAATTATATGAATCTTGTTGCAGATGTGTTGTTGGTTTAACCATCACTTTGGATTGTCGATTGATTTGCTTTCTAGCTTGTGATGCATCTTCGCTCGTGTGTTCCCTTCCCAGCTAAGTACTGATACAGGTTGTCAAGGGGTGCACTCATCCCAACCCACTTGTGTTAGAACCTCTCATTCACCTTCCTTGACTCACTGCAGCGGTCACACCCTTGCTACTGACAGAGTTATCTTACTTGCCTCTGTGCGACATTGCGGTGAAGGCATTACCTTACGACCCACTGCTGGGACTCCTACACCAAACGGTCTGAGGTCTAATAGGGACTTCTTACCAGGGAGATCCCCTTAACATGTTGGCTGGTCCAGCACCATCAACAATACCCTAGTGTATCATCGTGGGGTGCTTTAGTTTTGTTTGTTAAAAAGAAAGATAGTACATTACATATTTTTGTGGATTTTTGGTAATTAAATAAATTTAACGAATGCTCATGGGGAGTTAAATATTTTCCAAAATTGACTTGAGATCAAGATATCACTATTTGTGGATATAAGAGACTGACCAAATGATCTCAAATGGGTCCATGCACCTTCAGGTCATTATACGCCAAAGTATGGATACATCTATCAAATGGATAAGAGAGTACACGGGGTGTAGGCATGGTGGTGGAAACCGCTATGGAAACTGAAATGTCCTGCAAAGTCAAGACTATTTTTCTGGTGTCTTCTCAGAAACAAGGTGCCAACATGGGATAACCTTCAAAAAATGAACAAACATGGCTCGAGATGGTGTGAGCTATGCAAAAAATAAGAATCGATAGACCATTTATTCTTAAGTTTCCCTTTCACCTTAAAAGTATGGGAAGCCTCTTTGAGGCTACTGGGACTTAGACTGAACTGGAGAGGTACAAACATTGTCGAGGCCTGGCAAAATTGGTGGAATTCAGTGCAAGATGAAAATTTGAGGAACGTTCCACCAATAATCATATGGGGTATATGGTTGGAAAGAAACAAAGGCATTTTTCGTGACATTTTTTTGACTCCCTCCCTCATTGTTATTGAATGTGTTGCAAATTTCTCTTTACTTCTAATTTCATTAGCAACCCCATCTCCTCGGATTATAAGAGAGGAACAAATAAACCCGCAGATCTTGTGGGATTTTTTTGATGGAGCGTCTAATGCAGAGAGTAGATGCGGGGTGGGTCTGGTTAAACATATCAATAGCCACAAAAAGCATCAGTTGGCCTTGGAACTGGAACAAACAACCTTGCAGAACTCCTCTCACTAAAATTATTATTATGTTGGGCTCGAGAAATTGGAATTGATACAGTGCAAGTTTTTGGTGATTCTTTAAATGTCATAAATTGGTTTAATGAAGTACAAAGATGTCAAAATCATACTTTGCTTCCACTCATTGAAGAAATTTTAAATATTAAACAGGGTTTTGATCTCATCTCTGTTTGCCACATATACAAGGAACAAAACACAGAGGCAGATATCCTTTCTAAGGAGGGTCTACAACAGGATATGGGTAGATGGCATATAAGAGAGACAGAAGAGGGGAGGATCCGGGATTCTTATTAGTCGTCGTTCAACATCTAACAATCTTTCTTTCATGTTTTCACTATACATGCAATGCTTTTTTTGTTCAGTTATCTCTGATGTAGTATTATCAGTTTTTATCTTTACAGGCATTAATGCTTTCCTGATACAACGATGTTTTATTTACATGCTACAGTGATTTAATACTTGAACAAGACTATATGCGAGTTGTTTTCCCCAGTGTATGTAGAGGCCCAATTTTTTGTTTTTTTGCTTATTCTAAGTACCGCAATTCCTTTTGGTTTTGTCATAGACTACTCAGTTTCTTTGTGTCTTTTGTGGATACACAGTTACAACAATGTTTAAGGCATCTACATATGTAAATTTTTATTGTCTTAATAAAAGGTTTGATTTTTCTCTGGAAAAAATAAAATTACTAGTTGTGAATTAAAGAAGAAGATACTAGTAAGACAACTTTCTGAACTCGTTATGGACATTATGAGTTCATGGTGGTGCCTTTTGGATTATCCAATGTACCGAGATTTTTTATGTGCCTAACAAATGGTGTTTTCATAAAATATTTAGACAAGTTTGTTATTGTTTTTCTTGATGATATCCTGGAATACTCCAAACCTAAAGAGGAGCACGAACACCATTTAAGGTTGGTTCTACAGGTACTCAGGGAGCATCAACTATATGCTAAGCTGAGTAAATGATTATTTTACTAGAGGCAAATACATTACTTAGGTCAAATTATCTTAGAGGACATAATAACTATGGACCCAAAGAAAATTAAAGCAATCAAAGCATGGCCAACACCTAAGAATGTAATATGGGTGAGGTTTTTTATGGGCCTAGTTGGTTATTACAAGAGATTTATTGAAGTGTTTTCCAGGATAGCACATCCTATTACTTCATTGCAGAGAAAGGGTGTAAAATTTGAATGGTCACCTAAGTGTGAAGAAGCCTTTAAATATTTAAAGGTTTTAATAACTAGGGCTCCAATATTAAAGATTGACCCAAATGAGGATTTTATGGTATACATAGATGCTTGCAAGGAAGGAATGGGACGAGTGCCAATGCAGAATTAGCATGTAATATGATATGAGTCCAGAAAATTAAAAGAGCATGAGAAGAATTATGATTCCCATGTTTTGGAACTAGCAATTATACTTCATGCACTTAAAATGTCGAGACATTACCTCACGGGTAGAAAGTTTGAGTTGCGGACTAATCATTATGGGTTACTGCATTTGTTTGAGCAACCAAATTTAAATGCCCAACAAATTAGATGGTTGGAACTTTTGGTTGAATATGACTTTGAAAATAAGTATATTAAGGGAAAAGAAATTAGGTTAGTTGAATAACTCAACCAAAGAGTGCACACACATGCATGCTATGACAATAAGTAGTTACAAGGTTGATTTAATGGGCACAATTATAGAAGTTGGAAATCAAATCAATGGTATATTGAAATTAAAAGTAATCTACAACCAAAGTGCATGGATCACAAGATTGGCAAAGATGAAATTCTTTTGTATAAAGGTTGAGTTTATTTGGTAGATGTACCCATAGTGAAAGAATTAATTTAAAGAAAATGCATAAGGTATCGTATGTTGGTCACCTAGGTTACCATAAAACTTTAACGACAATTAAAACTCATTACTTTTGGCTAAATTTAAAGACGGAAGTAAGAACTTCCAGATTACCCTGCTCATGCAAGATGAAAAGCTAGAAGAAATTAAACAACTCCTGAAGATGATAGTGCCAGAGACAAAAGCTGAAGAGACCCTACCCGAAAATGTGGTAGATTAATCTGTCATGCTTCGGTCATGCTTTTGCTTAGTTTTTGTTACTTTTTGTTAAGAGGTTGTTAGATAGTCAAGGCTTCAGCTTCATTTACAGGTTGTTTTACAATGCTGGACAGTAGTAAGTGTAGTTCTTTTGATAGTAAAGTTCACTTGGCATGGACTAATAGACTGAAACTTTTCTTTTACTAGATGGCTATTAAGGATTTTAGGTGGCCAACAGACCTGGTTTCCCTTCGGGGCGGGTTGAGGTCACCAAACTTTTGTAACTATTATAATATGATGCAATAGAAAATGAAAAGATCCCACTTTTACCAACCAAAAAAAAAAAAAATTAAGGAAGTAGCTAAATATATATTCAGGTGCTTAGAATGTTAAGGATTAAGGTTGAGCATAAGCACCCGGTTGTTTTGCTACAACCAATTCTCATTCCTGAGTGGAAATAGGATGTAATATAGATTGACTTTATTACCAATTTTCCCACAACAACAAAGGGGCATGATTATATAATGGTAATGGTGGATAAACTCAACAAAACTACCCATTTTATTCCAGTAAAGTCAGTATACAAGGCAACTAATATAACTGAAATCTATATGCAGGAAATTGCTAGGTGTCAAAGAGTGCCTAAGGCAATTATTTTGGATAGAGATCCGAAGTTTACATCTAATTTTTGGATGGGTTTATTTAAAGGACTGGGTACCAATTTGAATTTTAGCACAACATACCACCTAGAGTCTGATGGACAAACAAAGTGTGTTAATTAGATAATTGAGGATATGTTGTGCATGTATGTGATGGACAAGCCATCAAGATGGGATGACTACCTGCATTTGTTAGAGTTCACATATAACAACAGGTATTAGACATTGTTGAAAATGAGCCTATTTAAGGCCTTGTATGGAAGGAGGTGTAATACTCCCATGAGTTGGAGTAATCTAGTGGACAAGATTATGCTTGGTCCATAATTGCTCAGGAATATGGAAGAGCAGACGGTGAATTAAACATAATTTGAAATTTGCCCAAGACAAGTAGAAAATTTTTGCGAATAAAAACAAAATTAACAGATAGTTCAAGATCGGGGTGTTATCACTCCAAAATTTCTTTTCAGTTGTTAGGAAAGAAATGATAGAGGTAACCACAAACCTACTTTGGAGATTAGGATCTAGCCTTCCTAATGCTCAGAGAGGGCTCTTTCTTTATGATTTAACTTTGTTTGGTTAATTGATTTTAGGCTAGTTATGATTATACTTGGGTTTTGGTTTTGATTTGGTGGTGGGATCACTTACTTAGATGGACAGAGGGATTTCTTTTAACATTGGGCTATGGGGTCAAATGTCAAGAAAACAGGATTAGATCAAGTTCTAAAAATAGTGTCTATAGGGCAAGATAGCTAAGTTACTTCAGATCTTAAGGCTGGATGGTGAAGTTGGTTTCAATCGGATCCAAAGAGCAATTAAGGGTTCCTTAGGCCGGATTATGAAAGAAGTGAAAGAGGTCAACCAGGATGGGAGAGAAATTGAGGATTCTTAGAACCGGATATCATAAGAAAACATATAAATGATTAATTGTTCAAGACAGAGTGTACTTAAACAAATTCTAAAATAAATTTCCAGTTAATTCATTCACTTTCGATAACATGCAAGTTTGTGAAATACATAAGAAGGTAACAAATTTGACAAAAGAAAATACTTTACTGTAATAACTCAACACATGAATCCTGTAATGCAATCTCTTTATTACTCAGTGCAGTTTGCTGACTTGAAAAATTGGTACAATAACCCTTAGGTTTATGATCAATACAACTCTACAAATGTATAGCAATCCACCCTCAATACTTCAAATTATTAAGTATTTATACAAAAATAGTTTACAAAATATCCCAAACTGTCTTGGGAATTAATCTAGGAAAAAGAAATATCTTCATGCAAGAAGATAGAGACAGATATTCAACTATTGTATGCTGTCCCTGTTTATTTGGTTGTGCTGTCTTAATGCTCTGATATTTTGTTGTTTATTCTCTGTCTTGATGTTTGTCTTCACGTTGAATGTTCTTTTCACTCTAACCATTCAACTGATACACTTTCACCTGATACTCTTTCATCTGACCTGTCAATTTTCTTCTACTATGTTGTTTTCAATTTTACTATGCACTTTTACAACAAGTCATTCAACTTCTCCCATGTATCTGCATCTGGTAATTGAATATTTACCATTTTCCTGTAAATTTCATCTGCTTCTGTATACTTGGCAAAGGTGGGTCTATTTACAAAAAGGTGTTTTACCTCATGTTGGAGTTAGAAAAGGTTCTCAAAGGTCTAATATAGAACCTTTCTAGTAGGTATCCCCTTCATAGAGGAAGTATTTACCTCGTCCTTTGCCACCTCTCTTATTATCTTGTTGTAGTCCTCCTATGGCATTAATTTATCATTCATCACCAAGGGATTGGGTAGACCCTTCTGCCTCAAAACATCAAACTTTACCATGAACCTGTCTATAGCCAGTTGCATGGTTTGGCATTTATCTCTAAGGCTCATCATAAAATTCCTCTTGGTGAGGACCTTTTTCACTTCCAGTATTGTGCTTGTTCTGTTAGGTATCTCCAGCTCCTGCAGCTCATGTTCGTTTTCATAGTTAAGGAAATGGATTAGTCTAGAGGCTTCTTCTGGCATGTCTCCTAGTTCGGCCTTAACATCCTGAATGGCTTCTGTAGCCTCTTTAACTAAGTCACTTTGTTCAAAAATTACTTGAATGGATGGCCAAATATCATTGACAGAGTCAATGATATTGGCCCATAACTGTTCCTTAGCTTGGCCAAGTGGCTCCTATTAGCTCTGCTACATAATCAGGATTTTCTAAAGCTGGGGGCCACTTTGTCCGTGGTCATGCTAAAAAAGGGGGCTTATAGTGGTTACCCTCACCTTCCCCTCTACCTCTCTCACCCTCCTTTTGTCTTAACTTCCTGTGCTTTTTGTTGAAAATCATATTAAAAGCCCTTGTCAAAGCCCTGGGCGTCAATACACAAAACCTTATAAAAACCCCATATATCTGCACGCCTTCGCAAACCCTCTGCCATGACCTTAACCATTGTTCTCCGTCACCCCCAATCCAATGTTTCCCTGTCACATCCAACGAAAAACCTACTCGATTGAACCTCCACCGTCCGATCACCTCCGCCACGATCGAACGGCGTTTGCTCTCCCTGCACCCGCAAACAGATGACATGTTAACGCGCGATGGGAGGGTGGTTTTCCCTTTCCCCGCCGCCATGCATCGCACTCCGAGTGGTATCACACACCAATGTACGTTTACCACCCATTCCCCAATGCCGGTGCGAGCAAATACCACTTACCGCTCAGACCTATTCTCCCGCTCGGTAACGCCTCCGCATCTTCGACGCCCGGCGACCGTTGGATTTTCCCGCCCAAAATCCAATGGCCTGTGATCACCCTGCTCCCGCCTCCTCCGATATCCCTGTTGGCTCATCTCAGCCGTCTATCCGCCTGATCCAATGACCGATATTGCTCTGCCATCCAACTATTCCGCCCACTATGCAATCCACATACTGTAACCATTCTATGCTCCCGAAAGGACAAAGGTAGTCAATTTTTGATACCAGATGCATTTCCTCCTCAACAACTATGTTCCATGGACAACATGGCCGAGAAGGAAAAGGACAGAGCTCGATCAGGTAAATGCATTTAACAGTTATGGGACTTCATCCCATATGACACTGACCTGCCCAAGAAGGACAACAGATCACCTAAGAAGATCGGATTTGTTCACTGAAGTAGGCAAATTGCACTAAAGACTCCATCAGATAGTTAAAGCAGTTGGTGGTCAATTATGGCCTCTCCATACTTAGAATGGTCTAGTGCCTTTGTATTCAAACTCTATATATACCCAGAAAGAAGATGTAATTAGGGTTGATGGTTGTTGTTTTGATGTAAGGTTCAACTTCTGGAGACTATAACTGCTTCGATACTTGCAGCGTCTCATCTTCATTTTCAGCTAATACAAGCTTCTTTTGCTGTTAATCGCTCACTTTCCATTCCTATTCTATTCCACGATGTGCCTGATATGCAGTTTTCCTGAACTCTTGATGTATAGCATTAGAGGAGCTGTCATACTACCTCTGTGTTTAAATCTTGTATGTATCATTGAATGTGTTATTCAGGTTTTTGTTCACTCAGTGACAGAGAGCTGTCATCCTATCTATACACTAGGGAATTAGATTTGCAGACCTCTCTACTGGTTGCAGTCGGCCATCACAGGGTCCTGTGCATCTGCTGGTGTGGTCAGTATTCTCCATATTCACCCAATCCTTAAACTGTGAGCAATTGGTGGTCTAAAGCCTTGTAGTCTGGGGGTGTTCACGCATGTCTGGAGTCAAGCAAAGTAGAAGTGGTTATCTGGCTTGAACAAGCATCATTCCTTCCATTCATCCATTTCCAACGTTAAGTTGAGTTTGTAATGTTCCCGAGCATCTCCGAGCTACAACCTATGAGAGTTTCTTGGGGTGATAACATTAATTGGCACCGTTGATGGGGAGAGGAGATTGAAGCTCAGCTTCCCTGGGAAACGACACAGTTCCATGCTTTGATGATAGACAAAGTTTGGACACATTTCTGGTTGTAATCATCTATCTGGCGACTCTACTGGAGGACCAACCTTTGGCGACTCCACATTACAGTTCTGGCTCAGTTTGTGAGGCATACTCGGACAAATCCTCAGAAATCACCAGCTGACCCAGTGCCAGACCCTGAGAAGATTGCTAAGCGAGGGAAAACATCGCAGAAAGGAGCATCAGGATCAGGTAAGTCTAATAAAACTTATGCATCTCTAAAAGAGAAGGTTATAGCTGGGGATATACGGTTTGAATATTTGGAGCCTAGCATTGTTAGTAAAGAAATGCCTTTAGAGATTCATAAAGCTCCTTGTTCAGTCAGCTCCCCTTTGGATCTCAGTCCAAAGAAAGCCTCCCATACAGTCCATCATATTCCTTCGTGTCTGTCATCTATCTCATTACTTCCTACCATTCAATCTGCCAGTATCTTTCCACCTATCCCAGTCATGGCAGGCCAACAAGCTCCCACAAATATGGAAAGAATCATAGTTGCTGGTATGGACCCCTGGTCTTGCCTGTTCCTTTGAATGCCATGCCTGCAAGAGAATATCATAAATATATGCCCAAATTCACTGGTACAGAAGGAGTGACAGCTAAAGAACACCTTAACTCTTTTTACAGTTATGTTGATAACTTAGATATCAGTGAAGATGATGTGTGGATGAGAGTGTTTGTCTAGAGCCTTGATGGTGAGTCTAGAAAGTAGTTTAGAGATTTGCCCCTTCGGTCCATAGAAGACATTGAAGCATTAGATGATGCATTCCTGAAACAATGGGGGGATAGGAAATATTTGCTCTATTACCATACAGAGTTTGGAAACCTAAAGAGGGAGAATGGGGAATCATTGCCTGATTTTAATAAAATATTTAGTCGTATGTATAGTAAGATACCAGCTGAAGTAAAGCCTACCCCTACCTCTTCCAAACTCACTTATGCTAACGCTTTTGACTTTGATTTCTGCCTGCTTTTGAGAGAAAGAAGATGTGCCACTCTAGTTGATATGCAAGATGTAGCACTGGAGGTGGAATTTAATATTATGGTTGCAGAAAAGCTTAAAAGTCATGCTGACAGAAGGAGGCAGAGAGGTGAGGTTTCTTCTTCCTCTCCTTCATCTTCAGAACCCAAATTAGAAAAGATGACTAAGATGATAGAGTCATTGGCTACTGAGATATCTAAGCTGAAAGTTTAGCAGAGCTCTGGAAAAGTAAGGCTTCCAAACACATTTGCTCCAAGAAACCCAAATCCATTCAGAAGAGCAAATGAACAGTTGCAAATCATTCAAAGGGGTAAAGAAGCAAATGAAGAACAAAGGGTTAAGGCTCCTTTCCAGAATGTAGTCATGGAGGAAGAGCAGTTTGAAGAAGCGGATGAAATCCATTGCATGGAAGACAAAGGCAGTGCTGCCTTTTTTACGTTGACTGCATATGAAGAATCATTACTACAAGACCAAACCAGTCAAGAGTGGGACAGAAAGGTTGTTCTGCAGACTGGTGAACAGCAAAGATATAATCTAAGGTCAAAAGCAAACAATGTCAAGGAGAATCTTGCCCAAAGAGCTGTTGTCCCAATAGAGCAATAGAATATTAGACAGAAGAGACCAGCAGCTGATCCAGTCATCCTCAAAGCACCAGCTCAAGAAGTAAGAGGTCCTGATAAGTCCCCTTCCCCTTTCAGTTTTGAGTCAGAAGTCCAGAAGTTAAAAATATATGTACCTCTGATAGAACTAGTGAAGAGTGAAGTTTTTAGAAAGCCTATCCTTGATGCCCTTGAGCTGAAAGCCACACAAACCTCCACTGACTATGTCAATTTGCAAGATGATAAACCCGCAGTTGTGCTTAGCCCAATGACTGAACCTGCTGATGATAATTCCCCATCATTTTATGTCTCCTTGACCATTCATGACAAGATCCTCCAAAATTGCCTGCTAGATATGGGGGCCAGCCACAATCTGATGCCCAAAGCTGTCATGGAAGAGTTAGGCCTTGATATCACCAGACCATATCATGATCTATTCTCTTTTGATTCAAGGAAAGTAAAATGCCTAGGATTAATCAAAGACCTGGCCATTACCCTCACTCAGTTGCCCATGAAGAGCATGATCATGGATATTGTGGTAGTAGATGTCCCTCCCAAGTTTGGCATGTTGTTGTCTAGGGGATGGATTAAGAGATTAGGTGGGACACTACAAAATGATTTATCTTATGCCATTGTCCCAGTCTTTTGAGGGGAAAGCAAGAGATTGTACAGATAAGCACAGCTGGCCTACATCATCAGTGATGAGAATAATCCTTCTAATCCTCCCATATATGATGTGGACACTGACTTTGGAGCTTGTATTCTACAAATTGAAGAATCCCATAAGGACTTAATACAGATCAAGAAACCAGTGAATCAGGCCGAGGGAGAGCAAGGAAATCAGGTTTGGAAAGTGTTCTTTGATGGAGCATGTTCTAGGGAGATTGCAGGAGCAGGGGTGGTGCTGATATCTCCAAAATAAGAAAGCACACATCTGTCTTTTAAGCTGGCTTTCCAAGTTACCAACAATACAGCAGAGTATGAGGCTCTGATATTGGGTCTCAATGCAGCTAAAGACAGAGGAATCAGGAACATAAAGGTGTTTGGAGATGTTGACTTCATCATTCAGCAAGTGAATAAAACATTTCAAGCAAAGCACCCAAGGCTGAAAGCATACAGAGATGAGGTATGGAGACTTAAAGATTCTTTTGATAATTTTTGTATCTCATATATCCCTAGAGTAAAAAATCAGCTTGTCGATTCCCTTGCTGTGTCTGCTAGCATGTTTATCCCTCCCATGCCTCCCAGACTAGTTTATGAAGTTCAAATGAAATACAGACCATCCTTGCCTGATAATGTCCAGCATTGGAAAGTTTTTGAAGATGATGATGAAGTGAATAGGTTTCTGCAAGTCATTGATGAATTTTCCGAAATGCAAATTGACCAAGAGAATGAAGCCTTGGAAGAAAATCCCCAATCCCAGCTTAGAAACAGAATTGGTAAAGATAGCATTGTCCAACTGCCCAGCAATCATATACCTAAGGGTCTGGTTCCATTAGAAAAGTTGTTTGACCAAAATGATGTGCCTTATAAGGCTGCCCAAAAAGAAGACCAATCTGTAGTCTGTAAGCATAATATAGGGAGTCCAGGTCAGCCAAGATATATAAATCTGTCCACCCATTTGTCTGCTGCCCAGAGTGCTGAATACTACAATTTAATGAAGCAATTCGCTGATGTCTTTGCCTGGGAATATAGTGACCTGAAAACATATGACAAAAAGATCATTCAACATAAAATCCCTTTAGAGAAAGACACCATCCCTTTTAAGCAGAAGCTGAGACCAATAAATCCTTTGCTCCTCCCTCTGATTGAAAAAGAAATCAAGAAATTACTGGATGCCAAAATCATAGTCCCTCTCAGATACTCAAAATGGGTATCCAATTTGGTAGTGGTGAGGAAGAAAAGTGGAGAAATCAGGCTATGTGTTGAGTTCAGAAACTTGAACAAATGCTCTAAAAAAGACAACTATCCTTTACCCAAGATGGAGCATTTGCTGCAGAAGGTCTCAGGAGCCAAAGTGATGTCTTTCCTGGATGGATTTTCACGATATAATCAGGTTGTTGTACACCCAGATGAGCAAGAGAAGACTGCATTCACCACTCCTTGGGGCACTTTTATGTATTCCAAGATGCCTTTTGGGTTGGTGAATGCTGGAGCCACCTTCCAGAGAGCTATGGATATAGCATTTGTGGGAGAGAAGGATAAGTTTGTCCTTGTCTACCTTGATGATATAACAGTGTACTCCAGCAGCCACCAAGACCATTTGCAGCATTTGAAGAAAGTGTTCCTGAAGTGCAGAAGGTTTGGAATTTCAGTCAATCCTAAAAAGTCACAGTTTGCTTTAGAAGAAGGCAAACTGTTAGGACATGTTGTTTCTGCTGCGGGTGTCTGAATTGACCCAGAAAGAGTAAGAGCAATACAGACCTTGTCTGTCCTGAGATCAAAGAAAGACATCTAGTCCTTTCTAGGCAGGATAAATTTTGCAAGGAGGTTCATCCCAAATTTTGCAGAACTTGTAAAGCATATTACCTCCATGTTGAGAAAGGGGTTAGAGATAAAATGGACTGATGCAGCAAGAAGATCCTTTGAGTCCATTAAGAAAGCTATTATGGAAGCTCCCACTTTAAGAAGTCCAGATTACAGCAAGGAGTTCCATATATTTTCATTTGCCTCTGAAGACACCCTTGCAACAGTTTTATTGCAAGCAGATGAGGAAGGCTCAAAGCATCCAGTGGCTTTTTTCAACAAACATTAAGGGATGCTAGGCTGAAGTATGATACCATTGAAAAACAGGCTTATGCTCTTATCAAGTCTTTGAAAGCTTTCAGAATTTACATTCTGCATTCCAAGATAATTGCATATGTACCCTCTGCTTCAATAAAAGATGTTCTAACACAGCCTGATGTTGATGGAAGAAGGGCTAAATGGATTGCCAAGCTTATTGAATTTAACATAGAACTGAAGCCCACTAAACTGGTCAGAGGTCAGGGCCTTGCCAGACTGATGGCAGAAGAAAATTGCAGAACGTTGGACATAAATCTCATGAGCACAATTTCAGAGAATGGTCAAACCGACAATGAAACAGCTGAACCAGGGAAAAATCAGTCATTGGCAAAAAATTTAGCTTCTTGTGGTTGGTACTCTGCAATAGCTCAATTTTTGCTAAAGCTGGAAATTCCTCCAGGCCTTAGTTCAAGCCAAGCTAGAACTGTTAAACTCAGGGCAGCCAACTATTGCATTCATGAAAATTTTCTCTACTGGAGGGACCCCTCTGGAATCCTGCTAAGGTGTCTAGACAAAGAACAATCCATTGAAGTCATGCAGCAATTTCATTCCAGCCTGTGTGGAGGGCATCATTATTGGAAAACTACAGCCCATAAGATTCTCAGAGTTGGGTACTATTGGCCCACCTTGTTTTCTGATGTCTTTTCATTTGTTAGATCTTGTGACAGGTGCCAAAGATTTGAAGGAAAGCAACAATTAAAGTCCCTGCCCTTGAAACCTATACATGCTAGTGGCCCTTTTCAATAGTGGGGCTTGGATTTCATTGGAGAAATCAATCCACATTCCAGTGGCCAGCACAGATGGATATTAGTGGCCACAGATTCCTTCACTAAATGGATTGAAGCAATCCCTACCAGAAAGACTGATCATAATGTAGTCATGAGGTTCTTGACAGAGAATATCTTCACCAGATTTGGCTGTCCACGTAAATTGGTTACAGACAATGCAGCAACCTTCAGGTCAAAATAATTGGTGGACATGTGCGACTCCATGGGCATTAAGCTAGTTCATTCCACCTCATACTACCCTCAAGGCAATAGTCTAGCAGAATCTTCTAACAAAAGCCTGATAAGGATAATTAAAAAGTTGTTGGGAGGCAATAAGAAAAAATGTGATTCTAAGCTCAAATATGCACTGTGGGCTAACAGAGTAACCACCAAGAGATCCACAGGGAATTCTCCTTTCAAGCTGGTATATGGCACTGAGGCTGTATTCCTAATTCAGTTAACCCTCCCTGTGGCAAAATTCCTACAAGAAGAGCAGGATGGGGAAGAAGACATGGCAAAAAGGATCACTGATTTAGCAGAGGTACATCAAATCAGAGAACAACTGATTGAAAGGTCTGTGGCACATCAGAAGAAGATCAAGGAAGCTTTTGACAGAAGGACAAAAACAGATAGTTTTCAAGTTGGAGACTTGGTCCTTAAGTGGCATGCACTGAAAGAAAAGAAAGGCAATCATGGGAAGTTTGAGGCTTTCTGGACAAGGCCTTTTATTATTTCTCAGGTCCAAGGGAACAATACCTTCATGCTGCAAAGTTATGGAAGGGGAGACAATTTTTGATGGCCTAGTTAACGGGCGTTTTTTGAAAATTTATGTTGTTTAAGGTCTTCTAGACTTAAGGTTGTAAATATGTTATTTGATCAGTTTCTATTGTAAGCTCACTTAGACTCCATGCCCAATGGAACACTAGGAAATTTTGATATTTGTTTTTCACAAGAAAGGCAATGATCTGCAGTTCTTGAGACCTCACACGGAGGATCTCATCCCCAGAAGGAGCTAGTGTTAGCTCTGCTACATAATCAGGATTTTCTAAAGCTGGGGGCCACTTTGTCCGTGGTCATGCTAAAAAAGGGGGCTTATCGCGGTTACCCTCACCCTCCCCTCTACCTCTCTCACCCTCCTTTTGTCTTAACTTCCTGTGCTTTTGATTGAAAATCATATTAAAAGCCCTTGTCAAAGCCCCAGGCATCAATACACAAAACCTTATAAAACCCCATATATCCGCACACCTTCGCAAACCCTCTGTCGTGACCTTAATCGTTGTTCTTCGTCACCCCCAATCCAACGTTTCCCTATCACATCCGATGAAAAACCTGCTCGATTGAACCTCCACCGTCTGATCACCTCCGCCATGATCGGACGACGATCGCTCTCCCCGCACCCGCAAACCGATGACATGTTAACGCACGATGGGAGGGTGGTTTTCCCTTTCCCTGCCGCCACGCATCACGCTCCAAGTGGTATCGCACACCAATGTACGTTTACCACCCATTCCCTAATGCCAGTGCGAGCAAATACCACTTACCGCTCAGACCTATTCTCCCGCTCGGTAATGCCTCCGCATCTTCGACACCCGGTGACCATTGGATCTACCCGCCCGAGATCCAACGACCTGTGATCACCCCGCTCCCGCCTCCTCTGATATCCCTGTTGGCTCATCTCCACCGTCTATCCACCCAATCCAATGACCGATATTGCTCCGCCATCCGACTACTCTACCCACTATGCAATCCACGTATTGTAACCATTCTATGCTCCCGAAAGGACAAAGGTAATCAATTTTCGGTACCAAATGCATTTCCTCCTCAACAACTATGTTCCACGGACAACATGGCCGAGAAGGAAAAGGACAGAGCTTGATCAGGTAAATGCATTTAACAGTTATGGGACTTCATCCCATATGACACTCCACTTGCCCGAGAAGGACAACAGAGCACCTGAGAAGATCGGATTTGTTCACTGAAGCAGGCAAATTGCACCAGAGACTCCATCAGATAGTTAAAGCAGTTGGTGGTCAATTATGACCTCCCCATACTTAGAATGGCCGAGTGCCTTTGTATTCAAACTCTATATATACCCAGAAAGAAGATGTAATTAGGGTTGATGGTTGTTGTTTTGATGTAAGGTTCAACTTCTTGAGACTGTAACTGCTTTGATACTTGCAGTGTCTTGTCTTCATTTTCAGCTAATACAAGCTTCTTTTTCTATTAATCGCTCACTTTTCATTCCTATTTTATTCCAAGTTGTGCCTGATATGCGGTTTTCCTGAACTCTTGATGTATAACATTAGAGGAGCTATCATCCTACCTCTGTGTTTAAATCTTGTATGTATCAGTGAATGTGTTATTCAGGTTTCCGTTCACTTAGTGACAGAGAGCTGTCATCCTGTCTGTACACTAGGGAATTAGATTTGCAGACCTCTCTACTGGTTGCAACCGGCCATCACAGGGTCCTGTGCATCTACTAGTGTGGTCGGTATTCTCCATTTTCACCCAATCCTTAAACTGTGAGCAATTGGTTGTCTAAAGCCTTGTAGTCTGGGGGTGTTCACGCATGTCTGGAGTCAAGCAAAGTAGAAGTGGTTATCTGGCTTGAACAAGCATCATTCCTTCCATTCATCCATTTCCAATGTTAAGTTGAGTTTGTAATGTTCCCGAGCATCTCCGAGCTACAACCTAGGAGAGTTTCTTGGGGTGATAACAACTCCTTTAATGTTAATTCTTTATCCAAGCTCTTCATTCTTTCAGTGATTCTGGTTGACTTCTAAACTTCTTCCTTGTGCATAATTTGTGAAAGCTTGTTATCATTCTCCAGACTGGTTATCTTTTCCTTAAGCTTGTTTATCTCTGTGGTCTGAATGGACATGTCTTCCATTGCCTTGACCAACTTACTTGCCTCATCACTTGGCTGAGTTGTTGCTGTTGTCGACCCTGTTGCTGATGTAGATGTTGTGGCAGCTGGTAGTGTTGTAGCTAGTGGAGCTGTAGGAGCCAATGAAGTTGCCAAGGTGGATGGTACTGTTGTGGTGACTGTTGGAATGACAGTGGCAGGGGCAGTCTCAAGGCTGGCTTGTTTCAGTTGTATCAAGTTGTCCAACTCCTTCTCCATCTCTTTTAATTGATCATTAAGTTGTAAAACAAGGTCCATCATTTCCTCCTGATGTGTTTAGCTTTCTAAGACCTCTTTTGTCTGTGGGTGCTCTGAATGAGGCAATTTGAGTTTTTTTTTAGAGTAGCAATGTCCTCATTCTTTTTCTTTATCAACTTCTCAGCAGCCTTGATATCATTGGGATCATGTCCCAGCTCAATCACCAAGTCTTCTAGTGACTTGATTATGTTATCTTTGGCCTGTGAGGAGGCCTTTTCCAATTTGTACTGTGCAGTGATATTATCTAATGAACTTTGCAGTTTGTGTGCAGTCATAGCTTTACCTGTCAAGGTGGAATATATCATCTCACCTACCTGCTTGTGAAACTCAATTTGGTCAATGGGATGAACATCCCTGGCCAAAACCTCAAAATCTGTTTTCCTATAGTCTACTAATGTTTTTGGCTGTTGGACTATAGGTTGCATGAATGACATCTGCATTTTTCCTGTTTTGATGTCAAAGGCTGACATCAACCTGTTTTGATTTGCAGGTGTCTGCTTGAAGTATTGGGCATAAGTCTCAGCCTTCAACTTCTCATTCCTCAACTTAATTTCCTTGTATCTATCTTTGATATCCTTCTCTTTATCCATAGGCCTGGTGAATGAAGAAACCTCAACACTGAGTTGTCTCTCAATAAGTTGAGTGTTTGATGTTGAGGGTTGGTGAGTTTCTCTTGAAGTTGTTGTCCCTTTGCTCCTTTCCACCATTGTATCAGTGTTAGTGATTTCCACTGAGTCAATGGTGTCTTCCTGTTCAGTTACAGGATTAAGCTTGGGCCTCTTCCTGTAACTGATCTCAAACTGTTCACCTGTGGTTTCCATAGCTGAACTAGAACCTTCTTCCCTGGTTCTCTTTGCATTTCTATCTTCATTGGCTGGAGTTTGTAAAATAGGAGGAATATTCATTGGTTCTCCTAGTTCTGGAACCTACAGGAAGGAACTTGTATCAATATGTTTTTTTACATCAATTAATGTATTCTCTACATCAACTATAGTATTATCCATGTCTATCAAAGTGTTTTCCAACAATTCTGATTAGTTGGCAAATCTCTCTATGTCTAGCCTGGGATGATGAATGAAAGGGCCCAATTTGACCCTTAGCTTATTTATGACTCCATGAGGGTCATATTGCCACATAAAACTGTTCTTGAATTTCATTTGCTGCAAAATCTTATCTGCCTCTGGTCCAGCTTCCCTAGTATTACAAATGAAGGGGCCCAATTGATTTTTCATTTTGAATTGGGTCCTTTTCCTAGCTGCTAGGAAATTTACTTCATCAGAATTTATAATCTGCCTAAAGTATTCTAGTGCAAATATCCTCATGGGGACGTATTTGGGCAGTTTGTAAGGGGCAAGTTGGCATCCATATATTCTTATATTTGTGTGGTTCTGGTACAAATACCAGTCTCCCACTCTACTATTCTTGGCCAACTGCAAAATTCTTTTGATCTCTTGATTGATCCTGGGCTGATGGCTACTGGTTAGCATATTCATAACTAGATGGACAAATGAATCAATGAAGTCTTTGTTGGAAAAAATAGTGGAAATTTTCTGGATCAATGGTATCCAGTAGATGACTGATCTTGGGTTTCTTTTGGTATCCAACTTCTGAACGCTAACAGGAAACTTGTCTGATTGGTAGTATAAAAACATATGGAATAAGACTGAATAATATTTGAAGACTCTCTCAGTTGGTAACCTGATGAATTGCTCATGCATTCTATCTGCTATGAACTAAGCATAGTTATCCATTATAGCAAGAGGCTTGCTTGGGCAAAAGATAGAAAGGAAAGCCAAGAAAACCTCATCCACATGTTCATCTGTGGTGTATCCAAAAATGCAGGAGAGCATGGTGATGATTTGTCTGCCTCTCTCAGGAAAAATGGTGGGAGCATATAGTGGACTTTCTATAGGGGTATGACACTCCTATATGATGAAAGTTTGGAAAATTTGGGCTATTCTGGGAAGGTCTAACTTGGTATAGAGGTCAACCAAGCCTTCAATAGAAAGTGGGGTCTCATTTGGGCTTGGTTGAACTTGCAGAATTTGGTTAATGGATTCTGCAGTGATGGTAAACAAAACTTATTGGTCAGGGGTGACAATTGCTCTTTGGCTGGGAATGTAGCAAGCTTGACAGAAGGGGATGATTTATGGGAATGGGTGTACTTATGGAAACAAATACTTGGGCAAATTAGACTCCAAAAGGTGAATGTCATCGTTCTAGTTTAAGAACTTGTTCTTACTCCAGCAGTGGAGCTTTAGAAGGTAGGCAAGGGAAGTTGTGCCCTTTATTTGGAAGTTGTTGTCTGCTAATGTAAGGTGATTGATGTCCAGGTGAGGGGTTTGCAAAGGTCTCATGTCCAGAGAGGTTTGGGAAGCCATAATTTGGTTTTCTGAATTGAATTAGGCTTTCAAGGGTTTCAAGAGTGAGTTTTAGAAGTTATGGTATAGTGGGAGGGTAATTACAGTTTGTAAAAGGGTTTGGGATGTAGAAATAAGTTTCTCTTCAATTTCAGGAAGGTTTCTTTAATTGATTCAATTAATTAACCACTTAATTACAATTGTGTATTTTCAAATTTCAAAGGTCGTTCTGTTTTTTTTCCAATAATACCTGGAAATTGATGGTTTGGCATGCAGACTAGGTTTAGTGGTGAATGCAGAAGGTATTGTAGCTTTCAATTGTCAACTGGTTGCTTCAATTGGGTATCTGGAGCGTCTTCAGGCGACAGAAGGTGGTTAAATTGGTCGCAGAGGTTCAGGGTGTCGCAAATGGTTAAGCAATAGTTTGTAGTGAAAAACGAGCGAAAAGAGCAATTTGGGGCTTTTTTGGCCTTTTAAAGGGTAACGGTCACATTTTGGCGCGGAAATAATCAATGAATAATGGGCAGTTTTTGGTTTGGGTGGGGAGGTGGTTTTGTGCACTATTGCATTGCTTTTGGAGGGCAGGCAATATTTTTTGCAAGCACGCGATCTAGCCAGGTGCCGCCACGTAGCAAAAACGCGCCCAAGCAAAACTGCGAATCTTGCGTGCTCTCGGGCTATTATCGGTCGGATAATGAATCCGCGTGATATGGCTGTACACCGTTGGATCTGGGGGTAGGAGATCGGAGGGTTATCGCATAGTTGAGTTGCATGGATGGAATCGGGAAAGTGGTTGGCGGGGCCCGAGATTTTATTACAACAAATTGTAATTAATTAATAAATATTGTCAGGATTAATATAAGCAGTGGGCTAATAAAGAAGGGACCATGGGTTATGTGGCGAGGGTTTTTTAACTGCACCAAGGGTTGGTGGGTTAAAAAGGGTATCGGAGAAATATGAACTGGGGGATGTTAATTACATAATGCGAGGGGGTAAAAAACTTAGGATAAAGGGTTTTGTGGGTTTTTGAGGGGAAAGAAGGGAAATTAACAAGGGGGAAAGTGATATTTGTAATTGGGAATGTGTTTCACGCTAAGGAAAGGGGTTTTTTGGAAGGGGGATGATTTTTGAAGGGTAATTTCTAGGGGAATGTGTGAAACCAATGGGTAAAGATCAAAATGAGGGGAAAAAGGGTATTTATAAGAAATGAAGGGATAATGGGGAAATTAGCAACTAAGTATGTAGGGGTGTAGTGAAATGAGGGGAAATTAGTAAACAAGCTTGGTGGATATCATTTCTTTCTCATAAATCCTCTTGCACATGAAACATAGGATTAAGCGTGATAAATGTGCTTTTGACTCAACAACCTTGTGCATCTGCAACCTTTCTTCTACCTACCCTTTATTTACCCTAACATTTTCTCTTCATTTTAATGGGTGCATTTGAGCTTGCTGACCCTTTATTTCCTTTTCTTTTGATAAGCAAACTATCTAATTCTAACCTTATAACTTCCAATGGCTCAGATTAAACTGATGAGCTCATTTTTATTCTCTACCTAACTACTGATCTGCGAAGGTTAAACAGTTTGGCTATATCTATCAACATGAAATTTAAAACACGAATTAGTCAAGATTAAGCTATTTGATCATCATGGATTGTGGCATTTCTGAAAAGCTGCACACAGTCTTATGTTGCATAGTAAAGTAAAAAGTAGTGGCATTTGAATTTGCATACTTTCATGATCTATTTTTATTTCATTTTGGGGTTCATATTTTTCACCTTTTTTATCTTTTTTCTTTATTTTTGTCCTTTGATTATTTTTTAGGACATACCCTCTTTACATTTTTTAATTTTTTGACATGGAAAACATTTTGCAGAAAGCAAAAGTATGTAAAATATTACAAGACTAACCATAGCCAATTCAAAATTATGAATCCTATTATTATAGGACCCTAACACGGGGAACATGTTTTCTTAAAAGTGAAAAAAAAAGAGCTCAATGAGATTGGGCAGTTGTGCCAACTTGGTAGTGAGATACTGCGGACCATTTGGGACCCTAACACGGGGAACATGTTTTCTTAAAAGTGAAAAAAAAAGAGCTCAATGAGATTGGGCAGTTGTGCCAACTTGGTAGCGAGATACTGCGGACCATTTGAGACCCTTGAGAGGATTGACCCAATTTCATACAGGCTTGCATTTCCTACATCTATGCATGTTCATGATGTGTTTCATGTTTCTTTGCTTAACAATTATGTTCTTGGTACTAATTATGTAATCGATTGGCATATGATTTAGGTAGAGCCTGAGGGAGACTTCCAAGTTTAACCAGTGCATATTTTGGATAAGAAGGTCAAATTTATTTAGAATAAAGTTGGTAAAGGTGCAGTGGTCCATGCTTGGTCTTGGGATGCAACTTGAGAGCAAGAAGTGGGAATGAAGGAGGAATACCCTCATCTTTTTTATTGATATGTTATATACACATGTATATACAACGCACTAGAGGACAATGCATAAAATGGGGGGGAGAGGGGAGGTGTGGTGGAGGCGCACAAATGTAATACCCCTTCCCATTTATGTTAATGTAAATGCATGTACAAAGATATTTAGTTTGTTAAATAATGAATCCATATAGGTGAGGATAGTTTTAAATAGAGGAGGAATGACTTGTTATAGAGTTTTATGAACCCAACGGTTCGGACTACCAAGTGAGTCCATCATCACGGGATGCGACAATAGATATTCTAGAGATATTCATGATGTGATGATGGACTCTCTAAAATATCTATTGACGCATCCCGTGATGATGGACTCACTTGGTAGTCTGAAATGTTGGGTTCATAAAACTCTATAACAGGTCAGTCCTCCTCTATTTAAAAATATTTAGTTTGGTTAGTCGAATGTATGTGACTATTATGCTTATGACTCAAGGTTATTTTGGGGCTGACATTTCCCATGTACATGAACATATACATTCCTAGGTCGAAGAGCCTAGAAATGTAATTATGATGTAAATATTGTACATATACATATATTAATAAAATTAGTTTGTTCTGGAACCCACTCCATGGTAAAGAGTATGGGGAGCGCACCTCCATGGACAAAAGTAACAATTGTGTGGTGTTTTGATGAAATGACACCTAGGGCCCATGTGGCTTTAGAAGATGCCGAATGGCGAAATAAATCCATGCATACAAGAACTGTAGTTTTTCCTTTGAAGGCCATGGAGTCAGTGAATCTCAGGTTTGGAATCTAGAACGGGTCGAGGTGTGGTTATTTAGTTAATCAAACCAAATTGGATGCATCCTGGCTTTGTGTGCCTTGGTGCCCCAGAGAGTTTGATGGCTCTGGTATGGCTTGGTGGTGATGGAGTTATGGCAGAAATTGGTTTGGATATAGTCACTGAGTCCTGGGCTTGGACTCTGGCACTAACTGGAGGTTATTCAGTTTGGTTGGTAAGGCACTTAGACACCCAGAATGCAACAAAGCTCCTAAAATTACAGGTTGAGACTGTTTCTGGCTAGCTGTAAGGCACCTTGGAAGGTGGGAACTACCGGGGGGCTTAGGTTGCACCACTTGGGTGCAGGTTAGAGAAACATGAGTGTTGGGATGGGATTTGGGATGCACGATGATGAGGATTTGGCTTATACGCATACACCCAAGGGCTATAAGGGAAAAAATGCAAAGACATGGAAATTGAATTTGACAACATCAATTCACTACAAAACCCACACTTCACCTAGAAATCAAATTGGGATGTGTGTTTTCATAAGAAAATGGGGATGAAAAAAACTTAAATACCATCATAATCCAAAACTAAGCCTATATAAAAACATTGGACTAAAGGTCAATGCTATAAGCCAAATCCTCCAGGAAAGAAGACAGGCGCGTAACATATCATCACCGCGACCGAATATTTGACCAAATGGGCAGAGGCACAACCTGTGAAATAATGTACAGGGGCAACAACAACGAAATTTCTATTCGAATATGTGTTGACCAAGTTTGTTTGCTCGAAGGTTTTGATTAGTGACCGTGGTACACATTTTCTCAATGAAATGATCAACGTGCTAATAGAGGAGTTCTAGGTTTACCATCAGAAGAGTATGCCATACCATCTTCAGGCCAATGGAACGGTTGAGGCTTTTAATAAGATATTGGAGAATGCACTGATGAAGGTTTGTAACACACATTGGAATGATTGAGACATGTGCATACCAACAATGTTATGGACCTACAAAACTACTTGTACAAGTCTTACTGGTCAAACACCTTTTCGGTTGGTTTATGGTGTAGAAGCTGTAATGCCTATGGAATACATTGTGCCTAGTCTATGCATAGCGGCTTTCATAGGAATGGTGGACCGCGGAGCCTTAGAAGAAAGGCTCATGCAGCTAATATAGCTCCAAGAAGATAGGTTTTTAGATGGATTCCATCAGCAGGTTCAGAAGGAACCTAAAAAATCTTGGCACGATCGACACATCAAACTGTGCACCTTCAAGGTAAATGATTTGGTTTTATTATATGACAGTAAGTTTGATAAGTTTCCAAGAAAATTTCAGATGCACTGGCCGGGGCCATATGTTATCAAAGAGATTACAGATGGTGGAGAAGTTCAGCTCGTGAAGTTGAATGGAGACCCATTTCCAGGAAGGGTAAATGGAAGCCAATTGACGCCATACGTTGGGGATCCGACCCAATCACTACATGGCGGTAGCATAGTCTTAGCGCTCTAGGCAGCTACAAGGAGGCGTGGGACTATAAACTACACTGCCTGATTAATAGAGCTACGCAACAGGGGGTCTACGCGAAAACGAATGTTGTCATAGTACCAGAAGAAGCACAAAGGGAGTTGCGCTATAGGGGGAGAGACCGCACAACGCAGCCAGAAAGTAACCATCACAGTCATTATTCATGATTTGTCTGCCAAGAGATAGTTAAGAGGAGCAGGGGCCGGGGGGGGAGGTGGAATTTAAGGCAATTAAAGTTGAATTTAAGAGTGAAATATTTGGAAATTTACCGCCAATTCAACATTTATGAACGTATTTTGGGGGGAATGATCAAATTTGAATTCGAATTCACCTATAAATTATGCATGGCCATCCAGCGAAAGATATTTTGCATTCTTAGAGTTTCAGTGTTCAGTTGTCAATTGTTTATGAATCCTCAAGTTTATGATGATTTGGTCGCTAGTTCTGTATTTGACAAGTTACCCGAGGAATGTCTGGACCAAGAGAGACTGCTAGTACTGGAGGGGTTGTCGCCTTTGAAGGAGCTGCTCTAGAGGTGATGAGCATGGAGACTCCAGCTGCAGTGCCTACGATGTTGAGGTCACCTAGGCCGAAGTCGACACCGGTGAGGGAAGTCCCCAAACCTAATAAGGATAAGGAGAAGAAGCCCATGCCGTGCGCAAGTCATCGAGGAAGCATGCAGCCACCCAGGCTCAAAAGAAAGACAAATCGAGCGCGAAAGAGAAGGGGAAAAAGGTGGAATTGGAGGCTGAAGAGGGCACGAAGGACATAGACACCGAGGGAGTGTATCTAATATCCAAGTTGTTGGATTACATCCCTCCGCGCAAGGGGAAAGTGAAGGTCCAGTTGAAGGCTCGAAAATCGGTCGTCTACAACAAGGGGGATAACTACCCGGTCCGGACCTTAAAGCAGCTCCTTTTCTGTTTGGAATAGTGGCTCCAACTGGGGATGATGGGACCAGTTTCCCAATCTGTTTATGATGGGTGCACTAACGGGATGATGTTTTATTTTTGGGTTTATGGGGTGAATGCTTGTTCTAAATCTAGTCTATCTTTTAACTAACATATGCAATCTATTCTAATGAAAGAAAACATCTAACTTTAAACTATCTCGGGAGTAATGTTTCACTTATGCGATCTAAAATAATTTCTAACAACAATTGATAATGAAAATCATTCAATCACTACGAGAAAAGAATCCATTAAAAATGATTGTTTCATATAAAAAGTTAGCCGAAACAATTATGAGAAACATATCGCATAAGAGTTATTCATATACTCAGCATAAAAAGTAAGTTATCACCATACAGAAGTGCAATAATGACAACTGAACATTCAGACTTTCATATATCAATAACTGAAAATAATTTATCACTTGGCACATAAGTAAAAAGTATTAGGAGTAAAATGCCACTAGTAATAAGTTCTACTCATGAGCTTCAGCGATATAGATTTATCTTCAAATTACTCAACATCCACTAAGAGTACAAAAGTGCATTTCAGTAGCAGATATCAAACTCATATAAAAATAAATCTCGTTCCATTCATTTTATCAAAACCTCCTTAGTGGGGGGCAAACTGCACGTTCTGAAGAATTGTTTTTGATAAAATTTTGGACCCCTCTCCAAATGCAATGAGAGGGGTTAAATACTACTCTATGAAATCTAAAAATAAATATTACACAAAAAGATGAGGAGGTTTAAACGACCTGCCTCATTTAAAGCAAAAATGAACATAAAAGTAAAACTAAACTGTATCTATGATAAATCCTGTATC